>OX336399.1:208546825-209974325 GCA_946902985.2 Meconema thalassinum | reverse complement strand
CTGAAAAAGAAATGGGCTCGGGTTAAGTTATTACAAATCCAAAGAAGTTTCGCTCTAAGAATTTCTCGAGCATACCGCACTACATCTACAGATGCAGCACTTGTAATTGTTGGAATAGAACCACTATTTTTAACAGGAATAGGGAAAGCTGAGCTGACATTAATGAAGAAGAACAGAACATCTCCCATGCCGATTTTTGAGATTATCGTGGAGCAAAAGTGCCATTTCTTGGAATCTTCTCATCCTAGTCAATTCTATAAACTTCTGCATAAACATTGTTTCAGAACCCATGACTGTTTCATCTATACTGATGGCTCCCGTACACCAAGCTCTGATGGAAATGACAGTGTTGGCTGTGCCTTTGTCGTTTATGAGAGTGATACAGAAATATTTGCAGCTCAGTATCAGCTCTCTCCCAGTTGTTCAATTTTCCAGGCAGAACTTCGGGCCTTAAAGTGCGCAATAGAATGGGTTAAAGCTAACAATAATAAAGTGAGGATTGTCAGTGATTCACAATCCGCATTGTATTCTATGAATGACAAATATAATTATAACCCAATAGCTGTGTACATCAGGGCAACTGCTCAGGAGTGCTCACATATATGCACATCGTGGATAAGGGGACACACTGGATTGGCTGGTAATGAAAGAGCAGACCAATTAGCAAAATCAGCGGCTACGACACATCTTGAAATAACATATAGTAAGTCTCCTATATGTTACGTTAATAGCCAGATAAGGAAATACATATTAAACGAATGGAATATCGCATGGGCATGTAGCGTGAAAGGATCTATAACAAGAGAAATATTCTTCCCGGAAGTACAAAATCGACTGTTATCAAAATTATTTGAGCCAAACTTTGTCCTCACACAATTTTTAACTGGTCATGGAAAATTCAAGTCTTATTTTGAACGTTTTAAAATAGCAACAGACGACTATTCATGTTTATGTGGATTGCCTCAATCGGTGTGTCACCTTGTATTTGAGTGTCCTGTTTTTGAAAAGGAAAGATACAATTTACAATGCCACCTTTATAGCTGTAACCTGGAACTTTCAAAACCGCTGTACCATATTTTCAAGAGGCAGTGCTGTTTAGGACAATTTCTCACTTTCATCAACAATTTGTTTTGTAAACTATGTTTGTAATATTAGTATTTGCTTTGTTTTTAATCTACAAGCCTAATGTGCCTCTGGTAAAATAGGGTTCCTGTATTGTTTGTATATTTAATAATAATAATAATAATAATAATAGTATAGCCCCTATACCCTGAGGTGGCAAGCTTTGTTAAAATTACAATGGCGACCAACGTAGAAGCACGAAGAAAATGGATCACACAAAGACAGGAGTGGGGATGGCCGAAGGTGGTAGATACGGAAGTTTCATTGATGGCCATGTTGGAGACGCTTCTGGTCCGATATGAAAGGAGAAATAAGATGGAGGAGATGATTACAAGCCAGATGAGTAGCATGGAACAGAGGATGAGCAGCCGGAGGGATGGTATGGAGGCGAGAATGTCTAAGAAGCTTGGCAAGGTCAAAGAGCAGGTGGCTAGCATATGCATCGTAGAAGAGACAGTTGAGATGGTAGAACCTGTGAGTGTGGTTGTGGAGGAGAAGAATGAGAAAAAGGAGAAGGAGGAAGAGAAAGGGAAGTTGGAAGAACAGAGAGTGGAGGTCATATGCATTGTGGAAGAGAAAGTTGAAAGAGTAGAATCTGTGAGTGTGTCTGTAGAGGAAGAGGAGAAGATCTATGAAGTACTTGATGATAGGGGGCGTAGGAAAAAAAATCAAGAAGTGGAAAAGATAAGACGAGGTTGTAGAGGAATATATTGGAGAGACCATAGCAGGCGATGAAGAGAGAGCAGTTGAGGGGGTAGACAAAGAGGTCGCCGCTGACGTAACAGAAGAGGACGTCAAATGGAGGAGGAGAATAAAACAGAAGGCAAGGAGGAAGATGAGATAGAAAATAACGTGAAGAAGCGTACGAGGAGAAAGATAAGGATATGCAGGAGAACAAGTTGGAGGAAGAAATGGACCAGATGGAAGGCAAAGAGGAGTAAGAAGAGGAAGATATGTCAGGCAGATCGAGATAAGAGACTGAAGGATCAGAAGAAGAAAAAGGAGAAGATAAAAGGGATAAAGGCAAAGAGTAAAGAAAATATGAAAAGAAAAGAATTGCTACGCAAGATAAGGCAGATGAAGAAAAAGAAGGGAAAGGAGAGACTGAAGGCGGAAGGCAAGTGGCTGACGCACATGCAGAAGACAGACCGTGCGCGTGCTCAGGCTCGCATGGCCCATGGCTTGGAGGTGCCTGTGACGGGCGACCGTAAGCTTTCTCGACCCAGCACCAGGATACGGCTCAACAACACCAAGCAGCAAGCTACTGCCGACCAAGAAGAACAGAAGGTGGAGGTGGAGATTGTAGACCAGGTCCCCCTGCCGTCAGAGGGCAGCATGGGACACAAGAAGGAAAGGAAGAATCAGAAGAAAGAGGCAGCCAAGATTGAAGCAGGAGAAGCATCTGCAGAAGGAGACAGACCAGAAGAAGAAGAAGAAGGGAAGTAGTAGAAAGGGAAAGACTTGATGATGATGATGATGCTGATCATGATGAAGACGAAGATGTTTAAGATGACGGCAGAGACAGGCCTGATGACGATTCTGCCGTTCTTTCTGAAGAAAATATTTATGCTAGTGATTCTGGCGAACCTAGAATGGTTGTTTCTGCGATGATAGTGCCAACGGTTTTTCTGACTATAATGTATAATTTGTTCAGTTTTTGATATTGTCTTAGTGTTAGCTTTTATGTTTTTGTTTTGAGGGATGATAGTGAATTTATAACTTTCACTTAGAAAGTCGCTCTCAAATGGGCGTTTTCTGTAACCGAACTTTTGTTAGGTTACAGAGACTCTTATTTATTTATTTTTTGTTTTATTGGGTTATCAGCCATGTACACTGGTTGGTGGGCCGCCATGGAGTTTCTTGTGTGGTCAGTGCCCATTGGATTAAATTTTGGTGGTTTATCAATGGCTGGCCTTGGCTGGTGGCATCAGGTGGCTTTGGCTATGGCATATGTGCTTTGGCAGTTTGGTCAAAAGGTTCCTCGGCATGTGGAGGTTGCCATGGGAATGAGCTGTTGTGTGCTGGAATTCAGGCAAGATGGAGGTGTTGTTTTGAGAACATGTGGAAGTTGATTAGATGGAGGCTACCATACTGAAGGGGAGCCTAGTTTTTTTTTTGAAAATGGGAATCATCTGTTGATGGTGAGAGGGCAAAGGAGATGGATGCTAATTTTTTTAATGTAATGTAATGGTGTTGTAAATAGAAGATCATTGATGCTGAATGGAGAGCCAGTTGAGGAATTATTAGTTTGATGTGCCTGAAATGCAGGTAAAGGAAGTTTCCCCTTTATAAATAAATTGTAAATGTTATAATTTGTTGTCCTGGTCTTTGTGGATTTTATTTAAAGCTAGTTTTAAAGCCCCTATACCCTGAGGTGGCAAGTTTTGTTAAAATTACACCTCTATGGACATGAAATTGGCAGGTGAAAATCTAAAGGAAGTAGGAGACTTCTGTTACTTAGGAAGCAAAATAACGAGTGATGGACGAAGCAAAGAGGACATATAAAGTAGGTTAGCTCAGGCAAGGAAAGCATTTCTACAGAAAAGGAATCTGTTGATATCGAATATAGATTTAGGCATTAGGAAGTCATTTTTGAAGGCTTTTGTCTGGAGCGTGGTGCTCTATGGAAGTGAAAATTGGACTATTGGTGCAGCAGAAAGGAGGAGAATTGAAGAATTTGAAATGTAGTGTTACAGGAGAATGATGAAAATTAGATGGGTACCGGCCGGAGGTTTGTTTTACACGAGTGAAAAATCTTAATGGAAGCCTGGAGGCGAGTTATTACAGTACCTGTGTTGTTATCAGATGCCCCAAACGGTCCGATGATTGACAATGCTGTTTCACACTACTGGTCAATTACAGTCATTGGCAAATATAATGACGTTCTGTTCGCAACTACGTAACGAGTACTTCCGTGTCACACAATACTTCGGCGTGAACTGTACCGTCTGCTCAAGTCTGGAATTCCATTAAATCAGATCGGTGGTGACAAGTGTGAAGCGATGGGGTGAGAGAGTGAGTGTGTGTAGGCTCACCCGCAGGCTTCAAGGTCAAGGGCAATCGTCTAAAACAAACGTCCGGCCTGTAGATAGGGTTACAAACGAAGAGCTATTGAGACTAGTGGGAGAGGAGTGATGTTTCTGGCGACTGCTAATGAAGAGAAGAGATAGGTTGGTAAGACACATACTACGACACCCAGGAATAGCAAGCTTAGGTATCGAAGGAAGGTTCGAGGTCAAGAACTGTAGGGGTAGACCAAGGTTAGAATATGTTAAACAGATTGCCTCGGATGTAGGGTGTGGTAGCTATGTAGAGATGAAACGATTAGCTCAGGACAGAGAGGCATGGAGAGCTGCATGAAACCAGTCAAAAGACAGAAGACTCAAACGACAGCAACATTCACTCACTTTATACATGTATCATTCACTGCAGAAAGAAGCATCACAACAGATAATTGCAAGTATTTCAATGTTTTCACGAGACAAATTACAACATCTATTTTAATAGTATTCAGTGCATAAATGTCCGGTCCCAAGCCATCACTATTACCTGACACCCACTGTTTTACTGCTGCTCTTCGCTTTAGGCATTTTGAGTTGAGGATCTGCAGACTAAGAATAAATTAACACAACTGAAGAAACTCCTCACAAAGCAAACCCCGGGCTACTGGCTGCCGAGATGGTGGAAGGAATGTCCCACCCCATTCCCTTCTTCAAATAGCCAGGCAGCATTGCGTAAAATACGAGCACTGCCATCTCGTAATCTGCTGCTCAGAAAGTAGCTTACAAGGGACGTCCAAAACCTATTTTGTTCAAGATTTTTAAAATTATACTTAATTTCAACTGTATACGTTAAAATATGCTGTTATGTTCAGAATATGCAAAGAAATCCAATAAACCTCAAAATATGCATATGAATTTTCAAAAAAAAACTGGTCCCTTATGGTGGTTGTTAAAGGCTAAGAAACGTAGGCTATTCATCATTCAATGTTTTATTCTGCAAGGTATCTTCCCTAGGCCACGTGTTCTCCGCTCCAATATTCGAACTCAGAACCCTTGAGTCAGCGGTCCCAATATCACAGAGGGTGATTCGTATTCTATACCTCAAGAAATAATATTATTTGGTAAGCCAGCTATTAACCCCGTATGTAAGCCACAGTAGTCAACCCGGCAAGCACAAGAGGCAGAATAATTGCCTATGTACCACACGTCAGGCGGACCACTCCGGGCTGACGGATAATGCAGACACACACGCATTGCGTGCCCGGTGGGTTATCAGCATGTTTCTAGGTGAGAGATTACGCGCGTGTTGACACCATTAATGCAAATAAAACAATGCGTAATGGATCAGAGCCAAAGGAAGTTCGGGCCATATTTCAACGCTAAATGTGATGGCTGTTTTCTACCTTCGTCGCTTGCGGGTTCCTATTGTACGGGAGACAATACAATAATAGACTCATCTGGTCTCAATGCTCACTATACTGGTGGTTAGCGCCCGGTCAGTTATTGTGGCAACTGGAGCAACTAACGCGGTCCAGCTCCTCTATACGGAAATATCTTTATTCTCCGGAGAGTTTATCACAGTTTAGAAAATGTTCATAATTGACTTGGACTGTTGGAGCAGCGGAAAAGAGGAGAATTGAAGCGTTTAAAATGTCGTGTTACAGGAGAATGATGAAGTTCAGATAATAATAATAATAATAATAATAATAACGTGTGGCCTCGGATGCCGGGTGCAAGCTTTGTTATTTGACACACAGAGGGCAGCTTACATGTCAAATTTTGTTGTTCCTTGGAGCGCTATGAAAGTGAAGGTGTTAGATATCTAAGCTTCTTGATACTATAGCGCTTTCTAGTACAGAAAGGAGGAAATATTTTGTTGGCGGAAAATCCTGAATTCAATCGGGCTCCTTAATATGCCAACAACATACGACATGCGTGTCGTGAATTTTGTCGCCTTTCTAAAAAATCACTTACGACGGCCAGGAGCGAACCTGCAAGCTTGGTGGTTGGTAGTCCGAGACGATAACCACTCACACACGTAACAAGCATGAAGATCAGATGGGTAGATAGGGTTACACATGAAGAGGTATTAAGACGAGTGGGAGAGGAGAGATGTTTCTGGTGACTGCTAATGAAGAGAAGAGATAGGTTGGTAGGACACATACTAAGACACTCAGGAATAGCAAACTTAGTTTTGGAAGGAAGGGTCCAGGACAAGAACTGTAGGGGTAGTCCAAAGTTAGGATATGTTAGACAGATGGCCTCGGATGTAGAGATGACACGATTAGCTCAGGACAGAGAGGCATGGACAGCTGCATCAAATCAGTCAAAATACAAGAACATATTATAGCTTTCAGTCGGTGAACACAAACTAAATCCAATTGCTGGAATATGTGAAAAATAAGATATCTATATTGTTGTGGTCTATAGTGGGTCTCTACCTCAAAAGACAGAATGGAATTAAATGTAGTATTTGCCTCTCACTCGCAATCCTATCTCCAGCAATTAGCTTCGTCCTCTTCTACCCCGGCGATGTTGCCATTTCCCAATAATTGAAAGTGACAAATCTAAGAAAATGTTTGCGTGGCATTATAGAGAATTTCCCGCTCTTTATGATGGTGTAAAAATAAAAGCCATAAATAATTAACACATGGCCTAATTTTCACAATTACGATATTTTAGCGCGAATCTATATATTTGCATTTATAAAACCTATCACGCCATAGATAATGAACTAATGATCGCAACAGATCAAGAATTTATTTTTAGATTGCCTTATGTTGGTAAAAGATACCCTACTTCTCAGGGCAGTAATTATTTTCATAATAAGAAAGTTATGATTTTTTTCTTAAATGTTACTTGAAAATTCTGGGATGGTGTCACATAAAAGTTAGCTAGCGAGAAAGTTTTTGCTGTTGACTTTACGTTGGTGACTAAGCGAGAAGAAATGTTCATATATGTCTGAAATAGTTTTTAAAACAAACCAGAGCTCAATATTAGGTATCATTCATAAGTTATAGCACTTCGCTTAGTCCTCCTGCTCAACGCTGACGCACCGGAACTTTGTTTACTAACGTTGCCCGCAGGCCATCTCCCTCGACTACGTTTGAAGGAGGGTAGGTGAAGATGTGAAGTAAAACTATGAAATGAAGTGGATTTTGTGTTCTTTATAAATTGTCCGCCTCGTTGCGTTCTTGGCTCTCATTGTGCCGTCACCGTGGAGGCCCGGGTTTGAATCCCGGCTCTGCCAAGAAATGTAATTCTGATCTGAGGGCTTGATTGGGGTGTACTCAACTCCATGAGACAAAACTGAGAAGAGGCGGGTTGGAATCCTACCTCAGCCATCCTCGAAGTGGTTTCCGTAGTTTGCCTTTGTTCGTCCCGGGAATTAACAAGGGTTCGTTAATGGTGCAGAGTTATCGTTTCTCTGCCAAAAAGAACAAGGTAGACACACACGACAAAATGACAGGTGAAGTATATGAAAAGTGGTTCGCCGAGCAATATTGTTGCTCAATGTTCCCGCAGGATCTAGCCTAGTAATAGACAATGTAGGCTATCACAGCAGAGAAATATGTTCTTGCTTGTCACCTTACCACACCACCATACCACAGTGAACTTAATCCCATAGAAATGGTATGGGCGCAAGTGAAGAACTATATAAAATTGAACAACGTCTCGTTCAAGAAACAAGAAATGAATAATTTAATTTCGGCTGCATACCGCCACTTGACCACACAAAATTGGGTAAATTACGTGGACCACAATATATTAATATTATTATTATTATTATTATTATTATTATGTCATATTATAATTTATTATAACCTATGATATTCGAGAAAAAGGCCTTATCATATTCATGAATAATTGAATAATTGAAAATTATAAATTATTATAATGTGTGCATTAAATCGCGCTCTGAGCTTCGGTGTATCAATCTAAATATTGTACCGTCTTTCGCTTCAAGGCTTGAGGTACAATTATATACAAGAAACAAATATCTTGGAAATTTCCCGAGTTTTGCGTAAAAGCACGCCTGTATACGAGTTATGTTACATCATGTGTCCGGCCTTGCAGAACTTCGTATATGCAGCAGATCTGGCATCAGCGCGCTCCATTTAATGCGTACTGTCTTTTAAGGTAGAGATGCTCTATAGTCAGGAAGCTCTAAGATACTCACCGAGTGATTCAGTAGCCCCTTCCAATATCGTTTGCTGCAACCCAACTAACGCGTGTTGGCAGGATGGTTGATATTTCTTTGCTTCTATCCTGTATGTTTTATTTTATTTTTTGTGTGGCCTCCCGAGAGGCCGAGTGCAGGTCTTTCTAGTCGACGCCCGTGGATGAGAGATGGAATGGATGAAGATAAATTAAACTGGGCAAGGATGTGGAAGGAAGTGGTCGTGGCCTGTCAGAAGGTACCGTCCCAGCTTTTGTCTGGTGTTGAAAATGGGAAACCACGGTAAACCATTTCAAGGACGGCCGATGCTGGGGTTCGAACCCACGCGTCAACCGAGTCTGCAGAGAGCTTGGTCCCATGACCTAACGCAGCGCTTTAGCCAGCTGAGCCACGGCTGTCGGCTCCTGTATGGTACTATACTTGGTATTAATGAACGCTGACAGCTGTCAAAGCAAGCACGTGGGGAAATGCTGTGTTGCCACTGAGGCAGATCATGAATCATAACATTCCAAGAGGATTGCAGGAAGACACAAATACTGGAGAAGTTGTCCCCCCTGCCAGGCGGTCAAATGACAAGGCACAGTAGAACACTGCGTCAAATCATGTGCTCACTGCTGTGTCGGCATACATTGCAACACTGCTCGCTGTTGCTTTGGAGACCGTTACCCCTCTCGTCTCCACTCCTCACCTCACCCATCAAGCAGATGGCAGCTTTCACCGTTCATCTTTTGTAAATCAGATTATAATGGACTGCAAGCATATCCTGCAAACTATACCGAACACTTTTATTTCTCACCCGATGTGACTACAAGTTAATACGAGCGAAATGCAATAGTGATCAGTATCGCTTGCAGGATTTGCTTGCAGTGCATTAGTAGCGTACAGGATGCAAGCAGAGAAATATCGACCTTTCTGACAACACGCGTTATTTGGGTTGCAGCAAACGATATTGGAAGGGGCTGCTGAATCACTCGGTGGGTACAGTACAAAGAAACTTCCTTGATCTACAATTTTCGTCTGATCTATTTTTATCGTAAAACTAACCGTTTGGTAAAAAAATTCAAAAACCCCCTTTTTGGGAACTTTGACCTTGAATAAATTTTTTTGCACACATGGGTTCGATAAGGACTTTTCACAATTTCATTATAATGGTATCCCTAACGTTCATATACAAATTCAGCATCTTGGGAATTTATACAAGGATGAATGTATATTCTGTCCGGACTACGTTGTCTCGAGCTACTTATGGAGACTGCTCGATTTGTGTCTGGAGGTTGCAACGATGTACTGACCTCTTCATACATCGTAGAAGTGCTTTTCCTTTCGAGGTTTAGTTCAGGCCTCCTTCCCAATCCTAAACTGAGAGCACACATCCAAGTACACGGCACTGACGACCGCGATATCCAAGCCCCTTAATACTTACTTATTTAGCGTGTGGCTTTTAGTGCCGGGAGTGTCCGAGGACATGTTCGGTTCGACAGAAGCTGTAGCTGTTTCATTGCGGACACCCATGGGGTGACCAACAAGTTCCGTTCAATTTCATGTAGTTCCAATTTTCACTACCAGATGTCACTGATACCTGGTGGTGAACGTTGGAATTTTGATAGAGCGTTTCAACGAAATCTAACCTACAAATTTAGCTTCACACAAATTTAATTAGCGGAAGGTTCTTTTATATGCCATAAATCTATGACATGGGACCGCCGGCTTTACTTCCCCTCTGAAGGAAGACATTGGCCTACTGAGGGATTTTTAACGCTCTTAATATATCCGGTCGCCTCCGTAGCGTAGGGGTCAGCATGGTTAGCTGCCGCCCCGGAGGTCCTGAGTTCGATTCCCGGCTCTGCCACGAAATTTGAAAAGTGGTATGAGGACTGGAACGGGGTCTACTCAGCCTCGGGTGGTCCAAATGAGTAGAGGGGGTTCGATTCCCACCTCAGCCATCCTCGAAGTGGGTTTCCGTGGTTTCCCACTTCGTCTTCGGGCAAATGCCGGGATGGTACCTTCTGTAAGGCCACGGCCGCCTCCTTCCCTCTTCCTAGCCACTCCATCCCTATCTTCCATCCCTTCCCGTCCCTCATAAGGCCCTTGTTCGCTTTGCAGGTGAGGCTGCCTGGGCGAAGTGCTGATCACACCTCCTCAGTTGTAACCATTCCGACCAGATGTTCCCAGGTCCAGGACACTGCCCATAGAGGCGGTAGTGGTGAGTTCCCTCGCTGAGTCCATGGGAACCACCAACCTAGAGGGTAAATTGACTAAATTTAAAAAAATATCCGACGACTTCGACCCGGTTTGAACCCGCGACCTTGGGCGTAGAAGCTCAGCATGCTACCAACTACGCCACCGAAGCCGGGAAGCCCCTAAATGAAACAACAGAATGATTTATGAAACGAAACAAAATCACTTGTATACTCTGAATCGATACATTTCCACAGCCTAAGGCTACGTAATACTAACTCTTGAGCGGTGAAAGTTCAGAACTCACCTTCGATATTATTCTCCTATACTTTAAATAGTCCTACAATTTCAAAAAAGCAGAGTATTTCAATATTTATGACTTACGGTTAGTGAAATGGCCCGGAATATTCCAAACATGCACCGGACGTATTAATGTAAAGATTAATAATTTATTGGAGGACAAAATGTGCATCAGTGTACTTCCGGTTTCTGATAGGCTGCAAGAGAACCAACGCCACCAACTGCTGAATTTCAAGGCAAAAGGCAGGAAGAAACAGGATAGAGGTGAGGTGAATATTGTATTAAGGAGCGGAACACTGAGGTCATTTGTTCCGATAAGGAGGCAAGGGGAAATAAGTTGTTTGGGTGTGAACTTGTGCAATTACGATGAGTCGTTGGAAAAACACGTAATGGTAGTACTGAGAAGATCCATAGATTAGTATCTTGTTGTCAGCACTCTGACTTGCTAGCATAGAGTACAGATACTATAGAGAATGTATCATAATGGACGCGCAACAGACATTATATACGGAACGTGCAAGATGGCGGCAGAAGCTACTAAGAAGTGCAAGATGGCGGCAGAAGCTACTAAGACGTGCAAGATGGCTGATGTGGCTTTGGACTTGTAGTAGTGGTGATTTGGAGAACTAAGGAACGAGATGGTCAGGAAAGCAAAGATACCTACTCTAGGCTAATTTTATTGTTTATGTTCGACCCTAACTATTATGTGTCAGAAAACTGTATCATAATGAGGCTCATTATAACACCATTTTTCATTATGAAACAGTTTCTCCCACCAATCAGAGCTCAAGAAACAGTTGTGTGACCAATTAGATAAGGATACCTCCGCGCATGCGCTCAAAATCCAACATGTCTATATAAATTACCGAAAGTGCACCGTCCATATGTTCGCGTAAATAAACTGGCAAATATGAGACAGGAAATAGCACTGTACCTTAATATCCTAAACCAATTTCTACACAGCGCGTGGTTTTGAAACGACTTCGGTGACAGTTTTACTGAATACTGGTGCAAAACCTGCACATATGGCATTAAGCACACAGAGCGCATGCGTTGGTTGTCCAGAGAGCTTGGAAAACAGAGATATACTACCCACTGCAGCACCCGATCGCAACATTCTAGTGACTGAACAGATATTTATGAATATTTATGTTAAAACATATAATAAAGTTATAATTATCGACGAACATAAACAGTCGTATGCAACTCGCCTGTAATGGTAATTAAGACACTCGTATGGAAATTATAAAACTCGCATACGCTCGTTTTATAAAAATACTCGTGTCTTAATTATAGCCATTATAGGCTCGTTGCATAATGTACTATTATGAAACATGTAATGATATAAGAAGATATCGTCGTGATTGAATTCAGATTTGGGGATTGTTAGGACAGCAGTCATACGAGCTGAAGGACATGAGAGAGAAGATCGTATTCAGAAAGGTGTAAGGCAAGGCTGCAACTTATCACCCATACTTTTCAATCTTTACATTGAACAAGCAATGAAGGAAATTGGAGAAAAATTTAAAGTGGGAGTGAAGATTCAAGGAAAAATAATTTCAACTCTGAGATTTGCCGATGACATCGTCATCTCGGCCGACATGCCTGAGGATTTGAATGGTATTGACTCCGTTTTGAGGAAATAATTCATGATGAAAATTAATAAATATAAAAGAAAAATATTGGAATGCAGCCGAAATAAATCAGAAACCTCTATGGACATCGAATTGGCAGGTGAAAAGCTGAAGGAAGTAGGAGACTTCTGTTACTTAAGAAGCAAAATAACCAGTGATGGACGAAGCAAAGAGGATATAAAAATTAGGTTGGCTCAGGCAAGGAAAGCATTTCTACAGAAAAGGAATCTGTTGACATCGAATATAGATTTAGGTGCTTGGCACGGTGGGTGAGTGGATAGCGTGTCGGTCTACTAATCCCAAGATTACAGGTTCGCTCCTGGCCGTGGTAAGTGATTTTTCGAAAGGTGGCAAAAATACGACACGCATGTCATACGATGTTTGTCATGTCAAAGAACCCATTTGAATTCAGTAGGCCGTGTTCATAATGGCAAAATTAATCTCGGGAGTTTCCGACAACACATAGTTCCTCATTTCTCTACTAGAAAGCACTATAGTGTTCAAGGAGCTTAGATATCTAACCTCCTTGACTTTCATAGTGATTCAAGGAACAACGAAATTTGACAAGCAAGCTATCCTCTGGGTGTCAAATTACAAAGCTTGCAACCGGAACCCGAGGCCATACGATATTATTATTTTTATTATAGATTTTGGTATTAGGAAGTCATTTTTGAAAGCCTTTGTCTGGGGCGTGGCACTCTATGAAAGTGAAACTTGGACTATTGGTGCAGCAGAAAAGAAGAAAATTGAGGCTTTTGAAATGTGGTGTTACAGGAGAATGATGAAGATCAGATGGGTAGATAGAGTTACAAACGAAGAGGTGTTCAGACGAGTGGGAGAGGAGAGATGCTTCTGGCGACTGCTAATGAAGAGAAGAGATAGGTTGGTAGGACACATACTAAAACACCCAGGAATAGCAAGCTTAGTTATGGAAGGACGGGTCGAGGACAAGAACTGTAGGGGTAGACCAAGGTTAGAATATGTTAAACAGATTGCCTCGGATGTAGGGTGTGGTAACTATGTAGAGATGAAACGTTTAGCTCAGGACAGGGAGGCATGGAGAGCTACATCAAACCAGTCAAAATACTGAAGACTCAAACAACAGGACACTCAAAGAAAACTAATGTGTATGAAGAGATTGGAATTGAGTTGCCAGAGTTGATATAAGGAGCAAATTGAATCAAGAAATGTATGACTATTGTGAAGTTACATCCTTAAAGGGAATATCCCCAAACAAGAGCCATTGTCCCAGCGAGTGATTATATGCTGCTTTATAGAAAACTAGCAGTAGTACCCGGCTTCGCCCGGTAGAATGATGATAATGATTTAAGGTCTCCTTAGAAATATAATGGACTTAAAATCTAAGTCATTTGCCCCCAAAGACAATGAGGGAGTAATATCTAGGTCATTTGCCCTTTTGATAAGGATGATAATAAAAACTACTGTTGAATTGACACGTCAAACTTACAAACTACCGTAATAGAAATACATATTTCAAAATTCACAGGCGAGGAAGACTTATTGTGTGTGGTGATTAATGGTGTAATGGGCGTAACATCTACTGTAGGTGATTTGCTCTTATGATGAGGATGATAAGAGAAACTACTACCCGTATTGAATTGACACTTCAACGTATAATGTACACAATGTACTGTAATAAAAAACTATATGGCGGCTTCGGTGGCGTATTTGGTAGCATGCTGAGCTTCTATGCCCAAGATAGCGGGTTCAAACCCGGCCGAAGCCGTCGGATATTTTAAGAGCGTTAAAAATCCGTCAGTATGCCTTTCTTCGGAGGGGAAGTAAAGCCGGCGGTCCCATGTCAGATTTATGGCATGTTATTGAACCTTCCACTAATTACACCTGTGTGAAGCTAAATTGGATAAGTAAACAACGCTCATAGATGTCTACGTCCGTTGCCAAGAGCCGACTGCAGTGTCGTCTAGTAGCTAAGTTCCGAACTTGGCCTAGTAGTCGTTGACGGTGGCGCTTGGCGGCAAAAGTACGAACTATTTGAAGAATTCTAAGTTGCAGTTTGTACTTAAATTAAAAAACAGATAACACACACTAATACAGTCATCACAATTAACACCGGTTATCAGACAGATTCTACACACACCCAAAGTACAAACTTAAGAACCAACCAACCAAAAATAAATATTTTAAAAATCACAGTCGAGAAAGACTTTATGCGGCGGTGATTATTGGTATGATGCGCGTAACATCTAGGTCATTTGCACTTATGATGATAATAATAAGGTAATGAAAAAATGACTACTAAACGAACATGGTGTTATTTTAAAACTGATATAGGTAATTCAGGTGTCTAGCTTCGATGTCTTCCAAAGTCTCAACCTTATTTTCTGGCTTAGGACTGTACTGGATGCGTCTAGTGAAAGAGCGTACTGCTCGGCAAAGACAAAGAATATAGGTCCAAGCTGCACGAACCTGAGATGATCGCAGATGATGACGAAATATGATGACACACGTTCGGGGTTCCCCGTCCTATACAGATTGACCGGGAATCACTCATTGTTTCGCAACGGCCCTGTGCTGGCATCAGCATAGACAGCAGGAGATAACACGGCGGGCTCTGTAAAGTACTCTCAAGTCAGCTCACGATGAATCAGCAAGCTATTCTCACAACTGACCCCCCCCCAGGGTCTCACAACTTGTGGGACGTGGGTTGGCGACCACGGAACCCCAGCTGAGTCTGGCATCGCTTCTACTTCCTGGTGCCGGGCTCATTTCAGTTCTCTTTCCTGTCGGCCTCCCTTGGTCAACTCTTGTTCTCTTCCGACCCAGACTGTATTAGGGTATCCGAGGGCTAGGGAGTCTTTCAATTTCCCGCCTTAATTGGCTTTGTCTCATCTTTCCTGATACCCTCATTCTTCGAGGGGTCTGCCTTCTTTTCCTATTCATAATATCTCCTGTCTTCTGCTCAAGGCCCTCAAAGAGGCAGGGTGTGTGTAGACCCACCACTGCTGGTACACCCTCAAGGGCTCATGACTGGTGAGTTAGGAAGCTGGCAACCCCGAGGAATTCCTGAGCTACATGCAGGGAATGGAGTGGTATGTCAGAAATTTCAAGTGGACAGTGTTACGCATCGGGTTCCAAAGGGTAAGTATACTCACTTTGTTTTCGATCGGTGAACGATGTAGATTTGTACCAAAGGGCCTTAATGCGGGAAATGGAGTGGTCTATCCGAAATTTCGAGTGGACAGTGTTACTCGTCGAGTTCCAAACGGTAATTATGTAAAATCTGGTTGAGATCGGTGAAACGGTGTAGTTTTGTGCCAAGGGCCAAAATGCAGGGAATGGAGTGGCCTGTCCAAATTTCAAAGTGGACAGTGTTACTCATCAGGCTCCAAAGGGTAAGTATACACACTTTGTTTTCGATCGGTGAACGATGTAGATTTGTACCAAAGGGCCTTAATGCGTGGACTGGAGTGGTCTGTCCGAAATTTCGAGTGGACAGTGTTACTCGTCGAGTTCCAAAGGGTAATTATGTAAAATCTGGTTGAGATCGGTGAAACGGTGTAGTTTTCTGCCAAAGGGCCAAAAAGCAGGGAATAGAGTGGTCTGTCCGAAATTTAAAGTGAACAGTGTTACTTGTCGGGTTCTACGGGTAAGTATATAAAATTGGGGTCAGATCGGTGAAACGGTGTAGATTTGTGCCAAACAGCCTAAATGCAAGGGATGGAGTGGCCTCGCCGCAATTTCAAGCAGACAGTGTTAGTCGCAGTGTTCCAAAGGGTAAATATACAAATTTTGGTTGAGATCGGTGAAACGGTGTAGATTTGGGACAAAGGGCCTAAATGCAGGGAATGGAGTGGTCTGTCCGCAATTTCAAGCAGACAGTGTTACTCGCTGGGTACCAAAGGGTAAGTTTACGAATATTGGTTCTGATCGGTGAAACGGTGTAGATTTGTGCCAAAGTGCCTAAATGCAGGGAATGGGGTGGTCTGTCCGAAATTTTAAGTGGACAGTGTTACTCGCAGGGTCCCAAAGGGTATGTATACAAAGTTTGGTTCAGATCGGTGAAACGGTGTAGATTTGTGCCAAAGGGCCTAAATGCATGGGATGGAGTAGCCTCTCCGCAATTTCAAGCAGACAGTGTTAGTCGCAGTGTTCCAAAGGGTAAATATACAAATTTTGGTTGAGATCGGTGGAACGGTGTAGATTTGGGCCAAAGGGCCTAAATGCAGGGAATGGAGTGGTCTGTCCGCAATTTCAAGCAGACAGTGTTACTCGCAGGGTTCCAAAGGGTAAGTATACACATTTTGGTTCAGATCGGTGAAACGGTGTAGATTTGTGCAAAAAGGGCCTAAATGCAGGGAATGGCGTGGTCTGACCGAAATTTCAAGCAGACAGTGTTAGTCGCAGTGTTCCATAGGGTAAATATACAAATTTTGGTTGAGATCGGTGAAACGGTATAGATTTGGGCCAAAGGGCCTAAATGCAGGGAATGGAGTGGTCTGTCCGCAATTTCAAGCAGACAGTGTTACTCGCTGGGTACCAAAGGGTAAGTTTACGAATATTGGTTCTGATCGGTGAAACGGTGTAGATTTGTGCCAAAGTGCCTAAATGCAGGGAATGGGGTGGTCTGTCCGAAATTTTAAGTGGACAGTGTTACTCGCAGGGTCCCAAAGGGTAAGTATACAAAGTTTGGTTCAGATCGGTGAAACGGTGTAGATTTGTGCCAAAGGGCCTAAATGCATGGGATGGAGTAGCCTCTCCGCAATTTCAAGCAGACAGTGTTAGTCGCAGTGTTCCAAAGGGTAAATATACAAATTTTGGTTGAGATCGGTGGAACGGTGTAGATTTGGGCCAAAGGGCCTAAATGCAGGGAATGGAGTGGTCTGTCCGCAATTTCAAGCAGACAGTGTTACTCGCAGGGTTCCAAAGGGTAAGTATACACATTTTGGTCAGATCGGTGAAACGGTGTAGATTTGTGCAAAAGGGCCTAAATGCAGGGAATGGCGTGGTCTGACCGAAATTTCAAGCAGACAGTGTTAGTCGCAGTGTTCCATAGGGTAAATATACAAATTTTGGTTGAGATCGGTGAAACGGTATAGATTTGGGCCAAAGGGCCTAAATGCAGGGAATGGAGTGGTCTGTCCGCAATTTCAAGCAGACAGTGTTACTCGCAGGGCACCAAAGGGTAAGAATACGAATTTTGGTTCTGATCGGTGAAACGGTGTAGATTTGGACCAAAGGGCCTAAATGCAGGGAATGGGGTGGTCTGTCCGAAATTTTAAGTGGTCAGTGGTACTCGCAGGGTTCCAATGGGTAAATATACAAATTTTGGTTGAGATCGGTGAAACGGTGTAGATTTGGGACAAAGGGCCTAAATGCAGGGAATGGAGTGGTCTGTCCGCAATTTCAAGCAGACAGTGTTACTCGCTGGGTACCAAAGGGTAAGTTTACGAATATTGGTTCTGATCGGTGAAACGGTGTAGATTTGTGCCAAAGTGCCTAAATGCAGGGAATGGGGTGGTCTGTCCGAAATTTTAAGTGGACAGTGTTACTCGCAGGGTCCCAAAGGGTAAGTATACAAAGTTTGGTTCAGATCGGTGAAACGGTGTAGATTTGTGCCAAAGGGCCTAAATGCATGGGATGGAGTAGCCTCTCCGCAATTTCAAGCAGACAGTGTTAGTCGCAGTGTTCCAAAGGGTAAATGTACAAATTTTGGTTGAGATCGGTGGAACGGTGTAGATTTGGGCCAAAGGGCCTAAATGCAGGGAATGGAGTGGTCTGCCCGCAATTTCAAGCAGACAGTGTTACTCGCAGGGTTCCAAAGGGTAAGTATACACATTTTGGTTCAGATCGGTGAAACGGTGTAGATTTGTGCAAAAAGGACCTAAATGCAGGGAATGGCGTGGTCTGACCGAAATTTCAAGCAGACAGTATTAGTCGCAGTGTTCCATAGGGTAAATATACAAATTTTGGTTGAGATCGGTGAAACGGTATAGATTTGGGCCAAAGGGCCTAAATGCAGGGAATGGAGTGGTCTGTCCGCAATTTCAAGCAGACAGTGTTACTCGCAGGGCACCAAAGGGTAAGAATACGAATTTTGGTTCTGATCGGTGAAACGGTGTAGATTTGGACCAAAGGGCCTAAATGCAGGGAATGGGGTGGTCTGTCCGAAATTTTAAGTGGTCAGTGTTACTCGCAGGGTTCCAAAGGGTAAGTAGGCTATACAAATTTTGGTTCAGATCGGTGAAACGGTGTAGATTTGTGCAAAAGGGCCTAAATGCAGGGCATGGGGTGGTCTGTCCGAAATTTAATGTTGACGGGGTTACCCGCAGGGTTCCAAAGGGTAAGTATACAAATTTTGGTTCAGATCGGTGAAACGGTGTAGATTTGTATACATAACAGACAGACAGACAAACTTTGTGTTTTATATATATAGACGTTATCAGAGCTACAGTCGGTTCTTTTATTCTGGATCCCATTACTACTACGTGTTATTATATATTCGCATGAGTAAGATTACTTAATAAATTATACTGTATATTACAGTTTATAGTAGCTTGCCTCTTATGATTGTATCACATTTGCTACCAAATAGTATTTGTTCAATTGTTCACAAGCGTTCCGCTGGCGGCCACTTACACACTTGGTTTATATGTCATTACTAGGGCTTGGATTTTTAGGTGGATTAAACCTTCACTTTAGGTTTCTAGATTTCTAAAAATTGGTTATTTTAGGTTTTTCTTCCCGGATCAATACAGGCAGCAATAATCTCCTGTTTTTCTTATTTCTGTGAAATCTATTTATGAACTTATTTCACAAAAGTTTACATTGTCACTTACTAGTGCCGGGCTCCTCTCCGTCTTCTTTCCTGTCGGCCTCTCTTGGTCAACTCTTGTTCTCTTCCGACCCCGACGGTATTAGGGTATCCGAGGCCTAGGGAGTCTCTTCCTTTCTCGCCTTAATTGGCCATTGTCTCATCTTTCCTGAATCCCCTCCTTTTGCGAGGGGTCAGCCTTCTTTTTCTTTTCATGTTATCTCCTGCCTTCTGCACAAGACCCTCAAGGAGGCAGGGTGTATGTAGCCCCACCACTTCTGGTTCACCCTGGATATTTCTACACCCTCAAGGGCTCACGGCTGGTGAGTTCGTGAGTTGGCTATCCCGAGGGATTCCTGAGCCGGGTCAGCTTTTTCCCCTTTTTCCACTGACTTTGGGGCGGCCCTCTGCCCATCTGCCTTTCATGGCACCCCTTCGTCAATACTCATTCTTGGAGGGTTGAGGGCATTTCATTTCTCCCTGTCTTTCATTTGCCTTATCCTTTATTTGTTTACCATTTCTTTTAGTATATGAGTCTGTAGTTAGTATTAGTTATAGTTTTCATTCTCATCTCATCCTTCACTCTCACCCAAACCATTAGGGGCTGATAACGTAGATGTTAGGCCCCTTAAAACAACAATATCATCATCATCATCGTCTAACCTGAACTATCTCCGTCCTACTGCTTATAATCGCGGTGTAAATAATTTTACGATACATTTCAATGGGGAAATATAATTTTTTATTTGAAAAAGCAAAACAGCTACTTAGGTTATTTTAGGTGTCACATATTTTGCTCCAGGAAGTGTGAAACGAACATATATGTTGAAATTTGCGAATTATATTGCCAGGAAAAAAATAGGTAAAAACCTAAGAATCTGGGCCCTAGTCATTACATAGCAAAACACGTAACGTTATTTTGACAATCCATTACGGCTCAACGTGAGCACCATTTTTCATCCTGGACACATCCCAACGGAAGTCGATTTGCCGCCACGTATGAACCAGCATTTCCGGGGTAACAGAAGCGATGGCTGTTATGATGCAATGTCTCATTTCATCAAGATGTGCAGGTAGGGGAGAGATGTACAACCCACCTTTCGCAAAGCCCCTCAGAAAGAAGTCCAGTGGTGTGTGTTATCTGGAGATCATGGCGGCCAGGTAATTGGTCCACCACGACCTATACACTTAATTGGGAAACGTTAATCAAGGAATTCCCTGACGTCTGACAGGTAGTGCGGCGGGGTGCCATTTTGTTGCCAACACATGCACCCATCGTGGTCATCTTCATCCAACTGTGGAATGAGGAAGTTCTCTATCATATCCAGATAAATGATGCCGGTGATGGTTCTCTCAGCAAAGAAGAAAGATCCGTACACGTTTTCTCTGATCGACAGACGCCGTGTTGATTTTTCCAGACTGCCGACGAACCTCTCCCAACTGTTTCCAGCACATCGCCAGTCACAAGTGCGCGGCCAGGAGCCTATGTGTCGCACAGAACAACCTGCTTCGATAAATGTCTGGTACCATTTGTACACTGTTGGTCTGCTGGGTGGGTCTTCGCCAAATTCTGTGCGTAATCTCCGCTCTACACTGGTTGCTGACTTGGTTTGTTCCAGGCAGAACACGCACTTCGCTTTTTCCGCTCCAGTGAAATATGTCATTTCCAACAAGATGTTCAGTAAAGAACATATAGCCTACTTTCTCCTAAATGCATGGGTATTGTTATAACTCGTTGTCCTTTTCAAGGAGTATAATTGAATTTTGGTTGTAGTAGCTTGTTGATATACAACGTGCTACACGAATACGCGAATTATTCATGAATCTGAGGTGCTACCTCTGTACAAAATGCCATTCAATTCGGTTTCACCGTGTTTGAATTGATATGGTGGATCGATTTGCACACATAAATGGCCGCTATCTGCAAACTATTGAGCTGATGACCTTATAGTTCAGTCAGAATATGCTTCCCACAAAAAGGTATGTTGTTGCAAAATTTGGTAGAGATCAAACAATTAGGGTGGTCGTAATTTGATTTAAGCTTTTAACATTTGGGTCGCCGCCATTACGTTTCTGTCAAGATGGCGGCGATATAAAATATGACACTGAGGTGCCCTTTGCCAGTGCTACCTCTGAACCAAATATGGTTAAATTCAGTTTCACCGTGTTTGAATTGATAGGGGGAATCCATTTACACACATACATGGCCGCCATCTGCCAACTATTGCGCTGATGACCTTGTAGTTTAGTCATAAGACGCTCGCTATATAAGTATATGTTGTTGCAAAATTTGGTAGAGATCGGATGATTAGGTTAGTCGTAATTTGATATACGCTTTTAACATTTGGGTGGCCGCAATTACGTTTCCGTCAAGATGGTGGCGATATAAAACATGACACTGAGGTGCCC
Source organism: Meconema thalassinum (assembly GCA_946902985.2). Lineage (NCBI taxonomy): Eukaryota > Metazoa > Arthropoda > Insecta > Orthoptera > Tettigoniidae > Meconema > Meconema thalassinum. The sequence continues at coordinate 209,952,707 of OX336399.1, read as the reverse complement.
TTAGCTAGTGCTCCCTCTGTACCAAATATGGTTTAATTAGGTTTCACCGTGTTCGAATTGATAGTGGGGGGGGGGGGGGCACACAGACATTCAGAGTACACACACACACACACACACACAGTCAGACACACAATTTTTAGCCCTGTGTTGATCTCATAAGCCTACTTAAATTTTTTGCAAAAATCGAAAGTAGGCTAACAAGTGACAGGCGGCGTGCGTGACGCACAACTGAGTAACTAGAAACTACGTGAGTTAAAACTTGAAATGTTTTGCAATATAATGTCACATAAACCAAGTCTGTAAGTGGTTCCAATAAATAATTATACATTATTGAAGTAGTAAACTGCATCAAGAATCACTTGTATGTTATCAATATTAATAATCAGTCATCCTATATCATTTAAGAATTATTACAGGCTGACGAGCAAGTAATGTACAGCAAGTACATGATTGTTGGGAATATTTTGATTGTATGTTATGTGCTATGCTACGCAATAGAATGATGTTCGCTCCCCAGTGAAAGTGCGCGACCAACTCAGCCAGTCTATTGGGCATTTCAAATCTAATTCAACTCTTATAGAAGGCAGACGTGCAGCGCAGGGAAACATTTCCTGTTCACAATGTGCGGCGACATTCTGCTCACTGATGGGAAAATAAAATCTGTTACAAGGCGAACTCCTCGGGCTCGCTGCAACATGTGGGCCCTAATTCATTTCAACTAGGGTTACTTCGTTACCGTCACTCGCCATAAATAGTAATGGAGTTACGGTGTCAAAGTACGCAATCGTTACTGTTGTGTATAGAATATAATTAAAACTCAGTAATTCTTCTAGGTTTGTGACGTGTCTTGTGTGGGGTTTTGCCAAGGACACTAAGCCGGCTCATCAGCGGGCTCCTGGTGTTCACGCCACGCACGTTCGCTTCATAAAAAGGAAAGTAGCGCGCAGTTCGCTACTCTTGTGGGGGTCCGGGCGGGGACACCAAGAGCCCGCTGATGAGCCAGCTTGGTGTCCTAATCGAAACCCCACACAAGACACGTCACAAACCTAGAAGAATTACTGAGTTTTAATTCACTGGCCGTGAAAGGCAATATACCATCATTTTAGAATATAATTGCTCCACTAGCACTCTTGGCCGGGGTACACTCGACCTCGTGGGGCAAAACTGAGAAGACGCAGGTTCGATTCCCACCTGAGCCATCCTGTAAGTGGTTTTCCGTGATTTCCCCACTTTACACAAAGAGAATGCCATGAAGGTTCCTAACTTAAGGCCACGACCTCCTCCTTCCCAGTCCTCTTCACAATTACAAATACACGCACTAATACAGCCATCACAATAACATACCATATCAGTCAAGTACACGGGGCTGCATGACTACGATGTCGCATATACCCTAAACGAATCAACTACAACTATAATTTGAACGCAGTGGACTCCAGTGATATGGAGAAACAATATTACCTTTCACTACAACAACCTGGTTTTCGTCACGCACCTCGTGCCCAGCGGTTAAACTGTGACATATTTTATAACCAGAATTATAGTAATAATAATAATAATAATAATAAAAATGTAATGCGCATATGGATTAATGAAAAATATCTACAACAAGAAGTGCATCTCTTGGAGTACCAAAATAAGGCATTATAACACTGTCGTAAAAACGGAATATCTCTTTGCCAGTGAATGCCTCATGATGAGTATAGCCTTGAAAAACTAGAAGTCGTGGAAAGGAGAATTCTAAGAAAAATCAAGGATGCAGTTCAGACTAAAGACAGATGGAAACTGAGAAGCAACAGAGAACTCTACCAGAAAATGGAAAGAATCTCAGAGACTATGCGGAAAGTAGTTATTTTAGAGACCTGCTCCATAGTTAGTTCCCTCCTCAACCTACAAACATAGAGAACTCCATCTTGCTTCAGGAGGTATATGAAGACCTAAATATTGGATTGGTGGCTTCGGTGGCCTAGTCGGTAGCATGCTGGGCTTCTATGCCCAAGGTCGTGGGTTCAAACCCGGCCGAAGTAGTAGATTTTTTAAGAGCGTTAAAGTCCTTCAGTATGCCTTCCTTTGGAGGGGTAGTAAAGCCGGCGGTCCCAGTCATAGATTTATGGCATGTAAAAGAACCTTCCACTAATTAAACTTGCGTGAAGCTAAATTTGCAGGTTAGATTTCGTTGAAACGCTCTGATATACCCTGCGGCTTTTAGTACTTGCTGGCCTACTGTAAATCATTCATATAATCACACATTTGTAATGTAGTTATGCTATTTCTATGTTACGAACTAAATCCATAAATCAACCAGCGGAACCGAAATAAATAGTATTAAAACAGCTCAATAGGTGTGATTTGATTGCGTTCCTTGACATTGATGAAGAAGAAAGTGAACCAACTTAGTCTTCGAAACTAAATAATAATTTCAATACTTTAAGTCAAGTCAGCCAGCTTAACGGCTTCGACAAACAAAACTGAAATGCCAGTTAAATAAAGCTCTTTGAAGTAACCAAATGGAAGGACTGAAATTAAACAATGAGTGACGCGTAAGTGCAATAACCAACACCCAGGACTATCTTATAAACAAAAGCTGAATATACTACTTGGTATTACAGAAAACACCGCAGCTAAAATTGGCTGATATGTATTTACGAATTCTTCGAACAGAGCAGACTTTTAAAATGTACAGTTCACCCCGTTGATGCACTATTCCATTTGTCAAATCTAACGATTTGTGTTTCTTAGAATTGAATACAGCTGCTAAGTGAGCTATTTTGCACGTTTCATACCGAGAATGGTTCATAAACCCTGATTGAGGGTCGGGCCTAATCTCGTACAGATCTTCATATAAACCATACTCAGGATGGCCGTTGTCAGTGCTCCAATCTTCGGACTTACTGTGGTTGTGTTGAGCTATTTAACACGCATGGGTAAGCCACGGGGTCTTTCTTGTCTTGTGCCACTCTGGAAGTCCAGGTTCGATATCCGGCTCTTGCAAGGCATTTAATACTAGAACGGTGTCATTGATATGCGAGTCATCAAAGTGGTCTCGATTTCGAAGACTTGCACCATACCACTGGGGCACACTTTACCCAATTTAACTCGCCTACTGAGGTAGTTGTCAGGAAGGACATCTAACTGTATAAACCATTCCCCAACTGGAGGATCATCCCGTAGAGTTATCAGTGTAGCGAGGCAATATATATCACCGTCATATCATGTCGCGCGACTTGGAGTCGAACCATTGCACACTTGAACAAGAGAAAATAATGAAGTGGCCATAAATTGACTTGGTTCCACCCAACTTTAATTTGCATAGCGGTGGGGAAGCGATTTTTAAGTTACGACACTGGAAGCAATAAATCCCCGATAGAGGCCACCACTATCGATTGGGCTCGCGGACTTGTTTATCTCCTTGTCTTAACCCACACATCCTAACTTTATCTACTTTTATTGACTTTTTATTGGATGGAGAACATCGACTCGCGTGGCTTCGAGAGTAATCGATACTACTAATGGAGTATATTGAATGTTTCGAGCCACAGGAAACTAGAGTCGCCTAATTATATTAGCCGGGTTGCAATGTTACCAACACAAAGCGAGTGATTTTACCAAACGTGATTCAAAGAGCAGATGTGTTCGTAGGCCTATTCAATGTGGCTGTGTTCGTCGCGGTATCCACCAACGACTTTGATTGGTCCTTTGCGGGGCTCTTCCACTTCCAGCCAGTATGCCTTCCTTCGGAGGGGAAGTAAAGCCGGCGCGGCGGTCCCATGTCATAGCTTTATAACATGTAAAAGAACCTTCCACTAATTACACTTGTGTGAAGCTAAATTATAGGTTAGATTTGACCAGCGTTCGTCGCCAGGAGCCGACTGCGGTGGCATCTGGTAACCAATTTTAGAACTAGTTGCCGTTGACGGTGGCATTTGGTAGCAAAAGTAAGAACTACTTGAAAAATGAATGTCTTCAGTCCTTACCTAAATGTATTCATTTATTATTTAGCGTATGGCTTTTAGTGCCGGGAGTGTCTGAGGACATGTTCGGTTCGCCAGAGGCTGTAGCTGCTTCAAGCAGACACCCATAGGGTGAGCTACAAGTTCCATTCAAATTTCAAGTAGTTCCATCTTTCGCTTCCAGATGTTACTGATATCTAGTGGTGAACGTTGGAACTTTGATAGAGCTTTCCAACAATATCTAAACTAGAAATTTAGCTTCACACAAGTTTAGTCTGTGGAAGGATGTTTTACATGACATGGGACCGCCGGATTTTCTTCCCCTCCGAAGGAAGGCATAAGTTACTGATGGATTTTAACCCTTTTAAAAATCCGATGACTTCGGCCGGGTTTGAACACGCGATCTTGGGCACAGCAGTTCTGCATGCTACCAACTACGCCTCCGAAGCCGCTTTCTTACCTGAATTAAAAACAGATAACACACACTAATACAGCCATCACAATTAACACCGGTTATCAGACAGATTCTACACACACCCAAAGTACACGGGGCTACATGACCGCGTTGTCGCAGCCCCTAAACTGAGGAACCAACCAACACATTCAGCCAGTGATGGAAAAGTTCACCCTGAAAGTCGTATTGTTTATTGCAAAATTATGATGTTTTATGTATTGTGCCCGTCTGTACAAGCATGGCGGTGTGGTAATCCAATCTCTTGTGTGTCTAAGTCTATAAACACACGAACCCATCTGTACTGGACCCTGAGGAAGAAACTTCTGTCTCGCGGTGTAACGACTGGGATGAGCCGCAGTTCAGTATACTCTACAAGTCAAAGAAATATAAACAACACAAAAACATCGAGCCCAGATTAAGATGAAAATGATCAATCAGGATTTATTGAAGTAAATCCCTAATATAATTCATAGAGCAAAAATAATCCAGGTTCCTGATCAACTCCTGCACTAAACTGTGCCTAAACAACTCTCTTATTGGGCGTCGAAATTTAAGAATGCAAATTCTAGCTAAATTAAAAAAAAACTGAAAGAAAACAGCCTTCGTTTATGAGCTAGAATACCGTCTGAGACGTCCTATCCACAGCTAAGCAGATTATTGTAACAAACTTGGCGGACTATCTCACGCGAGCTTTAAGAACTCGTAACTGTAATACACTGCCTTCTTAAAATGTTAGCATGATCATACAATATCATTTCAGGCGGCTTCGGTGGCGTAGTTGGTAGCAAGATGAGCTTCTATGTCCAAGGTCGTGGGTTCAAACCCCACCGAAGTCGTCAGATTTTTAAGAGCGTTAAAAATCCCTCAGTATGCCTTCCTTCGGAGGGGAAGTAAAGCCGAAGGTCCCATGTCATAGATTTATGACATGTAAAAGAACCTTCCACTAATAACACTCGTGTGAAGCTAAATTATAGGTTAGATTTAACTAACGCTCTTAGGTTCCAAAGTTCGTCGCCAGGAGCTGACTGCGGTGGCATCTAGTAACCAGGTTCAGAACTAGTTATCGTTGACGGTGGCGTTTGAAATTATTGTCTGCAGTCCTTACTTGAATTAAAAAACAGATAACACACACTAATACAGTCATCACAATTAACACCGGTTATCAGACAGATTCTACACACACCCAAAGTACCGCGTTGCCGCAGCCCCTAAACTAAGGAACCAACCATCCAATATGATTTCACAGCTTAAATGATCTCTACATTTCTAATTATCGCTATCGTCGTATCGTGTCATCCCTGGTCTGGTGACATTATCAAAACACAAAGTTATAGACTTTAAAATCCAGCTACAATAGCCTACTGAAGTTACTACAGTTGTGTATAAAATATCCGTTTGATGGCTGCAATAGTTTATGGATATATTGAGTACCGGTGAAACACTTCGCGTAATCGCCATGTTGGAATGGTGACACGTTTGATATGTCCTGAGATGGCGCTAAATTACCAAACTTCAGTAACATCGTTCCAGTCGATCTAAAGTGATGTTGACTAGGTTGGCACACACACGGACAAAAGCCAAAGACTAACTGTTTTGCTCGGCTATTCTTTACATACATAAGAGAGTTTAAGTTAATGTTTCTACTGGTTACAACAACAGAAGAAAGTTCCGCTATTGGAAAGACAACTCTAGAGTGAGAAAAGACCGACGCGGCGGTCATGTTCTAATCCAGGAACCGCAGGAATTCTAGCGTCCTCTGCGATCGCGATTCTATTAACTAAACGCTGAGAAACGCGTGCAAATAACACATGAAGATCGCAATTCCATCAGAGCGTGCTTCTGTCGCCTCCATCAGAATAACTCGTGATGAGCCCGTCACATTTCTCTGACCCTCCAGGGTCTCACATCCAGTTGGACGTGGGTTAGCGACCACGGGACCCCAGCTGAGTCCCGCATTGCTTCCACTTACTTGTGCCGGGCTCCTCTCCATCCTCTTTCCTATCGACCTCTCTCGTTGAAAACGTATTCTCTTCCGACCCCGACGGTATTAGGGTATCCGAGACCTAGGGAGTCTCTCACTTTCCCGCCTTAATTGGCCCTTGTCTCATCTTTCCCGATACCCTCATTCTTCGAGGGGTTAACCTTATTTTTCTTCTCATGTTATCTCCTGCCCTCTGCTCAAGGCCCTCAAGGAGGCAGGGTGGATGTAGCCCCACCACTTCTGGTGCACCCCGGATAGTGCTACACCCTCAGGGTCTCACGGCTGGTGAGTTTGGGAGTAGGCGACCCCGAGGGATTCCTGAGCTGGGTCCGGTTTTTCCACTTCTTCCACAGACTTTGGGACGGGCCCTCTCCTCTTTCTCTTTCCTCTCTGCCTTTCATGGCTCTCCTTTCTCCCATGTCACTCAATCCTTGAGGGTTAAGGGCATTTTAGTTTATCCTGTCGTTTGTTTACATCATTCTTCTTCTGTTTCCATTTCTTCTTCCAGTATGTACGTGTGTTGTTAGTTTTAGTTACAGTTTACATCACATTTTCATAATGACTACCACCCAAACCATTAAGGGCCGATAACATAGATGTTGGGCCCCTTAAAACAACACCACCATCATCAATATTTTGCGGAGCACAAAGTGTGTCACTGACACACGAATCTCTCCATCAAGTGTCTAGGAACAGATCTAATTAGGCTATAACTCCGCGTCACTCGGAGTCGTGCGAGCTAGGACAAGCGCGCAACATTGTAATTAACAAAACAGTCTCCTTCCAAAGTGACTCATATTAAAGCTCCCGCCCTTTGGGGCTTATGACGTACACTCTCAGTATTTATTACTAGGGCTCGGATTTTTAGGTAAATAAATACGTTTTATGTAAATACATTTTTAAGCATATTTTCTATAAATACATAAATTCCTGCTTTTCACTTATTAGCACATAAAAAGACATAATATTTACATTTTTATTTTAAATCAGTACGCTAGATCTTTCAGTTTATTGCATTTTTGTTCTGTGTTATTTCGACGGGGATGAACATATCTAATCTTCATGCAGAGCCCCGTTCCAATCACTGTGGAAGCCGGGTATTTCCTTGTCCATAGCTATATTGCACCCCCCAGCTACCTGAACCAGTGTCACTCACATGCAGTTCATTTCTGGCACTGTGAAGTGTAAGGCAGTTCTACGATGCCCAAAGTAAAAACTAGGTACAATTTTTCGTCTGTTGCAGAATTTAAAGGTAATTTTACTTCTTATTGGGGCGTTATGTTCTGCCAACCATGTGGGAAAGCAATCAAGGCTGAACAGCGATCTCAAGTTACACAACACCTCAAGGCCAAGAAACATTAGCTCGCGCCTTAAGAAGAAGTATTACGCGATAATTGTCGGTCATTTGTGATGGACAACCTGAAGATGTATCTCGTTGTGTATTGTAATGCTTCAGTAGTCAGTGAGACATAGCATAAATTGCATTCGTGAGTACTGCAAATTGTTTATATTCACATTAATACACTAAATTATAATTAAATATTTTTACTTTTTTGTCACATATTTCAGGTATTTTAAGTACATAAAAATAAATATTTTCTCGATTTTTAACACCTAAAAATCCGAGCCCTATTCATAATGTAATTGGACGATGCATTTAAAGCAGAGGTGGCTAAACAACACGCCGCGCCGCGCTGGCGATAGTGGAGAAGAACTATATGACTGTCTCTCTCGCTCGCATTCCAGTCTCACTCCCTCTCGCACTGCCTTCAGCCCGAAACTGTGTCGAACGTCAAACGGTCGCGCACCGGTGTCCCTTATCTTGCGAGCTGTAGTGTCACTTGCCATTATTTGATCGTGAGGATATTTATGTAGCATAACGTTTGATTATGGCTGTTTGTTTGTTTTTATGACGTCACATACATTGTTGGAACACAGTGACGTTCGTGGAAAAGTGTTACAGGGAAAGGTGATGATATCGTTTATCTCACTCCTGTTGCTGCGCTCGAGTGTCGCTACTGTCGTTTTTGGATATCACGGGCGAACCTCTGGATGGATTTTGATGCGGTTTTCACCATTCTGTAAAGGATAACTTGAGGAAGATTTCTGTAGAAAATAATTTATTTATAATCAAAGGAAGCCGAGCAGTAACGATTTCAGTGAAAAAGCCAAAAATAAACACATGGCGTCTGTGCGCTTTTTAAGCTTGCGCTGGGCAAACCGTTAAACATATGTATATACTATAAGTGTAAAAATTGTTCAGCATGAAAAGTTCTACAAATAAAAGTCCGCGAGAGCATATTATCTCTATCTTCAATACATCGACCCCTATAAGTGTTTTTACGTTTTCATTTCTTCCAACAATCTCCATTCAGATATTGAGGCGATAGTTTACGAGCTGGCTAGGGGCTAGCCTATCACCCCAATTACAGCCTAGATAGCGGGCGAGCCTATCACCCCAGTTACAGTCTAGATAGCGGGCGAGCCCATTACCCCAGTTACAGTCTAGATAGCGGGCGAGCCAATCACCCCAGTTACAGTCTAGATAGCGGGCGAGCCAATCACCCCAGTTACAGTCTAGATAGCGGGCGAGCCTATTACCCCAGATACAGCCAGCAGCAAACTGTCGAGTTGTGTTGAGTTAAAACTTCAGAGAAGAGTGGTTGTGCTTGGAGTTTGGCTGGAAGTGCGACTCGCCTTTTCCTCATTTCGCCTTTGAACTTTCCATTCCGCAGAATACATAATTAAAAACAATATTCAAAGCTGAAATTTCGCAAGAGCGACTGTTTAAACAAATCAGTCCGAGAAGACGTAGTCACGCTCAAATATCGTCGCGCATCGTAATTGCACACACCCAATATATTTTTTTTTCTAGCAGATTTCAAAAATTTACAAAATTTTGATCTGCTTTTTACTTGTTCGTCAAGCCATTTGCAATGTAGCACTCGACTTTTAACTCTGTGAAAAATCTGCCTGATTTCTATCCAAAATGTCCACCTCGTTGCGTAGTGGCTAGCACTCTTGGCTGTCACCACAGGGGTCTGGGTTCGATTCCCGGCTCTCCCAAGAAATTTAATTCTTGTCTACGGGTTGGAATGGGGTAGGCCTACCCTCAGTTTCGTGAAGCAGTACTGAGAAGAGGCATGTTCGATTCCCAACTCGGCCATCTTTCAAATGGTTTTCCGTGGTTTCCCACTTCTACTCCAGGCGAATGCAGGGATGGCTCGTAACTGAAGGCCACGGCCGCGTCCTTACCAATTCTCATTTCAATTACTAATACTGTCATCACAATAACACAGGCTATCATACAAATTTCTCGCTCACACACCCAAGTACAAGGGGCTACATGACACGGTGTCGCAAATTCTCTAAATGAATCAATAACAACATCTATTTAAAATTGCCGCAGCAAGAATATCCAAAATCGTACGAGTGTTTGGAGCAACGTACAGTTTGTCGGCGAAACGTTTTTCTCTGCATCGAAACTTACAAAATCACGGCTTCGCCCTCTGATGTCTGACAATGACCTGCGGAACAGCCTCCGGTTGATTGTTTTTCAAACAATCGTACGGAACACGGAGCATATTGTAAATATGAAAACCAATATAAAACAAGGGAAAACAAGTAATTCTGTGAAGAATTATACAGCCTAATTTCATATATACTAGGCCTACTTATGTTAATTGTCCCTATCAACGTACAAAATGTCAGTTTGATTGCAGTAGTAGAATCGTAGATATTGAGAACCGTCTAAATATTTCGGATGGTCGCCATGTAGGAGTTATGTATCATTACATGAAGATTATTGTGTAGGTGTAGTAATCAAAATTCAATCGCATGATTAGGACACAGGAAATAAAAACGAGATTTTAAAATTTCGCACAGCCGCTATCTTGTGGTTCTAAAAGCAATTGAAATACATTAGATGTCAGTGGATTAAAATGTCTATAAGCATTTACCTTGTACCAAGTTTCACTGCGCTGGGATGGTTAAATCGCGAGAAACATCCATTTAAATATTTAAATTACGTGTCACCTCCATGTTGCATTTGTGCTCACCAGATTATTGTAAGTCTTATAGGTGAACTTATGTTCATAGTCTCTATCAACATACAAAATTTCAGTTTGGATGCTGTCATAGATTAGTAGATATTGAGAAGCGTCAAAATATTTCGGATGTTCACCATGTTGGATTTTTATAAACTGTATGTAGGTCATAGAGATATGTACTATTAGATGACAATTATTGCATAGGTTCATTATTCAAACGTTGTCTTCGGTCGCATGATCAGGACACAATAAATAAAAACTTAATTTTTAAATGTTTCACATCCGTCATCTTGAGGTTACGTAAACAATTGAACTAAATTAGTATCATTGCATTATAAACATTTGCTGTACCAAGTTCCGCTGCCTTCGGATGGTCGCCATGTTCGTTTTGTACTTAACAGATTTTTGAAAGTTACATAAGTGAACGTCTAGCAGTGCCCTTTATCACCGTACAAAAGTTCAGGGTGATATCCGTAATAGTTTCGGAGCTATAGAATGCCGGTGAAATATTTCGCACATCTGCCATGTTGCATTAGTGAGACGTTATAAAATGTGAAGGGCACGGTGGAGTCGGACCGAATAGTACTATGACTTAATCGAGGTTGGTTGAAATCGCACCAGTGGTTTAGATTTTATTAGTGGGACACACACACACACACGGATAAAAGGTGGTTATTTCTAAATGATGACAGGCTAATGTCTTAAATGACTCCCTTATCAATATTTCTGACTTTTTTAACGCTAAGCACGTAATCTTCAAATACCGGTTCGCGGAGAAATGCACGAAACACAATATACATGTGTCGGACAACTAACGCATTGTTGTTCGTTCGCAATACGTCCGGAGCGAAGGCGATCCTAACTTGACTCGGTCCAACGCGACGCGCGGGAAGTGAGGACAGGCAGCAGCCTGCATAGCTGGAACGCCGAACGTGCAATGACTGACCGCCCCTGATTTAAAGTATGGAATCCTCCAGATGCATTAGCCTAGAGAGGATGAGCTTCAATTAGGGGAAGATGACCTTACTGTTTCGCTCCTTAAAGCAACACTAACTAATTAACATAACGACCCTCAATTGTCATATTTAACAAAATATCCACAGTTGGTAGCCCTTCAGGCAACAGCATTCTTTAATCTCATAGACTAGAACACTACTCCATCGACCTCTAGCAATTCCCGGTTCATCACTGAATCTTATTGGCGGCCTCGGTGGCGTGGTTGGTAGCTTGCTGAGCTTCTATACCCAAGGTCACGGGTTCAAACCTGGTCAAAGTCGTCAGAGGGGGAGTCAAGTTGGCGGTCCCATGTCATAGGTTAATGGAATGTAAAAGAACCTACCACTAACAACAGTAACTTATACTTGTGTGAAGCAAAATTTGTTCGTCACCAGGCGCTGTGTGCGATGGCATCTAGTAGTAGCCAAGTTCACAGCTAGGTGTCATGGGTAGTGAAAGTAGGAACTACTTGAAATTATCGTCTGCAGTCCTTACCTGAATTTGAAAAGAACACCTAACACACACTAATACAGACATCACAATTAACACTGGTTATCAGACTGATTCTACACACACCCAAAGTACACGGGGCTACATGACCGCGTTGTCGCAGCCCCTAAACTAAGGAACCAACCAACCAACCAAACTGAATCTTATTGTTTGGTCCATTTGTATGCAATAAGCCTATAATTAAGCCACGAGCATACGAGTGTTTATGTTCGACCCTGACTATTATATGTCAGAAAACTGTATCAGAATGAGGCTCATTATAACACTATTTGTCATTATGAAACAGCTCCTCCCACCAATCAGAGCTCAAGAAACGGTTGTTTGACCAATTAGGTGAGGATAGCATCGCACCTGCACTGAGTTCCACGGCCTTCTAATTTAAATTTCACTGCCTGGCCTACTGTCACAGTAGGGCGATCGAGGAGGCCGTGGTCGAATACAAGGTATTCACTGCGTCCCATGCGCTTTGTTTAGTAATCGAAACTGGCGAAATCTCGACAGATATTTATAAATATTTATCTTCGAACATAAACATTCGCATGCAACTCGCCTATAATGGTAATTAAGACTCTCGTATGGAAATTATAAAACTCGCGTGCGCTCGTTATATAAACATACTCGTGTCTTAATTATTACCATTATAGGAGAGTTGCATACGACTGTTTATGTTCGAAAATAAATATCTGTCCAGATTCCGCCAGTTTCGATTACTAAACAAAGCGCATGGGACGCAGTGAATACCTTGTATTCGACCAGGGCCTCCTCGAATACCCCACTATGACAGTAACCACGCAGTGAAATTTAAAATAGGAGGCCGCGGAAGTCAGTGCAGGTGCGGTGCTATCCTTACTTAATTGGTCCAACAGCTGTATCATAATGAAACTTCATCTACAGTATAATGAGCCTCATTAAGATGCAGTTTTCTGGCATTTGGCATGGTCCAACATAAATTATTTATAATGTGTAACATCTTTCCACTATATGGATGTGAGGCATGGAGTATCCGAAAACAGGACATTCATAAACTACTAGTTTAAGAGAGAAAAGTTCTTCGCAAGATCTTCGGACTGGTGAGGGATGTACACACGGGTGAATAGAGACAATCATAAAGTAGAAGACCTGCACCATGATGCCAACATAGCTGGAACCATCAAAACCAGAAGACTGCAGTCGGCTGCACATGTAGCCGGGATGGAAGACCACCGATGGCCACGGAAGCTACTGGATTTCATCCCCTCAGGAAGAAGACCACCAGGTAGATCAAGGAAGCGGTGGAGTGATGGACTCCATGAAAATCTGCAACAGGCAGCGATACGCGTAGACAGTTGGCGGATGGCAGCTATGGACAGGAGACGATGGAGAAGGAAACTTGTAGCAGCGCGCGGTCCTCTGGGCCTGATTGCATAGAAGAAGAAGAAGAAGATCTTTCCTCTCGGTTGCTGGATATTTTTGTGGGAGTGATTTTGAAAAATGAGACGGATGTGGATCGGAACGATCGAGGTGGTGGCACCAGCTGGCACACTTCCGTTCGATCGAACGAAAGTGTAATCGATCTAGCTGTCAGTGGTAAGATCCAGCTGGCAGTGGTAAGAGAAACAATGAGCGCGCGGTGTCGGATATTGATACCATGACGTACTCTCGGCCATGTGGAATATATATGACATACTGAACGGTAAACGCTCATGCGAACTCTGGTGTCAAGTGATTGAAACAAAGCTCGTAGTACATGTTCGAAGTCTTCGTATCAATATTTAAATGGTAAAATGCCTTAATATCAAACATTGTAGGTAGTCGGCATTGCCGGTATTATGTTTCTGCACAATGGCTATTCAAATATTAACCCACATAACGGTAATGCAGTCATCAATATAATATAATCGTTGTGGTTATACGAGAATTGAGCAAGCCGTCATGAACTATTGCTGAATACATTCTCTTTACTCACAAGAGGGCCTATTCATAAGGCATTTTAAACTCAATTTCACGCAGGAACATTATCGAAACAAGCAAAATATAAATGAAACTTAATTCCGTAATGCAGTATTATTGGAACGTGGAAATAAATCACCATCTTGTGCACAATGTTAGCGTAGTCGAAATAGCCGTGGGGTTATTGCGTATGACTGTGAATCTAGAGATCTTGGGTTCGAATCCTGGGCGGGATAGATATTTTTGCTACCAGATTATCATTTTAAACGATATTTATCATATCAATATGACTCATTTTAACAGAATCCATATGAAATAACGTGTTGGTCTGTGAATCAAGAGGACCTGTTTATAAGCAACTTAAGGTTATGAGCGGTGTCGCGTCTATTAATCAAGTTGATCCATATCGTATTCTTTATTTACGCTAGTGCTGGTGGAAGTTACAAATCATCTAATGAAATGAGTTCCGTATTATAAACTACAATATCTGTAAAACACTCCCTTTTACAATAGATTAATATGTGTGCCAATAATAGTATAAAATACCGGTGTATCAACAATTTCACGTGAGGTTTCTTCTATGTCAGTTGTTACACATCATATGCGACTACTGTAAGGCTCGTAATTTTTAGCCTACTTTTCACATTTTGCAAAAATGAGGAAAAAGTAGACTTATGAGATCGATCCGGGAAAATGTGTGTGTGTCTGTCTGTCTGTCTGTCCTTCTGTCTGTCTCTCTGTCTGGCTGTGTGTGTGTCCCTCCTATCAACTCCTAAACGGCTGCAGCAATCAAAACCAAATTTAGTATGAGTAAAGATGTGCACCGGAATAGCTCACGTCCATATTTGAAAATGATGTCAGTGCTACCAACTGCTCAAAAACGCACTAGAAATTTGAGCACCATGTTGGATATCTTGCAATGTATGCATGGGAGCTATTCCAAAATTAGCTTGCCACGGTGGGTGAGTGGATAGCGTGTCGGTCTACTAACCCCAAGATTGCAGGTTCGCCCCTGACCGTGGTAAGTGATTTTTGAAAGGCGGCAAAAATACGATACGCATGTCATACGATGTTGGCATGTCAAAGAACCCATTTGAATTCAGTAGGCCGAGTTCATAATGGCAAAATTAATCTCGGGAGTTTCCGCCAGCACAAAGTTCCTCATTTCTCTACTAGAAAGCGCTATTGTGTTCAAGGAGATTAGATATCTAACATCTAACCTCCTTGACTTTCATAGTCAAGGAACTACGAAATTCGACATGCAAGCTACCCTCTGGGTGTCAAATAGCAAAGCTTGCACCAGGCACCCGAGGCCATACGATATTATTATTATTATTCCAAAATTGGCACACATGTAGATAATACTATTTCAGTTTAATTTCCAGGAAGCCAACCATGACAGTGTTGCCAAAATAATGTTAAGCCTACTGATAGGTCCAATGTTTAAATGCATGTAAATTCTACACTATCGATTGGATTTCAACCAAATTTTGTATGTAATATCTGTACATAAACATATATGACTGAGCGTATTCTTAAGAGCCACCAGGGCTGCCAACTGTTAATAATGTTTCTCTCTATTTTTTTAATCCAAATACCAATATATCAGAAAGTATGCAAGCCAACAGCTTTAAACTATGCACACGTATATTCTGACATTTTAGATTAATTTGGAGTAACTTATATACGTCAGTTCTACCAACATGATTATAAGTGTGCTGATAGTACCAATTTTTAAATACATGTAATTTCTATACTATCAGTTGGATTTCAACCAAATTTCGTATGTGCTATATGTACCATAACAGATATGACTATAAGTATTGTTAAGAGCAATCAGGGCTGCCAACTGTTAATAAATGCTGTCTATATTCTTTTTAACCTAATATCAATTTATCAGAAAGTATGCAAGCCAACAGCTCTATATTTTGCACACGTATAGCACCTGACATTCTAGATTGATTTGGAGCAATTAATACAAGGCAGTGCTGCCAACATGATTGTATGCCTGCTGATATGTCCAATTTTAAAATACATGTAACTTCTATACTAACAAATGGATTTAATCCAAAATTGGCACAACAAGATATCATAATAATTCAGATTATTTCTGACCAGCACACACATGGTATTGTTGGCAACATGCTTTTACGCGTGCTGATAGATCCAGTGTCTAACTGCATGTAACGTCCCTTGGACTTCAACCAAATTTTGTATTCTGTACCTTAAGAGGTGGAACTAAGAATATATTCAGTCACCAGGGCTGCCAACTGTAGTGCTCTATTAGGCTACATTAAACCAGGTATATTTGAACTAATTAGATATTTCGATATTACCAACTTAATGTCGTCATTATTCTAGATAGGTTCATATACTGTAGAATAATCATTGGCATGAAAAGTAGGCTGTATAGTTCTTCACGGAACTTGTTGTTATTCTTGTTTTCCTCACTACTTTCGGTGTAAAGATTTGATAAAATCAAAATATGGCTGAGGGTATTGACCAAGGAACACATGACAGATTTATGTTGGCTAGGATTTGAAACAGAAAAGAAACGAGTAATGAAACACGCGATTTTAGGCTGTTTATTCGCAACTGTATTTAGGCCCGAAGTGATTTCAAAATTTGGATGTTTAGTTTGATAGAGCTCTCCAAGGGTTACAGTTTGAAACCTTTCCGGGCCCTTTAGCCTAGCCCTTCACTTTGCCGCAATTGAGGACATTGTTTCATTTTACGTTTTATGCCACATCTTTGTAAATTTATCTGTGTGTCTCTGTCTTCATGACGTGTGTGATTTTGAACATATTTAGTGTTTTCGAAAACAAGGCTGCAACAGTTTGAAAAGTCTAATAAAGCATTGATTGGTTGGTTCCTCAGTTTAGGGGCTGCGACAACGCGGTCATGTAGCCCCGTGTACTTTGGGTGTGTGTAGAATCTGTCTGATAACAAGTGTTAATTGTGATGACTATATTAGTGTGTGTTATCTGTAATTCAGATAAGGACTGCTGACTATCAATTTCAAGTAGTACCTAAATTTGCTACCAAATGCTACCGTCAACGACACCTCGTTGCGAACTTGGCTACTAGATGCCATCGCAACCGGCACCTGGCGAAGGGCGTTAATCAAATCAAACCTACAAATTTAGCTTCACATAATTGTAATTAGTGGAAGGTTCTTTAACATGGCATAAATATATGACATGGGCCCGCCGCCTTTACTTCCCCTCCGAAGGAAGGCATACTGCGGGATTTTAACGCTCTTAAGAAATTCGATGACTTCGGACGGGTTTGAACCCGCGATTTTGGGCATAATAGCTCAGCATGCTACCGACTACGCCACCGAAGCCACTCTCAATGAACCAAAAAGGACATACAAAACCATTGACAAAATGTACAAATTTACAGTAGGATATCTCTACTGAGAAGACCAATCGAATCGTTCTGTTGACTATCTTTATACGTAACTCCTAAGGAGCCCGAACACCTCTGCTACACCACCGCTACACAGCACGTGCTCCACAGAGTCACATTTCACGGTCTTGTGAGAGAAAGTAGGCTCCTTATAAAGATGCCCCCGCACAGCGCTACACCACTGCTACGCCACTGCTACATCACTGCTACACCCCTGCTACACAGCACGTGCTCCACAGAGTCACATTTCACGGTATTGTAAGAGCAAGCGCTACAAGATACGCCTCGCTGGATCATGACGTCACATTTCACGGTCTTGTGAGAGAAAGTAGGCTCCTCATAAAGGTGCCCCCGCACAGCGCTACACCACTGCTACACCACTGCTACATCACTGCTACACCCCTGCTACAGAGCACGTGCTCCACAGAGTCACATTTCACGGTATTGTAAGAGCAAGCGCTACAAGATACGCCTCGCTGGATCATGACGTCACATTTCACGGTCTTGTGAGAGAAAGTAGGCTCCTTATAAAGGTGCCCCCGCACTGCGCTACACCACTGCTACATCACTGCTACACCCCTGCTACACAGCACGTGCTCCACAGAGTCACATTTCACAGTATTGTGAGAGAAAGTAGGCTCCTTATAAAGGTGCCCCCGCTCAGCGCTACACCACTGCTACACCCCTGCTACACTGCACGTGCTCCACAGAGTCACATTTCACGGTATTGTAAGAGCAAGCGCTACAAGATACGCCTCGCTGGATCATGACGCTGTACGTGACCTGACTGCTGACGTCACTACCGGAGATGAGTCCACGGCCTGACTTGGAATCCGCTTAAATCGCGCACGTTATTGGAGCACCTCAGAGTAGGAACACTTTCCCTTTCAGCTACATTGCGCGCATTAGCTTGAGAGATCCTGGAAGCATTTTCCCTACACTCCAGATGTACAATACTGTGTGGTGTGTACGGACTTGGCTATCTCCCAGCTTCTACACTAGCGTCCAAAAGTTAAGCATAATTCACTAAACGAGGCCATACCGCCTGATAGGAATGCCATACGGATTGCTGAACAAACTGAAGCTGAATTACACACCATATATCACACAACTTGTCAAAAAAAAAAAACAGTGTCAGAAAGGTTCTGATAGCTAAGGTACACCTTTGACAACAACTAGTAAAACTTGGCAATGTCTTCCACAAAAAAATATGCTGTTAATAGGGTGTATGGTTACCCCCAACTGCCACACATGCTTCGCAGCGACGTGGCATGCTCTCTATCAGATGGTCCAAGAGCTCTTGTGGCAGTCGATCTATTCCTCTGAAAGGGCAATGCGAAGGCCTTGTAGGGACCTTGGTAGAGGCCGACAGGATGTAATTCGCCTCCCCAATGCATCCCAGGCATGTATCATAGGATCCAGATCTGCAGACCTCGCTGGCCAGTCCATGCGATGAATGTCTTCCCCAGCCAGAAATGTATCCACCAGAGCAGCGCGGTGCGGTCGGGCATTACCATCCATTGAGAGGAAATCTGCACCAACCGCACCTCTGAAGTGTCGTCGAACATGTGGTCTCAGTACCTCATTCCTGTATCTCTGAGCGTTCACAGTGTTCCTCGGACCCCCCATGAAGATGTGCAGGTCCGTACGGCCCACACCATGACGCACCACCACCATACTGGTTCCGTTCCACGATGTTCCTGTGGTTGTATCGGCACCCGGTTTTCTCCAAATTAATGTGTGATGGGAATCATCCTGAAAACTGGAGCGGGATTCGTCTGTGAAGAGCACATGCCTCCATTCATTCATAGTTCAGTTTCGGTTTTGACGGCTCCACAGTAAACGGGCCCGTCTCTGAGCAGGAGTGAGCGGGACGCACACCGATGGACGTCTGGCAAACAGCCCTGCTGTTCTGAGACTCTGGTACACAGTTTGCTGGGAAACGGCGACCCCTGAGACGGCTGCAAGCTCCGCCGACAATTGTCTTGCAGGTGCACTCCGATTTCGTCGGGCGGTTAAGGCCAGATATCGGTCCTGCTGTGGGGTGGTCGACCTGGTACTGGCCTACGACTAACATCTCCTGTGTCTCGAAATCGTCTCCAAAGCCTGAAGATGACACTTTGTGTCACATTCAAGGACACGGCGACTTCGGTCTGTGTCTGGTCTGCTTCCAGGCGGCCGAGTATTCTACCCTGCAAAACGGGGTCCAAATGACGTCGTTGTGCCATTATGTTGTTACGTTCACCACGAGGCTACACTTCGCACACTATAACAGGGCAAACAGGACTGAGGGTATATGGGGTGCAGGCACTGGCTGTGTTTGTCTTGCAGTTACGCGGCTAGTCAAAGCAGGGAATACTCCTTTCCTATACAGAGCGAACACGTAGGCAAAGTTTGGTAGATGCATATGTCGTGTGATTTGCGGTCTATTTCCTGTTGTGCTGCTTATTTGTAACTTATGGTTAACTTTTGGACACTAGTGCAGTTAGGGTACGTAAGTTCACCGGACAAATCATTTTCACACTAGTCTTTTTGGAGCGTTGTAGAAGGAGTGTACAACAGGTGTGTACACATGACCAGGCGGTCATGTGACCCTTCGCAGCAGACTTATTACCATGGCCCCCTTGAGAGAGTACACTAGCCGCTATGAGCGCTGTAGAGTGTGTTGTACCGGTACCAGGCGATTTTATTTACTCGTGTCAGGAACAAAAATATTACATAACAAACTAGGTACAAAATGGGCAAAAAAATGGCAACACTTGAACATTTAAGGTTCTAAATAATGCATGACCAATATTTTGCCATGTCACGTCCATTTGGTGTAGCCTTCACCAGATCCTCCATGGTGCACAGTATAGGACACAGACTGCACTGAAGCAGATGGCCCATAGTATGTTCTTCACCGCATTCACAAAGGACCGGGTCGCAGCAAAAAAAAAACATTTATGAATGTTGGACTTGGATCTGCCAACCCCAGATCGCAATCTGTTGAGAGACTTCCAAGTTGTCCAAGCCTCTGTATGTCCTGCTGGGAGCCTTTCAGATGGAACCATCCACTGAGTAATGTGGGGGCTTCTGGACAACCAAGATGTAATCCTCAAAACCTGAGGTTTGTCAGTTAGGCACTCAGTTGTGTGAAGAAAGCTTCTTCTGGACTTCAGTCGAGAGTGGGCTGGTTGAAGGCTAAGCAATGGATGTGCTTGAGACACATCAACCCTAGATCTCTCACATTTAGCTGCAACTTCTCTTCTGATATCTGGGGGTGCAATGCCTGCTAAACAATACAGTTTATCACATGGCGTGGGTGTCAGGCAGCCAGTGATAAGTCTACACGTTTCATTTAATGCAGTATCAACCTGCTTGGTATGACACGACCTATACCACACAGGACAAGCATATTCTGCTGTAGAGTAACAGAGTGCTAAAGCAGTGCTGCTGCACGGCTGAAAGCAACGGGAAACTACAGCCGTATGCTATTCCCGAGGATATGCACCTCTCTATGCATAATTACATGTGATGATGGCCTCCTCCCTTGTAAAATTTCAATCCGGAGGTAAACTAGTCCCCCGTTCGGATCTCCGGGTGGGGATTACTCGAGAGGGGGTTAACATCACAGAAGTGACAAAGAGGAAATCTGACATTCTACGGATCGGAGCGTGGAATGTTAGAAGTATGTAGAGATGAAACGATTAGCTCAGGACAGGGAGGCATGGAGAGCTGCATCAAACCAGTCAAAAGACTGAAGACTCAAACAACAACAAAGCAGTGGTTCTTATTGTTTGAGCTTGAGTCCCCCAGCTGGTACCAGATAATTTGCGAAGGAGGCAGTTTCTTGCCGATACCTTATTTTTGTTGTTTAGACAATGTTTTTCATGAGTGCACGATCCAATGTAATCCCTAAGTATTTGGGATTCGCACAGTGATACAACGGCGTGCCTTCCCACGTTACATGCAGTTTCCTCTTTGCCTGTCTGTTCTTGAGATGGAAAGCGCAGACTTGTGTTTTCAAAGGGTTTGGTTTCAATTGGTTTCCTCTATAATAATCACTTAGTTCCCCCAGAGCTTCAGATAGACGTCTTTCCACAACTTCAAATTGATCCGCCTGGACGGTAATGGCACGATCATCCGCATAAATAAAGCTTCGAGTACCTACTGGTATTGGCTGGTCATTTGTATATATGTTAAAGAGGATAGGAGCCAGAACACTACCTTGAGGCAGTCCATTTCGTTGATTCCTCCAACGGCTGTGCCAGAGCCTTACAGAGCAGACATGTGACCATGGCCCCCTTGAGAGAGCTCACTAGTCGCCGATGTCTTTCACACTTGTAATAAACGTGGCGGGTTGCATAAGCTAGATCACAAGGATCGAGTGGGTGACCCGGTATGTTGATGCCAATATTTGTGTGTTTCAGAGGACGCACTCCAATGACACGCAGCTGACCCTGAACAATATGGAACCCAACATGTCCGCACGGTACAGCTGTGAGGTGTCAGCTGATGCGCCCTCTTTCCACACGTCCCTCGTGTCCGGGGACTTGGAGGTGGTCGGTGAGTGCACACGACCCTGTGTGTCAGTTAACCCCGTATAGTTCATACTAATATGTGTTTTTACATTTTTATTTATTCAAATTATTATAATAATTAATAACGTTATTTTTGTTTCTCTAACTTTAATGTTTATATATTTATGTTTATTTTTTAATTTATGTTCTTGTAGATTTAATTTTGATTTTACTGAATTAATTAATTAACTAATTTTGAATTGATATTTGCAATTATTTTCATATTTATTGTATATTTATGTTTATTATTTTAATTTTTATATTTCATTTATACTTGAAATTTTATTTTCATGATTTTTACTCCTATACCGCTACATATATTTTTTACCGTTTAATTTTTCATATTTTATCTTTTAAAAGATCTTGTCGACTTCGTCGTTACGCTGGGGACTGGCGTTACGTTACGGTGACGGGACGAAATGTACCCAGATGCACTGAGGTGTGTGATGTCATAGTAACGCTTGGTGAATGTGTTCCCCGACAATCTCTATCCCCGATTCTTGGATGTCACGGGTAATCTCGAGAACCACTGGATGGATTTTGATGCGGTTTTGACCATTCTGTAAAGGATATCTTGAGGAAAGATTCTGTAGAAAATAATTTATGTATGATCAAAGAAGCCAAGCAGTAACGATTTCAGTGAAAAAGTCAAAAACAAACTTGGCGTCCGTGCGCTTCTTAAGCTTACGCTGGGCAAACCGTTAAAAATATCAATATACTATGAGCGTAAGAATTAGTCAGCATGAAATGTTCTACAAAAAAGTCCACGAGAGCATATCTCTATCTTCAATACATCGCCCACTATAAGTGTTTTTAGACTGGATGGAAGGGGCACGTCCCCGCGCGCTCTGGTGAGTGTGACGGCATCCCCCGCACTTGACCTTGCTTTGCCCTTGGTTTGCACTTGCTGTTCGCGAGTAATTTGAAACAAGATAAGCAAGATAAGTATTATGCAGATAATTTTCTAACATGTCAAGATTCTTTGGCTTCGAGCGAAGCGAGAAGCCTCCATCCTTTCTAGTATTTTTCAGCATTTGTAGCATTTAAAATGATACAAAGTCTAGTCTTTCAGACTGACTGTCACTTTTTATTTTTATTTTTTAAAGTTCTATCCAACACATTACGACAAGTCACTAAAATCTAAAATCTCAAGTCTAAAAATCGAATATTATATACGTATCGTATATAATATTCGATTTTTAGAATTACTAGCACTTCGGCATGAAAATTCTCCAAAATTTGCCTCAAAGATTCAACTATGAGCATCTTTGAAAGCATAAACTGACCTTGTAGAGACCACTATCTCAGTACGGGTACAGTACTGATGTGTTTGTTGTAGAGGTTCCGATGGACCGGCCAAGTATCAGCGGTGTTCGTGCTCGGTATCGTCTGGGGGAGCTGCTCCAGAGTAACTGTTCCTCGTCCTGGTCACGACCTGCGGCCAAGTTGACGTGGCTCGTCAACGATGAGCAGGTGAGCACTTCATATCCCTACACAACAGTTTAAGGTATTTAGTGGGCCTAGGAAGAAAATCCACATTATTGTGCCGACTCCTCTGAAACTTTTACCACATCACACATGAAACCCAAACATCTATTTATCAAACAGAAACTTTGTTTTCTATCTTCAGTTATCCAAATTTTTGAAAAACAGAATCAAAAATAACAATTTCTCCAAATGCCCTAAAATTACTAAATATTATTCAATCATCACATTTATTCTACCGAGTTCTTCAATTTAACGGTTATAATGCTCTGAACTGTTATCTGCAACAGGAAGAATGTAGGAAGTTTTTATTCGTTTTTTCAAAAGAGAAATGCAATTTTATATTTCCTAAAAATTAACAAGCTAGCTTAAGCTTTCAAAGTATCCAAAATCCCTAGTTCACAGCTTTCCTACATTCATTAGTTTAAATTTGATGTATCAATAATATTCCTATGTCAATTATGGATGCTGAATTTGTTAATTTGAATGGAATAAAAGGTTAAAGATTTTAATTCTGGGAATACCGTAAATGGAGTTACACATTTGTGATATGACCAAATAAACTAACGTAGACATTCAAAAATAGGTTAATTCTTCGGGAGGGGTGAACCTGGATCTAGCTATTATGTCATTTTCATGATTTTGAAGATTTTCATACCTTATTTGATATTCCGCCACGGCCCCTAGACATGTGCACACGAGCCCCCTTAAAATAATTTTTAACTACTTACATGTGGAATATCGACATTAAATATACGTTAATTTTAAGCAAGGAAATAAGGCTTTCATTTACAATGAAAATCAGATAATTCAATTTTTGGTCAAAAATGCCATTTGAAACGTAAATACATACCTTAAGAGATATGCCACACTAGTCAGTTGTTAGGAGAAATCACAAAAAACGAAGAAGAAGAAGGAGAAGAAGAAGAAGAAGAAGAGGCTATTTGCAATGAAGAGGAAGTCCTGAAATTCCCTCGGGGAGGGAGGAGAACAAGAGTTGACCAAGAGATATGTAGAGAAACTCTCGATGTGATGACTGGGGAGCGGATTTTTAGGTTTTACCTAGCTTTCTCCTTACTTCTAAATACAAACATATTTTAATACTGTTGTATCCCTATAGAGGGATACACCCCCGCACTACACTTTCACCCCATATTTCCACATCATTAAACACTTTCCCCAAATACACTACAAGTTACAATTTAACACACCTCAGTGAACTCTGATAACTTCATACATGACCCCTTTTGAACCTTATTAAACTCACACGACCCCCAGTCCGGTAGCTGCTAGCCCGGAATGTGCCAATTACGCACACCTTGCATTACAACAATTATAAAAGAGAGACACTGAACTCACTCGACGTCTGTGTCTAGTGAAAGTGCTGCCAGTCAACACCACGACAGCTGCCATCTAGGGGTAGTGTACCTGCGAGGACTTCTCCTTTACATCCACACACCATTTACAAACTATCCCTTTTGTATCAGTCTTGTTGCCACACTAGGTCCAGTAATACTGAAGCCTGATCTTAGGATTATTTGCACCCCATTAAGAAAACTAGTCATTAAACCTACAAGTAGTAAATCTATTTGGTCTTATATTTGTTTGTAGGATGATTCCTTATCCTCCCACACAACCCATTAGGGCCCAGTATTGTTTAATTGTTTCAAAGGTATTAGATCAGCAATACGTCCGACCGCTCGCCACAAAGCTCTAGTATGCACATCTGCTCATAGTTCTCTCTTGTACGCGTACGAGTTGAGGCATCACCACACAGTCACAGGTTATCAATTAAACAGCAACCCCTTTACAAATACTCCATCCCCGAGCTCACCAGTCAACTCCGAACACTCGGTAGCTCTTCCTCAAGCACGTCTAAGCTGAATAGACGCCCCTTTTATCCCAACTCACACATAACACTTACACAAACATCCCCTAGCCACATAACACTCTAAACTACCTCTAATACATTGTAGAAGCCCTTCAAGGCCCATACAATACTTATCCAAATCAAACTCAAAATAGCCATATACATAAATTCTGTACTACGTAAGAACCCTAATTGCAGCTTTGTTCCGTTCATTGTAGTGTATTTTATTCATTATACAAGAAGAGCAAAACCATGGTTCACTACCGAATGTTACCAACGGAGGAAGGAGACGCTAGCAGCATTACACAAGATAAAAAGGGCAAGTACACATACAGCACTACAAGAGTATGTCAAGAAAAGAAGATATTATAAGGAGGTAGTTAAAAGAGCAAAGGAAAGCTCTCAACAATTGAAGAAAGCTCAACTAATACAGGAGGCTGAAACAAACCCTTTCTCAGCCCTAAATCCCAGAAGACCCAAATTCCCAAAGGACATTCCTATGACAATGTGGATTCAGCATCTTACCGCAACCCTACAAGCACGGGACACCAGACCTATACAGGTTAGCAACCCTTCTCAACTACCAGTGCCGATCACGGCACAAGAAGTCCTAATTGAGATAAACAACTGCGCAGAAAAGAGAGCATGTGGTCCAGATACTATTCACTACGAGCACCTGAAGATGACAGCACCGCTGTTAAAAGGGCTATGGGCAGAGCTCATGAATGAATGTTTACTTCAAGGTCACATACCGTCAAACTGGAGAACCTCGACTTTGAAGATGCTATATAAAGGAAAAGGTAATACAGGAGACCCGAATTCCTATCGTGGTATCGCTTTGGAAAACACAATCTTTAAGATCTTTACGAAAATACTCACTAGAAGACTCACAGATTTAGTTGACAACAAGATACCTGAAGAACAGTTTGGCTTCCGGAAAGGAAGGAATATATTACAAGCCATTAACTGTCTTTTAACGAATGTAGAAGACGCGCTAAGACAGAAAAGAGGAAAGCTATATGCAGTATTCGTCGACTACACCAAGGCGTTTGATCTAGTGAGTAGAAACACTTTGCTCAGGAAACTTGAAAATATGATCGGAAAAGAACATTACCTTTTTGGGATAATAAGGGACATTCTCCACAAAAACAGTCTAGAAATAGACGATAGTATAGTTCAATCAGAACGAATAGAACAAACAAATGGTGTACTTCAGGGTGACCCTTTGAGCCCGTTACTATTTAACATCCCTTCAGCTGATGTCATTAAGGCTATTCACCTTGAGGGAGCGAAAATTTACATCTACGCGGATGATATGGTTGTGGCATCGACATCAAAGGAAACCTTGCAATCGTCCATTGATAAACTTACCACATGGGCTGAACAAAACGATATGACGATAAACTGCACCAAGACAGTAATGCTGGCATTCCGTAAAGGCAGGAAACTATCCGCAGATGAGCATATACTACTAGATGGAGAACCCCTAGTCAATGTAAATCATTTCAAATACCTAGGAGTAGTAATGCAAATGCAAGGGAACGTATTCACGCGACTTGTCAGGGATAGAACAACATCGGCCATTTAAGCAATGCAAGACATAATGCAACTGGGAAATCTATCTTTACAAACCGCAATGAATTTATTCAGAACGAAAATAACTCAAATAGGGACATACGGCATTCAAATAACTTGGGATCATTTGACACGAAGTAACCTTCGAGAGATAGAAAGAGTTAAGTCTACTTTTCTAAAGAAAATTCTGCACTTATCAAAATACACGCCTTCTCGTCTAACGTATGTACTATCAAGGGAGACTTTCTTCATAGAAGACCTGCGTTTGGAGAACTCCCTACCATCAACAGTGCAATACCAGAGACTGATCGAAGAACTAAACCTCAAGCGTAATGACATATGGCCTGATTTCTATTCCACAGAAGCTCTTATGTCGACGGACTGGATGAATGCCAACTTTGAACTACGGCATACGATCACCCGTTTTGCAGACCACGGTTTTCATTTTAAGATATGCACAGCAAGAGGATTTCATGACCGAGGCCCCCAATGCACCTACTCTCTATGTGGTAGTGCTTGTGACAGATATCACGCCATTTCCTGCGCCCAGAGGAAACACGATTCTGCTGCGAATAACTATATATATAGCAAACAGAACCTGTCAGACACTTTGTATATAGACACTTTGATCAGTAAGATTTAAGTTACGGTATCAGTATTAGTTTTGTATCTCGGCATGGCTATTAGCTGCAATAAATGATTATTATTATTTTATTCATTAGTCCTTCTTTTCTAAGAGATACTTGGTTATTTACTGTATTCAAGAAAAGTGTGGCTAAATATCTTATCATGCTCTTACAGGCAGGAAAGTGGTTCGCTATAGGCCTATTCTAAATAAACCAACCCCCCAGGGGCTCACATCTAGTGGGATGTGGGTTGGCGACCACGGGACCCCAGCTGAATCTGGCATTGCTTCCACTTACTTGTGCCTGGATCCTCTCCGTCTTCTTTCCTGTCGACTTCCCTTGGTCATCTCTTGTTCTTTTCCGACCCCGACGGTATTAGGCTATCCGAGGCCTAGGGAGTCTTTCACTTTCCCGCCTTAATTGGCCCTTGTCTCATCTTTCCTGATCCCTCCTTCTTCGAGGGGTCAGACCTCTTGTTTCCTTTTCTCCTTAAGATTCCCGCACTGTTTTTGTTAATTGGCTCCTCGTGTATCTAAATTCCCTTTAGCGTTTTTTTGCAGTACATTTTGTAGGTAGTTTTAATCTACGTTACATTTTGTAAGTCTTTTCGATCTAAATTGCATTTCGCGAGTGTTTTCAATCTCAACTGCATTTTGTAAAGATTGTCAATCTAAATTGCTTTTTAGTAAATCTTTCTATATATGGGCCGGGACATTTGTGAGTATTTTGAATTTCAATTGCACTTTGCCTGTATTTAGAATCTGAAATGGGCGTTTTTCAATCTAAATTGTATTGTGGATTTTCAATTTCAATTGCATTTTGTGAGTATTTTGAATTTCAATTGCATTTTGTAAGTATTTTGACTCTACATTGCATTTTGTACGTATTTTGAACCTAACCTACATTTTGTGCGTATTTTGTGAGATTCCCCTCGTTAGAGAGCAGAGAGAGTTCTCAGTAAAATCTTCTGCACTATTAAACACTGTGACTTACTTTGTTTACCAAAGGTCTCCCCCCTCCAACTCATCCACAACCCGGCACGTCGCGACGAACACAGTGATCGGGAGAGTTCTCAATAGAGCTGAGATTCCCCTCGCAAGAGAGCAGAGAGTGTTCTAAGTAAAATATTAAACACTGTGACTTACTGTGTTTACCACAGGTCTCTCCCCTCCAACTCATCCACTACCCGGCGCGTCACGACGAGCACAGTGATCGGGAGAGTTCCCAATGGAGCTGAGATTCCCTTCGCTCGAGAGCAGAGAGAGTTCTCAGTAGAATCTTCAGCCCTATTAAAGACTGTGACTTACTATGTTTACCACTGGTCTGCCCCCTCCAACTCATCCACTACCCGGCGCGTCACGACGAGCACAGTGATCGAGAGAGTTCCCAATAGAGCTGAGATTCCCTTCGCTCGAGAGCAGAGAGAGTTCTCAGTAAAATATTAAACACTGTGACTTACTGTGTTTACCACAGGCCTGCCCCCCTCCAACTCGTCCACTACCCGGCGCGTCACGACGAGCACAGTGATCGAGAGAGTTCCCAATAGAGCTGAGATTCCCTTCGCTAGATAGCAGAGAGAGTTCTCAGTAATATATTAAACACTGTGACTTACTGTGTTTACCACAGGTCTCCCCCCTCCAACTCATCCACTACCCGGCGCGTCACGACGAGCACAGTGATCGAGAGAGTTCCCAATAGAGCTGAGATTCCTTTCGCTAGAGAGCAGAGAGAGTTCTCAGTAAAAGCTTAAAGACTGTGACTTGCTATGTTTACCACAGGTCTCTCCCCTCCAACTCATCCACTATCCGGCGCGCCGTGACGCGCAAAGTGATCGGGAGAGTTCTCAATGGAGCTGAGATTCCCCTCGCTAGAGAGCAGAGAGAGTTCTCAGTAAAATCTTCAGCACCATTAAACACTGTGACTTACTATGTTTACCACAGGTCTTCCCCCTCCAACTCATCCATTACCCGGCGCGTCGCGACGAACACAGTGATCGAGAGAGTTCTCAATAGATCTGAGATTCCCCTCACTCGAGGGCAGAGAGAGTTCTCAGTAATATATTAAACACTGTGACTTGCTATGTTTACCACAGGTTTCCCCCCTCCAACTCATCTACTACCCAGCGTGTCGCGACGAACACAGTGATCGGGAGAGTTCTCAATAGAGCTGAGATTCCTCTCGGTAGAGAGCAGAGAGAGTTCTCAGTAATATATTAAACACTGTGACTTACTGTGTTTACCACAGGTTTCCCCCCTCCAACTCGTCCACTACCCAGCGCGTCGCGACGAACACAGTGATCGGGAGAGTTCTCAATAGAGCTGAGATTCCTCTCGGTAGAGAGCAGAGAGAGTTCTCAGTAATATATTAAACACTGTGACTTACTGTGTTTACCACAGGTCTCTCCCCTCCAACTCGTCCACTACCCAGCGCGTCGCGACGAGCACAGTGATCGGGAGAGTTCTCAATAGAGCTGAGATTCCCCTCGCAAGAGAGCAGAGAGTGTTCTGAGTAAAATATTAAACACTGTGACTTACTGTGTTTACCACAGGTCTCTCCCCTCCAACTGATCCACTACCCGGCGCGTCGCGATGAGCACAGTGATCGGGAGAGTTCCCAATAGAGCTGAGATTCCCCTCGCAAGAGAGCAGAGAGAGTTCTCAGTAAAATATTAAACACTGTGACTTACTGTGTTTACCACAGGTCTCTCCCCTCCAACTCATTCACTACCCGGCGCGTCGCGACGAACACAGTGATCGGGAGAGTTCCCTCCTCGGTCTCCAGCTGCTCGTCAAGCCTCACCACTTCGAGACGGGCCGACTGAAGATTCGCTGCATCGCCAGTATCCACGATGTTTACTGGCAGAGCACGGAGAAGAGTGTGGAGGAGGATCGACCCAAGGGAATCAAGCTGGGAGCCGTGGGTCCAGAGTTCGTGCCCAACCTGCCAGAACCTTCCACTGCACACCCTCGCTTCAGGAATAAGCTCTACGACGATTACGAAGATGTAGGTGAGTTTATTTCAGTTCTTTCCTTGTTGAACGTAAGTCATCCTGCATTATTACAGACACGGGGATTTATAGTAACCGTATCAAAGCATCACTGCAACACACAAACGTGAGAAATAGACAACTTACAAAGTATTTACACTGAATATTAAACACAGGATCTGTCTTTAGCCCTGTTTGTGCAGCGGAGTGCAGATGATCTTAGGGCAGGCGTGAGCTTCAAGAAGGAAATTGGGACAATTTTCCCTCTATAAAATCCTTGATATTAAGAACTTATGAAGACATCAGTGAGTACACAAAAGCGTCGCACTTATTGCATTAAGATTTGAAGATACGTTTGAAGAAATAAGAGAAGAAAAACCGGCACTCAACGACTTACTGACGCCGTTTTCGGTGCGCCCAGAGGATGCCCCATCAAGTCTCCAAGATGAGCTGATAAAACTACAGTGCGATTCAATTTTGGCAGACCGCTATTACCATTACAATGGTGATTTGATTTCATTTTATAAAGGCGTTGAGGAACAAGAATTCTCGAGGATTCATGCCCTTGCCCTGAAATTTGTTGCTATGTTCGGAACAACGTTCGTTTGTGAACAAATGTTTTCAATCATGACTATTAACAAAACAAATACAAGGTCAAGTTTATCCTTGCAAGCTACGCTTTGGATTGCAACTGCCGAGACGATTGTTCCAAATATCGCCAAATTAGTGGCTTCAAAGCGGTGCCAAAGATAAACAAGGAATGTTGAAAAATAGTGCAAAATCCGGAGCGCAATAAAACTACTATTTCTGTCTACACAAAATTGACATTATTCTTATTTCTTCGTTTAGGCCAGCTATGGACCACGTCATTTCAACTGCTTTCGTCTTTGGACCTTGATCTTAGCCCAGTGTTCACGCATTCGCTGCCTGTGAGACTCCTTTCTTTCATCAGACCACTTCTTGCCGGTTTTTAATTTCGCTTTTTCTTGGAATTGATTGTCTGCTCCAAGATTTTCCTTCAAACGATCACGTTCCATAATGTCTGCGTGAGTGATCCCTACTTAGTGCAAATCCTTGTCTACCTTACAAAACCAGGGGCCCTTGGGTTTCTTGTTAGGAAAATAGGTAAATATCCGATTGGCGATTCTCTCGGGTTTCATACGAGTTAAGTGGCCATAGAAAGATATTCTTCTCTTCTGAATTACTTGAGATATCCTTTCTACTTGATGATACAGCTCATTGTTATGCCATCTCCTGAAGATCTTCCTTTCCTTGGCTTCCAATTTCTCAACCATACCCTTTCTATTCATTGCCAGGCATTCTGCTCCATACAGCGCCTCAGGTCGGATAACTGTTAGTTTGGCGTTGCGGGATTCTGTTCGCTTGTTGTACACTCCTTTCCTTAGCTGGTAGGCCACTTCCATCTTGTTCATTCATGATGTGAAGGCTTCCTTCTCTGATATGTCGGGCTCGATCCACTCCCCAAGGTACTTAAACGTTTTTGCCAGACGGATCTTTCCATGTTCAACATTTAATTCTTTGACTGCAGGGTGAATGTTGGTTATAAACTCGGTCCTCTCAAAAGAAAAGAGTAGGCCTGCCTTTGCCGCTTGTATTCTGAGTTGGTTGACTTGTTTTGTGGCTGTGCCTAGGGAATCTGAAAAGATTGTTAGATCATCTGCGAAAGCTAGGCAGTCAATTGTCCGGTCCAAGCTCCTGCAGCCCATTCTGACGCCATTTTCTAACACTTCTTTCCCGATCTCCTTGCGCCATTCACGAATTACTTTCTCCAGTACAGAGTTGAGGAGTAAAGGTGACAGTCCATCTCCCTGCCTCAACCCCCTCCTGATTTAGAAAGCGTCAGAAATTATAATTATTATGAATATTATTCGTTTTCCTACCGGTATGGCGCTTGGCGCGCGCTGATTTGCCCAGCCCCATTCACCAAACAACAACAACAACAACACGACTCTCGCCTCGCTAAGCGCTGCCACTACACGTTCTTCTCCTACAGCAGAGCGCGGTGTCCGCCAGTGATCGCGAAGCAACGTGGCCTGTCTTAGAGTGAACACCACACACATTAGCACACGTTCCTCTCCTACAGCAGAGCGCGGTGCCGGCCAGTGCTCGCGAAGCAACGTGGCCTGTCTTAGAGTGAACACCACACACATTAGCACACATTCCTCTCCTACAGCAGAGCGCGGTGCCGGCCAGTGCTCGAGAAGCAACGTTGCCTGTCTTAGAGTGAACACCACACACATTAGCACACATTCCTCTCCTACAGCAGAGCGCGGTGCCGGCCAGTGATCGCGAAGCAACGTGGCCTGTCTTAGAGTGAACACCACACACATTAGCACACATTCCTCTCCTACAGCAGAGCGCGGTGCCGGCCAGTGCTCGCGAAGCAACGTGGCCTGTCTTAGAGTGAACACCACACACATTAGCACACGTTCCTCTCCTACAGCAGAGCGCGGTGCCGGCCAGTGATCGCGAAGCAACGTGGCCTGTCTTAGAGTGAACACCACACACATTAGCACACGTTCCTCTCCTACAGCAGAGCGCGGTGCCGGCCAGTGATCGCGAAGCAACTGTGGCCTGTCTTAGAGTGAACACCACACACATTAGCACACATTCCTCTCCTACAGCAGAGCGCGGTGCCGGCCAGTGCTCGCGAAGCAACGTGGCCTGTCTTAGAGTGAACACCACACACATTAGCACACGTTCCTCTCCTACAGCAGAGCGCGGTGCCGGCCAGTGATCGCGAAGCAACTGTAGCCTGTCTTAGAGTGAACACCACACACATTAGCACACGTTCCTCTCCTACAGCAGAGCGCGGTGCCGGCCAGTGCTCGCGAAGCAACTGTGGCCTGTCTTAGAGTGAACACCACACACATTAGCACACGTTCCTCTCCTACAGCAGAGCGCGGTGCCGGCCAGTGCTCGCGAAGCAACGTTGCCTGTCTTAGAGTGAACACCACACACATTAGCACACGTTCCTCTCCTACAGCAGAGCGCGGTGCCGGCCAGTGATCGCGAAGCAACTGTGGCCTGTCTTAGAGTGAACACCACACACATTAGCACACATTCCTCTCCTTCA
Source organism: Meconema thalassinum (assembly GCA_946902985.2). Classification (NCBI taxonomy): domain Eukaryota; kingdom Metazoa; phylum Arthropoda; class Insecta; order Orthoptera; family Tettigoniidae; genus Meconema; species Meconema thalassinum. The sequence goes on along the minus strand of OX336399.1, from coordinate 209,919,226 downwards.
GCAGAGCGCGGTGCCGGCCAGTGCTCGCGAAGCAACGTGGCCTGTCTTAGAGTGAACACCACACACATTAGCACACGTTCCTCTCCTACAGCAGAGCGCGGTGCCGGCCCGTGATCGCGAAGCACCGTGGCCTGTCTTAGAGTGAACACCACACACATTAGCACACATTCCTCTCTTACAGCAGAGCGCGGTGCCGGCCAGTGCTCGCGAAGCAACGTGGCCTGTCTTAGAGTGAACACCACACACATTAGCACACATTCCTCTCCTACAGCAGAGCGCGGTGCCGGCCAGTGCTCGCGATCACCGTGGCCTGTCTTAGAGTGAACACCACACACATTAGCACACGTTCCTCTCCTACAGCAGAGCGCGGTGCCGGCCAGTGCTCGCGAAGTAACGTGGCCTGTCTTAGAGTGAACACCACACACATTAGCACACGTTCCTCTCCTACAGCAGAGCGCGGTGCCGGCCAGTGCTCGCGAAGCAACGTTGCCTGTCTTAGAGTGAACACCACACACATTAGGACACATTCCTCTCCTACAGCAGAGCGCGGTGCCGGCCAGTGCTCGCGAAGCAACGTGGCCTGTCTTAGAGTGAACACCACACACATTAGCACACATTCCTCTCCTACAGCAGAGCGCGGTGCCGGCCAGTGCTCGCGAAGCAACGTGGCCTGTCTTAGAGTGAACACCACACACATTAGCACACGTTCCTCTCCTACAGCAGAGAGCGGTGCCGGCCAGTGCTCGCGAAGCAACGTTGCCTGTCTTAGAGGGAACACCACACACATTAGCACACGTTCCTCTCCTACAGCAGAGCGCGGTGCCGGCCAGTGCTCGCGAAGCAACTGAGTTGGGGTGGCCTGTCTTAGAGTGAACACCACACACATTAGCACACGTTCCTCTCCTACAGCAGAGCGCGGTGCCGGCCAGTGCTCGCGAAGCAACGTTGCCTGTCTTAGTGTGAACACCACACACATTAGCACACGTTCCTCTCCTATAGCAGAGCGCGGTGCCGGCCAGTGCTCGCGAAGCAACGTGGCCTGTCTTAGAGTGAACACCACACACATTAGCACTCATTCCTCTCCTACAGCAGAGCGCGGTGCCGGCCAGTGCTCGCGAAGCAACTGAGTTGGCGTGGCCTGTCTTAGAGTGAACACCACACACATTAGCACACGTTCCTCTCCTACAGCAGAGCGCGGTGCCGGCCAGTGCTCGCGAAGCAACGTTGCCTGTCTTAGAGGGAACACCACACACATTAGCACACATTCCTCTCCTACAGCAGAGCGCGGTGCCGGCCAGTGCTCGCGAAGCAACGTGGCCTGTCTTAGAGTGAACACCACACACATTAGCACACGTTCCTCTCCTACAGCAGAGCGCGGTGCCGGCCAGTGCTCGCGAAGCAACGTGGCCTGTCTTAGAGGGAACACCACACACATTAGCACACATTCCTCTCCTACAGCAGAGCGCGGTGCCGGCCAGTGCTCGCGAAGCAACGTTGCCTGTCTTAGAGTGAACACCACACACATTAGCACACATCCCTCTCCTACAGCAGAGCGCGGTGCCGGCCAGTGCTCGCGAAGCAACGTGGCCTGTCTTAGAGTGAACACCACACACATTAGCACACATTCCTCTCCTACAGCAGAGCGCGGTGCCGGCCAGTGCTCGCGAAGCAACGTGGCCTGTCTTAGAGTGAACACCACACACATTAGCACACATTCCTCTCCTACAGCAGTGCGCGGTGCCGGCCAGTGCTCGCGAAGCAACGTGGCCTGTCTTAGAGTGAACACCACACACATTAGCACACATTCCTCTCCTACAGCAGAGCGCGGTGCCGGCCAGTGCTCGCGAAGCAACGTTGCCTGTCTTAGAGGGAACACCACACACATTAGCACACATTCCTCTCCTACAGCAGAGCGCGGTGCCGGCCAGTGCTCGCGAAGCAACGTTGCCTGTCTTAGAGTGAACACCACACACATTAGCACACATTCCTCTCCTACAGAAGAGCGCGGTGCCGGCCAGTGCTCGCGAAGCAACGTTGCCTGTCTTAGAGTGAACACCACACACATTAGCACACGTTCCTCTCCTACAGCAGAGCGCGGTGCCGGCCAGAGCTCGCGAAGCACCGTGGCCTGTCCTAGAGTGAACACCACACACATTAGCACACGTTCCTCTCCTACAGCAGAGCGCGGTGCCGGCCAGTGCTCGCGAAGCAACGTTGCCTGTCTTAGAGTGAACACCACACACATTAGCACACGTTCCTCTCCTACAGCAGAGCGCGGTACCGGCCAGTGCTCGCGAAGCAACGTTGCCTGTCTTAGAGTGAACACCACACACATTAGCACACGTTCCTCTCCTACAGCAGAGCGCGGTGCCGGCCAGTGCTCGCGAAGCAACGTGGCCTGTCTTAGAGTGAACACCACACACATTAGCACACATTCCTCTCCTACAGCAGAGCGCGGTGCCGGCCAGTGCTCGCGAAGCAACGTGGCCTGTCTTAGAGTGAACACCACACACATTAGCACATATTCCTCTCCTACAGCAGAGCGCGGTGCCGGCCAGTGCTCGCGAAGCACCGTGGCCTGTCTTAGAGTGAACACCACACACATTAGCACACGCTCCTCTCCTACAGCAGAGCGCGGTGCCGGCCAGTGCTCGCGAAGCAACGTGGCCTGTCTTAGAGTGAACACCACACACATTAGCACACATTCCTCTCCTACAGCAGAGCGCGGTGCCGGCCAGTGCTCGCGAAGCACCGTGGCCTGTCTTAGAGTGAACACCACACATATTAGCACACGTTCCTCTCCTACAGCAGAGCGCGGTGCCGGCCAGTGCTCGCGAAGCAACGTGGCCTGTCTTAGAGTGAACACCACACACATTAGCACACATTCCTCTCCTACAGCAGGGCGCGGTGCCGGCCAGTGCCCGCGAAGCACCGTGGCCTGTCTTAGAGTGAACACCACACACATTAGCACACGTTCCTCTCCTACAGCAGAGCGCGGTGCCGGCCAGTGCTCGCGAAGCAGCTGAGTTGGCGTGGCCTGTCTTAGAGTGAACACCACACACATTAGCACACGTTCCTCTCCTACAGCAGAGCGCGGTTCCGGCCAGTGCTCGCGAAGCAACGTTGCCTGTCTTAGAGTGAACACCACACACATTAGCACACATTCCTCTCCTACAGCAGAGCGCGGTGCCGGCCAGTGCTCGCGAAGCAACGTGGCCTGTCTTAGAGTGAACACCACACACATTAGCACACATTCCTCTCCTACAGCAGAGCGCGGTGCCGGCCAGTGCTCGCGAAACACCGTGGCCTGTCTTAGAGTGAACACCACACACATTAGCACACGTTCCTCTCCTACAGCAGAGCGCGGTGCCGGCCAGTGCTCGCGAAGCAGCTGAGTTGGCGTGGCCTGTCTTAGAGTGAACACCACACACATTAGCACACGTTCCTCTCCTACAGCAGAGCGCGGTGCCGGCCAGTGCTCGCGAAGCAACGTGGCCTGTCTTAGAGTGAACACCACACACATTAGCACACGTTCCTCTCCTACAGCAGAGCGCGGTGCCAGCCAGTGCTCGCGAAGCGACGTGGCCTGTCTTAGAGTGAACACCACACACATTAGCACACGTTCCTCTCCTACAGCACAGCGCGGTGCCGGCCAGTGATCGCGAAGCAACAGAGGGTGCGTGGCCAGTCTTAGAGTGAACACCACACCCATTAGCACACGTTCCTCTCCTACAGCAGAGCACGGTGCCGGCCAGTGCTCGCGAAGCAACTGAGTTGGCGTGGCCTGTCTTAGAGTGAACACCACACACATTAGCACACGTTCCTCTCATACAGCAGAGCGCGGTGCCGGCCAGTGCTCGCGATGCAACTGAATTGGCGTGGCCTGTCTTAGAGTGAACACCACACACATTAGCACACGTTCCTCTCCTACAGCAGAGCGCGGTGCCGGCCAGTGCTCGCGAAGCAACTGAATTGGCGTGGGCTGTCTTAGAGTGAACACCACACACATTAGCACACGTTCCTCTCCTACAGCAGAGCGCGGAGCCGGCCAGTGCTCGCGAAGCAACAGAGTTGGCGTGGCCTGTCTTAGAGTGAACACCACACACATTAGCACACGTTCCTCTCCTACAGCAGAGCACGGTGCCGGCCAGTGCTCGCGAAGCAACGTGGCCTGTCTTAGAGTGAACACCACACGTTCCTCTCCTACAGCAGAGCGCGGTGCCGGCCAGTGCTCGCGAAGCAACGTGGCCTGTCTTAGAGTGAACACCACACACATTAGCACACGTTCCTCTCCTACAGCAGAGCGCGGAGCCGGCCAGTGCTCGCGAAGCAACGTGGCCTGTCTTAGAGTGAACACCACACACATTAGCACACGTTCATCTCCTACAGGAGAGCGCGATGCCGGCCAGTGCTCGCGAAGCAACTGAGTTGGCGTGGCCGGTCTTAGAGTGAACACCACACACATTAGCACACGTTCCTCTCCTACAGCAGAGCGCGGTGCCGGCCAGTGCTCGCGAAGCAACTGAGTTGGCGTGGCCGGTCTTAGAGTGAACACCACACACATTAGCACACGTTCCTCTCCTACAGCAGAGCGCGGTGCCGGCCAGTGTTGGCGTGGCCTGTCTTAGAGTGAACACCACACACATTAGCACACGTTCCTCTCCTACAGCAGAGCGCGGTGCCGGCCAGTGCTCGCGAAGCAACGTGGCCTGTCTTAGAGTGAACACCACACACATTAGCACACGTTCCTCTCCTACAGCAGAGCGCGGTGCCGGCCAGTGCTCGCGAAGCAACCGAGTTGGCGTGGCCTGTCTTAGAGTGAACCCCACACACATTAGCACACGATCCTCTCCTACAGCAGAGCGCGGTGCCGGCCAGTGTTGGCGTGGCCTGTCTTAGAGTGAACACCACACACATTAGCACACGTTCCTCTCCTACAGCAGAGCGCGGTGCCGGCCAGTGCTCGCGAAGCAACGTGGCCTGTCTTAGAGTGCACACCACACACATTAGCACACATTCGTCTCCTACAGCAGAGCGCGGTGCCGGCCAGTGCTCGCGAAGCAACGTGGCCTGTCTTAGAGTGAACACCACACACATTAGCACACATTCCTCTCCTTCAGCAGAGCGCGGTGCCGGCCAGTGCTCGCGAAGCAACGTGGCCTGTCTTAGAGTGAACACCACACACATTAGCACACGTTCCTCTCCTACAGCATAGCGCGGTGCCGGCCCGTGATCGCGAAGCACCGTGGCCTGTCTTAGAGTGAACACCACACACATTAGCACACATTCCTCTCCTACAGCAGAGCGCGGTGCCGGCCAGTGCTCGCGAAGCAACGTGGCCTGTCTTAGAGTGAACACCACACACATTAGCACACATTCCTCTCCTACAGCAGAGCGCGGTGCCGGCCAGTGCTCGCGAAGCACCGTGGCCTGTCTTAGAGTGAACACCACACACATTAGCACACGTTCCTCTCCTACAGCAGAGCGCGGTGCCGGCCAGTGCTCGCGAAGTAACGTGGCCTGTCTTAGAGTGAACACCACACACATTAGCACACGTTCCTCTCCTACAGCAGAGCGCGGTGCCGGCCAGTGCTCGCGAAGCAACGTTGCCTGTCTTAGAGTGAACACCACACACATTAGCACACATTCCTCTCCTACAGCAGAGCGCGGTGCCGGCCAGTGCTCGCGAAGCAACGTGGCCTGTCTTAGAGGGAACACCACACACATTAGCACACATTCCTCTCCTACAGCAGAGCGCGGTGCCGGCCAGTGCTCGCGAAGCAACGTGGCCTGTCTTAGAGTGAACACCACACACATTAGCACACGTTCCTCTTCTACAGCAGAGCGCGGTGCCGGCCAGTGCTCGCGAAGCAACGTGGCCTGTCTTAGAGGGAACACCACACACATTAGCACACATTCCTCTCCTACAGCAGAGCGCGGTGCCGGCCAGTGCTCGCGAAGCAACGTTGCCTGTCTTAGAGTGAACACCACACACATTAGCACACATCCCTCTCCTACAGCAGAGCGCGGTGCCGGCCAGTGCTCGCGAAGCAACGTGGCCTGTCTTAGAGTGAACACCACACACATTAGCACACGTTCCTCTCCTATAGCAGAGCGCGGTGCCGGCCAGTGCTCGCGAAGCAACGTGGCCTGTCTTAGAGTGAACACCACACACATTAGCACTCATTCCTCTCCTACAGCAGAGCGCGGTGCCGGCCAGTGCTCGCGAAGCAACTGAGTTGGCGTGGCCTGTCTTAGAGTGAACACCACACACATTAGCACACGTTCCTCTCCTACAGCAGAGCGCGGTGCCGGCCAGTGCTCGCGAAGCAACGTTGCCTGTCTTAGAGGGAACACCACACACATTAGCACACATTCCTCTCCTACAGCAGAGCGCGGTGCCGGCCAGTGCTCGCGAAGCAACGTGGCCTGTCTTAGAGTGAACACCGCACACATTAGCACACGTTCCTCTCCTACAGCAGAGCGCGGTGCCGGCCAGTGCTCGCGAAGCAACGTGGCCTGTCTTAGAGGGAACACCACACACATTAGCACACATTCCTCTCCTACAGCAGAGCGCGGTGCCGGCCAGTGCTCGCGAAGCAACGTTGCCTGTCTTAGAGTGAACACCACACACATTAGCACACATCCCTCTCCTACAGCAGAGCGCGGTGCCGGCCAGTGCTCGCGAAGCAACGTGGCCTGTCTTAGAGTGAACACCACACACATTAGCACACATTCCTCTCCTACAGCAGAGCGCGGTGCCGGCCAGTGCTCGCGAAGCAACGTGGCCTGTCTTAGAGTGAACACCACACACATTAGCACACATTCCTCTCCTACAGCAGAGCGCGGTGCCGGCCAGTGCTCGCGAAGCAACGTGGCCTGTCTTAGAGTGAACACCACACACATTAGCACACATTCCTCTCCTACAGCAGAGCGCGGTGCCGGCCAGTGCTCGCGAAGCAACGTTGCCTGTCTTAGAGGGAACACCACACACATTAGCACACATTCCTCTCCTACAGCAGAGCGCGGTGCCGGCCAGTGCTCGCGAAGCAACGTTGCCTGTCTTAGAGTGAACACCACACACATTAGCACACATTCCTCTCCTACAGAAGAGCGCGGTGCCGGCCAGTGCTCGCGAAGCAACGTTGCCTGTCTTAGAGTGAACACCACACACATTAGCACACGTTCCTCTCCTACAGCAGAGCGCGGTGCCGGCCAGAGCTCGCGAAGCACCGTGGCCTGTCCTAGAGTGAACACCACACACATTAGCACACGTTCCTCTCCTACAGCAGAGCGCGGTGCCGGCCAGTGCTCGCGAAGCAACGTTGCCTGTCTTAGAGTGAACACCACACACATTAGCACACGTTCCTCTCCTACAGCAGAGCGCGGTACCGGCCAGTGCTCGCGAAGCAACGTTGCCTGTCTTAGAGTGAACACCACACACATTAGCACACGTTCCTCTCCTACAGCAGAGCGCGGTGCCGGCCAGTGCTCGCGAAGCAACGTGGCCTGTCTTAGAGTGAACACCACACACATTAGCACACATTCCTCTCCTACAGCAGAGCGCGGTGCCGGCCAGTGCTCGCGAAGCAACGTGGCCTGTCTTAGAGTGAACACCACACACATTAGCACATATTCCTCTCCTACAGCAGAGCGCGGTGCCGGCCAGTGCTCGCGAAGCACCGTGGCCTGTCTTAGAGTGAACACCACACACATTAGCACACGCTCCTCTCCTACAGCAGAGCGCGGTGCCGGCCAGTGCTCGCGAAGCAACGTGGCCTGTCTTAGAGTGAACACCACACACATTAGCACACGTTCCTCTCCTACAGCAGAGCGCGGTGCCGGCCAGTGCTCGCGAAGCAACGTGGCCTGTCTTAGAGTGAACACCACACACATTAGCACACATTCCTCTCCTACAGCAGGGCGCGGTGCCGGCCAGTGCTCGCGAAGCACCGTGGCCTGTCTTAGAGTGAACACCACACACATTAGCACACGTTCCTCTCCTACAGCAGAGCGCGGTGCCGGCCAGTGCTCGCGAAGCAGCTGAGTTGGCGTGGCCTGTCTTAGAGTGAACACCACACACATTAGCACACGTTCCTCTCCTACAGCAGAGCGCGGTTCCGGCCAGTGCTCGCGAAGCAACGTTGCCTGTCTTAGAGTGAACACCACACACATTAGCACACATTCCTCTCCTACAGCAGAGCGCGGTGCCGGCCAGTGCTCGCGAAGCAACGTGGCCTGTCTTAGAGTGAACACCACACACATTAGCACACATTCCTCTCCTACAGCAGAGCGCGGTGCCGGCCAGTGCTCGCGAAGCACCGTGGCCTGTCTTAGAGTGAACACCACACACATTAGCACACGTTCCTCTCCTACAGCAGAGCGCGGTGCCGGCCAGTGCTCGCGAAGCAACGTGGCCTGTCTTAGAGTGAACACCACACACATTAGCACACATTCCTCTCCTACAGCAGGGCGCGGTGCCGGCCAGTGCTCGCGAAGCACCGTGGCCTGTCTTAGAGTGAACACCACACACATTAGCACACGTTCCTCTCCTACAGCAGAGCGCGGTGCCGGCCAGTGCTCGCGAAGCAGCTGAGTTGGCGTGGCCTGTCTTAGAGTGAACACCACACACATTAGCACACGTTCCTCTCCTACAGCAGAGCGCTGTTCCGGCCAGTGCTCGCGAAGCAACGTTGCCTGTCTTAGAGTGAACACCACACACATTAGCACACATTCCTCTCCTACAGCAGAGCGCGGTGCCGGCCAGTGCTCGCGAAGCAACGTGGCCTGTCTTAGAGTGAACACCACACACATTAGCACACATTCCTCTCCTACAGCAGAGCGCGGTGCCGGCCAGTGCTCGCGAAACACCGTGGCCTGTCTTAGAGTGAACACCACACACATTAGCACACGTTCCTCTCCTACAGCAGAGCGCGGTGCCGGCCAGTGCTCGCGAAGCAGCTGAGTTGGCGTGGCCTGTCTTAGAGTGAACACCACACACATTAGCACACGTTCCTCTCCTACAGCAGAGCGCGGTGCCGGCCAGTGCTCGCGAAGCAACGTGGCCTGTCTTAGAGTGAACACCACACACATTAGCACACGTTCCTCTCCTACAGCAGAGCGCGGTGCCAGCCAGTGCTCGCGAAGCGACGTGGCCTGTCTTAGAGTGAACACCACACACATTAGCACACGTTCCTCTCCTACAGCACAGCGCGGTGCCGGCCAGTGATCGCGAAGCAACAGAGGGTGCGTGGCCAGTCTTAGAGTGAACACCACACCCATTAGCACACGTTCCTCTCCTACAGCAGAGCACGGTGCCGGCCAGTGCTCGCGAAGCAACTGAGTTGGCGTGGCCTGTCTTAGAGTGAACACCACACACATTAGCACACGTTCCTCTCATACAGCAGAGCGCGGTGCCGGCCAGTGCTCGCGAAGCAACTGAATTGGCGTGGCCTGTCTTAGAGTGAACACCACACACATTAGCACACGTTCCTCTCCTACAGCAGAGCGCGGTGCCGGCCAGTGCTCGCGAAGCAACTGAATTGGCGTGGGCTGTCTTAGAGTGAACACCACACACATTAGCACACGTTCCTCTCCTACAGCAGAGCGCGGAGCCGGCCAGTGCTCGCGAAGCAACAGAGTTGGCGTGGCCTGTCTTAGAGTGAACACCACACACATTAGCACACGTTCCTCTCCTACAGCAGAGCACGGTGCCGGCCCGTGCTCGCGAAGCAACGTGGCCTGTCTTAGAGTGAACACCACACGTTCCTCTCCTACAGCAGAGCGCGGTGCCGGCCAGTGCTCGCGAAGCAACGTGGCCTGTCTTAGAGTGAACACCACACACATTAGCACACGTTCCTCTCCTACAGCAGAGCGCGGAGCCGGCCAGTGCTCGCGAAGCAACGTGGCCTGTCTTAGAGTGAACACCACACACATTAGCACACGTTCATCTCCTACAGGAGAGCGCGATGCCGGCCAGTGCTCGCGAAGCAACTGAGTTGGCGTGGCCGGTCTTAGAGTGAACACCACACACATTAGCACACGTTCCTCTCCTACAGCAGAGCGCGGTGCCGGCCAGTGCTCGCGAAGCAACTGAGTTGGCGTGGCCGGTCTTAGAGTGAACACCACACACATTAGCACACGTTCCTCTCCTACAGCAGAGCGCGGTGCCGGCCAGTGTTGGCGTGGCCTGTCTTAGAGTGAACACCACACACATTAGCACACGTTCCTCTCCTACAGCAGAGCGCGGTGCCGGCCAGTGCTCGCGAAGCAACGTGGCCTGTCTTAGAGTGAACACCACACACATTAGCACACGTTCCTCTCCTACAGCAGAGCGCGGTGCCGGCCAGTGCTCGCGAAGCAACCGAGTTGGCGTGGCCTGTCTTAGAGTGAACCCCACACACATTAGCACACGATCCTCTCCTACAGCAGAGCGCGGTGCCGGCCAGTGTTGGCGTGGCCTGTCTTAGAGTGAACACCACACACATTAGCACACGTTCCTCTCCTACAGCAGAGCGCGGTGCCGGCCAGTGCTCGCGAAGCAACGTGGCCTGTCTTAGAGTGCACACCACACACATTAGCACACATTCGTCTCCTACAGCAGAGCGCGGTGCCGGCCAGTGCTCGCGAAGCAACGTGGCCTGTCTTAGAGTGAACACCACACACATTAGCACACATTCCTCTCCTTCAGCAGAGCGCGGTGCCGGCCAGTGCTCGCGAAGCAACGTGGCCTGTCTTAGAGTGAACACCACACACATTAGCACACGTTCCTCTCCTACAGCAGAGCGCGGTGCCGGCCCGTGATCGCGAAGCACCGTGGCCTGTCTTAGAGTGAACACCACACACATTAGCACACATTCCTCTCCTACAGCAGAGCGCGGTGCCGGCCAGTGCTCGCGAAGCAACGTGGCCTGTCTTAGAGTGAACACCACACACATTAGCACACATTCCTCTCCTACAGCAGAGCGCGGTGCCGGCCAGTGCTCGCGAAGCACCGTGGCCTGTCTTAGAGTGAACACCACACACATTAGCATACGTTCCTCTCCTACAGCAGAGCGCGGTGCCGGCCAGTGCACGCGAAGTAACGTGGCCTGTCTTAGAGTGAACACCACACACATTAGCACACGTTCCTCTCCTACAGCAGAGCGCGGTGCCGGCCAGTGCTCGCGAAGCAACGTTGCCTGTCTTATAGTGAACACCACACACATTAGCACACATTCCTCTCCTACAGCAGAGCGCGGTGCCGGCCAGTGCTCGCGAAGCAACGTGGCCTGTCTTAGAGTGAACACCACACACATTAGCACACATTCCTCTCCTACAGCAGAGCGCGGTGCCGGCCAGTGCTCGCGAAGCAACGTGGCCTGTCTTAGAGTGAACACCACACACATTAGCACACGTTCCTCTCCTACAGCAGAGCGCGGTGCCGGCCAGTGCTCGCGAAGCAACGTTGCCTGTCTTAGAGGGAACACCACACACATTAGCACACGTTCCTCTCCTACAGCAGAGCGCGGTGCCGGCCAGTGCTCGCGAAGCAACTGAGTTGGTGTGGCCTGTCTTAGAGTGAACACCACACACATTAGCACACGTTCCTCTCCTACAGCAGAGCGCGGTGCCGGCCAGTGCTCGCGAAGCAACGTTGCCTGTCTTAGAGTGAACACCACACACATTAGCACACGTTCCTCTCCTATAGCAGAGCGCGGTGCCGGCCAGTGCTCGCGAAGCAACGTGGCCTGTCTTAGAGTGAACACCACACACATTAGCACTCATTCCTCTCCTACAGCAGAGCGCGGTGCCGGCCAGTGCTCGCGAAGCAACTGAGTTGGCGTGGCCTGTCTTAGAGTGAACACCACACACATTAGCACACGTTCCTCTCCTACAGCAGAGCGCGGTGCCGGCCAGTGCTCGCGATGCAACGTTGCCTGTCTTAGAGGGAACACCACACACATTAGCACACATTCCTCTCCTACAGCAGAGCGCGGTGCCGGCCAGTGCTCGCGAAGCAACGTGGCCTGTCTTAGAGTGAACACCACACACATTAGCACACGTTCCTCTCCTACAGCAGAGCGCGGTGCCGGCCAGTGCTCGCGAAGCAACGTGGCCTGTCTTAGAGGGAACACCACACACATTAGCACACATTCCTCTCCTACAGCAGAGCGCGGTGCCGGCCAGTGCTCGCGAAGCAACGTTGCCTGTCTTAGAGTGAACACCACACACATTAGCACACATTCCTCTCCTACAGCAGAGCGCGGTGCCGGCCAGTGCTCGCGAAGCAACGTGGCCTGTCTTAGAGTGAACACCACACACATTAGCACACATTCCTCTCCTACAGCAGAGCGCGGTGCCGGCCAGTGCTCGCGAAGCAACGTTGCCTGTCTTAGAGGGAACACCACACACATTAGCACACATTCCTCTCCTACAGCAGAGCGCGGTGCCGGCCAGTGCTCGCGAAGCAACGTTGCCTGTCTTAGAGTGAACACCACACACATTAGCACACGTTCCTCTCCTACAGAAGAGCGCGGTGCCGGCCAGTGCTCGCGAAGCAACGTTGCCTGTCTTAGAGTGAACACCACACACATTAGCACACGTTCCTCTCCTACAGCAGAGCGCGGTGCCGGCCAGAGCTCGCGAAGCACCGTGGCCTGTCCTAGAGTGAACACCACACACATTAGCACACGTTCCTCTCCTACAGCAGAGCGCGGTGCCGGCCAGTGCTCGCGAAGCAACGTTGCCTGTCTTAGAGTGAACACCTCACACATTAGCACACGTTCCTCTCCTACAGCAGAGCGCGGTACCGGCCAGTGCTCGCGAAGCAACGTTGCCTGTCTTAGAGTGAACACCACACACATTAGCACACGTTCCTCTCCTACAGCAGAGCGCGGTGCCGGCCAGTGCTCGCGAAGCAACGTGGCCTGTCTTAGAGTGAACACCACACACATTAGCACACATTCCTCTCCTACAGCAGAGCGCGGTGCCGGCCAGTGCTCGCGAAGCAACGTGGCCTGTCTTAGAGTGAACACCACACACATTAGCACACATTCCTCTCCTACAGCAGAGCGCGGTGCCGGCCAGTGCTCGCGAAGCACCGTGGCCTGTCTTAGAGTGAACACCACACACATTAGCACACTCTCCTCTCCTACAGCAGAGCGCGGTGCCGGCCAGTGCTCGCGAAGCAACGTGGCCTGTCTTAGAGTGAACACCACACACATTAGCACACATTCCTCTCCTACAGCAGAGCGCGGTGCCGGCCAGTGCTCGCGAAGCACCGTGGCCTGTCTTAGAGTGAACACCACACACATTAGCACACGTTCCTCTCCTACAGCAGAGCGCGGTGCCGGCCAGTGCTCGCGAAGCAACGTGGCCTGTCTTAGAGTGAACACCACACACATTAGCACACATTCCTCTCCTACAGCAGAGCGCGGTGCCGGCCAGTGCTCGCGAAGCACCGTGGCCTGTCTTAGAGTGAACACCACACACATTAGCACACGTTCCTCTCCTACAGCAGAGCGCGGTGCCGGCCAGTGCTCGCGAAGCAGCTGAGTTGGCGTGGCCTGTCTTAGAGTGAACACCACACACATTAGCACACGTTCCTCTCCTACAGCAGAGCACGGTGCCGGCCAGTGCTCGCGAAGCAACGTGGCCTGTCTTAGAGTGAACACCACACACATTAGCACACGTTCCTCTCCTACAGCAGAGCGCGGTGCCAGCCAGTGCTCGCGAAGCGACGTGGCCTGTCTTAGAGTGAACACCACACACATTAGCACACGTTCCTCTCCTACAGCACAGCGCGGTGCCCGCCAGTGATCGCGAAGCAACAGAGGGTGCGTGGCCAGTCTTAGAGTGAACACCACACACATTAGCACACGTTCCTCTCCTACAGCAGAGCACGGTGCCGGCCAGTGCTCGCGAAGCAACTGAGTTGGCGTGGCCTGTCTTAGAGTGAACACCACACACATTAGCACACGTTCCTCTCATACAGCAGAGCGCGGTGCCGGCCAGTGCTCGCGAAGCAACTGAATTGGCGTGGCCTGTCTTAGAGTGAACACCACACACATTAGCACACGTTCCTCTCCTACAGCAGAGCGCGGTGCCGGCCAGTGCTCGCGAAGCAACTGAATTGGCGTGGCCTGTCTTAGAGTGAACACCACACACATTAGCACACGTTCCTCTCCTACAGCAGAGCGCGGAGCCGGCCAGTGCTCGCGAAGCAACAGAGTTGGCGTGGCCTGTCTTAGAGTGAACACCACACACATTAGCCCACGTTCCTCTCCTACAGCAGAGCACGGTGCCGGCCAGTGCTCGCGAAGCAACGTGGCCTGTCTTAGAGTGAACACCACACGTTCCTCTCCTACAGCAGAGCGCGGTGCCGGCCAGTGCTCGCGAAGCAACGTGGCCTGTCTTAGAGTGAACACCACACACATTAGCACACGTTCCTCTCCTACAGCAGAGCGCGGAGCCGGCCAGTGCTCGCGAAGCAACGTGGCCTGTCTTAGAGTGAACACCACACACATTAGCACACGTTCATCTCCTACAGGAGAGCGCGATGCCGGCCAGTGCTCGCGAAGCAACTGAGTTGGCGTGGCCGGTCTTAGAGTGAACACCACACACATTAGCACACGTTCCTCTCCTACAGCAGAGCGCGGTGCCGGCCAGTGCTCGCGAAACAACTGAGTTGGCGTGGCCGGTCTTAGAGTGAACACCACACACATTAGCACACGTTCCTCTCCTACAGCAGAGCGCGGTGCCGGCCAGTGCTCGCGAAGCAACCGAGTTGGCGTGGCCTGTCTTAGAGTGAACCCCACACACATTAGCACACGATCCTCTCCTACAGCAGAGCGCGGTGCCGGCCAGTGTTGGCGTGGCCTGTCTTAGAGTGAACACCACACACATTAGCACACGTTCCTCTCCTACAGCAGAGCGCGGTGCCGGCCAGTGCTCGCGAAGCAACGTGGCCTGTCTTAGAGTGCACACCACACACATTAGCACACATTCGTCTCCTACAGCAGAGCGCGGTGCCGGCCAGTGCTCGCGAAGCAACGTGGCCTGTCTTAGAGTGAACACCACACACATTAGCACACATTCCTCTCCTTCAGCAGAGCGCGGTGCCGGCCAGTGCTCGCGAAGCAACGTGGCCTGTCTTAGAGTGAACACCACACACATTAGCACACGTTCCTCTCCTACAGCAGAGCGCGGTGCCGGCCCGTGATCGCGAAGCACCGTGGCCTGTCTTAGAGTGAACACCACACACATTAGCACACATTCCTCTCCTACAGCAGAGCGCGGTGCCGGCCAGTGCTCGCGAAGCAACGTGGCCTGTCTTAGAGTGAACACCACACACATTAGCACACATTCCTCTCCTACAGCAGAGCGCGGTGCCGGCCAGTGCTCGCGAAGCACCGTGGCCTGTCTTAGAGTGAACACCACACACATTAGCACACGTTCCTCTCCTACAGCAGAGCGCGGTGCCGGCCAGTGCTCGCGAAGTAACGTGGCCTGTCTTAGAGTGAACACCACACACATTAGCACACGTTCCTCTCCTACAGCAGAGCGCGGTGCCGGCCAGTGCTCGCGAAGCAACGTTGCCTGTCTTAGAGTGAACACCACACACATTAGCACACATTCCTCTCCTACAGCAGAGCGCGGTGCCGGCCAGTGCTCGCGAAGCAACGTGGCCTGTCTTAGAGTGAACACCACACACATTAGCACACATTCCTCTCCTACAGCAGAGCGCGGTGCCGGCCAGTGCTCGCGAAGCAACGTGGCCTGTCTTAGAGTGAACACCACACACATTAGCACACGTTCCTCTCCTACAGCAGAGCGCGGTGCCGGCCAGTGCTCGCGAAGCAACGTTGCCTGTCTTAGAGGGAACACCACACACATTAGCACACGTTCCTCTCCTACAGCAGAGCGCGGTGCCGGCCAGTGCTCGCGAAGCAACTGAGTTGGTGTGGCCTGTCTTAGAGTGAACACCACACACATTAGCACACGTTCCTCTCCTACAGCAGAGCGCGGTGCCGGCCAGTGCTCGCGAAGCAACGTTGCCTGTCTTAGAGTGAACACCACACACATTAGCACACGTTCCTCTCCTATAGCAGAGCGCGGTGCCGGCCAGTGCTCGCGAAGCAACGTGGCCTGTCTTAGAGTGAACACCACACACATTAGCACTCATTCCTCTCCTACAGCAGAGCGCGGTGCCGGCCAGTGCTCGCGAAGCAACTGAGTTGGCGTGGCCTGTCTTAGAGTGAACACCACACACATTAGCACACGTTCCTCTCCTACAGCAGAGCGCGGTGCCGGCCAGTGCTCGCGAAGCAACGTTGCCTGTCTTAGAGGGAACACCACACACATTAGCACACATTCCTCTCCTACAGCAGAGCGCGGTGCCGGCCAGTGCTCGCGAAGCAACGTGGCCTGTCTTAGAGTGAACACCACACACATTAGCACACGTTCCTCTCCTACAGCAGAGCGCGGTGCCGGCCAGTGCTCGCGAAGCAACGTGGCCTGTCTTAGAGGGAACACCACACACATTAGCACACATTCCTCTCCTACAGCAGAGCGCGGTGCCGGCCAGTGCTCGCGAAGCAACGTTGCCTGTCTTAGAGTGAACACCACACATATTAGCACACATTCCTCTCCTACAGCAGAGCGCGGTGCCGGCCAGTGCTCGCGAAGCAACGTGGCCTGTCTTAGAGTGAACACCACACACATTAGCACACATTCCTCTCCTACAGCAGAGCGCGGTGCCGGCCAGTGCTCGCGAAGCAACGTGGCCTGTCTTAGAGTGAACACCACACACATTAGCACACATTCCTCTCCTACAGCAGAGCGCGGTGCCGGCCAGTGCTCGCGAAGCAACGTTGCCTGTCTTAGAGGGAACACCACACACATTAGCACACATTCCTCTCCTACAGCAGAGCGCGGTGCCGGCCAGTGCTCGCGAAGCAACGTTGCCTGTCTTAGAGTGAACACCACACACATTAGCACACGTTCCTCTCCTACAGAAGAGCGCGGTGCCGGCCAGTGCTCGCGAAGCAACGTTGCCTGTCTTAGAGTGAACACCACACACATTAGCACACGTTCCTCTCCTACAGCAGAGCGCGGTGCCGGCCAGAGCTCGCGAAGCACCGTGGCCTGTCCTAGAGTGAACACCACACACATTAGCACACGTTCCTCTCCTACAGCAGAGCGCGGTGCCGGCCAGTGCTCGCGAAGCAACGTTGCCTGTCTTAGAGTGAACACCTCACACATTAGCACACGTTCCTCTCCTACAGCAGAGCGCGGTACCGGCCAGTGCTCGCGAAGCAACGTTGCCTGTCTTAGAGTGAACACCACACACATTAGCACACGTTCCTCTCCTACAGCAGAGCGCGGTGCCGGCCAGTGCTCGCGAAGCAACGTGGCCTGTCTTAGAGTGAACACCACACACATTAGCACACATTCCTCTCCTACAGCAGAGCGCGGTGCCGGCCAGTGCTCGCGAAGCAACGTGGCCTGTCTTAGAGTGAACACCACACACATTAGCACACATTCCTCTCCTACAGCAGAGCGCGGTGCCGGCCAGTGCTCGCGAAGCACCGTGGCCTGTCTTAGAGTGAACACCACACACATTAGCACACGCTCCTCTCCTACAGCAGAGCGCGGTGCCGGCCAGTGCTCGCGAAGCAACGTGGCCTGTCTTAGAGTGAACACCACACACATTAGCACACATTCCTCTCCTACAGCAGAGCGCGGTGCCGGCCAGTGCTCGCGAAGCACCGTGGCCTGTCTTAGAGTGAACACCACACACATTAGCACACGTTCCTCTCCTACAGCAGAGCGCGGTGCCGGCCAGTGCTCGCGAAGCAACGTGGCCTGTCTTAGAGTGAACACCACACACATTAGCACACATTCCTCTCCTACAGCAGAGCGCGGTGCCGGCCAGTGCTCGCGAAGCACCGTGGCCTGTCTTAGAGTGAACACCACACACATTAGCACACGTTCCTCTCCTACAGCAGAGCGCGGTGCCGGCCAGTGCTCGCGAAGCAGCTGAGTTGGCGTGGCCTGTCTTAGAGTGAACACCACACACATTAGCACACGTTCCTCTCCTACAGCAGAGCACGGTGCCGGCCAGTGCTCGCGAAGCAACGTGGCCTGTCTTAGAGTGAACACCACACACATTAGCACACGTTCCTCTCCTACAGCAGAGCGCGGTGCCAGCCAGTGCTCGCGAAGCGACGTGGCCTGTCTTAGAGTGAACACCACACACATTAGCACACGTTCCTCTCCTACAGCACAGCGCGGTGCCGGCCAGTGATCGCGAAGCAACAGAGGGTGCGTGGCCAGTCTTAGAGTGAACACCACACACATTAGCACACGTTCCTCTCCTACAGCAGAGCACGGTGCCGGCCAGTGCTCGCGAAGCAACTGAGTTGGCGTGGCCTGTCTTAGAGTGAACACCACACACATTAGCACACGTTCCTCTCATACAGCAGAGCGCGGTGCCGGCCAGTGCTCGCGAAGCAACTGAATTGGCGTGGCCTGTCTTAGAGTGAACACCACACACATTAGCACACGTTCCTCTCCTACAGCAGAGCGCGGTGCCGGCCAGTGCTCGCGAAGCAACTGAATTGGCGTGGCCTGTCTTAGAGTGAACACCACACACATTAGCACACGTTCCTCTCCTACAGCAGAGCGCGGAGCCGGCCAGTGCTCGCGAAGCAACAGAGTTGGCGTGGCCTGTCTTAGAGTGAACACCACACACATTAGCCCACGTTCCTCTCCTACAGCAGAGCACGGTGCCGGCCAGTGCTCGCGAAGCAACGTGGCCTGTCTTAGAGTGAACACCACACGTTCCTCTCCTACAGCAGAGCGCGGTGCCGGCCAGTGCTCGCGAAGCAACGTGGCCTGTCTTAGAGTGAACACCACACACATTAGCACACGTTCCTCTCCTACAGCAGAGCGCGGAGCCGGCCAGTGCTCGCGAAGCAACGTGGCCTGTCTTAGAGTGAACACCACACACATTAGCACACGTTCATCTCCTACAGGAGAGCGCGATGCCGGCCAGTGCTCGCGAAACAACTGAGTTGGCGTGGCCGGTCTTAGAGTGAACACCACACACATTAGCACACGTTCCTCTCCTACAGCAGAGCGCGGTGCCGGCCAGTGCTCGCGAAACAACTGAGTTGGCGTGGCCGGTCTTAGAGTGAACACCACACACATTAGCACACGTTCCTCTCCTACAGCAGAGCGCGGTGCCGGCCAGTGTTGGCGTGGCCTGTCTTAGAGTGAACACCACACACATTAGCACACGTTCCTCTCCTACAGCAGAGCGCGGAGCCGGCCAGTGCTCGCGAAGCAACGTGGCCTGTCTTAGAGTGAACACCACACACATTAGCACACGTTCCTCTCCTACAGCAGAGCGCGGTGCCGGCCAGTGCTTGCGAAGCAACCGAGTTGGCGTGGCCTGTCTTAGAGTGAACCCCACACACATTAGCACACGATCCTCTCCTACAGGAGAGCGCGGTGCCGGCCAGTGCTCGCGAAGCAACGTGGCCTGTCTTAGATTGAACACCACACACATTAGCACACGTTCCTCTCCTACAGCAGAGTGCGGTGCCGGCCAGTGCTCGCGAAGCAACGTGGCCTGTCTTAGATTGAACACCGCACACATTAGCACACGTTGCTCTCCTACAGCAGAGCGCGGTGCCGGCCAGTGCTCGCGAAGCAACTGAGGTGGCGTGGCCTGTCTTAGAGGGAACACCACACACATTAGCACACGTTCCTCTCCTACAGCAGAGCGCGGTGCCGGCCAGTGCTCGCGAAGCTACTGAGTTGACGTGGCCTGTCTTAGATTGAACACCACACACATTAGCACACGTTCCTCTCCTACAGCAGAGCGCGGTGCCGGCCAGTGCTCGCGAAGCAACTGAGTTGACGTGGCCTGTCTTAGATTGAACACCACAAACATTAGCACACGTTCCTCTCCTACAGCAGAGCGCGGTGCCGGCCAGTGCTCGCGAAGCACCTGAGTTGACGTGGCCTGTCTTAGATTGAACACCACACACATTAGCACACGTTCCTCTCCTACAGCAGAGCGCGGTGCCGGCCAGTGCTCGCGTAGCATGAGTTGACGTGGCCTGTCTTAGAGTGAACACCACACACATTAGCAGTAAGCAGTAACACATTGTGCAGCTTAGCGTTCTGTCCCTTGGAACGCCAGCAGTCTACTCTTTGTTTTCTTGTGGAATACACATGAGGAGCTTGTTTTCAAAACTGAATATCTCCAAAAATGTTAAATAAAGTTTTATAGTTGATTCGGTAACATTTGCCTCAGCTGCATTGGATGGTATAATCTCTTTTGATCAAATGGTAATATTTCCCATTGATAAGGCTGTGGGAAGAAATGCTTTTCGTTCAAAACTTACATCATTTTGAACTAAATGAATATATATTTTTAAATTAA
Source organism: Meconema thalassinum (assembly GCA_946902985.2). Classification (NCBI taxonomy): domain Eukaryota; kingdom Metazoa; phylum Arthropoda; class Insecta; order Orthoptera; family Tettigoniidae; genus Meconema; species Meconema thalassinum. The sequence continues at coordinate 209,898,789 of OX336399.1, read as the reverse complement.
GGCATTTAATTTTTAATTGTACACAATATTATGTTCAACATAAATATGACGTATTAGGATAACTATTTGAGATTATGTGAAACATCCTAATTTCCATATCTAAATGCAACCACCATTGTTTTCCAAACTAATTATATCCGTTCATTTTTATCAATCTTTTATCAATAAATTTTTATGTTAATTTGGTGCACTATTGGTGATAGTTTTTAGCTATCATTAAAACTATACATTACTCCATTTTGATAATCCTGTCTGAAGATATATGCTTTTCCTCTCTCCTGTAAAATTTCTGTTTATGGAGATATTCAGTTTTGAGAATAATCTCCTCACATACAGTATTTGAGATTTTTAATGATTTGGTTTGCAGGGATGTTTGAATGAATGAATGATTAATCCGCCGTGTCTATAGCCGCCAGGCTTTGTAACAACCTCTTCCAACTCTTTCTGAGACCCTGTTGAAGATAAGGCGACATTTTCATCTGATTCTATTCTTTCATCACCGCAGGAACATCCTTTGGTGATCGGAACAAACAGATCGTATGATTCTGATAAGATTCCTACTTTATCCCAGCTGTCAAAATCTCCCAGTGAGCTTCCTTGAAAGTGAATCGTCTTGAGAAGGGAGCGAAATGAGATGTCCCGAGTGTTCGGTATCGCAATAGGAATGGGAGTCCCTGGTCACGGCCACAACCACTCTGCTATCGCGGTAACATCCTGATAGCTGTTTTTATTGTGGAAGGTGGAAGTTAACTCCTGATGGATTTTACAGTGCATTTATTATTTATTTACTAGCAGTAGTACCCGGCTTCGCCCGGTGGAATGATGATAATGTTTTAAGGTCTCCTTAGAAATATAATGGACTTAAAATGTAAGTCATTTGCCCCCAAAGACAATGAGGGAGTAATATCTAGGTCATTTGCCCTTTTGATAAGGATGATAATAAAAACTACTGTTGAATTGACACGTCAAACTTACAAACTACCGTAATAGAAATACATATTTCAAAATTCACAGGCGAGGAAGACTTATTGTGTGTGGTGATTAATGGTGTAATGGGCGTAACATCTACTGTAGGTCATTTGCTCTTATGATGAGGATGATAAGGGAAACTACTACCGGTATTGAATTGACACTTCAACGTATAATGTACACAATGTACTGTAATAAAAATAACTATATGGCGGCTTCGGTGGCGTATTTGGTAGCATGCTGAGCTTCTATGCCCAAGATAGCGGGTTCAAACCCGGCCGAAGCCGTCGGATATTTTAAGAGCGTTAAAAATCCGTCAATATGCCTTTCTTCGGAGGGGAAGTAAAGCCGGCGGTCCCATGTCAGATTTATGTCATGTTAAAGAACCTTCCACCTGTGTGAAGATAAATTGGATAGGTAAACAACGCGCATAGATGTCTACGTCCGTTGCCAAGAGCCGACTGCAGTGGCGTCTAGTAGCTAAGTTCCGAACTTGGCCTAGTAGTCGTTGACGGTGGCGCTTGGCGGCAAAAGTACGAACTATTTGAAGAATTCTAAGTTGCAGTTTGTACTTAAATTAAAAAACAGATAACACACACTAATACAGTCATCACAATTAACACCGGTTATCAGACAGATTCTACACACACCCAAAGTACACGGGGCTACATGACCGCGTTGTCGCAGCCCCTAAACTTAAGAACCAATCAACCAAAAATAAATATTTTAAAAATCACAGTCGAGAAAGACTTTATGCGGCGGTGATTATTAGTATGATGCGCGTAACATCTAGGTCATTTGCACTTATGATGATAATAATAAGGTAATGAAAAAATGACTACTAAACGAACATGGTGTTATTTTAAAACTGATATAGGTAATTCAGGTGTCTAGCTTCGATGTCTTCCAAAGTCTCAACCTTATTTTCTGGCTTAGGCCTGTACTGGATGCGTCTAGTGAAAGAGCGTACTGCTCGGCAAAGACAAAGAATATAGGTCCAAGCTGCACGAACCTGAGATGATCGCAGATGATGACGAAATATGATGACACACGTTCGGGGTTCCCCGTCCTATACAGATTGACCGGGAATCACTCACTGTTTCGCAACGGCCCTGTGCTGGCATCAGCATAGACAGCAGGAGATAACACGGTGGGCTCTGGAAAGTACACTCAAGTCACCTCGCGATGAATCAGCAAGCTATTCTCACAACTGACTCCCCCCCAGGGTCTCACAACTTGTGGGACGTGGGTTGGCGACCACGAAACCCCAGCTGAGTCTGGCATCGCTTCTACTTCCTGGTGCCGGGCTCATTTCAGTTCTCTTTCCTGTCGGCCTCCCTTGGTCAACTCTTGTTCTCTTCCGACCCAGACTGTATTAGGGTATCCGAGGGCTAGGGAGTCTTTCAATTTCCCGCCTCAATTGGCTTTGTCTCATCTTTCCTGGTACCCTCATTCTTCGAGGGGTCTGCCTTCTTATCCTTTTCATAATATCTCCTGTCTTCTGCTCAAGGCCCTCAAAGAGGCAGGGTGTGTGTAGACCCACCACTTCTGGTACACCCTCAAGGGCTCATGACTGGTGAGTTAGGAAGCTGGCAACCCCGAGGAATTCCTGAGCTACATGCAGGGATTGGAGTGGTAGGCCTATGTCAGAAATTTCAAGTGGACAGTGTTACGCATCGGGTTCCAAAGGGTAAGTAAGTATACACACTTTGTTTTCGATCGGTGAACGATGTAGATTTGTACCAAAGGGCCTTAATGCGGGAAATGGAGTGGTCTATCCGAAATTTCGAGTGAACAGTGTTACTCGTCGAGTTCCAAACGGTAATTATGTAAAATCTGGTTGAGATCGGTGAAACTGTGTAGTTTTGTGCCAAGGGCCAAAATGCAGGGAATGGAGTGGCCTGTCCAAATTTTAAAGTGGACAGTGTTACTCATCATCACCATCATCATCTTGTACAGTTTCCAGCCCCAGGCTGGGTCTGTTTGGAACATCGGGTTACTCATCGGGTTCCAAAGGGTAAGTATACACATTTTGTTTTCGATCGGTGAACGATGTAGATTTGTGCCAAAGGGCCTAAATGCGTGAAATGGAGTGGTCTGTCCTAAATTTCGAATGGACAGTGTTACTCGTCGAGTTCCAAAGGGTAATTATGTAAAATCTGGTTGAGATCGGTGAAACGGTGTAGTTTTCTGCCAAAGAGCCAAAAAGCAGGGAATAGTGTGGTCTGTCCGAAATTTAAAGTGAACAGTGTTACTTGTCGGGTTCTACGGGTAAGTATATAAAATTGGGGTCAGATCGGTGAAACGGTGTAGATTTGTGCCAAACAGCCTAAATGCAAGGGATGGAGTGGCCTCGCCGCAATTTCAAGCAGACAGTGTTAGTCGCAGTGTTCCAAAGGGTAAATATACAAATTTTGGTTGAGATCGGTGAAACGGTGTAGATTTGGGACAAAGGGCCTAAATGCAGGGAATGGAGTGGTCTGTCCGCAATTTCAAGCAGACAGTGTTACTCGCTGGGTACCAAAGGGTAAGTTTCCGAATATTGGTTCTTATCGGTGAAACGGTGTAGATTTGTGCCAAAGTGCCTAAATGCAGGGAATGGGGTGGTCTGTCTGAAATTTTAAGTGGACAGTGTTACTCGCAGGGTTCCAAAGGGTAAGTATACAAAGTTTGGTTCAGATCGGTGAAACGGTGTAGATTTGTGCCAAAGGGCCTAAATGCAGGGGATGGAGTAGCCTCTCCGCAATTTCAAGCAGACAGTGTTAGTCGCAGTGTTCCAAAGGGTAAATATACAAATTTTGGTTGAGATCGGTGGAACGGTGTAGATTTGGGCCAAAGGGCCTAAATGCAGGGAATGGAGTGGTCTGTCCGCAATTTCAAGCAGACAGTGTTACTCGCAGGGCACCAAAGGGTAAGAATACGAATTTTGGTTCTGATCGGTGAAACGGTGTAGATTTGGACCAAAGGGCCTAAATGCAGGGAATGGGGTGGTCTGTCCGAAATTTTAAGTGGTCAGTGTTACTCGCAGGGTTTCAAAGGGTAAATATACAAATTTTGGTTGAGATCGGTGAAACGGTGTGGATTTGGACCAAAGGGCCTAAATGCAGGGAATGGGGTGGTCTGTCCGAAATTTCAAGTGGACAGTGTTACTCGCAGGGTTCCAAAGGTTAAATATACAACTTTTGGTTCAGATCGGTGAAACGGTGTAGATTTGTGCAAAAGGGCCTAAATGCAGGGCATGGGGTGGTCTGTCCGAAATTTAATGTTGACAGGGTTACCCGCAGGGTTCCAAAGGGTAAGTATACACATTTTGGTTCAGATCGGTGAAACGGTGTAGATTTGTATACATAACAGACAGACAGACAGACAGACAGACAGATAGACAGACAGACAAACTTTGTGCTTTATATATATAGATAGATTGAGCGTATGGCTTTACAGATACAATATGTAATTTTCCACAGAATAAATAGTGTACACAATAGCATATCCTTGCAAACATCTCTTTTGAATTTCCCCTTTTTCAACAACTGGCAAAGTATTCCAAGTTATGATATTAATTTGGTTTTACACATTTTAGAGCAACAAAACTTGCGTACCTGCTAGCAGGTACTAGATCATTAATTGAAGATGTAATGACTACCCACAACCTGGCGTCAACCCCAGCCTCCACAAAATTCCTTGAGGAACAACTCCCGAAAACAGAAGAAATAAACCCGGAGTTCTATCGAACCCCGGCTGTGATCAACCAAGAATGGAAAGAAGCAAACTTCGAGCTACGCCACATCTACACGAGAGGCGCAATAAATGGGTTTCATCATCGCATCTGTAACAGGGAGGGCTTTCATGAACGGTGTGTGTGTACACTGCCCACCGTATCACCTGATTGAGTGCACACACTTCTGTCCCACTAGGCAAAAGCTTTGTTATTTGACATCCAGAGGGTAGCTCGCATGTTGACTTCGTTGTTCCTTGAAGCACTATGAAAGTCAAGCGCTTTCTAGTAGAGAAATGAGGAACTTTGTGTTCGCGGAAACTCCCGAGATTAATTTTGCCATTATGAACACAGGCTACTGCTTTCAAATGGGTTCTTTGACATGCCAACATCGTATGACATCCGTGTCGTAATTTTTGCCGCCTTAAAAAAAAAATCACTTCCCACGGCCAGGAGCGAACCTGCAAACTTGATGTTATAGACCGACACGTTAGCCACTCACCCACCGTGGCAAGCTAACAATGCGATGAAATGTGATGATTACAAGGGGGTGAAAATCGACCAAACAGTGGCTATCAGCGCAGCTCTGCAGAAGTGGTCATGTGTGATATCGTTCTGTAACCACCTCGATGAGTTTTGAAACTGAATGTGTGATATCGTTCTGTAACCACCTCGATAATTTTTGAAACTGAAACAGGTGCTGGGATGATAGCTTTTTTGTTTAATAGCGAATGTAGCGTGAAATCTTCACGTTTTTTCCGCTACTGAAGAATACTCAGTAAGACACGCTTGAACTTGCGGGGGCGTCATGGATCAAGACGCTAGCAACGGGTGTCATGGTCCCCTAACGCGCCGCTTTTTGTATGATTCAGAAATAGACTCTTCGTTTCACTAAATTCGGAACGATTATAGCTTGAACTGCATTTGTTTTGCTAGAGAAGAGCGTTTCTGTTGGCTTTTATAGCTGTTCCCCTCACTCACGCTTATCCTAACATCTCTTCTGTCAGAAGCTTGTACCGATACCAAATGTTGTTATAATGTTAAAAGCCTGCAAGATTTCTAGGAGGATCAGTAGTAGTGTGTCCACTTCCTGACTTCCAGATCGGGGCTTGGGGGTGTAGTGGCTCTCACCAAGGCACTTTGAGTTCGATTCCTGGTCAATGCATGTGAGATTTTTGAAGTGAAATATCACGTCCTATGGTTCGGATTCCATGTAAAAATGGAGATCCCGTGGCTCATGATGATCGCGAGAGCTTCCTTCCTTCCGTCCTTCCTCCCTCCCTTTCTTCCTCCCTCCCTCCCTTTATTCCTTCCGTCCTTCCTCCCTTCCTTCCTCCCTCCCTTTCTTCCTTCCTTCCCTCCTTCCTCCCCCCTTTCTTCCTCCCTACCTTTCTTCCTTCCTTCCCTCCTTTCCTTTCTTCCTTCCTTCCTTCCTTCCCTCCTTCCCTTTCTTCCTCCATCCCTTTCTTCCTCCTTCTTTTCCTTCCTCCCTCCCTCCCTCCCCCCCCTTCCTTCCATCCATCCTTCCTCCCTCCCTTCCTTCCATCCTTCCTCTCTCCCTTTCTTCCATCCTTCCTCCCACCGTTCCTTCCGTCCTTCCCCTCCCGTCCTTCCTCCCTTCCTCCCTCCCTTCCTTCCATCCTCCCTTCCTTTCTCCCTCCCTCCCTTCCTTCCATCCTTCCTCCCTCCCTCCCTTTCTTCCCCCTTCCTCCCTCCCTTCCTTCCGTCCTTCCCCTCCCTTTCTTCCACCCTCCCTTCCTCCCTCCCTTTCTTCCTTCCCTCCTTCCTCCCCCCTTTCTTCCTCCCTCCCTTTCTTCCACCCTCCCTTTCTTCCTTCCCTCCTTCCTCCCTTCCTTCCTTCCTTCCTCCCTCCCTTCCTTCCTCCCTTTCTTTCACCCTTCTATCCTTCCTCCCTCCCTCCCTTCCTCTCTCCCTTCCTTCCGTCCTTCCTCGCTTTCCTTCCTTCCTCCCTCCCTTCCTCTCTCCCTTCCTTCCGTCCTTCCTCCCTTTCCTTCCTCCCTCCCTTCCTCTCTTCCTTCCGTCCTTCCTCACTCCCTTCCTTTCTTCCTTTCTTCCTTCCTTTTTTCCTTCCTTCCTTCCTTCTTCGATTCCCGACCGAGAAAGCGGAATGCAGTATGTGTGGGGAGGGGAAAATTAACGGCTCTCAAAGTCGTAGGAAGTGTATTTAGGGGCATGGCCACGTTGGACTTTTCAGCCTCGTATACTTGGATGTGCGTAGAATTTGTCTGATAACGTGCGTTATTGTAGTGCATGTATTTGTAATTGAGGCGAGGATTGGAAAGTGGCATTTGGCTGGACTAGAAGGGGAAAACCACTTCAAGGATAGTTGAGGCGGGAATCAGTTTTACCTCAGGAGGCACCCCTTTTCAGCCCTGCAACGAGAATTAAATTTCTTGGCAGAGCCTGACATCGAACCCGGGCCACCGGGATGATATCCAAGAATGGTGGTCCATAACCTCGTATCACATTTGATGATTACAAGACGAAACAAAATGCATCTCACGCAGAAGTCTCACAAATGGGTTTCAATTTTGCTGCTAGGAAGGGATTTCTTCTACTAAACTGAAAGTTTGCACGTGCAGTTAAGTAGGTAAATCAAGATAATCCTGGGGCAATGGATCTTGCGTAAAATGGCCGTCGCGTGCACGTAACTTAACACTTTGAGACCTGAACCTTTAAAAATTGGTAAATAATGTATTTTTAAAATTTCATATGCCTTAATATGCTTCAGTTTGAACATTTTTTGGTCAAAATTCGTACTTATAGGCCTACCTAAGTTTAAGTTTATTAGGTGGTACTGTACTTACAAGTACCGTCAGTCCTCTACAGGCAACAGAGAATTTACTAACTCTGTTTTTAGAATATGACACAAAACTTTATTCTTTTGTAGATATTTACCAAAGTTACAACATATGTTGTTTCTGTGGGCGAACAACTTAGAGGGGTATGTTACTTATAATATTATTTTATTGTTGTCAGAAATAAATACAAAGAAATATAGCCTACACGTTGCAAAAATATGAAAAGTAGAAAATTAATATACTCTGAAACCAGAAGGGCAGTTCGTAAGTGTTTGAGCACTTAGAGGTCATTGTTACACGTTTATCTCATGGTACTCAACAAAGCAGTTTTTACTCTCGTTGACAGGCGGCTTCGTGGTGTAGTTGGTAACTTGCTGAGGTAACCTAACATAACCTAACCCGCGGGTCTCTCAAGATGGCATCCGTTGGATTGATTGATCGATTGCATACATTATTTATTAAAAATACTATTTGTGGTGACATAAAGAGAGTTAGGAAAAGGATGATTGTTAGATGCAAATGTCACGTCGTCTCCAATCCATGGACAATTATCCTACCACTTTCTTATTGCTCTCATGTTGTCGAGGAAAAGCGAAAGGCTTGCCTGGTTATGTTCCATTCTATTTGCTAGTTTGTGTCTGTCACTACAAGTTTTTGTGTATTCTTGCTGTCGACATTTGTAGACATGAATGACAAAATAATTTGCTAATTTGCAAGGAAGTTTTTATTTGGAGGAACATTCAAAAGGAAAGAAAGTAGCAATTACCGGTGAAGAAGCTGTTCTAGCTAAGTCACGATGTTTTGTGGAAGTACCGGAGTAACTTTTACTAGCCAGGCCACGATCAGACCTCAGGATACTAACTCTTATTGCATAGCCTATCTTATTTATACATCTCTGTACGGATAACGAACATCCGGTTGCAACTCGTTAAAACATGGCTGATCATTTTTTGTCCTGGGGGCCATCTTGCGACTGGGTTGAATGACCGACTTATATTACATGTTCGAGTTCCACCCCCGCAAGGATCAAAACTTGTGGGACTGGGTTTGAGGACAGACATTGCTTTCACTCAGGGTTGTGAACTAACACAATACAGCGAATTAGAAACAGTTACTTTTCAGTAGTACGGTGTATCTTCATCATTATTTGTTATTGACGCTTTTGTAACTAAGGGCCGTTTTCACCAACTATTTACGTTTAGTTAATTTATACGAGAGTTAATGCTTGATTATTGTTGATACATTTCACGCGGCCATTCGGGTTCGCAATTACTTAAATAAGCTTTACGGCTCTCGCGCATGCGTAGACTCTGGTTTTGTCTTGGAGAAACATGGCGGGCAGAACAAGAAGCGTCTAGCACTCATCGTTGTTTGCGATGCTTCCTTGAGACTTTCTGGAACATAATTTCAAAGGAAGGGAAATACAGAAGACCTTATTCGTGTCAAAAACTTAAAATGTTACGAACGAAGTATTTAGGAGAACTGGCAGTTGTGTGTGTAGCCTACATTGCTTAATATGATGCGCTCTCCCAGTTGTCATTGTAGCGTAAGCGGTTGCCGTTCATTATACAGAGTTGGAAGGGATTCGAATCCTACTATGGATATGCTTTTTTTTTTTTAATTTCCGTATTCTTCTTTCTTGGTATTAAAACTGAGTAACATGTATAATCTTTTATAATTTCATTGTCATAAACGCCGTGTCAGTAGATTTACTGGCACGTTAAAGATCCCCTTCGGGGCAAAATTCCGGCACCCCGGCGTCTCTAAAAGCCAGAGTAGTTAAAAGGGACGTAAAACCAATAACATTATTATTATTATTATTATTGTCATAAACGTTTTTTTTTAAATATTCATATGGATCAAAGTTCGTGTGAAATTCAGAAATAAACCGCCATTGCGAGATGCGCGAGGTGGACTTCTGCTGTTTCCCTCCACTTTAACGTTACCTTGGAGAGTTAAGTGGCTAGATTTGGTCATTTAACGTAATTCCTTGTTAGTGGTGAGTTAAGGAGCGTTTGATGAAATGTTAGTGAAAAGTTAAATAACCTTGGTGTGACTGGTAGCAGTTGCATTGTTTATTAGTTATAGTTCATTGTTTCAGTAGACTGTGATGTGTGAGGGTGCATGTGAGTGTGCCTGGTGACAGACTGTTTTAGTGGTAGTATTTGTTGTTGGTGGAACTTTAGTATTTTTTTCGTTAGTAGAATTTTGGTATTTAATTGTTAGTACGGTAGAAGGTTAGTATTTTTGTTAGTAGATTTGCTCTTTACTTATTCTGAAAGGGAGTAGCAGCCTTTCAGAATAAATCAATTCTTTACTAGTCTTATAGACGGTTAAGATATTGATAATATAAGCCAAATAATGGTTACACTGCGTCCTGCTGCACGGCTGAAAGCAACGGGAAACTACAGCCGTATGCTATTCCCGAGGATATGCACCTCTCTATGCATAATTACATGTGATGATGGCCTCCTCCCTTGTAAAATTTCAATCCGGAGGTAAACTAGTCCCCCGTTCGGATCTCCGGGTGGGGACTACTCGAGAGGGGGTTAACATCACAGAAGTGACAAAGAGGAAATCTGACATTCTACGGATCGGAGCGTGGAATGTTAGAAGTCTGCTAGGAAGTGGAAGGTTAGAAAACTTAGAAAGGGAAATGGATAGGTTGAGGTTGGATTTGGTTGGGATTAGTGAAATGCGCTGGCAGGAAGAACAGGACTTTTGGTCAGGAGACTATAGGGTCATTAGCACTAAATCAAACAATGGCCAAGCAGGGGTTGGCCTCATATTGAGTAGGAAACTTGGACAGCGGGTGGAATATTATGAGCAATATAGTGAACGGATTATTGTAGCAAAAATCAATACTAAACCTACCTGCACCACAGTGGTACAAGTCTATATGCCTACCAGTCAAGCTGATGATGAGGATGTTGAAAAGGTTTACGAAGAAATAGACGAAATTCTGAGGTATATCAAGGGTGATGAAAATGTTATAGTAATGGGAGATTGGAATGCTGTGGTAGGAAAAGGGAGAGAAGGGAAGATAGTAGGAGATTTCGGATTAGGTGAAAGGAATGATCGAGGAAGCAGGCTGGTAGAATTCTGCACCGAGCATGAGTTGGTCATAGCTAACACCTTATTCAATAACCACAATAGAAGAATATACACATGGATGAGACCAGGAGATACAGGGCGTTACCAAATCGACTTCATTATGGTCAAGCAGAGGTTTCGAAACCAGATTTTGGATTGTAAAACATATCCTGGTGCTGACATAAACTCTGACCACAATCTGGTTGTAATGAAATGCAGATTAAAGTTGAAGAAACTGAAGAAAAGTCAAAAGCCAAAAAGGTGGGCAATAGACAGACTGAAAGAGAAGGATGTAAACGAAAGATTCAAGAAGTGTATAAAGGAAGGACTAATGAAAAACCCTAAACAAACTTCAATTGCAGACGAATGGGCACTTTTGAAGAATGAAATAACAAAATCCGCAGAAGAAAATATTGGTAGGAAAGAAAGAATAGGTAGAAAACCGTGGATCACTCAGGATATACTAGAATTGATGGATGAAAGGCGGAAACACAAGAATGTAAGAGATGAAAAGGGGAAAGCAGAATACAGACGTCTGAGAAATGAGGTCAACAAGAAGTGCAAGGAAGCGAAAGAAGAATGGTTGAAAGAGAGATGTGCAGGTATAGAAAATTGTCTGAAATTAGGAAAAATAGACACAGCTTATCGAAGGATTAAGAATACATTTGGGGAAAAGAAGACTAAGTGCTGTAATATTAAGGACACAAATGGAAAGCCTCTAACAGATAGGGAAGAAAAGGTTGAGAGAAGGAAGCTTACATAGAGAGTTTGTATAAGAGAAAGGAGATTGAGAATCATGTAATGGAAAGGGAGGAGGAAATTGATGAGGATGCGAAAGGAGATTTAATATTGAGATCAGAATTTGATAGAGCTTTGGAAGACTTAAGCAGGAACACAGCACCAGGTATAGATGATATACCGATTGAGTTGCTACGCTGCATAGGAGATGAAGGTCTGATCAGGTTATTTCACTTGGTGTGTAGGATTTATGAGACAGGTGAGGTACCCCTGATTTCAAGAAGAATGTAATCATCCCTATACCAAAGAAAGTAGGAGCTGACAGATGTGAAGATTACCGTACAATCAGCTTGATTACTCATGCTTCAAAGATCCTGTCTATAATAATTTACAATAGGATTGAAAGCCAGATAGAAAGGGAGTTGGGTGAAGACCAGTTTGGTTTCAGGAGAAATGTAGGAACAAGGGAAGCTGTACTAAGTCTTAGGCTGATTTTGGAAGGTAGAATAAGGAAAGATAAGAGAACGTTCATGGCATTTGTAGACTTAGAAAAGGCTTTTGATAACGTTGATTGGTCTAAATTGTTTGACATTTTGAAATCAATTGGAATATAGTACAGGGATAGGAGGGTGATCTACAATCTATACAGAAACCAGACAGCAGTCATCCAAGCTGAATGACATGAGAGAGAAGCTGATATTCAGAAGGGGGTTAGGCAAGGTTGCAACTTATCACCCATACTTTTCAATCTTTACATTGAACAAGCAATGAAGGAAATTAGAGAAAAATGTAAAGTGGGAGTGAAGATTCAAGGAGAAATAATTTCAACTCTGAGATTTGCTGATGACATCGTCATCTTGGCCGACAAGCCTGAGGATTTGAATGAGTTTTTGAATGATATGGACTCCGTCTTACGGAAAGAATTCATGATGAAAATTAATAAATGTAAAACAAAAATACTGGAATGCAGCCGAAATAAATCAGAAACCTCTATGGAGATCAAATTGGCAGGTGAAAAGCTGAAGGAAGCAGGAGACTTCTGTTACTTAGGAAGCATAATAACCAGTGATGGACGAAGCAAAGAGGATATAAAAAGTAGGTTGGCTCAGGCAAAGAAAGCATTTCTACAAAAAAGGAATCTGCTGACATCGAATATAGATTTAGGTATTAGGAAGTCATTTTTGAAAGCCTTTGTCTGGAGCGTTGCGCTCTATGGAAGTGAAACTTGGACTATTGGTGTAGCAGAAAAGAGGAGAATTGAAGCATTTGAAATGTGGTGTTACAGGAGAATGATGAAGATCAGATGGGTAGATAGAGTTACAAACAAAGAGGTATTAAGCCGAGTGGGAGAGGAGAGATGTTTCTGGCGACTGCTAATGAAGAGAAGAGATAGGTTGGTAGGACACATACTAAGACACCCTGGAATAGCAAGCTTAGTTATGGAAGGAAGGGTCGAGGACAAGAACTGTAGGGGTAGACCAAGGTTAGAATATGTTAAACAGATTGCCTCGGATGTGGGGTGTGGTAGCTATGTAGAGATGAAACGATTAGCTCAGGACAGGGAGGCATGGAGGGCTGCATCAAACCAGTCAAAAGACTGAAGACTCAAACAAACAAACAGGCAAAAGACTGAACGGTTGCTATATTGTGTAACATGATCCTACTTACTGTATGGCCATTGGCTGCAATACATTATATTATATTAAAACACACATATATTGCTTAAATTTATATTTTAAGATCATTTGTTCACACAAGGGCAGTTCAATAAGTATAACCTCCAACTTGAAGTTTCGGCGTCTTGCTGCTTTAAAAAGCCAAACAGAAGCGGCTATTTCAATTGATAAAGTTCTGACGGTGTTGTTACTGGCGGTTATATTCCATGTTCATTATAGTATCTTGACCGGGAGAGAGATGTGCTCGCTTAGCACCACCCAGGGGTCGCGTGTAGGGTACTTTCAGGTTTTATTTATTTATGCTTATGGCATTGTACACAAAAACGATATACTATTTACAAATATACATATATATATATATATATACAAAAAAAGGGAGCAAACCATTACAACAATCAACTTAGCCCTACAGATTTTACAGCTGTGTGTTCAGTTCGTCTAGCCACTGTATGGCCTGAGTAGATGTCACCAGAAAGTCGTCCATTGATCCAGAGCACGCCCTCCTCGGACATTCTGCTACAATATGGTGGATGGTTTGATTCACTGCACCACAGTCACAGCTGGGGGAAGTTCGCATGCCCCACTTATGAAGCAGTGAGCCACATCACCCGTGCTTGGTTCGGATTCTGTTGAGGGCAACCCAAGTTCTTCGTGGGAGATCAAAACCTGCTTGATGTTAAATAATGGCTGCCACTCCTTCGGAGCTGTGCCGTTCCAAACAGATTGCCATTCTGCTTTTCCATTATACCTTCTGCTGATGAGCAACTGTGCCGTCTGAACGGGTGGTGATCTCGATTTTAAGCGCCAGAATCCTACAGCTATGTCCTGGTGGATAGGAAGGGCTGTGTACTCTCTTACCAGGTTGTTGAGGCGTCTTATATCTGGAGGCTCAATATGTAACCAATACAGTGGAGTAAATTTAACGGTGCCGCTGATGATACGCATGGTTTGATTCAAGACTACGTCAATCTTCTTGACTTTCAGGAGAAACCTACGGCCGTGAGCAACAATGGACCTACAGTTGGATGGTTGCTCTAGCCTCCTCTGTGCGACACATATAGAATGTAATCACTAAGGCCCGGAGTTCATGCACTATTAAGTAACCCCACTGGGGTTCACAATTTGTGGGATGTGGATTGGTGACCACGGGGCCCCAGCCGAGTCCGGCATTGCTTCCACTTACTTGTGCCAGGCTCCTCTCCGTCTTCTTTCCTGTCGACCTCTCTTGGTCAACTGTTGTTCTCCTCCGACCCCGACGGTATTAGGGTATCCGAGGCCTAGAGAGTCTCTTCCTTTCCAGCCTTAATTGGCCCTTCTCTCACCTCCTTCTTCTAGGGATCAGACTTCTTTTTCTTTTCATTATACAGTATTTCCTTTTTTCTCTTTAAGATTTCCGCACTGTTTTTATGAATTGGCTCGCTATGTATCTCAATTACCTTTAGTGAATTTTTGGAATCTACGCTACATTTTGTAAGTATTTTGAGCGGGGTTTGTCATTTTGTAAGTATTTTGAATCTAAACGGCATTTTGCAATTATAATCAAATATTCAAAATTATACGCCAAATCAATACTCAATTTTGCAAGTATTTTCAATCTGAATTGCATTTTGCGAGTATTTTTCGCCTCAATTGAATTTTGCGAGTATTTTCCGCCTCAATTGAATTTTGCGAGTATTTTCAACCTCAATTGAATTTTGTAAGGATTGACGATCACAATTTGCATTTTGTAAGTCTTTTGGAGCAGGGTCTGTCATATTGTGAATCTAAACTACATTTTGTGTGTCTTTTCAATCTCCGTTAGTTTTCGTTACGGTTTCCGTCTCATTGCTATTTTCTCTATCACGCAGACCATTAGGGGCCGATAACCCAGATGTTAGGCACCTTAAAACAACAATTATCGTCACCATCAACTAATAAATTAATAAATATGCATGCAAAAATGCGCTAATTGTTGGTCAAATCATTCTCAAATTCAAATTTCAAAATATTAAAAAAGATGCAGTATGGCAATTACGATCACTCCGTATTCTTTACCGTTTCTATTCTGAATATAAAGAAATTCTGACAGACGGACAAATAACTACACCATTCTTAAAATATCTCAGCTAAAAAAAAGTCCTAAATGATAGGAAATGTGTTTTATTTGGAACTTCAAGCGGTATGGATATTTTATTAAGTTAACTTTATGTATAACTACTTGCCACAGTGGGTGAGTGGTTAACGTGTCGGACTACCAACCCCAAGCTTTCAGGTTCGCTCCTGGCCGTGGTAAGTGATTTTTGAAAAGTGACAAAAATCATGACACGCTTGTCATACGATGTTGACATGTTAAAGAACCCATTTGAATTCTATAGGCCATGTTCATAATGGAAAAATTAATCACGGGATTTTCCACCGACACATAGTTCCTCCTTTCTCTACTTGAAAGCTCTTTAGTGTCAAGGGGCTTAGATATCTAACCTCCTTCACTTTCATAGCGCTCCAAGGAACAACATAAATTCGACATGCAAGCTGCCCTCTGGGTGGCAAATAACAAAGCTTGCACCCGGCACCGGAGGCCATACCATTTTATTATTATAATTATTATCATGCGCAAGAAAATATTGACTAACCCGAGACAAGCAACGAATTATATGTATACTGTACTGTATACAACAATTTGGAGACACCCAACACCAGAGCCACTATAACTTGGACAGAAGCGTAGCGACATGATGAAGAGATCTGGGGAGGAAAAGATGACCAACACATCTGCTAAGCAGGTTCAATCGTTCTCCTGAGTAGGGCATAGCGATGTAAAAATAATAACAACAATAATTTTATGAAATAGTGACACTGTATCTACTGCGAATGGACCAATGCAATGGGACAGCTTTCCTACGCGATAAAATATTCATATAAAATATATATGAAGAAATCAATTATTTCAATAGCCTAAGTCAAACTGTTATAATACTGTTGGTTATATGTTTAGAAACGACAGTCATAACCAAATTTGAAAGCTGGCGTTAGTTGTTATTACGGTGTGTGTTTGAGTCTTCAGTCTTTTGACTGATTTGATGCAGCTGTCCATGCCTCCCTGTCCTGAGCTAATCGTTTCATCTCTACATAGCTCTGACACCCTACATCCGAGGCAATCTGTTTAACATATTCTAACCTTGGTCTACCCCTGCAGTTCTTGTCCTCGACCCTTCCTTCCATAACTAAGCTTGCTATTCCTGGGTGTCTTAGTATGTGTCCTACCAACCTATCTCTTCTCTTCATTAGCAGTCGCCAGAAACATCTGTCCTCTCTCACTCGTCTTAATACCTCTTCGTTTGTAACCCTATCTACCCATCTGATCTTCATAATTCTCCTGTAACACCACATTTCAAATGCTTCAATAACGATGCATGTAACTGAAGACCATTACGGCACTTTCACTTGATGGATCCATCGTATTATTGTGTTGTTGATTCATTTCCGAAGCTTGGGCCATTACAGACATCAGCCCCGTAGACTTGAGTGTGTGATGGATATTTCTTATAACCTGTGTCTATGTGTTAGGTCAGGGTTTGGTGCAGATGTCCCGGAACCTGAGAGAAGAAATCTCTGTTACAGATAGAGCTCCTCCAGTGGTCATAGCCAGCGGTCTCGCCATCACGACAAGTCATCCATCTCTTCCTCAGCTGCTGCTTGTTCTCCTACTTGTGCAACACACTGTATAGAAACAAATATTGTATATATCATTTTTGTACATTAAACCGGTAAATTATTTGACTCTTTCTTTAATCCTGTTCCAACATCATTATTATGAACAGAGTGAGTATACCGGCCACTACTAGAGGAACAGTCAACAATGTGTACTTGTGTATGTATTGTCCCCGTTTGCCCCAGGATACCACGGGGCCGTGAGATCCCATCAGAAACAAAATACAGAGAATAATTGAATCGGCGGGAGTTGAAGAGTATTAAGTATTAAGTCAGTTTTCACTACTTATCAAGAGACAGCCAGAAGAGACCTTAGCGAACACACTATATTAGTCATCTATGTTGTGAAGCAACTATTCACGTCAGCAAAATATCAATTTTAAATTAATAAACATATTTTTCTAATCCGAGCCTCCGTGGCTTAGGCGGCAGCACGCCGGCCTCTCACCGCTGGGTCCGTGGTTCAAATCCTGGTCACTCCATGTGAAACTGTGCTGGACAAAACGGAGGCAGACAGGTTTTTCTCCGGGTACTCCGGTTTTCCCTGTCACAATTTCATTCCAGCACCACTCTCCACTATCATTTCATTTCATCTGTCATTAATTTAATCATTGCCCCAGAGGAGTGCGTCAGGCACAGTTCATAACCTCACCGCTAGATGGGGGCTTCATTCATTCCATTCCTGACACGGTCGGAGACCGGAAGCAGGCAGTGGATTTTTTCATTTTTCTAATCAAATTTGGAAACGTGACTTAATGCCTTTCAGCTCTGTGATCAGATTAGTGCGGCATAATGGCATCCAGAATGAATATTTCACATGATATTTTATTGTAAAATGGATTTATAACATAAAGATCACCTAAATCCTGTACAAATGTAATTTACAATAGCACTGCAACACGCGGGAATCTTGCAGTGCAGCCAACATTAACTACGGAATAGGCGCTGAACGGCGGCAATATTATCTCCTCGGATAATACTACATTTAGGAATGGTTCCTGGCTTAAACAAAAGCTTACAGAAGCTTTGAGTCAATACTTCAGAATACTAATTGTTTAAAAGATGACTATTTTTGACTTAATGCTCTCCAGCTCCGATCGATTGAATTGTGTTATTGGGTTTTCGTCCCGTTTAACTACTGCGGCTTTTAGAGACGCCGGTGTGTCGGAATTTTGCCCCGAAGGGGATCTTTAACGTGCCGGTAAATCTACGCACCCTTAAAAGCCTGCTGATTGCCCCAGGATTTGATCCTTCAACCTTGTGCACAGCAGGCGAGAACGTTACCGTTGAGCCAGTCCAAAGTACAAAGAACGTTGACAATCATTAGAACTAGTTCCAGTGCGAGACTCAGGGTCGTAGCGGGTTTAGGAACGGTGGAGTTATCGAACTAGCCCAAAATATGCATACATAGGAATCGGAATCTACAACACATTATCACGATTTATAGCGTCTGGTGACGTTTATTGGTCGCCAAACATCCCTCACCTTCGTCTAATATTGGGGAATGATGTGCGAAGCCCAATCTGTCTATTACCCTCCTGAAAATATAACATCCTACCTTTGGTCCGATAAATCACCTCAAATCATATCCTATGGAACGATGTCCCGGAAAAGTTATAGGCGTAGTAAATCCAATTTACAATAGATGGCGCGCGAGTGGCTTCAACAAAATGGCGTGCGTTTGTTCCAAGAAAGTCCCACATGCGTTCATACGCCATTCATCCCATTGCGATGAAACTTGGGTGACATGTTCTGTACACTTCAGGTAAGGTTTCTGGCTTAGTAAATCCACTCAACAAATGAGCGACGACGGGCGAAGCGTTTCAACAAAGTCCTGTATGCGTTCACATACCTTTCGTCCGATATCGATGAAACTTGGGAGAGAGGTTGTGTACACTACAGGCAAGGTTTCTGCTTAGTAAATCCATGTTATAATAGGTAGCGCACGAGTAGATTCAACAAATGAGCGACGACTCGCGAAGTGTTTCAACAAAGTCCCGTATGCGTTCATATACTATTCGTCTGATAGCGATGACACTTGGGTGAGATGTTGTGTACACTTCAGGGAAGGTTTATGGCTTAGTAAACCCACTTATCAATAGGTAGCGCACGAGTAGATTCAACAAATGAGCGACGACGCGCGAAGTGTTTCAAAATTGTCCCGTATGCGTTCATATACCATTCGTCCGATAGCGACTAAATTTAGGTGAGTTGTTGTGTACACATCTGGGAAGGTTTCTGGCTTAGTAAATCCACTTAACAATAGGTAGCGCACGAGTAGATTCAACAAGTGAGCGACGACGGGCCTAAGCGTTTCAACAAAATCCCGTATGCGTTCATATACTATTCGTCTGATAGCGATGAAACTTGGGTGAGATGTTGTGTACACTTCAGGGAATGTTTCTGGGTTAGTAAATGCACTTTACAATAGGTATCGCACAAGTAGATTAAACGAATGTGCGACGACGCGCGAAGTGTTTCAATATAGTCCCGTATGCGTTCATATACCATTCGTCCGATAGCGACTAAACTTGGGTGAGTTATTGTGTACACTTCAGGGAAAGTTTCAGGCTTAGTAAGTCCATGTTACAATAGGCAGCGCACAAGTAGATTCAACAAATGAGCGAAGACGCGCGAAGCGTTTCAACATAGTCCCGTATGCGTTCATATACCATTCGTCCGATAGCGATAAAACTTGGGTGAGATGTTGTGTACACTTCAGGGAAGGTTTCTGGCATAGTACATCCACTTTACAATAGGTATCGCACAAGTAGATTAAACAAAAGATCGACGGCACGCGAATCGCTTAAACAAAGTCACGTAGCGTTCAAATACCATTCATCCGATTGCTAAGAATCTTTGGTTGGATTGTTGTGCACACTCTAGGAAAGGCTTCTGACTTAGTAAATCCTTTTTACAATAGGTAGCGCATGAGTAGATTCAAAAAATGAGTAACGGCGCGCGTATCGTTAAAAAAAAAATCGTATGTGTTCATATAGGCCTACTATTCATGCGATTGCAATGAAATTTAGAGAAATGTTCTTTCCACTCCCGCTAAGATTTCTGATTTAGTAAATCCATTTTACAATTGGTAGCGCACGAGTACATTCAACTAATGAGCGACAGCGCGTGAATCGTTTCAACCAAGTCCCGTATGCGTTCATATACCATTCATCCGATTGTGATAAAATGTTGGTGAGTTGAGTACAGTCCTGCGAAGGTGTATGAATTAGTAAATCCTTTTTCAATGGGTGGCGCACAAAAGATTCACCAAATGAATGAAGACGCGTGAATCGTTTAAACATAATCCCGTATGCGTTCATATGGCATTCATCCGATTGCGATGAAACGTTCATGAGTTGTTGTGAACATGCCAGGGAAGGTTTTCGACTTAGTAAATCCATTTTACAATAGGTAGCGTACGAGTATATTCAACAAATGGGTGTTGGCGCTCGAATCTTTTCAACAAAGTCCCGTATGCGTTCATATACCATTTATTTCAATGCGATGAAACTTTGGTGAGTTGTTGAGCACGCGCCCATGATTTTTTTGAGATAGTAAATCAATTTTACAATAGTTTAGAGGTGGTTAATGGAAATAAATAAATATTGGGAATCCAAAAGCACTTCAACAAACAAAGTTACAACGCCAACACTTTCTTTGATTGGCATTGCAACGCATGCCGGGTACAGCTAGTATATATATAAAAAGGAATGTCTGTGTGTTCGTCTTTTATGCGTTCATAAATCATTCATCCGATTGCGATCAAATTTTGGTGAGTTGTTGTAAACACTTCCGGGATGATCATAGGCATAGTTAATCCATTACACAATAGATAGCGCGCGAGTAGTTTAAACAAATGCGTAATGGCGATGCGTCCATATACAATTCGTCCGATTGCGATCAAATTTTGGTGAGTTGTTTTGCACAGTCCCAGAAAAGTAATAGGCGTAGTAAATCCAATTAACAATAGATGGCGCGTGAGTAGCTTCAACAGAATGGCGTGCGTTTGTTTCAAGAAAGTCCCACATGTGTTCATATACCATTCATCCCTTTGCGTTGAAACTTGGGTGAGAAGTTCTGTAGACTTCAGGTAAGGCTTATGGCTTAGTGAAACCACTTAACAATAGGTAGCGCACGAGTAGATTCAACAAATGAGTGACGACGGGCAAAACGATTCAACAAAGTTCTGTATGCGTTCACATACCATTCGTCCGATAGCGATGAAACTAGGGTGAAAGGTTGTGTACACTACAGGCAAGGTTTCTGGCTTAGTAAATCCATGTTATAATAGGTAGCGCACGAGTAGATTCAACAAATGATCGACGACGCGCGAAGCGTTTCAACAAAGTCCCGTATGCGTTCATATACCATTCGTCTGATAGCGATGAAACTTGGGTGAGATGTTGTGTACACTACAGGGAAGGTTTCTGGCCAAGTAAATCCACTTAACAATAGGTATCGCACAAGTAGATTCAACAAATGAGCGACGACGCGCGAAGTGTTTCAACATAGTCCCGTATGCGTTCATATACAATTCGTCCGATAGCGACTAAACTTGGGTGAGTTGTTGTGTACACTCCAGGGAAAGTTTTAGGCTTAGTAAATCCATTTTTCAATAGGTAGCGTACAAGTAGATTCAACAAATGAGCGAAGTCGCACGAATCGTTTCAAGAAAGTCCCGTATGCGTCCATATACCATTCGTCCGATAGCGATGAAACTAGGGTAAGATGTTGTGTACTCATCAGGGAAGGCTTCTGGCTTAGTACATCCACTTTACAATAGGTATCGTACAAGTAGATTCAACAAATGAGCGACGGCACGCGAATCGTTTCAAACAAGTCCCATATGCGTTCATATACCATTCATCCGATTGCTATGAAACTTTGGTGAGTAGTTGTGAACACTTCCGAAATCATTATAGGCATAGTCAATCCAATTTACAATGGACAGCGCGCGAGTATTTTAAACAAATGAGTGTTGGCGATGCGTTCATATAGCCTACAATTCATCCGATTGCGACCAAATGTTGGTGGTTTGTAAGGCACAATTCCGGGATGGTGATAGGCATAGTTAATCCAATTAACAAATAGATAGCGCACCAATAGTTTAAACAAATTAGTGTTGGTGATGCGTTCATATACAATTCATCCGATTGCAATCAAATTTTGGTGAGTTGTTGTGCACACGCCAGGAAAAGTTATAGGCATAGTAGATCCAATTAACAATAGATTGCGCGCGAATAACTTCAACAAAATGGCGTGCGTTTTTTCAACAAAGTCCCACATGCGTTCATATACAATTCACTCCAATGCGATGAAACTTGGGTGAGATGTTGTATACACTCAGTGAAGGTTTCTGGCTTAGTAAATCCACTTAACAATAGGTAGCGCACGAGTATATTCAACAAATGAGCGACGACACGCAAAGCGTTTCAACAATGTCCCGTACGCGTTCATATACTATTCGTCCGATAGCGATGAAACTTGGATGAGATGTTGTGTACACTCCAGGGAAGATTTCTGGCTTAGTAAATCCATGTTGCAATGGGTAGCGCACGAATGGATTCAACAAATGAGCGATGACGCGCGACGTGTTTCGACGAAGACCCATATGCGTTCATATACAATCGTCCGATAGAGATGAAACTTTGGTGAGTTGTTGTGTACACTCCAGGAAAAGTTTCAGGCTTAGTAAATCCATTTTACAATAGGCAGCGCACGAGTAGATTCAACAAATGAGCGAAGATGCGCGAAGCGTTTCAACAAAGTCCCGTATGCGTTCATATACAATTTGTCCGATAGCGATGAAACTTGGGTGTTATGTTGTGTACACTTCCGGGAAGGTTTCTGGCGTTGTAAATCCACTTTATAATAGGTAGCGCACGAGTAGATTCAACAAATGAGCGACGGCACGTGAATCGTTTTAACAAAGTCCCGTATGCGGTCATATGCCATTCATCCGATTGCGATGAAACTTTAGTGAATTGTTGTGTACACCCGAGGAAAGGTTTCTGACTTAATAAATCCATTTTACAATAGGTAGCGCACGAGTAAATTCAACAAATGGGTAACGGCACGCGTATCGTTTAAACGAAATTCCGTAGGCGTGCATATACCAGTCATGCGATTGCAATGAAATTTGGTGAAATGTTGTTTCCACTCCCGCGAAGTTTTCTGATTTAGTAAATCCATTTTACAATTGGTAGCAAACGGGTAGATTTAACTAATAAACGACAGCGCGTGAATCGTTTCAATAAAGTCCCGTATGCGATCATATACCATTCATCCGAGTGTGATAAAACTTTGGAGAGCTGAGTACAGTCCTGCGAAGGTTCGTGAATTAGTAAGTCCGTTTTTCAATGGGTGGCGCACAAGAAGATTCAACAAATGAGTGACGGCGCGAATCGTTTAAACAAAATCCCGTATGCGTTCATATGCCATTCATCCGATTGCGATGAAACTTTGATGAGTTGTTGTGTACACGCCAGGAAATGTTTTCGAGTTAGTAAATCCATTTTACAATAGGTAGCGTACGAGTATATTCAACAAATGGATGACGGCGCTCAATTCGTTTCAGCAGTCCCCTATGCGTTCATATACCATTCATTTCATTGCGATGTAACTTTCGTGAGTTGTTGAGCACGCTCCCATGAACGTTTCTGAGATAGTAAATCAATTTTACAGCAGTTTAGAGGTGTTTAACGGAAAAAGAAAAAAATATTGGAAATCCTAAAGTACTTCAACAAACAAAGTCACAACGCCAACACATTCTTTAATTGGCATTGCAACGCACGCCGGGTTCAGCTAGTTATACATAAATAATTGCGCATGATCAAGAAGTACGTAATAAGTCATTCTGTCAGAGGAAGAAGGGTGCAAGATAAAGCGAGTAGAGCCAAGACAGGGAGATGACGAACCGATACAATTTGGTAGTAGTGCCAGGTGAAGACCAGGCCTATGCCAGAGAGATTAAGGAATCCAGATAACTAACATTTAAATGCATGACACCATTAAAATCTGTAACTGGAGCCCAGAATTAAAATACCATTTAAGGTCTTAATCAATGAATTAGTAATTATCAGGGCCCGGATTCTGATGACATGTCATCTTTTAAAGGGTTCACCACAGACATTGCTAACTTACATACAAATCCTGTTCATGGCCACCACATTACAGAAATGCATATTAATTCAGTCATTTTTTGTCATTTTTGTGAGTATTTTATTTTTAGGACATGTTTCGCTCTTCGTGTCATTACTATGTCATTTTATGGAATTCATTAGGATATTTTATACGTTTTGAGTCATTTTCTCACATTTTTTATGGTTTATGACAATTTTTTTTGCGTATGGTACTGGATATTAACGGAACTGAAAATGAGGATGAATACGAGGACATGAGAATATTCACATCTTTGTTGAACCCTTATTTCTTGGAATATCCACATTGCAGGAGACACCTAGAGTGAAATAATAACCAGTAATTGTGTGCAAATAATTCGTATTTGTCAAATAATAATTAAATATTATTAGGTAGAAATTAATATCATTTCAACATCCAATGACGTAGTCTGTTTGCATTTTTTGTGTGATGAAATTATGTCAGTTTCATTCCAATATTTAGGTCATTTTTTTTTAATTTTTAGGTCGAGGCCCTGGTAATTACACATTTACAAATGAAGGTCAAAGCTCTGGTTCTTAGTTGGACATAACGTAAAAAAAGAAGATATTTGAAATGTGGAAATAGCACAAAGATAATTTATGCAGTATAAATTTTGATCAATAAAAGAGCGGGCATCAGTAGCTAGATGTGTAGGAATACATGGAAGGGATTTTATTAGGATGGTTCATATCAGTTATGTCGGTTCACCAATGCTATTTACAGAATTGCGAGAATGTATCAGTCGTCAGTTGTTTATACACAATCACAATGTTGGAGGTTAGGGTCCTTCTAAAGCACTACTGGAAACATGATTACAAAGCTGCTGCCGCGGCTCGGAGAATATGTCAAGTGGAAGGAGAAGGTGTTGTTAGTGAGCGCGAGGCACAACGATTGTTCCAACGTTTCAACACTGGAGAAGAAAACACTCCAGGTTTACCGCGCTCTGGAAGATCTAAACTATGGGATATTGAGAATACACGCAGAGGTTTGGAAGAAAATCCGCAAAGAAATACTCGTAGACTGTCAGAAGAAATTGGTGCATCAAAAGATACGAAGATGGATCAAAAAGTTAGTTGCACTAACGCGCTCCAGCAGCGCGCTGTGTCTCCCAAACCTGAGCACAGTGGAGAAAGGGACAGACACTGCCCACAAATCTGTTAGGAAGGTCGCTGTGGTGTCTCGTCTTGTATGGTGTGAATAGCGGCCAAATTTAAAGGTGCGTCGACTGGACGTTCACTCCAAATATGAGGTGCGTGTGCCAATCCGATTCCTATGGGCCAAAAGGAAGAATTGCACGGACATTCATCGTGGAATGAGTGCTGTGTATGGGGAGCGGGCCATTTCCTGGCAAGGGGTCGCAAAGTGGTGTCAGCAATTCGAAGCCGGACGCACGGATATCACGGCACGGATATCGCGAGGGCAGGCACCGGTTGTGTAAAGCGATTAAAGAGAAGCACCGGTGTAATTTTGTTGCACGATAACGCAACACCTCACAAGGCCCGCCAAACGAGCGAACTGCTGCAGCGATTCAAGTGGGACGTCTGGCTACATCTACCCTACTGTCCCGACCTAGCGCCATGTGACTTTCGTCTGTTCGGTAAGCTCAAAACGGAGCTTGGTGGTCGGCGTTTCCAGACCGATGAGGAGGTGAAGGCCGCTGTGTCCGTGTGGTTGCAGAACGCTGGAGGAATTTCCTATGCATCCGACATCGACAAGTTGGTTGTGCGTTCGCGGAAATGATTGGTGTCTCTTGAAAACTATGTGGAAAAGTGACGTTACATTGTATGTCGTTACAGGCGTGTTGCTGTTGTATAGGTGGTGTAATAAATGGCCATAACTGGGAAGTGCAACTTACTTTTTGATCTGCCCTCGTACCATACATCGCCAGATTAAAAAACTTGGAAAACATACAGAAGCTGTAGATCTGTACCTTATGAATCGACCCCTGAACACACTCAACCTAGAGTGGATATCTGACGTCAGCTTATCGGTAACCGCATGGATGATACATTTGTCAGGAGAATTGCCACATGTGATCAAAAATGGGTCAATTAGCGCATCGCTGACCCCTCAAAACTGTGGCTCAGTCCCCGTCAACCTGCCAATGTCATCGATAAAAAGGATCGGTTCGGCCCCAAAGTGATGTTGTGTGTCTGGTGGAATTTTGAAGGAGTGATTCACTGGAAGTTAGATCCAAACGGGCAGGCAGTCAATGCGGATCTTCATTCTCAACAACTGGAACGAGTTCATGAAATTTTGAGACGGAGTTACCCAGCATTAGTTAACCGAAATAGAGTTCTCTTGCAGAAGGACAATGCGAGACCGCATACTGCACGAACAACCATGGCAAAAATTCAGAAATTGGGAGGAGTCAAACTGCTACCACATACAGCCCTGATCTTGCACCTTCAGATTACCATCCTTTCCGATCCATGGCCCATTTCTGGCGTGGAAGAAATTTCGAAATCATTGAAGCTGTGGAAGAGGGTCTCGCCGAATTCCTAGCATCAAAACCCAGAGACCGGTACCGTCGTGGGACAAGAAACCTCACTGAAAGATGGCTCAACACCATTGAATCTGATGTTGTCTACTTCGAAGAATAGTTTAATTTCTTGTCAGAAAAATTTCTAAATAAAAAACGACATTACTTATGAGACATCCCTTTTATTACAGCTGTGATAGTGATGCATGAGCCATGCGTGTGTGTAACAATCATCGGAAAAAGAGATCGTAGGACTGGACTGTGTCGCGGATGTGCTCAGCGAATAATTGGGTCAAGTGAAGTGTGCAGGCGAGGTGAGAATTGAATATGGTAGTCGCTGAGGTAAATATTTTATGTGACTACGCGACAGGGAAATGAAATGCCCTGAGAGTAATAAGAGAGAGAATACAAAGGTACAAATAAATAGGTGGTCCACAAGGTAGGTCATCACAGTATTCCGACAGCAATTCGACGAGAATTACATTGAGATATAATTGGAGTGGTAATATTTGGTCGATAAAAATACATGTAAGGATAATAATAATAATAATGGTGACTTGAGGCACTGTACGCAGCAGAATGCCTGCCAATGAATAGGAAGGGTCTGGTTGAGAAATTGGAAGCAAAGGAAAGGAAGATCCTGAGGAAGATCTTAGGACCGTTGAGAGACGATGGTGAATACAGGAGACAGCGTAACAATGTGCTGTACCATCATTTAGAAAGAATATCTCAAGTAATTTGGAAGAGAAGAATATCTTTCTACGGCCACTTAACTCGTACGAAACCCGAGAGAATCGCCAATCGGATATTTACCTACAAAGGCTCCTGGTTTTGTGAGGTAGACAAGGATTTGCAAGAAATAGGGATCACCCACGCAGACATTTTGGAACGTGATTTTTTGAAGGAAAATCTAGGAGCACACCACCAATTCCAAGAAAAAGCGAAATTAAAAACCAGGAAGAAGTGGTCTGATGAAATAAAGTAGTTTCACCGGCAGCGAATGTGTGAACACTGGGCTAAGATCAAGGCCCAAGGACGGAAGCAGTTGAAATGACGTGGTCCATTGCTGGCCTAAACGAAGAAAGAAAGAAAGAAAGAAAGAAAGAAAGAAAGAAAGAATAATGATGAAAAACGAAACGAAGGTACATGGAGAAACTGGAGAAATGAGGATCTATATAGACAGGCAGAGAAGAACATGGACACTATGCGTAAGAGGAGACTGGAGTTTTATGGGCACCTCATGAGAATGGATGAGAATCGAATAACGAAAAGATTCCTTAATCACATCACCAAGCTAAAGGCAACTACAATGTGGATAGAGGGAACGAGACAAGACATGGAGGAAGTTGGCGTACATCCAAAAGACATCTGGAATAGGGCTGTGTTTCGTGCTGGAATTGATAACTTCGAGGGTATCAAGGAAAGACCCAGTAGAACGACCAAGAACACCTAGTCTGAGGAAAGGAGGAGGAACCACAGCGAAAGGATGAATAAATTCTGGGTGAAGAAAAAGGAACTGACCAGCAAATCAGTTGTTTCCCGAGGTTCACAGTAGGCCAAATTCCAAGGAAGAAGAAGATGAATGGTGATAAAAACAATAATAATGATTGTAATAAATAGTAAGGAAGTTGTTCGAACGTAAATTTATTTAAATAAAGAGGTTGTCATATTTATTTTGCTTCATTATTGCGGAATTTTGAAAGAAAGAATCACCCATCATTAAGTGACATAGGAGACACTGATCCTATCAGAAATTCATGGTGTTGTGTCTATGAAATCGTTCGAGAATTTAGATTTGAAGTGTACCCAAACTTCGTATTTAGGGGGTAGTGATGAAGATTGGTTCGAGTCTCCGTGACTTAGGCGGCAGCACGCCGGCTTCTCACCACTGGGTCAGTAGTTTAAATCCTGGTCACTCCATGTGAGATTTGTGCTGGACAAAGCGGAGGCCGACAGGTTTTTCTCCGGGTACTCCGGTATTCCCTGTCACGATTTCATTGCAGCAACACTCTCCTCTATCATTTCATTTCATCTGTCATTCATTTACTCATTGCCCCAGGGGAGTGCGACAGGCTTCGGCAGCCGGAACAGATCATATCCTCGCCGCTAGATGGGGGCTCCATTCATTGCATTCCCTGACCCGGTCGGTCGACTGGAAGCAGGCTGTGGATTTTCATTTTATTTTTCAATGAAGAATGATTGGTATAATAAAAAGAAGAGTATGCGTGTATTTTTTCATGATTGTAGAAACAATTAAAAAACGAAGTCCGAGTTCCAATTTACTATAGTTAAGTAAAATTTATATTTATTTTACTGATATTTATGCTTGATTTTTATGTTTATGGTCGCATTGTAGTGCGAGTGTTTGATAGATATTAATTCTCAAAACTCATCAAAATATATGGAAAAGGAACTAGTGACAGCTCATTGGATCGACTGTCGCATGTGTCAGGTAAGTTACTTTACCGTAATTTCGGTTTGTTTGGCCTAGTCTTTGAACAACTTACAATGATATAGCTGAAAACCTCGTTGGTCGATATATTTTCTTTTCACCAAGACGTGGTAAGGAGTCCTGTGCCATGATTCGAACCCGATTCTCCTCCCTCCAGGGAAGGCCCTTTAACATACTGCTATGTCCCGGTGTCGGTTCAAGGCGAAACCTGATCGGCAACAACCGTGCTGCCTTATTATAAGAAGCTGCGGACTCAAGTGTGAGGGGTTAGTCTGACGGCGAGAGGTTGTTTGCCTGCCGAACGGGAGCTCAGACAAGTTGGGTCGCCGAACGCTCGTTGACCAAGGGGAACGGAGCTGAGCCGGTACTTGAGAGCACCAACTGAGAAAGCAATATTTTTATTTCCTTTCAGGATTGATAATTAAATCCTTGTAACCATGTGGGGGATTCCTTTACTCCCTTAAGGAATAAACTGGGAGTTAAGGTTTCAATCTTTTTCATTGGGGAGCATTCCCTGATTCCTGAATCTCCCCCCACTCCCATTTCCTTGTGTAGTAGGGGTGTGCTGTAATCCCTATCAGAAGCTATCTGTAGGACACGACGTCTGGTACTAGATCTTGGAGAACCCCTGATCGGCCAATGGCTTAAGTCCATGCCATCAGGTGGGGACACAACAATTGGTGGAGGCACAACAACACTTTACAGCCACGTTCACATTATGTAACTTCTATAATCTCTGATGTATGACTCTCCTGTACCTTCTTATGTCTTGCTGGATAGAGAAGAACACAAGGTCTGGTCACATTGTGTGAATATGAGACCGCGGGGAAGAGTTGAGCTCAAAAAATAGTTCCACAGAAAACTATTCACCTTTATTCTCTGTTCACACTGGAACAAGACAGAAAATTAATTAACTCCACTCATAGTGAATTTTGGAGCAAAAAACTATCTGGGTGATAGATTCCATAAGTAAACAAAAGTCTCTTAATCATGGATATACAGCGTGTTTCACAAGATGTTACACATACGAGGGAAGTTTCGAAAGTAAGTTTCGTCATTTTATTGCTCAAGCAGATGGTACACCAGGTGACACACCCGTGGCTGGTTCAACGTCAGCAGAGGGGGAATGACGTATGCGCAGAGAGAGGAGCAGCAGACAGGCGTGCTGTTATGAATGGGCACGTGGGACTACAGACCGTGTGTGGTGAAGCGGTCGCTGGTGTTATATGTTCAGTGAAGTGGGCGTCCCTCCACTTCCACGAGCACTTGTCATGGTGTTAGTGGACAGGCGCTTCTCAAGGTAGGACACACAATTCGGGAGTCTATAAAGGGTCTCCGAAAACCACATTTTAAGGCTCTTAAATTAACAGGGCCTGTGATATTCCTAGAAAACTAACTTCGCTCAGATAAACATATGAAAGAATGACAAGCCCTTAACCATTGCAACAGTAGCTCAGTGATAACATCTGGTTATTAATAGCGAAGACCGTTCGGAGAACGAGTACTTCAGCTAGTTTCTGTATAAATGTCAGATCACAACCTCCAGTGAACCTTAGAGTAGCCGAGTACGTTGGGTCACATTTCATCTCTGTAATTCTATGCCCCTGCTCGCGGGTTAAAACCCGGCTGAAGTCGTCGGACTTTTTAAGAGCGTTAAAAATCCCTCAGTAGTCTATACCTTCCTTTGGAGGGGAAGTAAAGCCGGCGGTCCCATGTCATATTTAAGGCATGAAACAGAACCTTCCACTAACTACATTTGGGTGAAGCCAAATTTGTAAGTTAGAATTGATAACGCTCTATTAGTTCCAACGTTCGCTGCCAGATGCTGACTGCGATGCCATCTAGTAGCCAAGTTCACAAGCTACGTGTCGTGGACGGTAACATTTGGTAGCAAACGTAGGAACTATTTGAAATTATTTTCTGCAGTCCTTACTTGAATTTAAAAAAATCCTCTCGGCACGCCGGAAGGTGGAGGTAGATTTCACCGGGCGAACTAGGAGATTGGCTATAATAGGCAAAATATGCAGGTTATCGTAGGAGGATCAGACCTCATTGATTGCAAGAAAGTATTTTACATTTGGAGGTTAAAAATCAACTTTTTTTCGTTTTTGTATGCATATTTTTATCATTTTATTGTCTTATGGGGATGGTAACCTTCTTGTCATTCGGGGTTCATTTTTAAACTTCTGATCACACTGTCCTTATGCAAGGTTTGGAACTGATGTGTAACTATCAGACAGTCTGTTACATCTTCTCGCAAAATTTTATCTCCCGCAGAGATTTTTGTTGGTTCCTCAGTTTAGGGGCTGCGACAACGTGGTCATGTAACCCCGGGTGTGTAGAATCGGATAAACGGTGTTAATTGTGATGAATGTTTTAGTCTGTAATTCAGGTAAGGTTTGCAGAGGTCAATTTTAAGTAGTAGTTCCTAATTTTGTACCATATCCTAACGTGAACGACACCTAGCTGTGAACTTGGCTACTAGATGCCACCGCAACCAGCAACTTGCAACGAACGTTCGAACTTCTCCTCCAAAGGAAAGCATGCTGAGGGTTTTTTAGCGCTCTTAGAAAATCCGACGACTTTGGCCGGCTTTGAACCAGCGACCTTGGGCATATAAGTTCAGCATGCTACCAGTTAGCCGCTTCCCACAGTCAGATGGAAAAATGAATGTGATCTCGTGCAATGGCGTTGTCTTGGCAACCTCTGATAGCTCATCCCTCATCAATTTAGAAGCGTTGTCACGGTAACCTCTGATGGCACTTGGCATGTTCTTTAATTCCGAAATCATTTTTCTCTTCCCTTGGCGTAATGGTAGGTCAGATCAAAAATTATTTCAGACAAAGTTTTAGGTAATTATTAGGGAATATTTTCCATTATGTACGGGTTTGATATTGTGCCTATTAAGAGAGATATGATTAATGTTTCCCGAAAAAAACACTTTTTTCCACCCCTTTGGTCAATGGTTGGTGCTATCAAAAAACCTATTTGACATAAATTTTTGGCACTTATCCGACAAATATTATGAACTTTGAATTGATTCGATATTTCACGTATTAAGAGAGTTATAACGACATTTCACTTTTTCGAAGAAAAAAAGGCCCCCCCAATTTTTCCCCCCTTTAACCGATTTTGCCCATTAACGAACTCGACCGATTTTTCAAGGGGTTACATATTATGTAAAAGATTAAAGTGATATATATATATATACATAAATTATATATAAACTTTTGAACTGACGGTGGTTTTGGGGTCTGGGGGATGTGAAACGCGAAGATATGTCGAAATTTTCCGGAAGTCGAAACATGGTACCCATTGCAATAGTTAGCTTTCTAATGAAATCTACCTAACAGATAACACACACTAATACAGTCATCACAATTATCACCGGTTATCAGACAGATTCTACTCACACCCAAAGTACACGGGGCTACATGACCGCGTTGTCTCATATCCTAAACTGAGGAACCAACCAACCAATCATCTATGAATGGGGGAGTTACTCGTTCAGATATAATAATAACCCCTGGCACTACAGCCCGTGAGGTCCTAGGCCTACCAAGCGACCCCTGCCCAGCCATTTGGCCTGCAGATATTGGGGTGAAGCGTGATCAGCGCATCGGGGCTCCTCGGCCGTTAATCTTGGTTTTCGTGATCGGGGCGCTGCCTCACTGTCAGACAGCTACTCAATTGTCCTCACGAGGCTGAGAGCACCCCGTTCCAGCCCTCACGTCAGTTTCGAAAATCCCTGACGGAGCCGGGAATCGAACCCGGGGCCTCCGGGTGAGAGGCAGACGCGCTACCCCAACAGCACGGGGCCGGCTCTCGTTCTGATATACAGGGTTAAAATTCCGAATCTGACAGCGGCCATTCTGAGTATTCTGTCGCCTTCTACACTTACTTCAGGTAAATGCTAGGATGGTATTGAATTTCATGTCCCATGGTGCGAGTGCGTGACGTCATGCAGCAGAGTGCACCTCCAGTTCTCCGTTCCCCGCGCGGGAAGCCTAAGTTAATGGGTGATGGAGTCTGTTGAAAGATCCCTCCTGAGCCTTTCTAACATGTGTAGCATTTGTAGCATGCGTCATTTGAAATGATATAAAGTCTAGTCTCTCAGACTGACTGTATCTTTTCCTTCTAGACTTCGCCTTTCATCCATCCTCACAGGCAAGGTAAGGTTCGGGGACCTTGGTGGCCAAGAAGCGTGCCCATATCTCCCGATCCATCTTTCGGGGAATGTTAGATTTAGATATTGTAGGAAATGGTATTCTGTATTCTCTACAAGCAGCAGCTGCGTTGCCATTACAAAACCCATACACAAATACCATACTCAGCCTGTGTAAAAACGTGCGGCATGCTTAAACGATACAGTACAGACAACTTGGCCGACAAAACACACTGACAGGAAACTACAGCACAACTTCACAACGTGTACCAACACACGAAACGACAACTGCTCTGGTTACAAACCAACGTCTGTATCTCAATGCGCAACACAAATGGGACACATGTTGTATGGATTTTTTTTATTGCAATTCATTATACTACCACCTCCTAAAATATTTACTGTTCCTCCTGAAACACCCTGTATATAGGGCATTTGAAAATAGTTTTACTTCCTCTTAGAGACTTGTGAAACCACCGCGGGACGGAGACAGAAGACTCCAAACAGGAAATGTGTTTATAGTCAGGCGGTTGTAAACAAATACAATACGTTCCGTGTGGATGACACATACAGGGCTGATAAGGGCACAAGTGAAGCTTTTGGCAGGCAGTCAGGTCCCATTTTCAGGCAAACGGGATCACTGAAATAGTCAGATTGCATTAGAGCATAATATTTGGAGACAGTGGCATATCTCTGGGCTCATGTTTAGAAGCTGGTCATTGTGAGAGTTGACATTTATCGATTTTCTTGTGAACATGTATTTTGGATCGTTTTGCCAGTTCGGTTTTTGTATTCTGAATTTTAATTTCATGTGTTAGATTTTCTCATTTTTGCTTTCTGATCCGGACATTTAATTTTCTCTTGATCAACTATTTTCGCTTCCACGTGTTAGGTCACGTTGTGGAGACCGGGATACGCTGTTGCCATATTTATGTTTGACTTTGGTTGTATCGTACGGTAGAGCATGTCCTACTGACGGGGTCAAGTAGTTTTATTTGTCTACTCAGGGATCATGTGTTGTTAAATCTCTCACCTGACATAGAGATATGATCTGCCACGCACACAACCAATCGAGTTTATTCAAAGGAATTTTCATCTGTAATTTATTTCTAAGCATTTCTGTTCCAGCATCTGGAATGTTATTCATTGTTCTGTTTCTATGGAATCACTTGGACATTAGTTTGTTTATGGGATTAGTTTTTGTACCTTTTATAATTTGTAATTTATAATTTCTTAATAATTTCTCGTTTGTGCATTCAATCAAATGAGAAATTGACTGTGCAATAGAGACGTTAGTATAAATTTTAAAACTTAGGTTGCAAAAATGTTATGTGTTCTTGGTACTCTTCTACGGTATGGAATCATGGACATTCAAACAAGATATGATTAACAGACTAGAGGCGTTTGAGATGTGGACATATCGAAGGATCTTACGAGTAAGCTGGATATAATCACAAATCCTGAGATATTGCGTAGGATAGGTGAAGATAAGGGGATAATTACCCGTGTCAAAATTAGTAAGTTACAATACTTGGGCCATATAATGAGAGGAGACAGGTATCGTCTTCTACAAGAAATTATTCAACGGAAGGTCTAGGGCAGAAGGTGTCGAGCTCTTGGTTGGACAACCTAAAAAAATGGTTCAAGTGTAGTTCCAGTGAACTATTCAGTGCTGATAGATCCAAAACCTGGATTGTTGTGATGATCGCCAACCTTCTTAGAGGAGACGGCACATGAAGAAGAAGATAATTTCTTTGAATTAATCTGTAGATCATCCCCATGATGTCTTCCTTTCCCTCAGGATAGCAATATGGGACCCAATAGGAACCCAATAAGCTCAGTAATGCTGTCACTCTTCGCTTGTGTAAGCACTGCACTAATTAGAACAAGTGCACACACATTGGCGTGGCTCAAAGGGCGACTTAATGATGTTTGCTGTCAAGCAATTAGTGACCCTTATCAAATTAGCATAAAGATCAAACACGATATCGTTTATTTCACTTTTATAATGAGCTCAAAATTATAAGTTTAGCTCGAGATAATGATTCACTTTTCAATGAGACACATGAAGCAAAGAAAGGGTGTCCTCGTTAAAATAGAACAGTGACTAGCAAGATAAATCTATACTCAATATACATACATACTTCTCAACAGATGTGAGCAATCCAAGGAGAGTTTATTTCCTCTTCTAGTAGGCTAAGTAAGTATGTCGTCAGTTTTAGGTCTAGTTTCGTTTTATTTACATTTTCACTGTCACCCAAACCATTAGGGGCTGATAACCTAGATGCTAGGCCCCTTAAAACGACAATATTATCATCATCATTGTAATGTATTAAGGACAGGGATGGGGCAAGCGCCCCGGGAGACTTGTAGTAAGGTATTAGCCTGGATTTTCCTGGGGGGGGCTGTGGAACAACCCGGGGAAAGACCGCATTCAGGATAACCGCTGTCAGCGACGGGATTTGAACCTGCAGAATCTCTGCACTTACTACAGATACCCTCGCGGCCGTGGTGCCCGTTTGAACGCGACATCTTTTAAACCAAACCAATATACAGGCTTCATAAAGGCGCTCATTCTTTGGCTGTTAGTACTAACTCTGCCTGGCCTTCCCAACTCCTGTGAACTGCACCTGCGGTAAATAATGTCTCGCCCTTACAGGCTTAATAGTAGTTATCAATAATTATCAAGCGATACATCCCGGATCGATACAATAGATTAATTAACAAGTGCTTCGTGTCCAGTGCGCTCTACCGAGGGATTACGGCACCTCACACCTCACCTCAAACATACACACATCGCGAAACTGGCACGTTTGAAAACGTTGGCGATGAGATAACGATAATTGTTTTCTTTAGGAACCGAAGAACGAGGTCATCGTCTCTTGAAGATGAGAATAATCATCACTTCGTATTAAAAGAAGGAATAAGAAAGCAATAAAAATTTAACAGCAAATGAAACAGGAAGGAACCTACCGGAAAAGAGAGTGAGGGACTTGGAGGGGAGTAGACCAGGAAGGAGAACAGAAACAATAGTCCTATGATGATGATGATAATTATTGTTGTTTTAAAGGGCCTAACATCTAGGTTATCAGCCCTTAATTGTCTCGAAGATTAAGTTAGACTGAAAATACTAACAAACTGGAACTCAGATTGAAACTACTCACACAATGGAGAGTGGTAATACTTACAAAAGGTAATTTAGAAGGGAAATACTCAAAAAAGGAATAGATTGAAAAATACGCACAAAATGTAGTTTATATTTAAAATACTTACAAAATGCAATGTAGGTTCGAAATACTCCCAAAATGCAATTGAAATTGAAAATACGTACAAAATGCTGTTGAGATTGAAAATGCCATATCAGATTCAAAATACTCATTTGGATTGACAATACTTACAAAATGCAATTTAGATTGAAAATACGTACAAAATGCTGTTGAGATTGAAAATACGTACAAAATGCCATTGAGAATCAAAATACTCACAAAATGCAATTGAGAAACAAAATACTTACTAAATGTAGATTGAAAGTACTTGCAGAATGCGTTTGAGGTGGAAAATACTTACAAAATGCAATTAAAATTCAGAAAACTCACAAAAAAGGTACCCCTACATTCAAAGACTTATTAAAAAGCAATTTGTCAATCTTTATAAAATGCAGTTGAGATTGAAAAATACTCTCAAAATGCAACTTAGATTGAAAATACCTACAAAATATACTGTAGAGTCAAAATATTCACAAAATGTAATTTAGAAACACGGGGAGCCAAATCACAAACACAGTGCGGGGTTCTTAAAGAGAAAAGGAAATATAATGTAAAGAAAAGGAAGGCTGATCCCTAGAAGAATGAGGGATCAGGAAAGATAAGATAAGGCCCAATTCAGGCGGGAAAGGAAGAGACTCCCTAGGCCTCGGATACCCTAATACCATCGGGGCCGGAAAAGAACAAGAGTTGACCGAGAGAGGTCGACAGGAAAGAAGACGGAGAGGAGCCCAGCACAATTAAGTGGAAGCAATATCGGACTCAGCTGGAGTCCCGTGGTTGCCAACCCACGTCCCACTAGATGTGAGTCCCTGGGTGCAATAGTCCTATGGTCTTTCCAGGTATGCTCGCTCAGAATTTCAAACGTTATCTGTAAAAGAGTAACAGACTGAGAATGATGGAAAGTGGGCAGATAACCTAGATGTTACGCCCCTTATAACATAACTTGTCATCATCATTACGCTGTGAGAGCCAGCCCGTGTGATTAGTGAGCGCCAATAACACGAGAGCAGGTCGAGAAGCCCCGAATGCTGGTATTGTATTTATTACATACGGATCTGGTAAGATGCGTTAGCTGAGATAATTAGGACTTGTGGCGAAGTTCGGTTTGCTATCTCGTATTCCTAGCGGAAACTTATCTTCACAAGACGAAGTCTTCCAGTAAATGTGTTCGTAAGTTTCAGCGCCATGCTATTTTTAGCTACTTTTAACGTTTTGTAACAAGTAGTTCCTTGAAGAACTAGATAGCCTATTTTCATATATCCTACTTAAGTTAATTACCTCTATCGACATAAAGAATCAGTTTGATTGCCATCATATATAAATAGATATTGAGAACTGTGTAAATATTTCGGTTGGTCGCCATTTTGGATTTTTTAAATGTAGGCCATAGAGTTATGTACTATGACGATGACGATGATTGCGTAGGTTCATTATTCAAACGTTCACCTCGATCGCATGATTAATACACGAGAAATAAAAACTTAATTTAAAAAATGCGCACAGTCACCATCTTGAGGTTATGTGAACAATTGAACTAAATTAGATGTCAGTACATTACAATATGAATAAACATTTGCTGTACCACGTTTCATTGCGTTTGGATGGTTGAATCGCGAGAAAAGCCTATTTAAAAGTTTCAACTTCGCTTGGTAGCCATTTTGGTTTTGCAGTTACCAGATTTTAGAAAGTCTCATAGCTGAACTTTTAGTAGTGCCCTTTATTACCGTACGAACTGTCAGGGTGATATGAGTAAGAGCTTCGGAGATATAGAATGCCGGTGAAATATTCCGCACAGCCACCATGTTGGATTGGTGAGACGTAATAGAATTTGAAGGGCGCCGTCGAGGGTGGCGAAAATAGTACTATAACCTTACCGAGTTTTATTGAAATCACTCCACCTGTTTAGAAGTTATTAGGAGACACTCACACACACACACACACGGACAAAAGGTGATCTCATAAGCCAATTTTTTTCATCAAATGAAAATTGGCTCAAAATGAGGAAAAAGTAGATTTATGAAATCGATCCAGGAAAATGTCTGTCTGTCTGTGAGTGTGTCCCCCTATCAACTCCTAAACTGCTGCAGCTATCGAAACCAAATTTCGTATGAGTAAACATCTATACCGGAATATCTCAAGGCCATATTTGAAAATGATTTCAGTGTAACCAACTGCTGAAAAATTGCAATTGAAATTTGAGCTCCATGTTGGATATCAT
The DNA here is from genome assembly GCA_946902985.2 of Meconema thalassinum. Taxonomy (NCBI): domain Eukaryota; kingdom Metazoa; phylum Arthropoda; class Insecta; order Orthoptera; family Tettigoniidae; genus Meconema; species Meconema thalassinum. The sequence continues at coordinate 209,860,339 of OX336399.1, read as the reverse complement.
AGAAGGTATGCATGGGACCTATTTCAAAACTGGCACACATATAGATAATAATATTTCAGTTTTATTACCTGGAGGTCATACATGACAGTGTTGCCAACATGATTCTAAGCCTGCTGATAGGTCTAATTTTTGAATGCATGTAACTTCTACACTATCAATTGGATTTCAACCAAATTTCGTATGTACGATGTGTACGATGACAGATATGACAATGCGTATTCTTAAGAGCCAGCAGGGCTGCCAACTGTAAATAAACTCTCTCTCTATTTTTACCCTAATATCTATAAATAAGAATATATGCAAGTCAATAGCTCTATACTTTGCATACGTATAGTACCTAACATTCTAAATTAATTTGGAGTAACTAATATACGTCAGTGCTGGCAATATTATTCAAGCCTATTGATAAGTCCAATTTTAAATACATGTAACTTCTTTACTAACAAATCGATTTCATCCAATATTAGCACAATAATAGATCATAATATTTTAGATTGTTTGATAAATTTTAAGAAAAGTAGACTCTTTAGTTCGTCATGGAACTACTCGTTACTTGATGCGGAATATCAATGACAGCATTTCCAGCAACTACTCTGTAAGTAATTCTGATTATTAACCCTAGAACACAAACCCTCGAAAAATTTACGCCTATTTACTTCCACGATGAATAAAATGTAATTTACATGTAAGTTATTTTACAGAGTGTTAACTCGTATTTTTTTAAGTCCCTGGTGTCTCATTTACAGCAGTTAGTGCAAATATAACAGCTTAGGCTTTCACGGCCGGCGTTCATAATTAAGTACAAGATTTTCGGGCTTGTAGGCCGTGGTCCAGACAGGATATCTCCCAACGTTTCACCGGAAACTGCGTCCGGCATTATACCAAGGAAAGGAGCGGAACCCTTGATAATGCCGGACGCAGTTTCTGGTGAAACGTCGGGAGATATCCTGTCCAGACCACGGCCTACAAGCCCGAAAATCTTGTACTTAGTGCAAAGATTTGCTCTACGTTCCTTGCAATATGCGCGGTGACATTCGCAGCAGCATGTTGTCGTCATTCGCCTTTTCTGTGCAGTTATTACCAGTATGTATATGACAAGTTCTGCGGTTCTAAATACTTATTTCATTCAGAATAGTGCTGTAATTTAACTTTGTTACAGAACTTACCTTGCTAAGTTTAGCATACGTAGTCACAAATCGTCATAAATTTTACGATGCAAGGGTCTTCAATTTGAAATCAACAGACTCCAGTCTTCAGACCAGAAGCAATACCACGCCTTGTCACAAGAAGCAGCCACTAATTTCTCCTCTGGGATGTGAAGGAATGCAGCTTGCAGTTGTACGTGATTATGAAAACGGGACCTCCATTTTTACTTGGAATTCGAACCTCAAGATATGATTTTTCTTTTCAAAAATCTCATATGCCTTGATCAGGAATCGAACCAGCCTTGGTAAGAGGCAAGCATCTGGACCACTGCACCACCACTCCATTAGAACCCTTAAGTCAGATGTTAAACTGCTGGTAATATCGAGGACTGAGACCGCAATTTTAATCGACTGCTCGTAAAATAGCTCCCGAGCAGAATTATTGAGGTCAGGCCAACTTAATTAGCCCTCCATTTGGAGCGACTGATTTAGTAACGCCATTAGCGGGAGAACCCGAAACTGCTCCATGAGATTAAGGAAATTCAACTCGCTGCAGACATGATTTAGCAGCTTTCAACAGCAACGGTCCGAGTTCAATTCCGGGCTGCACCCTCAAGCAGGTATGATGGTTGAAAGAGGCAGCACTCAGTCTCTTTAAGATGGCCGACACACACATACAGACACCACAACAACATACGGATTAGTTAGCATGGCTCTGCGGATAGCAGATAAGCTGCGGATAATGTGTTGAGGAAAGAATTCATGATGAAAATTAATAAATGTAAAACACAAATATTGGAATGCAGTCGACAGAAACCAGAAACCCCCATGGATGTGACTTCTGTTACTTGGGGAGAAAAATAACCAGTGATGGAAGAAGCAAAGAGGATATAAAAAGTAGGTTAGCACAGGTAACGAAAGCATTTCTACAGAAAAGGAATCTGTCGACATCGAATGTAGATTTAGGCATTAGGAAGTCATTTTTGAACGCCTTTGTCTGGTGCGTGGTGCTCTATGGAAGTGAAACTTGGACTATTGGTGCAGCAGAAAAAAGGATAATTGAAGCGTTTGAAAGGTGGTGTTACAGGAAAATGAAAGGAAGCTTGTAGTTTAACGTGACCGTTAATCTCGAGATCATGAGCCACGGGACCTCCTTTTTACGTGGAGTCCGAACCACAGGACGTGGCATTTCACTTCGAAAATCTCACATGCATTGACCGGGAATCGAACCCAGACCGCCTTGGTGAGAGGCATACAGCTAGACCGCTGAGCCACCACGCCCCCTTTACAGGAAAATGATGAAGATCAGATGGGTAGATAGAGTTACGAATGAAGAGGTATTAAGACGAGTGGGAGAGGAGAGATGTTTCTGGCAACTGCTAATGAAGAGAAGAGATAGGTTGGTTTTACACTTACTAAGATACCCAGCAATAGCAAGCTTAGTTATGGAAGGAAGGGTTGAGGACAAGAACTGTAGGGGTAGAGCAAGATTAGAATATGTTAAACAGATTGCCTCGGATGTAGGGTAAGGTAGCTATGTAGAGATGAAACGATTAGCTCAGGACAGGGAAGCATGGAGGGCTGCATTAAACCAGTCGAAAGACTGAACACTCAAACAACAACAACAAATTTGCGGATAGCTTTTAGAATACAATCCGAACTTGTTGAATTTCATTACTACGCCTGATGTTTATGGTATATCATAAACTAGCAGTAGTGCCCGGCTTCGCCCGATGGATTTATTTGTTTTACAGAACTGGAGCGCTCAAGGATAAGGATCGGAAAGCACCAACGCTTATTGCAGCTGATAACCTCAGTATACTGCACCAACACCATCGCCCTTAACAGAGGCATACTATTGTCATGATGATAACTGTTTTAAGGGGCCTAAGAAATCCTTTTGCACTAATTACTCCCCGTGACTGCAATTTATAAGCAGCTCACAATTCTGCACCAGAACATTGGTAGGGGCGACGTGATGCGGCCCGAATTACATGGCAACAATAGACTTCGGCATTATTAAAGCCGTTCTGGAGCGCTTGTTCTTCTGACTTACTGAACATAAATCAATCCGTAAGCATGACGAATAGAAGGACCTAGTGTGAGGACTCCGCCATTTTAGCACGGTAGTTTCTGGTCCTGCCGCTACAAGCACTGCAAGCGATTATGTCCAACACGTGCTGTGTTTCCGTCGAGCCGGATCATAGAAAGTGCGCGAGAAGTTACTGTGTGAGATATTTGTGTGAATAAAATTGAATTTTCTTTGCTTTCAGTTCTTAAATTCAGTTCATTGTGTCTTGTGTACATCAGCGTTTTGTGTTTTGTGTACTTCAAACATATTTCTTATGTGGCTTTGTTCATTTAATAGTGCAACATGCCTTATTGTTTTATACCTGGCTGTAAGTCAGGGAATGGTCGAGTAGTTGACGATATACGATTTTTTTCACCACCGAAAGATACAAATCAATTTGAAAAATGGGCCAGAGCTATTCCACGAAAGGATACGAAGTTAACGCGTAGTAGTAGAATTTGTCAAATTCATTTCTCTGATGATTTGATAGTAAAATCAGATAATTTTATAGTGAATGGTGAAGAAGTGAAAATCTCTCGTGTGAGGTGGAAGTTACGTCCTGGAGCAGTGCCTCATATTTTCCCTAATTTACCGAAGTACCTGTCAAGTGAGAATAAGTCCCGTAAAGCTCCTAACAAGAAAAAGAATCTCGATACCACCAGGAAGAGAAGAAAGAAGATTGAAGCTGGGAGTGAAGCAACGAATGAGGCATTAAAAGGTCAGTCTAATGTTGATAAGAATTTGGGTCATTCTAGTATACTTACCGATGCTGAAAAGACTATAATATTGCTCAAAAGGCGCCTAAAGAATGCTAACCGTAATTTAATTCGCGTTAGATCCTGCCTCAACTCAGCAAAATCGAGAATTAATTTGCTGGAGAAGCAGGTTCGACATTCACAGGCATTTAATTACAAAGATAACAAACACCTTAGCAAGAAAGAAAAGATGATAATAGACACTATGCTCAAGAAATGCCAGGTAAAATCTCCCAATGGTATGAGGTACAGCAATGAATTCATTTTAGAGAGTTTATTGTTGAGAATACAATCACCGAAAGGATTTCGTCATTGTCGGCGACATAATCTCTTGCTTCTGCCCTCAGAAAGTCACTTGAGAAAACTTTGTTAAGGACTTAAGTGCCCTTATGGAGTTAATACGCATAGTATAAATGCTATTTCAGACTATTTTAAGGAAGAAAAGAATGATAATTCACGTTACGGTGTTGTGTGTTTCGATGAAGTGAAGCTAAGAGAAGAAATCCAGTTTAATAGTTTTTCTCATAAAGTAGATGGATTAGTTGATTTAGGGGAACACACACCTGACCTCCAGAAGAACGTACTTGCAAATCACGCTCTAGTGTTTATGTTCGTACCATTCATGCATAATTGGGTGCAGCCAGTTGCTGTTTATGCAAGCAGAAATGCTACTCCAGGGGAAATTCTCGCAAAAATTTTAATACAGGTGATTTTGCAGTTAGATGAGGCTGGGGCGAGGGTGGTTGGCTTTACTTGTGATGGTAGTCAGACAAATAAAAAGGCCTGGAGATCGTTAGGAGTTAGTGGCAAGACAAGCTCTCTACAACCTCACATCCTTAATCCTGCAGATGTTACGAGAAAGATCTGGACTTTCTCCGACTTGGTTCATGTATTGAAATGAATAAGAAACCACTTTCATGATAAAGTAGACCTTCTCTATAATGACAAAATTATTAATTTCAATTTTTATAGGGAACTGTTCAAAGAAGATCTCTCAGGGTATGCTGGGCTTAGAGCATGCCCCAAGCTGACAGTTGCTCATTTAGACCCATCATCTTTTCAGAGAATGAACGCTAGGCTTGCATTCCAACTTTTCAGTGACAGTGTTGCCAAAGGTATTAAATTTTATTGAGAAATGGGACTGGCAGGATTACAAGGTAGTGAGGACACTGAGACATTTACCAGTGATATAAATGTTGTTGCTGATGCACTCAATGCATTCATTCCCTCTCAGGCTCTTCGTAAAGGTTCACCTTCTCATACAGCTATTGTTAATTTTCTTCAGACCGTGAGATCTACCAATAACACCTTTGCCTCCAATAGAACCTTGAAATCACTAGTAGTAACCCTACAGAGTACTTTGGAAATGTGTGAATGGCTTTGGGAGAAATGTTATAAGTACATGTGTTGACAGGAAAGCTCACCCAAGATCCCTTGGAACGGCACTTCGGAATTATGCGGTCTTTCAGTTCAGATGATCATCCATCGACAATAGATTTCCTTCATTTGCATCTACTTCAATGTATATACGTCCCTATAAAACAGGCTTTAAATGTTGGTGGAAATTGTGAACCTAAACGGGAGCAGATCTTGACCTCGTATGTTAATCAGATGCGTATATTAGCCCGGAATGTGGAAGTGCATAACAAGACAGTGAAGCAATCAGTGGAAACTTCCTTTAAGGAAAAAATTGTGGTTCGAGATGCAGTAAATATCGAAGACTGGGAAAGCTCTGTACCTGAATTTGACAGCGCAGTTCGAAACTCTTCGATTGATAAGTGTTTAGTGTACCATTTGGCTGGCTATGTTGTTAAGCACTCTTCTAAATTTATTAAGTGTTCGCCTTGTGCTCATTCTCTACGTGACAATAATCTAAATAAATTTTCAGTTCTTACCGAAATAAAGGACTACGGCTCAATGAACAATGAAGTGTTTCTAACACGTCCTTCGAGAAGTGTATGTGAAATTCTTTTCCAGGCCGAGAAAGTAATTACCGGAAAATTAAACTCAAAATCGATGTGGAGCGAAATATTTTTTGATTGCATCGATTCTATAGAAACAATTTCAGTTGATCCTTCAGGAGCTGGCTGTTGTCTTCAGCATGTCATGGATGTTATCCCCAGACTTGTTTATCATTATATAAAGTGCCGATTTTTCTTCAGAACGAAGGAAATCCGCCGAGATTTGCAATCTCGAACATCCGCCAAGTCTTCACGCAAGCTTTCGAAAGTCCAGTAGCCGACAAAATGAATTGATAAGTAGAGTGTTACTTTAAATAGTTTATGAGTGCTTGTTTTAATATGCTGGGAATTATGTTTTTTTTAATCTGTGTCTGTATACTCCAGGAATCTGTGCTTTTCGTAACATGTAATGAATACCGTAGTTCTTATTTCCGTGAATTATATTTTCCATTGTGCCTTGCCGTGCTATTTTAATTGTAATCGCTAATTACTTTTTAAAAGAGTATTAGTTACAAAGTCATTCGTTTCCCTTAGCAGCATCCCTAAGACCAGCTGAGCTGACACCGGCAGCGTAGAACTTGCCCCCTCCAACGCTGCCTGGCGGGGCGCGCTTGAACTTGATGAGTCTTCTCACTTTCTCTTTCATTCGTCATGCTGTAAGGTTACCGGAGAGGTGTAGCCTAATGCTACATAGCCTAAAAGATTCCTCTTGAATTAGGCAATCATATACAAAAATAATTTTTCGAATCCGACTGGTAGTTCCAGGGATTAGCGCGCTTAAACACACAAACACACAAACTCTTCAACTTTATTATATTAGTATAGATTTTCCGTTATGTTTTTTTTTCATGACAAATGTAAGATGATTATTTAAGCCAATGTCTTACAAATTACGCCATTAAGCATAATTAACACTCCGAACTGAAAACGGTTGCAATTCTGGCTGTATAATATTCACTTAGTCTGCGGTGGGGTCTAGTAACCAAGTTCAGAACTAGTAGTCGATTACGGTGGCGTTTGGTGTCAAAAGTAGGAAGAACTATTTGAAATTCAATGTCCGCGGTCCTTAAAAAAAAGCAAAAAAGAAACAAACAGATACACACACTAATACAGTCATCCTATTTAACACCGGTTATCTGACAGATTCTACACACACCCAAAGTACACGGGGCTACATGACCGCGTTGTCGCAGCCCTAAACTGAGGAACCAACCAACCAACATTCATGTTAAACATAGCACTTGACATACAACGCCTAAAGGAACTACTTTCTCATCAAATGTGTAAATGTGTTGCTGTAATGCTTTATGCTTAATCTATATTATAGTAATGCCGGTAGTTTCAGATAACAGGCGTGCAGATGCGGGGCGGATGCGGTAACAGTCGTGCGGATGCGGGGCGGATGCGGATAGTTATCCACGCAGGGGTCTAACCATGGCAGCAATGGGGAGTTGAAGCAATCCAGGAGATCCGCTTCCCGGCAGCGTGGCTTTTCCCAGGCTTTTCCACACCCCCTTCTGGCAAAGGCCGCGATAGTGTCTTGTTTCAGGTCTAGCGCACTAACTTACCACATACTAATACAGACACAAAAGAAACACAGGTTATCAGACACATTCAACACACATCCATATACAAGGGCTGATAATAATAATAATAATAATAATAAAATCGTATGGCCTCGGTGCCGGGTGCAAGCTTTGTTATTTGACGTCCAGAGGGCATCTTGCATGTCGTATTTTGTCGTTCCTTGGAACACTATGAAAGTCAAGGGGGTTTGATATTTAAGATCCTTGACACTATAGCGCTTTCTTGTAGAGAATGGAGGAACTTTTTCATTTGGCGGAAACTCCCGAGATTAATTTTGCCATTAATACCATGGCCTTCTGAACTCAAATGGGTTCTTTAACATGCCAACAACGTATGACATGCATGTCGTGATTTTTGTCACCATTAAAAAAAAACACTTACCACGGCCAGGAGCGAACCTGCAAGCTTTTGGTTGGTAGTCCGACACGATAACCACTCACCCACCGTGGCAAGCTACACGGGCTGATGACCCCTAATACAAATCAACAACACTTTGCACATTGCATATTCTAGTGAGTGAACTGCTCCAGTTAATGTTCCTATGTAAATGGGAGAAGGATGTAATCAGAGATAGCGAGCGATTACTGTGACCATTATCGCTAATAGCAGCTGGTCTCAGTGGGGCAATAGTGGTTAGTGTCGTCAAGGGGACTCCCCGGTGGCGCTAAGTGGGGACTCCAGACTCTACAACTGCGAGACTAAATACACAACATCTTACGGTCCCAACATCGCGGGTTCAATTTCTGGGTGAAGAAATACAATGTTTGAAGGGCGGAGCGGAGAGTTAATTCTGCCGTTATTCTGTTTTGTAATGATTAGGGCTCCGAAGTTTAGGAAAAATCATATTTTTCCTTTGGAAGCCTCCGTGGCTTCGGCGGCAGCACGCCGGCCTCTCACCGCTGGGTCCGTGGTTCAAATCCCAGTCACTCCATGTGAGATCTGTGCTGGACAAAACGGAGGCAGACAGGTTTTTCTCCGGATACTCTGGTTTTCCCTGTCACAATTTCATTCCAGCAACACTCTCCACTATCATTTCATCTGTCATTCATTTAATCATTGCCCCAGAGGAATGCGTCAGGCCTCGGCAGCCGGCACAGTTCATATCCTGGCCGCTAGATGCGGGCTTCATTCATTCCATTCCTGACCTGGTCGGAGACTGGAAGCAGGCTGTGGATTTTCACTCATTTCATATTTTTTCTTTGCCTCTGTATTCATGGCCGATTGGTTTCTGACGCCAATCAAGTGATTATCGTCGCAATACAGTGGTTTTTATTTGTCATATAAATGCACATTTCGAATATTTTTTACCATTAGCTCATATTTTGAGCATTTGTTTTGTAAGAACGAGATATTTCAGTAGTTTGACGGCAGCTGTAAATGTGCAATGATCCTCAACTTGCCGAATGGGAACTAGTTTTTACAGAAATACACTGTAAATAACCACTTAAACATGTATATATATATATTTAAAAAAATCGAATTTACCCTCCAGGTTGGTGGCTCCCACGGACTCAGCGAGGGAACTCACCTCTACCGCCTCTACGGGCAGTGTCCTAGAGCAGGGAACAACCGATCAGAATGGATACAACTGGGGAGGTGTGACCAGCACCGCGCCCAGGTGGCCTCGCCTGCAAAGCGAACAGGGGCCTCATGAGGGAAGGGAGGGGGAGACGAGGAGGGACAGACAAGAAAGAGGAGAGGAGGCGGCCGTGGCGTTACAGTAGGAAACATCCCGGCATTTTCCCGAAGACGAGGATGGCTGAGGTGGGAATCGAACCTCCTCTACTCATTTGGACCACCTGAGGCTGAGTAGACCCTGTTCCAGTCCTCATACCACTCGTGGCAGAGCCAGGACCTCCGGGGCGGCAGCTAACCACGCTGACCGCTACGCTACGGAGCCGACTAATCATTCATATGAAAATAGGAATAAGGTATTTAGTTAACAATTTAACCTTGAAGGGACCGACGCTTGGATTTATAATTTAAAAGAACGGCCACATTTAATCAGAAACATTCAGGTCATATTTTGTCTTTTTAAAGGTCATTACGTCGACAAACTGAAACCAGAGGTACCGACCCTTGAGATAGGACACTTATGGCCGTAAACAATCTGGGCGATGTTACTTTTAACGGGGCAAATCGGCAAAGCCACGTTGGGAAAGTGCGACTTTTCCTAATGTTTCCGTTCCATACCAGCCACGGAGAAATGCCGCCACTTCTCGTCTGGTGAACTATCTCAGTGGTACTGTGCACTGCGCGACGTCATTTGGTAGCGGTTCAAATCAGACTATTTTCATTTATGAAAAAATAGGCTTATGAGATCACCTTTTGTCCGTGTGTCTGTGTGTGTGTGTGTGTGTGTGTGTGTCCCCTAGTAAAATCTAAATGGCTGGAGCGATTTCAATGAAACTCGGTAAGTTCATAGCACTATTCCGGACCACCCCGACCGTACCCTTAAAATTTTGTTACGTCTCACCAATCCAACATGGCGGCTATGCGAAATATTTCACCAGCATTCAATATCTTCGAAACTATTACCGATATCACCCTGCAAGATTGTAGGGTGATAACGGGAGCTAATATAAGTTTACCATCAGTGACTTTTGAAAACCTGGTAACTAAAAACCAACATGGTGGCCAAGCGAAGTTGCAACTTTTAAATAGACGTTTCTCGCGATTTAACCAACCAAACGCAATGAAACTTGGTACAGTATATGTTTATACACATTGTAATGAACCGACATCTAACTTCGTTCAATTGTTTACATAACCTCAAGATGGCAGCTGTGCGAAATATTTCATCGCCATTCTATATATCCGAAACTATTACTGATATCACCCTGAAATGTTGTACGAAGATAAAATGCACTAGTAAAAGTTCATCCATGAGAATTCCAAACATCTCTTAACTCTAAAACTAACATGGCGGCCAAGCGAATTTCAAAGTTTTAAATAGACTATTCTCTTGATTTAATCAACCAAACGCAATGGCACATGGTACAGCAAATGTTTATACACATTGTAATACACTGGTATCTAATTTAGTTCAATTGTTTACATAACCTCAAGATAGCGACTGTGAGAATTTTAAAATTATTTTTTAATTTCTCGTGTCGTATTCATGCGATCGAAGTGAAAGTTTGAATAATGAACCTACACAATAATTTTCCTTTAATGGTGCATGACTCTATGGCCTATACATATAAAAATCCAACATGGCGACCATCCGAAATATTTAGACGGTTCTCAATATTGTACAGCCCCCCCCAGGGGTATGCACCCCCTGGAGGCCATCCCCCCATCATCTATCTAAATCACCCCTAACTGGCAACCCTTGTAAGTCCAGACCAACATCTATTAACACCGCAAGGGCGGCTAACCAGTCTGGGAAGCTTACCCAATAATTGCATCACTACCACAAACAGCGACACACAATTAACTGGGGCATCTATGCCATCAGAATGTCGACGAAGCAACGCCGAAGAATATAAGAGGGAGCCTTAAAGGGGTCAAGCTCTCTCAATTACCAGTCTTACAGTGCGGCGGCCGGAGGCTATCGCTGGTATCATCAGGTGAGTCAGCAAGTGTTCAGAATCCTGTAACTTTGTAACCTTTACCCACAAATTGTATACACAAGTTTGTACACATTGTAACATTTACTACATCCCTTAAAAGGGACTCACTATTCCATATTACTGACCAATAAACACTTGGTCAGTACGCTACACCTGTATTACTATTTTACACGCCTCTTCACGACCTAAAGTCCATCCTGAATCCTCCGTCACGATTAGACGTGACTTACAGTAGCCAGATACTTGCTAGCGCAAGTATCATTGTATTCCCACATAGGCCCGACTGATAGGAGCAGCACGCGCCATAACGCTGACGCGTGCACATCGGTTATATAACCAGCCAGCCAGCCAGCTGGAAGACCAGCGCGTTGACCTGTACGCCAAGTTCATCCCCTAAAATACACCTACATCATTTATAGGAGCGCCCCTTAGTTCCTAACACTAAACAACACTCTACACTGGTCAGCTTGCCCGACTACGGGAAGCTACCCCCTTTTAGGCACTTCCTTATAAATTAACACAATAACTCTTCCGTTTTAGATCCAACCACCCCCCAATAAGGGATCTAAAACAGATGGTGGAGGCCGGGTACCACGCACAGTAAAATAGGACTCATACAACGAGTTTTCGTGGTCAAAACGGCCCGTACCGCACATAGCCAAGCGAGACTGAAAATTTTTTTTCTTTCCTCTCAGACAGAAAGCAGTTTTTTTTTTGCTTCGCACTGTCTACACAGGGGAAATTCTTAGCAAACCAACCCCCCAGCCCCGGAAAGAATTAGAGAGATACAGGATACACTGCCAAACACGCAGTTTTTTTTAAATTTAACGACGCATACACTTCATTCAGAATGGCACCTCATGCAGAGACAACAGAGATTGTAAGCCATAGAGGCAGTAGGGGTACGCCAATATTATTAGCATTATTGTTCAGATGTCAGAGGCACATACAAAGCCGGCAAACACAGATACGGGCACTCTAAACAAAAATCGGGGCAATACAGGGCAAACAGCCATACACCCCGTCAGAGGGTAGGACAGCGCGATTAAGATGCGCACATACGCTCTTGAATCACATACATGAACACCTCAACAGGATCCATATCCAAAGACACAGAATACACGACCGATTGATCACCACACATGGTCCTGTAATAGACAATGCAGCCCTCGAGAAGATGAGGGTGCACTACACGATTTTACACACTCAGCACAGGGAGTTAATTCGCGAACAAGCGTTTCTCCAACTAGTGGCCACAGAACTATACAGAACACAACCACACTGATACAGCAATTTGCCAGCAGTCCATGAGCCTCAACAGGCAGTACACCCAAATTTGGGACGAGTACCGCGAACTCCAGAACAACAAGGCCATTTTCGAGTACATGGCAGGGCCACCAGCCCAGCCGAGAGAGGACATAAGCGTAGATACGCTAACTCGGCAATTTGCGAGGATGTCCCTCTCGCCATGTACTGCCACACATGGGAAGGAGGTCACCATGGCCACAGTCCAGGAGACGGCCAGGTTAGACTACAATACACTGCGGTGACAAGCTTACACCACTACACATCCCTTAGCGCCGGTTCGGAAGGCAATTTTGCCAAACCGGGCAGCAGACCCTAGACCAACCCCCTCGCAACGGACGAACGAGAGGGAGTTGAAGCCAGGACCCTCAGACACACATAGTATGACAGGGAGACAACGGGAGGTAACCACGTCATGGGCTGAGGACGTAGAGCCCGCCCTACAGCACATTGAGCCTACACACACCCACACAGATAGACAAACACAATGGCAGGAGTCTACCGTGGCCACAGGCCAGAAAGCGGTCAGGCTACACGCCACCACATTGCCAGGGCAGAGACAGGCAATTAAGCGGCCTTTACCGCCAGTTCAAAGGGCAAGTTTGCCAGAACGGAGGCGAACACCGGCATTAGTACCCCAGGCGCGAATGCATAAGAGGGTGTTACATTCAGTCCCTCAGGATGCACGATACACGCACGCACATTGTGACCACGCACTAACACACGGTACACGGGGTATAGGAAAGGTGTTAATACCTACCCCACAAAACCACTCAGTCAAAAATACACACCCCCCCGTAAACTCTACTAGGGTAGCGCAGAGCGCAATTAGGCCTTCGAATACAGGTACACTCAAACCAGCAGACAGACGTTACGGTGGAAGTAGGCCCAGGCTTACTTTGCTAGAAATTCCGCCGGAAAATAGCAAAGGAGCACCTCAGTGGATTTCAGGGGCCTATAATCTCGTAACAGGGCGGAAGTCTTCACCTTCCAGAGCACGGACGCTCGGGCGGGAATAACCAGGGACACAGAAATAAACTAATAACACTTGCACATATATTAGGGACACACACATAAGCTCGTTTACACGAGAGAAATACGGCAATAAACACATAAAAACTCACTAACGTAAACGGCACATTTTTTTAAATGTATATGCAGTGCAACATGGCTAAACCAAAGGTGTATAAGTCTAAATTCTTCTTGATTTTTTTGAGCCCCTAGCATTTTTTTTTCACAAGCCATCCATGGTTATTAAGCATGGTTGGTCCATATTATAACTTGGATAACGTAAAGTTTCTAATATGCAAAGCCAAGCGGAAGCCCATCAGGTGAGCCACGCGGCTTAAGGCAGGAAAGAGATATTCCGAACACAGCTTAAGCATCAAATCACAGCATAGAGCTTAAGCGGGTCTTTCTAGATGGAAATGACTAAATGTTCTATGATCCGGTCCCACAGTTTGATAGATTCTCTTGTGGCGGGCGAGGGCCCTGATTATAGCAAGAATTAAGTATCTCAAACTATTTTTCAAAAGTGGTAGATTTCCCTGAGACGCAACTAGAGTACTGCCGTACTAACGTCACCAAACAGGTGGATACTACACTCAGGTCCTACTTCTCACTTTCAAACATTTTTCATATTGCTTACGACATAATTTTTACAGACTATCGCCACCTGCCAACCCACTTTAATAAAGCATACAGCAGTGGGCAGGCGACATACAATATATTTTTATACCTTTTCAAAGTGCTCTCTTAATACGGAGCGGGGCATAGCTCATTTTTTTTCTCTCTGCCTCAGTCATTAGGCCCGATGAAGGAAAAATTGGCCAAGTTGAACTATATATATTGCATCCATAGGCATACGTGACACGTTACACTGCCTATAACACGACTTTTTCTCCCCTCCATAACAACACGCAAGCTAAAACGCAAACACACCACAGGGTGAAAATCCCAGACTTTGGGAAACCCTGCATATTTTTGGAAATCACACAATCAATTTACATTGCCACATGACAGTAAAACACTATCAAAAGAAAAGGAAATGATCCCACTGGCAGACGTGGAAAGAAGGCCAAGAAATAGCCTTCGGACCTCACTGACCGCACCGGGATACGATCCTAACACTCGACAGAACTGTCCCGGAGACACAACCTGGAATGACACCAGAAACAATTACTCTGGGTAAAGACGGTCTCAAAACCCGCAACCTTCTGAATACCAGGAATATAAGGTCGGGTAGCTATCCAGTTACAGGATAGAAAAATAGAAAAACTAAAACAGATTGGGACAGTTCCACTAACAGATGTCCATAAATGAAAAACAACAAAATCACCTCCGGCACATAGTCACCAAACACGCGACTAGCGGCCCGGAGACACTCGTGTATAACGACATTTTGTACAATGGATAGGGACATAATCGACCCACGCTACATTAACACAAAACTTGGGGACACAAATGTAGTTAGTGAGAGGTTCTTTTGCATTACGGAGATCCTGCCCGCAATCACAAGAGACAGCAATCAAGTTCACACCTACACGTGCCGCGAACAAGAGCATGGTCAGAACATAAACAAATGAGGGCGCACGACATTGTAATTCTACACTACCACTGTCAGCGATAAGGCCCGCATGACTCGCCGACCTTCACGCATACAGACGAACTAAGCCAGCTCCAAGTGGACAGGAAAGACGCCATCATTCACGTCGGATACAAACACCTCATAACTCCCCAAATTACACTACGAGGAGAATTCAAAAACACACAAAACTCTTCACAGGAATGCGTATTCCCATCTGCGCATTTTAAATACACGGTACATGTGCCATAATATATACGGCACAAATACCGTCGTAACAAGCCTTTACACTAAGCCGGGTCCGAACCCATGATCACACACCACACTCGTACCAAAAACTAACTAACCAACGGTATTTTTGGTACGAGAGACACAAGCAAAAACCACACTGGGGACACCTCAATCCCTGAAACACAACGCAGACATATAACACAGAGAATTACATAGATCACGGGTCCAAATCCCAGCAAAAATTGGACACCAGGGAAAACAACTATCCAGGCTTTCAATCACACCGAAATTGGCCCATACAACTACAGAACCAGATAATACCACATTTCCTTCGGCCAAAAGCCAGGCATGAAATTTCAATTACACCTGACATGGAAAATATATTTCCCAAACACAGGTACAGAAATTTCGTAAGACAAAGGTCTTATGGAATAGTGGCCACACAACAGTACTAGCTATTGCTACACTAGTCCGCCCGGAATCTAGAACAATGACAACACTCGCATACATACAAGAAAACACGTGCCGGCAGCTGACATACATAACGTCCGAGCCTGCCATTACACATACAAACCGCTGACTTGCAGGTTTCGTCACATTGCAATACTGCTGGTGACAGACACTAGTGTTGTATTGGCATTGATCATGAAATTACAAGCACAAAACAATCTTCATGCCACACATTTTTTTTAACACGCAAGAACAATTATGACATTTAGCAATGGACAGACGTGACAGACCGAAATTATCTTGGGCCCATAGGAGCACGTTCTCAAAGACGTTGACAGGCCACGGGCACCTCCTGCCCATACACGCGATACATATTAGGACTTAGCCTATAACTGACCAACCGTCCGCGTGGTGTAGCGGAACATAGTCACACACACACGCGCTCACTAATCAAGGGCGAACACAGACAGGGGCTCTGAGGAAACAAGACCTCCCCCCTAATAACTTCCTTTCGCGATTTTATTTATAAAAAGGAATCATTCCAGGCGATTAGGACATGGCCAGTCGCACTACGACCACTGGTCACATTCACACTACAAATGGCAGACCAGATTAAGTCGTGACGTCACAGCGTCACGACGCTTTACTATCCCAAGGAGCGGATAGAAAGCAGACATGGACCAAGGGAGGATGACAGGAGGCTACCATCGTACCACCTTACTCCCCTCCAATAACCTTCCCACGTCCAACATGAACAACGCAGACACGTGAACACGATGAAAACAGCTACACTACATTACAAAGTATACACAGGGGTGATAGACTTCATGCGTTTAAAGAGAAGGCTTACTACGCCTTGGACCTCGATGCTACCACCTGAGTATTAGGGGTGGGTCGGCAAACAACAAATAAGCATAATGCGCATCTCCAAATGAGAGATGAGGCCACAATCACATACTAACCATTTTTTAAATTAAATACTCCCGCATGACAGGGATATATTATTATTACGCCTCACCATACACCTATCCTTACATGAGTGCGGATGCCTCATATCCAGATACCTGCAAGAGTATCCCATCCATTTACCAAGGGTTATCACTATAAAACCTGCATGGAATTTTTATATTTTTGCAATCCTGGGAATTACCTGCCCCAGTCCACTCATTGTAAGAGCAATCCTAGTAGCATTACCGGCTCAAGGCCACCATTTATTTGAGCCCAAAGATGCGCAACCTCTTCCTACCATGCTTTCAGCCCACTCTACAAATAACTACCCCCAGATCCTAATAACACGGTACCTGACGTCATAGACCCTACTAACACCTCCATAAAGGTTAACGAAGCATTATCGCTGGAAAGCTGACGTAGCAATAGTAGACCTAAAGTAGTCTATGCACCTAGAAGCTCTACAACCCCACAACACTTGAAATATTTTACATTTTACACTAAATTAAATTATTTACACAGGTTACGCCCATATTTTTTTATTACATGAAAAGGAATCTGAAACACTCTGATTGGTGATAGCGGCATAAGCCGAAGGCCAAAGGCACCACACTGGAGCAGAGCTGGGGAAGGTGATGATGACCCTTACCCCAGTTGGCTCAACAAATCACTGACCCGACCGAACAGACGAACCACGTAAGGTTGAGGCACTCGCGGCCTGGCCGGGCAAGCTCTGGAATCCTAGGTGCGCCTAAATTGCCCCTGGGAGGAAGGGATGCTACACCCACTATGTGCCACGGTCATCGACGCCAAGACCTGCAGGGAAGACTTTCTGAGGATGGTGGGAGAAATAGCTCACTCCGCGCCGGACTCAGGGGCTGACCCTAGGGACGACCCAAATTATGACTAGACTTATAGTTAAATTTAAGTAAGTTTGGCTTCTACAGCGGGAAGCAAGACTCCTGTGCGTTGGAGTGAAATATAATTACGGCCAACAGTGGCGAAGAGAATATAATTGCTGCCAACAGTGGCGAAGAGAATATAATTGCGACCAACAATGGCGAAGAGAACATAATTGCGGCCAACAGTGGCGAAGAGAATATTATTGCGGCCGACAAAGGCGAAGAGAATATTATACTGCGAAAAGCATACTACGATTGCCAATGAAGGCGAAGATAACATTATGCCATTGGACGATGTCCAATGCCCACTTAAATGGCGATGCATCGGGCAGCCTAAGGGCATTAAATAGACATGCAACGAGCTGTCTAGAGGGGTTACAGTGGGCAGACCCAACTACGACTACATACGCAAAGGCAAAGGTAAAGAGCTGATAAATACAGCGGGCGAAACGGTTTGCTTAGGGGCACCGTAAGCCGCCTGTGACTAGGTTAATACTAGTTCATAATCATTTAGAATAAACGTCGACAATTAGGATTAAGACGGAGGGGACTACGAGGCATTGTTGGGTTCCGGTCTCAACAATGTACTACAAGGGCCCCCGCGAGAGAAATCGGACGGACGAGCCTCCATCTAAATTTTAGTATTTAAGTACAGTGCCATTTTTAAGGTCACTTAGATGTAAGCAAATTCAACAAGCGCTGTTGCTACAATTGGGCACAGCACATTTCGGCTTTAGAATAAGGTCTACTCGGCTTGTACATACAGCATAGTTTTACAATTAAGGCAATTTTTAAAATTAAGGAAATTTCTTTTTAAATTAAGGTAGAATATCTCGGCACCTGATGGCGACGCAAATCCTTCACCAGGGTAAGCCCGATAGCACATAGGTTAACGATAGCACATAGGTTAACGATAACACATAGGGTAACGATAATACAGTAAAATAAGTATAATTGAGATGGAATATATCGGCACCCGGTAACAAAAATTCCGCTACCGGGGTAAGACCGACAACACATTAAGAAACGGCATTACGGCACCGTATAGGGTAAGCCCGGCCACACATCGCTTAACACTAACCATGCCATTTTTTTCACAGGTCAAAAGAGCTTCAGACTGTGGATACACTGCCACAGGGAGCGTCATAGAAAATAGGCAATATTTAAATGTTTTACTAACCTCTCCATTTTTTTTCAGAGATCTTCACCAGGAATGCACTGGTGACTATGATTTTGCTGCCATAAAGCAGCAGTATGCTTTTAATGCCCCCTTACTATTGTATTACACCTGTGCGCACTAATTTATATTTAATATTCATCTTCACTTACAGGATCACCACATTTTTACACCTACACTTTAAAAATCTGCACAGCAGGGCTGATACCTGTGGGGTATCAGGCTCGCTGGCAGATCAACATACACAAAATACATAAGGCGTCAAAAATGCGGCGCAAAATTACGGCAATGAGGGCGCAACCGGCTGTGGCGGCGACTCTCATTGTCAAGTGTGAAAGCATTCACCCACAGGGAATGCTTCACAGATTAAGAATTAAGGTTACATTTCAAGCGGTACGTCCACTAAACCGTAACAGGAAGTGGCCGTACAGGATTAGCCGTGAGACGGCAAGCGTACGTACAAAGGGGTAGCGTGCACGCGAGGTACCAAAAACTAGAATTATAAGAGATTAGCGCGCTTAAGTTAGACATAAGACCATTGTAATTAATAATTTTAAAGGGAAACTTAATACAAATTCATGCGCCCACGGGCAATTATTCCACTAGACATAAGGTCATTGTAATTGATAATTTTAAAGGGTAACTTAATACAAATTCATGCGCCCACGGGCAATTATTCCACTAGAAATCAATAATATTCCTAAATGTCAACATATGAACATCGCAACATAGCACATTAAACAGTATATTTTTTTGTTTGTTTCTTAAATTCACATGTACACAATGTCTATGATTTGTTTTCTTTCATTTTTCTTTCTTCTAACTTCCCCATTTGTCAGGGTGTTCCGTTTTATCCCAAATCAATAAATGCATTTTGAATATTTCCCTTAAATTATACCCTGGAACACCCATTTTTGTCTATTTCTTCTCTCTTTCTCATTGCAGGGAGCACTTTTTCCCTAAGATAGGGCGGACGACGCAATCATCCGTTCAGACCTGGGTTTTTTTCCTCCCTGCACAACAATGTACCGAATAACTATCAGCACCATGTATTTTTTTTTCTTCAAACTTTCAAAATGTCAATATCGATTTTTTTTTCATGCAATATTTTTATAATGTCTAGGCCAATATCAATGTTATATATATATGTATATCCCATAACCCTCCCCTCTGAACACGAGCTGATCTCACACCTACACAGCAACACGACATCACAACATCATACGAAGAAGAGGACACCAACAGAAGATACGAGGGGGCTTCAAGAACAACCACATCAACTACATCTATTACATCGACATCCCAACCCCTAGTTCCGTTCCCGTTCGCGAGGACGCGAACTAAATAGGGGAAGAGGCTTGTACAGTCCCCCAGGGGTATGCAGCCCCTGGAGGCCATCCCCCCATCATCTATCTAAATCACCCCTAACTGGCAACTCTTGTAAGTCCAGACCAACATCTATTAACACCGCAAGGGCGGCTAACCAGTCTGGGAAGCTTACCCAATAATTGCATCACTACCACAAACAGCGACTCACAATTAACTGGGGCATCTATGCCATCAGAATGTCGACGAAGCAACGCCGAAGAATATAAGAGGGAGCCTTAAAGGGGTCAAGCTCTCTCAATTACCAGTCTTACAGTGCGGCGGCCGGAGGCTATCGCTGGTATCATCAGGTGAGTCAGCAAGTGTTCAGAATCCTGTAACTTTGTAACCTTTACCCACAAATTGTATACACAAGTTTGTACACATTGTAACATTTACTACATCCCTTAAAAGGGACTCACTATTCCATGTTACTGACCAATAAACACTTGGTCAGTACGCTACACCTGTATTACTATTTTACACGCCTCTTCACGACCTAAAGTCCATCCTGAAACCTCCGTCACGATTAGACGTGACTTACAGTAGCCAGATACTTGCTAGCGCAAGTATCATTGTATTCCCGCATAGGCCCGACTGATAGGAGCAGCACGCGCCATAACGCTGACGCGTGCACATCGGTTATATAACCAGCCAGCCAGCCAGCTGGAAGACCAGCGCGTTGACCTGTACGCCAAGTTCATCCCCTAAAATACACCTACATCATTTATAGGAGCGCCCCTTAGTTCCTAACACTAAACAACACTCTACACTGGTCAGCTTGCCCGACTACGGGAAGCTACCCCCTTTTAGGCACTTCCTTATAAATTAACACAATAACTCTTCCGTTTTAGATCCAACCACCCCCCAATAAGGGATCTAAAACAATATTTACGAATCTATCAGAGCAATCAAACTATATTTTTTAATGTTCATAGGGGCTATGGCATAAGTTCACCTATAGGACTTTCAATGACCTGATGATCACAAATCCAACATGTAACAGTACATAACTCTAAGACCTACATGTATAAAAATCCCACATGGCGACCATCCGCAATATTTAGTCGGTTCTCAATATCTACGAATCTATTACAGCAATCAAACTGAAATTTTGTATGTTGATAGCGGTAATTAACATAAGTAGGATATATGAAAATAGGCTTTAGTTCTTCACAGAACTACTTGTTTTTTCTCCGTGCACGGTACCACTGAGATAGTTCGCCAGACGAGAAGTGGCGGCATTCATCCGCGGCTGGTATGTAACGGAAACGTTAGAAAAAGTCGCACTTTCCCGGCGCGGTGTTGCCAATTTGCCTCGTTAAAAGTAACATCGCCCAGATTTTTAACGGTTCGTTCCTGGCCATAAGTGTCCTATCTCAAGTTGCGTCAAATAAGGGCCTGAACCTCTGGTTTCAGTTGGTCGACGTAATTTTGCGACATCCTGTATTTGCTTGCATATTCTGTCTATTGTTAGTTCTTAAGCATCCTAGCCCTAGCTGATATAATAGTCTTTCACTAGCAATATGATCAATGAGCTGGACAGGAAATTACGTACTAAAGCGCCTCTCCTTAAAGTATGGGTCTTTGGTAATATGACATACCGCGGAAATCTCATTTAACTTGGTTCTGAGGTAGAAAGAAACGGGTTAGAATCCCAGCTCTGCCAAGAAATTTAATTCCGATCTGAAGGCAGGGACGGGCTACACTCAGCTTTGTGAGGAATCCCTGAGAAGGAGTGGGTTTGATTCCCACCTCAGCCGTCCTGCAAGTGATTTTCCTTGGTGTTCCACTTCCATTCCAGGCAAATTCCGGGAAGGATCCTAACTTATGGCCACGGCTCCCTCCTTCCCAAACCACATTTGAATTATACACAATAATGGTTGGTTCCTCAGTTTAGGGGCTGCGACAACGCGGTCATGTAGCCCCGTGTACTTTAGGAGTGTGTAGAATCTGTCTGATAACCGGTGTTAATTGTGATGGCTGTATTAGTGTGTGTTATCTGTAATTCAGGTAAGGACTCCAGACGATCAATTTCAAGTAGTTCCCAAGTTTGCTACCAAACGCCAGCGTCAACGACACCTAATTCTGAACTTGGTTACTAGATGCCACCGCAGTCGGCTCCTGGAGACGAACGTTGGAACCTAAGAGCGTTAGTCAAAGTTAATTTATAATTCAGCTTCAAACAAGTGTAATTAGTGGAATGATCTTTTACATGCCATAAATATATGACATGGAACCACTAGCTTTACTTCCCCTCGGAAGGAAGGCATTCCGAGGGATTTTTAATGCTCTTAAAAAATCCAATGACTTTGGCCGGGTTTGAACCCGTGACCTTGGGCTTAGAAGCTCAGCCTATACACTCTAAAACAGTGATCATAATAACACAGGTTATCAGACAAAACTTGACACACTCACACTCAAGTATAAAGGGCTAATTGGCCAAGATGTCTAAGCCCCCAAAATGAACCAACAACAACAACAACAACCAAAGAGCAATGCTACGATTTGATATGCCTGCATAAATTTGTTCCTTTTGAGAATCATGTTGAGAGGAACTGTGCTGAAAGTGTCATTGATTCTTGATTCGTTTTGAATGTCTTCAGTATTGATGAGCATGTTGAGACTGTTTGGGGGTAGAAAGATATGATGATGATAATTGTTATTTTAAGGGGCCTAACATCTAGGTTATCGGCCCCTAATGGACTGGGTGATAGCGAAAATGACAATGCAATTTTTTTTTGTCGTGTGGCCTCCTGAGAGGCCGAGTGCAGGTCTTTCTATTCGACGCCCGAGGGCGACCTGCGCGTCGGGATGAGAGATGGAATGGAGGAAGATGAATGAAATTGGACAAAGATGTGGAAGGAAGCGGCCGTGGCCTATCAGAAGGCACCGTCCCAGAATTTGCCTGGTGTTGAAAATGGGAAACCACGGAAAACCATTTCAAGGAAGGCCGACGGTGGGGCTCGAACCCACGCGACTACCGAGTCAGCAGAGAGCTTGGCCCCATGGCCTAACACTGCGATTTAGCCCGCGTAGCCACTACTGTCGGTACAATGCAATGGAAACCATAACGAAACTTAAGCTGTACTGAAAATACTTACAAAATGGAAGTCAGATTGAAACAACTCACAAAATGTAGATTAGGTTCAAAATACTCACAAAAGGTAATTTAGAAGGAGAATACTCACAAAAGGAATTTAGATAAAAAAATACGCACAAAATGTAGTTTAGGTTCAAAATACGTACAAAATGCAATTGAGGTTCAAAATACTTACAAAATGCAATTCAAATTGAAAATACAGAATGCACGTTAGATTGAAAAAGGCCGGTTCAGATTCAAAATACTCACAAAGTGCAATTGGAATTTAAAATGCTTAAAAAATATGGTTGAGATTCAAAATACTCACAAAATGTAATTTAGAGACACGGGGAGCCAATTCAAAAAAAGAGGGCGGGAATCTTAAACAGAAAATAAAGTATAATGTAAAGAAGGCTGATCCCACGAAGAATGAGGGATCAGGAGAGATGAGAGAAGGGCCAATAAAGGCGGAAAGGAAAGAGACTCCCTAGGCCTCGGATACCCTAATAGCGTCAGGATTAGAAGAAACAAGAGTTGACCAAGAGAGGTCGACAGGAAAGAAGACGGAGAGGAACCCGGCACAAGTAAGTGGAAGCAATGCCGGACTCAGCTGGGATCCCATGGTCGCCAACCCACGTCCCACTGGATGTGAGCCCCTGAGGGGTGGGGTTGAAGTCGACAAGAAGCTGTGCACTCCATCCTCTTTGCACTTTAGGTGGTTGTCAGGGGTGGAACACCGAGGTCATCCACAGTCTGCGAGGGAGCCGTGTCAGTACATTTACTGGCACGTTAAAGATCCTCTTCGGGGCAAAATTCCGGCACCCCGGCGTCTCTAAAAGCCAGTGTAGTTAAAAGGGACGTAAAACCAATAACATTATTTACATCCACAGTCTGTTATTGTATCAGCACTGCCCCAATATCTTTCCTGCAGAATAAATGGGGCTGTAGCATTTCACGAGCTGAAAATGGATTGCTGCTATAATATTTAATTTGGACACTAAATACTGGCGTTACGAGATACCGGGACAATTTGTGGAGGTCGCCTCTCTTTTTACTCTGCACTCAGTTGTCAAGTACAGTGTCTACTTGGTACATTCAATAGCTGTCCCACGACACAGTTGGTGATTCATTTCGCTATGAGACATACACGAGAAAATAGAACATCAAAAACAAGTAGTTCCGTGACGAACTACAGAGCCCATATTTCTTAAAATTTACCAAATATTCGAAAATATTCTGATCTATTATTGTGCTAATTTTGGATGAAATCGATTTGTTAGTAAAGAAGTTACATGTATTTAAAAATTGGACTTATCAGCAGGCTTAAATAATGTTGCCAGCACTGGCGTATATTAGTTACTCCAAATTAATTTAGAATGTTAGGTACTATACGTATGCAAAGTTTAAAGCAGTTGGCTTGCATCTATTCTGATTTATAGATATTAGGGCAAAGAAGGAGAGAGAACATTTATTTAGAGTTGGCAGCTCTGCTGGCTCTTAAAAATACGCAACGTCATATCTGTTATTTTACACATAGTGCACCCTTCTGAAGAATTAATACATGGTCATACTTCGCCTAGCTCAGTCGATAGGGGGTGGTTCATCCATTCCCACGATATGACACATATATTTGGGATCATAAGTAACAGGTCAACACTAAAAAAAACTCCTATTAAAACATATTTAATTGTAACTAATAGGCGCTACAAACAAGGTAATGCACATCAAATAAATGACAAAAAATCAATACAAAATCTATATTACACAATTACTTATTCCATTAACAAGAAATCTTCACAAATACAACATCTGATCATTGATATTACGGTTCCACCGAATCTATAACATTCAAGTTTCACTTCCACATGGCTTCCTCACCTATGCTTGTTTCATGAGTTCTAACGTCTCCAAAAATACTTGACAACTTTATTACTTCAATAACATGAATTAACTTTCCTTCTTTAGCCTTGGTTTCTTTCAAATGTGCAACCAACATTTATTTTTAAATTAATAATAATAATCTCAACTTGGGTTTTCATGCATCAAATTTTCTCTCTCTCTATATATGTAAAGTACTCCTTTATCTTTGGCGATCGTGCCGTCCTTATTGTTCACAAATTACTGAAAGAATAAAATAAATAAGCCTCCCAGAATTATTTATATTTTTAAACAAAGAACACCTTTATTTTCGATTGTCACTCATGGGAATTTATAATTACTTTAGGATAACATACTCCTAATTAACGGCATCTGAAACGATAACTTAAGCAAGGTATATTTCTAATGACATGGCTACGGGAATTGAACCTCAGCACCGTCGATTCTAATGTTCATGCAATCTCTTTAACACTCCTGTGTTTACAAATAACATCTGGCCCTCCCAAGGCATTAACAGGCCGGCGAACTCTTCTTCACTAGGTCGAGCCCATCACAAAATTTATGACCATAGACATCAAGTCTGCTACGCCAGGCTGGGGTACACTTCTTAAGGACTTGGCTGGCTGAGTTTATCACACCAGCTTTAAATTTTAAAACCCTACGGTTACGTTATTACGGCTACCTATCGGCCGACATTCAGATCTTACAGGATAATGTAATTAATCTATGAGTATCAACGCTGCCCGGTCTGGAGGACGAACATTATTTTAAAGGGCTACTCCATTTTTTTTAACGCTGGCCAAGGCAATCGTGAAATCTATTCCCAGGGCTCCACCCATTTTCGGAAGATTCGTAGATAATTTGGGAGCGGGAATCTAACCACCGCCCTCCACATTTCATGCGACAAAGAGCGGTATATAAGCAGACCTCTCTTCGCGATTTATACAACAACAATAGTGCTCCCTTTACCGACGATTATATGGATCCGTCTCACTCAGTCCCTAGCAACTACACTCATGATTAACCATTCCTGACTTTATTTACAGCAATCACTTGAATGTACTAATCAAGTGGATGTCGCCTTAAATGAGACCTGTAGACTAATTACAGGCTACTTGAGATCTACACCACTTGACAAACTCTACTGTCTAGCAGATATACCTCCTCCAGATATTCGTCGTGAGTTTGCATCCAGACTGGAGAAATCTAAAGCACAGAATCTGACAACCCATACTTTATATGGGTATGAACCAGCAACACAAAGACTCAAGTCAAGGAAAAGCTTTCTCCATTCAACAGAAAGCCTTAGTGAATCACCGATGAACTTCAGAATGAACTCATGGCGTTCCAGATCCAGGCACCTCGCAGGATGGATGTTACCTTCTGAGAGCCTCCCTCCAGGTTACCAAGAAAGTTGGCCTACATGGAAGACACTGAACAGGTTGCGCTCAGGAGTCGGAAGAACAAAGAGCAACATGCAAAAGTGGGGATTTGCCTGTGACTCCACACTCTGTAATTGCGGTGAAGAGCAGAGAATGAGCCATCTTCTTGTCTGCTGGTTGTGTCCAACTACATGCTCTCCCCAGAATGTAAATGATGCTACGACAGTAGCATGTGAACTTACCGCATACTGGTCAGGCCAAATATAATTAAATTCATATTTGAGTGGAACAACTTAATGTTTATCAGAAATGACAATGTTTATAGTACCAGTTCTTGATATTATCCTTTTTTGGTGTAATTGTAATTGTCTTGTTTCTCCTTTTTCTGTTATCTTTTGTTGTTTGTAATATATGTTTCTGACACGATTAAATATAAACTTGAATTTACTACTTAATTTCCGCTTATTTCAGCGTAAATCAATATATTTCGTGTAAAGCTTTTCGTGAAGAATAATTTATTTCCAAGCCGTTCTTAACCTTTCCCCTGATGACCTTAACAATACAATGAGCAAATCATTTAACTTGAACATTTTTGGTTCTACCATGATTTCCTTGAACATACTAGTTCTACAATTCATTTCCTTGAACATACTAGTTCTAACACTTATTTACTTGAACATACTAGTTCTAACACTTATTTACTTGAACATACTAGTTCTAACACTTATTTACTTGAACATACTAGTTCTAACACTTATTTACTTGAACAGACTAGTTCTAACACTTATTTCCTTGAACATACTAGTTCTAACACTTATTTCCTTGAACA
Organism: Meconema thalassinum; assembly: GCA_946902985.2. NCBI lineage: Eukaryota > Metazoa > Arthropoda > Insecta > Orthoptera > Tettigoniidae > Meconema > Meconema thalassinum. Next base: position 209,833,112 of record OX336399.1, on the reverse strand, counting down.
TACTAGTTCTAACACTTATTTACTTGAACATACTAGTTCTAACACTTATTTCCTTGAACATACTAGTTCTAACACTTATTTCCTTGAACATACTAGTTCTAACACTTATTTACTTGAACAGACTAGTTCTATAACTTATTCACTTGAACATATTAATTCAACAACTTCACATCTTCACTTTAAGAGATTTCTACTCTTACCACAATTTACTGGCGCTTACAATTTTACATTTCACTATCATTTATTCCTCTTGCTGGCTATCGATTCAAATCTGTTTGTTCCCACAACACAACTTCCTTCACATAATAATTCCCTTTTCCATAAACGTGTGACATATCGAATTTTACTAAAGGACGCACGACCCCAAAATACACTTCATAATGTAAAAGTTGTACTTACATATTTGTTTAGGTGGTCTCCGCCAATGGTTATGGACCTGTTCATCCACTATAATTTGTTTAATCCTCCATATTTATCATTGTGGCACTCCTACATATATTTCTTTCACCACAAGTTGCACACATTTTCAATTTTCTTAAATCCCCTTTCTTAGGGGTTTCTAACATATTTGATTGCAGAAATACACTTATTAACCCTTAAAACACTTGAGAAATATTATTTACACACAAATTTTACACTTAGGCATGAAATAATGTCTTACACACACATGTGATTCTTTTCCTAATTCACACGTTTTCACTCTTCTCTTTGTCTCCTCCAAGAAATGTAGGTCTTCGTGGATCTCTATCATGGTCCTAAACAACTACTTGAAATAAATGAAAGTCTCTGATCTCCTATGGTCTATTCTAGACCTCTCCTACAAACCACTGAATGTCTCTGGTCTCCTAACCGTTACTTCCCTGCTCACCTCGGATAGTTCTGTTTCAATATTTATTTCTGTTCCTATCGGCCCTGACTTCACTGTAATGAAACGATATTATCAGTGTACGGCTACGGTAATGTACTCAACCGTGTGTCTCTTTAGGCACGTCTCTCTGAATCGCTGTCTAAACACGAACTAGCGCTCGGTAATAAGTGGTTTTCCACTCCAATTGTACGTTTTAAATGTGTTCTCTCGAACTCCTTACTAGGATTCCTCCAATTAACGATTTGAAGGCTTATACTTGCCTCAAATCATTACTGCTGCTATTGACTCGTAACACTTCGAACTAACATCCCTAATATCCTGAATTTCCCAAGCACGGGCAAATTCTGACTCTTATATTTCCACGATACTTCCACACGAGTTTCGAATTACTTGGTTGATAGAGTATAGCACTCTCTTGGCGCTCACGGTAACTGAACTCTGGTGCTCTCGGTAACTGACTACTCCTTGACGCAGCCCTCCCTATACAGAGGTTCACTGAAGACTGTATGCTTCTTGAATCAGCACGACCTTCCATTAAGGTCCGTTGTAGACTGAATACTTTATACTCGATGAGACAGTACGACACCTTACTAGGTTCGATCAAGACTGAATGTCGTTGGTTGAAACAGCGGGACCTCCACTAAGGTCCTCGGTAGACTGAATACTTCTGCCTCGGCAGACGGGCTATTTATCTGATTTGAGCAAATGTAGTCCGTTTCCACCCCTCTTGAAACTCACTTCTAAAGTTATCCTCGTAGCTGATTATAAAAATTACTCTTGTACTCCCTGAAGTCCATAGGTTTTCAATATGATTTCAAAATTCAAAATCGATCGTCCAGTTCTTCTATAAAGATTTCCAAAATGGTCTTATTTCACGTGGTCGTGTCCCTTTACTAATTTTCTTCCGCGCGATCCGTTCGCGAAGGACAAGTGACTTAAGGCTTAACTTCCTGTACAATAATTAGACGATTTAATGTTCTTGAAAATTCTCTTCCTAATTATCAGCCATTTTGGCATATTCCGAAGCTCATAATTTTGCGACTTTTCGAAAATATTACAAATTTTGCAACATTGCATGCTCTGTCTGCAACGAACATCGCGGTATTATTGCTGGTTCATCATAGCTAGGGGAATTCCCTTCCTTTCTCGCTGATTATTCGTCACTGTGTGATTCCTTCTTGCAGCTGCGTTAGCAGACTTATGGTGGGTGAGTCACCTCGCACGTGCGGGTATAGTCATCTTTATGATTCACAGACCGCTGCGTCTTGCACTGCGATTTCGTTCCGTTTCAACACACGAGAAATCTTCTTCTTGTATACAGCTCAAGTCTGTAAGAATATTCTACTTCTTTCTTATAAAGGCACGGAATCGATTCCTTGTGCCTGCTCAAAAGGGCACAATAGAAAATACGAAATTTGGTTGAAATCCAATTGATAGTGTAGAAGTTACATGCATTTACAAATTAGACCTATCAGCAGGCTTAGAATCATGTTGATAACACTGTCATGTTGTCCTCCAGAAAATTAAACTGAAATATTAATATCTACATGTGTGCCAATTTTGGAATAGCTCCCATGCATTCCTTCCATGATATCAATTATGGAGCTGACATTTCAATCGGGATTTTTCAGCAGTTGGTAGCACTGACGTCATTTCTAAATATGGCCTTGATATATTCTTGTATAGATCTTTACTCATACCAAATTTAGTTTCTATAGCTGCAACCGTTAGGACGGACATTTTCACGGATCGATCTCATAAGTCTACTTTTTCTCATTTTTACAAAATGTGAAAAGACGAAAAGGACACGTATCTCAGTTTCTTCCATACACCCCACCAAAATATACAGAGTGGTCCACCCGCCCCTTATTATTTAGTTTTATGAAACCCAACTAACATCGCATTTCTTCCGATGGTCGATATTGCTCTGCGCTCTGACTGTGTGACAGCAATGTAATTGGGTCATGGGTCTAGCAAAGAAAAACCGAACTTAAACTTTTCCCCGCCAAATACTATGGCCAATTCTACTAACATATGACTTACTGCTCCTAGAAATAACACACATACACGTAATACGATCGAATTAATAGCTTATGCCACGTGATCTGTAATAGTAAAATGTTAAATCAACACCACAAACCGTGATTGAAGACTTTGAGATGAACCTAAACGTTTGAGGTGGGACGGCTACAGTAACTAAAGCACGTTTAGCGTGCGGTATCTACCATGTGTTTGTGGCTGAGAGGGCCAGTTGGTCACTAGTCGTGGCCGAGTGAGGTGCGTGTGTGCGACCTGTGTGATCGCTTTGGAAGAGTGTACGTTTCCTAATACCGGTGCTTCCAATAGTTCCACGGTTGTACTGACCTTCCGTGTGTCATTCGGACAATACTTTTTCAAGTAGTGTTCCAGATAGGACAACAAATCAAGAAACCCAGAAAACCCGCTGAAAATCATGTTTGGATACCAGAGGAAAAACACCGTACGCTGTCAATGGGACAGGCAGAGTTCTCGCCCCCACACCAGGAGAAATTCACCGCTGGATTATCGATACCCTCCGGTTGACTGTCGACCAAGTAGAAGCCATCCAGTTAAATGCGCAAGAAAGAACCATGTACATCAAGGTAATCAGCATATCTACTTATCAAAAATTGCTAAATACTTTTGAAGCTCCTATTAAATTTCAGTATGACTCAGGCGAAATGACTAATGTTAAGCTCTCCACAGCGGATTCAAATTTTACCGCAGTGCGTATATTTAATGTCCCACTCGAAGTTCCCCCTGAAATTTTCAAATCCGTCCTGTCGAAATATGGCACTGTGAGTGACGTCAGGAAAGGTACAATGGTCTTCTGCTTATCAGTTCCCGGTGTATAATGGAATACGTGCAGTCACTATGGAAATCAAACAAGATTTCCCCTCCACTGAGACTTTTGGTGGCCATTCTGGCTACATATCTTATAATGGACAGAAACAGACCTGATTAATTTGCAAAGCTAACACACATCTACGTATCAACTGCCCAAAGAAAATGATTCCCCTCGGTATAACTCCTACACAACAACGACGTGTCCAATACTCGGATGTTGTGACACAGCAAACGTCACATGAAAACATGCTTATTAATCAGTCAGCTGGGACACCAGCAGAAGTGGCCTCTGACACACATGACGCAGAACACGTACCTTGCACTGACCAGATCAGCGAGCAACACAGTGCCCCTGTCCCATCGGCCACCTGTATGGCAGCCTTAGAGCCAACTCTGCCGTCACTACAGGCTGCCACAGAAATTTTGTCTTCACTGCCCCCACCTTCTCTGGTACCTACCGACTCACTTAAGCAGGTTGATCGGGGATCTGAGAACGTATCTAAGTAGATTAAAACAAATGCCTCGATTGCTGTACCAGCCCCGAAGAATCAAACTGGTTCTACAAATGTTCCCGCAGCTGTGAAAAAGGAACAAAATCTTCATTCTACGTCATCTAGGGACCCACGAACGCTCTCAAACGCTGACAGCCGGCCTATGAATGGCACTCATAAGGAACTCTCACCCTAATTTGGCATAGTGCACCAGTATATTTCTCACCCGTGTCTTTTTTTAATTCTTTCTGCTTTTTCTCGAGTCCACCTTCCAGTATGTCTAGCACAGCTTTTATACTTCTCTTAATGGCGCAATTTCTCACTGTGGCCCCCTGAAATTTCAACTGTTGGAGAGATTCCTTCGAGATGCAGACTTTGACATTGCTTTCATTCAAGAAGTTGCTATACCCTGTCCTCCCATATCTGCCTTCTACAAACAATACATCAATACCGGTACTACTAATAGAGGGACCGGATTCCTCATAAAACATGACATCCCACTCGAAGGTGTGCTATGTCATCCATCAGGACGCATAATATCTGGACACATAAACAATACCACCCTGATAAATGTATATGCCCCATCCGGGTCCAACAAACGTGTGGAACGGAAAATGTTCTTTCAACAGAGTATACTGCCTCATCTGCACGACGTTAGGGAAAAACTTATTCTTGCAGGAGATTTCAATTGTATTCAACGCCCAGAGGATTCCACTAGTCCATACCAAGGTGTCAACCCGGCTCTCAGGACCCTCCTTACTTCCCTACACCTCATTGATGCTGTGGATAGTTTAAGAGTGCCCCTGCCCCATTACACTTGTATAAGTCACAACTCCTCATCACGAAATGACCGCATCTACTTTTCCCAGGAACTTATCCAGCCTAGACGATATGAAGTGATACCTGCCAGTTTCACTAACCATCATGCAGTCGTATGTACAATCTCTTACCCCCATCCCATTTTTCACATAGGAAGAGGTTATTGGAAATTGAATTGTTCGCTGTTACTGGAGGAGGAATGCCAATATATTTTTAGACAACACTGGAATCGATGGGTCCAACAAAAATGCAACTTTCGCGACTGTGCAGACTGGTGGGATATTTTAGTTAAACCAGGGATCCTCCGCGTCTTTAAGAACATATCCTACCAAAGAGGTCGGGAAAGACGGGATACAGAGATACCTATCGAGTTCTTCGCCAGCTCCAGCAAAGATCTGATGCTGGGGAGCGTATGTATGACCAGATTCAGGAAGTTAAAACCAAGCTCCTGTCTCTAGAGCAACGAACGCTCGCTCATATAAACGTGGCTTTAAAAGATCGTACAGTGCTCCCGGACGAAAGTGCAAGTGTATACCATATCGCCAAAGGACAACGTGGGCGGCAACGTAAATATATCCACCACCTCCGCACCAGTACTGGAAGTGTCATCACCTCCCCTGACGCTATACGTAGTGAAATATCATTGTTTTATCAACGGTTCTACGCTAAGGCTCCAATTGATCCACAGCAGGTGACCCTATTGCTTTCATCTTGCAGTACGCAACTATCTCCGGACAACAAATCTCTGCTCAGCGCGGATATTACGGATGAAGAGATTCACTCTGTGGTTAAGCACCTCCCAAATAACCGCTCACCTGGCATTGATGGACTGCCATATGAACTGTATAAACACTTCTGGCCTCTCATTGGCAAATAATTTTGTCACGTCTTGCGTACCATTCTCCAACGTCGTGCTCTTTGTCAATCACATCACGAGGGTACCATAGTCCTCATACCAAAAACATCCTCTCCCATGGCAGTTGGTGACTTCCGTCCAGTTACTCTGCTCTGCAGTGATTATAAAGTCCTTACCAAAGTACTTGCATGCCGATTGAAGACTGTTCTACATGATATAATTGGTGATGAACAATGTTGCAGTATTCCTGGAAGAACTCTGTTAACAAACTTAGCGATACTACGGGACCTACACCTAAAAGCTGAAGTGCTCCCCACTGAGCCAATGAGTTTTCTCACCTTAGATCTTGATAAAGCTTTCGACCGCATCAGTCATGAATACTTGTACATGGTCTTGCAGCACTTTGAATTTCCTGCAATCCTTATTGACTACATTCGTATGATAAATTGTAATGCTACGTCTCGAGTGCTCGTCAACGGTTTTCTTTCCCCTCTGATTCCAATACAACGATCAGTTAGGCAAGGATGTCCCCTTTCCATGCTACTTTTTGTCATTGGCCTTGAACCGTTCATTCGGACTACCCAGGTGAAGCTACAGGGTTACAAACTGTCCACACATGTTTTCGGCATGTGCGCCTATGCTGATGACGTATCAATATTGATCCGCAATAATGAAGACATCTCCCACATCGATAGCGTCCTTCAGCCTCTGGAGCACAATCGAACCCCCAGAAAACTGCTTTGCTTCCGCTCAATACTAACTCAGTGATTACCCAGCAGCCCTGGTTCCGGATAGTAAATGAGGTGAAAATTCTTGGCATTACCTGGAAGCAATCGCTTCTGGACACAGTGCAAGCAAACTGGACTAAGGTCATTGCCAAAGTTAGGGGAGTGTTGATCCAATTTGGTCAAAGAAACCACAATATAGTGCAACGGGTCATGGTCCTCAACGTGTTTGCGCTCTCTAAAATATGGTATGTCGCACAACTTTTCCCACTTCCCAAAATGTTTGAGAGCCAATTGTCAAAATATACAGGTTGGTTTATATGGCAAGGATTTTTGTTCCGAGTACAACGGGAACAGTTGTATCTCCCATCCCGGCAAGGCGGGCTAGGGCTAACAGCTCATAGCATGAAATGCCGTGCACTCCTCTGCAAGAACGATATAACCATCCTTTCCCAACATGACACTTTTACGAAAGCGCTATACAAAGATATTCGAAACACAGCCCGTGGTTGTGATAGAGCTTTGCCGAAGATATTTAGGGACCATCAACAGCACCTTCTGGAAACTGTTCGCCAAATGCCTTCAGGGACTATTCCAACGACGAAAAGTATTGATAACATGTTGCGGCAAGTGGTACACTCCAAACCGCGAATCGAGGCCACCACCCTCTACGCCCATTGGCCCACTGTTTGGAAAAATGTTGGGGTTATGACCATTTCTTCTGCTGTACACTCCCAGGTTTTAATCTTCCTCAACGATCTCATCCCAACGGCTCTACGGCGATATACCATCCGTCTTGAAGCTTACCCATGGTGTACTATATGTGGTCAAACTGATACGGCGATACACCGCTTCACATCATGCACGCGAGTTGCCTCCACGTGGCTGTGGTAAAAGGAAAAAGTATGTCAACTATTAAATGTGCCCACGGGTGACCTTGATGACAGGAAGTTGATTCGTTTGTCGGTGACCGCCTTCCCCCAAATTAAACAGACTGCCATTGTGTGGATAATGGGCCAATATGTACACTTCGTGATGGACAATGATCAACATTTCTCGTTCCTGGATCTCATGTATCACCTGCAGAAAGAGCGTTGCAAGCTTAGTGAAAGTGGACAATTGTACGATAAATATGGACACTATCTGGATTTTCTTGTGATGTAATAGTATGGTATTTATCATATCTGAAAATACTGTAATTCTGTAGAGAGCTAATAAAAAAAATGAAAAAGAAGAGGGTTAAAGCCTGACCGTATGTGGTGGGCGCGAGCGGGTAGAATGCTGCTTCGAATCCAGTAGCAGGCACACTTTTTTGAACGAAAGCCCACATTCCATTTTAGTCGGGATATAACTACATTGCCACATTTATTGTCTTACGGCGTATTTTTGTGAAGAGTACGTTGCATTTTGATGATTTATAAAGAGAATACGATCGAATTGGTACATTATGCCACGTGACGTGTAATGGCAGAAAATTAAAAAACTGGCATGAATATTAACATAACATATCGAAGTGTTGCTCCGGAGGTCCGGGTTCGATTCCTAGCTCAGCCAAGAAATGTAATACTTGTCTGAGGGCTGAAATTGGGTACACGTAGCCTCGTGAAGCAAAATTTAATTTGAGAAGAAGTGGGTTCGATTCCCACCTCAGCCACCCTGGAAATGGTTTTCCGTGGTTTCCCACTTCTACTCCGGCCAAAATCCGGGACGGATTATATCTTAAGGCCACGGCCGCCTCCTTCCCAATCCTTAACTGCAAATACACACATCATTACAAGCTCGCATTAAATCGGGTTATCAGACAAATTCTACACACACATCCAAGTAAACGGGGCTAAATGACCGCGATATTCTAGCCCCTCAAATGAAACAAAACAACAACATATCGAAGGATATTCTGATCGCCAGTGCTTGCATCGAAGTATACGTATTCCTTACAAATTCCCATGGTATTATTAGCATATTTTCTATTTTTTTCAAAAATGGAAGTAGACTTATGAGATCTACACAGGGCCAAAAATTGTGTGTCTGTCTGTGTGTGTGACTGTGTGTCTGTGTGTGACTGTGTGTACTCTGAATGTCTGCACCCCCCCCCCGTATCAATTCGAACACGGTGAAACCGAATTGAACGATATTTTGTACAAAGGTAGCACTAGCAAAGGACACCTCAGTGTCATGTTTTATATCGCCGCCATCTTGATGAAAACGTAGTGGCGGCCTCCCAAATGTTAAAAGCTTAAATAAATTACGACCAACCTAATAATCTATTCTCTACCAAATTTTGCAACAACATACCTTTATTTGGGAAGCATATTTTGACCAAACTACAAGATCATCAGCCCAACAGTTTGCATATGGCGGCCATGTATGTGTGCAAATCGATTCCCCTATCAATTCAAGCACGGTGAAACCGAATTGAACGAAATTTGGTACAGAAGTAGCACTAGCGTTGAACACGTCAGTGTCATGTTTTATATCGCCACCATCTTGACGGAAACGTAATGGTGGCCACCCAAATGTTCCAAGCTTAAATCAAATTACGACTATCTCAATCATTTGATCTCCACCAAATTTTGTAAAATCATATACTTGTATGGCGAGCGTCGTTTGACTGAACTACAAGGTCATCAGCCCAATAGTTTGCAGATGGTGGGCATGTATGTGTGCAAATTGATTCCCCCTATCAATTCAAACACGGTGAAACCGAATTGAACGAAATTTGGTACAGAGGTAGCAATAGCAAAGGGCACTCCAGTGTCATGTTTTATATCGCCGCCATCTTGATGAAAACGTAATGGCAGCCATCCTAATGTCAAAAGCTTGTATCAAATTACGACCAACCTAATAATCTGATCTCTACCCAATTTTGCAACAACATACCTTTATGTATAGAGTTTCATTTGACCACACTACAAGGTCATCAGGCCAATAATGTATGGATAGCGGCCACGTATGTGTGCAAATCGATTCCCCCTATCTTTTAAAACACGGCGAAACCGAATGGAACGAAGTTTGGTACAGAGGTAGTACTAGCAAAGGCCACCTCAGTGTCATGTTTTATATCGCCGCCATTTGATGGAAACGGAATGGCGGCCACCCAAATGTTAAAAGCTAATCAAATTACGGTACCAACCTAATAAATTGATCTCTACCAAATTTTTCAAAAACATACCTTTTTGTGGGAAGCATCTTTTGACTGAACTACAAGGTCATCAGCCCAATAGTTTGCAGATAACGGCCATGTATGTGTACAAATCGATTCCCCATATCAATTCAAATACGGTGAAACCGAATTTTTTCTTTTTCTTTACAGAGATAGCACTAGCAAAGGGCGCATCATATTCATGTATAATATCTGTTTAGCACGTTGTATTTCAAGAGGCTACTACAACCAACATTCAATTATAATCCTTGAAAAGGACAAAGAGTTATAACAATACCCATGAATTTAGGAGAAAGTAGGCTATACGTTATTTACCGAACATCTTGTTTTGTTATTAAATTTTAACAAAAAGTCATAGCATATATTTAGGCCCGTATCACATGACACTCGCTGGCAAGGAAGCTCCTGTGATCGCTGGTACGAAATCCTGTATGATTCTGTTCTCTTCGTCAGTACACCTACTTGTATGACCGAAGTGTATCATACGCTAGCATTTTGTACGCTAAGTTGTATGAAATAAAACCGAAGGGCTGTCGTTTGAGGGCATTATTTGCAGTTATTTCGCCTTATTAACGTAAAGCGGTCGCGAAACTTGCTTTAAGTAAAATTGAAAACAAGCCAGGTACGGAATGAATGCATTCCAATCAATATTTAGGATCTAACTGTAATAATTGAATATTTTACCATACGCGTTAATAAGAAGAGCAACAAAAATCTTGAGAGTGTGTTGGAAATGTGTGCAAGTGTTATTGCGCCCGCTCGCTCTTTCGACGATCCCGGGTTCAAGAATATCCAACGGCAGAATTTTTAATTTCTTTTAAACTATTTTATTATACCCTCCCTACCTCGTACAGCAAGATTCCAACTTGGTTTTGTTCACATTATCTACGAAGACGACAGGGAAATTTATTTTCTTGTCTCATTTAAATGGTTATTTTCCCTAAATACTGTTCAAAACCATGGATGGATACTATTCGTTATAATTATTATTTTTAGTCGATTTTACCCTCCAGGTTAGGTTTTCCCACGGACTCAGCGAGGGATACCATCATTACCGCCTCTACGGGCAATGTCCTGGAGCTTGAAACATCTTGTCTGCAGGATACAACTGGGGAGTTCGAGTCGGAGATAATGGGCTAATTACCATTATGGTATGAGGGAGATGTCTCGGACGGAACGAGCATGATTATGGAACTTCAAGAACGTCGAACGAGAAGGAAGGAATCGAGGATGCCTTTCCTAGGCATGTCCAACCCATTCACGATGTCAACTACAGGGACAGACCGAACCCTGGTCTTTGGGAGAGCCAAGATGGAAGTTTTGTTAAGGACGATGCCGATCCTGAAAGCCAGAGGAGCTTTTGTTCAACCCTTGTCGTTGGACAGAGAGCTAAGTGCGGGCTCCTTCATATCGTGAGTTTGTACAACCCTTCTTTGTTCTAGTCATTGGTGGAATAGTTAGATTAGTGTAGATTGTAAATCAGCCGAACTTAGTGACTGCCATTTCATAGGTAGGGAATGTAATTAGATAAATTAGATGTCATTTATTTACAGTGATTGTGAGTCACCCTTGGGTTTTATATTTTGTTCAACCCTGGTGCAACCTGATGGACGTCATAGGAAGCCAATTTCTGCCTATTGCTAAACGTGACTGTAGTCATTTTGAGGCTACTTTGTTTAACCCTATCTGGGGTGATTTTCGAGTCTTAGCAGACTCTTGTTATGGCAAACTGATGCCATGGTCATGATTCTTTAACTGCACTTTTTGCAGCCAGTCAATGTTACGGCCCTGACTTCATTAGAGTAGTCGTATCATTTGGGTAATCGACTGTAATTACCTGTTTTGTAACTGCATTTATATTTCATTCGAGATGTGCTCAGAGGCCATCCAGGTCAAGTGTGGACCTTACAAGTAAAAGGGATGTTTCCTTGCCTAGCATCGAACCCAGTTCCCAACGTATCATTAAGCAGATCCAGCAGAGAGTGGTATTTGCGCCATAATATTGTTTTGTTAGTGTCAAGTGTGATGACACGTGATTTATTTGATGTTTGATACAAGAAACTAATGAAAAGTATTTTATCTTTGAGAGCAGAGAGCTCCAGCAATGAGTGTCATTGCTATCTTTTAAACGTCTTTGCTATGAAAGACAGAGTTATATGTTTATATTCAGCTTTATAGCGTGCTTTTAATGCACACATTCTTCGAGGTTTATAACCTATGGTAAAGGTATTATTTTGAGGCCAGTTTTACAGTTATTTTCTTGCTTAAACTGCCGGCCCAGTTAATGTGTTGTGTCATATAGCGCAGGGAGCCTGCGGCTTGCTGTGACACGAACAGGTTTTTGAATACTTCCCAGCGCCCAACTGAGAGCGCTTGCTTCTAAGTGAGACAGATTTATGTTAACACAGGACAGAATGCTTATAGCATTCATTTGTTTTTCATTACATTGATAGCTCATGGAACCCAGTGTCCACTTCTGTGTCTGAGCATATGTTCTGTAGATTGTCATTTGTTAGTTAAACGCCTTTTGCGTGTACCGTTGTTTCAACGAGTACAGTTATGTCAGGTTTCTTATAGTATGTTGTAGGCTAGCCCCGTGAAGGAGGTTTTTCATGTATGAAGGTATTTTGTGTACCATATCCGGGACTGTTCCCGTAGACCAGATATTTAGGGAGGGTAACTCCTTGTGTCCAGGCCCGTCTCAGAGTTATTGAACGCGAGCTGCGCGCCGCTTGTAACTTGTGTTATTGTGTGTCCGAGTTGTTATTGCTCGTTGATTGTATTCCGACTTTTGAGTGGAGGCTTTTTGGCAGAGATGATCTCAGGGAGACGCTCCGTGCCAAGGCTTGTCAGCTATTATTCACCATAAACCAACGATAATCTAAACCGACATCTTAATAATAAAACGCATAATTTTGATAAACAAAAGATAACTAACGAATCCTTTCTATTTAACCTTGTTCATTTGCATTTGGAACCTGCTGACATAGCCGTGCTAATGAAAGTATTTCCTGGAGGAAATGACTTTAGGACAGCTGACACTTTTTGTAGCGACAGAGGCTTGCTCGAACCTTTAGTTCGTAGCTGGTGGAGCGCAGGCCATACGTTGTTAGACGTAGTCTTCACTACGCAGTCGTCACCGTAATTACACACGTTGGTGTATTCTTTGAATACACGGTACGAGAGATATAATGTCTATTGCTCTTTGCATGTTCATTTCTTCCTTCCTCTTTGCCAAACACCAACAGTGATCATCTGTTTTCTCCTTGTTGAGCATGTTTCTTATGTCTTCATAAGTATGTTTCAGATATATAACTTCTGTGATCCACCTAGCGTCATCTAGTAGCGAGCCTCTGAAGCTACTCAATTCCTCATCGTGCAAGATGACTTACTTATCTATTTGGCTACCAGCTTTCGTTACCATCGTCAGCTATTTTCTCCTTGAGCAAGAGGACTACGTCTACTTCTTTACTCACCATGCTGCGCTAGTATCATCTATCAACTCCTTGAAGACCAGCTCACCAAGAAATCAATTATGTTTTGCTAAGTTGGCCATGCTTATATGTTCTCCTTTTGTTTCCTACCCCTACTCTCTCCCCCTTCCGTGGTCTCTCAGTGCTCCGTTGAGCTGCTCTCACTTCTTCGTCTGCAGTTGACTCGTACAGTCAAAGCTCCGCTCGAGCTTAGCCTCCTCAAACCAAGAGGCACAACCTCTTCTACGCCATGTTGGCTAGATAGTCTTCCTAAGGAACTCCGACTTCAACATGAAATCGAAATAAGTACCAGTTTTAAAAAGTTTTAACCTCATCTTCATGGTTTTAACTTCCAAGTGATTTTAATTATAATTTATAGGCAGTGTGAAACTATTTACTTTGGGGCAATAATCACTCTTCGTGGGATTTGCAATGTTGAGCTTTTTCTTGTAAGCCAAACCTTACTAAAAGGAGCTTTTCTTAAGCTATTTAAACGAGAAACTCTCTCGCTACGTGGGATATTATCTAATACCCGCTGTCTATAATTACAAAGTTATTTCCTCCGTTGGATTTTCTCAACCCCATTTTCTGCTAAGGTCGTTCTGGAACCTTCGAGATCTTGTTCTCTATCTGCGAGTCTTGCAGTCAAGTATTGACACGCACTTGTGAAACTACTAGTTAAAATGAGGAATCTTCCTTATAAATTTTTGCAATAGCTAACTTCCTCCACCGTTGGAACTTCTAGAACATTCTCTGGCGCATTTAATTGTAAATCACGACTTTTTCGAGAAATAGACTTTCACCTACATAGTGCAATCAGTTATCTCCATAATTGCAATAACTTTTTTTCTCATGAGCTTCAGTGTTTCTCTGGTGAACTTTGCATCCATCTTTACAGACAATAGTGATAATCAGTGCTTTCTCCACGTTTCTACCGCGTCGCGATCGTCCGGTTATATTAAATACGGCCATGAACATTGATCCTATATCCCCATGATCTTTCCTTAACCTTCTACTAACAACCATTATTTATAAAATTGTAACTGTCTATAAGGTGTTACTCACGAAGTACCCTTCCAACTTTGCTAGTTTAACATTAATTAAATTCTGCATAATTTCTTGTGTGATACAAGTTTTAAATTTACATTGTTCCTCCCTTCAAAAGCAAGGAAAACAATTCTCTCAACTCTTGAGTGAGTTATTTTTTGGTCTCGCTAAATGAAAACTGCCTCATTTGACTGGCGAGTCTTATTCAAAGTATAAGAGGTCTAGAACCTTCCTTCTGATTAACTTTTCAGGTTCACAGTAAGTGACCTGCTCTCCTTGTATAAATTTCACAAAGTAATTCTGTATAAATATAAGAAGTTGTAGGAACTTCCTTTTTATTCTTTATGTTTTACAGTTTGTTATCTTCGAAGTTGTTATTCTCGTTAGAATGTTCTTTCAGAGGTTTCATATAGTACACTGCTTGTACTCCTGTAAATGTTAAAAACTTTAATTATTCCATTTTGCCTATTTGTGAAATCTTACCAAGATTTTAATTCATGGTTTAAAAAACCTTAAAAATTCTCAATTGCCTGGAGCAACTGTTTAACGTGGAGAGGTCTGCGACCCTATTTGTTAAAAAGTTCAAACGAACTATGTTAATTAAAATTATATTTCATAATTGTTAATTTCCTCAAACTTTTTTCTAATTGTTAAATAAACTAAATATTTGTTTTTGGATTCATCATTTCTTTGATAATACAGTTAGGCAGGATCCTGGCTTTCCTAGCTCTTCCTAGATTTATGCCCTCGTTCATATATAATAAAGCCTTTACTATCTGTCTGGCCAGATCATCACCCTTCCCTATAGTACTTTCATTCGTGCTTGGGAGGAAATACACTACAGGTTCTCTCTGGCAAACTGCCCAAGCCTTATCTGCAGCTCCCGTTAGCCTCGACCAAGCTCGTAGCCATTTTAGGTATCCGAGCACATATTTGCGGTGGCAACCGCTTCTAAATGAATTAAAAGTCAACTTATTAATTTTGTGGGACTCTCCTCCTATTTCTCTATCCTTCTTTTCCAAATCCCAAATCTACTTCCTTCTTTTAATCATCTTCCCTTGGTGGGTGGGTTATTCCCTAGCCTATAATCTACCCAAAATTTGGTGCCGAAACCCGGGAGAGTCCATTTGTTATTTCTATTGTTTGTCAAGTGTCATTTGACATTACTTTGCAAATTTTTAATATCTCCTTTGGATCTTTCAGCTATATCTACGTCATGCAAAGCCTGTGAACGGGAAAGAGGCCGCTCCTGTCTCCTTTGGGGTGTCCTGTTCTTTCTACTCTCTCGCTGTTGCCAACCTGACAGCATCTCCAAAGTTCTACGGTTTCGTGAGTTGTATTTCAATTTATTATTTTTGTCATGGCTCCTGCCGAAAAAGATGAAACTCTTATTGCTAGACGTTCTTCTTATAAAGGGTAACTCACTAGATTCCGAAATTTCATCAGCAAATTAAATCCCGCCGAGTGTGATTTAGATATCTTGACTCATCGCCTTAAGTTGTACGAACGGTCTTATGATTATTATGACCAAATTCAAACGGAGATTGAATCCGCTTGTCCAGAACTGCAATTGGACCGGGATGAGGTCGAACCCTTGTACTTTGAAGGAATTGCAAAGGCCCACCAATTGATTCGCAATATCTCAGAACCGGACACTAGGGTCATCAATCCGGCCCAGTTCGCACCTGCTTCAGTTCACGAGAACAAACCGAAACCGTTACTTCCCAAGATAAGCCTACCGCACTTCTCAGGCAAGGAAGGTGAATGGTATTCTTTTTACGAACTTTACTGTTCTTTAATTCATGAAAATATCGAGATCCCAGACATACATAAATTTTACTACCTCCGCACGTCTTTGGAATCGGAGGCCTTGACCTTGGTAGAGTCACTGCCTTTAAGCGCAGACAACTACCACATCGCCTTTAATCTCCTTAAAGAGAGATATGGCAATTTAAGGTTGAGTGTCGCTCGTCATATCCGCTGTCTCTTCAACTTACCTGCCGTCAAACCTAATGACGTCACATCTTTAAGAGACCTCTTAGATTCTATGCAGTTAAATGTCAGAGCGTTATACCAGCTAAAACAGCCTGTCCAAACATGGGACACCATACTTATTCACCTAGCTACATCAAGATTCGATTTTTCGACACTGAAGGCCTGGGAGGTCGAACTCGCCTACAACAAAGAATTTTCCTTCGAACACCTTGTCTCGTTTCTCAACAGTCGATGTCAATTCCTCACAGCACTCGCATTTCAGTGCGAAAAAGTCGAAACGAATCCTCAGTGTCAAATTTTTGAAAAAAAACTTGCTTCTTCAAAGGGACATCAGCCCCCATTTGTCGAAAACAAACAAACCCGTTCTTCTTTTAATAATCCAAGAGAAGATATCAGGCCGCTTAACAAATCGTTAAAATGCACGCTCTGTAAAAAGCTTCACACCTTGTATTTGTGCAAATCCTTTAAAGAATTGTCTGTCGAAGATCGAAGAAAGTTTGTCTTAAACAGCAAACATTGTTTCAATTGCTTGTCGCCTAAGCATTCTTCTTCGAACTGTACGTCATCAAACCTTTGTTTTCATTGCAAAAAAACGCATCATTCTTTATTGCACGTTCACGATAAATCGAGGTCATCAGCACCCACCTCTTTAAGCTCCATGCAGAGCAGCTCCGAACAAACTAATGCTTCTTCCTGCATTTCCAACGCCGACACTTCTCATAGTGCGCAAACCCTGTTGACCACTGTACAATTTGAAATCCAAGATAGATTTGGAAATTGGTTCAAAACCCGTGGTCTTCTCGATTCCGCTTCAACGCACAACTTTGTTTCGCAATCGTTGATTAAAAAACTAGGTCTTTCGTCATCGCCTACTTCTATCAATGTGACCGGCATTGACAATTTGAAAACTCAAGTTTTGCAGTCTTCAAAATTAAAAATCAGAGACGTTTGTCAAAGAAACACCAATCTTAATTTAAACTGTCTCATTCTTACCAGTATTGGTAAAGACACTCCAAGTCACTCCATTAATACTTCCAGTTTAAAGATTCCTTCGCACTTAAGGTTAGCCGATCCTCAGTTTAATGCTCAAGGTCCCATTGATGTACTTTTCAGTGCCAATGTCTTTTGGAACTGCATTCGCAAACAAACACGCAAGTTATCTTCAACCGTGGTCGCTAGAGACACCGATTTTGGTTGGGTTATCACTGGCGAAATCAAACATACCAGTGTTCAAACCAAAGCACAATGTCATTTCGTCACAGCTGACATAAATCCCATTTCTGAAAAAGAGAACGCTCATGTTTCAAATCTCAATATTTTTGAAAACCACTTGTCGAAACGATGTCTTATAGTGAATAACTGCGCTAACCCTGTAAGTTGTTTAAATGGGTTTTCTTTCTTCCCGCACAAAATGGCAATTCAAGTTCGCCTTGCTTTGTGTTATTTCGTATATCTTCTTATGTCATTTTTTATAGCAGTTAATTGCTTAAACTATTCCTCGAAAACTATCTTCCCCTTGTGTAAAACCATGGCTATCAGTCACCATCACTTTGCTGTACGCTATGTTTCACTTCTTTCGTTATGTAGAGGGATGGCCACGGCCGGCTCCTCCCCCCTTCCTCGCAATTGGAAGTCGCTCATGAAACCGCTTGAAACTCTGAATTCCATTGCACCTAGAATAACTATTCTTATGCATAACCTTCTTCTCAATGTCCCAGCTTGTCTTCTTTGCTCGGAAGAATTAAGCTTCTTTTTGTTGAAAATTGTTCGATTTCGCGATCCTCTCAATTATGCGAAATTGATTTCCTCGTTTATTTCATATAGCTTTAAATTGCTTTTTCACGTCCAAGTTACGATTGACTGCATGTCGTGTAACTCGTTCTGCTTTAAGTTACAGCTGACTAAATTAGTGTGTGTGCACTTTGAACTGCTTGTTTTTGAGACTCGTGTGTATACCAGTCTGAGGAATGCCCAGTCGTTGTTTATTTCCTGTATGATTGACACAGTTCAAAACAAGTTTCTCTTATCTCAACTCTGGCTGATTGCCAAGCATTGTCTAGCGAGTTGCTACTTCAAGTACGGAAGCTGTTCACCTAGTTCCCAAAATAAACCTGTTCCGCTTAAGGACTCGTTCAGCTATTTATATGCCTTATCTCGTTGTACTATGTGTGTCAAGGCTGTACTTGTTTTCGTCCCTTACTTACTCATGCTCGTATTCCATAACTGCTTTGATCCCCGTTTCAAAACTTCGTTGCGTATTTCTCACGCGCTCATGAATTGCAATTTGCTTGCATATTTTGCGATCTTAATGTTCATTGATGAACAAACTTGTTTTTTCTCGACGTCACATTCGATGTGTTTTTCTATTCATGATTGTCATGTTCTGGTTTTCGATGACTTAAGTATTTTTCTGAGTAAACCCTTTGATACTCATTATAACTTGAGGTCATTGTTTATGGCTACTCGTTTGTTACCTATGGCGTTCTTGCTTTCTACTCGCATAGTTCCTTTGTTTATTTGGTATATTCTTGTCCTGAATAGATGTACTTGTTCCTATACGCTTTGTTTAAACTTGTCAATTCTTCTTTCTCATCGTATCGTAATCTTTACTAGTGCTTTATTTCCCTCAGTTTCCAGCCATTTCGTGATTGAAAGTGTTGATAATTCTCGCCTTTCAACTCCGCTTTCCAATGACCCTGATGACCTCCTTCCACTTACACCTGGTCGTTTCTTTACACGCACTTCTCTCTCTGCCCATCCTCCCCTTTCCATTTCTTTCAGGGATTTTGATTTACCTATTGCTTGGTGTAAACTTGAAGCCCTCAGTAATTCTTTTTGGAAAAGGTGGAACTTGGAATATTTAACTTCCTTGCAACGGAGGCAGAAGTGGTTTCTTTCCAGTCCCGACATTAAAGTAGGGGACTTGGTCTTGGTTAGAGATATTTCACCCCCCCTAGTATGGATTTCTGGTAGGGTGACCCAATGTTACCCTGGAAGAGATGGGAGAGTCAGGGTGGCCAGAATCTTGACTACAAATGGACCGATCATAAGACCACTGTCTTTGATCGCTCCGCTTCCAATAAATGTGTAACTGCTTATTTGCTCTCTGTTGGTGTTTGTCCCCCCAGTATGGTGTATTCTTTGAATACACGGTACGAGAGATATAATGTCTATTGCTCTTTGCATGTTCATTTCTTCCTTCCTCTTTGCCAAACACCAACAGTGATCATCTGTTTTCTCCTTGTTGAGCATGTTTCTTATGTCTTCATAAGTATGTTTCAGATATATAACTTCTGTGATCCACCTAGCGTCATCTAGTAGCGAGCCTCTGAAGCTACTCAATTCCTCATCGTGCAAGATGACTTACTTATCTATTTGGCTACCAGCTTTCGTTACCATCGTCAGCTATTTTCTCCTTGAGCAAGAGGACTACGTCTACTTCTTTACTCACCATGCTGCGCTAGTATCATCTATCAACTCCTTGAAGACCAGCTCACCAAGAAATCAATTATGTTTTGCTAAGTTGGCCATGCTTATATGTTCTCCTTTTGTTTCCTACCCCCACTCTCTCCCCCTTCCGTGGTCTCTCAGTGCTCCGTTGAGCTGCTCTCACTTCTTCGTCTGCAGTTGACTCGTACAGTCAAAGCTCCGCTCGAGCTTAGCCTCCTCAAACCAAGAGGCACAACCTCTTCTACGCCATGTTGGCTAGATAGTCTTCCTAAGGAACTCCGACTTCAACATGAAATCGAGATAAGTACCATTTTTAAAAAGTTTTAACCTCATCTTCATGGTTTTAACTTCCAAGTGATTTTAATTATAATTTATAGGCAGTGTGAAACTATTTACTTTGGGGCAATAATCACTCTTCGTGGGATTTGCAATGTTGAGCTTTTTCTTGTAAGCCAAACCTTACTAAAAGGAGCTTTTCTTAAGCTATTTAAACGAGAAACTCTCTCGCTACGTGGGATATTATCTAATACCCGCTGTCTATAATTACAAAGTTATTTCCTCCGTTGGATTTTCTCAACCCCATTTTCTGCTAAGGTCGTTCTGGAACCTTCGAGATCTTGTTCTCTATCTGCGAGTCTTGCAGTCAAGTATTGGCACGCACTTGTGAAACTACTAGTTAAAATGAGGAATCTTCCTTATAAATTTTTGCAATAGCTAACTTCCTCCACCGTTGGAACTTCTAGAACATTCTCTGGCGCATTTAATTGTAAATCACGACTTTTTCGAGAAATAGACTTTCACCTACATAGTGCAATCAGTTATCTCCATAATTGCAATAACTTTTTTTCTCATGAGCTTCAGTGTTTCTCTGGTGAACTTTGCATCCATCTTTACAGACAATAGTGATAATCAGTGCTTTCTCCACGTTTCTACCGCGTCGCGATCGTCCGGTTATATTAAATACGGCCATGAATATTGATCCTATATCCCCATGATCTTTCCTTAACCTTCTACTAACAACCATTATTTATAAAATTGTAACTGTCTATAAGGTGTTACTCACGAAGTACCCTTCCAACTTTGCTAGTTTAACATTAATTAAATTCTGCATAATTTCTTGTGTGATACAAGTTTTAAATTTACATTGTTCCTCCCTTCAAAAGCAAGGAAAACAATTCTCTCAACTCTTGAGTGAGTTATTTTTTGGTCTCGCTAAATGAAAACTGCCTCATTTGACTGGCGAGTCTTATTCAAAGTATAAGAGGTCTAGAACCTTCCTTCTGATTAACTTTTCAGGTTCACAGTAAGTGACCTGCTCTCCTTGTATAAATTTCACAAAGTAATTCTGTATAAATATAAGAAGTTGTAGGAACTTCCTTTTTATTCTTTATGTTTTACAGTTTGTTATCTTCGAAGTTGTTATTCTCGTTAGAATGTTCTTTCAGAGGTTTCATATAGTACACTGCTTGTACTCCTGTAAATGTTAAAAACTTTAATTATTCCATTTTGCCTATTTGTGAAATCTTACCAAGATTTTAATTCATGGTTTAAAAAACCTTAAAAATTCTCAATTGCCTGGAGCAACTGTTTAACGTGGAGAGGTCTGCGACCCTATTTGTTAAAAAGTTCAAACGAACTATGTTAATTAAAATTATATTTCATAATTGTTAATTTCCTCAAACTTTTTTCTAATTGTTAAATAAACTAAATATTTGTTTTTGGATTCATCATTTCTTTGATAATACAGTTAGGCAGGATCCTGGCTTTCCTAGCTCTTCCTAGGTTTATGCCATCGTTCATATATAATAAAGCCTTTACTATCTGTCTGGCCAGATCATCACCCTTCCCTATAGTACTTTCATTCGTGCTTGGGAGGAAATACACTACAGGTTCTCTCTGGCAAACTGCCCAAGCCTTATCTGCAGCTCCCGTTAGCCTCGACCAAGCTCGTAGCCATTTTAGGTATCCGAGCACATATTTGCGGTGGCAACCGCTTCTAAATGAATTAAAAGTCAACTTATTAATTTTGTGGGACTCTCCTCCTATTTCTCTATCCTTCTTTTCCAAATCCCAAATCTACTTCCTTCTTTTAATCATCTTCCCTTGGTGGGTGGGTTATTCCCTAGCCTATAATCTACCCACACGTTAAATGACTATGGCTTACAAACAGTAAACCAAGGTGTAGGCAGGCTTTGAATAAAACTGTGGTCTTGTATTTATTTATTTATTTATTGATGTAAAAGTGTACGAATCCTCTATGTTACCCTTTTGGTGTGCTGATTAGCACCTAGTTCGTAAGAATGTCTTAGATGTTTTTTTATGGCTTGTCACATAGCTTTGATTGTAACTGTTTGATATTACGGACGTCACCGCCGTAAATTTTGTAATTAATTGATAGGACTTAGCTAGATGAATTAATATTAAATGTAAATGTGGAGATGGTATCATCCTAACTTAGATTTGTTTTGCTACCCTGTTAAATGTAAATTCCAATATTAGCTTGATCTTGTAACTTAACCTAGGGTTTTTCGTCGTACCATTTTACTAGTGTTGCTGGTGTTGCTTTATTATTGTGAGACAGATCTTTCGCGATGGTTTACTGTAACTTCTCAGGTAGGGACCTGCTCTTTATTTTTGATTATTTATTAGCTTGCGGATTAGCCGATAGAAACCCTCCGAACTAGGATAGGGGTTTGTCAATTTTACAATAAATTTTCACGATGTTTTACATAAGTCTGGATGTTTCCTTTCTCAGTCTAGCTTTTAAGGTGAACCTTTCCTTAGGCAGTCTATGAGCTTTCGTCACCATGTACCACGATCCCCGTGGACGATAGTTTCTCGTGCCGCTTTGGCATATTTGGAAGTTCACCTGATCCTCTCGGCAGTTAGGTCCGGCGGATGAGATGTTAGGGAAGTCATTGCGGTTGTTGGCTGTCCTGGCAGCTCCTCTGACGGGCTCAATATGGAAGAAAAAAATCAAAGACCCAATTATTCCTCTATCAGAAAAAATGGCACTTGGTCACAACTTGCCATATGGAACTTGGAGATCATTGAACAGGCTGAGGACTGGGGTTTCACGCTGCAAGAACAATCTCAAGAATTGGAACATGCTCGTCAACAATGATGAGTTCTGCGACTGCAGCATGTAAGAAGATCCAGAACACCTGCTGATCTGCCCCTTGATGGAGGACATATGTTCAAAACTGTTGCTAATTACTGGAAAAATGTAATTTGATTCGCACACGGAAAATAAATAAATAGCTGATTACGGGAATCTTGGTAAGAGGCAAGCGGCTTGACCACTGTTGGATCACAGTCGAAAATGTCCCCAACAATATAGTATTCATTGTTTCAGTAGTGCCCTTTATGTGTGATGTGTCTTATTCATCTCTGAAAAGTCCTACCGTAGTTCCTGTGCTCCAAGTCTCTGTTCAGAGATTATGTGCCCATTGAAGGGGCGCGCCATTTACTGCCCTACTTTATGTTACCACCACGTTTCAGGGAGATAAACAGAGGAAGATCGCGTCGCTCAACGACTCTCATTGGAGTTGAGAGATAAGAAGAGGGTTTCTACTTCTAGAGCAAGACAATTCATTACTCCTTTCGTCAAGAGGACAAGGGAGAATGGGATTGTTCCTTCACGCGCCGGAGGGACGAGTCTCTGTCATGTCTTCAGAGGCGATAAAGGGTGCCAACATATCATAAATTGCCCTTCACTGTCGTGTATCATAATGACTGAATTATCATTGTGTTCGAGTCATCAGCCTTTTTACTGGTTTGATGCAGCTTCCCATGCATCCCCGGGGACTGCGTGGCGCTGATGTCGGTAGAGGCGCTGAGCTTCCAAATGAAAGGGAGAGGTTTCGATTCCTACCCAAGTAGTGGACTTTAGAAACAAAACTACCACTTTAGGAAACGCAAATAGCCCTGGGGTTCTTTCAGCCTACACCAAACATTAGTACCAGGGTAATTCCTGTGAGCAAAGACGGCCGGGCTCCATCCCATCTAGTGCTAGCCTTTACTTCCTCTACTCCATGGCCTGTACGGAGTTGGTTTTGCTTTGCTTCATGAATCCGTGTTCTGAGTTATTCGTTTCGTCTCTACACAGCCCCCACAGCTTACATCCGAGTATATCAGCTCAATATATTTCAACCTTAGTGCACCCCTAGAATGTTTTTGCTCAACCCTTCCATCCATAACTTAGTTTACTATTCCTGGGTGTATTAGTATGTGTCCTACCAACCTATCTCTTGTCTTCATTAGCAGTCACCAGAAACATCTCTCCTCCCCCACTCGTCTTAATACCACATCATTTGTTACTCTATCTACCCAACTGATCTTCATCATTCTTTTGTAACACCACAATTCAAATGCTTCTATTACCCTTTTCTGCTGCTCCAACAGTCCAGGTTTCAATTCCATACAGCACGACGCTTCAGACAAAGGCTTCCAAAATGACTTCCTATGACTTCCTATTTGACGTCAACAGATTCTTTTTCTGTAGAAATGCTTTCCTTGCCTGAGCCAACCTACTTTTTATATCCTCCTTGCTTCGTCCATCACTGGTTATTTTGCTTCAAAAGTAGCAGAAGTCTCCTACTTCCTTTAGCTCTTCACCTGCCAATTTAACCTTAATAGGGCTTTCTGGTTTCTTTCAGCTGCATTCCAATATTTTTGTTATACATTTATTAATTTCCATCATGAATTCTTTCCTCAAGACGGAGTCCATACCATTTAAAAACGCTTTCAACTCCTCTGGTGTGTCGGCTAAGATGGCGATGTCATCAGAAAATCTCAGAGTTGGAATTATTTTTCTCCCTGAACCTTTACTCCTACTTTGAATTTGTCACATTATGGTGACCAAATGTTACATAATTTGAAGTTTTCTATTTTCATGTATGAACTACATTTCTGGACAACTCTTTTGCTCCACTCTGCGCACAACTGCAAGACAGGATGTAATAGATACGAACATGGGAAGTTGATTGGTTGGTTCCTCAGTTTAGGGGCTGCGACAATGCGGTCATGTAGCCCCGTGTACTTTGGGTGTGTGTAGAATCTGTCTGATAACCGGTGTTAATTGTGATGGCTGTATTAGTGTGTGTTATCTGTGATTCAGGTGGAAGGACTGGAGACGATTAATTTTTTCAACTAATTCGTACTTTTGCTACCAAATGCTACCGTCCACGACACCTGGCGGCAAACGTTGGAAATAATATATCGTTATCAAACTAACCTAATAATTTTAGTTTCCATAAGTGTACATAGGCTGTTTGCCAAATGATGAACACTCTACACTCGCACTCCACACTCTCATGTACACTTGCACTCGATCACTCTGTCCACACTCGAAGTGTAAACACTCGGTAATTTGGAACGTATCTGCACTCGCTCTCCCTGGGCGCGGCGCGCGAAGTATGATCGCTGGCGGCACGAACAGCTGACCGTCTAATGTTTACATTCGTTGCGATCTGATTATCGCGAATAAGAAGGGGTATATCGTGTATTTGGCTCTGGCAACTTAAGTATCTGAGAAAAGTAAGCTAATGAGTAGCCGTGGGATGTAAAGGCGTCCATGTCTGATGAAGGATAATATAATTTGCAGCATTTCTTCCCTGATAGGCCTACCTGCTACTGCAGTGTATTGCTTAAGAATAAATCCTACATTTATTTCTTTAGCATTTTACTTCCATTTAGTCCAATGAGATAGTGCTCAATCACTTGTTAGTGGCGTAAAATTTATTACTTACTTAGGCCTAGTATACCTACTGAATAAACTGGGAGTTAAGCTTTCAATCTCTTTCATTGGGGAGCATTCCATGAATTCTGAATCTCATCCCACTCCCATTTCCTTGTGTAGTAGAGGTGTACTGTAATCCCTATCAGAAGGTATTGGTAAGGACACAATAACGATCCTGGTACATAATCTTGGAGAACCAGGTTCAATTACCGATTAATGCAAGGTCGACATAAAAAAAGAGATGCTGTGGCTCAAAATTGTGAAATTTGATAGTATTGGTTTAACGTTTTCTATAATTGCAACGGTTTGAGATCCCAGGGTGCTAGAATTATCCCCTGGTAGGGTTCTTCAAAATGTCAGTATATAAACAGACACAGGCCTCTTGCATATAGTAGGCTAGACATGGGGCCTTATACGCTGCACCACATACCTGAACAATCATAACTTTTCAGGCCACGTTAAAACTACTAGCTTGAGAATAATTAGCAACCACCCTGTTATGGTACAGCTTCCAAAACCAAAAGTCTGTATTCTTACCTGCGGTAAATGTTTCCCAGCTCGTCAAAAGATGATGAATAGGACGTGTGGTATAACTCCTGCATCGTGTTGACTGCGTTAAGTGTGGTACTATACTACGGAAGCCATGGATTCCGTTGTGCACACAAGTAATGGCAAGAAATGGAAAGACTAACTAGTCAAAAATAAAATTTTAAAATTAGTACTTTTATTGTATTTTTGCCTTCTTTCTGCTATTTTTCTAAGAGTTTCCTGAACCAGTGAACACTGTGCCCACGTTAAGCCTGCTTCATATAGGGAGTATTTTCACAGCTAGTGAATAACTTAATTATTAGTTATGACAAACATACACAAACAAAGGCAGCTAAGTCACCCTGCTGTGTTGTCCAAGTGCCATGCTAGCTTTCAATTCATCCTAGAAAAAGCAGGTTTTAGAGCCTATTTCAAATCGAGCAGCATGCATTCAAATTCTAGCATGGTTTATTGCTTTTTTTTTGCTCATTTCAGATTAACTGCATTCTGACTAGTTGACAAATTAGTGCATGTGACATGCATATGAGAGATGCATTGAGACACTGACTCGCATACACACAGGAGTGCCTTTCTGTTATTGCCATTGTCCTAGAAGAACAATTTAATCCAAACAGGTTCAGAAAAAGTATTTTTTCAAAAGGCATAGAGTAACTTACATCAATCATTAGGTAGCTTCTAACAATATAATACTTCCACTCCTCAGCACTGAAAACTATTCTTAGCGTTTTGTAAAAAAAAACGAGTTCTACAGTAGTATAGCGGGACAGTCATGCTTCATTCTTGGAACATCCTTAATCAAATAATAATAATGTTATTGGTTTTACGTTCCTTTAACTACTGCAGTTTTTAGAGATGCCAGGGTGCCAGAATTTCCACCCAAAAGGGTATCTTTAACATGCCAAAAAATCTGTGATACGACTCCCTCTCATTTATGCACCAACTGACTGAGCCAGGATTCAATCCTGCAACCTTAGGAACAGCAGGCGAAAACATTACCTCTGCGCCATGCGCCTAAATCAGGCAGCACATCCTGTTGAATGAAAACAGGCCTATTATGCAAAATTGTGATGTACCACATGTTGTACCAATGTTGCAATTTTTACTGTTTATAAATACTTTCAGGAATAAAAGGTTGGAACATATTTAAATTAATGTAAACTGTACAGATATGATTTTGAAATTACATTTCATTTCTCTACTTTATTGACTCTTCATATTATACATTTTTGTTTTCTTCATATGTATATTGCAGCAATTCCACAAGGGAGGTCTCCCATTTCTTCAGTCTTGGTATAAATCCTGTCCTGGATGCAGATGACATCGACAGGGTTGCTGGTCGGAGGGGAGAGAATGTAAATGTTTTCAATATAATGGGGCTTATTATAAGCTTCCTTGACAAATTCCTCACCTGCCAATGTAAAGACAGAGATTAGCCAAATTAGGTGCTTAAAAACATTTCAAAATTATGCAGTCATAACATAAGGAAAAATTGTTATACATGCACTTCAACAAAAGTTTGGAACACTGCCATACAGAGTAGTCATGCCATATTGTTGCTTCATTGGAGGAGCTTGGACATTGTGGTCATGTAGCCCCATGTACTTTTGTGTGTAGGCCTATGTACAAGAAAAGTCTGAAGGCTGTAGTAGTGTATTTGTAATTCAGGTGAGGATTGGGAAGGAGGCGGCCATGGTTTAAGTTAGGAACCATCCCAGCATTTGCATGGAGTCGAATTGGGAAACCACAGAAAACCACTCCCAGGATGTATGAGGAGGGAATCGAACCCACCTCTTCTAACGAGGGAGTTAGCACAAGTTGCGATCGCAATTGCAAAATAGTTGTGGTTTGCATGTAAGAGTTTTACATCTACATTGCAAATAAGCGCACAATATTTGCCATGGACAATTACACTGCACCTTATAAGCATGCGCATGTTCAGTCACAGAGTTCAAAAAATGGGTTGTTGGCAGCTATGGGCAAAAATTACGAGTAAAAACAATAAATTTGGTACAGAGGGAATTCTATTCTATTCTTATCACAACTACAATAATTGTGGTGACCAAATCCAAACTGCAGGGGCGTAGTCACCGTATGTACAATTTCTAACGTCACGAGGGCAATTATTCCAAATTCTTGTTCCCGACACGAGGAAAGAGTTACTGAAGGCAGCCACTGGACTGTAGCTCGATATGATGACTTCAGACCAGAGAGGTTTAAAACACCGCCAGAACATATTTTTGATGTTCAAACGCAGTGTGATTTGGAAGACTGCTTAATGCTGTTATTCTTGAAGTGAATGAGATAACTTTGATAAGCAACTCTGCTTCCGGCACTTTATGCTCTGGTGACATGTTCATCCTCGTAATGTGAATGTGACTTTTTCATACCTTGTGTCCTCGATTCATCATCAGAGTGATATTACGTATTTAAATTAGCAACCCTGGTCACTACTGAACCTCATATGTGCTAAAGTTCGTAAATATGTGATGTTATTTATTACTATTTTAAAGACGGCTGCCATGTTTGGACAGCGCTTGCATCTCGTTCAACTGTCATCAAGACTCACTCTAGCGGCACGCACCGAGACGGGCACATTGTTGCCCACATGTGATTACAAAATCACTGTTGATAAAAAAAAATTAAAAAACAACATCGGGAGGCATTAGGCTGAAAGCATTGTCAAAACTCATTGATCTGGCCGCGTTAGGCCGAAACCATTTACAAGAACCATTGGATTGGACAAAACTAAGGTTAGAATGGTTACGTACAGGTGTGGCCTGGCCGTGCGCAGCTAGCTGGGCACGGCTGACACAAAACCATTGGTCTGTGAGCGTTAGGCTGTCACCATTGTCATAAACCAATGGATTGGACAAAACAAAGGTTAGAAGGTCAGGTGTAGCCTTTGCCGCACGCCGCTAGCGGGGCACGGTCGACACAAAACCATTGGTCTGTGAGCGTTAGGCTGTCACCATTGTCATAAACCAATGGATTGGACAAAACAAAGGTTAGAAGGTCAGGTGTAGCCTTTGCCGCACGCCGCTAGCTGGGCACGGTCGACACAAAACCATTGGTCTGTGAGCGTTAGACTGTCACCATTGTCATAAACCAATGGATTGGACAAAACAAAGGTTAGAAGGTCAGGTGTAGCCTTTGCCGCACGCCGCTAGCGGGGCACGGTCGACACAAAACCATTGGTCTGTGAGCGTTAGGCTGTCACCATTGTCATAAACCAATGGATTGGACAAAACAAAGGTTAGAAGGTCAGGTGTAGCCTTTGCCGCACGCCGCTAGCGGGGCACGGTCGACACAAAACCATTGGTCTGTGAGCGTTAGACTGTCACCATTGTCATAAACCAATGGATTGGACAAAACAAAGGTTAGAAGGTCAGGTGTAGCCTTTGCCGCACGCCGCTAGCGGGGCACGGTCGACACAAAACCATTGGTCTGTGAGCGTTAGGCTGTCACCATTGTCATAAACCAATGGATTGGACAAAACAAAGGTTAGAAGGTCAGGTGTAGCCTTTGCCGCACGCCGCTAGCGGGGCACGGTCGACACAAAACCATTGGTCTGTGAGCGTTAGGCTGTCACCATTGTCATAAACCAATGGATTGGACAAAACAAAGGTTAGAAGGTCAGGTGTAGCCTTTGCCGCACGCCGCTAGCGGGGCACGGTCGACACAAAACCATTGGTCTGTGAGCGTTAGGCTGTCACCATTGTCATAAACCAATGGATTGGACAAAACAAAGGTTAGAAGGTCAGGTGTAGCCTTTGCCGCACGCCGCTAGCGGGGCACGGTCGACACAAAACCATTGGTCTGTGAGCGTTAGGCTGTCACCATTGTCATAAACCAATGGATTGGACAAAACAAAGGTTAGAAGGTCAGGTGTAGCCTTTGCCGCACGCCGCTAGCGGGGCACGGTCGACACAAAACCATTGGTCTGTGAGCGTTAGACTGTCACCATTGTCATAAACCAATGGATTGGACAAAACAAAGGTTAGAAGGTCAGGTGTAGCCTTTGCCGCACGCCGCTAGCGGGGCACGGTCGACACAAAACCATTGGTCTGTGAGCGTTAGGCTGTCACCATTGTCATAAACCAATGGATTGGACAAAACAAAGGTTAGAAGGTCAGGTGTAGCCTTTGCCGCACGCCGCTAGCTGGGCACGGTCGACACAAAACCATTGGTCTGTGAGCGTTAGGCTGTCACCATTGTCATAAACCAATGGATTGGACAAAACAAAGGTTAGAAGGTCAGGTGTAGCCTTTGCCGCACGCCGCTAGCGGGGCACGGTCGACACAAAACCATTGGTCTGTGAGCGTTAGGCTGTCACCATTGTCATAAACCAATGGATTGGACAAAACAAAGGTTAGAAGGTCAGGTGTAGCCTTTGCCGCACGCCGCTAGCGGGGCACGGTCGACACAAAACCATTGGTCTGTGAGCGTTAGGCTATCACCATTGTCATAAACCAATGGATTGGACAAAACAAAGGTTAGAAGGTCAGGTGTAGCCTTTGCCGCACGCCGCTAGCGGGGCACGGTCGACACAAAACCATTGGTCTGTGAGCGTTAGGCTGTCACCATTGTCATAAACCAATGGATTGGACAAAACAAAGGTTAGAAGGTCAGGTGTAGCCTTTGCCGCACGCCGCTAGCGGGGCACGGCTGACACAAAACCATTGGTCTGTGAGCGTTAGGCTGTCACCATTGTCATAACCCAATGGATTGGACAAAACAAAGGTTAGAAGGTCAGGTGTAGCCTTTGCCGCACGCCGCTAGCGGGGCACGGTCGACACAAAACCATTGGTCTGTGAGCGTTAGGCTGTCACCATTGTCATAAACCAATGGATTGGACAAAACAAAGGTTAGAAGGTCAGGTGTAGCCTTTGCCGCACGCCGCTAGCGGGGCACGGCTGACACAAAACCATTGGTCTGTGAGCGTTAGGCTGTCACCATTGTCATAAACCAATGGATTGGACAAAACAAAGGTTAGAAGGTCAGGTGTAGCCTTTGCCGCACGCCGCTAGCGGGGCACGGTCGACACAAAACCATTGGTCTGTGAGCGTTAGGCTGTCACCATTGTCATAAACCAATGGATTGGACAAAACAAAGGTTAGAAGGTCAGGTGTAGCCTTTGCCGCACGCCGCTAGCGGGGCACGGTCGACACAAAACCATTGGTCTGTGAGCGTTAGACTGTCACCTTTGTCATAAACCAATGGATTGGACAAAACAAAGGTTAGAAGGTCAGGTGTAGCCTTTGCCGCACGCCGCTAGCGGGGCACGGTCGACACAAAACCATTGGTCTGTGAGCGTTAGACTGTCACCATTGTCATAAACCAATGGATTGGACAAAACAAAGGTTAGAAGGTCAGGTGTAGCCTTTGCCGCACGCCGCTAGCGGGGCACGGTCGACACAAAACCATTGGTCTGTGAGCGTTAGGCTGTCACCATTGTCATAAACCAATGGATTGGACAAAACAAAGGTTAGAAGGTCAGGTGTAGCCTTTGCCGCACGCCGCTAGCGGGGCACGGTCGACACAAAACCATTGGTCTGTTAGCGTTAGGCTGTCACCATTGTCATAAACCAATGGATTGGACAAAACAAAGGTTAGAAGGTCAGGTGTAGCCTTTGCCGCACGCCGCTAGCGGGGCACGGTCGACACAAAACCATTGGTCTGTGAGCGTTAGGCTGTCACCATTGTCATAAACCAATGGATTGGACAAAACAAAGGTTAGAAGGTCAGGTGTAGCCTTTGCCGCACGCCGCTAGCGGGGCACGGTCGACACAAAACCATTGGTCTGTGAGCGTTAGGCTGTCACCATTGTCATAAACCAATGGATTGGACAAAACAAAGGTTAGAAGGTCAGGTGTAGCCTTTGCCGCACGCCGCTAGCGGGGCACGGTCGACACAAAACCATTGGTCTGTGAGCGTTAGACTGTCACCATTGTCATAAACCAATGGATTGGACAAAACAAAGGTTAGAAGGTCAGGTGTAGCCTTTGCCGCACGCCGCTAGCGGGGCACGGTCGACACAAAACCATTGGTCTGTGAGCGTTAGGCTGTCACCATTGTCATAAACCAATGGATTGGACAAAACAAAGGTTAGAAGGTCAGGTGTAGCCTTTGCCGCACGCCGCTAGCGGGGCACGGTCGACACAAAACCATTGGTCTGTGAGCGTTAGGCTGTCACCATTGTCATAAACCAATGGATTGGACAAAACAAAGGTTAGAAGGTCAGGTGTAGCCTTTGCCGCACGCCGCTAGCGGGGCACGGTCGACACAAAACCATTGGTCTGTGAGCGTTAGGCTGTCACCATTGTCATAAACCAATGGATTGGACAAAACAAAGGTTAGAAGGTCAGGTGTAGCCTTTGCCGCACGCCGCTAGCGGGGCACGGTCGACACAAAACCATTGGTCTGTGAGCGTTAGGCTGTCACCATTGTCATAAACCAATGGATTGGACAAAACAAAGGTTAGAAGGTCAGGTGTAGCCTTTGCCGCACGCCGCTAGCGGGGCACGGCTGACACAAAACCATTGGTCTGTGAGCGTTAGGCTGTCACCATTGTCATAAACCAATGGATTGGACAAAACAAAGGTTAGAAGGTCAGGTGTAGCCTTTGCCGCACGCCGCTAGCGGGGCACGGTCGACACAAAACCATTGGTCTGTGAGCGTTAGGCTGTCACCATTGTCATAAACCAATGGATTGGACAAAACAAAGGTTAGAAGGTCAGGTGTAGCCTTTGCCGCACGCCGCTAGCGGGGCACGGCTGACACAAAACCATTGGTCTGTGAGCGTTAGGCTGTCACCATTGTCATAAACCAATGGATTGGACAAAACAAAGGTTAGAAGGTCAGGTGTAGCCTTTGCCGCACGCCGCTAGCGGGGCACGGTCGACCAAAAACCATTGGTCTGTGAGCGTTAGGCTGTCACCATTGTCATAAACCAATGGATTGGACAAAACAAAGGTTAGAAGGTCAGGTGTAGCCTTTGCCGCACGCCGCTAGCGGGGCACGGTCGACACAAAACCATTGGTCTGTGAGCGTTAGACTGTCACCTTTGTCATAAACCAATGGATTGGACAAAACAAAGGTTAGAAGGTCAGGTGTATCCTTTGCCGCACGCCGCTAGCGGGGCACGGTCGACACAAAACCATTGGTCTGTGAGCGTTAGACTGTCACCATTGTCATAAACCAATGGATTGGACAAAACAAAGGTTAGAAGGTCAGGTGTAGCCTTTGCCGCACGCCGCTAGCGGGGCACGGTCGACACAAAACCATTGGTCTGTGAGCGTTAGGCTGTCACCATTGTCATAAACCAATGGATTGGACAAAACAAAGGTTAGAAGGTCAGGTGTAGCCTTTGCCGCACGCCGCTAGCGGGGCACGGTCGACACAAAACCATTGGTCTGTGAGCGTTAGACTGTCACCATTGTCATAAACCAATGGATTGGACAAAACAAAGGTTAGAAGGTCAGGTGTAGCCTTTGCCGCACGCCGCTAGCGGGGCACGGTCGACACAAAACCATTGGTCTGTGAGCGTTAGACTGTCACCATTGTCATAAACCAATGGATTGGACAAAACAAAGGTTAGAAGGTCAGGTGTAGCCCTTGCCGCACGCCGCTAGCGGGGCACGGTCGACACAAAACCATTGGTCTGTGAGCGTTAGGCTGTCACCATTGTCATAAACCAATGGATTGGACAAAACAAAGGTTAGAAGGTCAGGTGTAGCCTTTGCCGCACGCCGCTAGCTGGGCACGGTCGACACAAAACCATTGGTCTGTGAGCGTTAGGCTGTCACCATTGTCATAAACCAATGGATTGGACAAAACAAAGGTTAGAAGGTCAGGTGTAGCCTTTGCCGCACGCCGCTAGCGGGGCACGGTCGACACAAAACCATTGGTCTGTGAGCGTTAGGCTGTCACCATTGTCATAAACCAATGGATTGGACAAAACAAAGGTTAGAAGGTCAGGAGTAGCCTTTGCCGCACGCCGCTAGCGGGGCACGGTCGACACAAAACCATTGGTCTGTGAGCGTTAGGCTGTCACCATTGTCATAAACCAATGGATTGGACAAAACAAAGGTTAGAAGGTCAGGTGTAGCCTTTGCCGCACGCCGCTAGCGGGGCACGGTCGACACAAAACCATTGGTCTGTGAGCGTTAGGCTGTCACCATTGTCATAAACCAATGGATTGGACAAAACAAAGGTTAGAAGGTCAGGTGTAGCCTTTGCCGTACGCCGCTAGCGGGGCACGGTCGACACAAAACCATTGGTCTGTGAGCGTTAGGCTGTCACCATTGTCATAAACCAATGGATTGGACAAAACAAAGGTTAGAAGGTCAGGTGTAGCCTTTGCCGCACGCCGCTAGCGGGGCACGGTCGACACAAAACCATTGGTCTGTGAGCGTTAGGCTGTCACCATTGTCATAAACCAATGGATTGGACAAAACAAAGGTTAGAAGGTCAGGTGTAGCCTTTGCCGCACGCCGCTAGCGGGGCACGGTCGACACAAAACCATTGGTCTGTGAGCGTTAGGCTGTCACCATTGTCATAAACCAATGGATTGGACAAAACAAAGGTTAGAAGGTCAGGTGTAGCCTTTGCCGCACGCCGCTAGCTGGGCACGGTCGACACAAAACCATTGGTCTGTGAGCGTTAGGCTGTCACCATTGTCATAAACCAATGGATTGGACAAAACAAAGGTTAGAAGGTCAGGTGTAGCCTTTGCCGCACGCCGCTAGCGGGGCACGGTCGACACAAAACCATTGGTCTGTGAGCGTTAGGCTGTCACCATTGTCATAAACCAATGGATTGGACAAAACATAGGTTAGAAGGTCAGGTGTAGCCTTTGCCGCACGCCGCTAGCGGGGCACGGTCGACACAAAACCATTGGTCTGTGAGCTTTAGGCTGTCACCATTGTCATAAACCAATGGATTGGACAAAACAAAGGTTAGAAGGTCAGGTGTAGCCTTTGCCGCACGCCGCTAGCGGGGCACGGTCGACACAAAACCATTGGTCTGTGAGCGTTAGGCTGTCACCATTGTCATAAACCAATGGATTGGACAAAACAAAGGTTAGAAGGTCAGGTGTAGCCTTTGCCGCACGCCGCTAGCGGGGCACGGTCGACACAAAACCATTGGTTTGTGAGCGTTAGGCTGTCACCATTGTCATAAACCAATGGATTGGACAAAACAAAGGTTAGAAGGTCAGGTGTAGCCTTTGCCTCACGCCGCTAGCGGGGCACGGTCGACACAAAACCATTGGTCTGTGAGCGTTAGACTGTCACCATTGTCATAAACCAATGGATTGGACAAAACAAAGGTTAGAAGGTCAGGTGTAGCCTTTGCCGCACGCCGCTAGCGGGGCACGGTTGACACAAAACCATTGGTCTGTGAGCGTTAGGCTGTCACCATTGTCATAAACCAATGGATTGGACAAAACAAAGGTTAGAAGGTCAGGTGTAGCCTTTGCCGCACGCCGCTAGCGGGGCACGGTCGACACAAAACCATTGGTCTGTGAGCGTTAGACTGTCACCATTGTCATAAACCAATGGATTGGACAAAACAAAGGTTAGAAGGTCAGGTGTAGCCTTTGCGGCACGCCGCTAGCGGGGCACGGTCGACACAAAACCATTGGTCTGTGAGCGTTAGGCTGTCACCATTGTCATAAACCAATGGATTGGACAAAACAAAGGTTAGAAGGTCAGGTGTAGCCTTTGCCGCACGCCGCTAGCGGGGCACGGTCGACACAAAACCATTGGTCTGTGAGCGTTAGGCTGTCACCATTGTCATAAACCAATGGATTGGACAAAACAAAGGTTAGAAGGTCAGGTGTAGCCTTTGCCGCACGCCGCTAGCGGGGCACGGTCGACACAAAACCATTGGTCTGTGAGCGTTAGGCTGTCACCATTGTCATAAACCAATGGATTGGACAAAACAAAGGTTAGAAGGTCAGGTGTAGCCTTTGCCGCACGCCGCTAGCGGGGCACGGTCGACACAAAACCATTGGTCTGTGAGCGTTAGGCTGTCACCATTGTCATAAACCAATGGATTGGACAAAACAAAGGTTAGAAGGTCAGGTGTAGCCTTTGCCGCACGCCGCTAGCGGGGCACGGTCGACACAAAACCATTGGTTTGTGAGCGTTAGGCTGTCACCATTGTCATAAACCAATGGATTGGACAAAACAAAGGTTAGAAGGTCAGGTGTAGCCTTTGCCTCACGCCGCTAGCGGGGCACGGTCGACACAAAACCATTGGTCTGTGAGCGTTAGACTGTCACCATTGTCATAAACCAATGGATTGGACAAAACAAAGGTTAGAAGGTCAGGTGTAGCCTTTGCCGCACGCCGCTAGCGGGGCACGGTTGACACAAAACCATTGGTCTGTGAGCGTTAGGCTGTCACCATTGTCATAAACCAATGGATTGGACAAAACAAAGGTTAGAAGGTCAGGTGTAGCCTTTGCCGCACGCCGCTAGCGGGGCACGGTCGACACAAAACCATTGGTCTGTGAGCGTTAGACTGTCACCATTGTCATAAACCAATGGATTGGACAAAACAAAGGTTAGAAGGTCAGGTGTAGCCTTTGCGGCACGCCGCTAGCGGGGCACGGTCGACACAAAACCATTGGTCTGTGAGCGTTAGGCTGTCACCATTGTCATAAACCAATGGATTGGACAAAACAAAGGTTAGAAGGTCAGGTGTAGCCTTTGCCGCACGCCGCTAGCGGGGCACGGTCGACACAAAACCATTGGTCTGTGAGCGTTAGACTGTCACCATTGTCATAAACCAATGGATTGGACAAAACAAAGGTTAGAAGGTCAGGTGTAGCCTTTGCGGCACGCCGCTAGCGGGGCACGGTCGACACAAAACCATTGGTCTGTGAGCGTTAGGCTGTCACCATTGTCATAAACCAATGGATTGGACAAAACAAAGGTTAGAAGGTCAGGTGTAGCCTTTGCCGCACGCCGCTAGCGGGGCACGGTCGACACAAAACCATTGGTCTGTGAGCGTTAGGCTGTCACCATTGTCATAAACCAATGGATTGGACAAAACAAAGGTTAGAAGGTCAGGTGTAGCCTTTGCCGCACGCCGCTAGCGGGGCACGGTCGACACAAAACCATTGGTCTGTGAGCGTTAGACTGTCACCATTGTCATAAACCAATGGATTGGACAAAACAAAGGTTAGAAGGTCAGGTGTAGCCTTTGCCGCACGCCGCTAGCAGGGCACGGTCGACACAAAACCATTGGTCTGTGAGCGTTAGGCTGTCACCATTGTCATAAACCAATGGATTGGACAAAACAAAGGTTAGAAGGTCAGGTGTAGCCTTTGCCGCACGCCGCTAGCGGGGCACGGTCGACACAAAACCATTGGTCTGTGAGCGTTAGGCTGTCACCATTGTCATAAACCAATGGATTGGACAAAACAAAGGTTAGAAGGTCAGGTGTAGCCTTTGCCGCACGCCGCTAGCGGGGCACGGTCGACACAAAACCATTGGTCTGTGAGCGTTAGGCTGTCACCATTGTCATAAACCAATGGATTGGACAAAACAAAGGTTAGAAGGTCAGGTGTAGCCTTTGCCGCACGCCGCTAGCGGGGCACGGTCGACACAAAACCATTGGTCTGTGAGCGTTAGACTGTCACCATTGTCATAAACCAATGGATTGGACAAAACAAAGGTTAGAAGGTCAGGTGTAGCCTTTGCCGCACGCCGCTAGCGGGGCACGGTCGACACAAAACCATTGGTCTGTGAGCGTTAGGCTGTCACCATTGTCATAAACCAATGGATTGGACAAAACAAAGGTTAGAAGGTCAGGTGTAGCCTTTGCCGCACGCCGCTAGCGGGGCACGGTCGACACAAAACCATTGGTCTGTGAGCGTTAGACTGTCACCATTGTCATAAACCAATGGATTGGACAAAACAAAGGTTAGAAGGTCAGGTGTAGCCTTTGCCGCACGCCGCTAGCGGGGCACGGTCGACACAAAACCATTGGTCTGTGAGCGTTAGGCTGTCACCATTGTCATAAACCAATGGATTGGACAAAACAAAGGTTAGAAGGTCAGGTGTAGCCTTTGCCGCACGCCGCTAGCGGGGCACGGTCGACACAAAACCATTGGTCTGTGAGCGTTAGGCTGTCACCATTGTCATAAACCAATGGATTGGACAAAACAAAGGTTAGAAGGTCAGGTGTAGCCTTTGCCGCACGCCGCTAGCGGGGCACGGTCGACACAAAACCATTGGTCTGTGAGCGTTAGGCTGTCACCATTGTCATAAACCAATGGATTGGACAAAACAAAGGTTAGAAGGTCAGGTGTAGCCTTTGCCGCACGCCGCTAGCGGGGCACGGTCGACACAAAACCATTGGTCTGTGAGCGTTAGGCTGTCACCATTGTCATAAACCAATGGATTGGACAAAACAAAGGTTAGAAGGTCAGGTGTAGCCTTTGCCGCACGCCGCTAGCGGGGCACGGTCGACACAAAACCATTGGTCTGTGAGCGTTAGACTGTCACCATTGTCATAAACCAATGGATTGGACAAAACAAAGGTTAGAAGGTCAGGTGTAGCCTTTGCCGCACGCCGCTAGCGGGGCACGGTCGACACAAAACCATTGGTCTGTGAGCGTTAGGCTGTCACCATTGTCATAAACCAATGGATTGGACAAAACAAAGGTTAGAAGGTCAGGTGTAGCCTTTGCCGCACGCCGCTAGCTGGGCACGGTCGACACAAAACCATTGGTCTGTGAGCGTTAGGCTGTCACCATTGTCATAAACCAATGGATTGGACAAAACAAAGGTTAGAAGGTCAGGTGTAGCCTTTGCCGCACGCCGCTAGCGGGGCACGGTCGACACAAAACCATTGGTCTGTGAGCGTTAGGCTGTCACCATTGTCATAAACCAATGGATTGGACAAAACAAAGGTTAGAAGGTCAGGTGTAGCCTTTGCCGCACGCCGCTAGCGGGGCACGGTCGACACAAAACCATTGGTCTGTGAGCGTTAGGCTATCACCATTGTCATAAACCAATGGATTGGACAAAACAAAGGTTAGAAGGTCAGGTGTAGCCTTTGCCGCACGCCGCTAGCGGGGCACGGTCGACACAAAACCATTGGTCTGTGAGCGTTAGGCTGTCACCATTGTCATAAACCAATGGATTGGACAAAACAAAGGTTAGAAGGTCAGGTGTAGCCTTTGCCGCACGCCGCTAGCGGGGCACGGCTGACACAAAACCATTGGTCTGTGAGCGTTAGGCTGTCACCATTGTCATAACCCAATGGATTGGACAAAACAAAGGTTAGAAGGTCAGGTGTAGCCTTTGCCGCACGCCGCTAGCGGGGCACGGTCGACACAAAACCATTGGTCTGTGAGCGTTAGGCTGTCACCATTGTCATAAACCAATGGATTGGACAAAACAAAGGTTAGAAGGTCAGGTGTAGCCTTTGCCGCACGCCGCTAGCGGGGCACGGTCGACACAAAACCATTGGTCTGTGAGCGTTAGGCTGTCACCATTGTCATAAACCAATGGATTGGACAAAACAAAGGTTAGAAGGTCAGGTGTAGCCTTTGCCGCACGCCGCTAGCGGGGCACGGTCGACACAAAACCATTGGTCTGTGAGCGTTAGGCTGTCACCATTGTCATAAACCAATGGATTGGACAAAACAAAGGTTAGAAGGTCAGGTGTAGCCTTTGCCGCACGCCGCTAGCGGGGCACGGTCGACACAAAACCATTGGTCTGTGAGCGTTAGACTGTCACCTTTGTCATAAACCAATGGATTGGGCAAAACAAAGGTTAGAAGGTCAGGTGTAGCCTTTGCCGCACGCCGCTAGCGGGGCACGGTCGACACAAAACCATTGGTCTGTGAGCGTTAGACTGTCACCATTGTCATAAACCAATGGATTGGACAAAACAAAGGTTAGAAGGTCAGGTGTAGCCTTTGCCGCACGCCGCTAGCGGGGCACGGTCGACACAAAACCATTGGTCTGTGAGCGTTAGGCTGTCACCATTGTCATAAACCAATGGATTGGACAAAACAAAGGTTAGAAGGTCAGGTGTAGCCTTTGCCGCACGCCGCTAGCGGGGCACGGTCGACACAAAACCATTGGTCTGTGAGCGTTAGGCTGTCACCATTGTCATAAACCAATGGATTGGACAAAACAAAGGTTAGAAGGTCAGGTGTAGCCTTTGCCGCACGCCGCTAGCGGGGCACGGTCGACACAAAACCATTGGTCTGTGAGCGTTAGGCTGTCACCATTGTCATAAACCAATGGATTGGACAAAACAAAGGTTAGAAGGTCAGGTGTAGCCTTTGCCGCACGCCGCTAGCGGGGCACGGTCGACACAAAACCATTGGTCTGTGAGCGTTAGGCTGTCACCATTGTCATAAACCAATGGATTGGACAAAACAAAGGTTAGAAGGTCAGGTGTAGCCTTTGCCGCACGCCGCTAGCGGGGCACGGTAGACACAAAACCATTGGTCTGTGAGCGTTAGACTGTCACCATTGTCATAAACCAATGGATTGGACAAAACAAAGGTTAGAAGGTCAGGTGTAGCCTTTGCCGCACGCCGCTAGCGGGGCACGGTCGACACAAAACCATTGGTCTGTGAGCGTTAGGCTGTCACCATTGTCATAAACCAATGGATTGGACAAAACAAAGGTTAGAAGGTCAGGTGTAGCCTTTGCCGCACGCCGCTAGCGGGGCACGGTCGACACAAAACCATTGGTCTGTGAGCGTTAGGCTGTCACCATTGTCATAAACCAATGGATTGGACAAAACAAAGGTTAGAAGGTCAGGTGTAGCCTTTGCCGCACGCCGCTAGCGGGGCACGGTCGACACAAAACCATTGGTCTGTGAGCGTTAGGCTGTCACCATTGTCATAAACCAATGGATTGGACAAAACAAAGGTTAGAAGGTCAGGTGTAGCCTTTGCCGCACGCCGCTAGCGGGGCACGGTCGACACAAAACCATTGGTCTGTGAGCGTTAGGCTGTCACCATTGT
Organism: Meconema thalassinum; assembly: GCA_946902985.2. Classification (NCBI taxonomy): domain Eukaryota; kingdom Metazoa; phylum Arthropoda; class Insecta; order Orthoptera; family Tettigoniidae; genus Meconema; species Meconema thalassinum. The sequence goes on along the minus strand of OX336399.1, from coordinate 209,792,068 downwards.
CATAAACCAATGGATTGGACAAAACAAAGGTTAGAAGGTCAGGTGTAGCCTTTGCCGCACGCCGCTAGCGGGGCACGGCTGACACAAAACCATTGGTCTGTGAGCGTTAGGCTGTCACCATTGTCATAAACCAATGGATTGGACAAAACAAAGGTTAGAAGGTCAGGTGTAGCCTTTGCCGCACGCCGCTAGCGGGGCACGGTCGACACAAAACCATTGGTCTGTGAGCGTTAGGCTGTCACCATTGTCATAAACCAATGGATTGGACAAAACAAAGGTTAGAAGGTCAGGTGTAGCCTTTGCCGCACGCCGCTAGCGGGTCACGGCTGACACAAAACCATTGGTCTGTGAGCGTTAGGCTGTCACCATTGTCATAAACCAATGGATTGGACAAAACAAAGGTTAGAAGGTCAGGTGTAGCCTTTGCCGCACGCCGCTAGCGGGGCACGGTCGACAAAAAACCATTGGTCTGTGAGCGTTAGGCTGTCACCATTGTCATAAACCAATGGATTGGACAAAACAAAGGTTAGAAGGTCAGGTGTAGCCTTTGCCGCACGCCGCTAGCGGGGCACGGTCGACACAAAACCATTGGTCTGTGAGCGTTAGACTGTCACCTTTGTCATAAACCAATGGATTGGACAAAACAAAGGTTAGAAGGTCAGGTGTATCCTTTGCCGCACGCCGCTAGCGGGGCACGGTCGACACAAAACCATTGGTCTGTGAGCGTTAGACTGTCACCATTGTCATAAACCAATGGATTGGACAAAACAAAGGTTAGAAGGTCAGGTGTAGCCTTTGCCGCACGCCGCTAGCGGGGCACGGTCGACACAAAACCATTGGTCTGTGAGCGTTAGGCTGTCACCATTGTCATAAACCAATGGATTGGACAAAACAAAGGTTAGAAGGTCAGGTGTAGCCTTTGCCGCACGCCACTAGCGGGGCACGGTCGACACAAAACCATTGGTCTGTGAGCGTTAGACTGTCACCATTGTCATAAACCAATGGATTGGACAAAACAAAGGTTAGAAGGTCAGGTGTAGCCTTTGCCGCACGCCGCTAGCGGGGCACGGTCGACACAAAACCATTGGTCTGTGAGCGTTAGGCTGTCACCATTGTCATAAACCAATGGATTGGACAAAACAAAGGTTAGAAGGTCAGGTGTAGCCTTTGCCGCACGCCGCTAGCGGGGCACGGTCGACACAAAACCATTGGTCTGTGAGCGTTAGGCTGTCACCATTGTCATAAACCAATGGATTGGACAAAACAAAGGTTAGAAGGTCAGGTGTAGCCTTTGCCGTACGCCGCTAGCGGGGCACGGTCGACACAAAACCATTGGTCTGTGAGCGTTAGGCTGTCACCATTGTCATAAACCAATGGATTGGACAAAACAAAGGTTAGAAGGTCAGGTGTAGCCTTTGCCGCACGCCGCTAGCGGGGCACGGTCGACACAAAACCATTGGTCTGTGAGCGTTAGGCTGTCACCATTGTCATAAACCAATGGATTGGACAAAACAAAGGTTAGAAGGTCAGGTGTAGCCTTTGCCGCACGCCGCTAGCGGGGCACGGTCGACACAAAACCATTGGTCTGTGAGCGTTAGGCTGTCACCATTGTCATAAACCAATGGATTGGACAAAACAAAGGTTAGAAGGTCAGGTGTAGCCTTTGCCGCACGCCGCTAGCGGGGCACGGTCGACACAAAACCATTGGTCTGTGAGCGTTAGGCTGTCACCATTGTCATAAACCAATGGATTGGACAAAACAAAGGTTAGAAGGTCAGGTGTAGCCTTTGCCGCACGCCGCTAGCGGGGCACGGTCGACACAAAACCATTGGTCTGTGAGCGTTAGGCTGTCACCATTGTCATAAACCAATGGATTGGACAAAACAAAGGTTAGAAGGTCAGGTGTAGCCTTTGCCGCACGCCGCTAGCGGGGCACGGTCGACACAAAACCATTGGTCTGTGAGCGTTAGGCTGTCACCATTGTCATAAACCAATGGATTGGACAAAACAAAGGTTAGAAGGTCAGGTGTAGCCTTTGCCGCACGCCGCTAGCGGGGCACGGTCGACACAAAACCATTGGTCTGTGAGCGTTAGGCTGTCACCATTGTCATAAACCAATGGATTGGACAAAACAAAGGTTAGAAGGTCAGGTGTAGCCTTTGCCGCACGCCGCTAGCGGGGCACGGTCGACACAAAACCATTGGTTTGTGAGCGTTAGGCTGTCACCATTGTCATAAACCAATGGATTGGACAAAACAAAGGTTAGAAGGTCAGGTGTAGCCTTTGCCGCACGCCGCTAGCGGGGCACGGTCGACACAAAACCATTGGTCTGTGAGCGTTAGACTGTCACCATTGTCATAAACCAATGGATTGGACAAAACAAAGGTTAGAAGGTCAGGTGTAGCCTTTGCCGCACGCCGCTAGCGGGGCACGGTCGACACAAAACCATTGGTCTGTGAGCGTTAGACTGTCACCATTGTCATAAACCAATGGATTGGACAAAACAAAGGTTAGAAGGTCAGGTGTAGCCTTTGCCGCACGCCGCTAGCGGGGCACGGTCGACACAAAACCATTGGTCTGTGAGCGTTAGGCTGTCACCATTGTCATAAACCAATGGATTGGACAAAACAAAGGTTAGAAGGTCAGGTGTAGCCTTTGCCGCACGCCGCTAGCGGGGCACGGTCGACACAAAACCATTGGTCTGTGAGCGTTAGGCTGTCACCATTGTCATAAACCAATGGATTGGACAAAACAAAGGTTAGAAGGTCAGGTGTAGCCTTTGCCGCACGCCGCTAGCGGGGCACGGTCGACACAAAACCATTGGTCTGTGAGCGTTAGACTGTCACCATTGTCATAAACCAATGGATTGGACAAAACAAAGGTTAGAAGGTCAGGTGTAGCCTTTGCCGCACGCCGCTAGCGGGGCACGGTCGACACAAAACCATTGGTCTGTGAGCGTTAGGCTGTCACCATTGTCATAAACCAATGGATTGGACAAAACAAAGGTTAGAAGGTCAGGTGTAGCCTTTGCCGCACGCCGCTAGCGGGGCACGGTCGACACAAAACCATTGGTCTGTGAGCGTTAGGCTGTCACCATTGTCATAAACCAATGGATTGGACAAAACAAAGGTTAGAAGGTCAGGTGTAGCCTTTGCCGCACGCCGCTAGCTGGGCACGGTCGACACAAAACCATTGGTCTGTGAGCGTTAAGCTGTCACCATTGTCATAAACCAATGGATTGGACAAAACAAAGGTTAGAAGGTCAGGTGTAGCCTTTGCCGCACGCCGCTAGCGGGGCACGGTCGACACAAAACCATTGGTCTGTGAGCGTTAGGCTGTCACCATTGTCATAAACCAATGGATTGGACAAAACAAAGGTTAGAAGGTCAGGTGTAGCCTTTGCCGCACGCCGCTAGCGGGGCACGGTCGACACAAAACCATTGGTCTGTGAGCGTTAGGCTGTCACCATTGTCATAAACCAATGGATTGGACAAAACAAAGGTTAGAAGGTCAGGTGTAGCCTTTGCCGCACGCCGCTAGCTGGGCACGGCTGACACAAAACCATTGGTCTGTGGGCGTTAGGCTGTCACCATTGTCATAAACCAATGGATTGGACAAAACAAAGGTTAGAAGGTCAGGTGTAGCCTTTGCCGCACGCCGCTAGCGGGGCACGGTCGACACAAAACCATTGGTCTGTGAGCGTTAGGCTGTTACCATTGTCATAAACCAATGGATTGGACAAAACAAAGGTTAGAAGGTCAGGTGTAGCCTTTGCCGCACGCCGCTAGCGGGGCACGGTCGACACAAAACCATTGGTCTGTGAGCGTTAGGCTGTCACCATTGTCATAAACCAATGGATTGGACAAAACAAAGGTTAGAAGGTCAGGTGTAGCCTTTGCCGCACGCCGCTAGCGGGGCACGGTCGACACAAAACCATTGGTCTGTGAGCGTTAGGCTGTCACCATTGTCATAAACCAATGGATTGGACAAAACAAAGGTTAGAAGGTCAGGTGTAGCCTTTGCCGTACGCCGCTAGCGGGGCACGGTCGACACAAAACCATTGGTCTGTGAGCGTTAGGCTGTCACCATTGTCATAAACCAATGGATTGGACAAAACAAAGGTTAGAAGGTCAGGTGTAGCCTTTGCCGCACGCCGCTAGCGGGGCACGGTCGACACAAAACCATTGGTCTGTGAGCGTTAGGCTGTCACCATTGTCATAAACCAATGGATTGGACAAAACAAAGGTTAGAAGGTCAGGTGTAGCCTTTGCCGCACGCCGCTAGCGGGGCACGGTCGACACAAAACCATTGGTCTGTGAGCGTTAGGCTGTCACCATTGTCATAAACCAATGGATTGGACAAAACAAAGGTTAGAAGGTCAGGTGTAGCCTTTGCCGCACGCCGCTAGCTGGGCACGGTCGACACAAAACCATTGGTCTGTGAGCGTTAGGCTGTCACCATTGTCATAAACCAATGGATTGGACAAAACAAAGGTTAGAAGGTCAGGTGTAGCCTTTGCCGCACGCCGCTAGCGGGGCACGGTCGACACAAAACCATTGGTCTGTGAGCGTTAGGCTGTCACCATTGTCATAAACCAATGGATTGGACAAAACAAAGGTTAGAAGGTCAGGTGTAGCCTTTGCCGCACGCCGCTAGCGGGGCACGGTCGACACAAAACCATTGGTCTGTGAGCGTTAGGCTGTCACCATTGTCATAAACCAATGGATTGGACAAAACAAAGGTTAGAAGGTCAGGTGTAGCCTTTGCCGCACGCCGCTAGCGGGGCACGGTCGACACAAAACCATTGGTCTGTGAGCGTTAGGCTGTCACCATTGTCATAAACCAATGGATTGGACAAAACAAAGGTTAGAAGGTCAGGTGTAGCCTTTGCCGCACGCCGCTAGCGGGGCACGGTCGACACAAAACCATTGGTTTGTGAGCGTTAGGCTGTCACCATTGTCATAAACCAATGGATTGGACAAAACAAAGGTTAGAAGGTCAGGTGTAGCCTTTGCCTCACGCCGCTAGCGGGGCACGGTCGACACAAAACCATTGGTCTGTGAGCGTTAGACTGTCACCATTGTCATAAACCAATGGATTGGACAAAACAAAGGTTAGAAGGTCAGGTGTAGCCTTTGCCGCACGCCGCTAGCGGGGCACGGTCGACACAAAACCATTGGTCTGTGAGCGTTAGACTGTCACCATTGTCATAAACCAATGGATTGGACAAAACAAAGGTTAGAAGGTCAGGTGTAGCCTTTGCCGCACGCCGCTAGCGGGGCACGGTCGACACAAAACCATTGGTCTGTGAGCGTTAGGCTGTCACCATTGTCATAAACCAATGGATTGGACAAAACAAAGGTTAGAAGGTCAGGTGTAGCCTTTGCCGCACGCCGCTAGCGGGGCACGGTCGACACAAAACCATTGGTCTGTGAGCGTTAGGCTGTCACCATTGTCATAAACCAATGGATTGGACAAAACAAAGGTTAGAAGGTCAGGTGTAGCCTTTGCCGCACGCCGCTAGCGGGGCACGGTCGACACAAAACCATTGGTCTGTGAGCGTTAGACTGTCACCATTGTCATAAACCAATGGATTGGACAAAACAAAGGTTAGAAGGTCAGGTGTAGCCTTTGCCGCACGCCGCTAGCGGGGCACGGTCGACACAAAACCATTGGTCTGTGAGCGTTAGGCTGTCACCATTGTCATAAACCAATGGATTGGACAAAACAAAGGTTAGAAGGTCAGGTGTAGCCTTTGCCGCACGCCGCTAGCGGGGCACGGTCGACACAAAACCATTGGTCTGTGAGCGTTAGGCTGTCACCATTGTCATAAACCAATGGATTGGACAAAACAAAGGTTAGAAGGTCAGGTGTAGCCTTTGCCGCACGCCGCTAGCTGGGCACGGTCGACACAAAACCATTGGTCTGTGAGCGTTAAGCTGTCACCATTGTCATAAACCAATGGATTGGACAAAACAAAGGTTAGAAGGTCAGGTGTAGCCTTTGCCGCACGCCGCTAGCGGGGCACGGTCGACACAAAACCATTGGTCTGTGAGCGTTAGACTGTCACCATTGTCATAAACCAATGGATTGGACAAAACAAAGGTTAGAAGGTCAGGTGTAGCCTTTGCCGCACGCCGCTAGCGGGGCACGGTCGACACAAAACCATTGGTCTGTGAGCGTTAGGCTGTCACCATTGTCATAAACCAATGGATTGGACAAAACAAAGGTTAGAAGGTCAGGTGTAGCCTTTGCCGCACGCCGCTAGCTGGGCACGGCTGACACAAAACCATTGGTCTGTGGGCGTTAGGCTGTCACCATTGTCATAAACCAATGGATTGGACAAAACAAAGGTTAGAAGGTCAGGTGTAGCCTTTGCCGCACGCCGCTAGCGGGGCACGGTCGACACAAAACCATTGGTCTGTGAGCGTTAGGCTGTTACCATTGTCATAAACCAATGGATTGGACAAAACAAAGGTTAGAAGGTCAGGTGTAGCCTTTGCCGCACGCCGCTAGCGGGGCACGGTCGACACAAAACCATTGGTCTGTGAGCGTTAGACTGTCACCATTGTCATAAACCAATGGATTGGACAAAACAAAGGTTAGAAGGTCAGGTGTAGCCTTTGCCGCACGCCGCTAGCGGGGCACGGTCGACACAAAACCATTGGTCTGTGAGCGTTAGACTGTCACCATTGTCATAAACCAATGGATTGGACAAAACAAAGGTTAGAAGGTCAGGTGTAGCCTTTGCCGCACGCCGCTAGCGGGGCACGGTCGACACAAAACCATTGGTCTGTGAGCGTTAGGCTGTCACCATTGTCATAAACCAATGGATTGGACAAAACAAAGGTTAGAAGGTCAGGTGTAGCCTTTGCCGCACGCCGCTAGCGGGGCACGGTCGACACAAAACCATTGGTCTGTGAGCGTTAGGCTGTCACCATTGTCATAAACCAATGGATTGGACAAAACAAAGGTTAGAAGGTCAGGTGTAGCCTTTGCCGCACGCCGCTAGCGGGGCACGGTCGACACAAAACCATTGGTCTGTGTGCGTTAGGCTGTCACCATTGTCATAAACCAATGGATTGGACAAAACAAAGGTTAGAAGGTCAGGTGTAGCCTTTGCCGCACGCCGCTAGCGGGGCACGGTCGACACAAAACCATTGGTCTGTGAGCGTTAGGCTGTCACCATTGTCATAAACCAATGGATTGGACAAAACAAAGGTTAGAAGGTCAGGTGTAGCCATTGCCGCACGCCGCTAGCGGGGCACGGTCGACACAAAACCATTGGTCTGTGAGCGTTAGGCTGTCACCATTGTCATAAACCAATGGATTGGACAAAACAAAGGTTAGAAGGTCAGGTGTAGCCTTTGCCGCACGCCGCTAGCGGGGCACGGTCGACACAAAACCATTGGTCTGTGAGCGTTAGGCTGTCACCATTGTCATAAACCAATGGATTGGACAAAACAAAGGTTAGAAGGTCAGGTGTAGCCTTTGCCGCACGCCGCTAGCTGGGCACGGTCGACACAAAACCATTGGTCTGTGAGCGTTAGGCTGTCACCATTGTCATAAACCAATGGATTGGACAAAACAAAGGTTAGAAGGTCAGGTGTAGCCTTTGCCGCACGCCGCTAGCGGGGCACGGTTGACACAAAACCATTGGTCTGTGAGCGTTAGGCTGTCACCATTGTCATAAACCAATGGATTGGACAAAACAAAGGTTAGAAGGTCAGGTGTAGCCTTTGCCGCACGCCGCTAGCGGGGCACGGTCGACACAAAACCATTGGTCTGTGAGCGTTAGGCTGTCACCATTGTCATAAACCAATGGATTGGACAAAACAAAGGTTAGAAGGTCAGGTGTAGCCTTGGCCGCACGCCGCTAGCGGGGCACGGTCGACACAAAACCATTGGTCTGTGAGCGTTAGGCTGTAGCCTAACCATTGGATTGGACAAAACGATGGTTAGAAGGTCAGGTGTAGGTGTGGCCTTGGCCGCGCCTAGCTAGCCGGGCTCGGTTGACACAAACCCATTGAACTGGGCGCGTTAGGCTGTAACCATTGTCAAAACCACAGTTATGCGAAAAAAATACACATATTTATTACAGCGGAGCGATATAGGCCTACTGCATAGTAATTACAGAGCAGATAAAAACACTCATTTCAACCGTGGAAAAAAATAATCATTATAGAAGCGAAATATTGCACACACTAACCTAATTAGAGCGGTGAACTGGGTGCTGGGCACGAATGATGCGCACTAGAGACTGAACTGGGAGTTTCTTTGTGTTACATAGTACCGTAAGGGCGAGGTTGGCAGTATTGTTTCGATGACAGACCAGCGGATCAGTGGGGCTATCGAAGGGACTCGAATACTCATGACCGCAACTGACGATTGATTTGGACTAATGGCGGCCACAGCTGTAATTTTGGTTATATAAGTCGTGATCCTATTTGGGATGGTTGGGTGGGTTACAATGGCCGAGGAGGAAACATCTATTGAAACATCGTTCCCTGATTTATTTTTCATCGCTTCATAAGTTATTTTGGCTAATTCATGTATTATAGAGAATGTTATCGCTCGTTCTATCTTCATTCAGTGCTACCATAATATTAAGCTACTGAAAAGATCTTACAGCAAGGAAAACAGATGGAGGTGACAAATATGTTTCTCCATCACAAGTAGAATGTGGAGGCAGTTTGTAGAGATTGAAGTACCGGTAGGCCTAGGCCTACATGGAATTCCTCATTCAACTAGATACAAACACTTATAACAAGACTCACTCACTCGCAGGAGTAACCAACTGTTATTTTGTGGGGAGGAATATCGAACTTATCTGCAGGAGTAGGGGCAGATGACCTCGTAGTTCCGCCCCCTAAAACTACAATAACTTAACTATCTGCAGTAGTGGCAATCTGGATAAACCTCCACATGTTGCATCCAATTGCCAGACGTTAATTGCAGCTAGCATAAATACAGTAATTAATTGGTCCGTGCTATAAAAACAAACTTATCGCCTAACCCAGTTTATTTATTATTATTATTATTATTCAGAAATCACATATTCTTACCTATCTTGCAATTTTATATGACTGTTCAAATTTGCCAAATCACATCACACCCATGAGAAACAAAATCCGTTTTGAAAAAGAAGTTTCAGTTTTTCTTTTCACGTAATACTCCGGCATCGACACTAGAAAATAAAAAGGAAAACATTATGAGTAAATGTTTGAAAGGCCATGGAAAGTTTGGTTAACCTCGCAGGTTATGGAACACTACTAACATACAAATATCATTCAACATTGCAAGTATGTTAAAAAACAATCACCGCTATTGTAAAAGATAATTACTTACAATTAAATATATGTATCCCTCCTTGTATCGTCTGAAATTCACAATTGATCATGTCAAGTGAGAATACAGATGTTCAGTCAAAATGGCGACATCACAGAGGCTGCACCGAGTGAACGAACCGAGTCTGCACCTTCAAAATTGTCGCTATGTACACTCGCACTTGGCTCGTACACTTGCACTCGATCGTATTTGGAATACCACTCGCTGACGTCACTTCCGAGTGAGAGTGTGCAAGAGTGTACACTTCGGCTATTTGGCAAACAGCCTTAGTAAGGGTTCTTTTTCATGCCAAAACAGTATGGCACGGGACCTCTGGCTTTACTTCCCCTCCGAGGGAAGGTATACTGAGGGATTTTAACGCTCTTAAAAATCTGACGACTTCGGCCGGGTTTGAACCAGCGATCTTGGGCATAGAAGCTCAGCACGCTACCAACTACGCAACCGAAGCCGCTATGGTTAGTAATTATTAGGAGCGTTGAACAAGCTAATCCCTGGAGTGTGGGCAACTGTGCTGCTTAATGTGTACAGCGGGTCAATCGAGTCTACAGGCGGAAGCTTCGAGTGACTGAATGTTCAACTTTCACCATTAACTACCGGTATAGTCGCCTCCGTAGCGTAGCGGTCAGCATAGTTAGCTGCCGCCCCGGAGGTCCTGGGTTCGAATCCCGGCTCTGCCACGAAATTTGAAAAGTGGTATACTCAGCCTCGGGTGGCCCAAATGAGTAGAGGGGATTCGATTCCCACCTCAGCCATCCTCGAAGTGGTTTTCCGTGGTTTCCCACTTCGTCTTCGGGCAAATGCCGGGATGGTACCTACTGTAAGGCCACGGCCGCTTCCTTCCTTCTTCCTAGCCTATCCATCCCAATCTTCCATCCCTTCCCATCCCTCATGAGGCCCCTGTTCGCTTTGCAGGTGAGGCCGCCTGGGCGAAGTGCTGATCACACCTCCCCAGTTGTATCCATCCCGACCAGATGTTCCAAGCTCCAGGACACTGCCCATAGAGGCGGTAGTGGTGAGTCCCCTCACTCAGTCCGTGGGAACCACCAACCTAGAGGGTAAATTGACTGAATAAAATAAAATAAAAACTACCGGTATATCGTTTCACGACACACCTGAAACAGTGTTGCTAACACATGAGGAGTTGTTATTCAGAAGCTCATATTTCTGTTGGTAGCCCAGCGTACTGAGCTGTATGTATCTGTTTACCCCGTAAAATTCGTTAGCATTACTAACTTTGACCTGGCTTCGTCACAGAATGCAATTCTGGTTTGAGGTACTGGGACAGACATTGCCGACCTCTCTGGAAGCCAAACGACATTAAAGCGTATACATTTGAGGTGATCTGTGAGATATAGGCCATATCAGTGACAGATTATCCATCAGTTGTAACAATAGAACAGTTGTGAGTTGGGAAGCGATGGAGTCGCTGACCGTACAATGGTGAGGCACGTCCCACACAAATTACCCAGGATGCAGCGCAGTGTTTATTATTTCAGAACATCCATGGAGATAACGAATGAACGGAGTGATTGTCTCGCTTTGAGCTGAAGCAAACGATGTTATCAACAAGTTGCTGGAGCCAGCTGGTATCATTTAATTTACTACTCGTTACTGTTACTACTCGTTACAGTGAGTGCACCAGACCAGTGGGGGTCACGAGAGCTGCCATTACACCGGCTCGGGGCTGTGACGTAAGAACGGAGCACCATACTACATTACCAATTCAGTGCTCACTGTAACTCATCTGGTAAAGGCAGATTTATTTTATTCTCGTATGGCATACATGACAATAATTCATAATTTAGCATCAAGTTTAGAAACGTAATTAAGTGCCTGTGGTGACCCTAGGAAGAAGTCCCTGAATTCACCACTGTAAGATGTTTGTTGGCATTTTTGAACTAGGTGCAGAACTGTCTGTCTTTCAGGCCCGCACTCGCAACACGATGAAGATCTTTTCCTCCACTTGTACAGGAGATCCCCGCATACACCGTGATCGGTCCGGATTCGATTTAATTTTGACCAGGTCTTTCTAGGCTGAGTGAACCCTGGCACCTTCTCAGTTATGTATGGCATTGCTGAACTCTCTGGAGGGGCAAACGAATTCCAATGAGAAGACCATCTCTCAGTCAGGTTGAATTTGTTAGTTGCAAGATTCTCCGCTGTGCAGATAGGTGGATGTCTTGAACGTAATCGTTTCATATGTAGATCAGCAATGTATCCATGGATAGGTAGTTGTTTGTTGGTCTGGATCTTTCTAAATTCTCTTATCAAAGTGTTGGATCGCCGCAAATAAGGTGGTGGGATGTGGCTGAGAATAGGAAGCCATTGTGTAAGAGTTGACATAATTGTTTCTGTTATCATGCGCATGGTGTTATTCAATTGTACATCTATTAATCTTACATGCGGACTATTTATCCACACCGGAGCAACAGAATAAACTAAACCTAGAGCTGAGCAACGGAGAGTAGTTGCATTGGCACCTCATGTGGTGCCACATAATTTCCGCAGAGCTCTTATATTATAATACGGCACTGCATGTTATCAGGACAGCTTTCTAGTACACAAAGGATCTCTAAGGGGGAACGCACAGCTCAAGGAGCCAAAGCAATAACGATATTGATATTATGAGTGCGCCTCGTACAACTATGAGACACACACATTAGAAGCATAGATTTAAATTTTCCAAATTTAAATCGTAACTATTGAACCCATGTGCTGATGGTTCAAGCGCCGAATCCATCATTTATTGGTAAAAGAAGGGAGGAAAAATATAGTCTTTAGAATGACTTAGGAAGATTTTATGCAAGAGGACTGGTACAACATAAGAGTCCAGGTGGCCCCAGGAAATGATATCATGCGTGACGCACCGATAGGGAGCCGATCATGACTATTAATAGAAAGATAAAAACTTTCCACTGTGTGTAAGCGAGAAGAGTTTTCGGAAATTGATCTTACGCAGCAATAAAATGGCATCCTCGCAGTTGTGCAAGAAGAGGAATAATTAGATTTAAGCCATTTACGAGAATATAATTAACAAAAGAAATACATCATTGTGAATCATTTTGGAATAGAGATTTTTGTGTGGGGAAAAGGGTTATAATAATTGTACAGGAAAGAAGTGCAAACGCAGCATTACGTAGTTAAAAGTTCCCCGAGACCAGAGGTGGTAGGGATTAAAAATAAACCTCAACACCCACGTATCTGAAGAGCAAATTTTATTTAATATCTCGGAATTGTACGATCGATTTTCTTGTGCAAAGAGGTCAGTTTACGTTTAGAAAACGAGCTTTCCAGAGATATAAGTTTCAAAGGTATGCGACTATTGCTTCAAAAGTTAGTTATGAAAAAGACGAGGACTTTATCTTTTTGTAGCCGATTTGTATAAAAGCCCTGGCAGAGCCAGGCTAATCATGCAGTATTTACCAGACCTCGAGTGGTCGTGATACGCTGTATCACCAACGAGCAACCCGTAGGGAGCGGCCGAGAAGTATCGTCATTAATATCGCCGTGTGAAGACATAGTAAAATCCTAGTACAGGATTTATTTCAGTAAGCATCAGTCTTTATAGCGCAAGTTCAGTATTACAGTCAAAGTTAGGCTGCGAACTTGAAGAAAGAACAGGCGATAGATCTTCGAATAATAGTTCAGTTAAAAGACATAAAGTATCGTAACGTTTCGAAGTACCAACGGAAATGAAACAAACATTTCTATCAAAGTTAAGGAACCCGATCAGGGTCGGACGAAATAAGTAACGCCTAGTGTGCCGGAAAAGATAGGTACTAGAGCGCAGAACAATAAGAATTGAGAATTTAATCCAAGGCGTGTCTAAAGGGGACAAACGAACAGTAAAAAGCAATAAGCTACGAATTGAAGGAATAGCAGTAAATGCTAGGGAATCATTAGGTCACCGATAAAGTGTTCGAGAGGCCGTAAACAGGACAGACTTTAGCTAGACAAACTAAATAGTGTCTAGGAAGAAACGACATCGAGCTAGTAAAATAGAAGCCGATAGTCAGAAACCGGATTTGAAGATTAACCGTTCCAGGGAGGGGTAGATTGATCGAGACTTTCATCATCTTACCAGGTTAGGGAACCGACGTATAATAGTGTCACCCTTGGAAACGGGGAAGAAAGAAATCACGTGTGTAAGGCAAAATCAAAGCCTAAGTGATTAAAAGCAGTGTAAAGTAAATATAGTGAAATTTGTTTTAGTGTAATAATTTTAGTGAATTTATTTGTGTATGATAATCGAATACAAAATGGTATTCAATATGTTACCAGTGTTTAAGTTAAATAATGTGAATGTGTTTAAAGAAGTGTCATTGTGTGAAATGGTATCAATGAATATGGCTTAAATGCAGTGAGTGGGCAAAATGAAACATCGCTGGAGAATTCGGTCGATAACGTAAAATCATGTGAGTAACCATTTCATTATGTTATGTGTTGGGGAAGATTTGCGTACAATCCACATAAGAAAGAAGGAATAGGGATGTTTGAATAACAAATAAAGAATAATAGCGCGATCTGAACGAGAAAATTTGAGAAAATAAAAAAAATATTATGTGAAATAAATAAATCCCTTGGGGGAAATTTATGAAATAAAATATCAGTGTAGTTGATAAATGGTTTAAATATGTTAAAGCAAGCGTAATAATAATAATAACAATGATATAAATGAATGAAGATTATGATGAATTACATGAAAAGTAGTAGCTTTCGAGCTCCTTTAAATGAATTAATACATGTTATGAAAACAAGTTCTTAAAGTAAAGCGATCAATTTCAAGGGAGAGGATTAATATAGAATTGAGATGTAGATGAAACGTTGATGTTGAATTTATCAGTTCGTTGAAGGCAACTTGGCTTAGTAATGTATAAGCGCCATGTAGCGCATTGAAGTAATTTGTCACGCTAGAAATGCGTTGAAAAACTCGGTAACACTAATTATGAGGGCCAGTTGATCGTGTTAATTGAACTATGGTAAGTCCTCTAAATAGTGATGTGATCACGAGGCCGCGTGTGTATTGTATTAAAAGGGTGCTAATTATTGTATTATGAGTGCGGGTGTAAGGCAATGAGGCCTGCTATAAGTCGCTAATGTTATAAGTCCTCCAGTGTGGGATATGGTTCCCGAGGCATTTAAAAGGATCGAACCCCGATTCGTCCATGTTTAAGCCCCTAAATATTTGTTGTTGTATTGAATTATTCTTACCCTCCAATAAGGACACTTCATAATTAATAAATGCCGAGGTTAAGAGAATAGGTTTGCTGACCTTAAATATGTTGTTATAAAAAGTAGTATGAAAGCCTTGCCTGTTCAAAGAACTGCATTTAAGAACAGCTGTATAAAAGCTGAGGATAGCCCGTCTCTTGTGAGCGAGACCGTGAAGTTCCTGCTCCCGACAATAAATCACGCTAAGTAGCCACGGCCAGACCCTTACCATTAACGTGTTGTGGTAGGTCTAAGAGCCGTCTGTTTGAAGTTATAATACACAAGAGTGTGTAGAGTTTGTTTCAACGACCCGGTCTTCGAACCGAGGTTCTATTAGATGAATGTTACCGCTTGCAAAGTTCAGATCGTTGCTTTCTTATGATATAATGGTCTTTTAAGACAAATAATAATAAATCCCTAATGTTATGATTATATGATGTAGTGATTCACGAGTTTTAGGGAGGACAATTAGATTCCGGGAGTGATCTTAATTTTTGACTTGTTCAAGTAGTCTTCTGTAGCTCGGAAGTGCGCAAATGTTTCCCAATTACGGTAGTGAATTGTTGACTTGAGAGAGAGATGGTAACCTATGAGCCTTGTGGAAGCCCAAAATTCTAAGTAAATGAGTAACAATACTTTGTTAAATTATATATTTTGATTAGAAGATATACTCATGTAATAGGAAGTGATGTGTTGTAAATGGACAACACAGTATGTGTAAAAAGTATCGAGCCTATTGGAGCTTTTGATTTTATTGAATTTTAAAAGGACACTATATGGAAGTGAAAATTAATAGAAGTTTGTTGGTTTATAGAAAGCCATTTATTATGATTTAATATTTGTTTAAATATGACTTCCATTGTTCACTTTGAACAAGTATGAATTAAAGGGTCAGTATTTTATTTGTTTAATTTTTGTAGCGCCATATATTTGAATAATTAAATGTTTTTATAGTAGGAGTTGATTTTTTTTTTTTTTTTTTGAAGTGTATCCTCTATTTAATCCAAAGTGTGTAAGTCACAGAGTGGGAGAACATACCATGAACCCCGATACTCCCGATTGAGCATTGCTGGCAAACTGTGATTTGCATATTTCATGCTGAATGGGCACATGGGGGCATAGAAGTAATGTGCTTGTATTAATATTAGAGGATCTCTTAAGACGGTCATATCATGTAAAAGTAAAATAATGATAGAAGTAGCAACAAAATATAAAGTTAACTGACCGCATTGGGACCCTGGAAACTTACACCGAGCAGCCCTCAATTAAACACCCCCTAAACATTCTATTTTGGCGCCCAGTACGTAGGGATGAGTTTTCCTAGGGAAAACCCGAGTTTTCATGAAAAATAAAAATTTTCATTTTTTTTTTGTAAAAAAAATGGTTTTTCGAAATTTTTGAACTTTTAAATCACTTCCATAAAGGTTTTGACATTGAATGAGTATATCAAAAGGGTACGTTTTAGTAAACACCCGTGCTAAGGTAAATTTTTGGAAAATTGGGACACAAGAGATCGGAGTACCATCTCTCATGCATGAACCGGTGATGAGGCATAGTAGCCCACTGTATTCTTATATTGTGGAAGATATGTGTACGATGATGGAGATAAAGGATTGCTTGAATGAGCACTTCCACATGAATAGAGAGGAGATGATAAAAATAAGTACGGAAAATATCAAAGCATTAAAGGCCGATAATAAGGAAAAGTTGGAGGCCATGAACAATAGATTTGGAACAATAGACAATACATTGGACCTCCAACAGATTACAAATAAAGAGGAGTTAGAATCCATAAATCAAAAGTTAGGATCTATCCAAGCCGATTGTATAAACATGAACAGTACATTGAAGGCTGAGATAGAAAGTAAGTTGGATAGTATAAAAACAGAGAATTCAAATCATTTTTCAGCACAATCCAAGGTTTTGGAAGATAAATTATGAGTCATGGAAGGTAAACTTGAAAATAGATTACATTCGTTTCAGGAGAAGATGATAACTGACAATTCTCTGAAAAGTCAAGCCATGAAAATCGAATTACAGGCCATGGAGACTAAAATACAAAGTAATATAAATGAGAAAATAGAAGAGACAATGAGTACAAAATTTCAGGGTTTTGACACTAGGTTAGAGACTAAGTTAAATAAGTTCAAAGGGGAAATCACAAGTAAAATTAAAGAGGAAAACGGGGTACTTCAGTCAGGATTGCAAGTCCAAATACATACCTTGAGGGAAAGTACGGTAAATTCCTAAACTAAATGTCAAGAAAATTTTGAAAATTTAAAGGATAAATTGCGTTCTATGGAAACTAAATTAAGTAATATGGAAGAAAAGGGAGATAATTGTGAAAAGAAACTTGTAACCCAGATCCAAGAGGTGCGAACAGAGTTAATGGGTAAAATACATTCAAATATGAATTTTTGTAAAATATCCCGGGATGAGATACAAGAGAGTTTTAATAAATTAGGAAACAGATTTGAAAGGGTTGAGGAAAAAGTAGGAAACCTCGAGGGAAAAGTCGAGGGAGTTCAGGTCGAAATAAATGATATGAAAAGTCAAAATCAAAAAGATGTGAAGGACATGAAAGATCAATTTGATCAATTTACCGGGCAGGTAGATGAGAACTTGAAGAAGCACGAGAGCGAAATAAATAAGAGATTAGGTACATACAAAGAGCATCTCCAGGGAGAAAGAAAGCAACGAGATAAAGAAAATAAGGAGAATACCCAGAAGATAAATGAAATAAGTAAGGGTATCAATGAGGTTCAGGAAACCATAGAAACATTAAAGGGACAAGTAGGAAAAACCAATACTGAAGAAAACCAGGTCCAAGACGAATTGATGAGATTGTATAAGAGTCAAGGGAAAACTGAGGAAAAGCTTGAAGAAATTAAGGGAGATATGGTCAAAGGACAAGAGGAGACGGAGAAAAAGATAAAGGAGATCCGAGAGGACTTAGATACTACAGGTGATATTAAGCCAGAAATTATAGAGAAACAGGTCATGGTCATCAAGAAAGAGGTAGAAGATCAATTAGCTGAAATAAGGGATAGTTTCAGGGAAGAGAAATTCCAACTAAAACAATAAGTGGAAAGCAGTAAAAAGAATCAGGAAAGAATTCAGAATGAATTGGGATCACGGTTCGAAAGGACTGAACACAAGAACAGTCAAATGGAAATTCAACCCATGGCTCATGAAGAAAGTGCCCGAAGAGAAAGAAAATTAGAATTTGAAAGTCAGGATGAATTCCAGAAGACAGGATGGGTAGATCATCATGAAAGAGGCACTAATCAAGATAGGGACTTAGGAGGGGAGAGCCCTTTTAAAAACCCAGGATATCCAATGGCGATGTCAACCCCTTATATGAACAAACAAATGGACAAATAATTAACATCATCAAGTCAAATGAGGACAGACCGGTGAAGTTTACGGGTAATAATATGTCGATTACTCCTAAATACTGGTTGAAGGAGGTAGCAGAGTACTTGAATGAAATGAAAGTTCCTCAGGATCGGAGACTGAGAGCAATTGAGATGCTGTTGGAAGGTGATTGTCTCACCTGGTTCAGGAGTTTCAGATATACATTTGACACGGTGGAAGGTTTTAGAGAAGCTTTTCTGAAACGATATTGGGCAGCAGATGTACAAGAAAATTTGAGGCTAGATCTATACTCTAGGAAATATAGTAAGAATGCCCCCACTAAATACTCAGAATTTTTCACCGCTCAGCTGTGTAAATTCCGGGAACTTGATATTGCTCCAGCTGAGAACGACCTGTGTGCCGCCATTGCAAGACAACTTCCATATGAGATACAAGGGTTGTTAATCTCATCCAAAGCCAGAAGTGCTGTGGAAGTGGAGAACGTATTACGTCAATTGGACATGACGACTTCACACGTTACTCCCAGGCATCAAAGACAGACTGAACAAGTACATATGGCTAGTAGTCAAGAAGATAGAGAGAAACCATCGACCAGAAATCAGTCAACTAGTACCAATACTCAGGGACTGGGTCGAGAATATGGATATCAAGAGCCTAGGGGAATACAGCCATACTATAGAGGGGGATATCGAGGAAGAAATCCCAGGAATACGGGTTATAGGCAACAAGAGAACCGACCCTATAACAATAATAATCAGAGGCAGGATAACAGAAAGAGATGGGAAAATTATCCCAGAAGGAATGTGAGGCCGGAAGACAGAAACGATGAATATCGGGCCGAAATCGAAGAGAGGTATCGGGAAAGTCTTCGTTATATGAATGAACGAACAGACGAACCTGAGATGCAAAGAGTCCGTTGGAGTGAGGCAATAAAGAACCGAAAATCACCCGACCGACTGGAAGGAGCTCAAAGCTTGGAGTTACAAGCTCAATTGAAGAATGAGGGGAAAGGAAGCCCTCAAGATAAAAAACTCCAAATTTAAATCATCAAAAGTGGAAACATACCAGGAGCTGGGAGGAGGTTGAGATTGTAAATTGGATAGCGAGACCAGATGAGCTAATTAAAGAGGATGTGGAAGGAATCCCACCTATTAGAAGGAAATTACCTATTATCATGTTAAGGATAGAAGGATTACTGGTTAGGGCATTAATTGATACTGGATCAACTATAAGTTTAACAACGCAAACCCTCCTAAATGAACTAGAAACAAGAGGTCGCATAATAAAAATTCCCACCTCAAGCGTGAAGATTAAGGGAATTATTCCTGAAAAATCTTTGACATGTAGATTTCAGGTATACATTGATTTGATCATGGGTAACAATGAAATATCACAATGCATTTTGCTGGTAAATCAATTGCCATATAATGTCATATTAGGTATTGATTTCATCCGTGAGAACAAGGTCATCATAGACCTAGCGCAAAATTACATTAGGATTCAAAGAGAGGATGTGGATGGACAAAACATTAATCTACAGGAACAGGATGCAAAAATAGAAGAACAGGTATGGCATGTGGAAGAAGTGACTGAGGAAGGTTGTAGGGACATAGAGAAAGTATTTGAAGTCCTAAACATAGAACTTGAAGATAATTTGGAAACTGAGTTTGAGACCAACCTGTCAGGAAAAATAGAGGAAGCTAAAGTTACCCTCGAAAACAAGGAAAAATTAAAGGAATTGCTATTAAAATACAGGGACGTATTTGATTCCAAGCCGGGAAAGATCAAAAGATCATTTCAAGTAAATGATTGGGCACTGTTCAGACAAAAACCATACCCGGTTGCAGAAAAACATTACACACAAACAAAGAAAACACTACAGGAGATGAGTGATGCAGGTGTTATAGAAAAGATGGCGACACCATATGTTAGTCCATTAGTAATTGTGAGTAAACCGGATGGCTCAGTAAGGTTGTGTTTGGATGCCAGGAATTTCAACGCGAAAATTATACCAGAAAATGATTCGGCACCACCCATAAAGGAAATACTGAGGAAATTTAAAGGCAAGAAGATTTTTACAAATATTGACATGACTTCTTCATATCATCATCTCGAACTGAAGAGAAAACCAGTCTGTTAACAGGATTTCAGTTCGATCAACAAACGTATTGCTTCAAGAGATGTCCGTTTGGCTTGAAGACCGCGGGATCCGCCTTAATAAGAGCGCTTGATCGTAACCTGTTAGAGGAAGTAAAGGATTGCACTATCCGATATGTGGATGATATATTGCTAACTTCGGAAAACATTGATGAACACTTGGAAAAGTTACAGAAATTATAGGAAGATTTAAGAAGGGCTAATTTTAAGATTAACTTGAAGAAATCATATTTTTGTCAGAGACAAGTTACGTTTTTGGGACATGTGATTGACAAGGATGGTGTCAAACCAAATCCATGCAAATTAGAATCAATAAGAGATTTTCCCAGGCCTTTGAAGGTGAAAAACGTTCGCCAGTTTTTGGGAATGATTGGATTTTTCTCAGGACATTGTCCGTCCTACACCAAAACTGTTGCACTACTACAGGACCTTCTGAAGAAGGGAGGCAAGTGGAAATGGACGGAGGAAACAGAAAAAGCGTTTATAGAGGCCAAGGAAATGCTCTTAAATTAGCTGAAGCTAGGATATCCTGATTTTAATCAGAGATTTATAATACAAACGGATGCATCCCAGATTGGAATAGGGGCAATGCTGTATCAGGAAAACCCGGATAACCCTGAGAAGAAAAATTATCTTGCTTTCACAAGTCGGAGACTGAAACCACACGAGAAGAATTATACAATCAGCGAGATCGAGCTGTTAGCGATCTTGCATGCGTTGCAGTCTTGGCGAAAGATTGTATATGGGTTTCCAGTCACATTAAGAACTGATCATAAAGTCTTAACCTTTTTGATGAAGACGGATTTATCCAGTCGAAGGTTGATGCGTTGGGCTTTATATATACAAGAGTTCGATGCAAAAATAGAATATTGCCCGGGAAAAGAAAATGTAGTTCCAGATTATTTAAGTAGACAGCCAGAGTCCACAGAAGAGGGAGTAATGGCTATTGATTTGGAAGACAGAAATCAGCGCACTTTGGATGAATTAAGGAGTATTGGTCAGCGACAACGTGAGGATCCATGGATGAACATGCTCATATCTTTCTTGGAAGGGAGTTTGATACGGGGAACACCTGCGTATACTGAAGCTAATAAGATAGCTCAGGATTACACTTTCTTTAATGGATTATTATATAAGTTTGCAGACTCTGACCATACTCGATTGAGGATCATTGTACCTGCTATTTTGCAGAGGAAAATGGTATGGTTGGCCCATAGATAGTTTGGACATATGGGAGTCGACAAAACAGTCTCGATGCTGAAAGAGGCATTTGTATGGCCGAGACTGAGAGAAACTGTAAGGGATACGCTTAAGACATGTGACACATGTCAAAGGATTAAACCAAATGCGTTTTTGATGAGACAAAAGCCAATACCATGGTTGCCCGAGAGGCCAGGTCAAATTATTTCTATTGACAATTTCGGACCTTTGCCAAAGGCTAGGAGAGGAAATAGACATATAATGGTGGCTATGGATGTTTTCACAAAAATGGTTGTCCTTGCTCCCATACAGAAGACTAGTACCAAACAGGTGTTAAAACGACTCAAAGAAAAAGTGATACCTATTCTGGGTAAACCAGAGAACTTGTTGTCGGATCACGGTAGTTGTTTTACAAGTGCAGAATTTAGACAGGAATTAGAGAGACTTGGAATACGTCAGATACTGTCGAGTATTCGCCATCCTGAGGCAAATCCTGTGGAAAGAGTTATGAGGGAAACAGCCAAGTATTGTAGGATATACTGCGCCGAGGAAAATTGGAAATGGATAGATATCCTTGATATTATCGAATTTTGTATAAACAATACAATCCACGAGTCTACGGGAGAGATACCAATAACGTTACATCGGAATGAGCAACCAGAGAGACCTTGGAGTCTGGTCATTCCTAGGCCAACAGACGCTCAGCCGGGAAGAGATGTACGAATTAGAAGAGCCTTTAAGCATCTAAAAGCTCAAGCTGACAGAAGACAAAGGAGAAACAGGCACAAGAGGTATCATCGACCACTAATAGCAGGAGAAATGGTGTTAGTGAAAAGACCAGCCATTTCGGATCCAGGGAACCGCGTGTACAAGAAATTCTAGAAAATGTACCACGGACCGTATCAAATAATTAGAGATTTAAGAAATAATGCCTATAGAATTCGGCACTGTGAAACGAATCACGAAGTGACTATGAATTCAGCTAACCTGATAGTATATTACCCTCCCGAAGACTTCGATGAAGCAAACGAACAAGCCCTGGTGATGGAACAATTTAGAGATGATAAATCCAATTTTGATAGAGACAGGAGTAAGCTAGAACGAGAAAATAGAGCTCAACCATTCAATTGTGAATGTGAATTAGAGAAAATATATTGGGAGATAAGAGAAATAATTGATTTTGTTGAAGAAGAAAATTTCAATTTAAAATGAGAAAATGAGGAAATAAAGAAACGGGTAGGAATAGACCAGACCCGTAACGAAGAATTATGTTCTGTAGACTTTTAGTCCAGAAAAATAAGAAAGGAAGAACGGGTAGGAACAGAGCGTACTCAACCTACACTATTACCGGATATGACTTTAAAGGTGGAAAACCCGAATTATCGTGGGATTCCAGGAGAATAGAAACAAAAGGTACTGAGAAGTGTTATGATGGCTTCGACAATGAAAAAATAAGATTTTTATGAAAATTGTTGAAATAAATTTCGTCAAAATTTCGAAAATTTATTTATCTAAGGAGGGGAGACTTGAACCCATGTGCTGTTGGTTCAAGCGCCGAATCCATCATTTATTGGTAAATGAAGGGAGGAAAATTATAGTCTCTAGAATGACTTAGGAAGATTTTATGCAAGAGGACTGGTACAACATAAGAATCCAGGTGGCCCCAGGAAATGATATCATGCGTAACGCACCGATAAGGAGCCGATCATTACTATTAATAGAACGATAAAAACTTTCCACTGTGTGTAAGCGAGAAGAGGTTTCGGAAATTGATCTTACGCAGCAATAAAATGGCATCCTCGCAGTTGTGCAAGAAGAGGAATAATTAGATTTAAGCCATTTGCGAAAATATAATTAACAAAAGAAATACATCATTGTGAATCATTTTGTAATTGAGATTTTTGTGTGGGGAAAGGGTTATAATAATTGCACAGGAAAGAAGCGCAAACGCAGCATTACGTAGTTAAAAGTTCCCCGAGACCAGAGGGGGTAAGGATTAAAAATAAACCTCAACACCCACGTATCTGAAGAGCAAATTTTATTTAATATCTCGGAATTGTACGATCGATTTTCATGTGCAAAGAGGTCAGTTTACGTTTAGAAAACGAGCTTTCCAGAGATATAAGTTTCAAAGGTATGCGACTATTGCTTCAAAAGTTAGTTATGAAAAAGACGAGGACTTTATCTTTTTGTAGCCGATTTGTATAAAAGCCCTGGCAGAGCCAGGCTAATCATGCAGTATTTACCAGACCTCGAGAGGTCGTGATACGCTGTATCACCAACGAGCAACCCGTAGGGAGCGGCCGAGAAGTATCGTCATTAATATCGCCGTGTGAAGACATAGTAAAATTCTAATACAGGATTTATTTCAGTAAGCATCAGTCTTTGTAGCGCAAGTTCAGTATTACAGTCAAAGTTAGGCTGCGAACTGGAAGAAAGAACAGGCGATAGGTCTTCGAATAATAGTTCAGTTAAAAGACATCAAGTATCGTAACGTTTCGAAGTACCAACGGAAATGAAACAAACATTTCTATCAAAGTTAAGGAACCCGATCAGGGTCGGACGAAATAAGTAACGCCTAGTGTGCCGGAAAAGATAGGTACTAGAGCGCAGAACAATAAGAATTGAGAATTTAATCCAAGGCGTTGTCTAAAGGAGACAAACGAACAGTAAAAAGCAATAAGCTACGAATTGAAGGAATAGCAGTAAATGCTAGGGAATCATTAGGTCACCGACAAAGTATTCGAGAGGCCGTAAACAGGACAGACTTTAGCTAGACAAACTAAATAGTGTCTAGGAAGAAACGACATCGAGCTAGTAAAATAGAAGTCGATAGTCAGAAACCGGATCTGAAGATTAACCGTTCCAGGGAGGGGTAGATTGATCGAGACTTTCATCATCTTACCAGGTTAAGGAGCCGACGTCTAAGAGTGTCACTCTTGGAAACGGGGAAGAAAGAAATCACGTGTGTAAGGCAAAAATCAAAGCCTAAGTGATTAAACGCAGTGTCAATAGAGTGAAATTTGTTTTAGTGTAATAATTTTAGTGAATTTATTTGAGTATGATAATCGAAAACAAAATGGTATTCAATATGTTACCAGTGTTTAAGGTAAATAATGTGTATATGTTTAAAGAAGTGTCATTGAGTGAAATGGGATTAATGAATATGGCTTAAATGCAGTGAGTGGGCAAAATGAAACATCGCTGGAGAATTCGGTCGATGACCGTAAAATCATGTGAGTAACCGTATCATTATGTTATGTGTTGGGGGAAGATTTGCGTACAATCCACATAAGAAAGAAGGAATAGGGATGTTTGAATAACAAATAAACAATAATAGCGCGATCTGAACGAGTAAATTTGAGAAAATAAAAAAATATTATGTGAAATAAATAAATAAATCCCTTGGGGGAAATGTATGAAATAAAATATCAGTGTAGTTGATAAATGATTTAAATATGTGAAATCAAGCGTAATAATAATAATAACAATGATATAAATGAATGAAGATTATGATGAATTATATGAAAAGTAGTAGCTTTCGAGCTCCTTTAAATGAATTAATACATGTTATGAAACATGTTCTTAAAGTAAAGCGATCATTGTCAAGGGAGAGGATTAATATAGAATTGAGATGTAGATGAAACGTTGATGTTGAATTTATCAGTTCGTTGAAGGCAACTTGGCTTAGTAATGTATAAGCGCCATGTAGCGCTTTGAAGTAATTTGTCACGCTAGGAATGCGTTGAAAAACTCGGTAACACTAATTATGAGGGCCAGTTGATCGTATTAATTGAACTATGGTAAGTCCTCTAAATAGTGATGTGATCACGAGGCCGCGTGTGTATTGTATTAAAAGGGTGCTAATTATTGTATTATGAGCGCGGGTGTAAGGCAATGAGGCCTGCTATAAGTCGCTAATGTTATAAGTCCTCCAGTGTGGGATATGGTTCCCGAGGCATTTAAAAGGATCGAACCCCGATTCGTCCATGTTTAAGCCTCTAAATATTTGTTGTTGTATTGAATTATTCTTACCCTCCAATAAGGACACTTCATAATTAATAAATGCCGAGGTTAAGAGAATAGGTTTGCTGACCTTAAATATGTTGTTATAAAAAGTAGTATGAAAGCCTTGCCTGTTCAAAGAACTGCATTTAAGAACAGCTGTATAAAAGCTGAGGATAGCCCGTCTCTTGTGAGCGAGACCGTGAAGTTCCTGCTCCCGACAATAAATCACGCTAAGTAGCCACGGCCAGACCCTTACCATTAACGTGTTGTAGTAGGTCTAAGAGCCGTCTGTTTGAAGTTATAATACACAAGAGTGTGTAGAGTTTGTTTCAACGACCCGGTCTTCGAACCGAGGTTCTTTTAGATGAATGTTACCGCTTGCAAAGTTCAGATCGTTGCTTTCTTATGATATAATGGTCTTTTAAGACAAATAATAATAATAAATCCCTAATGTTATGATTATATGATGTAGTGATTCACGAGTTTTAGGGAGGACAATTAGATTCCGGGAGTGATCTTAATTTTTGACTTGTTCAAGTAGTCTTCTGTAGCTCGGGAGTGCGCAAATATTTCCCAATCACGGTAGTGAATTGTTGACTTGAGAGAGAGATGGTAACCTAAGAGCCTTGTGGAAGCCCAAAATTCTATGTAAATGAGTAACAATACTTTGTTAAATTATATATTTTGATTAGAAGATATACTCATGTAATAGGAAGTGATATGTTGTAAATGGATAACACAGTATGTGTAAAAAGTATCGTGCCTATTGGAGCTTTTGATTTTATTGAATTTTAAAAGGACACTATATGGAAGTGAAAATTAATAGAAGTTTGTTGGTTTATAGAAAGCCATTTATTATGATTTAATATTTGTTTAAATATGACTTCCATTGTTCACTTTGAACAAGTATGAATTAAAGGGTCAGTATTTTATTTGTTTAATTTTTGTAGCGCCATATATTTGAATAATTAAATGTTTTTATAGTAGGAGTTGATTTTTTTTTTTGAAGTGTATCCTCTATTTAATCCAAAGTGTGTAAGTCACAGAGTGGGAGAACATACCATGAACCCCGATACTCCCGATTGAGCATTGCTGGCAAACTGTGATTTGCATATTTCATTCTGAATGGGCACACTATCATTATCCATTTCTCAAAATTTGGATCTTGCTTTTTGCAGATCTTCACCGTTTATCTCTTATCTACCATGTTTATTGGAAGTTTTGGACTATTCTTTTTTAAAGTGGGTGTTAAATCTTCAACTACAAATTGAATCTCACTCAAACCTCTTTTTGTTTAACTTAATGTTTCCATAAAATCTTTAAAATAGTTTTTTACATTCCTCAGAATAAAAATTAAATAATAACTGTTAATTAATAAATAATGTGGAGTATTACAGGCTCATTAATATACGTCAAGAATTAGGGCTGGACAGGCGGGACATCCGTATTATTGGTTATCTCTACTGGAGCCAGAGTGCTGGTGTAAGAGCTGTTGGTCATGTCTCAGAAGAAGTGTCAATTATGAAATGACTTTAGACAGGGCTGAATTATTTCCCCGATGCTTTTCAACTTCTATTATGAAAGGATTTTTCGTGATGCTCTTTATGGAAAGACTCCAGAAGTGATAGTTAATGGAGTCACAGATGACACTGTCATACTTTCACCCAGCCTTTAAGATTTACAAGAACTGCTCGATGCTGTAAATGAGGCCAGTAACATGGCCCTCAGCCTGAATGTGAAGAAGACCAAGTGGATGGTTATACGTAAGAAAGAAGATGGCATTCATGACAGTCTCAAAGTTGGAAATAACTGGATTGACAAGGTGACATAATTTAAATACCTAGGATGCCACATTAATGATAACTTAAACCTTGGTAGAAAGATCCGATACAGAATTGAGCAAGCTAGAATTTCTTTTCAAAAAGTCAGGAAAGTTTTAATAATCCGAGACCTGACCATTGCACTACGGACACGACTCCTCAGATGTTACGTTTTCAGCATTCTACTCTACGGCGTCGAAGCATGGACATTAACTGAAACCATGTACAAGAAGCTACACGCATTTGAAATGTGGACGTACTGAAGGTTGCTGAAGATACCTTGGACAACCAAAATTACCAATGTATCAGTTTTGCAGCATATGAACAAAAAACCTGAAATTCTCAATACCAACAAGAGAAGAAAGCTAGAATACTTTGGTCATATGATGCGAAACAGTAAATACCAACTCCTTCAATTAATACTCCAAGGGAAAATTAATGGAAGACGTGGTCCGAGGCGAAGAAAGATATCGTGGCTTGACAACTTAAGCCACTGGTTTGGGTTAACAAGACTACTGTTCAGAAGAGCTATGGACAAAAAGCAGATCATGCTACTGATCGCCAACCCCCTGAGAGGACACGGCACCTGAAGAGGAAGAAGAAGAAGAAGATATGAATGACTTGTAAGGTATAGATGTTAGGGGCTTGGAACACATCAGTCATCAGTCCCTATTTTTCTAATAAGCTATGTCTCTATGGGGACAATTATTCTGATTTTAGGGTCTAATATGTGGTGAGGTGCCCCCGACATCAGTTGGAGTGAGAGTGGGATTGGAACCCTTCGCGTGCGGCTATCTGGAGTCGTTGTCAGAGACAGCACGTCCCACAGAAACAGTAGTTCAGGACCTCTCAAGAGATAGCGCAGTGTGTTATAAGGATCACTGTTGTCAAGCATCACCCACCTCAACAGCCTCTCGCCATCCCCACTCCTGCATTATATCCTGAATGTAGCAAGTGTCTGCTGGAGAATGCAGAACTCTCGTACTGCTGACAATTGAAGGTTTTCAGCAGTTCGGTCACTTATTAAACAAATAGGACACGAACCTGCGGCCTCAATCTTAATATATTATTAGATCACATTTTGCTTGCCACGGTGGGTGAGTGGTCAACTTGTCGGACTACCAACCTCAAGTTTGCAGGTTCGCTTCTGGCCGTGGTAAGTGATTTTTGAAATGCGGCAAATGTCATACGATGTTGGCATGTTAAAGAACCCATTTTAATTCAGTAGGCCGTGTTCATAATAGCAAAATTAATCTCGGGATTTTCCGCCAACACAAAGTTCCTTCTTTCTCTACTAGAAAGCGCTATAGTGTTCAAGGAGCTTAGATATCTAACCTCCTTGACTTTCATAGCGCTGCGAGGAACAACAAAATTTGACATGCAAGCTGTCCTCTAGGCCTCAAATAACAAAGCTTGCCCCCGGCCTCCGAGGCCATACGATATTATTATTATTGTTATTATTATTATTAGTGCAACTATTGAATGGGGTAGCTACGCACCCTAAGGCACTAGATCATGAGACCAGGCTACCTCTGGGCTCGAAAGAAAAGTTGGTCCGAATACCATCCTCGACTACCAACTCCAGGCTTTCATTTCCTTACGAAGTTTCATCAGGAAGGACTTCCTACCATAAAATCCATCCACCACATAGAAGCTCCTGCTTCACCACGTAGAAATAGAAGAAATCTCCCATAATTCATTTTAATATCCCTGATGGAAACAAAGTGACAAGATTTATTTTTTCCATTTTGCATAACTGGGCCTTTTGGGTCATAAATACACATCTTATTCCACTCTGCATAAAGAGGACAATTTTACAAGACAGCAGCTGTTCACACACGACCAAGGAACTGCTTTATGTTGTATAATAATATGCGTCACAATATCAGCAGTCTGGTAAACTAGAGGACTAGGAAGATGTTCCACGAGCCGCATAGAAATCGTGGTCATCCGGAAGTTGACATTAGAATGTAATCTGTGGTCCTGCGACGGTAATCTATCGTCCTTCCGTTATTTTCAATTGTTAGTTTCTTTTCACTGTCAATAGCAATGTGACTGGCTTTGATGTTGTGTAATCGATATACATAGGTGTAAATATAGACACGTTTATTCAATAAAAGGCCCAAATTTTGCCAACATGCACAAGAACGAAGTATTCAAAAATTACTATTTTTAGAAAAGAACGTAAAACCTATATAAATAAAACTCTTAGGTACGTAGAACCAATATATTTTATATATGTCGAAGAAACATGGGAGTTCAGGGTTGATAATAAACTGTGAAAAATAAGAGCGATAACGGTGATGGCAAAAATGAAGAAAGCTCTCACTATGACAGCTTCAAAGATAGTGTTGTGTGCATGCGTGTGTGAGAATATTGGGGCAGAATGTGGAACTGGGCTATTAATAGTGAATAAAATCCATACTAATATAATAAAGCTGAAGAGTTTGTGTGTTTGTGTCTTTAAACGCGCTAATCTCTGGAACTACCAGTCCGATTCGAAATATTTTTTATATGATAGCCAGATTCAAGAGAAATAGCTTAGGCTATGTAGTATTAGGCTACACCTCTGAGGTAACCTTAAAGATTGATTTTTGTTCAGTAAGTCGGTAGAACAAGCACTCCCGAACTGCTTTATCCGCATGCGCTGGCATTATGGTTATTGATACGTACACCGTTTCACCGATCTGAACCAAAATTTGTATACTTACCCTATGGAACCCTGCGAGTAACACTGTTAACATAACATTTCGGACAGACCACTCAATTCCCTACATTTAGGCCCTTCGGCACAAATCCACACCGTTTCACCAATCTTAACCAAAATTTGTATACTTACCCTTTGGAACCCTGCGAGTAACATCGTTTACATGAAATTTTGGACTGACCATTCCATTCCCTTCATTTAAGTCCTTTGGCACAAATCTACACCGTTTCACCGATCTGAACCAAATTTGTATAGGCCTACTTACCCTTTGGAACCCTGCTGGTAACAGTGTCCACTTGATATTTTGGACAACGCTCTCCATTCCCGGTGTAAACAGTGCTATAGTAAGAGGCGTGAGAGTTTACATAGTGAAAACCAGCCAGCGTCCGTGGTGCCATCTGTTGGTGAAATATACAAACTATTACTATCTATGCAGGAGAAGTTGGACAGTGTAAACAAGTCTACTACTGACATTGAGAGGCAACTGGGGAAATCTATTGATGTCTGTCATGACAGATTGGATGAAAGTAGCAAACTTATCAGTAAACAGCAGGAAATTATTGATAGGCAACAAACAATCATAGACAATTTAGTATCAGAAAACAGACGTCTGCCGAATGTAGCAAATAATCTTGCATCGAGGTGTGATGACCTTGAGCAATATTCAAGGTCAAACACTGTGGAAATATTTGGTGTTCCAGAGTCCCCTAATGAAGATGTCGTACAGACTGTCATTAATATAGGCAAGGCTTTAGATTTAGATTTGAAGGAGGACATGATTGATGCCTGTCATCGTCTGAAAAAGGCTCACTCGTCCCACTTCAGGAATTATTGTTAAATTTGTTAGAAGGACCCACAAGGAGCAATTTCTTGCCCAACGAAAGGTTAAGCGGACCCTTTCTACAACACACCTTGGTATGTCAACTTCCAGCCCAATATATATTAATCAATCACTTGCCCCAGCTAGAAGAGTTTTATTTGCAAAGGCAAGCAACTGCAGCGGGAAAAGAGCTATAAATACCTTTGGGTTAGTAGAAGTGGAAAGATCATGATTAGGAAATTAGAAGGGAGACCAATTCATGTCATCAGTACTAACGAGGACCTGAGTAAGTTGTGATTTCGATGTACTGGCACAGAAATGTATTTAATAGTCCGTTGGCTCCTCTTAATACTTTGGTATGCATTATTGATTTATATTTAGTTATATCAGTTTTTTATTCACTATATTTTTAGCCTATTTTCAATTTTGAATAAATAGGCTTATGAGATCACCTTTTGTCCGTGTGTGTGTGCGTGTGTGTGTGTGTGTGTGTGTGTGTGTGAGGTGTGTGTGTGTGTCCCCCTAATAAAATCTAAACGGCTGGAGCGATTTCAATGAAATTCGGCAAGTTCATAGCACTGTTCCCGGTGATCTCGACCGTGCCCATCAAATTTTGTTACGTTTCACCAATCCAACATGGCGGCTGTGCGAATTATTTCACTAGCATTCAATATCTCCGAAACTATTACAGATATCGCCCTGAAAGTGTGTACGGTGATAAAGGGCACTACTAGAAGTTCACCTATGAGACTTTCAAAAACCTGGTGACTACAAAACCAACATGGCGGTCAAGCGAATTTGAGACTTTTAAATAGACTTTTCTTGCGATTTAACTATCCAAACGTAATGAGACTTGGTACATCAAATGCTTATACACATTTTAATGCACTGGAGTCTAATTTAGTTCAATTGTTTACATAACCTCAAAATGGCGGCTGTGCGAAATATTTCACGGACATTCTATATCTCCGAAACTATTATAGATATCACCCTGCAATTTTGTACGGTGATAAAGGGTACTGATTCAAGTTTACCTAGGTATATTTCATAAACCTGTAAAGTACAAAACGAACATGGCGACCAAGCGAATTTGAAATATTTTAATAGACTTTTCTCGTGATTTAACTCTCTGAGCGCAGTGAAATGTGGTACAGTAAATGAGCTTGCAGATTGTAATGCACTGCCATCTAATTTAATTCAATTGTTTATATGACCTCAAGATGGCGGCTGTGCGAAATTTTAAAATTAAGTTTTTATTTCTTGTGTCGTAATCATGCGATCGAAGTGAAAGTTTGAATAATGAAGCTAGGCAATAATTTTCCTTTAATGGTAAATAACTCTATGGCCTATACATATAACAATCCTAAATGGCGAGCTTCCGAAATATTTAGACGGTTCTCAATATCTATGAATCTTTTACAGCAACCAAACTGATTTTTTTAAATGTTCATAGAGACTATGAACATTTGTTCACCTATAGGACTTTCAGTAACCTGGTGAGCACAAATCCAACATGGCGGCGACGCGAAGTATAAATATTTAAATGGACGTTTCTCGCGAATTAACTATCCGAGTGCCGTGAAACGTTGCACGTTAAATGCTTATACAAATATTGATCCACTGGCATGTAATTTTTTTCAATTGTTTGCATAATCACAAGATGGCTGGTGTGCGTACTTTTAAAATCTCGTTTTTACTTCTTGTGTTCTAATCATGCGATTGAAGTTTGA
Organism: Meconema thalassinum; assembly: GCA_946902985.2. Lineage (NCBI taxonomy): Eukaryota > Metazoa > Arthropoda > Insecta > Orthoptera > Tettigoniidae > Meconema > Meconema thalassinum. The sequence continues at coordinate 209,759,689 of OX336399.1, read as the reverse complement.
ATACCACACGTACACAATATTCTTAATGTAATAGTACAAAAATAAAAATCCAACCTGGCGACCATCTGAAATATTTAGACGGTTCCCAATATCTACGAATCTGTTACGGCAATTAAACTGAAATTTTGTATGTTGATAGAGGCAATTAACATGAGCAGGATATATGAAAATAGGCTGTATAGTTCTTCACGGAACTACTTGTTTATTGTATACTAATGTCTGTAAATGAATTGTCCATTTATTATCAAAATGTTCGGGGCCTAAGGACAAAAACTGACGTGTTTCTTAAAAATCTACTTTGTTGTGACTATGATATAATTGTATTAACAGAGAGTTTCTTGGGTCAGGATATTAAGGATAGTGAGTTATGCGATGACCGTTATGTAATGTTCAGAAATGATAGGGATATGTTTATATCTGGGAAGTCTAGAGGTGGAGGAGTAGCCGTAGCAGTCAAAAAGGGGTATACATCCAAATTATGTTCTATCTATAATGAACAACAATGCGAATCCTTAACTCTTTACATTCAGGGTCATACTCGTAAATTATTCATAAATGTTGTTTACATTACCCCCTCCTCTAAACTCTCTGTATATGAAGGATACTTTAATTACATTGAAAACGTTGATAGTCTTATAACATCTGACTGCCTGATTGTGGGCGATTTCAACGTACCTGAAATTAGCAACGCCGGTTATAATTTTAATGAAGGGTCCACGATCTGTCGTCGTTTATTCCAGTTCATCTCGTATCTTGGATTAACATCGCACAACAATATTCAAAATTCTAATTTCATGACATTGGATTTGGTTTTAGGTAATATTCAAAATGATTTAAAGCACGAAGAATTCCCGTTGGTACCTGAAGACTTACATCACCCTGCACTTTATTTAGCAATACCACCCATTAAAAAGGTTCCATTGCTTCCTAGAATTAATCGTGAATATTACAACTTCAAAAAGGCTGATTTTTTGAGACTCTATTGCAACATACGAGATTTAGACTGGAGTTTACTGTACACATTTAAGGATGTTGATCATGCTGTTGATTTCTTTTATTCTTCATTCTACAAATGTTTTGAAAATTGTGTACTTAAGCAGAAATTCATTCGAAAATCCAAATATCCAGTATGGTTCTCACGAGATATTATCCAAACCATAAAAATTAAGAAAAAAGTGTGCTGCAAAAAGACGTTTTTCGAAATATTATGATGAAAGATTTAGACAGCTTAGATCGGAACTAAAAACAAAATTACGAATGGCTTATGCTGTTTACATTCATAGTCTGGAAAATGGAGTTAAGAATAACATTAATCAGTTTTGGACGTATGTTAAAAGCAAGCGGGAATCACGTACACGCGACTACACATTTATAGTAAACGGAAATCATTATACAGCTGGAAGTATTGCAGATGGGTTAGCTGAGTATTTCTCTTCAGTATATATCAAAACGAATTTTACTTATAACGTGGATCATTTGTCTTTGAATGAATTTCCTGTTTTGCCCAGGGTTGATATGCTGAACGTGACTCACATAACGGTGGATGAAGTAAGAACAACTATAAATAGAAAATTAAAGCCTAAGAAATCCTGTGGGCCTGATGGCATACCACCATACATAATAAAGGGCTGTGTGGACTTATTGGTTTCTCACTTGGCCTTCATCTTTAATCTTTCTTTAAAGACGTCAAGCTTTCCTGGAAAGTGGAAAATGTCTAGAATTATTCCAATCCTAAAGGGAGGCAACTCTGAAATGATATCGAACTACCGCCCTGTCACAGTGATAAATGCTATAGCAAAAGTATATGAGCACATTTTATATTCTAAGATTTACAATCATATTAAGGTTGAGCTCTCACAATATCAGCATGGCTTTATGCCCGGCAGATCAGTTATTACAAATTTGCTGGGTTTTACTCAAAAGGTTTACTATGCATTAGATACCAATAGAAGAACTGACGTGATATACATGGATTTAGAAAAGGCCTTCGACAAAGTAGACCATAAAATTCTGGTGACAAAGCTGTACCAGTTTGGAGTTGCTAAACCAATACTTCAATTGTTATGCTCCTACTTAAAATTTAGACAGCAATTTGTTTGTTTCAGAAGTGAAATTTCAGGTGATATTGTTAGTTCTTCTGGTGTCCCACAAGGATCTAATCTTGGGCCTCTTCTATTTCTAATTTTGGTTAATGATTTGCCTAATATTCTATGTTACTCTGACTGCTTATTGTTTGCTGACGATGTAAAGCTATATAAGACCATATACAACTTGAGAGACGAGAATGACCTTCAGAGGGATGTTAATAATATTGTAGCTTGGTGTGTTAGTAATAATTTAGTCCTTAATGTAAAAAAATGTAAAGTCATGGTATTTACAAGGAAGAAGGAGTATATAAATCCTAAATATTGTATTGGAGAAACAGCACTCGAAATTGTACCGTCGATAAATGATTTAGGAAATATTTATGACAGCAAATTAACCTTTAATAACCATATTGCAAATATAATTAGTTCGGCCAACAAGATGCTTGGTTTTGTCATTAGAAACTCCAAATTATTTACTAAAACTGGAGTAATTGTTAAGTTGTATGAAAGTTTAGTTCGAAGCTAGTTAGAATATTCAGCAGTAATCTGGGATCCCTTTTATAAAGATCAAATTCATCACATTGAGATTGTGCAAAATAAATTTCTAAGATACATGTATTATAAGACGTTCAATGTATTTTGTCCATTTGATACTTCGACTCAGTTTTTACGAAATTTGTTCAATTTCAAGTCCTTGAAAAGTAGAAGGTCGTTAAGTTCTTTGCAACTGCTGAGGAAAATTTTAACTGGAAAAGTTGACTGCCAAGAATTATTTCAATTCATCGCTTTTCATGTACCACAAGTAAGATCTCGACAGAAAGCACTCTTTCACATCCCAAGATCTAAAAGTGTTCACCATTCTAGTTAAAATATTATAATTTTATAATTCAATTGATGTTCAAGTAGATTTATTCGCTGGCGCTAACTTATTCAATAAACAAGTAAAAGCAGCTGTTCCTTGAATACTGGGTACTCTTTTCTCCTTTATTTTTGTATATTCTTTTTTTCTACTTTGTACAGTTTTGTTTTCATTTTATGGTTTATATTTTCACAATCTCCTTTGTAGTATTTATGTTCTGTTCTTCATTTGTGTAATTTGTGTAATCTGCTTTGTCTATTTTCCACTGATACATGTTGTTATTTAATCAGATAATGTCAAGAAGGAATGTATTTAGGCTGGTGCCTGTGTTCCTTCATATTGATAAATAAATAAATAAATAAATAACAGACAAAATGAACTTGAAAACCACGTATTAAGGCCCTAGAACCATTCATGTCCGTAGTAGTGTAACTGTAAGACTATTTTAATAAGTCTGTTGTTGACGGGCAGTTCGGGCTGCATCACGCCGCCCCTGCCAGTGTTCTGGTGCAGAATCGCGAAAATCGTTGAGCGCTATGTGGCGGTAGATGATACTATTGCTACATCTATAGCTCGGGACAGCTGAAGTTTTACAAAGTGTTCTGATTATTTTCCTACGGCGCTATACGTCAAAAGACAACGCTATTGGTCACTACATTTTTAACTGCCAATGAGATATAGGCCCTAGGCAGTGTCTTTTATATCACTTATTCCTCATTTTTTTTAATGTGTTTTTAAATTACATGGGTCAGTGCTGTAGTTACAAAATAGCCGTTTCCCTATTCATAATTATCATTACGGGGAAAATGAACTGAATGTTACGTCCATTATACTGTACTACTTTTAACCACACTACAACCACCACCACCACCACCATAAAAAGTTATATTTTTAAAATATTTTTTCTGGTAGTTTAAGTATCATGTGCCAGTTCTGTAGTAGTATTCATTATCATCCATAAAACAAATAAATCCACCGGGAGAAGCCGGGCACTACTGCTAGTGTGTTAGAAATGAGGAAAAACTATGATAAATACTTACTTTTTGTTTTGGGTGGTCGGCAAAAAGAATTGCAGTTCCAGTCCCGCGCGACCGACGTAAGTCTACCGCTCGACTGTCCCTTGGCACTTTGTGAACATCTGAGCGAAAACGTCACCGTCAAGACCGCTACTCATTTCTCATCTAGCGGAGGATATCGTACCTTGAGAATACATGTGCCTTTTGCGCCCTTTGTAACGATCAGAGGAGCTCTAGGCGTTTCTTTTTCAATAGTACGGTAATCTATCGCGGGCGCGACCGGATGAAGGTTAAACACGATCAAATCAAATCAAGCTAAGACGTACAATCTTCTAAAACAGGTACTGTATAGCAGAGAATTCACTGGGCTGCAGACACTCAATTTTGTGCGATGAAACTCACCAGCCACGTCAGCTCAGAGATATCACAGCATCCAAACAGGACCAGGGTGAGATCTTTCCAAATGTCTGGCATGAAACTTCTCAGACAAGTCCCAACTTTACATGCGGCGAGACAGCTCGCGATAACAGCATCGGGTACAACCGCAAAACAATACTTACAACAATAGCTAAAAAACCAGTGACGGATTCGAACATTGGGTCTTCTTGTGAGCTGCTTGAAAGGTAGTGGTTTATGGCAGAAGCTACACAAGTTAATACCAGTCATGCGCCCTTCAGCTAGTTTAATCCGGCCCGCGACATGGTTTCTAATTATACTATCTACAATTACACATAGGTCATACTTTCTGTTCTGTGCACCTAGAAGTAAAAACCTATTTAAATCTCGTTGTATTTATAGGTTTTGTGTAAAATAGTTTTGTGAGGAAAATCTCCGTGACGAATTTAAATGAAGATTTCAGAACTTAAAGTTATTGAACAGACTTGGACATTTACAGCATGCTATTAAATGTTGACTGTGAAACATTACAATCAGTGTTGCAGCTAGAACTGAGTTACATTGTAACAACGAATTGAAGCAACTATTCCTCAACGGTTCGAAAATTGAGTTCTACAAGTCCCTACCAAGATCAAGCTTCCCAAACTTGATATCTCTTGCATAGAAGATAACAGCCATGTTCGCATCTTCCTATATCTGTGAACAGGTGTTTTCTACAATTTATTTATTTTATTTATCGTATGATGATACACAGTTAAAATAAAAGTTCATACACTACATATAACGTTATATATACAGTTATATACATACACATAACCACAAGTTCTCGCTTTAAACTTCTAAATCCAGGCCATCAATCCACTGAAGTGCCTCAGAAGATGCATGATGAATGTCACCTACTGATCCTTGGAACGGTCGTTGCGGACATTCACCAACAATATGTCCGATAATTTGCAGGGTAGCTCCACAAACGCAGTTAGCAGAAGTAACCCAACCCCATTTGTGTTGCAGGAATCCACATTTGCCTTGTCCTGTACGGATCCGGTTAATGATTCTCCATTGGCGTCTGGGGAGTTTGAAACCTTCTATCCGGTTGGATGGGTTTTCAATCAGATGTGCATTGAATACTGATGATTCTCCCCACATAGTTTTCCATGCTTCTGAGGTGTTAAATGAAGAGTCTTCAAGAAGTACTGCAGAGCACCAAGGTGGTTTTCTTGACTTCAACCGTTGATTACCTGCTTTTGCTACATCAGTATGTATGGGAATGGTTTTCCAGATCTTCAGGAGAGCCTCTGATCTTCGAAGAGCTGGAGGTTGGATGTTACTTAGAACAGGTAACTATGTAGTGGGTGTGCTACGTATGCAGCCCGTAATCAGTCGCACTGTCTGGTTAAGTTGCACATCTATCTTCTTGGAGTGGACACTGTTTAGCCAAGATGGGCAGCAGTATTCAGCAACGGAGTATGCCAGGGCCAGAGCAGTTGATCGTAAAGTTTGATTGCTGGAACCCCAGGAGGTACCAACATGCTACTGAATGATGCTATTACGGGTCTTCACTTTTGCGGCCACGTTCGTGAGAAGTTGTTTGAAGGTCAAGGACCTATCAAGTGTTATCCCAACAATGAAGCTTCGCAAATATATCGCCAGAAATATATTGACAGACCATCATTTAGCTGCGCTACTAAGAATCAGCTCATCCCAGCTTCAACCAGATCATGAAAAACGTTTAGAAGCACAGTCACAGTCACGCACTTGTCCCATACTTCTTCCTCTTCTAACAAATAATGAAGGTGTGTTCTTTGTTCCTAAGTTTTCTACCATTTGTAGCCTATAAGGTTTGTTTGATTTAAAATACAGAAATAACAAGAAGTTCCGTGACGAAATAAAGAGCCTACTTTTCTTAACATTTCAGATTCATATCAATGATTAATCTATATGGATCTATTTAGAATAATGACGAAATTAAGTTGGTAATATCGAAATTTCAAATTAGTTCGAAATACTGTATACTTGGCATAATGTAGCCTAATAGAGCTCTAAAGTTGGCAGCCCTGGTGACTGAATATATTCTTAGTTCCATCTCTTAGTGTACAACATTTGGTTGAAGTCCAATGGATAGCATGGACGTTGCATGAAGTTAAACATTGGATCTAACAGCGCGCGTAAAATCATGTTGACAACAATGTCATGCATGTATTGGTCAAAAATAATCTGAAATAATATGATCTATTGTTGTGCCAATTTTGAATGAAATCCACTAGTTAGTATAGAAGTGACATGCATTTTAAAATTGGACCTATCAGCAGGCTTAGAATCAATTTGGCAACACTGACGTATATTAGTTACTCCAAATTATTGTAGAATGCCAGGTACTATACGTGTGAAAAGTTGAGAGTTATTGGCTTGCATACTTTCTGATATATTGATATTAGGGTAACAAAAATAGAATGCCAGGTACTATACGTGTGCAAAGTTTAGAGTTATTGGCTTGCATACTTTCTGATATATTGATATTAGGGTAACAAAAATAGAGACAGTATTTATTAACAGTTGGCAGCCCTGGTTACTCTTAAGAATCGGCAGAGTCATATCTGTTATGGTACACATAGCACACACGAAATTTGGTTGAAATCCAAATGATAGTATAGAAGTTACATGTATTTAAAGTTGGACCTCTCAGCAGGCTGAGAATCATGTTGGTAGCACTGACGTATATAAGTTACTCTGAATATAGAATGTCAGGTACTATACGTGTGCATAGTTTAAAGCTGTAGGATTGCATACTTTAAGATATATAGGTATTTGGATTTTAAAAAAATGAGAGCATTTATTAACTATTAGGAGCCCTGGTGGCGGTTGAAATCCAATTGATAGTGTAGAAGTTATTTGCATTTAAAATTGGGACCTATCAGCAGACTATTAATAATTTTGGCAACACTGCCATGTATGGCCTGCTGGAAATTAAACTGCAATATTATTATCTATACGTGTGCCAATTTTGAAATAGATCCCATTCATACCTTCCAAGATATCCAACATGGAGCTCAAATTTCAATTGCGATTTTTCAGCAATTGATAGCACTGACATCATTTTCAAATATGGCCGTGAGATATTCAGGTATAGATCTTTACTCCTACCAAATTTTGTTTCGATTGCTGCAGCCGTTTAGGAGTTGATAGGGCGGGGGGGGACACGCACACAGCCAGGCAGACAGACAGACATTTGCCCGATCTCATAAGTCTACTTTTCCTCATTTTTGCAAAATGTGAAAAGTAGGCTAAAAAGTGTATAATCTATCTATAAACAGTGTTGTTCTATTTTTTGGCCCGCCAAGATTATTGTGTATTGCATCTGGCCCATGTCTGGATCAACCATGCGTTACTCGCGCACGGTTGTTTTTGTTATTACATAGCTATAAGTTGGCTAAAGTGCGGCGAGCCGGTGTATCTTCCGTTTCCAGCCCCCCAACCTCACCCCTACTCTTTCGTTCAGTTTGCGGTGTGACCTTGATTTGTAACAGTGCTGTTTTCTCCAAACCCGGTCTGTCCTTCCGTGCGAGAGTAAATGTGTTTGTGCTCTTTCAACTTTTTAGTATGGACTGTTATGTCAAAATGGATCATAATTAGGAGAATAGGATTATTCGTGTACTAAATGAACTGTCAAGTGGACCTGATATATTTGATGATTTTCTGGAAGAAACAGATTAAGGCTGTAAAAGTGTCAGACGTTTACAGAATTGACATTATGCTAACCAATCAGATTTCTTTACATTCACGTTTTCTAAGATGTCATTTTCAAACGCAATGTTCTTTGATAAGTTATTTCCAGTAAAAAGGTTTTTCAGTTATTTGTTCTTTAGTTATACGTATTTAGTTGATAATTACACATATTATAGGCTTGTACGTACGTAAAACAGGTAATTACCAGTGCATACTTCTATACTTCTTATGTAAATTAGAGTTTGCCAAAAATATCAAAATTTGTTCATTCTAACAAAATTTTAACAATGAAAAGAAAACACGGTCTCTGAGTCCGTGCGTGGGCATTGGTGTAACTGTGTTAGCGTGGGTAACGCAGGGTTAAACAATAACAAAGGCAGAACTTAATTACGTTTGGTTATTTTTAATACCACAACTCTGTGTGTTCAGAGTGAGGTTTCCAGCAAGAGTATGGACCTGTACACAGCGCCACACCTTTAGCTACTGGCGCCAGCTGCCGCTTGTATTAGCTGGTAACTTTATAAGGGAACAACTGAAGCTTTGTGAGCTGTCCACTTAGAGATTCCTGTTTCTTGAGCTAATGTCCGTGTAGATTATTGGCATTATATCGGAGATTTCATCATTTTTTTTTCGTCTGTTACAAGCGTAGGCCGGTCTGTTCCCTGTACATCGTGAACTGACCCGGTCACAGGAAATTTACTTATCAAATCCTGAATGGTCTCCCGGTTTGGACACTTTGAATTAGGAAATCATGCCTGAAAGCTTAGTTTTACATTTTCAGTAAACCGATCACCTTCGCTAAAAACGTACTCCACCAAGAAAGCTCTCTCTTCAGTAGTAATGATGATGATTATTGTTGTTTTAAGGGGCCTAACATCTAGGTTATCGGCCCCTAATGGTTTGGGTGATCGTGAAGATGATAATGAAATATATAACTAAAACTAACTACTAAATTATATAGGCCTACTAGAAGGAGAAATGGAAAACAAAAGGAGAATAAGGCAAGAAAAGAAATGCCCTCAACCCTCGAAGAATGCGGATTGTGGGACTTGGAAGGAAGGAGAGCCATGAAAGAAAGATAGGAAAGTGAAAGAGGAGAGGGCCCACCCCACAGGTAATGGATAAAAGAGGTAAAACCGGACCCAGCTCAGGAATCCCTCGGGGTCACCAACTCCCGAATTGACCAGCCGAGAGCCACTGAGGGTGTAGCACTATCCAGGGTGCACCAGAAGTGATGGGGCTACATACACCCTGCCTCCTAGAGGGCCTTGAGTAGAAGGCAGGAGATAACAGGAAAAGATAAAGAAGGCTGACCCCTCGCATAAGGAAGGTATCAGAAAAGATGAGACAAGGGCCAATTAAGGCGGGAAAGGAAGAGACTCCCTAGGCCTCAGATACCCTAATTCCATCGGGGTCGGAAGAGAACAAGAGTTGACCAAGTGTCGTCGACAGGAAAGAAGACGGAGAGGAGCCCGGCACAAGTAAGTGGAAGCAATGCCGGACTCAGCTGGATCCCCGTGGTCGACAACCCACGTCCCACTATATGTGAGCCCCTGGGGGACTTCAGTAGTAAGCATTACCGCCTGTATACTGTTGCACTCTTCCAATAACCTCGCTTACTGCAATACACACTGACAGCCCACACGTGTGGCCTTCACCCTGTCAAGGACACCGCGCTCAGAGCTGGATTTACCAATAGGCCCAGGCCTAGGGTGCAACTTACTGAGGGACGCAAAACTAATCCGCAATTATTTTTGTCAGATAATTTCCATAAAACGTTATAGACTACAATACACATTTACGTCCCTGCCCAGCCGGAATCTCCCCGCCTTCAAGGCTCTGCACTATCGCCACTGTTGTTTATCCTCTGCAAGGATACGGTTACGGCCGACATACAAACACCACACCCTTGGTCCCTTCTTTTCACTGACGATATTGTACTTGTACAAGAAACATGCCTTGAACTCCAGCATCAAGCGCAAATATGGATGGAAAGGCTGGCTGCCTATGGACTGAGCCTTAACAGAATATTTTGAATATGGCCTGCAAACCGACGGCACTGTCCAAATAGCGATCAAGATCTGCCCAAGACAAATAACTTTAAATATGTAGGATCGGATATCACGTGAAATGGCGATAGGCCTATCACTTTAAATACTCGGGCGATGGTAAATGCGGGCTGTCTCAAATGGAAACAGGTCACTGGTGTCCTCTGCGACAAAAAGACGCTAAATACCTAAAGGCAAAAGTTTATAAGACAGTTGTACGTCCGGCAGCAAATTATGGGGCAGAATCCCGCCCAATGACAAGAAAACATGAACAGGCTCTGCACGAGATGGAGATGAAGATGCTCCGTTGGGACACTTGGACTGACTAGATATGACCATGTCAGAAGTGCAGATGTTCGACAACTGTTAGGTGTCACACCAATTAAAGAGAAAGTGAGGAAAGCTCATCTCCGTTGGTATGGTCATGTTACGAGAATGCCGGGCGATTCTGTCACCAAAGTAGCTTTCAAACTGGACCCAGGTGGAATGCGACCACGCGGACGACCTGCGAAGCGTTGGATCAACAACATTAAGACAGATGTGCACGATGTTGGATTACAACCTACAGATGTCAACGACAGGAGAAGTGGAGAAGATGTAGTAGAGCAGCGGACCCCATACTGGGATAAACGCTACGAAAGAGGAAGAAGAAGAAGAAGACACATCTACGTCCGACGAATGTTCTGCAACAGCAGATTTTTCGACTTCAGCTTTAGAACAGGAATGTTTTATGACTTATTAGGAAAAAATTAAGTCTTGAATATTAATATCAGTTTAATTTGAATAAATTCATTATGCATAGTTGTAGGTCGTGTGGCGTAGTGGATATCTGTAAGTGTATAATGAGTCTTAAATGTTTTAATAGTACATTATGCAACGAACCTATAATGGCATTAATTAAGACACGAGTATGTTTATAAAAGAAGCGTAGCGAGTTTTATAATTTCCATACGAGTGTCTTAATTAGCATTATAGGCGAGTTACATACGACTGTTTATGATCGACGATAATTATTATAACTATTTTATGTTCGAGCATAAATATTCATAAATATCTGTCGAGATTTCGCCAGTTTATGTACTGAACAGAGCGCATGAGACGCAGAGAATATCTTGTATTTGACCATGGCCTCCTCGATTGCCCCTCTCTGACGCTAGGTCACGAAGTGAAATTTAAATTAAAAGGCCTTGGAAATCACCACAGGTGCGTTGCTATCCTCACCTAATTGGTCAAACAACTGTTCCTTGAGCTCTGATTGGTGGGAGAAACTGTTTCATAATGAAAAATAGTGTTATAATGACCATCATTATGATACAGTTTTCTGACATATAATAGTCAGGGTCGAACATAAACTTAGTTTAATATCTCATTGGCTTATTTTTTAATAATTTAGAAACAGTTGATTTCCTCATTATTTCAATTTATTTAATTGATTGTACTTCACGATGCATAAGAATAAAATAATAATAACCTTCACAAAGACCTTTCTGAGGTCTAAATTCTCCCTCCTTCACGATGGTATGAAGAGGGGGAGGCAAAACCCCACGGGCCTAGGAGCGCACAATATGGAAATCCGGCCCTGGCCATGCTGCCAACTAAACTGCTGATGCTACCTTTCTCAGCAGCACGTAGGCGCTGTGGAGAACATTCCCTGTGTTATCAGCTTCCTATTCCTTGTTGTACTCACTGAGAATAACAATGCTCAATATTTATCATGTATTTATAAGCTTACATTGTTAACGGACTCCGTCCTTCTTTTGTTGCCAGAGACAGCAAAGTAGAGCAAAACACGCAATGTTAATGTAACACAGTGTACTCGATGATGACTTCGTGGTTAAGAAGCCCCGTCTACTTGAATGTGTGTATAGGGGCTAGAAGGCAGCCGTGGCATCAATTTAGGAACCAATTCACCATTTGCCTGGAGTACAAGTGGGGAAACCACGGACAACCACTTCCAAGACCCCCAGACCACAATTATATTTCTCCGCTAAAGTAGGAATCGTACCCTCACAGCCAGTGAATTAAAAATCAGCAATATTTCTAGGTTTGTGCCATGTCTTGTGTGGGGTTTCACCCAGGACACCAAATTGGCTCATCAGCGGGCTCTTGGTGTCCCCGCCCTGACCCCCACAGGAGTAGTGAACTGTGCGCTACCGTGGAAGTCAATATACCATCCTTCTGGAAGCCTTCATAGGGAGGTTAATGAGTTGTAACAAGGAAACAAAGCGTTTCATATAACAGGTGTCTTCGTCTGCGTGTGCTGCATTTTGTGCCGTACCTGTGTAGAGCTCCATGCAGCCACTCCTGGCAGCCCTTATATGAAGGCTCCTAATGCTGTAAACTTATATATATTAACTAGCAACCCAACCCGGCTTCGCCCGGGAACAGTTATGAATGCATTACGTGATAAGTGCTTTTTTTTTTTTCAATGTCAATGAACAACGACCAATATCCGTTTTACGTCTCGGCATGATGGGTTAAAATCACTGACTGGACTATTAGTTATATTATCATGAAGATGCATGTGCAACAATTCCTTGTCAGACGTGAATTTAAGAACGGCGAGGTGCATGAAACACAAATCCTCCTTCCGTCCAATCTTAACTTGACTGTGTTTCACAGGCGAAATGAAGAAAACCTGATTTGCACTTCCAGGGAAACTCCAAACACAACCACCCTTCTCAGAAGTCTTAACTCAACACGACTCAACGGTTTGCTGCTGGCTGTATCTGGGGTAATAGGTTCGCCCGCTAGCTAGGCTGAAACAGGGATGATAGACTCGCCCTTAGCTAGCTCGTAAACTGACCCCTCAGTAGTTGAATGGACATGGTTGAAAGAAATTAAAACGTATAAAACACTTATAGTGGACGATGTATTGAAGATAGACATACGCTCTTGTGGACTTTTTTGTAGAACTTTTCATGCTGAACAATTCTTACACTCATAGTATTGAGATATTTTTAACGGTTTGCCCAGCGTAAGCTTACAAAGTGCTTGGACGACAGTTTTTTTTTCGACTTTTCCACTGAAATCGTTACAGCTCGGCTTCCTTTGATCATAAATAAATTATTTTCTACAGAAATCATCCTTGAGATATCCTTTACAGAATGGTGAAAACCGCATCACAATCCATCCAGTGGTTCTCGATTTTCCCTGTAACATCCAAGAATCGGAGACTTTGTTTTATACTAAGTAGAGATGACTGTTTTGTATGCATCATACGCCAAATAAATAATAACGCTCTTAACTTCCAACGTTCGTCACCGGATGCTGGTTGTGATGGCAACTAGTAGTAGCGAAGTTCTCAGCTAGGTGTCGTGCACGGTAGCATTTGGCAGCAAAAGTAGGAACTAGTTGAAATTATCCTCTGCAGAATTAAAAACAGATAACACACACTAATACAGTCATCAAAATTAACATCTGTTATCAGACATATTCTACACACACCCAAAGTACACGGGGCTACATAACCCCGTTCCAGAACTAAGGAACCAACCAAACTGGTACATTCATTAATTAATTTAAATTATTGACTAAGATGTAATGCAGTTTCATTTAGATACATTATCATTACAGGGCTATGAATGTTGTTAAAACCAACTGGACATTTGAGAACCTCTAGTTGCTATGGTTACCTAATTTTTATTAAAAGAAAAGCGCACAATGTGCAAAGACATATTTGTACATAAATGATCAATTATGCTAATGCCAGTCTTATTATTGAGGTTGTCCTCATTTTGCAGTTTAGTGCGTGGTACCTTTCACAATGATCGTTGCACAGGTCACATACACAGTCTTCGTTCGGTTGGTGGAAATTCTTGATTTTGCAGAATCTGTAGTGAAATCCATGGGTGGCGTAACGTATAATTACGTGTCGTAGCTCGTAATTAGCTTGTTTCCACTCTTCTGTCATTATGGCATCTGTGGAGTAAAAGTCGGACCAAATGGCATTTCGTTTCTCATTTAAGCTTCGGCGTGCATTCTCATAGGCTTTGGTGTTTGGTAGGTAAAACTGTATTTTGATGTCGTCGATGAAGTAGTCCTCCTTAGTTAATACATATGTCAACCTTGAAGGGGCAGACTTTCCTATGCCTAAAATCCTCTTAAGATATCGGGCCTTGACTTTTTCTATTATCATCAGGTCGCTGAGTGTGAGTTTTTCCCAGGTAATGCTAATCCCATAGGTTGCTTTTGGTGATATGGCTGTTCTGAACAGTAGCATTGCTGTACCCAATGATATTTGTTGAGGTTGTTCGATGTGGTAGATGGCTTTTATTGCTGCGGCCGCTCTTTCTTTAACGTGGATATTGTAGGATGTTAGAGTAGTTTGGAGGGTGACTCCTAGGTACTTGAATTTCGGCACTACTTCTAGTGGTTTGTTGTGAAGAGTCATTGTGTTTTTAAGTGAATGCCTTCCTCCTTTCCTGAAGGTCATCTGTTTGGTTTTGCTCTGGTTAATTTGTAGGCCATTTCTTTCTGTCCATGATGTGAGCCTGTTGAGGACCTCTTGGAGCTCTTCTATGTTTTCTGAACCTATTGCCACGTCGTCCGCATAAAGTAAAAGTGATGCTGATGTATCTGTGATTACTTCTGTGATGTCTGATGTCATGATGTTGAATAATATTGGGCTGATTGGATCTCCTTGTAGGATTCCGTTTGTTTGGGTTATGTTTTTGGATAGGGCTATGCTATCTGATATTTGGACATAGTTATATCTGATGATATTCGAGATTATGATTACTAACGGATGTGTAGCCCCTAGTAGGTGATTGAGTTTCCGGACGAGCGTCGTTCTGTCAATGAGGTCAAAAGCCTTACGGTAGTCTACGAAGACCACAAAGTATTTCTTTCCTGGGTGCCTCATGGTATCCTGGGCTTGTTCAATTAGATATTTCACGGCATGTAATGTGCTTCTTCCCTTTCGGAAGCCGAATTGACTCTCCGGTATCTGGAAATCTATTTCTTCTGTAAGCCTGTTTGTTAAGATTTTCATGAATACTTTGAAGGATGTATTTTCGAGAGCTATACCTCGGTATGAATCAGGGTCATTAGTTTCTCCTTTCTTGAACATCACTTTGATTGTTGACGACCTCCATTGCTCCGGGATTTCCCCAGTGAGTATGCATGTGTTGAATAGTTCTACCCAGTAGTCTAGCATGACAGGCAGAGAGTCTTTTAGGTGTTCATTGCAGATGCTGTCAGGACCGGGGGCTTTTCCATTTTTTGCTGTTGTTATTGTATCAATAATTTCCTGTCTTGTTATGGGGGTGAAATTTACTGTCATTGTTAATGGAGTTAATTCAAACGCTGTTGACTGGTATTGATGATTGAGAATGCTTCTGAAATGGTTTTCCCATGTTTCCATGGAGATATTGCTCTTTACTGGTGATTTTGGTTTCCTAAGCATTAGGAATGGGTCATTTTGAGCGTTTGCAGAGCGTCTCTTTGCATCTTCTTCAATATAATCCGTTCTCCTCTTTTTGATTAGGGATTTATATTTCCTTCTTTGTTCGGCGTATTGTACCAGGTGATTCGGTTCCGATGTGTCCTTCGCTCGATGTAGTGCTATCAGGGTCTTTTTCCGTTCATTGTAACAGTCTTTATTGAACCATGGTTGTGATATCCTTACTTTCGTTTGAGTTTGACATGATTGAAGGGTTCTTGTACATATTTCCGCTGCTTCAGTTAATTCATGCCGTTGAATTAATTGTTTTGCTTTATCTATTTCTTCGCTGATATGCCCTAGTTTCTCTATATCTAGTTTCCTGGATATTTTATTCCTTAGCGGTATGGGTAGTTGGTCTTAGCAGAAGATTTCAAAGGTAGTCGAGATTGGTAGATGTTTCCTAATTGGGGCCATGGCTGAAGTCCATAGTGCCTTTTGACTGAGTTTTTTAATGTCTGTTCCTCTGTAGAAGACTAGATCTATGGCGCTGGTTCCATTCGGGGCAATGTATGTCTTCATATTGGGGATATTAATAAGGACATAGCCTGCTTCTTCCAGTGTCTCCTTAATCAGTTCCGTTTTAATGGTTGGTTTGTCTATTCTTGCGTTTATGTCCCCTGCGAAGATTACTCTATCATCTAATTTTGTTTGCGATAAGACCTCTGTGTGCCGGCCCCGTGGTGTTGGGGTAGCGCGCCTGCCTCTCACCCGGAGGCCCCGGGTTCGATCCCCGGCTCCGTCAGGGATTTTAAAACTGACGTGAGGGTTGGAACGGGGTGCACTCAGCCTCGTGAGGACAATTGAGTAGCTGTCTGACAGTGACACAGTGCCCCGGTCACGAAAACCAAGATCAACGGCCGAGGGGATCCGACGCGCTGACCACGCGTCACCCCAAAATCTGCAGGCCAATTGGCTGGGCAGCGGTCGCTTGGTAGGCCTAGGCCCTTCAAGGGCTGTAGTGCCACGGGGTTAGTTAGGTTTTAATAAGACCTCTGTTATTCTTTCGATTATGTCCTCTATTGACATTTGCGGTTGAGCATACATGCCTATGGTTGATAGTAGGGTGGTTTTTACTATAATTGTGTTTTCTTTTTTTATTATTTCTTTTATTGTTCCTAAATTCGGTTTGAGAAAGATGGAGACCCCTCCTGCTGGTTACCTAATAACAAGTAGTTGCATTGTTGGTTAATCTGCAATACTCGGTTGGGAAGTTTCCCGCGAGGAGCAGCTCGAACCAAGATTGTTAGCCACTACACCACGGAGGGGATTCCGTTTATGAAATGCCTATCGATTTTCGAAAAGATGATCGTTAGTTGATTTGTTATTCAATATGAGGTTGGATCACCTCTCTCTGCTAATAAGATTACCGCAGATGGAATTGAGGTGTGAAACAGGAATGTTTAATCAAGTCCTAGACCACAAACATTGCTAGTGCGCCAACTTTAGAGTGTTTGTCGCTCTGCGTGAAGCTCAATATCATCACCAGGTAGCGGGTACTTACCCCACTTCAAACTTCTCCACTTCAGACAAGCTGCTTCTTCTCCCAACAAGAGAACACAACATTCACAAGCTGTAGTTATGAACCCAGAACTTTCTACATTTTGAAAACGTGTTTACATACCCCCTCCTCTTTCCATGAATGGCCCATTTGTGACGTCACTCTTAGACCTGCGATGACTGCAAAAAGTACACTTTCGGAGGTGGAGGGTGGGGCACATTTTGGCCCTTCAATTATAAAGCCCCCTGATTTACTGAATTGTTGTTGTTGTTGTTGAGTCTTCCGTCTTTTGACTGGTTTGATGCAACTCATTAGAGCAATATTCTCCATTTTAGGTCCGTATTTAATATGTTCACTAATAAAACTATTAATAATGTCCGTCTTTTCAATACAATGTTAATATAGTACATTATGCAACGAGCCTATAATGGCTATAATTAAGACACGATATTTTTTATAAAACGAGCGTATGCGAGTTTTATAATTTCCATACGAGTGTCTTAATTACCATTATAGGCGAGGTGCATACGACTGTCTATGTTCGACGATAATTATAACTTTATTATAATATGTTTTAACATTAATATTGATAAATATCTGTTGAGATTGTCACCAGAATTTTGTGATCGGGTTCTGCGCAGGGTAGGATATCTCTGATTTCCAAGCTCTCTGACCGACCGACGCATGCGCTCTGTGTGCTTCATTGCCATATGTGCAGATTGAGCACCAGTATTCAGTAAAAATGTCACCGAAATCGTTTGAAAACAACCCGCTGTGTAGAAATTGGATTAGGGGATATTAAGTACAGTGTCTCATATTCACCAGTTTATTTACGCGAACATACGGACGGTGCACTTTCGGTAATTTATATAGACATGTTGGATTTTGAGCGCATGCGCGAAGGTATCCTTATCGAATTGGTCAAACAACTGTTTCTTGAGCTGTGATTGGTGGGAGAAACTGTTTCATAATGAAAAATAGTGTTATAATGACCATCATTATGATACAGTTTTCAGACATATAATTGTCAGGGTCGAACATAAATCTATTTATACAACTGGGTATATGTTTCGTACAGTCGTCTGTACTTCCTCAGCCCAAATATACATTAAGACATAAACAAATATGATGCACACTGTCAAATACACACAATGAAAATATTCCATAGATAAAACAGTGCAATAGTTTGTGACATCCAAAGAAGAAATAAAATTATGTTGTACATATTCCATAGACAAAACAGTTTTATCTATGGAATATTTTCATTGTGTGTATTTGATAGTGCGCATCATATTTGTTTATATCATAATGTATATTTGGGCTGAGGAAGTATAGACGACTGTACGAAACATGTACCCAGTTGTATAAATAGATTATTAACATTGTATTGAAAAGACGGACATTATTAATAGTTTGATGCAACTCTCCATCCTCCCTGTCTTGAGCTCATCGTTTCATCTCTACATAGATACCACACCCTACATCGGAGGCAATCTGTTTAATTTATTCTAACCTTGGTATTCCCCTACAGTTCTTGTCCTCGACCCTTCCTTCCATAAGTAAGCTTGCTATTCCTGGGTGTTTTAGTGTGTGTCCTACCGACCTATCTGTTCTCTTCATTAGCAGTCGCCAGAATCATCTCTCCTCTCCCACTCGTCTTAATACCTCTTCATTTGTAACCCTATCTACCCATCTGATCTTCATCATTCTCCAGTAACACCACATTTCAAATGCTTCTATTCTTCTCCTTTCTGCTGCACCAACAGTCCAAGTTTCACTTCCATAGAGCTCTACGCTCCAGGCAAAGGCGTTCAAAAATGACTTTCTAATACCTAAAACTGTGTTTGATGTCAACAGATTCCTTTCATGTGAAAATGCTTTCCTCGTCCATGACTGGTTATTTTGCTTCCTAAGTAACGGAAGTCTCCAACTTCCTTCAGCTTTTCATCCGCTAATTTGATGTCCATAGGGGTTTCTAATTTCTTTAGGCTGCATTCCAATATTTTTGTTTTATATTCCTTGATTTTCATCACCCAATTCTTTCCTTAAGACGGAGTCCATACTATTTAAAAATCCATTCTAATGTTCTGGTTAATCGGCTAAGATGACGATAAATGAAACACATATACCGGTATTTAAACACGGAGAAATTTCTAGAGTTGGGGGAAGAAGTTGAAGACGAATAATATTTCATTGTTATAGACATCGAAGGATTTCGGACAGGACGAAATGTCTCTAGACGAACTAAGATCTACTGAAAGAAGATCATAGACCTATGCTTGAAAATTCATACATTCTCAATTCTATTGATGAAAGCTAAAGTCAGGCATTCCAAACAACTGAATGACCTTAACATTGATGTTGTTAACATTCAAGAAATCCATACCAAAGACGAACAGGATCTCCAGCGCAGAGGACGAATACCCGGTTACACACTGGTCAAAGCTATCCACCATCCACAATATGGAATAGCCACTTATGTGAAGTCAAGTTTAAACGGAGTGCAAGTAATTGATTCAACAGAAGTTGACTACATCTATACAATAGCAATTCAGATAAATGATTTAAAAATTGTCAATCTGTACAAGCCTCCGTGTGTGAATTGGGCTCCTACAGTACTGCCAGCTTTTGACCACCCTTGTATATACACTGGAGACTTCAACAGCCATCACACAAACTGGCGGTATGACACCGTGGATGTGAATGGGGAGAAACTAGTTCAGTGGGCAGAAACTACAAATATGCACCTGGTCTTTGATGTAAAAGACAAGGGAACCTTCCACTCTGCACGCTGGGATAAGGATTACAGCCCAGACTTGACATTCGTGTCTAAAGATCAGTTAGACCAACCACTTAACACCACTCGTACTGTTCTGTCCAACTTCCCAAACAGTCAACATCGACCTGTTATGGTGGAAATTGGTTTGAAAATTCCCCTTGTAAACTCAATGCCCTTACCCAGATGGAACTTTCGACGAGCTAATTGGGATGGATTCTCAAAAGACCTTGACTCCAGCTTAGTTGCGGAGAATCTACAGCCGACAGCAAACAACTACGATGAATTTGTGAAACTAGTTATCAAAGCTGCTAAGTCAAACATTCCTAGGGGTTACAGAAGGCAATATGTGCCTGGCTGGAATGAAGAAAGTGAGGCTTTATACCAAGAATACCAAAGTTCTGGAAATCAAACAGTGGGTTCACAGCTACTCCACTCTTTAAACAAGAATAGACGAGAGAAATGGGAAGCAACACTCGAAGAAATGAACTTCGCAAAGTCAAGTAGGAAAGCCTGGCGAGTCTTGAATGGGCTAACTGGCAAGCAACACCCCAAAAAGCCGCATACTAAACTGAGTCCTGACATTATTGCCAACAGGATCGTAGACCTCTCAAGGGCAAAGAGAGACAAGAATCATACCAGAGTGGTAAAATGTAACCTCTCTAACCTCAAGCACAGTGCCCCAAGAAACGAACCGCTTTCCAATCCCTTCTCCACAGCGGAAGTAGAAAGTGCAATCAAACAACTGAAAATCGGCAAGGCTGCTGGTCCCGACAAGATCTATAATGAGTTCATTAAGAACATGGGTCCGTATTGTATTTGCTGGCTCACTTCTCTCTTCACTTACATTCTCAAAGAGAACAGACTGCCCAGACAATTCAAACTGTCAAATGTTATAGCCATTCTCAAACCTGGCAAACCTGAAGACAGCCCCGAAAGCTATCGTCCAATAGCACTGCTCAGTTGCATATTAAAACTTTTTGAACGAATCCTTCTAACCAGAATAGCACCGCTCATTGAGGCTGTTATCCCTCCTGAACAAGCTGGCTTCAGACACGGACGCAGCTGCACTGATCAAGTTCTTGCCCTAACTACACACATTGAAGCAGGTTTTCAAGGTAAACGGAAATCAACAGCTGTTTTCATCGACTTGACAGCTGCGTATGATACTGTTTGGCGACAAGGACTGATCTACAAACTATTGCAAGTTGTACCAAGCCGAGAAATTGTGGATCTAATATCTAGCATGCTTAGTGAAAGGCAATTTGAAGTGTTCCTAGGAAACACTAAAAGCCGCAAACGAAAACTAAATAACGGCCTACCACAGGGATCTGTTTTAGCCCCACTGCTATTCAATTTGTACATCCATGATTTACCAACTACAACATCAAGTAAGTTCATCTATGCTGATGATATCGCGCTGGTAGCTCAGAGCAATAACTTTGAAGATGGCGAACAAATCATTACGGAGGACCTGGAGAAGATGTCAACTTTCTTTAAAACCTGGAGATTGATCCCAAGCACAACAAAAACTGAAGTCTCTTGTTTCCATCTAGCGAATCGTGTCGCAAACTACAAACCTAGAGTCCTGTTCAATGGACAAGAGCTGAGGTACAATCCTTTCCCAAAATATCTCGGAGTCACTTTAGATAGAACCCTGAGCTACAAAGAGCACATCACCAAGCTCTCTCACAAAGTCGCCGCAAGAAACAACATACTGCATAAGCTCAGTGGTACCTCCTGGGGAGCCTCTGCTGACTGTCTACGTTTAACTGGCATCAGTCTTGTTTACTCAGCTGCTGAGTACTGTGCGCCTGTCTGGTTGGAAAGCGTACATGTGAAGAAGATAGACACGAAACTGAACGATACAATGCGTTGCATTACTGGTACCATCAAATCAACTCCATGTCACTGGTTACCCGTGCTGAGCCACATCCCTCCACCTCACTTAAGGCGGAAGCAAGCTCTACTGAGGGAGGCTAAGAAAATCTTTGCATCACCCTCTTTGCCACTGCATCAGGAATTCTGCCATCCGTCACAACAACGATTGCAATCCAGAAGACCGGCAAGTGTCACTGCAAGGCAACTCATCGCGGATGGATTTGACATAAAGGAAAGCTGGAAGCATGAGTGGTCAACAAAAACATTGGGAACAAGTGTCCACCATCTTGATCCCACAAAGAAGCCAAATGGTTTTGACCTACCAAGGAACCTCTGGTGCCGTATCAACAGGTTGAGGACTGGACATGGGTGTTGTAATTATTTCAGGTACAAGTGGGGCTGGATCAGTTCACCAATGTGTGAATGTAACTTAGAAGAACAGACGATTGAACACCTGGTCCTACGCTGTCCTCTTCATTCATACCCTGGAATTCCTGACGACTTGTTTGATCTCACACCTAGTCTAACCGAATGGTTGAAAAGGAAGGACTTTAAAGTTTAATTTTGTCTTATTTGTATTCTGTATTGTATCACCATACGATTAAATAAATAAATTCCAAACGTTGTACCCGGATGTTTTGCTGAATTCTATTGTTTAACTGAGAGGTTAGTATGCCCAGATATGATGTGATCGGGCATATAAAACCATCTGCCCCTTCACCTTACTTGAGTTATATTAAAACACAATTTTTCCTGATATTTTCCACTTTTATTTTAGCCTTCTTTTCTCTTTTTGCAACAAGAAGTTCCGTGACGAACTAAAAAGCATACTTTTCATGCCAATTATTATTCGACAGCATATGAACCTATCTAGAACAATGATGAAATTAAGTTGGTAATATCAAAATGTCTAATTAATTCGAAATATATCTGGTATAATGTAGCCTAATAGAGCACTACAGTTGGCAGCCCTGGTGACTGAATATATTCTTAGTTCCATCTCTTAAGGTACAGTATAAAAAATTTGGTTGAAGTCCAATGGACGTTACATGCAGTTAGACATTGGATCTATAAGCACGAGTAAAAGCATGTTGGCAACAATGTCATGCGTGTACTGGTTAGAAATAATCGGAAATATTATGATATCTTGTTTTGCCAATTTTGGATGAAATCCATTTGTTAGTATACAAGTTACATGTATTTTAAAATGGACCTATCATCAAGCATAGAATCATGTTGGCAGCACTGACTTATATTAATTACTCCAGGTGCTATAAGTGTGCAAAGTATAGAGCTGTTGGCTTGCATACTTTCTGATATATTGATATTAGGGTAAAAAATATAGACAGCATTTATTAACAGTTGGCAGCCCTGATTGCTCTTGAGAATACTTATAGTCATATATGTTATGTTACACATAGCACATACGGAATTTGGTTGAAATCGAACTGATAGTATAGAAGTTTCATGTATTTAAAAATAGGTCCTATCAGCAGGCTTAGAATCATGTTGGTAGAACTGAACTATATAAGTTACTCCAAATCAATCTAAAATGTTAGTGTACTATACGTGTGCATAGTTTAAAGCTGTCGGCTTGCATACTTTCAGATATATTGGTATTTGGATGAAGAAATTAGAGAGAGCAATTATTAACAGTTGGCAGCCCTGGTGGCTCTTAAGAATACACTCAGTCATATCTGTTTATGTACACATATTACATACAAAATTTGGTTGGAATCCAATTAATAGTGTAGAAGTTATATGCATTTAAAATTGGACTTATCAGAGGGCTTACAATTATTTTGGCAACACTGTCATGTATGGCCTCCTGGAAATTAAACTGGAATAGTATTATCCACATGTGTGCCAATTTTGGAACAACTCCCATGCATACCTTCCATGATATCCTACATGGAGCTCAAATTTCTAGTGCGTTTTTTCATCAGTTGGTAGCACTGACATCATTTTGAAATATAGGCTTGAGATATTCCGGTATACATCTTTACTCATACTAAGTTTGGTTTCGATTGCTGCAGCCGTTTAGGAGTTGATAGGGGAGGACACACACACAGCCAGCCAGACAGACATACATTTTCCCGGATCGATCTCATAAGACTACTTTTTCCTCATTTTTGCAAAATGTTAAAAGTAGGCTAAAAATTATGAAAAATAGACTCATGGGATCGATCTGGGAAAATGTGTGTCGTCTGTCTGTCCTTCCGTCTGTCTGTCTCTCTGGCTGTGTGTGTGTCCCCCCCACCCCCCTATCAACTCCTAAACGGTTGCAGCTATGGAAACCAAATTTGGTATGAGTAAAGATCTATGCCGGAATATCTCACGGCCATATTTGAAAATGATGTCAGTGCTACCAATTGTTGAAAAATCGCAAATGGAATTTGAGCTCAATTTTGGATATCCTGGAAGGTATGCATGGGACCTAGTCCAATGTTGGCACACAAATAGATAATAATATTTCAGTTTAATTTCCAGGAGGCCATACATGACAGTGTTACCAAC
The DNA here is from genome assembly GCA_946902985.2 of Meconema thalassinum. Taxonomy (NCBI): domain Eukaryota; kingdom Metazoa; phylum Arthropoda; class Insecta; order Orthoptera; family Tettigoniidae; genus Meconema; species Meconema thalassinum. The sequence continues at coordinate 209,735,442 of OX336399.1, read as the reverse complement.
ATGATTCTAAGTCAGCTGATAAGTCTAATTTTTAAATGCATTTAACTTCTACACTATCAATGGGATTTCAACCAAATTTCGTATGTACTTTGCGTACAATAACAAATATGACTTTGCGTATTCTTAAGAGCAACCAGGGCTGCCAACTGTCAATAAATGCTCTCTCTATTATTTTATCCTAATACAAATATAACAGAAAGTATGCAAATGAAGAGCTCGAAACTCTACACACGTATATTCTACATTAATTAGGAGTACCTAGTATACGTCAGTACTGTCAACACGATTCTAAGCTTGTTGATAGGTCCAAATTTTAAATGCATGTAACTACAAATGGATTTCAACGAAATATCGTATGTGACTTTTGTACCATAACTCATATGAATATGCGTATTCTTAAGAGCCAGCAGGGCTGCCAACTGTAAATAAATGCTCTCTCTCCATTTTTTTACCCTAATATCTTTAAATCAGAATATATGCAAGCCAACGGCTCTAAACATTGCATACGTATAGTACCTAACATTCTAAATTAATTTGGGGTAACTAATGTACGTCAGTGCTGCCAACATTATTTAATCCTTCTGATAAGTTCAATTTTTAAATGCATTTAACTTCTAAACTAACAAATGGATTTCATCCAAAATTGGCTCAATAATAGATCATAAGATTTTAGATTAATTCATAAATTCTAAAAAAGTAGGCTTTCTAGTTCGTCACGGAACTACTTGTTTATTTTTCCATATCTCCGGATGAATTTGCTGTACACCGCTGGTTTAAGTTATGTGAATCACCTTTGGCATTGGAAATGTTAATGATACGGCTAGATGGTATTTAACTATTTTTAATTAAATTTAAAAAAAGCTGAAGATGATTTTAATAAACTGTAAATACACAGTCTGAACTGTGACTGCCCTAATATAACTTAAGTGGATTATTTATAGATAGTGACATGTAATGGAAAGACCAATGCAACCACCTTGCAAGTAAAATAAGAAGTTAGTTATTGTTGTTATAAGGGGCGGAACTACGAGGTCATCTGCCCCTAAAATAAGAAGAACATTCTATTTATTTCACAACATAAAACATATTGTCAATTACAAATTAAGACCATGCTCTAGTTCACGTGATTTTGTAATTCATCTGACAGTAGCGTCCACGCGCTGGACACTCCGAATATTTCATACTATGTGTTGAGAAGCCCGAGACTAGTGAGTGTTTTGAGAAACAAAACTATTACATTAAGGTACGGGGTATTTATGAACAAACCTGATTTTCCGTTTGCGTTTCTATGCAAGTTGACGATTAATGCTCTGTTGTAGCGTGCTGTACCCTTGTACCATAAGAGTTGTCATCTAGTCCCAACATTGGGTGGACAATAGCCTACTCAAATACATGTTTGATTGCTTCCGCCATTTATTTGTGTGCTGTTTCCTGAGCTTTATTTGTCAATTCCCTACTTTATGTTCCGTTTCAGACAGCACGTTCCCCACGCCCCGTCATTTTACAACTTTTGCGCCGTAAAAGTAGGAACCAGAATGATGTAATTAACTTGGTCGTTACTAGCAGAGAATTAATGGGACTTCTAGTCCAAGTGTTGGCTAGTTGCAAGTACAGTGTTGCATCACTTGATTCTTTTATTCACATTGTTTTGCTCCATATATTGCCAGCAATTTCTGAATTAGATGTTGTCATGGTACAGCGTACAAAGTTTGGATTATTCAGGATTAGAATTTTTTAAACCACAACAAGCGCCAAAATTTAAATCTAGGGACTATTGGGGGAATACAAGGAGTTTTAACACAGGTTGGCAACCCTGAAAAATTTCCGACGTCATCACGGGAGATGCCAACTCCCCACCCTACTTCCAAGAAAGGCAGACAGAATTCCCGGAAGTGGGATTAGAAGAAACTCATAAATTCTACTCCTGTATCCTTGCATCAAGGATAAGTATCGAGAGAACTCCGTTACCGTGTATGGTTTGCACGAGAGGAACTCCAGAGAACTTCCGGAGAAGTTAGGGTTGACATAGGCTGCGTCCTGAAAAATTGAGACTTCGCCCAATTTCAGGCAGAAAGAAAAGAACATCCTTCCTTATTTAAATATACCTAAATATCCTGAATTTGAAAGTCCCATCTTGATAGCATATTTTTCCTGAAATGTTTCTACATTTTGCTTCCGTTGGCGGCACTGTTCCTACGATTTTGGAGATACAAAGCGATTCTGAAAGTCAACGAACTTCCTCATTAGTATCGTTGAACACAAGCAGATACACTTCATGTTCTAATTTCTTTGTTTATTATAGCGGGACTCTTTAACGTCTTTGGTATGAATTTATAAATGTTCTTTTCCCGAGTGTCGTTCAGCTAACACAATAAAATGTGCTTCGAAAATGTTGTGGTGTTCTTACATTGTGGGATTGTGTTTGTAATTATTAAAAATTGTCCAAACTTGTATGATTAAGCTCTATTAAATAAAGGTGAGGAAAGTTTACGGAGACTTCCTGGCGAGTGTTCATTAACTGAGTTAAATGCGTGTATGTTCACCTTTTGAAAAGGGGTGGGGGTCACCCTTTTTAGGGATTTCGAAAGGATGTGGGGTTTCGGACACAAGGATTGGATTTTACACAATGGTGATGGAAGAGACCAAAGATTAAGATTTTCCTTTGCGTTTATTAAATCTCTAAAGAGCATATGAAGTTACTCTGAATAAATATAGTTTGAGAATTGACAATAAGAATAATAAGAATGCAAATTTGCTAGTTTCTCCAGGAAACGAAAAAAGTTAACAAAATTCCCTTATGAGGGATTAAACTTTATATTGTTAATTAAAAGGCACATAATTTAAAATACATAAAAGAGAAACCCTTAATGATTAACCATGATAAAGCTAGGTGTCTACTAGTAAATGATACCACCTTCAATGAGGTGAAAATACAAAACCATTTCGTGTTAGGCCAGCAAACCCTTGGCTGGAAACAATTGGTTTGTCCACACAGGGCTGATGACCGAGGTTGCGGGTAGATTGTCCACACAGAGATGATGATTGAAGTAGCAGTTGGAATTGCCCGCACAGGGCTGATGATCGAGGTTAATGCGCACACACTCCAGAGGTGCGGGTTCTAAGCCAAGGTTTTGGCGATGTTTAGTCGTGCTGACGAGAGTTGACCAGCAGTGAGATGTTTCTTGGTAATAACATCTCCGCTAGTTCGAGAAGTTGCTTTTCCATTAGGCAGACTTTAAACTGAGTACAGCGATGTAGAAAATTGCTCAGCTGCCAGCTGGAGCAAAGGTTGGCCTGCAGCCTGACCCCGTGTTGTCGTGAAGCAGAGCCTCTGGCAAGGCCGCGTGACTCCAGAGGGTAATTACCCCCCGCAGGATTGTAGTAGCAGGTGACTGATGATGGAGAGTCGCCCCATAGGCCGGTAGACCTAAGGTTTTATAGTGGTAGTGACGTCATTGCAAGGTGCAGATAGCCGACCAGCGGGGAAGGCAGGCGACCAATCAGATCATAGACAAAGAAGGGACGTGTGAACGGCAGCTGGGGAAGCTCAGTGATTTTGTGACAGTTCGCGAGAGAGGAACACTAAAAACACACATCAGAATAGGTGAGTAGTGATACATAAATAATTGTAAAACATGAATACAATTCAAATATAAGTTGTACCTAAAGAATAAATATGCAAGAACCGCGCTCACTCTGCAATTACGACAAAGTAGAAAAATGGGGCAGAACTAATAAACAAATGTTTCAAACCATACGGGAAACTAACACCAACAAAAACTATTCGCAAAAGCGAACAACGTTGTTACAATGGTAACAGTTCATCCATTTACGTTTTTCACCTCATTCCATCGGTGGCGTAGTTGGTAGCATGCTGAACTGCTGTTCCCAAGATCGCGGGTTCAAACTCAGCCAAAGTCGTCAGATTTTTTAAAAGCTTTAAAATCCTTCAGTATGCCTTCCATCGGAGGGGAAGTAAAGCCGGTAGTCCCATGTCATAGATTTATGGGATATAAAAGGACCTTCGACTAATTAAACTTGTGTGAAGCTAAATTTGCAGGTTTCGTTGAAACACTCTATCAAAGTTTCAACGTTCACCACTAGGTGTAGCTTGCCACGGTAGGTGAGTGGATAGCGTGTCGGTCTACTAACCCCAAGATTGCAGGTTCGCTCCTGGCCGTGGTAAGTGATTTTTGAAAGGCGGCAAAAATACGATACGCATGTCATACGATGTTAGCATGTCAAATAACCCATTTGATTTCAGTAGGCCGTGTTCATAATGGCAAAATTAATCTTGGGAGTTTCCGCCAACACAAAGTTCCTCATTTCTCTATTAGAAAGCGCTATAGTGTTCGAGGAGTTTAGATTTCTAACCTTCTTGATTTTCATAGTGATTCGAGAAACAACGAAATTCGACAGGCAAGCTACCCTCTGGGTGTCAAATTACAAAGCTTGCACCCGTCACCCTAGGCCATACGATATTATTATTAGTATCACCACTAGGAGTCAGTGACATCTGGTAGCGAAAGTTGGAACTACTTGAAATTAAGTGGAACTTGTAGCTCACCCTATGGGTGTCCGCTTGAAGCAGCTACAGCCTATGGCGAGCCGAACATGTCCTCGGACGGACACTCCCGGCCATAAAAGCCATACGCTAAATAAAATAAACCTCATTCCATCGCGGATCCATCTGAAGCGGCGTCTGTTGAGGTTATCCGAACAGCTACTACGGTAATAAGCCAGCTAAAAAGGAGTGTGTTTCATAAGGTAGAATTCTACATTTTCCTGTATCATCTTCTATATTAAAATAGTTTTCAAAAAATTTCACCCTTTACTAAAACTGAAATATCTCGGGAAGTATTTGCGCTACGACGACGTTTGTTGTCTTAAAATGTAATGCCCGTCAAGCACCGTCGATTGATACCCACCTTACTTGATTATATCATTCGAGTATGAAAATAATAGCGAATATTACTTCCTTCAAGGTCTCACGAAAATAGAATATCGAATGACTTGACGGACATATTGTCGCTAGGCGACAAGGACTAACACTGTATCATGATGGTCAACGGCGCCAAAATAATAAATCTAACTTGATATTAACAGACTTCCCTAATTACGCCATGATATCGTTAACTTCTACCTGCTCCACTCGGGCGCTAATGTCGCATGATATCGTTAACTTCTACCTGTTCCACTTGGGCGCTAATGTCGCATGTATCCATACAATAAGTAGAAGGGGATTCTGTGCACATAATTTTATAAAAACTTCTCAAAGAATGGATTACTTTGAGACTGAAATGCTCATGCACAATCAGCAGTCATTTTGCTAATGACACTGTCATGTCAACATCTCTTTGAATGACAACAAATACTGTATACGAAAGACAACTAATTTCACGAAGATGCCGCTACAGTCGAATGTTGGAACCGCCATTTTGTATTGTGTATCCGATCTTTCTGTTATATAGTCTTTGGTCTCACCAGCTACAAACTGTCTCCTTTTCGTTTCATCATTCGTCCTTATAGGTTGTGTGCTCAATCAATACAATGAATCATATTATGATGAATGAGAGGCGACACTCAATTACAAATGTTATAAAGATTAAAGGTGACGGTAATTGTCTGTTCAGGTCATTGGTATATTGTGAATACAACAATCAGAGTTTATTTACACAGGTTAGAAAGCGAATTGTAAAACATGTTACAGACAATTGGAATAATTATTCTTCGTTTATTGTTGGCAACAGCGATATGTACGAAACTGTTATCAATACGAGCGATGATTACAAAATGTATTTGTCTATGAATGGTATTCATGGAGGTCATGTTGAGTTAGTTGCCGCTGCTGAAGTTTACAAAATGGATATTGACATAATCACTAATAATAAAACTCATAGTGTAAAAGGAGAAAATACGCCATCAAATAGAATAATTCCTTTGCTATACTCTGGGGATGGGTGGAACGGTCATTATGACGTTTTAAATACCGGTATCAGTGCTAACTCAGTTGATAACGTGGATGCCAAGTCACTCGATTCAGTGGCTGATTTACAGTTTCAAACTAAGAGTGGGTTTGCGTGCAGTAAAACCCCTGGATCGTGTCGGAAGCGAACCTCAGAACCAGTTAGCCAGAGACAAATTGTGATAAGAATTAATGGTGACGGAAATTGTCTGTTCAGGGCATTGGCATATTGTGTGTACAACAATCAGAGTTTATTTACAAAGGTTAGAAAACGAATTCTTCAACGTGTTACAGACAATTGGAATAATTATTCTTCCTTTATTGTTGGCAACAGCGATATGTACGAAACTGCTATCAATACGAGCGATGATTACAAAATGCATATGTCTATGAATGGTATTCATGGAGGTCATGTTGAGTTAGTTGCCGCTGCTCAAGTTTACAAAATGAATATTAACATAGTTACTAATAATAAAACGCATACTGTAAACGCCGAAAATACGCCACCAAATATAATTATTTCCTTACTGTATTCTGGAGATGGCCGGAACGGTCACTATGACGTCCTAGATATCAGTGCTAACTCAGAGTCAAGTATGGTCGAAAACGTCAATACCAAGAAACAGAAACGTGCACTACGCGACTCAAATCGATATCAGAAACAGATTGTCACAAAACCGTTCTCAGCCACTTATCGATGTGCTATTTTTGATACTATTCCCTACATAGAACCATTCTCAATTGGAAGTCTGTGTAACATTTGTCACTACTGCTCAGCTGTATACTTTTCAAAAGAGAAAAATACAAGTGGTCGCTTTTCTTTTTGTTGTAGCGATGGCAAAGTGAAACTTCCACCATACACAATACTTCCAGAAATTAAGCAGTTGTTTACGAATTGTGACGAAATCAGTAAAAATTTCAGGAAAAATGTTCGGCAGTATAATAATGCTATGTCGTTTGTATCCTTTGGTGCTACTGCTGAGCTACTTCCGAGCCATGGGCCTTACTGTTTCAAAATCAATGGTGTCATTCATCATAGAATTTCCCCTTTATATGCCAGAAAACAGGAAAACAGTTCATATGGCCAATTATACATCTTAGAATTTTCAGAGACAAATGATTTAAGGCTACTGAATGATGCTAATCACGAACTGAGAGGAGATACCCTCAGTCTTTTAAATCGTTTACTAGATCAGCACAATCCTTACGTGCGCTTTTATAAAATAATGCACCAGAAAGTAAGTGAAGAGAAAAAATCAGCTCTAAAAGAAAATCGTCGTCAAATGGAATTTGTAATGCGTTTCTATCACGAACCTTCCTCAGATCCAAGACGTTATAATGACCCCGCATGCTCAGAAATTGCTGCTGTATTTGGAACTGTTGATGGAGCTCCACCATCTCATCGACACATTGCAGTATATGAGAGAGAAGGTGGCTTGAGGAATGTTGGTTATGTTAGTATGCACTGTGATCCTATGTGTTATACCTTGATTTGGCCTTGCGGAGAGTCTGGTTGGCTCATTTCAATGCCAACTGCTGGAGTGAGACAAACTAAAATACGTCATACTGTAACAATGCGTGAGTATATTTTGTACAGGATTGCCATTCGAGGTCTAGGAGCCGAGTTCGATTTCAATCCCCTTATTAACGCTGGTAAATTGACTCAACAGCTATTCGTGGATTACTACTGTCGTATGGAAGGTGACCGGTTAAAATATATACGTCATCAACAAACGAAGTTGCGAGTTGATACATATGCTGGTTTAGCAGACGCCTTGCATGTACGAGCAGAAAAAGAAAATCTCAGAGTCGGTCGTATTGTAGTTTTGCCATCTTCTTTTACAGGTAGCGCAAGGAAAATATTGCAAAATTATCAGGATGCGATGGCGATAGTGAGGAAGTTTGGAAAGCCAGATTTATTCATTACGTTCACTTGTAATGCGGGCTGGCCAGAAATACTTAACAGCATTCATCTCTGGGAAACGACTAATAATAGGCCTGATATTGAAGTGAGAGTTTTCCATTGCAAAGTAAAGGAATTGCTACGATTGATTAATGTTAAGGAAATTTTGGGTAAAGTAAAAGCATATCTATATACAGTGGAATTTCAAAAACGAGGTCTCCCGTACATCAATTTACTATTAACATTAACGGAAGATAGTAAGTTTCGAGAAATTTCTGACATTGACAGTGTGGTGTCAGCCGAAATACCAGATCTCAAGGATGAAGCGCTATACGAGTTGGTAAGGCGTCATATGGTACATGGTCCTTGCGGATCTTTGAATCCTTCTTCAGTCTGTATGAAAGATGGCGTATGTAAGAAAGATTTCCCTAAACAGTTTCAGGAAGAGACCAAAGATAACGCCAAGGGTTATCCGTCGTATAGGAGAGGAAATAATGGAAGGATTATTGTAAAAATAATTCGAGGCATTGACATTGAAATCGATAGTCGATTCATTGTTCCCTACAATCCATTTCTTTTACTTTACTTTCAAGCTCAAATTAATGTTGAAATATGTTCAAGTGTTCGGAGTGTTAAATACATCCACAAGTATGTGTATAAAGGTCATGCCTGCTGCAATGTTCAAATATGTCCTGAAGGCGAAACGGTGAACTACGATGAAATTACTTCTTTCCTAAATGCTAGATATGTTGGTCCAACAGAAGCCGCATACAGGATATTTTCATTTCACATGCATGAACAGTCACATTCTATCGTGCGATTACCAGTTCACTTGCCAAACTTGCAAAATATCTATTTTAAAAATGATAACGCTCCTGATATTTTACTTCAAGCAGAGTTACGCAACACGGAATTACAAGCGTGGTTCAAGTTAAATCAAGATTCGCAAGCCAGAAGACCGTATATATATCCTGAAACACCAGTACATTACGTCTGGAATAAGAGCAATTGTCAGTGGCAAAAAAGAACAAAATGCATCAAAAACTATAGGCACAATGTTTAATGCTTCGCCTACAGAAAGAGAAAGGTATTATTTACGCCTGTTATTGCTTCACGTCATAGGTGCTACCAGCTTCCTGGATCTACGAACATACAAAGCCGTTGTCTATTCTACTTTTAAAGAAACAGCTAAGGAGCGAGGTTTGCTGATTGATGATTCTGAATGGCAGCGTTGTTTGGCAGAAGCGTCACAATTTCAGATGTCTTCTCAGTTACGACAACTGTTTTCTTACATATGTATCTTTCAGACCCCTTCAAATGTAAGACAGTTATGGGACATTTTCAAGAATTCTTTATCAGAAGATTATCTGCAGTTTCACGAACCTAACATTGCATATCAGTTCACTCTTATACATATTTCTAATACATTAAAGCTCCATGGTCTTCCCATTACTTCTCTCGAATTATTGATAATTTCCTTCAGGCAAATTTAGCAATGAATGATCCAAACCTTAATGAGGATCAATTAAGTCGGATGATAAACCAAGCAAATGAAAACCAAACGGCTATAATTACAGAAATTTTGGGGTTAGTACAAAACGGCAATGAAAGGATGAGTAATGCATATTTCATTGACGGTCCAGGGGGCACCGGGAAAACATTTCTTTACCAATGCTTGATTCACAGTTGCACAAATTTGGGGTTAAACGTAGTTTCTGTTGCATGGACTGGTAATGCAGCAATGTTACTACCTCAGGGTAGCAGTTCAAGTTACCTCTACATTTACATGAAAGTTCTGTATCAGGAATAAATGTTAACAGCAATGAAGCTTTTTATATTCGTTCAGCAAAACTTATCATCTGGGATGAAGCCCCTATGGCTAGTAAGCACGCGTTGATGTGTGTAAATCGGGTGCTCAAGGACATCATGAATAACGACGTGCCTTTCGGAGGAAAAAATATCATCTTAGGTGGAGATTTTAGGCAGGTATTGCCTGTTGTGCCTCACGCATCTAGAGCAGTCAGTAAGGTTCTCTCCTTTGTGGCTATTCAAAATTTTTAAACTCAACAAAAATATGCGAGCGGATACAGATCAACGTGACTTTGCAAACTTCTTGATACAAATTGGTAACGGTGAATACCCTCACGTCGTTGGAAAAAATTGAGAATTAGTCGACTTACCACCCTCCATCATTGCTAAAACTGATATCATCTCTGAAAGATGTGGAACATTGAAAGATATTTCACGCTTTTCAAAAATTGCGATTTAAGCACCTAAAAATGAACACTGTAAAGAAATCAATGTCAAAGTTTTTGAGCTAATCCCAGGATCATCGAGAACTTACATCAGTGTGAATAATTTGATTACTGAAGATGAGAGTGAACTTCTACAATTCCCAACAGAATTTTTAGACAGCATAGACATAAGTGGATTGCCACCTCATATCCTTCGACTAAAAGAAGGCTCAATTGTGATTTTGTTGAGAAATATTAATGTTACCCAAGGTCTGTTGAACGGTACCAGACTGTTGGTTCGGAAGATGCATGACAATTGCTTACACCTGGAAATTATTACTGGCGTAAATGTTGGAAACAAAGTCCTACTTCCTCGCCTTGACCTTACGCCATCAGATACTTATATGCCATTTTACTTCAAAAGGAGGCAGTTTCCAGTACGTTTGGCTTTTTGTATAACTATCAATAAGGCTCAAGGTCAAACCCTAGATCAAGTAGGCATTTATTTACCTCAACCGGTGTTTAACCACGGACAACTGTGTGTCGCACTATCGCGAGCAAAATCCTTTCATGACATCAAAGTTCAAATAGAACCAAAGGGCAAGCGAACAGCAAATATCGTATGGAAGGAAGTACTATTAGAATGTTGAAACGAATGTTGCGGAGGAGCACAGACCTCAGCAAACGGGGCACAGATTAAATAACAATTATACAAGGACGACTGAATCCCTAATACGATAACTGTCCTTTGATAATGGTAAAAAGTGCTACTGTCCTACATCGCTGATTACTATCCTACATCCTGTTCTTTCATTCCCTCAGTTCTATAACTAAGATATACTCAATCAAATTTACAGCTTAATAAATATTAATTCCTTCTGTGTGAGTTATCTTTCCATTTCTCATCAATCGCCTTTACTTACTATTCTATCCGTAGTGGTGGAGGTTATAGCTGTCTTTACAGAAGTGTGCAAATTATTAAATTCGATATCAGTTTTCCGAAATTGCATTTTTACTTTTCACGGTTTAATGCACTAAGTATGTTTACAAGGCGATGACATTACTTCAAGTGGATTGCCACTTATATTTCAATTTAAGAAACTCCAATTAAAATGATTTTTTAGAATTTCCACTAACAGAGGAGCCTTGCAAATGCAAAATGCCACACGTTTCATTTTTATTACGTCACTCTACTTTACGTGTGAATTTAGAGCAGAGGGATTTGGGGTCTTTTAACTGATGAACGCTATTGAACTATTCAAAGATTCATGAACTATTCATTGAAATCGCCTGACTTAAATTCTAAAGTCAATGAAAAATTGAAAACGGACCCAGCTCACATATCCCTCGGAATTCAATAATCTGAAAGTTTCCAGACGCAATTCCTTATGGGAAAAGGTGTAATTCCACGAGAGAGGAAACACTACTAAGTAGGATAACATAAGAAGTTGGTCAATAAAATGATTTTGAATAAAAGAAATTATGACTACCGTAATTAAAATTATTTTATTTAATTCTATTAATTTGCACACCTTTATAATTATGTTACCCAAGAGTTACGGTACATCTCTAAATTCAAATATAAGAGACCCATCTTTTATTATAAATGTATACCATTGTTCATAAGTAGACAAAACACCAAATTGTACCTCTGTAGCCTTAAATTGTGTGGATATCTCTATCTACTTGGTATAAAACGAAATTCCCAATTCTTGGATGTAACGGGTAATCTTGAGAGCAACTTGATGGATTTTGATGCGGTTTGCACCATTCTGTGAAGGATTTCTCGATTAAGATGAAAGATTAAGTAGAAAAAAATATTATAGATGACCAAAAGAAGCACAGAGCAGTTACGATTTCAGTGAATCGAGTTGAAGAAAAACCTAACGTCGATGTGTCAAGCCTACGCTGGGTAAACCGTTAAACATATCGATAAACTCTGAGAATTGTTCATCACGAAAAGTTCTGCAGGAAAGATCGCGACAGCTCCCACATCGACCACTGTAAGTGTTTTTACGTTTTCATTTCTTCAAGCAATCTCCATTCAGTGGAAATTTAAATTACTAGCTTCAGAATGAGTTTCCGAGCTTGCCAGCGACCTATCACCCTACCTTCAGCCAGCATCAAACTGTTGAGTCGTGTCGAGTTAATACTTCAGAGATGATGATGATAATTGTTGATTTAAGGGACCTAACATTTAGGTTATCGGCCCCTAATGGTCTGGGTGATAGCGAAAATGAGAATGAAGTGGAAACCAGAACGAAAATTAAGTGAGAAGGAAAATACTTACAAAAAGGAACTCAGATTGAAACAACTCACAAAATGAAGAGTCGAAATACTTTACTTACAAAATGCAAGTGAAATTCAAAATACTTACAAAATGCAAATGAGATTGAAAATACGTATAAAATGCAATTGAGGATCAAAATACTTACAAAATGCAATTAAAATTGAAAATACACAATGCAATTTAGATTGAAAAAAGCGCATTTCAGATTAAAAAAAACACGAAGTGCAATTGAATTTCAAAATACTTTCAAAATGCTTACAAAATGCATGGTAGATTCAAACAACTCAATTGGATGGACAGAATGCAATTTAGAAATACCCACAAAATGCAATTGAGAATCAAAATACCTGCAAAATGACAACCATGCAAAATGCAATTAAGATTCAAAATACGTGCAAAAAGCGGTTTAGATTGAAAATACAAATTGCAATTGAAATTCAAAATACTCACAAAAGTCCCATCTCCCATATTGAAAGACTTACTAAAAGGCAATTTAGATTGTCGATCCTTACAAAATGCAATCGAGGTTGAAAACACTAGCAAAATGCAATTTACTGTAGATCGAAAAGACTTACAAAATGCAACGTAGACTGAAAACACCTACAAAATGGAGTGTGGATGCTAAAGGAATCGCTAAAGTGAATTTAGATACACGAGGAGCCAATTAACAAAAACAGTGCGGGATCTTAAAGAGAAAAGGAAATATAATGAAAAGAAAACAAGAGGTCTGACCCCTCGAAGAAGGAGGGATCAGGAAAGATGAGACAGGAGCCAATTAAGGCGGGAAAGTGAAAGACTCCCTAGGCCTCGGATACCCTAATACCGCTGGGGCCGGAAAAGAACAAGAGTTGACCAAGGGATGTCGACAGGAAAGAAGACGGAGAGGAGCCCGGTACAAGTAAGTGGAAGCAATGCCGGTCTCAGCTGGGGTCCCGTGGTCGCCAACCCACGTACTTCAGAGAAGAGTATAGCATATGTGTTTGGAGTTAGCTGTTCACCTCGGCTTTTCACAATTGTGTCTGGAACCTGACGTCCGTGCGCCTTTTAAGCCTACGCTGGGTAAATAGTGGCACACACACACAGAGGACATTTGACCTCATAAGTCCCAAAAGCGACGGTACCGTAAATGTCTGTTCAGGTCACTAGCATGAACACATGCAAATGTCATATGGAGAGAAGTGCTGTAGGATTGTTGAAGTGAATGCTGCCGAGCATCACGGGTCTTCAAGTTGTTTATTACATTTTACCAGAATTTCAATCGCAACGCCATTTTATTAAAAATGTTTAGTGTTTAAAAAAGTTCCATTAATTTTAATCCAAATTTGTAAGGATATCCAATGCTGATGAAGATATCATTGTTATATCGACACATGTTCGTATAAAATATTAATAAACATCATTTCACAGTATTGACAGGGAGGGTTATACACACATCAAAAAAAGTTTTGCATCACCTCGGTTCCCAGATCTCCGGCATATAGACGTTGACTGTGTATATTGTATCCAAGATACAGTCCCTTTGACTGTTCATAGATGTCACTAAAACTGCTCAAAGATGTAAACAACCATGCATGAGCAGGGCCTATTAGACGGAGGGGGTACGACAGCCGATCAGTTCCAGTCATTCCACCAGGACGAAGGTACGCTGCTCATGTTGTCTGTAGTTCTACCATGCCTAGAAGGTCAATACCGCAGTTCGATCGCGTCCGCATTGTTACTTTGTGTCAAGAAGGGCTCTCAACAAGGGAAGTTTCCAGGCGTCTCAGTGAACCAAAGCGATGTTGTTCGGACATGGAGGAGGTACAGAGATACAGGAACTGTCGATGACAGGCCTCGCTCAGGCCGCCCAAGGGCTACTACTGTAGTGGATGACCGCTACTTACGGATTGCCGCTCGGAGGAACCCTGACAGCAATGCCACCATGTTGAATAATGCGTTTCGTTCAGCCACAGGACGTCGTGTTTCAACTCAAACTGTGCGCAATAGGCTGCATGATGCGCAACTTCACTCCCGACGTCCATGGCGAGGTCCAGCTTTGCAACCCCGACACCATGCAGCGCGGTACAGATGGGCCCAACAACATGCTGAATGGACCCCACGGAATTGGCATCACGTTCTCTTCACCGATGAGTGTCGCATATGCCTTCAACCAGACAATCGTCGGAGACGTGTTTGGAGGCACCCTGGTCAGGCTGAACGTCTTAGACACACTGTCCAGCGAGTGCAGCAAGGTGGTGGTTCCCTGATGTTTTGGGGTGGCATTATGTGGGGCCGACGTACGCCACTGGTGGTCATGGAAGGCTCCGAAACGGCTTTACGATACCTGAATGTCATCCTCCGACCCATAGTGCAACCATATCGGCAGAATATTGGAGAGGCATTTGTCTTCATGGACGACAATTCTCGACCTCATCGTGCACATCTTGTGAATGCGTTCCTTCAAGATAACGACATCGCTCGACTACAGTGGCCAGCATGTTCGCCAGACATGAACCCTATCGAACATGCCTGGGATATGTTGAAAAGGGCTGTTTATGGACGTCTTGACCCACCAACCACTCTGAGAGATTTACGCCGAATTGTCGTTGAGGAGTGGGACAATTTGGACCAACAGTGTCTTGATGAACTTGTGGATAGTATGCCACGGCGAATACAGGCATGCATCAATGCAAGAGGACGTGCTACTGGGTATTAGAGGTAGTGGTGTGTACTGCAATCTGGACCACAAATGCTGAAAGTCTAGCTGTATGATGGTACAACATGCAATGTGTGGGTCTCATGAGCAATAAAACGAGCTGAAATGTTGTTTGTGTTGATCTCTATTCCCTTTGTATTTAACGGTTCCGGAACTCTTGAAACCGAGGTGATGCAAAACTTTTTTTGATGTGTGTATAATACCATACATACTGTATAATGTAACTGTGTTACAGAAAGACAGTTTATGTTGCTTCAGTCAAATACATTGTACATCGTATTGCATTATTCTTTGCAGACAGACCATCGTCACAATGTCCTGATATTGTGCCCTAGAGTGATGGCAACACTGGCAGAAGTAGCTGTCAAGGATCGCTGAGGATCTGAATTTGTTCCACTAATGTCAGTTTCTTGTCATAAACGAAACATTGGTGTTCGCATTTGCGAAGATTCAAAGTAGTTGCCTTTTCTAATTTTTGAAATTTTGTAATTCACTTTAGGTTATTCTCTAACCCTCATTTTCTGTCCTCCACCACTGAAGCAAAATATGAACAGCCTATTTTAAGTTCTACAGTATAAAGGTCCTATGAACATTTCCTTCAATATTACTAATTAAAATAACTTTCCAATCTTCCCTCGTTTCATGTTGTCGCAAATTTGTTCCTATTTTACCTGAACCCACTTTAAATATGTATTACTTAACACAGTTAAATTGTAAAGCTGCTTTCATATGGCCTGGATTTAAGGCATTTCGTTGAGAGTGTTTCATTTGCTGTCTACTGGCTTACTACAAATTTGAAATATGGCAGAAAAGCCCAGCCTGCTTCGATACGTCACAGTCTTGGCTATCTTTCATTGGTGGATTTCTTCCACACCACCTCGCTTGCTGTTAACATGATGCGGCTCCAGAAATGCCTTCCATGACGTGTGGAACTTATACGTCACACCTCTCCAAACCACTACATAAAGACGTTTCGCATCGCTATATGGGTCCCTCGTCCTGTATTCACCAAGCCGACCGTGCGTCGCTTTAACTGTAAAGGGCTCTCACCGTTCAACAAGAATTCCACTCCATCAGTCATGTGATCGGTAGCTGCAATCAGCCTACAAGGCACATTTTATTATCTCAGCACTTTCAACAGACAGCCAGAAACACACATCCCACTTCTACAAGAAGTTAAGTAACTAACCAATGCACTCTTGAACCAATCCCTCCCTATATTATTCTGCTAAGGTCCCATTCCAGTTTTGTACCGAAAATAAGGTCCCATTAACACCAACCTACACATATGGGGTACCTACAGGTTCAGCATAACCCAATGCGTAAGCGAAACGCACTCACTTACTCTTTAAATGCCCCACAATTAAATAAATACCTTAAAACGTGTATATTTACAATGAAATAATGAAAGAATGCAACACGGTAACCATGGTAACAGAATCTCACAGGTCCATCTATTTTTTGTAAGACGCAATGCAATTCCAATTATTACATTACTGTGAAAGTTTCCAGACGGTTATAAGGTTATTACTGAACCAAATTAAGCTGTAAAATGCATCCATACATACAGTATAATGCGCTTAAGGGGGTCAAGGGGCACTCTAGATTTTTTCACGCAATTTTCACGTGTGAGTGTGGTACGAAAGGTCTTTTTCACCCGACTATAAAGGGTCTCCGAAAACCACATATAAAGGCCCTTAAATTAACAGTGTCTGTGATATTCCCAGAAAACTAACTTCCCTCTGATATACCTATGAAGGAATGACAAACCCCTAACCACTGCACCAGTGGCTGAATTGATAAAGTCTGATTATTCATACCAAGGATAAATCAGTCATAGCATTCATGTTTGAGATTTTGCTAAGTGTACTCTTTACAACTAGAATATTCGCGGGCGAAGCCACGACGGGTAATGCTATTTTTGAATATTTCTAAAATCTTGTGATGTCAACAGTGAAATATGATAATATTGACAGTTGTTTATCACTCTCTTCCATCTGGGCTCTGTATGTTAAGCCGTACAAACTCTAATTGGGTAAACCCCATTCCGCATAAACTAAAAGACACTATAAGAGATTATTCTAGCATAAGGGTCTGCAGCCTCCCAATGGTATCCAGTTGCCTCATTTAACTGCAGTAGGGAATATAAGCCGGAGCTGGGGCAGGGGCTAATGGGCAAGATGGCCGCCGCGCTGTCACAGGGGGATGTCGGCCGTGTAGTTACTAAATGGAATATTTATTATTATTATTATTATTATTATTATTATTAATTTTATTAGGTAATTATTGATTTGATAGTTTGCCACGGTGGTTGAGTGGTTATTGTGTCGGACTACCAACCCCAAGCTTGCAGGTTCGATCTTGGTTGTGGTAAGTGATTTTTGAAAGGCGGCAAAAATTACGACACGCATGTCATACGATGTTGGCATGTAAAAGAACCCAGAGAGAGGTCGGCTATGTAGTTGCTAAATGGAATATTTATTATTATTATTATTATTAGGTAATTATTGACTGATCATGTACAATCAAGACCAGCCTTATATTGCCCCACTTTATGGTGTGGTGGTTAGCATTCTTGGCTGTTACTGTGGAGGCTCGAGTTCGAGTCCTGGCTCTGTCAAGATTTTAAATTCTAGGCTGAGGGTTGGAATGGGCTACACTCAACCTTCTGAGGCAAAACTGACAGGAGCTGGCTTTTGATTCACACCGCAGCCATTCTGCCTAACCTAACCTAACCTAACCTAACCTAACTTTACCTAACCTAACCAGATCCCACCTTACCTAACCTAACCTAACCTAACTTCAAAGTCAGATTGTACAATACATTTATTGTTTTTTTATACCCTCATAAATTAGATATATCGAATGTCCACCACGATTTAGATCCTCGAGCACACTTTTCTGACATATACCGTATCATTAAAACGTGTAGAAAGGAATGTCTGAAAATTTTCACTAACTCATAATACACGTTCACGATACATTGTGTCACCTTTTTGAATGTTAATGATACGGAAAAGGGTAAGCATTGGTAATTCAGTGAGCTTTTTTTTCTCTCTAATCAACAGTTCTGCCCCCATAGCATTGTGAATATTTGTTGTAGTAGCCTATAAAGAAACAAAACAATCATATCTATTACAGTTTAGCTATAAGTGACTAGAACCACTATAATATTTTATTCTAATAAGGAGATTTCCATAATGATAAGAAAAAAAATGCTTACCATAATGATGGATTGTGTGTAAGTAAACGTCTTTTGCTGCATGATGCCACTACTAAACTGATGCTCATACAACAGACAAGTGAGTTCATGTTTCGCTGACGTAATCGTATGTTCCCACGCACTTCCTGTGTGTTGCACGCGCCATGGTGGCTAAATTTGAAACTAGATTAGATGATTTGCTGATGTAATCGTATGTTCCCCCGCACGCACACGCAGGCCCCTGTGGACGGGTCCTTGTGGACGAGTCCCTGTGGACGGGTCCCTGTGAACGGGTCATTGTTGACGGGTCATTGTTGACGGGTCCTTGTTGACGGGTCCTTGTGGACGAGCCCCTGTGGACGGGTCCTTGTTGACGGGTCCTTTTTGACTAATCCCTTTAGACCGGTTCCTTTTGACTGGTTCATAACCCCTAATGCTATAATGAAATTAAACGTTGTTCCACATGATACGCAAGCAAAGAGCCGATCGCTACTATGAATTAACATGTTTGTTTTTGTTTTGATTTTACACATGTGCACTTGGGTTTTTTGTAAGAGGGCGGGCTTTTTGAATACAGATTTATAGATGAGTTTTTTTTAATTACCAAAAGATCCAAAACTAATAGGTTATTAGCTTTTTACCATTTCATGAACCAATAAGGCTATGGGACTTGTATTAGAGGTCGTTGGACTTGAGGTGACATTTTGTTTTTGAATGTTTTTTTTTTGTTAAAAGGGCCTAACTACACTTTTGTTAATATCTCGCTAACTAATAATCAGAGAGGGTCAAGTGAGGTGTCATGGGACTCAGGATGGTCAACCCTTTCCCATGGCCAATCCATTTACCAAAAATACCCAATACATCAAGGTCATTGACCTGAGATTTTATAAACTAATAATCGGGAACGAACATGTGAGATGTTTACCATGTGTGATGAAACATAGCTAGGTAGAGAAAGAATTAGTGTAGGCTACATGTATGGTGACTGACAAGTCTTTTACCATTGAAACTTGTTTTCAGATCAAACTGCAGTATAGAGAGAGAGTATAGGTTGCAGGTATGGGTTAATAATTGAGAAACGGTGTACGCAAACTCTGATTTATCAAGAATGAAGAGTAGACTATCTTTATTTGATTGGTTAAAGAGGATAGCTAAAACACAAAAATGGTCAGTGGTTACCGAGACAAAATGATCGCTACACACAACAAGCTTTAAATACTTGAGACTAATAATCAATACACACACACTCGCTTGTTCTAAACTAAACTGTGTTGCTGTCAGTGCTCAGACAGTAGGCTGATGACGAAATGCATTGCTAACAGAAATATAATCATTTTCGGTTGTTTAATGTTACCAGCTATCCATTTATTTATTTTTGTGTTGCAGTGGTAAACACTTTTAGCTCTTGTATTGGTAGCCTTAACTCGATTTCCAGGTCTGAGGCCTAGAACGAGTCGAACTAAGAAACAAGGGCATGGTGGTGCAGTGGTTAAGCTGTTAGCCTTTCACTAGAGGGTTCGATTTCAGGTTAATATGTATGTCATAAACATGTTAAACAAAACAAAACAGAGATAACGTTTAAAACTGTTTACATTTGTGACTTTTCAAATTATTACTTGGATTACAAATACAAAGGTGAACTGGGTTTGATATACAGTTAATGATGTCTATCACACACTAGACTGTAAGATAGCCAAAAGAGCAAAAAGGCTTAGGTAGAGCAGTGGTAAAATTGCTATATGTAGAGAACTACCTGGCAAAGCTATTACGCATAAACAGTGCAGGATCCAGCAATCAAATTTGTATCTTGTGGAACAGAGAAATGCACTTACGTGAGAAAATGAAAGTGCATGTGTAATATGACCTAACACACAAGTGTTCACCTGTGCACGTGCACAATAAGGGCTAACAAGTCCAATTTTAAAATACATGTAAATTCTATACTAACAAATGGATTTCATCCAAAATTGGCACAACAAGATATCATAACATTTCAGATTATTTCTGACCAGCACACACATGACATTGTTGCCAACATGATTTTTACGCGCTGATAGATCCAATGTCTAACTGCATGTAATGTCCATTGGACTTCAACCAAAAATTTTGTATTCTGTACCTTAAGTGATGGAACTAAGAATATATTCACCAGAGCTGTCAACTGTAGTGCTCTATTAGACCACATTATACCATGTATATTTCTAACTAATTAGACATTTCGATATTTACAACTTAATTTCGTCATTATTCTAGATAGGTTCATATACTGTAGATTAATAATTGGTATGAAACTTAATTTTAAGGAACTTCTTGTTAACCTAGTGTTGCTCTGTTAGTTGGAGGTTGCATTCTGAGGTAGCACTGATCTCTTTCACTACTCTAATATTACATTAAGTATAATTAATCTTCTGATACCGACAGCAGTGGCTACGCTGTCTAAAGCGCAGCGTTAGGTTATGGGAACAAGCTCTCTGCTGACTCCGTAGACGCGTGGGTTCGAGCCCCACCGTCGTCCGTCCTTGAAATGGTCTTGCGTGTTTTCCCATTTTCAACACCAGGCAAATGCTGGGACGGTACCTTCTGACAGGCCACGGCCGCTTCCTTCCACATCCTTGCCCAGTTTCATTCATCTTCATCCATTCCATCTCTCACCCCGACGCCCACGGGCGTCGACTAGAATGACCTGCACTCGGCCTCTCAGGAGGCCACACGACAAAAAAAAATCTTCTGATAAATTAGCAGAACATAAATTTGCATATTTTTAGGGCAAATATTTTCTACAAACTAGTCAACCAAGGCTCACGATTGTGGTCAGTTTTGTAGACCCTATCACTAAGAATACATTGCAATACACCTTACACTTTAAGAGTTGCAAGGGAGCGGATTTGAAAAATATAGCTTAGGGAAAGTGAACGACAAAGTTGCCTTACTTCTAAAACAGCCTGTGCAATGCCGAGCTTATAAAATCATAACTCCTAAACTGATTAATATAGTTATAAAATTCTTTCAAATTGAGAATGACTGATGATCGATAAACGAAAAGAATATCGACTTTCATTAAGTCGAAGGCAATCGAAAAAGACCTCAGGCAAATTGGTATTCTAGATTAAGAAATTCCTGACAGGAACACATAGAAGATTGGTGAACAACTACCAAAGTTTTAAAATGGTATCAACTTCCCGAAGACGGAGAGGACCTTTGTCCAAA
Source organism: Meconema thalassinum (assembly GCA_946902985.2). Lineage (NCBI taxonomy): Eukaryota > Metazoa > Arthropoda > Insecta > Orthoptera > Tettigoniidae > Meconema > Meconema thalassinum. The sequence continues at coordinate 209,713,946 of OX336399.1, read as the reverse complement.
GAACATAAACAGGCACTCGTCGCTGGGGTCAGAAGATACTGACAGGAAGTCAAAGCCGGAACAAGAACATGACCTACACACTAAAGTGAAGTTGGTTGTTACCACGCAGTTCATCGAGACTCAAATCATTGTATAAAAATAAACATTCTGTCACAAAAAATGAACTACAAGATTAAGGTTATATTTAAAGAATAATTTGAGAAACGGAATTGTTTAATGTGTTATTCTGTACTGACCCCTTAAGCGCCTACAGACAGTTATTTTGTTATGGTTATTGTTAAATTGCAACTGGCTTGTTCCCTTACAGTTTCCCTGCATAAAATTCCATTCTTTCTTTGATTAAATTAGCACAAGCTTACCACGGTGGGTGAGTGGTTATCGTGTCGGACTACCAACCACAAGCTTACAGGTTCGCTCCTGGCCGTGGTAAGTGATTTTTGAAAGGCAACAAACAACTCGGTACGCATGTCATACGTTGTTGGCATGTTAAAGAACCCTTTTAAATGGGCCGTATTCATAATGGCAAAATTAATCTCGGGATTTTCCGCCAACACAAAAGTTCCTCATTTCTCTAATAGAATGCGCTATATAGTGTCAAGGAGTTTAGATATCTAACCTTCTTGACTTTCAAAGCGCTCCAAGGAACAACAAATTCGACATGTAAGCTGCCCTCTTGGTGTCAAATAACAAAGCTTGCACCCGGCATCCAAGGCCATACAATATTATTATTAATATTAATATTCTTCTTCTTGTTTCGTATAGGCCATCTAAGGACCACGACATTTAACTGTTACATTAGGAGTAGGGTTTAATGTTTGCCCAGTAGTTACGCATCCTCTGGCTGTGTTGTTCCCTCCTCTCCTGGGACCAGAGGTCACCTGTCTTCTTTATTGGCGGTTTGTCCTGGAACCCCAATTGCTGAAGCATCTTCCTGAGAGATGTCCGGTCTTTTAAGACTCTTTCCGTCCCTCCAAGTTCTTGCAGATCTTTGCTCACTTCCCACAACCATGGTGACTTGGTCTTCCGCTTTTGCCAGTAACCGAGGAGCTGATTGGTCAACCTGGTAGGATGCATCCTGTAGACGTGTCCATAAAATGCTAGACGTCGTTTTCTAACAACATCCGTGATTCTTTCACAGTACGTGTAGAGCTCTTGATTAGGACGCCTTCTGTATTCATTACCTTCCTTAACAGGTCCCAATATCTTCCTCATTATCTTTCTCTCCTGTACTTCGAGTTTGTCCGTGAGTCCCTTCCGGTTGAATACTAGATATTCTGAAGCATATAAGGCTTCAGGACGTATAACTGTCTGGTAGTGTCTCATTTTAGTATTTCGGGAGAGACACTTCTTATTATATGTGTTCTTGGTTAGTTGATAAGCCATTTCTAACTTGTTAACTCGAGTTGATAATGCCCTTACTTCCGAGAGATTCGGTTCAAGCCATTCTCCTAGGTACTTATATCTGTCAGTTTTCTTGATCTCTCCTTGGTCCAAATGCAGTGTACAAGGAGATTCACTGATGTTTGTGATGTACTGTGTTTTTTCAAGTGACACATATAGTCCTACCTTAGCTGCTTGTTGCGTGAGAACATTAAGTTGTTTCACAGACGTTTTTATTGAATGAGATAGAAGTGCCAGGTCGTCGGCAAATGCCAGGCAATCAACACTGAGCCCATTGCACTTGTGTCCCAAAGTGATACCACTTGGTACCCCCGGACTAGTTAGCTCCTTTCGCCACTCCCTTATCACCTTTTCCAGGGCACAGTTAAAGAGGAGAGATGAGAGACCGTCTCCCTGTCTTACTCCTGACTTAATTTCAAAACTTTCAGAGAGGGCTCCTCTGAACTTCACTCGTGACATGGTGTTCCTTAAAGTCTGTTGGATAAGGTTATGTGTCTTCTCGTCTAGTCCTAGTTCTTGCAGGATCTTCATGAGAGTAGGTCTGTCAACCGAATCATACGCCTTCTTAAAATCAACAAAAATGATGACATATTATTATTATTATTATTATTATTATTATTATTATTATTTTGGAATGCAGCCGAAAGAAATCAGAAACCCCTATAGATGTTGAATTCGCAGGTGAGCAGCTAAAGGAAGTAGGTGACTTCTGTTACTTGGGAAGCAAAATAACCAGTGATGGACGAAGCAAAGAGGATATAAAAAGTAGGTTAGCACAGGCAAGGAAAGCATTTCTACAGAAAAGGAATCTGTTGACATCGAATATAGATTTAGGTATTAGTAAGTCATTTTTGAAGGCCTTTGTCTGGTGCGTGGTGCTCTATGGAAGTGAAACTTGCACTATTGGTGCAGCAGAAAGGAAGAGAATTGGAGCGTTTGAAATGTGGTGTTACAGGAGAATGATGAAGATCAGATGGGTAGATAGAGTTACGAATGAAGAGGTATTATGACGAGTGGGAGGGGAGAGATGTTTCTGGCAACTGCTAATGAAGAGAAGAGATAGGTTGGTAGGACACATAATAAGACATCCAGGAATAGCAAGCTTAGTTATGGAAGGAAGGGTAGAGGACAAGAACTGTAGGGGTAGACCAAGGTTAGAATATGTTAAACAGATTGCCTCGGATGTAGGGTGTGGTAGCTATGTAGAGATGAAACGATTAGCTCAGGACAGGGAAGCATGGAGTGCTGCATCAAACCAGTCGAAAGACTGAAGACTCAAACAACAACAACGACATTATTATTAGCATTAACGTGTGTGGACTTTTCATTGCTCCAATTGTATTGTTCCCATGCAAACAATTGGAACTAAAAGCTGGAAAATGAAAACTCAATAAAAATGGCACTAAAGAAAAAGAAAGCCTCCTCCAACATGTCGACCGGCTCATATCAATTAGAGGTTCATCACTCGAGAAGAAGCAAGAATCCTTGTTTCTGGAAATAGTTTCAAGACGTCTAATTGGAAGCGTATCGGCGCCATTATTCTGCTCTAGTGGCTTTCTCATTTCTCCTATAAATGGATATAAAAGAACAAATAAACAATTAAAATGTCAGGCACGACTGATTTAACAGGCCACGCCTTGCTCCACTTCGCCTCATGTTTAATCCCAGCTGATGTTCTGACAGTAATTAAACGACTTCGTTACAAGACAAATGACTGCAATTATCTTCTTAGAGCTTCTCTCTTATTTTAAATTAAGAATGCTCTTTAGAGGGCGAAGCAGCGATACAGCTGAACGTTGTGGGAATGCTTCACATTCCTCTACTTAACCCAGGCTTTCTGTGCGAGACAATTGGGGATCGCTTTAATTGTGGCAGCACGAGTATTGAGTTCAGAGTGAGAATCGCACGATATTTATTTCATTTCTCTAAGCCAAGGGTTCCCAACCTTATAGCAACTGCGTACCACATGAAATTTGCAGACATTTTGGCGTACCAACAGCCCTATATTGTTTTTATGAACATATATTTGCTGTCGGAAAAGTGTCCAAAGGCTTGCTTTATTTTAATTAAATTACTGAGGATGCTTCATGGGGAACGTGATGGCGCAGTGGCTTGGCTTAGATGCTCGTCTTTCACCCGGACGGTTCGAATCCCGGTAACAGCGGGTTGGAATTTTCACCTGAAAAATCACATGGCGCCAGCAAGGGCATCCGGCATTAAATCCCAGGCCAAAACCAAAATGTGCCTGGTTGACTCCGGCGACCCCAATTAATTGGGATAACCCGAATAAAGCACCGAGGAAACTTCATATTAATGCACTTGTATTTCGTTTTCTTCAACCCGTTATCAAGACATCAACAAAGGTACAGTAAACAGATTTTTTTTCAATTTTCTTCTAGCTAAATTTTATTTAAAAATATATAGAGATATATGTTTATTAATAACCTTTTCATAATGGAAGGAAAAATAAAACGATCATTGCAAATTGCAGTTTTATTTATTACTCATAGGCGGTATAGTTTATGGAATATACGTTTCGTTAGAGTTAGCAGTCTTTTCTTTCTTTTCATTCACGTTCCTTTTTTTTCTTCTCGTAGACACCAAAAGGGAACTTCCATGTATTTCTGTTTCTCTGTACATATTCTTATCCCGTTGAATGTTTGTTTCAGATGTGCAATTTCCTTGTAGGATTTCCCTACAGCTCTCCATGCGGTAACCCGTTGAAGCTTTGGGCCCAGTAGTTCCAAGAATTGCTTCATTCCATGCAAGCAGATGGCATCGACGTCAAACTCTACAATCTACATGAAGACTTCAACTTCTATTTATTGTAATGCTTATCTTGTATAATTTGTTTTTGTATGTTGCCTTCTCTGTATATGTTCCTTAGTTTCTCCCACCCTTCCCCTCGCCGCTGTGGCTATCCGAGTGTTTGAATCCCTCGGTCACTCCTCTTCTGGTGCTTCGATGTGAAAGTTCAGTCCTCTTCTCAGGAGGCACTCACCTCTTTTACCCATGTGGCAATTTCAAATCTACGCCATGTTTTAAGTGAATGTTATCGCCTGGCGGTGATCTACGATGATCATCAAATATCTACAATTAAAAGATAAGTAATATACTAAGTGATTTTATCCTCACATTTTATGGGGCTTTTGGAAATCTAATTCCAAATGTTTTAACAAACATTTTCTTCTGACCATGAGATTTTATACTTATGCAATCTAATGACGGCCCTTCGTGGGACATTGCCTTGCTTCGCTAAGCTTCTTCAAGCTCTCCATTAAATGGTGATGAGAGCTTTCAAGTATTTCTGTGTAAAACAAAGGAGGATACCTTCTCTCCATCGAGGGAATTCGGCTAAACCCATAGGTGTCTGGAAACATAAATTTGCTTCCTACGTGGGTTTTTTTACTTGCCCTATTCAACTCTAACTAGAACTCTAGAAACTTCCATTTGCAATAGACTCTAAACAGTGAAAAACTATACTCTACAACGTCAATAACCTGCTAAAGTTCAACTCAGTACAAATCACATCAACTGAAATAGTGGCAATCAACAAAAGCCCAACAAACTTTAAGTGCTATAAAACAGTGTCCGTTTAACGATCTACCGCGACGCGTATCGCGATGAAAGCAATAAAATTGGCCAGACTTTAAACCCCATATTTCCTCAATCACCCTTTTCCTTCACTAACAATAAAATAATTAATCTATGTATATTTTTAATTAATTGAGGCTTCACTAATGTGATCCACCGAGTGTCTGGCCGAGGGCTGCCCATATCTCATTGGCTGTTAGAAAAGTGTCTACTGGGATGAAGAGCCTCTGGTGACAGTAATGTGATCCACCGAGTGTCTGGCCGAGGGCTGCCCATATCTCATTGGCTGTTAGAAAAGTGTCTACTGGGATGAAGAGCCTCTGGTGACAGTAATGTGATCCACCGAGTGTCTGGCCGAGGGCTGCCCATATCTCATTGGCTGTTAGAAAAGTGTCTACTGGGACGAAGAGCCTCTGGTGACAGTAATGTGATCCACCGAGTGTCTGGCCGAGGGCTGCCCATATCTCATTGGCTGTTAGAAAAGTGTCTACTGGGATGAAGAGCCTCTGGTGACAGTAATGTGATCCACCGAGTGTCTGGCCGAGGGCTGCCCATACTTCATTGGCTGTTAGAAAAGTGTCTACTGGGATGAAGAGCCTCTGGTGACAGTAATGTGATCCACCGAGTGTCTGGCCGAAGGCTGCCCATATCTCATTGGCGGTTAGGAAAGTGTCTACTGGGATGAAGAGCCTCTGGTGACAGTAATGTGATCCACCGAGTGTCTGGCCGAGGGCTGCCCATATCTCATTGGCTGTTAGGAAAGTGTCTACTGGGATGAAGAGCCCCTGGTGACAGTAATGTGATCCACCGAGTGTCTGGCCGAGGGCTGCCCATATCTCATTGGCTGTTAGGAAAGTGTCTACTGGGATGAAGAGCCTCTGGTGACAGTAATGTGATCCACCGAGTGTCTGGCCGAGGGCTGCCCATATCTCATTGGCTGTTAGAAAAGTGTCTACCGGGATGAAGAGCCTCTGGTGACAGTAATGTGATCCACCGAGTGTCTGGCCGAGGGCTGCCCATATCTCATTGGCTGTTAGAAAAGTGTCTACTGGGATGAAGAGCCTCTGGTGACAGTAATGTGATCCACCGAGTGTCTGGCCGAGGGCTGCCCATACCTCATTGGCTGTTAGAAAAGTGTCTACTGGGATGAAGAGCCTCTGGTGACACTAATGTGATCCACCGAGTGTCTGGCCGAGGGCTGCCCATATCTCATTGGCTGTTTGAAAAGTGTCTACTGGGATGAAGAGCCTCTGGTGACAGTAATGTGATCCACCGAGTGTCTGGCCGAGGGCTGCCCATAACTCATTGGCTGTTTGAAAAGTGTCTACTGGGATGAAGAGCCTCTGGTGACACTAATGTGATCCACCGAGTGTCTAGCCGAGGGCTGCCCATATCTCATTGGCTGTTACAAAAGTGTCTACTGGGATGAAGAGCCTCTGGTGACAGTATTGTGATCCACCGAGTGTCTGGCCCATATCTCATTGGCTGTTAGAAAAGTGTCTACTGGGATGAAGAGCCTCTGGTGACAGTAATGTGATCCACCGAGTGTCTGGCCGAGGGCTGCCCATATCTCATTGGCTGTTAGAAAAGTGTCTACTGGGATGAAGAGCCTCTGGTGACAGTAATGTGATCCACCGAGTGTCTGGCCGAGGGCTGCCCATATCTCATTGGCTGTTAGAAAAGTGTCTACTGGGATGAAGAGCCTCTGGTGACAGTTATGTGATCCACCGAGTGTCTGGCCGAGGGCTGCCCATATCTCATTGGCTGATAGGAAAGTGTCTACTGGGATGAAGAGCCTCTGTTGACAGTAATGTGATCCACTGAGTGTCTGGCCGAGGGCTGCCCATATCTCATTGGCTGTTAGAAAAATGTCTACTGGGATGAAGAGACTCTGGTGACAGAAATGTGATCCACCGAGTGTCTGGCCGAGGGCTGCCCATATCTCATTGGCTGTTTGAAAAGTGTCTACTGGGATGAAGAGCCTCTGGTGAGAGTAATGTGATCCACCCAGTGTCTGGCCAAGGGCTGCCCATACCTCATTGGCTGTTAGAAAAGTATCTACTGGGATGAAGAGCCTCTGGTGACAGTAATGTGATCCACCGAGTGTCTGGCCGAGGGCTGCCCATATCTCATTGGCTGTTAGAAAAGTGTCTACTGGGATGAAGAGCCTCTGGTGACAGTAATGTGATCCACCGAGTGTCTGGCCGAGGGCTGCCCATATCTCATTGGCTGTTAGAAAAGTGTCTACTGGGATGAAGAGCCTCTGGTGACAGTAATGTGATCCACCGAGTGTCTGGCCGAGGGCTGCCCATATCTCATTGGCTGTCAGAAAAGTGTCTACTGAGATGAAGAGCCTCTGGTGACAGTAATGTGATCCACCGAGTGTCTGGCCGAGGGCTGCCCATATCTCATTGGCTGTTAGAAAAGTGTCTACTGGGATGAAGAGCCTCTGGTGACAGTAATGTGATCCACCGAGTGTCTGGCCGAGGGCTGCCCATATCTCATTGGCTGTTAGGAAAGTGTCTACTGGGATGAAGAGCCTCTGGTGACAGTAATGTGATCCACCGAGTGTCTGGCCGAGGGCTGCCCATATCTCATTGGCTGTTAGACAAGTGTCTACTGGGATGAAGAGCCTCTGGTGACAGTAATGTGATCCACCGAGTGTCTGGCCCATATCTCATTGGCTGTTAGAAAAGTGTCTACTGGGATGAAGAGCCTCTGGTGACAGTAATGTGATCCACCGAGTGTCTGGCCGAGGGCTGCCCATATCTCATTGGCTGTTAGAAAAGTGTCTACTGGGATGAAGAGCCTCTGGTGACAGTAATGTGATCCACCGAGTGTCTGGCCGAGGGCTGCCCATATCTCATTGGCTGTTAGAAAAGTGTCTACTGGGATGAAGAGCCTCTGGTGACAGTAATGTGATCCACCGAGTGTCTGGCCGAGGGCTGCCCATATCTCATTGGCTGTTAGGAAAGTGTCTACTGGGATGAAGAGCCTCTGGTGACAGTAATGTGATCCACCGAGTGTCTGGCCGAGGGCTGCCCATATCTCATTGGCTGTTTGAAAAGTGTCTACTGGGATGAAGAGCCTCTGGTGACACTAATGTGATCCACCGAGTGTCTGGCCGATGGCTGCCCATATCTCATTGGCTGTTAGAAAAGTGTCTACTGGGATGAAGAGCCTCTGGTGACAGTAATGTGATCCACCGAGTGTCTGGTCCATGTCTCATTGGCTGTTAGAAAAGTGTCTCCTGGGATGAAGAGCCTCTGGTGACAGTAATGTGATCCACCGAGTGTCTGGCCGAGGGCTGCCCATATCTCATTGGCTGTTAGGAAAGTGTCTACTGGGATGAAGAGCCTCTGGTGACAGTAATGTGATCCACCGAGTGTCTGGCCGAGGGCTGCCCATATCTCATTGGCTGTTAGAAAAGTGTCTACTGGGATGAAGAGCCTCTGGTGACAGTAATGTGATCCACCGAGTGTCTGGCCCATATCTCATTGGCTGTTAGAAAAGTGTCTACTGGGATGAAGAGCCTCTGGTGACAGTAATGTGATCCACCGAGTGTCTGGCCGAGGGCTGCCCATATCTCATTGGCTGTTAGAAAAGTGTCTACTGGGATGAAGAGCCTCTGGTGACAGTAATGTGATCCACCGAGTGTCTGGCCGAGGGCTGCCCATATCTCATTGGCTGTTAGAAAAGTGTCTACTGGGATGAAGAGCCTCTGGTGACAGTAATGTGATCCACCGAGTGTCTGGCCGAGGGCTGCCCATATCTCATTGGCTGTTAGGAAAGTGTCTACTGGGATGAAGAGCCTCTGGTGACAGTAATGTGATCCACCGAGTTTCTGGCCGAGGGCTGCCCATATCTCATTGGCTGTTAGGAAAGTGTCTACTGGGATGAAGAGCCTCTGGTGACAGTAATGTGATCCACCGAGTGTCTGGCCAAGGGCTGCCCATATCTCATTGGCTGTTAGAAATGTGCCTACTGGGATGAAGAGACTCTGGTGACAGTAATGTGATCCACCGAGTGTCTGGCTGAGGGCTGCCCATATCTCATTGGCTGTTTGAAAAGTGTCTACTGGGATGAAGAGCCTCTGGTGACAGTAATGTGATCCACCGAGTGTCTGGCCGAGGGCTGCCCATATCTCATTGGCTGTTTCAAAAGTGTCTACTGGGATGAAGAGCCTCTGGTGACACTAATGTGATCCACCGAGTGTCTGGCCGAGGGCTGCCCATATCTCATTGGCTGTTAGGAAAGTGTCTACTGGGATGAAGAGCCTCTGGTGACAGTAATGTGATCCACCGAGTGTCTGGCCCATATCTCATTGGCTGTTAGAAAAGTGTCTACTGGGATGAAGAGCCTCTGGTGACAGTAATGTGATCCACCGAGTGTCAGGCCGAGGGCTGCCCATATCTCATTGGCTGTTAGAAAAGTGTCTACTGGGATGAAGAGCCTCTGGTGACAGTAATGTGATCCACCGAGTGTCTGGCCGAGGGCTTCCCATATCTCATTGGCTGTTAGAAAAGTGTCAACTGGGATGAAGAGCCTCTGGTGACAGTAATGTGATCCACCGAGTGTCTGGCCGAGGGCTGCCCATATCTCATTGGCTGTTAGAAAAGTGTCTACTGGGATGAAGAGCCTCTGGTGACACTAATGTGATCCACCGAGTGTCTGGCCGAGGGCTGCCCATATCTCATTGGCTGTTAGAAAAGTGTCTACTGGGATGAAGAGCCTCTGGTGACACTAATGTGATCCACCGAGTGTCTGGCCGAGGGCTGCCCATATCTCGTTGGCTGTTAGAAAAGTATCTACTGGGATGAAGAGCCTCTGGTGACAGTAATGTGATCCACCGAGTGTCTGGCCGAGGGCTGCCCATATCTCTTTGGCTGTTAGAAAAGTGTCTACCGGGATGAAGAGCCTCTGGTGACAGTAATGTGATCCACCGAGTGTCTGGCCTAGGGCTGCCCATATCTCATTGGCTGTTAGAAAAGTGTCTACTGGGATGAAGAGCCTCTGGTGACAGTAATGTGATCCACCGAGTGTCTGGCCGAGGGCTGCCCATATCTCATTGTCTGTTAGAAAAGTGTCTACTGGGATGAAGGGCCTCTGGTGACACTAATGTGATCCACCGAGTGTCTGGCCGAGGGCTGCCCATATCTCATTGGCTGTTAGAAAAGTGTCTACTGGGATGAAGAGCCTCTGGTGACAGTAATGTGATCCACCGAGTGTCTGGCCGAGGGCTGCCCATATCTCATTGGCTGTTAGGAAAGTGTCTACTGGGATGAAGAGCCTCTGGTGACAGTAATGTGATCCACCGAGTGTCTGGCCGAAGGCTGCCCATATCTCATTGGCTGTTAGACAAGTGTCTACTGGGATGAAGAGCCTCTGGTGACAGTAATGTGATCCACCGAGTGTCTGGCCAAGGGCTGCCCATATCTCTTTGGCTGTTAGAAAAGTGTCTACCGGGATGAAGAGCCTCTGGTGACAGTAATGTGATCCACCGAGTGTCTGGCCTAGGGCTGCCCATATCTCATTGGCTGTTAGAAAAGTGTCTACTGGGATGAAGAGCCTCTGGTGACAGTAATGTGATCCACCGAGTGTCTGGCCGAGGGCTGCCCATATCTCTTTGGCTGTTAGGAAAGTGTCTACTGGGATGAAGAGCCTCTGGTGACAGTAATGTGATCCACCGAGTGTCTGGCCGAGGGCTGCCCATATCTCACTGGCTGTTAGAAAAGTGTCTACAGGGATGAAGAGCCTCTGGTGACAGTAATGTGATCCACCGAGTGTCTGGCCGAGGGCTGCCCATATCTCATTGTCTGTTAGAAAAGTGTCTACTGGGATGAAGGGCCTCTGGTGACACTAATGTGATCCACCGAGTGTCTGGCCGAGGGCTGCCCATATCTCATTGGCTGTTACAAAAGTGTCTACTGGGATGAAGAGCCTCTGGTGACAGTAATGTGATCCACCGAGTGTCTGGCCGAGGGCTGCCCATATCTCATTGGCTGTTAGGAAAGTGTCTACTGGGATGAAGAGCCTCTGGTGACAGTAATGTGATCCACCGAGTGTCTGGCCGAAGGCTGCCCATATCTCATTGGCTGTTAGACAAGTGTCTACTGGGATGAAGAGCCTCTGGTGACAGTAATGTGATCCACCGAGTGTCTGGCCGAGGGCTGCCCATATCTCATTGGCTGTTAGAAAAGTGTCTACCGGGATGAAGAGCCTCTGGTGACAGTAATGTGATCCACCGAGTGTCTGGCCTAGGGCTGCCCATATCTCATTGGCTGTTAGAAAAGTGTCTACTGGGATGAAGAGCCTCTGGTGACAGTAATGTGATCCACTGAGTGTCTGGCCGAGGGCTGCCCATATCTCTTTGGCTGTTAGGAAAGTGTCTACTGGGATGAAGAGCCTCTGGTGACAGTAATGTGATCCACCGAGTGTCTGGCCGAGGGCTGCCCATATCTCATTGGCTGTTAGAAAAGTGTCTACTGGGATGAAGAGCCTCTGGTGACAGTAATGTGATCCACCGAGTGTCTGGCCGAGGGCTGCCCATATCTCATTGGCTGTTAGGAAAGTGTCTACTGGGATGAAGAGCCTCTGGTGACAGTAATGTGATCCACCGAGTGTCTGGCCGAGGGCTGCCCATATCTCATTGGCTGTTAGAAGAGTGTCTACTGGGATGAAGAGCCTCTGGTGACAGTAATGTGATCCACCGAGTGTCTGGCCGAGGGCTGCCCATATCTCGTTGGCTGTTAGGAAAGTGTCTACTGGGATGAAGAGCCTCTGGTGACAGTAATGTGATCCACCGAGTGTCTGGCCGAGGGCTGCCCATATCTCATTGGCTGTTTGAAAAGTGTCTACTGGGATGAAGAGCCTCTGTTGACAGTAATGTGATCCATCGAGTGTCTGGCCGAGGGCTGGCCATTTCTCATTGGCTGTTTGAAAAGTGTCTACTGGGATGAAGAGCCTCTGGTGACAGTTACGCTCCTTGATTTTAGCGTGTTCCCTTTGTTCCGTATTTGTAGCTAGTTTTCAACAGATTTCGTTTCTCTAGAAATGCTTTCCTTGCCTGAGCCAACCTACTTTTTATATCCTCTTTTCTTCGTCCATCACGCGTTATTTTGCTTCCTAAGTAGCAGAAGTCTCCTACTTTCTTTAGACTTTTACCTGCCAATTTGATTTCTGATTTCTTTCGGCTGCATTTAATTATTTTTGTTTTACATTTATTGATTTAGAACATGAATTGTTTCGTCAATACGGAGTTTAAAAGTTTATTTCTTGTAGCGACTTGCGCGCCATCTATTGCTAAATGTATTCTATAATTCTTTGCAACACAACAACTCACCAAAGTTCATTTGTTGAAACTATAAGCACTCCATCACTCATGTGTTGAATCTATTCATGTACTACGTATTGTAAAATGGATTTACTAAGTCAGAAACCTTCACAGGAGTGTACACAACAACTCGCCAAAGTTTAATCGCTATCGGATGAATAGTAGACTATATGAATGCATACGGTGGGTAGTTTATAGGCTGAGGAATAACCCACCCACCAAGGGAAGATGATTAAGAGAAGGAAGTAGATTCTGGATTGGAGAAGAATGATAGAAAAATAGGAGGAGAGTCCCACAAAATTTATGAATTTGACTTTCAATACATTTAGAAGCGGTTGCCACCGCAAATCCGTGCTCGGATACCTAAAGTGGGTACGAGCTTGGTCGAAGCTGACGGGAACCGCAGCTAAGACTTGGGCATTTTGCCAGAGAAAGGCTTTAGTGTATTTCCTCCCAAGCACGAATAAAAGTACTATAGGGAAGGGTGATGGTCTGGCCAGACAGATAGTAAAAGCTTTATTAAGTATGAACGAGGGCATAAACCTAGGAAGAGCTAGGAAAGCCAGGATCCTGCCTAACTGTAGTATCAGAGAAATGATGACTCCAAAAACAAATATTTAATTTATTTAACAATTTAAAGAAGTTAATATTTTTGACAATTAAATATTTTGCAATCTTGTTAACAATTTGGGGTCGCAGACCTCCAACAACATTCAGAAATTGCTCCAGGCAAATAACAAGGTTTCAAACCTTACATGTTTCTAAAATCTTTATAAGATTTAAACCAATGAACAATGAAATAATTAAAGCTTGAACGTGAATAGGAGTACAAAGGGTGCACCTTAAGAAATTCTGGAGAGAATGTTCTAGAGAAAGTGACAACTTTGAAAATAACAATAATAACAACATGAAAAATAAGATAGAAGTTCCTACAACTTCTTATATTTATACATAATTACTATATGAGAATTATACAAAAGAGGGCAGGTCACTTACTGTGAAACCTGGAGAAAATGAAAAGGAAAGTTCTAGACTTCCCAAGTTTGAGCAGGAATCACTAGCCAAATGGGACAGTTTCCATTTCGTGAAACCTGAACATGACTCGCTCAAGAGTTTAAAGAATTGTTTTCCCTGATTATGGGAAAGGAACAACGTGAATTTAAAACTTGTATCACACAAGCAATTATGCAGAATTTAATTAATGTTAAACTAGCAAAGTTGGAAGGGCACCTCGTGAGTGACACCTTATAGAAAGTTACAATTTTATTAATAATGGTGGTTAGTAGAAGGTTGAGGAAAGGTCATTGGGATATAGGATCAATGTTCATGGCCGTATTTAATATAACCGGACGATCGCGACGCGGTAGAAACGTGGAGCAAGCACTGGTTATCACTGTAGTCTATGAAGATGGATGCAAAGTTCACTGTAGAAACACTAAAGTTTATGAAAAAGAAAGTTATTGCAATTATGGAAATAACTGATTGCACTATATAGGTGAGAGTCTATTTCTTGAAAAAGTTGTGATTTACAATTAAATGCGCCATAGAATGTTCCAGAGGTTCCAGCGGTGGAAGAAAGTTAGCTATTGCAAAAATTTGTAAGGAAGATTCCTCATTTTAAATATCATTGTCCCAAGTGAGCGAAAAACACTTGACGGCAAGACTCGCAGATAGAGTACAAGATCTCGAAGGTTCCAGAACGACCTTAGCAGAAAAATGGGGTTGAGAAAATCCAACGGAGGAACTAGCTTTATAATTATAGACAGCGGGTATTAGATAATATCCCACGTAGCGAGAGGATTTCTCATTTGAATAGCTTAAGAAAAGCTCTTTTTTAGTAAGGTTGGCTTATACAAGCAAAAGCTCAACATGGCAAATCCCACGAAGAATGATTTTTGCCCCAAAGTAAATAATTTCACACTGTCTATAAATTATAATTAAAAGCACGTGGAAGTTAAAACCATGAAGATGAGGTTAAAACTTTTAAAATGGTACTTATCTTGATTTCATGTTGAAGTCGAAGTTTCCGTTGATGACTACTTAGCCAACATGGCGTAGAAGAGGGTGTGCCTCTTGGTTTGAGGAGGCTAGCTCGAGCGGAGCTTTGACTGACCGAGTCAACTGCAGACTTAGTAGTGAGACCTGCTCAACGGAGCACGGAGAGACCAAGAAAGGGGGAAAGAGTGGGGGGTAGGAGACAAAAGGAGAACATATAAACATTGCCAACTTTAAAACAAAAAATTAATCTCTTGCTGAGCTGATCTTCTAAGAGTTGATAACAGATGATACTAGCGCAGCATGGTGAGTAAAGAAGTAGACGTAGTCCTCTTGCTCAAGGAGAAAATAGCTGGCGATGATAACAGGATCTGGTGGCCAAATGGATAAGTAAGTCCTCCAGCACCAGGAAGAATTGAGGAGCTTCAGAGATTCGCTGTTATATGACGCTAGGTGGGTCACAGAATATATATCTGGAACAGACTCATACAAAATATAAGCAACCGGAACACCTAAGAGAAAATAGATCACTGTCGGTGTTTGACAAAGAGGAAGGAAAGAACATGCAAAAGCATTCAAAATTATAATCTCAGGTACCGTGTATTCCAAGAATGCACCATACTGGGAGGGGCAGACACCAACAGCGAACAAGAAAAACAAGTACAGTAATAAGCAATTGCGGAGAAGTAGTCTTGTGATCTGACCATTAGTGGTCAAGACTCTGAATACCCTGACTCTCCTATCTCTTCCAGGGTAACACTCGGTCACTTTTCCAAAAGGCCAGACTAGGGGGGGGGGGGTGAAACATCCCTAACTAAGACCAAGTCTCCCACTTGAATGTCGGGACTGGAAAGAAACCACTTCTGCCTCCCTTGCAAGGAAGTTAAATATTCCAAGTTCCATCTCTTCCAAAAAGAATTACGGAGGGCTTCAAGTTTACGCCAAACAATAGGTAAATCAAAATCCCTGAAAGAATTAGGAAGGGGAGGAGGGGCAGAGAGAGAAGTGCGTGTAAGACAGTGACCAGGTGTGAGTGGAAGGAGGTCATCAGGGTCATTAGAAAGCGGAGTTAAAAGGCGAGAATTAACGACATCTTCCATCACAAAATAACTAGAAGCTGAGGGAAATAAAGCACTAGTAAAGATTGCGATACGATGAGAAAGAAGAATTAACAAGTTTAAACAAAGCGTATAGAGACAAGTACATATATTCAGGATAAGAATATACCAAGTAAACAAAGAAACTATGCGAGTAGAAAGCAAGAACGCCATAGGTAACAAACGAGTAGCCATAAACAATGACCTCAAGTTACAATGAGTATCAAAGGGGTTACTCAGAAAAATACTTAAGTCAGCGAGAAACGTGACATGACAAGTATGAATGCAAAAACACATCGAATGTGACGACGAGAAAAAGCAAGTTTGTTCATCAATGAACATTAAGATCGCAAAATATGTAAGCAAATTGCAATACATAAGCGCGTGAGAAATACGCAACGAAGTTTTGAAACAAGGATCGAAGCAGTTATAGAATACGAGCATGAGTAAGTGGAATACAAAAGCAAGTGCGGCCTTGACCCACATAGTACAACGAGATAAGACATATAAATAGCTGAAAGAGTCCTTAACTGGAACAAGTTTATTTTGGGAAGTAGGTGAACGGCTTCTGTACTTGCAGGAGCGGCTCACTAGACAATGCTTGGCAATCAGCCAAAGTTGAGATAAGAGAAACTTGCTTTGAACTGTGTCAAGCGTACAGGAAATAAACAGTGACTTGACCTTCCTCAGGCTTGTATACAAACAAGTCTGACAAACAAGCAGTTCAAAGTACACAAACAACATTTGTTGAATCAGCTGTAACTTAAAGCAGATATTCAGGTTGACCGGCATGCAGTCAATCGTAACTTGGACGTGAAAAAGCAATTTAAAGCTATATGAAATAAAGTAAGAAATCAATTTCGCATAATTTTGAGGATCACGAAATCGGACAATTTTCAACAAAAAGAAGCTTAATTCTTCCGAGCAAAGAAGACAAGCTGGGACATTGAGAAGAAGGTTATGCATAAGAATAGTTATTCTAGATGTTAGGGAATTCAGATTTTCAAGCGGTTTCAAATTGTGAGGAAGGAGGGAGGAGCCGACCGTGGCCATCCTTCTAAATAAGGAAAGAAGTGAAACATGGCTTACAGCGAAATGATGGTGACTGATAGCCATGGTTTTACACAAGGGGAAGATAGTTTTCGAGAAAGAGTTTAAGCAATTACCTGCTATAAAAAATGACATGAGAAGGTAAACGAAATAACACAAAGCAAGGCGAACTTGAATTGCCATTTTGTGCGGGAAGAAGGAAAAACCATTTAAACAACTCACAGAGATAGCGCAGTTGTTCACGATAAGACATCGTTTCGACAAGTGTTTTTCAAAAATATTGAGATCTGAAACATGAGCGTTCTCTTTTCCAGAAATAGGATTTATGTCAGCCGTAATGAAATGACATTGCGCTTTGGTTTGAACACTGGGATGCTGAATTTCACCAGTAATAACCCAACCAAAATCGGTGTATCTGGCGACCACGGTTGAAGATAACTTGCGTGTTTGTTTGCGAAGGCACTTCCAAAAAACATTGGCACTGAAAAGTACATCAATGGGACCTTGAGCATTAAACTGAGGATCAGCTAACCTTAAGTGCGAAGGAATCTTTAATCCGGAGGTATTAATAGAGTGACTTGGAGTGTCCTTGCCAATACTGGTAAGAATGAGACAGTTTAAATTAAGATTGGTGTTTCTTTGGCAAACGTCTCTGATTTTCAATTTTGAAGACTGCAAGACTTGAGTTTTCAAATTTTCAATGCCGGTCACACTGATAGAAGTAGGCGATGACGAAAGACCTAGTTTTTTAATCAACGATTGCGAAACAAAATTATGAGTTGAAGCGGAATCGAGAAGACCACGGGTTCTAAACCAATTTCCAAATTTATCTTGGATTTCAAATTGTACAGTGGTCAAAAGGGTTTGCGCACTATGAAAAGTTTCGGCGTTGGAAATGCAGGAAGAAGCATTAGTTTGTTCGGAGCTGCTCTGCATGGAGCTTGAAGAGGCAGGTACTGATGACCTCGATTTATCGTGAACGTGCAATAAAGAATGATGCGGGTTTTTACAATGGAAACAGAGATTTGATGACGTACAGTTCGAAGAAGAATGCTTAGGTGACAAGCAATTGAAACAATGTTTGCTGTTGAAGACAAACTTCCTTCGATCTTCGACAGACAATTCTTTAAAGGATTTGCACAAATACAATGTGTGAAGCTTTTTACAGAGCGTGCATTTTAAAGATTTACTAAGCGGCCTGATATGTTCTCTTGCATGATTGAAAGAAGAACGGGTTTGCTTGTTCTCGACTGATGGGGGCTGATGTCCCTTTGAAAAAGCAAAGTTTTTCTCAAAAATTTGAGACTGATGATTCGTTTCGACCTTTTCGCACTGAAATGCGAGTGCTGTAAGGACTTGGCATCGGCTGTTAAGAAACGAGATTAAGTGTTCGAAGGAAAATTCTTCCTTGCGAGCGAGTTCAATTTCCCAAGCCTTTAAAGTTGAAAAATCGAATCTTGATGTAGCCAGATGAATGAGTATGGTGTCCCATGTTTGGACAGGTTGCTTGAGTTGGTATAATGCTCTGACATTCAACTGTTGCTTCGCGCATGATAGATGGTGATAAACCATGCCCAGGGAACGATCTTCAGAACAGCCGTTGATTGATTTAGACTGTCAGTGTTTTCCTGTACTGAAAAGATTACCGTGAGTTATGTTACAACTGACGTATTTGAGAATAGATCATTTAGATCTGACCCCATTTAAGCGAACTGCTATGGATTTAATTGAAGCCAATATTAAAATGGATCAGCAGTTACTTCAAAATGCAAGAAATATTTCCACTATGTCGTGTTAGACAGATTGTGGGTATATAATGGCGGCCGATACAAGGATTAGACGTGCGTGTCCGATAGGGCATGTATCTGGATAAATCTGGTACAGACCAGGTTCACTACGCTTCAAGACCAACGAGAAATGTAAGCCACTTTTGACTTTTATATTATGCCTAGCTAATTGGAACAAACTCATTTTCTGCAGATGACCAACACATTTGTTTTTTCTTCGTATTTAAATCTTGCAATGATTTACGCAAGACATATTAGAGTTATTCTGAGTATTTTCAGCACTCAGAACAGTTTAAGATCGATGACCGAGCATAAAGAGCATTTATTTGAATGTTTCATATTTTTTTGATAATCACGGTAATCAGCCGATGTAACTGTAAAAGTTAATAATTATTTTTGTTGAGAAATGGATATTTTATCCATATTCGAAGAGTCGAACATGTGGATTCTCACATAATGAAATAATAATTAAACACATTTACAATAATATAACTAATAATAATAATAATAATCCACTAATAATAATAATAATGATTTTGATAACTTTTCTAAATAATTCTTGGATCTTATATTTTCTAATAATCACATTCATTGAGAGAGAGCTTATGAAGTAGTTTAATCATTTCTAGTTTGGAACAGGTGATTTTCCGAAGGTTAGTGGTTAGCGCAAGCCCGCATTCAACCAACATTACAGTTCTGGTTGAACAGTTAATATTTGCAATGAGCAAAGTATATTTTTCAGATAACACGGAGAGGCATGAAACGGGAAGCAAATGATATTTGTATCAATTAGGATATTTTTGTATTTATATAAAATCATGACGTAGATACACATTCGAAAGTGAAATAGAGAGTATCATAAGTGTGGTAACTTCACGATTTGAACTGAATGGTAAAATAAAATAAACTTGTAAGTTTATAAATCTTCCAGTGTTGATAATAAGCAGAGGCTTGATTTATTGTATAAATTTTGGGAAGAAAATTTATGTGTGTGGAGTAGTTGAAATGCCATTCCCAGGTGCGCATGTTTAAGTCGCAGGAATGAGGAGGTTTTTATTTGAGCATCAATCAAATAGCAGGTTCGATGACTCAGTGTTAAAGAAGGAGTATTGGAACTACACATTGCGTCGTATGAATGACCCGAAGGTTATTTCTTAAAAAACCATCAGTTCTTATTTCAACCTTGTTTACGGATTCCATTAAGACTTTGATTTTGCTAGAACCCGGATTTGTTATGATAGTATTTTATTCTTCTTCAGAGGAAGACCTTTGCCGTTGTTGTTGGAATATTGTGTTCTTATAAAAATAATAGAATGAGCCACTGCCAATTAAAAATAATTCTATAACCACGAATAATTTGAAGGATGTTTTCAATCCTAGTGTCATGAACTAAATGAATTTATTATGAAGCTACAATTCTTATTTCCGCATTCTGTTCAAGAATTGCAAGTTGTGAAAGTTACTAAAATGGCCACAAATATAAATATTTTTCTTAATAATGATTCCAAGTGGAAAATCGAATAGTTGAATGGTCCAACAATTTATTGATCAAGTTGATGATTCAGAAATCATATATTTTGTTAGAAACTTGAAGTTCATAATCGAGTCACGTCTCGAAACGTTTAATGTCAGAAGAACAATTAATTTTGTTGTGTTTCGCACAGTTCTTCGATGCTATGCTCACGGGTCAAATACTTTTCAGATGTTGTTATTAATATGTGTACATAATTTGTGTTGATTCAGAGATAATAATATTTTTTGACAATATTTTTTGAAACTGGAAAAATGAGTGAAAGTTAAAAATTCTATGAACAATTATTCTACGAGTGTTAATATTATGTAAAAATTCAACCAGTGAACTACAGTATTTCCAGTAAAGACAATTAAATTTGAACTGGATTTAATCATAAATAATGGATATAATTTTGGAACACAGTCTACAGGACTGATAATCAGACTTGTGTCTCCAAAGATAATTGTCCAATGTGTTGGAAAATTTCTGTACATTGTGTAAATAGTAATGTGGGTCGCCACACATGAATGATGCTGCTTTGAGCATTTTATTTTGCAGTCAAATTTAAATTCAGAATAAAATGAGATAATTTTACATGATGTGTTATGCCCAGTTGAATCTCCTTCTATCCTTATTGTTGCATTGAGCCAAAAATCAGAAAAGCATTTTTTTCATTTGATGTCGTTTTTGCGATTAGCTTTAACCCATCTGGCGCCCCGGGATATTTTGACTCTCGTGCTGACTGATTCTTGGTAAAATGCATATGTGGTCGTGCGGTCTCCGGTCTAAACGGGCACAGTATGGAAGGTCTATTATAGCCTATTGCTTTGGTCATACAAGTCCATATATACGGTCCTACCTCATCATTAATTTTCCTTAATATAGCTGTTAAGTGTTGAGATTCCTTTTTGTATTTTATAATTATTCAACGGGTAATTTTCAATCGCACATAATTATGACGTTGACACCAGAAGGTTCTTGTATAAAACCACCTGACACAGCATTGGTTCATACGTTATGGATTATAATATTTGAATTATTTGCAGGGTCGCTATCTTCAAATTGTTCAGCTTATGACCTTCGGTCCTCAGACGCTTTGCACATCCGAGATTTTTTTCCAAATTTGGTAAAGATCCGTGGATAGACCTCGTGGTGGTGTAGTGACTGGAATTCATGGTTGTAAGGGCGTAGTCCAGGTTGGATCCCCGGCTCTGGTCCGAGGACAAGAACGGGATTCATCCCCATGAGGCAGAACTGACGATTCTTACCTTAGTCATCATAGAAATGTATTTTCCTCATTTCCCACTTTATTTCAGGCAAATGCTGGGTTGGCTTCTACCGTAAGGAAGTTTATAGTTTTACGTGACCGTTAATCTCGTGATCATGAGCCACGGACCTCCATTTTACGTAGAATCCGAACCACAGAAATTTGCATTTCACTTCGAAAATCTCACATACATTGACCGGGAATTGAACCCAGTCTACCTTGGGGAGAGGCAAACAGCTTGACAGCTGAGCCACCACGCCCTGTTTGAGGATAGAATACTACCGCAGATGTGATTTCACCAACACATGACTAAGTCACCTCACGATAGGGGTTAGATGACCTCGCCCAGCTCATAGCCTGTGGATTATGGAGGACGACACGCTCAGTTGCATTATGTTGCTATTAGGCCATGGGGCTGTATAAAGCAACTACTTAGTTGTCCTCACGAGACAGAGTGCACCCCGTTCCTGCTCTAACGTCAGAACTTGAGCCGGTAATCGATTGTGTCCTAGGTAAGAGGCAAGCGTGCTCATCTGTACATGTAATCAATATTTGAAGCCCGATCGGGGGTTTCCCGTTCACTCTGTGAGTGGTGGAACTGGGGATCGAATGAAACATCGCTTAATGCTCAAGTGTTAGCCCCTAGAGGGAGAGCAGCAAATTGAATTTGTTGTGGAAAGTCCCGCGCTGCACCCAAACACTCCCTTGAGGTTTCAGTTCTTCCTGCCTGAGGAGTAGAATTAGCTCCTCTCATATGAGCTGGGGGGAGACGACCCTTGTAAATACTGTAATAACATCTACAAGGAGATGGAACCGATAATGACTACAATAAGGGAAAAACGCACATCATTCTTCGGACATTTAATGAGGACACGGGGAAGCAGAATCAGTAGGAGAACAATAGAAACATCATGGATTATGGAAATTACGGAAGATATGAGAGAATTACAAATTACTATTGAGGATTAAAATAACAATACAGACAACAATGAGATACTCAAAGGTAAACAAAGCACACTACAAACTAAGATCAATAAAATGAACAATAGGAAGAGTGATTTCAAATGAAGAAATAAGACTGCGATGTGACTGAATGAAGAAGTTCTCGGTTGATAAACATATATGACAAATACTTCGTATAGATTTGACTGAAGAGGAACATAAATAAATAAATACATAAATAAATAAACAAATTAATGAATAACAAATAGTTCCTTGGAGAACTAAAGAGCCTATTTTCATATATCCTACTCATGTTAATTGCCTCTATCAACATACAACATTTCAGTTTGAACGTTGTGATAGATTCGTAGATATTGAGAACAGTCTAAATATTTCAGATGGTCACCAGGTTGGATTTTTATTTTTGTACTATTACATTAGGATTATTGTGTACGTGTGGTATTCAAACTTCAATCGCATGATTAGAACACAAGAAGTAAAAACGAGATTTTAAAATTTCGCAGAGCTGCCATCTTGTGATTATGAAAACAATTGAAATAAATTAGATGACAGTGGATTAACATTTGTATAAGCATTTAACGTGCAACGTTTCACTGCACTCGGATAGTTAATTCGCGAGAATCTTCCATTTAAATATTTATAATTCGCGTCACTGCCATGTTGGATTCGTGCTCACCAGGTTACTGAAAGTCCTATAGGTGAACATATGTTCATAGCCTCTATGAACATAAAAAATTTCAGTTTGATTGCTGTAAAAGATTCATAGATATTGAGAACCGTCTAAATATTTCGGATGGTCGCCATTTTCGATTGTTATATGTATAGGCCATAGAGTAATGTAGGCCTACTGTTCAAGGACAATTATTGCCTAGGGTCATTATTCAAACTTTCACTTCGATTGCATGTTTACGACACAAGAAATAAAAACTTTATTTAAAAATTTCGCACAGCCGCCATCTTGAGGTTATATAAACAATTGAACTAAATTAGATGCCAGTGCATTACAATATGTAAAATCATTTACTGTACCACATTTCACTGCGTTCAGAGAGATAATCACGAGAAAAGTCTATTAAAATGTTTCAAATTCGCTTGTCCGCCATGTTCGTTTTGTACTTTACAGGTTTATGAAAGTTACATAAATAAACTTGTGTTAGAACCCTTTATCAACGTACAAAATTTCAGGGTGATATCTGTAATAGTTTCTGAGATATAGAATGTCAGTGAAATATTTCGCAGAGCCGCCATTTTGAGGTTATATAAATAATTGAACTAAATTGGACTCCGGTGCATTACAATGTGTATAAACATTTTCTTTACCAAGTTTCATTAAGTTTTGATAGTTAAATCGCGAGAAAAGTCTAATTAAAAGTCTCAAATTCGCTTGGCCGCCATGTTGGTTTTGTAGTTACCAGGTTTTTGAAAGTCTCATAGGTGAACTTCTAGTAGTGCCTTTTATCACCGTACACAATTTCAGGGCGATATCGGTAACAGTTTCGGAGATACTGAATGCTGTTGAAATATTTCGCACAGCCGCCATGTTGGATTGGTGAGACATAATAAAATTTGAAGGTCGGGGTCGGCCAGAATAGTGCTATGTTCTTACCGAGTTTCATTGTAATCGCTCCAGCCGTTTAGAAGTTATTAGGGGGGACACACACACACGTCACACACACACACGCGCACACACACACGGACAAAAGGTGATCTCATAAGCCTATTTTCTCATAAAATGAAAATAGTCTAAAAATGATAATGCCGTGGTACTGAAAGGACTGGTGTGAAGCAGCTGCACTTGTATATGATCGAATCCATACTTTTGCGATTTGGAAGACAACATGCATAGCGAGCCAACAGATTAAGAGCTCCTTGTCTCATCTAAATCATTCGTGTTTATATTTTTTAAATATATACTGTATGTGCTTAGTGACCACCTCGTGGTGTAGTGACTAGCACTCTTGGCTGTCGCCTCTGAGATCCGGGTCCGCCTTTTCTTTCGACCTACCTTGGCCAACTCTTGTTCTCTTCCGACCCCGACGGTATTAGGGTATCCGAGGCCTAGGGAGTCTTTCACTTTCCCGGCTTAATTGGCCCTTGTCTCATCTTTAATGATCCCTCATTCGTCGAGGGGTCAGACCTCTCATGCCTTCTGCCCAAGGCCCTCAAGGGCTCACGTCTGGTGAGTTCGGGCGTTGGCGATCCCGAAGGCTTCCTGAGCTTTCCCGGATTTTCTCCTTCTTCCATTGCCTTTGGGGCGGTCCCTCTCCTCTTTACCTTTCCTATCTGCCTTTCATGGCTCTCCTTTCTTCCAAGTCCCTTAATTCTCATTCTTTGAAGCTTGAGGGTATTTCCTTTCCTCCTGTCTTTTGTTCCCCTTATTCTTATTTGCTTCCCTTTTCTCTTCCCGTTTGTAAGTATGCAGTTTGTTTTAGATTTAGTTTCATTTAATTAGCATTTTCACATCACCTAAACCATTAGGGGCCGATAACCTAGATGTTAGGCCCCTTAAAACAACAATTATCATCATCATCATCCTTACTACAGACATCACAATAAAACAGGTTATCACACACCAAAATACACGAGGATAAATGACCATTATGTCCAAGCCTCTCAACATTGAGCGCGACTCTCCACACTCCCTATCTACATTGTCGTTAAAAGGATTCTTTATGAAAGCTTTCCTTTCCTGAGTTTTTTTTTTCGTGTGGCCTCCTGAGAGGCCAAATGCAGGTCTTTCTAGGCTACGCCCGTGGGCGACGTGCGCGTCGGGATGAGAGATGGAATTAATGAAGATGAATGAAATTGGGCAAGGATGTGGAAGGAAGCGGCCGTGGCCTGTCAGTAGGTACCGTCCCAGCATTTGCCTGGTGTTGAAAATGGGAAACCACGGAAAACCATTTCAAGGACGGCCGACGGTGGGGCTCGAATCCACGCGTCTACCGAGGCAGCAGAGAGCTTGGCCCCATGGCCTAATGCTGCGCTTTAGCCAGCGTAGCCACTACTGTCTGTTTTCCTGTGCTAATCTGCTATATCCCCTTTGGTTCGTCCATCACTGTTTATTTTTACTTCCTTTAGCTTGTCTTACGGATCCCGATAAATTCTATGTAAAGTTTACCTCTCCTCCAGTACACAGAACAATTCCCACCTTTACCGCTTCTCAGCGAGTATGTGTTCCTCCGCCAACAAGAACAATGCAACTCAGGCCCCCAGAGATGACGTCTCGTAAGTTAGGTTGCGCACACTACGCACTAGCGCCAGAATATACTTGCCGTGGACTTTTATTACGTAGCTTTCTAACTTTTTCTTCTTAAGGAACGTTTCGTTCTCCGGAGAATTGATTTCCTAATGTGGAACAGTTTCAAAGCTAAGCCCTCTATGAAGTAAGAATAAAGTTGAGAATATACCGTTGTTAACTCTGGAATACGATTATACTAGAGAAAGGAAACGTATTAGCCGAGAGAACTGGCAAGCGAAAGTTTAGGTAGTTCGATTCTTGGTGCATTTTGTGAGTGTTTTTCTCTCTAACATGTGCAAAAATGTATGCATTTCCAAAGTTCTAAAACCAGAAGTAAATTTGTAGACGTATTTTCCTACTAACTTGCCTTGAAGGATTAGTTGGTGGCTTTCATTATCTCTCTCTTCTTCGGAAGATAACGTACAGTAGTTCAGGGTGACCGCTGGTTACCTAAAATTATTTTCTCTGTGTTTTTCCTATGTTAAATTTAACATTTTATTAACACATACAGGGTGTATTTGATATAATTGAAGTCCGTTACACTGGAGATAGAAGATACTATTATAAGCAAATATCTTCATGAAATTTAGTCGTATCTTAATTAGTGTAGGTGGAATTAAATCACAAAAATCGTCGGTCAATGTCTTGCAAAAGGGCTTAGTCTGTGTTCCCCTCAGCAGCACAGCTGACTTCTCCCCGTCGCCCTCCCCTGAAGTTGAGTGACCTCCTCGTCCTGTCTGCCAATGGCATTGAAATACACTATCCGAGCCTATGAACAGCTGATTCACGCCTTCATGGGGAGTGGCTAAATGACTAGTGATGGTGGTTCTGTTTACGATTTTGCCAGCCTCATGGCCTATGCATAGAAAATGGAAAAACCTAAAGATTTGGTAAATTAATTTAAGGAACTGTTAGTCTATCTTTGTGTGATGAGAGTGCAACAACTGTAATAAAAATATTAATAATATTATTATTAGAGTAGGCTACTACTACTGTACTACTACTAATAATAATAGAATTTTAGACACACTAACTTCTTTCATACGGGGCTACATGACCACGTTGTCGCAGCCTCTAAACTAAGGCACTAACCTAACTTCTTTTATGTTTTTTTTATTGGTATTGTAATGGTTATTAATGACCCATGTTGGTAGCGACAAATGTAATGGTTTCGCTAGCCCACACTGTTGGGAGAAAATGTAATTGTTTACCTTTGCCTAAGCTATGTTGTTCTAATGGGCGCCAAGACTTCAACGCAATGCTGAAATCTAAATTTGTATTTAACAACGTCTAGCTCTGGTAGAACACCGTCAAGAATCTATTCACTCAGATCGTGGTATGATTTGATCATTAACCCAACAAACAATTGTATCAGGAGAAGGAATTGGTCTATATCTAATGCTACCTACTGAAAGCAAAGATTGCATTGTAAAAGAAATGAATTTATTATATAAAACAAGTATAGCAAAATTAATAATAATAATAAGTATAAAATTTAAATTGGAGCGTTGTGATTTGAATATTACCGATAGAAAATTACGTGAAAACGGAGTCTGATAAATTGATTTTACTCTTATTTCCAAGCTATGAAGTTACTGAAATATGAAATATAAAACAAAGAAAAATGAGAGATTGCGTATTTCTGCGTCATTTGCGCTTACCATTGGAAATTGCCAAGGCATTTCCCTCGTTCTTGATGATGTTGTGAGCTTCCCACAGTCTCCTGGACGTCGTCATCTCCGTCGGAATTTGATGATATTCTGGTAGATTAGATAATTCTATGGTCCGTACCTCGGATCCAAACACTCGTACAACCAAGTTTTACAAAGGTTCGTCGCTAACTCCACTGAACATCGGAGCGACACGCACTTGCGACCGTACTCTGCAAGTTCTACACAGATTGTTCGTTCCACGGAACATCGGAGCGTCCCCCGCGTATAACCATACTCCGCAAGTATTTCACAGATAGACCTCGTTTCACGGCGCGTCGAACGATATATCCACACGTTGGCTCCCCCACCATGGTACCGACATCTAGCTTACGTCGTCCTCACTGATTGGCTGAGCACGCCGCTAGTTCCCCTCCTCTGCCTCATTACACTCGGCGCGCGAGAGGGAGAAGTCGATTTCCGTTCCAACAATTCGCCTTTGCTAGACCTTGCGACCCAGCCTTGCGTAATACTTCTCGACAGGAATCAGCTTGTACTCGAATTCCCAGTGAGTCATGTCTCTCAAATACCCTAACTGACAAAACTCCGTAAAATTCCGTAATCACATAATTTTCTATAATATTGTCGTTCGTAATAATTTGCTTGATAGCGTTTTCTAAGACATGGAAAACCTATCTGAATGCTAATAATTTTTATAAAATGCTCCGAAAATACCTTAATAATAATTATAATAAATTAATAATAATAATAAATTACCATGAAAAATTCTCTTGGCTGAACAATTTGCCGCGTAAATAAATATAGAATGGCTTCCTACTGACTTATGCCAGTTGCATAAAACCCCTCGAAAAACACGTTACATATTCGCCTCGGATCATCGGATGATTTACCGTGACGACGGTCCATTATCCGATTATCCCAGACACGTTAATAAACCCCATCCAAAATACATATTACATAAATGAAATCACCCTAAATTACAGATATATACACTCATATTTTTTCTTCACGCACTTTGCGTCAAAGTTTGTTGTCACTATGGATTGCACTTTGCAACCAGTCCAATGTTTTACATATGGAATAGTGTTCCACGGATATTTCCGCCTCTCAAATTTCTCTATGTTGGAGAAATAGACATAATTAATGTGTGAGCACTATGTATTTATGATGTCATATCACACGCATTGAAGGTGTTCTGATATATTTATATCACCATAGAACTCCCTAATTTCACTGGAGGTCCCCTCCTTATGGTGAAATTTAATCTCACTTATCACTGAGCACACGATCACACTATTGTGGCAGCGCCTCGTGACCATAATACTTAATCTCTCTTTAAAGTAGATTAAATTAATATTGACTTCTGAAAAAAAAAACAGTAAATGCGCATTACATATAACACCAAATATTTCTGTGCCGTAATCGCCCTGTCTTGTTAAGTTCCCGTTAACCATATTCTACTTAATACTAGTTCTCAACACAGACCATTTCTCCTCACACAAATAATACCATTGTACAAATTATCTTAAATTACACACTTACAAATCTTACATGGCGAGGCCGTAAACAGAAATCACGTGTGCTGATATGTATGAGTTTCATGAAGGACTGTCTCGCATTCTGATGGCCCATCTTTTATCTCGTGGACGCCTTAAGCTAACAAGCCCTATACAAGCGCTCCCCCATCTCTTGGAGATAAATGGGAACCCATCAGCGCTGCCAAAATGGCCTTGGTGCATCGAGACAATTTAGTGCTCAACAGCATCCGACAATCCCGTCATATTTCCCTGTACCTTAAAAACTCTCATTTACTTACATACTACCCCCCTGTGTGACTTCTGATACGCCTGCCTTAAGACCAGATCCTCCCACGCACCAAATACCACACTTACTCATTTGATAGGCTGGCTCGCCAGCTAAACACACTCACTTTATGACACATATTTTCGTAGACTATGTATATTATACGTCCCGTATAATCTGTTTCCCTCACTATTCTCCAGCACATATGCTGTTTTGCCATTACGTTTGGAAACTATAAATGTTTCTGCGTCACCTGCTTCCAACCTTGCAAGTGGCTCCCTTTAAATGAACGTCATCACGTTGCTCTACTTAGCATATTTCTCAGTGTCTGTAACGATGCCCTGTTGCTACTGTCCACACATGCACATATTAAAATACCGTCCTCTGCTTTAACCACAGGGTAATCCCTACATAAATTAGTGTCCCTCGATAGCATGTCTGCAAGAATGTTATCTTTACCTTTAATATATTTTACTGTGAATTCGTATTCCTGCAGTGCAAGAATCCACCTACTAACTCTGTTAGAACTGAGTTTACAAGTCCTCATATACAGTAATGCATGGTGATCTGTGTGGATCTCAAATTTCCCCCCTACTAAATACATTCTAAATTTCCCTAAACTGAAAACAATACCTAAAAGCTCTAAATCAGTAATCGTGTATCTTTTCTCCGCTGCTGTCAGTCCTCGCGAGGCTAAAGATACAATGCACAGATTACCCTCATCATCTTTCTGACATAAAACTCCAGCAATGCCTATATGTGAAGCATCTGTCATAACCACATATTCCTTATCTTTTAACGGATATTTCAGCACTACAGCTTTCTCAAAACCTTCCTTCAGCGCTCTAAAAGCCTGATCATGCTTGGACTCCCATCTCCACCGAGTCCCACTTTTAAGCAATTCCCTGAATGGTTCTACCAACCCTGAGTATTTAAGAACGAACCTCCTGAAAAAGTTGCAAATTCCCAGGTAAGTTTTTAACTGTTTAACATTCTGTGGCACCTCTGCGTTAAGTATCTTATTAACCCTACTTTCTTCTGGTGTTACACCTCTACTCGACACTCTATGACCTAAAAATGTCACTTCTGACTGACAGAATGACGACTTAGACAGCTTCAAAGTGAACCCTGCCTGATCTAACTTCTGAAAAACTATATATTTAAATGACGTAGATGCTCCTCAAAACTGCGTGAACTAATTACCATATCATCTATGTAAATGGTTACAAACTCTCCTGTGTCATCCCCTAATGCAATGTTTAAAGCCCTAATTAAAGCTGCTGAACTACTCTTTAACCCATAAGGTGTTCTACAAAATTGATAAAGGTTATATTTATGACTAAAAGCTGTAAATGGTCTATCTTCGTACATAAGTGGCACTTGCCAAAAACTGGAACTCAAATCTACACAAGTGAAATACTTCTTCCCCTCAAATGGTTGCATTAATTCTTCTATTGACATAGATTTCAGCTGATCTGAACTAATTCTACTGTTAACCAAACGAGCGTCTAAACAAATACGAACAGTGCCGTCGGTCTTGGGTACCGTGATCAAAGAATTAACATATGGACTGTTTGAGTGCTCAATAATCCCATCTTCAAGCATCTGGTTAATTTTGCCTCAACTGCACTCTGATAAGCGAAAGGTACAGGATATCTATGTCCTGTGAATACTGACCTATCAATAACGTTCAATGAATGTGTATAGCAATTGGCCATACCAATGCGATCCTCAAAAACTCTCCTATTACACCATAACACATCATAGAGCCGAACACACTGTTCATCCACTATATTTCCCTGAAATGCAGCCTCACGTAACGAGTCCTCTAGACTTCCGTTCGTAATCACACTGCCCACAAAACATGGAGAACCCCGCTCTACGGCTGGCGATATCTCATTTAAAGTACAAATCACACCTACAATACTACTCCTCTGAATACGGTCATTGAACGCTACTTCTACTTCAGAATCTCCCCATTTAAATTTCAAACTCCCTACATCATAACATAAGTTACCAGACACTCTACTTAGCCACTCTGAACCCAAGATAACACTGAATACTAAATTTGGAATTACAAGACAAATCTGCTTCTCTACATGATTATTAATTTTAATGTCTACTAAAACTTGTTTAGAAATTACTTTAGACCTCTTCCCAACAGCTGTGATAACAAAAGTACTTTTAATTGGCATCTCCTCAAAATTTACTCCAGTTCCTTTCATTTTATCATAAAATGCACTACTTATGCAACTCTTCATACAACCACTATCAATTAAAACATCTGTGTACGCCTCGGACACGTTAAATTTAACTATGGGGCTCTTACTAACCACTTCCTGAATAATACCTTCATCATTTAGTTCATGTAACAATTCATTTCTTACATTTAGGTCATAGGGTTCCTGTATAATTGTATGGACAGGGCATGCTACAGACTGAGATTCTGACCTTACTTCGCAGCCTGGTTCGCGTTTAAAGAACCGCTACAGCTGGCCGTAGTACTAGTTACTACTGCACTGGTCTGGTTGTTCTGAGTTGTGTTGTCATTGTTTGGCTGTATATTACTCCCACTAGGCTGTCCTCTTCCTTGACCCCTATTCTGGTTGTAATTATTGTCATTATAATTTCTTCCTTGATTTCCCCTGAAATCATTGTTTCTCCCTTGATTTCCCCTGTAATCATTGTTCCTCCCTTGATTTCCCCTGAAATCATTGTTCCTCCCTTGATACTGATTACCATAGCCATTTCCTCTGTTCTGATTTAGCTGATTATTATTATTTCTATTTTGAGCGTTGGCCCCTTCGCCACCGTTCCCTTGAACTTCTTGATGCCTGGCTTCATTAGGTCTATTATTATTATTACCCTGGTTCCGATTGAAATTGTCCTCATAACCCCCTCTCCCTAGTGCATCAAATGTGCTTAACAAATTTTCTACTTGTGATATAGTCTTTACATTCTGGATACAAGCAGCCTCCTTGAACCTATAGGGAAAGTGCCTAAGTAGCAACCTTACCACATCACTTTCCTCCTTCAAGCCATCCAGATATTTACACACTAATACCTGCCCTAAAAAGTATTCGGTCATGGTGGAGCTTCCTTTAGGGTTATATTTACCACACACTACTCCCTCACGATGCTGCGACTGAATAACCATATTCCAGAACTTTTCACAGAATTTCATTTTAAAATCATTGATATTAGTAAACTTGTCTCTGTAGACAGCAAACCAATTCCTCGTTTCCCCCACAAACACTTGTTCTAAAATTTCAACTACCTGGCACCACTCAATACTACCATTTTCCAACCTCTCCCCGAATTTATTTTCTATAGTGTTCATGAACTCCATTGGGCACCCCTGTCGATTGCTGAACTTACCCAGTTCTACCTCCCTGTGTGTGCTATTCACCAAAACTGGCCTATTCTGACTATTTTCTTGCCTGATCCTAGCTTTTAATTTTAATTCTAATTCTGCGATTTTCTCCTCAGCCTTCCTCTCAATACTGTTTACTGTTAATTTAATGTTTCCTTCTGATTCTTCTACTTTATCATATAGCTTTGCTTGTTTCTCCTCAATCTTGCTAATGCTCTCTCTATTACTCTCTCTTAAATCATTTACTTCTGCAACTATTTGTGAGTGGACTTTCTCAATTCTACCCCCCAGCTGTTCCTTAACCTCTTTAGTAGCTACCTGAATTTTGTCAATTTCTCCCCCCAATTGCTTTTTGACCTGCTGTGTTTCCAGTTGCACTAGTTCTTTTAAATTTTCAGCCTGTGTACTGATTCTAATTTCCAACTCCTCCTGTACTTTTCCTAATTTTCTGTCTACATCTGCAATAATCTCTTTAGCCTTTTCTTCCATCACCCCCCTGATCTCACCTCTAATCAGTTCAAATTTGTCACTCATTTCCCTACTGTTTTGTTCTAATTTAGCATTTAAAGTTTCAGTACTCTCTCTATTTTCCTTACTGTTTTGTTCTAATCTGGCGTTTAAAGTTTCATTACTCTCTCTATTTTCCCTACTGTTTTGTTCCAGTTTTGCGTTTAAAGCGTCTGTACTTTCTTTATTTTCCCTACTGTTTTGTTCTAATTTTGCATTATTCTGTTCTAATTTTGCATTTAAGGCATCACTACTAACTTTGTTCTGATACATGAACTCGAGAAGTAAAGTTTTTAATTCTGGTTGGCCGCCTACACTCCCTGTTTCAGTATCGGGATTTACCTCCGCTACCCCGGTACTACCATCACTCGACATACTGCTCGTATCATCACTCTCCAGCTGATGACCACTACGTAACCTCATCTGTCTTTCTTTCTCATCCCCCATAATGATATACACTGATAAAGACAAATAACCCCCAAAATACAGGCACAGAAATTTATACCCTTCTCCTTCCACAAATGGTATTAGGTTTTCCGCCCCAAGTTGTCGGCGACAAATGTAATGGTTATTAATGCCCCATGTTGGTAGCGACAAATGTAATGGTTTCGCTAGCCCACACTGTTGGGAGAAAATGTAATTGTTTACCTTTGCCTAAGCTATGTTGTTCTAATGGGCGCCAAGACTTCAACGCAATGCTGAAATCTAAATTTGTATTTAACAACGTCTAGCTCTGGTAGAACACCGTCAAGAATCTATTCACTCAGATCGTGGTATGATTTGATCATTAACCCAACAAACAATTGTATCAGGAGAAGGAATTGGTCTATATCTAATGCTACCTACTGAAAGCAAAGATTGCATTGTAAAAGAAATGAATTTATTATATAAAACAAGTATAGCAAAATTAATAATAATAATAAGTATAAAATTTAAATTGGAGCGTTGTGATTTGAATATTACCGATAGAAAATTACGTGAAAACGGAGTCTGATAAATTGATTTTACTCTTATTTCCAAGCTATGAAGTTACTGAAATATGAAATATAAAACAAAGAAAAATGAGAGATTGCGTATTTCTGCGTCATTTGCGCTTACCATTGGAAATTGCCAAGGCATTTCCCTCGTTCTTGATGATGTTGTGAGCTTCCCACAGTCTCCTGGACGTCGTCATCTCCGTCGGAATTTGATGATATTCTGGTAGATTAGATAATTCTATGGTCCGTACCTCGGATCCAAACACTCGTACAACCAAGTTTTACAAAGGTTCGTCGCTAACTCCACTGAACATCGGAGCGACACGCACTTGCGACCGTACTCTGCAAGTTCTACACAGATTGTTCGTTCCACGGAACATCGGAGCGTCCCCCGCGTATAACCATACTCCGCAAGTATTTCACAGATAGACCTCGTTTCACGGCGCGTCGAACGATATATCCACACGTTGGCTCCCCCACCATGGTACCGACATCTAGCTTACGTCGTCCTCACTGATTGGCTGAGCACGCCGCTAGTTCCCCTCCTCTGCCTCATTACACTCGGCGCGCGAGAGGGAGAAGTCGATTTCCGTTCCAACAATTCGCCTTTGCTAGACCTTGCGACCCAGCCTTGCGTAATACTTCTCGACAGGAATCAGCTTGTACTCGAATTCCCAGTGAGTCATGTCTCTCAAATACCCTAACTGACAAAACTCCGTAAAATTCCGTAATCACATAATTTTCTATAATATTGTCGTTCGTAATAATTTGCTTGATAGCGTTTTCTAAGACATGGAAAACCTATCTGAATGCTAATAATTTTTATAAAATGCTCCGAAAATACCTTAATAATAATTATAATAAATTAATAATAATAATAAATTACCATGAAAAATTCTCTTGGCTGAACAATTTGCCGCGTAAATAAATATAGAATGGCTTCCTACTGACTTATGCCAGTTGCATAAAAGCCCTCGAAAAACACGTTACAGTATGTCGAGTTGACAGACTTTCATGTACGCAGGATTTCTTGTATGTGCCATGAAATCCATGGACTTGGTCGTATTAGATCACATTCATTTACTACAAGCCTGGACGTAGATCGCACCCTGGTAAATGTTAGCACTCTACTACCAGAGCTACACAGGCTGACTCTTATTATTATTATTATTAGAATATTATTGTTATTATTATCATCATCTACATGGGATGCTAGTATTGAGGCAGCTTACCATCACCGGCCGATATGCAAGTCGGGGCGTGATGGCGCAGCGGTCCAGCTGTTGGACTCTCACCACAGCCAACCGGGTTTGATTCCCGGTCAATGCATGTGGGATTTTCGACGTGAAATGGCATGTCCTGTGGTTCGGATTTCACATAAAAGGAGGTCCAATAGCTCATGAGCACGAAATTTACGGTCATGTAAAAGTACAAGCTTCCTTACTTCTCACCATCGGCAGCCACAAGATGATTTCCCGTGGCATCCCACGTGGCCAAAGTTGTGATGTCCTTTCATAAGACCACGGCTGCTTTCTTTCCTACCCCCGTGGTGTAGGCATGCGCATTTAATCGTGCACCACGATCGCTGCAAGTCCGGTGATTGGAGGCCTAAACTCAGCACCGACAATGGCTATCCTGCTTTCCAAGCACATGCCGGGATAGTATGGCACTTGGAGTCCCGGAGCACCAACCTTATTCATGACCCTAATAACTACAGCTACACATACTACTACAGTCACCACAGAAACACAGTTTATCAGACAAATCCAACACTCACCCAACTACACGGGGCTGATAAACAAATGCCCCAAGCCCCTTAAATGAATTAACAACAACCATCACAACAAGTTTGCAAGTCTCTCCCATCAACACTGTTACCAAAATTATGTATTTACTGAACGTCCTAAACAATAGTGTAACCCTACTTAAAAATAAATAACATTCAGTTAAGATATAATCGATTATAATGTGTTTAATAATAATAATAATAATAATAATAATATCGTGAATGCAAGTAAATTAAAGACCAGTTGGATAAAAGAAGTACATGAAGACATGGAATTACTTAAAATCTCTGAAGGCGACATTAAGGACAGAGAACAATTTAGAAATAAAATCAGGAACACGAAATTGTACAAGTCTCAAGGAAGGACACATCAGGGAAAAAATGGACAGAGGAAAGGAAGAAAAAGCACAGTGAACTAATGAAGAGGTTTTGGGAAGAAAAGAAGATCGGAAAAGGAAGTGAAGCTGTGATTGGCTCAAGTTCTCACGCTTTCCCGAAGGGGAATAATCGGAAATAATAATTAATTTAATTTAATTTAATTTATTTATTTAATACTATTTATGTTACATTATTGTGATATGTCTCACGAATCTGATGACAGTACAGATTATCTGTGAGACATATTAATTATTATTTACAACATATATATAGATTATATTTCAATACAAGAGTGCATGCAATTTTTTTTGTTATGATAATGATAAAGTATTAATGTAAATAATTAAAGACACAAAAGTTACACTATAGTAGTTATATTAATAAATTTATGTTATGAGTTAATGTTTGGTTAAGTAATATTTTTAATGCGACTTATAGCTAGTTGTTTGCTGTTAATGTTCGTCAATCCAGGTGGTAGTTCATTAAGTAGTGATGGTATAATATAATCTAGTCTCTTGAAACCATAGCTATTTATACATAAGGGTTTTACATATTTAGTATTTGTTATGGCTCTTGTTTGTATGTTGTGAGAGACCTTATGCCTGAATCTTGGATCATGGTAGTAGAGATTCAGTACAGTAATTTGAAACAACTCTTTAATATTAAAATAAGGGATATCAGTGAAATATTTAAAGAACCTGTTTGGCTATCTTGAAGATTATTAATTAAAGTTGTGTTTTGTTTTCCCCAAGCTGCTATAGCATATCTTAATTTGCTTTCAATCAGAGCACTGTAAATTGTTTTGTAAGTTTTCCTATCTACATAAAATCGGAGATTGTAGAAGGTGTAGAGGTTTGCTCTTAGGTTTTTTATTATGTTTACTGTATTTGTGGTGTTTGAAGCCATATTTTCAGTGTTGCCTTAGTAAACAAGAGTTTAGTGCTTTTCAGTCGGTCAACACGAATGTACCCAAAAGAGATGGGTTATGCCCTAATCCTGAAATAAATTACATGAGATTAATAAAACACTAGAATGACCAGTTTCGATCGTCAAGCGATCATCATCAGATCCAATACACTTAGGCTATAAAATCTACGTTTGAAATACAGGTGAAAATATTTACAATATGTACAATTATTTAGTTGCAGTATTGGTACTGCAACTGTCAGTGTATGCTAAATGCAGTATATATGTTAGGTGAAATGCTAAATGGTGATGGCTATCCGGAGATTGTACGTTAGAGAGATTATATGGTTGTAAACTATGGTTAAACTATAAAATTTTAGGCTAACTACTTATCTGATTGTCTTCCGTACTACAGCTATTCGCAGTTTTCGTGCTCACTTGAACTCGCTGTGCGGTCGACTGCGGTGGTTATCTTAACGACTGGTTTTTCCCTGCCTTCCCACCCTGTCCCTACGTGCTGTGGGGAGTGATCGCGATGTGTTTATGTGAGGTGTTGCCAACCTAGATAAGATGTATGTTATTGAATGAGGTGGATCTACAACTATTAAAGACCGTGGATTAGTCCTCGCCACGCGTGGAGCATAACCCATTCGAACTAAGCGTTGACGGTCTTATGAGGACGTCCCGGCACCTTTAATACTGCCTCTAATATGGGCCTTGGTTTATTGCAGAAGAAAAGTACATCTTACACCTGATCCAGATAACATTTACCTATTAAAACCCCCCTAATTTCCCCCCTTTTTATCTAGCTTGGCTGTGTCGCTAAATTGTGTTTTGTTTCCGACAGGGTGTGTTTTTTAGTAGCGTGAAGAGGGGTGAGCTCTCCATGAACGTGTGTTCATTTAGATTGTTGGGATTGTTTCGTTTGGCTAGGTGTATCTCGATTGCTTCCTTTATGTCAAGAGCTCTGCCTTTCGATTCGTGATGGATTATTTTAAGGTCCGACTCTATGTTGGTAAAGCTATGCCCTGCGTCACACATATGTTCGCACACGGCTGAATGTGTTCCGTATCGTATCGCATTTCTATGTTCATTATAACGTGTGTCTACTCGCCTTCCACTCTGCCCGATGTAATTAGCTTGACAATCGGTGTCTTGGCACGTTATGGAATATACCCCTGACCTTGAATACGGGTCACGTTTATTTAGATTACTATTTAGGAGGTGCCTAGCGGTTGTGTTTTTCGTCGTGAAAGCTATCTTTATGCCTTGCTTTTTGAATAGGTTAGTGATTTTATATGTATTCGCATTCACATAGTTGAAACGCGCAAATTTTTTCTCATTACTGTCCGGTTTGGGAATCGTTTTATCTTTATTTTTATGTTTGGCTATAATTTGATTTATTTTGCTTGGCGAGAAGTTGTTTTCCTTTGCTATTTGCATAATAGTTCTTATTTCCTTATTATAGTTGTCTTTTGACATGGGTATGTTTAAAGCCCTGTGCACCATTGAATTGAAACCCGCTAGTTTGTGCGTACTGGGGTGATTAGACTGATTGTCGATTGCATGCGAGGTTTGTGTTGCTTTCCGGAATATGGAATATGAAAGGTCGTTGTCTTTACGTTCAATAGTTATATCGAGATAATTTATTTTCCGGTCTATTTCGGATTCCTTAGTGAATTTGATAGAATGGTGAAGGCTATTAATGGATTGGAGAATTGTTTCTTCGCTTGTTAGTTCAGTATCCTAGATGCAAATTACATCATCTACGTATCTTTTCCATATTACTATTCCCTTTGTTGAAGTCTTTTCTAAGAACGCATTTTCTAGTGCATTGATGAAGATGTCAGCGATTAACCCACTTAGTGGCGATCCCATTGCTAGGCCTTATCTCTGTGTGTATATTTTATTGTCGAATTGAAACACGTTTTGGGTGAGAACGACCCTCAGTAATCTCACAATCTCTTCAATTTCTTTTACCGAATTGTTGGATTTTAAGTTGTTTTCGATAGTGTTGATTGCTTCAATAATCGGAATATTGGTGTACATGTTAGTTACGTCGAAGGATACTAGCCTGAAGCTAGGTTTCATTTGTAGGGTGTTCAATGCTGTTACTAGTTCTGTTGTGTTCTTTACAGAGTTGTTTTTGTCGTTGGAAAGACGGCATTTTAAGCTTTTTAGTAACTCTTTGCTGATTTTGTAATTAGGGGCATTCCTACAATTGACTATTGGTCTCATTGGGCATTCCTTTTTGTGTATTTTTGGTTGTCCCCTCAATGACGGTATTTTCGGGTTCATGTTTATTAGTTTTGATTTTTCGGCTTTGGTCAGTATGTATTCTGTTTCTTTTAGCGCACTTTTTATTTGTTTTTGGAATTTGTTGGTGGGGTCTTTTGTTAATTCCTTGATTTCGTTGTTGTTTAGGAATTCGACTGTTTATTCAATGTATTCTGTTTTGTTCAAAATTACTGTAGTGTTTCCCTTATCTGCTTTTGTGATGATTAAGTCATGTTCTTTTATTTTTTGTTTCAACGACTTTATTTCTTTGATTTGTTTGTTGTTTTGAATGTTATTGCTATCGCCCTCTCGTTTGAGGATTTTTTTGGCTTCGTTGGTGGCGAGATTTTTGGTTAATTCCCTGTCTTCTGCTGGGAGCTTGTGACTGGCTATCTCAATATCTGTGATTAACTGTTTTATATTGTGGTTCGTGTGTGCGTCTGTGCAGTTGTATTTCAAACCTTTGTCTAACATATTCATTTCACCTTGAGAAAAGGTTACGTTCGTTCTGTTGTTTACTCTGCTGTGGAAATTGAATTCATTGTTATTCGTGTGTTGTTCGTTAGATTGATGGTTCTGTGTTTCTCCTAGTTTTCTTAATTTATTTTCTAGCGTTTCATGCTTCCTCGTTGCTCTGATTTTGATGGTGTCATGTAGGTGTTCGGTGAAGCTGTCCCATTGGGCTGCGTGCCAGAAATTACTTAGATGCAATTGAATGTCGTATAATTGTTGGTTAATTTTTTGCTTTCTTATGTATGCAAATCTTAATTCGTTTTTTATCCAAAGCGCTTTGGCTTGTTTAGTTGAAATGATCGAGGCTGGTGTGTTCGGTACGGTTTTAATTGGTACGTATTTAGGGGTGAGGTTTAGTTCTATACATTTTTTGTTGAACCAAATTGACTTGTCTAAATTCATGAGTTTAAGCCTGAGTGATTTGAATTTCTTGGCTTCACGATTTGCCTGACTAGCCGTGAACATTGTGGTGTTTGAAGCCATATTTTCAGTGTTGCCTTAGTAAACAAGAGTTTAGTGCTTTTCAGTCGGTCAACACGAATGTACCCAAAAGAGATGGGTTATGCCCTAATCCTGAAATAAATTACATGAGATTAATAAAACACTAGGATGACCAGTTTCGATCGTCAAGCGATCATCATCAGATCCAATACACTTAGGCTATAAAATCTATGTTTGAAATACAGGTGAAAATATTTACAATATGTACAATTATTTAGTTGCAGTATTGGTACTGCAACTGTCAGTGTATGCTAAATGCAGTATATATGTTAGGTGAAATGCTAAATGGTGATGGCTATCCGGAGATTGTACTTTAGAGAGATTATATGGTTGTAAACTATGGTTAAACTATAAAATTTTAGGCTAACTACTTATCTGATTGTCTTCCGTACTACAGCTATTCGCAGTTTTCGTGCTCACTTGAACTCGCTGTGCGGTCGACTGCGGTGGTTATCTTAACGACTGGTTTTTCCCTGCCTTCCCACCCTGTCCCTACGTGCTGTGGGGAGTGATCGCGATGTGTTTATGTGAGGTGTTGCCAACCTAGATAAGATGTATGTTATTGAATGAGGTGGATCTACAACTATTAAAGACCGTGGATTAGTCCTCGCCACGCGTGGAGCATAACCCATTCGAACTAAGCGTTGACGGTCTTATGAGGACGTCCCGGCACCTTTAATACTGCCTCTAATATGGGCCTTGGTTTATTGCAGAAGAAAAGTACATCGTACACCTGATCCAGATAACATTTACATATTAAAAAACCCCTAATTTCCCCCCTTTTTTATCTAGCTTGGCTGTGTCGCTAAATTGTGTTTTGTTTCCGACAGGGTGTGTTTTTTAGTAGCGTGAAGAGGGGTGAGCTCTCCATGAACGTGTGTTCATTTAGATTGTTGGGATTGTTTCGTTTGGCTAGGTGTATCTCGATTGCTTCCTTTATGTCAAGACCTCTGCCTTTCGATTCGTGATGGATTATTTTAAGGTCCGACTCTATGTTGGTAAAGCTATGCCCTGCGTCACACATATGTTCGCACACGGCTGAATGTGTTCCGTATCTTATCGCATTTCTATGTTCATTATAACGTGTGTCTACTCGCCTTCCACTCTGCCCGATGTAATTAGCTTGACAATCGGTGTCTTGGCACGTTATAGAATATACCCCTGACCTTGAATACGGGTCACGTTTATTTAGATTACTATTTAGGAGGTGCCTAGCGGTTGTGTTTTTCGTCGTGAAAGCTATCTTTATGCCTTGCTTTTTGAATAGGTTAGTGATTTTATATGTATTCGCATTCACATAGTTGAAACGCGCAAATTTTTTCTCATTACTGTCCGGTTTGGGAATCGTTTTATCTTTATTTTTATGTTTGGCTATAATTTGATTTATTTTGCTTGGCGAGAAGTTGTTTTCCTTTGCTATTTGCATAATAGTTCTTATTTCCTTATTATAGTTGTCTTTTGACATGGGTATGTTTAAAGCCCTGTGCACCATTGAATTGAAACCCGCTAGTTTGTGCGTACTGGGGTGATTAGACTGATTGTCGATTGCATGCGAGGTTTGTGTTGCTTTCCGGAATATTGAATATGAAAGGTCGTTGTCTTTACGTTCAATAGTTATATCGAGATAATTTATTTTCCGGTCTATTTCGGATTCCTTAGTGAATTTGATAGAATGGTGAAGGCTATTAATGGATTGGAGAATTGTTTCTTCGCTTGTTAGTTCAGTATCCTAGATGCAAATTACATCATCTACGTATCTTTTCCATATTACTATTCCCTTTGTTGAAGTCTTTTCTAAGATCGCATTTTCTAGTGCATTGATGAAGATGTCAGCGATTAACCCACTTAGTGGCGATCCCATTGCTAGGCCTTCTCTCTGTGTGTATATTTTATTGTCGAATTGAAACACGTTTTGGGTGAGAACGACCCTCAGTAATCTCACAATCTCTTCAATTTCTTTTACCGAATTGTTGGATTTTAAGTTGTTTTCGATAGTGTTGATTGCTTCAATAATCGGAATATTGGTGTACATGTTAGTTACGTCGAAGGATACTAGCCTGAAGCTAGGTTTCATTTGTAGGGTGTTCAATGCTGTTACTAGTTCTGTTGTGTTCTTTACAGAGTTGTTTTTGTCGTTGGAAAGACGGCATTTTAAGATTTTTAGTAACTCTTTGCTGATTTTGTAATTAGGGGCATTCCTACAATTGACTATTGGTCTCATTGGGCATTCCTTTTTGTGTATTTTTGGTTGTGCCCTCAATGACGGTATTTTCGGGTTCATGTTTATTAGTTTTGATTTTTCGGCTTTGGTCAGTATGTATTCTGTTTCTTTTAGCGCACTTTTTATTTGTTTTTGGAATTTGTTGGTGGGGTCTTTTGTTAATTCCTTGATTTCGTTGTTGTTTAGGAATTCGACTGTTTTTTCAATGTATTCTGTTTTGTTCAAAATTACTGCAGTGTTTCCCTTATCTGCTTTTGTGATGATTAAGACATGTTCTTTTATTTTTTGTTTCAACGACTTTATTTCTTTGATTTGTTTGTTGTTTTGAATGTTATTGCTATCGCCCTCTCGTTTGAGGATTTTTTTGGCTTCGTTGGTGGCGAGATTTTTGGTTAATTCCCTGTCTTCTGCTGGGAGCTTGTGACTGGCTATCTCAATATCTGTGATTAACTGTTTTATATTGTGGTTCGTGTGTGCGTCTGTGCAGTTGTATTTCAAACCTTTGTCTAACATATTCATTTCACCTTGAGAAAAGGTTACGTTCGTTCTGTTGTTTACTCTGCTGTGGAAATTGAATTCATTGTTATTCGTGTGTTGTTCGTTAGATTGATGGTTCTGTGTTTCTCCTAGTTTTCTTAATTTATTTTCTAGCGTTTCATGCTTCCACGTTGCTCTGATTTTGATGGTGTCATGTAGGTGTTCGGTGAAGCTGTCCCATTGGGCTGCGTGCCAGAAATTACTTAGTTGCAATTGAATGTCGTATAATTGTTGGTTAATTTTTTGCTTTCTTAAGTATGCAAATCTTAATTCGTTTTTTATCCAAAGCGCTTTGGCTTGTTTAGTTGAAATGATCGAGACTGGTGTGTTCGGTACGGTTTTAATTGGTACGTATTTAGGGGTGAGGTTTAGTTCTATACATTTTTTGTTGAACCAAATTGACTTGTCTAAATTCATGAGTTTAAGCCTGAGTGATTTGAATTTCTTGGCTTCACGATTTGCCTGACTAGCCGTGAACATTGTGGTGTTTGAAGCCATATTTTCAGTGTTGCCTTAGTAAACAAGAGTTTAGTGCTTTTCAGTCGGTCAACACGAATGTACCCAAAAGAGATGGGTTATGCCCTAATCCTGAAATAAATTACATGAGATTAATAAAACACTAGGATGACCAGTTTCGATCGTCAAGCGATCATCATCAGATCCAATACACTTAGGCTATAAAATCTATGTTTGAAATACAGGTGAAAATATTTACAATATGTACAATTATTTAGTTGCAGTATTGGTACTGCAACTGTCAGTGTATGCTAAATGCAGTATATATGTTAGGTGAAATGCTAAATGGTGATGGCTATCCGGAGATTGTACTTTAGAGAGATTATATGGTTGTAAACTATGGTTAAACTATAAAATTTTAGGCTTACTACTAACTACTAATATACACACAGAGAGAAGGCCTAGCAATGGGATCGCCACTAAGTGGGTTAATCGCTGACATCTTCATCAATGCACTAGAAAATGCGTTCTTAGAAAAGACTTCAACAAAGGGAATAGTAATATGGAAAAGA
The DNA here is from genome assembly GCA_946902985.2 of Meconema thalassinum. Lineage (NCBI taxonomy): Eukaryota > Metazoa > Arthropoda > Insecta > Orthoptera > Tettigoniidae > Meconema > Meconema thalassinum. Next base: position 209,670,231 of record OX336399.1, on the reverse strand, counting down.
TACGTAGATGATGTAATTTGCATCTACGATACTGAACTAACAAGCGAAGAAACAATTCTCCAATCCATTAATAGCCTTCACCATTCTATCAAATTCACTAAGGAATCCGAAATAGACCGGAAAATAAATTATCTCGATATAACTATTGAACGTAAAGACAACGACCTTTCATATTCCATATTCCGGAAAGCAACACAAACCTCGCATGCAATCGACAATCAGTCTAATCACCCCAGTACGCACAAACTAGCGGGTTTCAATTCAATGGTGCACAGGGCTTTAAACATACCCATGTCAAAAGACAACTATAATAAGGAAATAAGAACTATTATGCAAATAGCAAAGGAAAACAACTTCTCGCCAAGCAAAATAAATCAAATTATAGCCAAACATAAAAATAGAGATAAAACGATTCCCAAACCGGACAGTAATGAGAAAAAATTTGCGCGTTTCAACTATGTGAATGCGAATACATATAAAATCACTAACCTATTCAAAAAGCAAGGCATAAAGATAGCTTTCACGACGAAAAACACAACCGCTAGGCACCTCCTAAATAGTAATCTAAATAAACGTGACCCGTATTCAAGGTCAGGGGTATATTCTATAACGTGCCAAGACACCGATTGTCAAGCTAATTACATCGGGCAGTGTGGAAGGCGAGTAGACACACGTTATAATGAACATAGAAATGCGATAAGATACGGAACATATTCAGCCGTGTGCGAACATATGTGTGACGCAGGGCATAGCTTTACCAACATAGAGTCGGACCTTAATATAATCCATCACGAATCGAAAGGCAGAGCTCTTGACATAAAGGAAGCAATCGAGATACACCTAGCCAAACGAAACAATCCCAACAATCTAAATGAACACACGTTCATGGAGAGCTCACCCCTCTTCACGCTACTAAAAAACACACCCTGTCGGAAACAAAACACAATTTAGCGACACAGCCAAGCTAGATAAAAAAGGGAGGAAATTAGGGGTTTCTTAATAGGTAAATGTTATCTGGATCAGCTGTACGATGTACTTTTCTTCTGCAATAAACCAAGGCCCATATTAGAGGCAGTATTAAAGGTGCCGGGACGTCCTCATAAGACCGTCAACGCTTAGTTCGAATGGGTTATGCTCCACGCGTGGCGAGGATTAATCCACGGTCTTTAATAGTTGTAGATCCACCTCATTCAATAACATACATCTTATCTAGGTTGGCAACACCTCACATAAACACATCGCGATCACTCCCCACAGCACGTAGGGACAGGGGGGGGGGAAGGCAGGGAAAAACCAGTCGTTAAGATAACCACCGCAGTCGACCGCACAGCGAGTTCAAGTGAGCATGAAAACTGCGAATAGCTGTAGTACAGAAGACAATCAGATAAGTAGTTAGCCTAAAATTTTATAGTTTAACCATAGTTTACAACCATATAATCTCTCTAAAGTACAATCTCCGGATAGCCATCACCATTTAGCATTTCACCTAACATATATACTGCATTTAGCATACACTGACAGTTGCAGTACCAATACTGCAACTAAATAATTGTACATATTGTAAATATTTTCACCTGTATTTCAAACATAGATTTTATAGCCTAAGTGTATTGGATCTGATGATGATCGCTTGACGATCGAAACTGGTCATCCTAGTGTTTTATTAATCTCATGTAATTTATTTCAGGATTAGGGCATAACCCATCTCTTTTGGGTACATTCGTGTTGACCGACTGAAAAGCACTAAACTCTTGTTTACTAAGGCAACACTGAAAATATGGCTTCAAACACCACAATGTTCACGGCTAGTCAGGCAAATCGTGAAGCCAAGAAATTCAAATCACTCAGGCTTAAACTCATGAATTTAGACAAGTCAATTTGGTTCAACAAAAAATGTATAGAACTAAACCTCACCCCTAAATACGTACCAATTAAAACCGTACCGAACACACCAGCCTCGATCATTTCAACTAAACAAGCCAAAGCGCTTTGGATAAAAAACGAATTAAGATTTGCATACATAAGAAAGCAAATAATTAACCAACAATTATACGACATTCAATTGCAACTAAGTAATTTCTGGCACGCAGCCCAATGGGACAGCTTCACCGAACACCTACATGACACCATCAAAATCAGAGCAACGAGGAAGCATGAAACGCTAGAAAATAAATTAAGAAAACTAGGAGAAACACAGAACCATCAATCAAACGAACAACACACGAATAACAATGAATTCAATTTCCACAGCAGAGTAAACAACAGAACGAACGTAAACTTTTCTCAAGTTGAAATGAATATTTTAGACAAAGGTTTGAAATACAACTGCACAGACGCACACACGAACCACAATATAAAACAGTTAATCACAGATATTGAGATAGCCAGTCACAAGCTCCCAGCAGAAGACAGGGAATTAACCAAAAATCTCGCCACCAACGAAGCCAAAAAAATCCTCAAACGAGAGGGCGATAGCAATAACATTCAAAACAACAAACAAATCAAAGAAATAAAGTCGTTGAAACAAAAAATAAAAGAACATGGCTTAATCATCACAAAAGCAGATAAGGGAAACACTACAGTAATTTTGAACAAAACAGAATACATTGAAAAAACAGTCGAATTCCTAAACAACAACGAAATCAAGGAATTAACAAAAGACCCCACCAACAAATTCCAAAAACAAATAAAAAGTGCGCTAAAAGAAACAGAATACATACTGACCAAAGCCGAAAAATCAAAACTAATAAACATGAACCCGAAAATACCGTCATTGAGGGGACAACCAAAAATACACAAAAAAGAATGCCCAATGAGACCAATAGTCAATTGTAGGAATGCCCCTAATTACAAAATCAGCAAAGAGTTACTAAAAATCTTAAAATGCCGTCTTTCCAACGACAAAAACAACTCTGTAAAGAACACAACAGAACTAGTAACAGCATTGAACACCCTACAAATGAAACCTAGCTTCAGGCTAGTATCCTTCGACGTAACTAACATGTACACCAATATTCCGATTATTGAAGCAATCAACACTATCGAAAACAACTTAAAATCCAACAATTCGGTAAAAGAAATTGAAGAGATTGTGAGATTACTGAGGGTCGTTCTCACCCAAAACGTGTTTCAATTCGACAATAAAATATACACACAGAGAGAAGGCCTAGCAATGGGATCGCCACTAAGTGGGTTAATCGCTGACATCTTCATCAATGCACTAGAAAATGCGTTCTTAGAAAAGACTTCAACAAAGGGAATAGTAATATGGAAAAGATACGTAGATGATGTAATTTGCATCTACGATACTGAACTAACAAGCGAAGAAACAATTCTCCAATCCATTAATAGCCTTCACCATTCTATCAAATTCACTAAGGAATCCGAAATAGACCGGAAAATAAATTATCTCGATATAACTATTGAACGTAAAGACAACGACCTTTCATATTCCATATTCCGGAAAGCAACACAAACCTCGCATGCAATCGACAATCAGTCTAATCACCCCAGTACGCACAAACTAGCGGGTTTCAATTCAATGGTGCACAGGGCTTTAAACATATCCATGTCAAAAGACAACTATAATAAGGAAATAAGAACTATTATGCAAATAGAAAAGGAAAACAACTTCTCGCCAAGCAAAATAAATCAAATTATAGCCAAACATAAAAATAGAGATAAAACGATTCCCAAACCGGACAGTAATGAGAAAAAATTTGCGCGTTTCAACTATGTGAATGCGAATACATATAAAATCACTAACCTATTCAAAAAGCAAGGCATAAAGATAGCTTTCACGACGAAAAACACAACCGCTAGGCACCTCCTAAATAGTAATCTAAATAAACGTGACCCGTATTCAAGGTCAGGGGTATATTCTATAACGTGCCAAGACACCGATTGTCAAGCTAATTACATCGGGCAGTGTGGAAGGCGAGTAGACACACGTTATAATGAACATAGAAATGCGATAAGATATGGAACATATTCAGCCGTGTGCGAACATATGTGTGACGCAGGGCATAGCTTTACCAACATAGAGTCGGACCTTAAAATAATCCATCACGAATCGAAAGGCAGAGCTCTTGACATAAAGGAAGCAATCGAGATACACCTAGCCAAACGAAACAATCCCAACAATCTAAATGAACACACGTTCATGGAGAGCTCACCCCTCTTCACGCTACTAAAAAACACACCCTGTCGGAAACAAAACACAATTTAGCGACACAGCCAAGCTAGATAAAAAAGGGAGGAAATTAGGGGGTTTTTAATAGGTAAATGTTATCTGGATCAGCTGTACGATGTACTTTTCTTCTGCAATAAACCAAGGCCCATATTAGAGGCAGTATTAAAGGTGCCGGGACGTCCTCATAAGACCGTCAACGCTTAGTTCGAATGGGTTATGCTCCACGCGTGGCGAGGACTAATCCACGGTCTTTAATAGTTGTAGATCCACCTCATTCAATAACATACATCTTATCTAGGTTGGCAACACCTCACATAAACACATCGCGATCACTCCCCACAGCACGTAGGGACAGGGGGGGAAGGCAGGGAAAAACCAGTCGTTAAGATAACCACCGCAGTCGACCGCACAGCGAGTTCAAGTGAGCACGAAAACTGCGAATAGCTGTAGTACGGAAGACAATCAGATAAGTAGTTAGCCTAAAATTTTATAGTTTAACCATAGTTTACAACCATATAATCTCTCTAAAGTACAATCTCCGGATAGCCATCACCATTTAGCATTTCACCTAACATATATACTGCATTTAGCATACACTGACAGTTGCAGTACCAATACTGCAACTAAATAATTGTACATATTGTAAATATTTTCACCTGTATTTCAAACATAGATTTTATAGCCTAAGTGTATTGGATCTGATGATGATCGCTTGACGATCGAAACTGGTCATCCTAGTGTTTTATTAATCTCATGTAATTTATTTCAGGATTAGGGCATAACCCATCTCTTTTGGGTACATTCGTGTTGACCGACTGAAAAGCACTAAACTCTTGTTTACTAAGGCAACACTGAAAATATGGCTTCAAACACCACAATGTTCACGGCTAGTCAGGCAAATCGTGAAGCCAAGAAATTCAAATCACTCAGGCTTAAACTCATGAATTTAGACAAGTCAATTTGGTTCAACAAAAAATGTATAGAACTAAACCTCACCCCTAAATACGTACCAATTAAAACCGTACCGAACACATCAGCCTCGATCATTTCAACTAAACAAGCCAAAGCGCTTTGGATAAAAAAACGAATTAAGATTTGCATACATAAGAAAGCAAAAAATTAACCAACAATTATACGACATTCAATTGCAACTAAGTAATTTCTGGCACGCAGCCCAATGGGACAGCTTCACCGAACACCTACATGACACCATCAAAATCAGGGCAACGAGGAAGCATGAAACGCTAGAAAATAAATTAAGAAAACTAGGAGAAACACAGAACCATCAATCAAACGAACAACACACGAATAACAATGAATTCAATTTCCACAGCAGAGTAAACAACAGAACGAACGTAACCTTTTCTCAAGTTGAAATGAATATGTTAGACAAAGGTTTGAAATACAACTGCACAGACGCACACACGAACCACAATATAAAACAGTTAATCACAGATATTGAGATAGCCAGTCACAAGCTCCCAGCAGAAGACAGGGAATTAACCAAAAATCTCGCCACCAACGAAGCCAAAAAAATCCTCAAACGAGAGGGCGATAGCAATAACATTCAAAACAACAAACAAATCAAAGAAATAAAGTCGTTGAAACAAAAAATAAAAGAACATGGCTTAATCATCACAAAAGCAGATAAGGGAAACACTACAGTAATTTTGAACAAAACAGAATACATTGAAAAAACAGTCGAATTCCTAAACAACAACGAAATCAAGGAATTAACAAAAGACCCCACCAACAAATTCCAAAAACAAATAAAAAGTGCGCTAAAAGAAACAGAATACATACTGACCAAAGCCGAAAAATCAAAACTAATAAACATGAACCCGAAAATACCGTCATTGAGGGGACAACCAAAAATACACAAAAAGGAATGCCCAATGAGACCAATAGTCAATTGTAGGAATGCCCCTAATTACAAAATCAGCAAAGAGTTACTAAAAATCTTAAAATGCCGTCTTTCCAACGACAAAAACAACTCTGTAAAGAACACAACAGAACTAGTAACAGCATTGAACACCCTACAAATGAAACCTAGCTTCAGGCTAGTATCCTTCGACGTAACTAACATGTACACCAATATTCCGATTATTGAAGCAATCAACACTATCGAAAACAACTTAAAATCCAACAATTCGGTAAAAGAAATTGAAGAGATTGTGAGATTACTGAGGGTCGTTCTCACCCAAAACGTGTTTCAATTCGACAATAAAATATACACACAGAGAGAAGGCCTAGCAATGGGATCGCCACTAAGTGGGTTAATCGCTGACATCTTCATCAATGCACTAGAAAATGCGTTCTTAGAAAAGACTTCAACAAAGGGAATAGTAATATGGAAAAGATACGTAGATGATGTAATTTGCATCTACGATACTGAACTAACAAGCGAAGAAACAATTCTCCAATCCATTAATAGCCTTCACCATTCTATCAAATTCACTAAGGAATCCGAAATAGACCGGAAAATAAATTATCTCGATATAACTATTGAACGTAAAGACAACGACCTTTCATATTCCATATTCCGGAAAGCAACACAAACCTCGCATGCAATCGACAATCAGTCTAATCACCCCAGTACGCACAAACTAGCGGGTTTCAATTCAATGGTGCACAGGGCTTTAAACATACCCATGTCAAAAGACAACTATAATAAGGAAATAAGAACTATTATGCAAATAGCAAAGGAAAACAACTTCTCGCCAAGCAAAATAAATCAAATTATAGCCAAACATAAAAATAGAGATAAAACGATTCCCAAACCGGACAGTAATGAGAAAAAATTTGCGCGTTTCAACTATGTGAATGCGAATACATATAAAATCACTAACCTATTCAAAAAGCAAGGCATAAAGATAGCTTTCACGACGAAAAACACAACCGCTAGGCACCTCCTAAATAGTAATCTAAATAAACGTGACCCGTATTCAAGGTCAGGGGTATATTCTATAACGTGCCAAGACACCGATTGTCAAGCTAATTACATCGGGCAGTGTGGAAGGCGAGTAGACACACGTTATAATGAACATAGAAATGCGATAAGATATGGAACATATTCAGCCGTGTGCGAACATATGTGTGACGCAGGGCATAGCTTTACCAACATAGAGTCGGACCTTAAAATAATCCATCACGAATCGAAAGGCAGAGCTCTTGACATAAAGGAAGCAATCGAGATACACCTAGCCAAACGAAACAATCCCAACAATCTAAATGAACACACGTTCATGGAGAGCTCACCCCTCTTCACGCTACTAAAAAACACACCCTGTCGGAAAAAAAACACAATTTAGCGACACAGCCAAGCTAGATAAAAAAGGGAGGAAATTAGGGGGTTTTTAATAGGTAAATGTTATCTGGATCAGCTGTACGATGTACTTTTCTTCTGCAATAAACCAAGGCCCATATTAGAGGCAGTATTAAAGGTGCCGGGACGTCCTCATAAGACCGTCAACGCTTAGTTCGAATGGGTTATGCTCCACGCGTGGCGAGGACTAATCCACGGTCTTTAATAGTTGTAGATCCACCTCATTCAATAACATACATCTCATCTAGGTTGGCAACACCTCACATAAACACATCGCGATCACTCCCCACAGCACGTAGGGACAGGGGGGGAAGGCAGGGAAAAACCAGTCGTTAAGATAACCACCGCAGTCGACCGCACAGCGAGTTCAAGTGAGCACGAAAACTGCGAATAGCTGTAGTACGGAAGACAATCAGATAAGTAGTTAGCCTAAAATTTTATAGTTTAACCATAGTTTACAACCATATAATCTCTCTAAAGTACAATCTCCGGATAGCCATCACCATTTAGCATTTCACCTAACATATATACTGCATTTAGCATACACTGACAGTTGCAGTACCAATACTGCAACTAAATAATTGTACATATTGTAAATATTTTCACCTGTATTTCAAACATAGATTTTATAGCCTAAGTGTATTGGATCTGATGATGATCGCTTGACGATCGAAACTGGTCATCCTAGTGTTTTATTAATCTCATGTAATTTATTTCAGGATTAGGGCATAACCCATCTCTTTTGGGTACATTCGTGTTGACCGACTGAAAAGCACTAAACTCTTGTTTACTAAGGCAACACTGAAAATATGGCTTCAAACACCACAATGTTCACGGCTAGTCAGGCAAATCGTGAAGCCAAGAAATTCAAATCACTCAGGCTTAAACTCATGAATTTGGACAAGTCAATTTGGTTCAACAAAAAATGTATAGAACTAAACCTCACCCCTAATTACGTACCAATTAAAACCGTACCGAACACACGAGCCTCGATCATTTCAACTAAACAAGCCAAAGCGCTTTGGATAAAAAAACGAATTAAGATTTGCATACATAAGAAAGCAAAAAATTAACCAACAATTATACGACATTCAATTGCAACTAAGTAATTTCTGGCACGCAGCCCAATGGGACAGCTTCACCGAACACCTACATGACACCATCAAAATCAGGGCAACGAGGAAGCATGAAACGCTAGAAAATAAATTAAGAAAACTAGGAGAAACACAGAACCATCAATCAAACGAACAACACACGAATAACAATGAATTCAATTTCCACAGCAGAGTAAACAACAGAACGAACGTAACCTTTTCTCAAGTTGAAATGAATATGTTAGACAAAGGTTTGAAATACAACTGCACAGACGCACACACGAACCACAATATAAAACAGTTAATCACAGATATTGAGATAGCCAGTCACAAGCTCCCAGCAGAAGACAGGGAATTAACCAAAAATCTCGCCACCAACGAAGCCAAAAAAATCCTCAAACGAGAGGGCGATAGCAATAACATTCAAAACAACAAACAAATCAAAGAAATAAAGTCGTTGAAACAAAAAATAAAAGAACATGGCTTAATCATCACAAAAGCAGATAAGGGAAACACTACAGTAATTTTGAGCAAAACAGAATACATTGAAAAAACAGTCGAATTCCTAAACAACAACGAAATCAAGGAATTAACAAAAGACCCCACCAACAAATTCCAAAAACAAATAAAAAGTGCGCTAAAAGAAACAGAATACATACTGACCAAAGCCGAAAAATCAAAACTAATAAACATGAACCCGAAAATACCGTCATTGAGGGGACAACCAAAAATACACAAAAAGGAATGCCCAATGAGACCAATAGTCAATTGTAGGAATGCCCCTAATTACAAAATCAGCAAAGAGTTACTAAAAATCTTAAAATGCCGTCTTTCCAACGACAAAAACAACTCTGTAAAGAACACAACAGAACTAGTAACAGCATTGAACACCCTACAAATGAAACCTAGCTTCAGGCTAGTATCCTTCGACGTAACTAACATGTACACCAATATTCCGATTATTGAAGCAATCAACACTATCGAAAACAACTTAAAATCCAACAATTCGGTAAAAGAAATTGAAGAGATTGTGAGATTACTGAGGGTCGTTCTCACCCAAAACGTGTTTCAATTCGACAATAAAATATACACACAGAGAGAACGCCTAGCAATGGGATCGCCACTAAGTGGGTTAATCGCTGACATCTTCATCAATGCACTACAAAATGCGTTCTTAGAAAAGACTTCAACAAAGGGAATAGTAATATGGAAAAGATACGTAGATGATGTAATTTGCATCTAGGATACTGAACTAACAAGCGAAGAAACAATTCTCCAATCCATTAATAGCCTTCACCATTCTATCAAATTCACTAAGGAATCCGAAATAGACCGGAAAATAAATTATCTCGATATAACTATTGAACGTAAAGACAACGACCTTTCATATTCCATATTCCGGAAAGCAACACAAACCTCGCATGCAATCGACAATCAGTCTAATCACCCCAGTACGCACAAACTAGCGGGTTTCAATTCAATGGTGCACAGGGCTTTAAACATACCCATGTCAAAAGACAACTATAATAAGGAAATAAGAACTATTATGCAAATAGCAAAGGAAAACAACTTCTCGCCAAGCAAAATAAATCAAATTATAGCCAAACATAAAAATAAAGATAAAACGATTCCCAAACCGGACAGTAATGAGAAAAAATTTGCGCGTTTCAACTATGTGAATGCGAATACATATAAAATCACTAACCTATTCAAAAAGCAAGGCATAATGATAGCTTTCACGACGAAAAACACAACCGCTAGGCACCTCCTAAATAGTAATCTAAATAAACGTGACCCGTATTCAAGGTCAGGGGTATATTCTATAACGTGCCAAGACACCGATTGTCAAGCTAATTACATCGGGCAGAGTGGAAGGCGAGTAGACACACGTTATAATGAACATAGAAATGCGATAAGATACGGAACACATTCAGCCGTGTGCGAACATATGTGTGACGCAGGGCATAGCTTTACCAACATAGAGTCGGACCTTAAAATAATCCATCACGAATCGAAAGGCAGAGCTCTTGACATAAAGGAAGCAATCGAGATACACCTAGCCAAACGAAACAATCCCAACAATCTAAATGAACACACGTTCATGGAGAGCTCACCCCTCTTCACGCTACTAAAAACACACCCTGTCGGAAACAAAACACAATTTAGCGACACAGCCAAGCTAGATAAAAAGGGGGGAAATTAGGGGGGTTTTAATAGGTAAATGTTATCTGGATCAGGTGTACGATGTACTTTTCTTCTGCAATAAACCAAGGCCCATATTAGAGGCAGTATTAAAGGTGCCGGGACGTTCTCATAAGACCGTCAACGCTTAGTTCGAATGGGTTATGCTCCACGCGTGGCGAGGACTAATCCACGGTCTTTAATAGTTGTAGATCCACCTCATTCAATAACTTACATCTTATCTAGGTTGGCAACACCTCAGATAAACACATCGCGATCACTCCCCACAGCACGTAGGGACAGGGGGGGAAGGCAGGGAAAAACCAGTCGTTAAGATAACCACCGCAGTCGACCGCACAGCGAGTTCAAATGAGCACGAAAACTGCGAATAGCTGTGGTACGGAAGACAATCAGATAAGTAGTTAGCCTAAAATTTTATAGTTTAACCATAGTTTACAACCATATAATCTCTCTAAAGTACAATCTCCGGATAGCCATCACCATTTAGCATTTCACCTAACAAATATACTGCATTTAGCATACACTGACAGTTGCAGTACCAATACTGCAACTAAATAATTGTACATATTGTAAATATTTTCACCTGTATTTCAAACATAGATTTTATAGCCTAAGTGTATTGGATCTGATGATGATCGCTTGACGATCGAAACTGGTCATCCTAGTGTTTTATTAATCTCATGTAATTTACACACATCAAAAAAAGTTTTGCATCACCTCGGTTCCAAGAGTTCCGGAACCTTTAAGTACAAAGGGAATAGAGATCAACACAAACAACATTTCAGCTCGTTTTATTGCTCATGAGACCCACACATTGCATGTTGTACCATCATACAGCTAGACTTTCAGCATTTGTGGTCCAGATTGCAGTACACACCACTACCTCTAATACCCAGTAGCACGTCCTCTTGCATTGATGCATGCCTGTATTCGTCGTGGCATACTATCCTCAAGTTCATCAAGACACTGTTGGTCCAAATTGTCCCACTCCTCAACGACAATTCGGCGTAAATCACTCAGAGTGGTTGGTGGGTCAGGACGTCCATAAACAGCCCTTTTCAACATATCCCAGGCATGTTCGATAGGGTTCATGTCTGGCGAACATGCTGGCCACTGTAGTCGAGCGATGTCGTTATCTTGAAGGAACGCATTCACAAGATGTGCACGATGAGGTCGAGAATTGTCGTCCATGAAGACAAATGCCTCTCCAATATTCTGCCGATATGGGTGCACTATGGGTCGGAGGATGTCATTCAGGTATCGTAAAGCCGTTTCGGAGCCTTCCATGACCACCAGTGGCGTACGTCGGCCCCACATAATGCCACCCCAAAACATCAGGGAACCACCACCTTGCTGCACTCGCTGGACAGCGTGTCTAAGACGTTCAGCCTGACCAGGGTGCCTCCAAACACGTCTCCGACGATTGTCTGGTTGAAGGCATATGCGACACTCATCGGTGAAGAGAACGTGATGCCAATTCTGTGGGGTCCATTCAGCATGTTGTTGGGCCCATCTGTACCACGCTGCATGGTGTCGGGGTTGCAAAGCTGGACCTCGCCATGGACGTCGGGAGTGAAGTTGCGCATCATGCAGCCTATTGCGCACAGTTTGAGTTGAAACACGACGTCCTGTGGCTGAACGAAACGCATTATTCAACATGGTGGCATTGCTGTCAGGGTTCCTCCGAGCGGCAATCCGTAATTAGCGGTCATCCACTACAGTAGTAGCCCTTGGGCGGCCTGAGCGAGGCCTGTCATCGACAGTTCCTGTATCTCTGTACCTCCTCCATGTCCGAACAACATCGCTTTGGTTCACTCTGAGACGCCTGGAAACTTCCCTTGTTGAGAGCCCTTCTTGACACAAAGTAACAATGCGGACGCGATCGAACTGCGGTATTGACCTTCTAGGCATGGTAGAACTACAGACAACATGAGCAGCGTACCTTCGTCCTGGTGGAATGACTGGAACTGATCGGCTGTCGTACCCCCTCCGTCTAATAGGCCCTGCTCATGCATGGTTGTTTACATCTTTGAGCAGTTTTAGTGACATCTATGAACAGTCAAAGGGACTGTATCTTTGATACAATATACACAGTCAACGTCTATATGCCGGAGATCTGGGAACCGAGGTGATGCAAAACTTTTTTTGATGTGTGTATTTCAGGATTAGGGCATAACCCATCTCTTTTGGGTACATTCGTGTTGACCGACTGAAAAGCACTAAACTCATGTTTACTGTATGTGTATTCATTTTAAAGCGTTCATCAAGGGTAATTCCTAGGTATTTTTGTGTCGAAGTACTATTTATGAAGGTGTTACATTTGCAACCTGCCAGGATGGTTTGGTGTATGCATAATATGCTGTGGTGCGTTAGTTTGTATTTTTCTTGTGTGAAGTGATCAACTCTGATGTGCATTATTTTAGATTTGGTTGTATTTATATACAAATTATTGTCATGACACCATCTTGTGATGTTATTGAAGTCTTCTTGAAGTCTATCAAAAGCTGTTTTAGAGTCTTTATGTATGGTATATATAGTGGTGTCATCAGCATAGATAAATATTTTACTGTGTTTAATGGTTTCATTCATGTCGTTTACGAACAGGTTATATAGTGTAGGTGAAATAATACTGCCTTGAGGGATACCCCGTGTTCCTTCTACTGCGTCACTGATAGTGTTATTGACCATAACTGCCATTTCCCTGTTTTTCAGATAGCTTTCAAATAGTTTGTAAGTCGTGCCTCTTATTCCAATATCGTGTAATTTAGCAAGTAGTTTATTGTGGTTTATTGTGTCAAATGCTTTAGAAAAGTCAAGAAAAAGTACCATTATGTGATTGTTCTTATTTAAGGCATTATTTATTACATTGGCAAATTCAGCCAGGAGTAGTTCAGTACGTTTTCCCTTCCTAAAACCGTATACGTGTCCCTTTAAAATATCATATTTATTTAGGAAATTCTTCAATCTCTTATCCAAGCATTTTTCCATTATTTTGTGTAGGATTGATAAAATGCATATTGGTCTGTAGTTGCCAAAGTCTAAGTGATCGCCATTCTTATATATTGGTTTAATAATTGTGTATTTCAGATATTTTGGTATTATGCCTGATTCGAATATCTTGTTTATGAGATGTATTATGATTGGTGTAGTTTTTTTTGGATGTTGCCTTTATGTCTTTCAAGCGTATATTGTCCGCCCCAGGCGATTTGTCTGTTTATTTCTTCACTAAAGGTATTGTTGAATTTATTGACTATCACTTCGTTAGTATAATGTAACCTTTAGTGTTTGTTTATGACTTCATTGACCGTTTGTGTTTTCCGACCTGTTATATCATTAATGACTTTCCACATTCCTTTATTATCGTTTTTGGAACTATTTATCTTATTTTTATAATATTGATGTTTTGTTTTGTTTATTAGCTTATTTAATTTGTTTCTGAAACCTTTGTATTCATTTTTAGCCTATTTTCAATTTTGAAAAAATAGGCTTATGAGATCACCTTTTGTCCGTGTGTGCGTGTGTGTGTGTGTGTGATTCGTGTGTGTGTCCCCCCCTAATAAAATCTAAACGGCTGGAGCGATTTCAATGAAACTCGGAAAGTTCATAGCACTATTCCCGGCGACCTCGACCGTGCCCTTCAAATTTTGTTACGACTCACCAATCCAACATGGCGGCTGTGCGAAATATTTCACCAGCATTCTATATCTCCGAAACTATTAACGATATTACCCTGACATTTTCTATGGTGATATAGAGAACTACTATAAGTTCACTTATGTGACTTTTGAAAATCTGGTAACTACAAAACCAACATGGCGGCCAAGCGAATTTGCGACTTTTAAATAGACGTTTCTCGCGATTTGACCAACCAAACGCAATGAAACATGGTACAGTATATGTTTATATACATTGTAATGCCCCGACATCTAACTTCGTTCAATTGTTTACATAATCACAAGATGGCGGATGTGCGAAATATTTCACCGGCATTCTATATCTCTGAAACTATTAGCGGTAAAACCCTGAAATTTTGTACGGAGATAAAGGGTACTACTGGAAGTCGATCTATAAGACTTTTAAAAACCGTTTAACTATAAAACGAACATGGCGGCCAAGCGAATTAGAAAATTTTAAATAGACCTTTCTCGCGATTTAATGTTCCAAGCGCACTGAAAACTGGCACAGGAAATATTTATACACATTGTAATCCACTGGTATCTAATTTAGTTCAATTGTTTACATAACCTCAAGATGGCGGCAGTGCGAATTTTAAAATTAAGATTTTATTTATTGTGATGTAGTCATGCGATCGAAGTGAAAGTTTGAATAATGAACCTACGCAATAATTTTCCTTTAATGGTACATGACTCTATGGCCTATACATTTAACAATCCAACATGGCGACCATCCGAAATATTTAGACGGCTCTGAATATCTACGAATCTATTTTAGCAATCAAACTGCATTTTTTAATGTTCATAGGGGCTATGAACTTAAGTTCACCTATAGGACTTTAAATAACCTGGTGATCACAAATACAACATGGCGGTGACGCGAATTATAAATATTCACATGGACGTTTCTCGCAATTTAACCAACCGCGTGCAGTGAAACTTGGTACAGTAAATCCTTATACGAATGTTAATCCACTGGCATCTAATTTATTTCAATTGTTTCCATAACCTCAAGATGGCAGCTGTGAAAAATTTTAAAATCTCCTTGTTTTTTCTTGTGTCCTAATTATGCGATTGAAGTTTGAATGCTACACGTACCCAATAATCTGCATGTAACAGTACATAACTCTAGGACCTACATATATAAAATCCAACATGGCGACCATCCGAAATATTTAGTCGGTTCTCAATATCTACGAATCTATTACAGCAATCAAACTGAAATGTTGTATGTTGATAGTTGCAATAAGTGGGCTATATGAAAATAGGCTGTATAGTTCTTCACGGAACTACTTGTTTATTGTAATATTATCCTTGTTTCTGAGCATTATTTTGTAAAGTCTGTCTCTTTCCTTACATTGTATTTTTAGGTCATAGGTGAACCATTGTTTGCATTTTCTGTGTTTACGTGTGGTTATGTAAGATGCTGTTTGGTAGATTTCCTTAAATTTGGTTGTTATATTGTTATATATGTCATTAGGATTTTTTAATTCAAGGCAATCTGTCCAGTCTGTGTAGTTAAGGCTTGTGTGTATTATAGTATCGTTCCTTAGCGTAATTGTCGATTCATTATCTTGTGATTGTGTCTTATCATTTTTTGGCCAAATACCTGCATATGTTATGTAGTGGTCAGAGATGTCTGCTTGTATGACTGCAGAAGTATATTGATCTAGTCTGCTACGATAGTATATGTGATCAATACATGTTCTCGAGTCTAAATTTGGATCATAACGAGTACATTGAGTGATAAGTGGTAGGAAACCATGAGTTGCCATAATATTTGTATATTTGATAGCTGATAGACTGCTGTCATTAGATAAAGTATCAATGTTGATATCTCCTAAAATGTCGTATTCGCTGTACTTACTAGTGTGTTGTGTTATATGTGTCTCCAGTTCATCAAGAAAGTCATTTATGTTAGTGCTAGGTGGTCTGTAAATGCATGTTAATCCAATCTTTTTGTTCATGTGAAGTATTTCTATTACCATTGATTCATGAGTATTGGAAATGTATGGATTGTGTGTTCTAATAGCCATGTTGTTCTTTACATATATGGCTATGCCTCCTCCTTTACGATTTGTTCTATTACAAAATACAACATTAAAATTATCCAAAGTAAATAGGTAATTATTAGATTCAAGTACGGTATGTTAATTTCTGTTAAGCAAATAATATCCAGATCATTAATTTTCTTGCCTAAGGTTATGGGTAAATAATCCCAGTTTTTTGATATAGATTGAATATTTAGAGAAAGGATATTGATTTCAGCATTATTTCTAGTCTTATTACAATTTTCGATGAAATCGGATATATTGAGAAATGTGAGTTCCTTTTGTATTCCAGAAGCATTTATATTGCTATCCCAACTGTTAATAATATCAATTAATATAATAATTCAATAATAATTCTTTCTTTTTGGCAGGGGGGCTTACCTAATTTTGTTAATGTCTTCCTCACGGGAGATTCTCAATTTACCAGATTCGTCGTTTTTTCGCGCTAGAATTTTGCCGTTTTTAACCCAAATGAATTTCCAGTTATTTTCTCTTGCCTGATTTTTAGTTTTCCATAGTAGATCTCTGTAAAATGACGTTAGACTTTCGTAAATGAAAAACCTAGATTTAGTGTTCCCATGAGTGAGGAAATTTTGTCCTTTTCTTTTCTGTAAAAATTCATTCTTTTTGGATATAGAGTTGAATTTTACCACTATTGGGGGGGATTTTGATCTTTCTTTGCAGTGGGGGCCTGTAAACTTCCTCTACATCAAACATGTTTAGATCTACTTCTAGAGTCTCAGCAATTTTGTGGACGATTTCATCCAGGCATTCATCTTTCGCGCGTGGCACTTCACATATTTCAATGTATTGTTGCCTACCGGTCTGTTCCATTGTGTGCACTTTCTCGTTTAGATCTGATATTATTTTGTCTTGTAGATTCTTTTCGTCTTTTAGGGTTTTTATTTCTGCTGTAAGTGATTTCAGAAGTGTTGCATTTGACTAAGTTTCCTTAATCAACTCATCATATTTCTGCGCAATAAAGTCGGCACTTTTTACACTTTCACTCACTTGCTTTTTCAGTTCACTAATCTGTTTCTTTAATTCTAAGAACATACCTTTGATATCCGATGCGTGTATTGTCTCCGTGTCCGGTGTTGAAGGTGGAGTCTCTGTGTCATCAGTATTAGCAGCTGGTTGGGTCATTGTTCCACTGCTTGCGACAGCAGGTGCTGACGTCGTCTTCTTGAAACTACGGCATTGTGGACACCGCCATGATTCCTTCGCTTGTTTGGCCATACCTTTCCATGTACGTACAGTTACGGTTGTACATTCATAGTGATATTTCCTTTTGCATCCCGTGCAGAATACATAGCCACCATCACTTGGGAGTCCTTCTTGACAATGGTCGCAAACCATTTCCTTGCTATACTTAACTTTTTTGCGGAGCACTCCGGTACACGTTTGCTTCCTGCGGTGTCTCACTTAATAATAATAATAATAATAATAATAATAATAATAATAATAATAATAATAATATGCTGTTAGACACACTATTTTTATTTTTTGCGGGGATGTCGATATTCCGCAATGTTGTGTTCACAGAATTTCATGTACGTGCCTTAGCCCTAGCCTCACAAGCGTAACGAACCATTTCATCATCAATGTTTATGGCATCTTCTTCACCTGCATCCTGAATTCCATCCCATGCTCTTCTCATCGCTAACATTTCTTTGTTAATGGAAACCCCCTCGCCACAAAAGCGTTACCATGAGAAAATATGAGGGTGATTTTTATGATCTGCCACCTTCTTCATATTCTTCCAAGCCCTTGAACTGATTAGTATAAAAATTAATTTAAATTCCCTGAGTTTTCCAGAAAGCGGTCACCCTGTAGTAGTCATGACTTAGTATTTGCAGAAAGTTCATTGAGAAATTTGAATTCTATCCTCATTTATTATTCCAAATCTTCAGCCAGTCTCGAGTCCAAACTTACTTAGGTTCATCTTTCCTTCTGCTTAGGGCTGTTTGCAGCCACGCTAATTCTCTCTTAATTCATCGTCACACGAGCATTTCATCAAACAGAAACTATCATTAAATTACCACTAAGAAAAAACACGTTAAATGGCCAAATATGACTACTCAACTCGCTAAAGCATCGTTAAAGTGGAGGAAAACAGCTGAACTCTACCTCGCGCATCTTGCAATGGTGGGAAAATTGTTTTGTTTCCGAGTTTCTCATGAACTTTCATCTATATGAATATAAAATGTATTTATGGCAGTGAAATTATAAAATATAAAAGATACATATTACCAATACCGAGAAAGAAAAATACGAAAATTTAAAAAAAAGAACATAGCCGAAGTGCGATTCAAACTCCTCTCTCCTGTGCATAACGAACTCAGGTTCTGCAAAGTAACCACTTAAGCTATGAGAACAGCGGTTTAGCTTCGTATACACACAACTACCAGTTCTCCAAAATGCTTTGTCCATATCATTTTAAGCAAACAACTAGAATTGAACTCAATAAGTTCGTGTGAAGAAACAAAGCTTTCAATTGAATCACAAAACTTTCTTCATCAGAATGATCTAAAACCTTAATTTTATATCCAGACTGTCTAACTAAAAACGGCCAGCAAACCTGTTGCACCTTAAAAAGACCTTCACGATCATGTTGACTTATATTTTCAAAATTGGATGTCGCACATCACGCCGTTTCCCCTTGATACAGCAATCATCAGTGACCACAGTAATACCACCCTTGATCACCCTTGATTTTCCCCCAATGAACCACGACAACAATTGAAACAATGATGGGACTTTGATCCGAGCGGAAATAGTGTGGCACGCTACCGTGAAACGTAACGAATATTTGTAATTACATCATATCCTCATTCGTTCCCGGAAAATGAAATTGTGGAGATTATTGTGTAGAGTGATATGAGGGGGAGAAAACAAGGGAGTGGGACCATCCCTTCTCAAATGTTTGAACGTGAACTAATAGATAACAATATATGCTTTACAGTATTTAGACCATCAAAACGCAGGATATCACGTTCGATACCGGCTCTGACTGATTATATTCTGGGCCGACACTCGACATCAGAGCAGTTCAATTATTGTTATCATTATTATTATTGATATGTTTTCTCTATCATTCTATCAACGCAGGCGGTATTGTTTAGCAGGCATTGCAACCCCAGATATCAGAAGAGAAGTTGCAGCTAAATGTGAGAGATCTAAGGTTGATGTGTCTCGAGCACATCCATTGTACAGACTTCAACCAGCCCACTCTCGATTGGAGTCCAGAAAAAGCTTTCTTCACACAACTGAGTTCCTAACTGACAAACCTCAGGTTTTGAGGATTACATCTTGGTTGACCAGAAGCCTCCACATCACTCAGTGGATGGCTCCATCTGAAAGGCTCCCAGCAGGACATACAGAGGCTTGGACAACTTGGAAGTCTCTCAACAAATTGCGATCTGGGGTTGGCAGATCCAAGTCCAACATTCATAAATGGGGTTTTTGCTCCGACTCGGTCCTTTGTGAATGCGGTGAAGAACAGACTATGGGTCATCTGCTTCAGTGCAGTCTGTGTCCTATACTGTGCACCATGGAGGATTTGGTGAACGCTACACCAAATGGACGTGACATGGCAAAATATTGGTCATGCATTATTTAGAACCTTAAATGATCAAGTTTTGTCATTTTTGTTGCCCATATTGTATATAATTTTTATGTAATTTTTTTTGTTCCTGACACGAGTAAATAAATAAACGTAAGCGGTACGGTCAATGCATGAACTTAGATACTTGAGAACTTTCAGCTTAGAGACAGCAATGGCTCCTTTCAGAAATAAATTCATGCCTATTCTAATTGGCATTGAAGTCATTTGTCAACACCTAACAAAAATAACCCTCCCTCACTAGAAAAAGTGTTCATATAAAAAGCAATCGGAGTGCCAAAAAATACCAGGTCACGATTCGTCTACCTCCTGGCACAGGTTAGTTAGTTATTGTTGTTTTAAGAGGCGGAACTACGAGGTCATCTGTCCCCTCCTGGCACTAGAGTCAACTCTTATAGAATACCTTAAAAACTGTTTACCTCTACCAAACACCAGAGCCTCGGAAAAACTACTAACATGATAGAAGAAAAAGAACTTTTTGGAACCGGAGACATGATTGACTGGACGTGGCCAACAGCCAACTTTGAGTTGAGGCATGTTTTTACACGTCTGGCGGTCCATGGTTTTCACCACCTTATTTGCACTAGCAAATATTTCCATGACGTGTGTATGCCAAGTATGTGGAGAAGCATGTGATCGCTAGCACTTAAGATCTCTGAAGGAATAGGACAAAATCAATCAAAAACTCTGCAACTCAAAATTCCAGAATGCAATTTTAGTGCACGTGATTATAGTTAATTTTCAAAGGCTATTTGGCTGCAATAAAAGTATTATTATTATTATTGATATGTTCACCATGTCATTGGATACGATTCACCTTTTCATCGGCAATTGTTGCAAGTTTGACTGGAGTTCTCTATACTGGTAGGCTGAGGAACGAGCAGGTCTCTAAAATAACTACTTTCTGCAGATTATGGTGGAGCCCCAGTTTATCGAGGTTGGCTCTCAGCGACTTCATTATGATCCCAGTATATTATTATCATTTTTATAATAATAATAATAAATAGCCTTACAAATCCAATAAGGGCGATGGCCTCCTACAATTTGCAGGGAATTGCTCAGTTTTAACTCATCAGGTGAGCAAGTCCTGAGGAGCATTCGGGTTCATTCTTTCTGATTGGGCCTTCTATATAGTTGTGTAGCTGATTAAAAATTAAGTAAATTATATTGCGTTGGTATAACATTCGCTACAACAATCTGCTATATAGAAACATATTCGTGCATTACACCTTAATTTCACATCAGTGGATGCAAATAAACATTTTTGCTAGACGGTATGGCAACAGGACCTGATGTTCGCTTTATCCAAATAGATCTTATTCCTCGTTCAATTTAACTGGGCACCTTTGCGTGTTGACCGACTGAAAAGCAACGAAGGCGACACTGCAGAAATGCCATCCCGGCAAGTGCAAGCAGGGAGAGCTACGCACGAGGTCTGATGAGTCGAGGTGGCGCCCAGAGCGACCCGCAGCGACGTCTCTACCTGTTCGGACGTGCCCCACGCTCCATGGACGCAATTACAGCCCTTCACATGACGTAACGAGCACATTCTGTGGTCAGTGTAGTAACTGCATTGAAATAGCTAGAGAGGTGTGCACGTTATTCAATTCGACATTAGGACACATTTACAGACACAACACTGTTTCGCCGTGTTGTGCAAAGCGCGTCTCAGCCAATGAGAGTAACCATGAGTTACTGTAACTCACATACGATTATTATTATTATTATTTCAATTTTATTAAATACTAATAATATACAGTATTCTTTATGTTCCACCCTGGCGAAATGTAAATATTATATGCCAGAAAAGTGTTTCATAATGAGTACAAGGTTTCATTATGATACAGTTTCTCCCACCAATCAGAGCTCAAGGAACAGTTGTGTGACCAATTAGGTGAGGATAGCACCGCACCTGCGCTCACTTCCATGGTCCCCTATTTTAAATTTCACTGCGTGGCGAGTGTCATAGTGAGGAGTTCCAGGAGGCCATGGTCAAATACAAGGTATTCTCTGCGTCCCATGCGCTCTGTTCAGTACATAAAACTGATGAAATCTCGACAGATAGTTATGAATATTTATGTTCGAACATAAAAAATTTATAATTATCGTCGAACATAAACAGTCGTATGCAACTCGCCTATAATGGTAATTAAGACTCTCTTAATTATTGCCATCAGAGGCTCGTTACAAAATGTACAATTGCGATATATCTAAGGGATCTATCGGCATATCCAACAAAGATTACTTGAGACATATTCATTTTTATAACATACTTATATTTTGTCCCTAAAGCAGTCGTCAACTACTGTCCCGGTGGGAAGAGATCTCTAGGTCACCACAGGAAAAGATAGCGTTAAAATGCAAATCTCTTGCATAGACCGTAACAGTGTTCTTCTAGGACTAATACGTGAAAGAATTATGACATACAGTTAGTATTTCAACACAAGAGTGCATGCAAAAGAGATGTTTTTTATTTTATTTTAGTTTTCCTATTTTGTTTTATATCTGTATATTCTAGCTACGCCTACAGTTATATGGACACCTGAGGAGGATGGATGAAAACAGACTCAGTAAGAAAATGTTTAACATCATTAATACACGTAAATTAAAGACCAGTTGTGTGAGAAACACAGGGGGACCTGGAACGATTCAAAATCTCTGAAGAAGATATTAAGGACAGAAATCAATGCAAAAATACAATCAGAAACATCAAATTTGAACAAGTCTCAAGAAAATAAACAATAGGAAAAAATGGACAGAGGGAAAGGAAGAGAAAACACAGTGAATTAATGAAGAGGTTTCGGGAAGTAAAGAGAAGAGTTAAAGGAAGTGAAGTTGTGATTGGCTCAAGTTCACACGCTTTCCCAAAGGGAAAATATCGATGATATGGGTGAGATCATGGGTAATGATGCTGCATCTTATATCGGCCAATACGGAGGAACTGTGCTTCGTTTGTGGCTTCCAGGGAATAATAGTGGCTTTACTTTTAGTGCTGAATGTGTGTTAGCGTTATCTAGTGTATGTGTTCCTGTGTAATAGTGTTTTAAAGTAATATTTAATATGAATTTTGTGCTATAAATGTCCGCCATCTTGGTAATTGCGACAATATTATTCCATAGATAACACTATTTAGAGGTCACTCCGTATATCTGACTAACACCATTGACCTAACTGTCTCCATTCTGTTTTCTTTTGTCATTGATCCCATGGAGGCCATGAATAGGATACGCACTATTCTGTATAGTCTCGGTGTTACCTAGGTCACAAAACCGGCCACTATTGTCAGCCATCTGTACGACCGGCAATGTGACGCTTTTGTACTAGACAGCATACTACATTATTACCTAGTCAGCTCACGTGGGGGTTTAGTTCCGAACTGAGTACGAGCTAAGCATAACCCTGCGTGAGACACTGGGAAGGGGGCCCTCAACCCCGACACGGCGCGTCCCGATGGCTGATGGGGAATTTCCTGTAGATATACAGGAAAGGTGCGAATAAGACCTAGTCAAATAAGCACCCGCGGATCAACTGAGGTGAATAAAACAATGGCCAACGGCTTCGATGGCAGAGGAGGACCTATGTCTCAATGGCAGCGAGGGCGGAAGAACCAAAATTGAAATCCACTTCGCGTCTGACTTGGATCGAGCGGCAAAGTGGTCAGCGTCTGCTTACCTAGTAGGTACGGCTGCATAGCTTATGTTCCAGGAACTAGCAATCCCTGGTCCTAAACTCCCAGTGGAAACACTGGATTAATCCTTGATTACAAGCAGTTATGATTCGTGCGAGTAACTACACAATTACCCCAGGTGGTAACCAATCCACCCGTCCATGGACGGCAACCATGTTTTCGGACTCTGGGGGACCTGGGCAACCACGATCACAGAGAAAGTCAGAGTTCTCTGGCAAACTACCATCAAAGACACGCACATACATCGGGTCCTTCAACATCAACACATTACTAAAACCAGGCAAACTACACACCTTAACATCAGAACTAGATTGACAAAGGATACAGATACTAGCTCTTCAGGAAACACGCTTTACAGATGAGAGCACACTAGACTATGGTAACTACCGTATTTTCAAAAGTAAAACGGACAAACGAATAAGGAAGAGGTGGCACCCCCCTCTTGGGTATGGCATTTGTAGTTCACAAGAGCATAGTTGATTCGATAAAAGAAGTCACTCCCATAAGTAATAGAGTAATGACTATGCGCATACAATGTGCGAACAAAAAATACACATTAATTAACGCACATGCCCCCACGAACATTTAAAATAAAAGGGACTTGCAGAAGGTAGAACAGTTCTGGTCTAAACTCGAAAAGATCGTGGCAACCGTTCCTAGAGAAGACACAAGGATATTACTAGGTGATTTAAATGCACAGATTGGCAAAGAAAAAGAATACCAAAAGACTGTAGGCAAATACACAGCTCATAAATTCACCAACAAGAATGGCATGATACTCATTGAACTGTGCCAACAGAACAACTTGAAGATAATGTCCACCTCTCTGAGGAAGCACCCTCGAAAACAGAAGACTTGGCGATCACCTGTGCAATCTCTTGGAGAATATCAGATCGACCATGTGGCCATCACACATCCTTTACAGAAAGAAATTCATGATGTGCAAGTTCGAAGAGGAGCCAATATTGACTCCGACCATTATCTAGTGCGAATCAAAGTGAAATTTACCCCGAAAAGAATCCACCCCAAGAAATCTCATCTTCAGAAATTTGACACGAAAAAGATAAAGGAAAGTAACATAACAGAGGAATGGGAAAAGGAAAAGGCAAGCACCTGGAAGCAGTTCCATGACAAGATCATTACGAGACCTAAAGAGACTATTCCATTGAAGAAGAATACGAAACACCCGTGGTGGGATTCTGCATGTGAAGAAGCACTGGAAATGAGAAAGAGAGCTTTTCAGAAATACAACAGTAAGAAGTCACTCGAGACTCAACAACACTATTTTCAGACCAGGAAGGAAGTGTCAAAAGTAATCAGACAAACTAAGAGGAAACACATGAAGGACCAATTGGAATCTATAGATCAAGACTTCCGAGATCACAAAACGCGAGATTTCTACAGGACGTTCACAGGAAGAATCTGAGGATACACCCCACAGAACTTGTGTTTCCGAAAACCAGACGGAAACCTAGAGTTGTCCAACCGGGTTAATTGTAGTGAACTGGCTCGGTATTTCTCTGAGTTACTCAATTGCGAGGAGCCATCATCACGATGGCCCAAAGAGACTCCCGTACATGTAAACCCTGAATCTCCACCACCTACTAAAGAAGAAATCCAGAGACACATTTTCAGACTCAAAAGTAACAGGGCGTCTGGAGAAGATGGCATAGTTGCAGAACTATTAAAGAACATAGGCCCAAATACACTTGAGGAGCTCACACTAATCATCATGGATATCTGGAAAACAGAAAAACTACCTGAAGAATGGAAATGTGCACTTATCCATCCGAGTAGGATATATAGGCCGAAGCTGGGACAGGGGCTAATGCGCAACATGGCCGCCGCGCGCAACCACTCTATGTTATTCTTATGGAGGGGACAGTCATAGCTGGGTCAGGGGCTAATGCGTAAGATGGCCGCCATACTCTGAAACCGTGAATAATGTCACAGGGGGAGGTCGGCCGTGTAGTTGCTAAATGGAATATTTATTATTATTATTAATTTTATTAGGTAATTATTGATTGATAGCTTGCCACGGTGGGTGAGTGGTTATCGTGTCGGACTACCAATCCCAAGCTTGCAGGTTCGCTCTTGGTCGTGGTAAGTGATTTTTGAAAGGCGGCAAAAATTAAGACACGCATGTCATACAATGTTGACATGTAAAAGAACCCAGGGAGAGGTCGGCTATGTAGTTGCTAAATGGAATATTTATTATTATTATTATTTTTTTATTATTATTATTAGGTAATTATTGATTGATCATGTACAATCAAGACCAGCCTTATATTGCCCCACTTTATGGTGTAGTGGCTAGCATTTTTAGCTGTTACTGTGGAGGCTCGGGTTCGAGTCCTGGCTCTGTCAAGAAATTTAATTCTAGGCTGAGGGTTGGAATGGGGGTACACTCAACCTTGTGAGGCAAAACTGACAGGAGCTGGCTTTTGATTCATACCGCAGCCATTCTGCCTAACCCAACTTCACCTAACCTAACCTAACCTAACCTAACCAAACGTAACGTAACCTAACCTTACCTAACCTAACCAGATCCCACCTTACCTTACCTAACCTAACCTTACCTAACCTAACCAAATCCCACCTTACCTAACCTAACTTAACTTCAAAGTCAGAAGGTACAATACATTTATTGTTTTTTATACCCTCATAAATTAGATATAGAGAATGTCCACCACGATTTAGATCCTCGAGCACACTTTTCTGACATATATCATTAAAACGTGTAGAAAGGAATGTCTGATAATTTTCACTATCACATAATACAAGTTCACCATACATTGTGTCCACTTTTTGAATGTTAATGATACGGAAAAGAGTATGCATTGGTAAATCAGTGAGCTTTTTTCTCTCTAATCAACAGTTCTACCCCCATAGCATTGTGAATATTTATTGTAGTAGCCTATAAAGAAACAAAAAAAATCATATCTATTACAGTTTAGCTATAAGTGACCAGAACCACTATAACATTTTATTCTAATAAGGAAATTTCCATAATGATAAGAAAAAAAAGCTTACCATAATGATGGATTGTGTGTAAGTAAACGTCCTTTGCTGCATGATGCCACTACTAAACTGATAGTCATACAACAGACAAGTGAGTTCATGTTTCGCTGACGTAATCGTATGTTCCCACGCACTTCCTGTGTGTTGCACGCGCCGTAGTGGCTAAATTTGAAACTAGATGAGATGATTTGCTGATGTAATCGTATGTTCCCCCGCACGCACACGCAAGCCCCTGTGGACGGGTCCTTGTGGACGAGTCCCTGTGGACGGGTCATTGTTGACGGGTCATTGTTGACAGGTCCTTGTTGACGGGTCCTTGTGGACGAGCCCCTGTGGACGGGTCCTTGTTGACGGGTCCTTTTTGACTAATCCCTTTAGACCGGTTCCTTTTGAATGGCTCATGACCCCTAATGCTATAATGAAATTAAACGTTGTTCCACATGATACGCAAGCAAAGAGCCGATCGCTACTATGAATTAACATTTATGTTTTTGTTTTGTTTTTACGCATGTGCACTTGGGGTTTTTGTAAGAGGGCGGGCTTTTTGAATACAGATTTATAAATGAGTTATTTATTTTTAAATTACCAAAAGATCCAAAACTAATAGGTAATTAGCTTTTTAACATTTCATGAACCAATAAGGCTATGGGACTTGTATTAGAGGTCGTTGGACTTGAGGTGACATTTTGTTTTTGAATCTATTATTATTTTTGTTAAAAGGGTCTAACTACACTTTTGTTAATATCTCGCTAACTAATAATCAGAGAGGGTCAAGTGAGGTGTCATGGGACTCAGGATGGTCAACCCTTTTCCATGACCAACGAATTTACCCAAAAGATTCAAAACAGCAAGGTCATTGACCTAAGATTTTATAAACTAATAATTGAATATTAACATGTGAGGTGTCATAGGACTTAGAATGGTCAACCCTTTCCCATGGCCAATGCATTTACCAAAAGTACCCAATACATCAAGGTCATTCACTTGAGATTTTATAAACTAATAATCGGGTACGAACATGTGAGATGTTTACCATGTGTGATGAAACATAGCTAGGTAGAGAAAGAATTAGTGTAGGCTACATGTATTGTGACTGACAAGTCTTTTACCATTGAAACTTGTTTTCAGATCAAACTGCAGTATAGAGAGAGTATAGGTTGCAGGTATGGGTTA
This sequence comes from Meconema thalassinum, assembly GCA_946902985.2. NCBI lineage: Eukaryota > Metazoa > Arthropoda > Insecta > Orthoptera > Tettigoniidae > Meconema > Meconema thalassinum. The sequence continues at coordinate 209,642,186 of OX336399.1, read as the reverse complement.
ATAAATGAGAAATGGTGTACGCAAACTCTGATTTATCAAGAATTAAGAGTAGACTATCTTTATTTGATTGGTTAAAGAGGATAGCTAAAACACAAAAATGCTCAGTGGTTACCGAGACAAAATGATCGCTACACACAACAAGCTTTAAATACTTGATGCTAATAATCAATACACACACACACTCGCTTGTTCTAAACTAAACTGTGTTGCTGTCAGTGCTCAGACAGTAGGCTGATGACGAAATGCATTGCTAACAGAAATATAATCATTTCCGGTTGTCTAATGTTACCAGCTATCCATTTATTTATTTATTTTTTGTGTTGCAGTGGTAAGCACTTTTAGCTCTTGTATTGGTAGTCTTAACTCGATTTCCAGGTCTGAGGCCTAGAACGAGTTGAACTAAGAAACAAGGGCATGGTGATGCAGTGGTTAAGCTGTTAGCCTTTTCACCAGAGGGTTCGATTTCAGGTTAATATGCATGTCATAAACATATTAAACAAAACAAAAACAGAGATAAGGTTTAAAACTGAATACATTTGTGACTTTTCAAATTATTACTTGGATTACAAATACAAAGATGAACTGGGTTTGATATACAGTTAATGCTGTCTATCACACACTCGACTGTAAGAAAGCCAAAAGAGCAAAAGGCTTAGGTAGAGCAGTGGTAAAATTGCTATATGTAGAGAACTACCTGGCAAAGCTATATCGCATAAACAGTGCAGGATACAATCCAGCAATCAAATTTGTATCTTGTGGAACAGAGAAATATACTTACGTGAGAAAATGCAAGTTCATGTGTAATATGACCTAACACAAAAGTGTTCACCTGGGCACGTGCACTATAAGAGCTAACAAGTCACATTCTGTTTAGTTCGTACGTAACGTTAGGTTAGGGCTAATGCACACACCCTAGTACACGAGGCACATGCCATTTGAGAGCAGGTCAAGGGATCTAACTTGGTGGATGAATGTGTTCTAACGAGTCATTTGTAGTTGAAAGAGAATAATACTTGTTCTTAAGATGTTAAAACTGAGGAGATGGTATGTACAGTAAGACGTCTTGTTATTTCCTGTGTAATATTACAGACATGGCAGAGAGCACACAGTTCTGTTGCTATGACTAGGCTGCAGTAATTTGAAACCCTACGTGTTCATTAAGACAATGGGTGATGATTATACAAAGTTAGCAGTCATTGGATATTACACAGGTGTTCCTTCCGGTGTCATGTTGCTGACATGTGAGAGCAGGTCAAGGGATCTAACTTGGTGGATGGATGTGTTCTAACGAGTCATTTGTAGTTGAAAGAGAATAATACTTGTTCTTAAGATGTTAAAACTGAGGAGATGGTATGTACAGTAAGATGTCTTGTTATTTCCTGTGTAATATTACAGATATGGCAGAGAGCACACAGTTCTGTTGCTATGACTACGCTGCAGTAATTTGAAACCCTACGTGTTCATTAAGACAATGGGTGATGATTATACAAAGTTAGCAGTCATTGGATATTACACAGGTGTTCCTTCCGGTGTCATGTTGCTGACATGGCAGAGAGCGCACAGTTCTATTGCTACGACGAACGCTATAGTAATTTGAAACCCAAGGTGTTGATCAAGACAATGGGTGATGATCATGCAAAGTCAGCAGTAATTGGATACCACACATCAACATTGACTAAATCATAAACGTGTTGTCATAACCAGCAGAAACCTCATTTAAAGATTTTAGATTTTACATTTTAAATTTAAGATTTTTTTTGATTTTTAGATTTTACTTTTTTCATTTTCCTAAAAGAGTAAACAACAAGGTCACATACCTAACCTCAGTTTTTAATGTCAGTTTTTAGTTTTTTTTTCAATTTGATAACATGGAAAACATGGAGTTTTTGCATTTTGTTGTTTACACATTTATTAATTTCACAATTTCCCATTTTCAGTTCTTAAAATGTTAGTTTAAATTTTTTCAATTTCATGATATTGAAACATGGATTTTCCAATTTGTTGTTTTCACATTTGTCAATTTACCAAATTCACATTTATAGTTTTTTTTTTAATTTCAGTTTAATGTTTTTTGTTCTATTTGTTAATATGGAAACATGGATTTTTTTTACAATTTGTGTTTTTTACATGTCATGCAATTTTTCTTATGCTAGTCTTATAGGTTACTGTACAACATGATCACTTTCCCACTGGATTTTTTTCTTTCATTTTGTTGTTTACACATATGCCAATTTTCCAATCCCCCATTTTCAGTTTTTTTTAATATCAGTTTTAAGTTTTTTAATTTCATAACATGGAAACATGGATTTTGCATTTTGTTGTTTACACATTTATTAATTTCACAATTTCCCATTTACAGTTCTTAAAATGTCAGTTTAATGTTTTTCAATTTCATGATATAGAAATATGGATTTCCCAATTTGTTGTTTTCACATTTATTAATTTACCAAATTCCCATTTACAGTTTTTAAAATTTCAGTTTAATGTTGTTGTTTTTTCTATTTGTTAATATGGAAACATGGATTTTTCCAATTTGTGTTTTACATGTTCATTTTGCATTAGGAGTGGAGAGAGGTGGGTAGTAATTAAAAATGTGCAAGCAGTGTCCATTGTTGACAGGTCATTGTTGACAAGTCCTTTTCATACAACAGAAAAGCGAGTTCATGATTCGCATGCATTACCTAAAATGTAATACCATGCAAGTGTTTAACATTTTACAACTAACCTGTTAGTATGATTTGCACACTACAAAGGTTATATCTGTTCTGGTAATAGAGTTATTTAGCGTTGGCTTTTATATTTAATATGTACAGTTTAAAGTGATAGAAAAGTGGTAGAAATGTGGTAGCAAAGTGGTAGAAAAGTGGTAGACAATTGGTAACAAAGTGGTAGAAAAGTGGTAGCAAAGTGGTAGCAAAGTGGTAGAAAAGTGGTAGAAAAGTGGTAGCAAAGTGGTAGAAAAGTGGTAGAAAAGTGGTAGCAAAGTGGTAGAAAAGTGGTAGAAAAGTGGTAGCAAACTAGAAAAGTGGTAGAAAAGTGGTAGCAAAGTGGTAGAAAATATTACATGTATTGTTAAGAAATAGTTTAAGCGGTTACATGGATTCATTACACAATAATTTTAGCATGACAAAGCTCATTTTCTATATCCAATAGTTCTTCCTCATATTTAGTATGAACAGTTTACACATTTACCAATTTCACAATTTCCCATTTACAGTTCTTAAAATGTCAGTTTTAAGGTTTTCAATTTCATGATATAGAAACATGGATTTTCCAAGTTGTTGGTTTTTTTTTCATTTATCAATTTACCAAATTCCCATTAACAGTTTTTTAAATTTCAGTTTAATGTTTTTTTTCTATTTGTCAATATGGAAACATGGATTTTTCCAATTTATGTTTTACATGTTCATTTTGCATTAGGAGTGGAGAGAGGTGGGTAGTAATTAAAAATGTGCAAGCAGTGTCCATTGTTGACAGGTCATTGTTGACGAGTCCTTTTCATACAACAGACAAGTGAGTTCATGTTTAACATGCATTACAAATTTTACAAATTAGCTTATGTGTTAGTTTATGTAAAATTCTTAGTTTCCAAAATATAGACAATTTTGAAAATTGGACTTTTTTCGGAAAAATGAAAAAAATGTTAAGTTTTGTTTTAACGTTAAATAACTTAAAGAACATTTGTTTGAGTATATATATGACTTTTTAGAAGGATACGTTTTCAAAACATCGCCTACTTTCACAATTAAACATTTTTGGATTTTGTCCCAGAGATCTGGGACTTGGTTTGTGGGTAGAGGGGGTAAATACCTGTCATTTATGTCAAACACACTTTTTTGTAAAATTCCTAGTTTCCAAAATATAGTCCATTTTAAAAAAATGAACATTTTTGGAAAAAATGTCAAAAATTCCATATTTTATTCTAACGATTAAGGATATAAAAGCCATTGGTTGAGTCTATATATGACTTTATAGAATGATTAGTTTTCAAAAATATAGCCTACTTTCCAAATATTTTTTAGAAAAATTTAAAAAAATATAATATTTTTCGACTAAGAATGGGATAAACGTAGGTGTTAGAGTTAACATATGACTTTATATGATTTTTTTTAGTTTAAACATATAGTCTACTTTCCCCCAATCACCTTTTTTTTTGGAAAAAACAAATAATGTTCTTGACTTGGCATGGGGTAGAGGTAAGAGTACGAGTTGAGAGTACCTTAGAGTACTTTAGATTTTTTTGAAAGTTTAGTGTGTTGTTGTTGCTTACAAACATGGCAGTAAGCATTATGTTGTGATAAAATGGACTGATTTACTTTCCAAGACCAAGAGAAAAATCCACTAAATGCATTGACAAAATAACTTGTCAAATAAACCAACACAAAATGCCCAACATAAGACCCCACACATAAACTAACACATAAGCTAATTTGTAAAATTTGTAATGCATGTTAAACATGAACTCACTTGTCTGTTGTATGAAAAGGACTCGTCAACAATGACCTGTCAACAATGGACACTGCTTGCACATTTTTAATTACTACCCACCTCTCTCCACTCCTAATGCAAAATGAACATGTAAAACATAAATTGGAAAAATCCATGTTTCCATATTGACAAATAGAAAAAAAAACATTAAACTGAAATTTAAAAAACTGTTAATGGGAATTTGGTAAATTGATAAATGAAAAAAAAACCAACAACTTGGAAAATCCATGTTTCTATATCATGAAATTGAAAACCTTAAAACTGACATTTTAAGAACTGTAAATGGGAAATTGTGAAATTGGTAAATGTGTAAACTGTTCATACTAAATATGAGGAAGAACTATTGGATATAGAAAATGAGCTTTGTCATGCTAAAATTATTGTGTAATGAATCCATGTAACCGCTTAAACTATTTCTTAACAATACATGTAATATTTTCTACCACTTTGCTACCACTTTTCTACCACTTTTCTAGTTTGCTACCACTTTTCTACCACTTTTCTACCAATTTGTTACCACTTTTCTAGTTTGCTACCACTTTTCTACCACTTTTCTACCACTTTGCTACCACTTTTCTACCACTTTTCTACCACTTTGCTACCACTTTGCTACCACTTTTCTACCACTTTGTTACCAATTGTCTACCACTTGTCTACCACTTTGCTACCACATTTCTACCACTTTTCTATCACTTTAAACTGTACATATTAAATATAAAAGCCAACGCTAAATAACTCTATTACCAGAACAGATATAACCTTTGTAGTGTGCAAATCATACTAACAGGTTAGTTGTAAAATGTTAAACACTTGCATGGTATTACATTTTAGGTAATGCATGCGAATCATGAACTCGCTTTTCTGTTGTATGAAAAGGACTCGTCAACAATGACCTGTCAACAATGGACACTGCTTGCACATTTTTAATTACTACCCACCTCTCTCCACTCCTAATGCAAAATGAACATGTAAAACACAAATTGGAAAAATCCATGTTTCCATATTAACAAATAGAAAAAACAACAACATTAAACTGAAATTTTAAAAACTGTAAATGGGAATTTGGTAAATTAATAAATGTGAAAACAACAAATTGGAAAATCCATATTTCTATATCATGAAATTGAAAAACTTTAAACTAACATTTTAAGAACTGAAAATGGGAAATTGTGAAATTAATAAATGTGTAAACAACAAAATGCAAAAACTCCATGTTTTCCATGTTATCAAATTGAAAAAAAAACTAAAAACTGACATTAAAAACTGAGGTTAGGTATGTGACCTTGTTGTTTACTCTTTTAGGAAATTGTAAAAAGTAAAATCTAAAAATCAAAAAAATCTTAAATTTAAAATGTAAAATCTAAAATCTTTAAATGAGGTTTCTGCTGGTTATGACAACACGTTTATGATTTAGTCAATGTTGATGTGTGGTATCCAATTACTGCTGACTTTGCATGATCATCACCCATTGTCTTGATCAACACCTTGGGTTTCAAATTACTGTAGCGTTCGTCGTAGCAATAGAACTGTGCGCTCTCTGCCATGTCAGCAACATGACACCGGAAGGAACACCTGTGTAATATCCAATGACTGCTAACTTTGTATAATCATCACCCATTGTCTTAATGAACACGTAGGGTTTCAAATTACTGCAGCGTAGTCATAGCAACAGAACTGTGTGCTCTCTGCCATATCTGTAATATTACACAGGCAATAACAAGACATCTTACTGTACATACCATCTCCTCAGTTTTAACATCTTAAGAACAAGTATTATTCTCTTTCAACTACAAATGACTCGTTAGAACACATCCATCCACCAAGTTAGATCCCTTGACCTGCTCTCACATGTCAGCAACATGACACCGGAAGGAACACCTGTGTAATAACCAATGACTGCTAACTTTGTATAATCATCACCCATTGTCTTAATGAACACGTAGGGTTTCAAATTACTGCAGCCTAGTCATAGCAACAGAACTGTGTGCTCTCTGCCATGTCTGTAATATTACACAGGAAATAACAAGACGTCTTACTGTACATACCATCTCCTCAGTTGTAACATCTTAAGAACTACAAATGACTCGTTAGAACACATTCACCAAGTTAGATCCCTTGACCTGCTCTCAAATGGCATGCGCCTCGTGTACTAGGGTGTGTGCATTAGCCCTAACCTAACGTTACGTACGAACTAAACAGAATGTGACTTGTTAGCTCTTATAGTGCACGTGCACAGGTGAACACTTTAGTGTTAGGTCATATTACACATGAACTTGCATTTTCTCACGTAAGTACATTTCTCTGTTCCACAAGATACAAATTTGATTGCTGGATTGTATCCTGCACTGTTTATGCGATATAGCATTGCCAGGTAGTTCTCTACATATAGCAATTTTACCACTGCTCTACCTAAGCCTTTTGCTCTTTTGGCTTTCTTACAGTCGAGTGTGTGATAGACAGCATTAATTGTATATCAAACCCAGTTCATCTTTGTATTTGTAATCCAAGTAATAATTTGAAAAGTCACAAATGTATTCAGTTTTAAACCTTATCTCTGTTTTTGTTTTGTTTAATATGTTTATGACATGCATATTAACCTGAAATCGAACCCTCTGGTGAAAAGACTAACAGCTTAACCACTGCATCACCATGCCCTTGTTTCTTAGTTCAACTCGTTCTAGGCCTCAGACCTGGAAATCGAGTTAAGACTACCAATACAAGAGCTAAAAGTGCTTACCACTGCAACACAAAAAATAAATAAATAAATGGATAGCTGGTAACATTAGACAACCGGAAATGATTATATTTCTGTTAGCAATGCATTTCGTCATCAGCCTACTGTCTGAGCACTGACAGCAACACAGTTTAGTTTAGAACAAGCGAGTGTGTGTGTGTATTGATTATTAGCCTCAAGTATTTAAAGCTTGTTGTGTGTAGCGATCATTTTGTCTCGGTAACCACTGAGCATTTTTGTGTTTTAGCTATCCTCTTTAACCAATCAAATAAAGATAGTCTACTCTTAATTCTTGATAAATCAGAGTTTGCGTACACCATTTCTCATTTATTAACCCATACCTGCAACCTATACTCTCTCTATACTGCAGTTTGATCTGAAAACAAGTTTCAATGGTAAAAGACTTGTCAGTCACAATACATGTAGCCTACACTAATTCTTTCTCTACCTAGCTATGTTTCATCACACATGGTAAACATCTCACATGTTCGTACCCGATTATTAGTTTATAAAATCTCAAGTGAATGACCTTGATGTATTGGGTACTTTTGGTAAATGCATTGGCCATGGGAAAGGGTTGACCATTCTAAGTCCTATGACACCTCACATGTTAATATTCAATTATTAGTTTATAAAATCTTAGGTCAATGACCTTGCTGTTTTGAATCTTTTGGGTAAATTCGTTGGTCATGGAAAAGGGTTGACCATCCTGAGTCCCATGACACCTCACTTGACCCTCTCTGATTATTAGTTAGCGAGATATTAACAAAAGTGTAGTTAGACCCTTTTAACAAAAATAATAATAGATTCAAAAACAAAATGTCACCTCAAGTCCAACGACCTCTAATACAAGTCCCATAGCCTTATTGGTTCATGAAATGTTAAAAAGCTAATTACCTATTAGTTTTGGATCTTTTGATAATTTAAAAATAAATAACTCATTTATAAATCTGTATTCAAAAAGCCCGCCCTCTTACAAAAACCCCAAGTGCACATGCGTAAAAACAAAACAAAAACATAAATGTTAATTCATAGTAGCGATCGGCTCTTTGCTTGCGTATCATGTGGAACAACGTTTAATTTCATTATAGCATTAGGGGTCATGAGCCATTCAAAAGGAACCGGTCTAAAAGGATTAGTCAAAAAGGACCCGTCAACAAGGACCCGTCCACAGGGGCTCGTCCACAAGGACCCGTCAACAAGGACCTGTCAACAATGACCCGTCAACAATGACCCGTCCACAGGGACTCGTCCACAAGGACCCGTCCACAGGGGCTTGCGTGTGCGTGCGGGGGAACATACGATTACATCAGCAAATCATCTCATCTAGTTTCAAATTTAGCCACTACGGCGCGTGCAACACACAGGAAGTGCGTGGGAACATACGATTACGTCAGCGAAACATGAACTCACTTGTCTGTTGTATGACTATCAGTTTAGTAGTGGCATCACGCAGCAAAGGACGTTTACTTACACACAATCCATCATTATGGTAAGCTTTTTTTTTCTTATCATTATGGAAATTTCCTTATTAGAATAAAATGTTATAGTGGTTCTGGTCACTTATAGCTAAACTGTAATAGATATGATTTTTTTTGTTTCTTTATAGGCTACTACAATAAATATTCACAATGCTATGGGGGTAGAACTGTTGATTAGAGAGAAAAAAGCTCACTGATTTACCAATGCATACTCTTTTCCGTATCATTAACATTCAAAAAGTGGACACAATGTATGGTGAACTTGTATTATGTGATAGTGAAAATTATTAGACATTCCTTTCTACACGTTTTAATGATATATGTCAGAAAAGTGTGCTCGAGGATCTAAATCGTGGTGGACATTCTCTATATCTAATTTATGAGGGTATAAAAAACAATAAATGTATTGTACCTTCTGACTTTGAAGTTAAGTTAGGTTAGGTAAGGTGGGATTTGGTTAGGTTAGGTAAGGTTAGGTTAGGTAAGGTAAGGTGGGATCTGGTTAGGTTAGGTAAGGTTAGGTTACGTTACGTTAGGTTAGGTTAGGTTAGGTTAGGTTAGGTTAGGTGAAGTTGGGTTAGGCAGAATGGCTGCGGTATGAATCAAAAGCCAGCTCCTGTCAGTTTTGCCTCACAAGGTTGAGTGTACCCCCATTCCAACCCTCAGCCTAGAATTAAATTTCTTGACAGAGCCAGGGCTCGAACCCGAGCCTCCACAGTAACAGCTAAAAATGCTAGCCACTACACCATAAAGTGGGGCAATATAAGGCTGGTCTTGATTGTACATGATCAATCAATAATTACCTAATAATAATAATAAAAATAATAATAATAATAATAAATATTCAATTTAGCAACTACATAGCCGACCTCTCCCTGGGTTCTTTTACATGTCAACATTGTATGACATGCGTGTCTTAATTTTTGCCGCCTTTCAAAAATCACTTACCACGACCAAGAGCGAACCTGCAAGCTTGGGATTGGTAGTCCGACACGATAACCACTCACCCACCGTGGCAAGCTATCAATCAATAATTACCTAATAAAATTAATAATAATAATAAATATTCCATTTAGCAACTACACGGCCGACCTCCCCCTGTGACATTATTCACGGTCTCAGAGTATGGCGGCCATCTTACGCATTAGCCCCTGACCCAGCTATGACTGCCCCCTCCATAAGAATAACATAGAGTGGTTGCGCGCGGCGGCCATGTTGCGCATTAGCCCCTGTCCCAGCTTCGGCCTATATATCCTACTCATCCGTTATACAAGAAAGGTGACAGAACGGATGTGAATAACTACAGAGGGATTTCTCTCCTTCAAGTCACCTACAAGATTATCTCCGCGTGTCTTCTTCAAAGAGTACAAGAACAGCTTGAACACAAAATTGGTGAATATCAAGCTGGTTTCCGACCTGAGCGTTCTTGTGTTGAACAAATTTTTAACTTGAAGACGATATTGAAATATAGAGCGACCCGAAGCTCTCCGATCATTTGTAGTTTCATCGACTTTAAGAAGGCGTACGATTCGGTCGATCGACAATCTCTCTTTAAAATCTTAGAAGAACTAGGACTTGATCCAAAGATATTAAGACTCGTGAAGGAAACACTCACGGACACGAAGTCAAAAGTAAAATTTCTGGGTGAATTATCAGAGCCCTTTGCGATTAAGACCGGCGTGCGACAGGGTGACGGATTGTCACCACTGCTCTTCAACCTTGTTCTAGATAAAGTCATTCGAGAATGGGAGAAGGACTTGAATGCCCCGAAGCTCTGGAAACCCATTCAACTTGGACGAAAGAATGATGACATCAAGGTACGTTGTTTAGCTTTCGCAGACGACCTAGCGATACTAGCAGACAGTGATATTTTAGCGATCAAACAGATTGAAGTCCTCAAGGAATGCGCTGAGAAAACTGGGTTGCAAATCTCATTCGAGAAGACCAAGTTTATTTGCACTAGGTTCGACATCCAGGAACTACAAACAAAATACGGGCACAACAAACGGGTTCCACACTTTAAATATCTCGGTGAGATCCTAGAACCAACAGGATTGGAAAAGGAAGCTCAGAAAGTTCGATTACTAAAACTCAAAAGAGCGTATTGGAGAACCCGTGACATCTATAACAAGAAATGCATGTCCATACATACAAAAATCAAACACTATAATACGGTTATTAAACCTGAAGTGCTGTATGCAAGTGAAACCTTGGTACTTAATAAGAAAGGTGATCTGGAAAATATCTTGAAGGAGGAAAGAAAGATTTTGAGGAAAATTCTGGGCCCAGAGAAAAGTGAAGAAGGGTATAGACTCAAATCACGCAAAGCCACGGAAAAAATATCCAACCTCGCCGCAGACATCAGGAAACGAAGACTGAAATTCTATGGACACGTTCACAGACTCTCATCTTCAAGGTTAACTCACAAAATTTGACATACTCTGGAAAACTGAAGAACGTATCTTGGATACAAGATGTTAAAAATGACCTGGAAAAGGCCCGGATAGAAACGTCAGAAATACTAGACAGCAATGTCTACCGTCAGAAGATAAATAAATGGGTGGTACAGCCAGAGAATGAAGTCCCCAGAAGATCGGGGACTAAGTGGTCAGAAGAAAGGAAACAAGCGCACAGTGAAAGAATGAAAGCAATATGGTCTGTTAGAAAGGCGAATCATAAATGTAATGCGTGATCCAATAGGGTCCATACGCACATAATAATAATAATAATATACTAGCTGCACCCGGCATGCATTGCAATGCCAATCAAAGAAAGTGTTGGCGTCGTAACTTTGTTTGTTGAAGAGCTTTTGAATACACAATATTTTTTTCTGTTTCCGTTAACTGCCTCTAAAGTTTTGTAAAATGGATTTACTGTCTCAAAGACATTCGTGAAAGCGTGCTCAACAACTCACCAAAGTTCCATCGCAATCGGATGGTATATGTACACATAAGGGACGAATAAACTAACATTCGTTTCTATATATTGTGCCCATTTGGGATTGGCACAAGATCGAACCCCTGATCCTTTATGGAGAAATATTCTATGACTTTATAAAGATTACAGAGCATATAAGAGTAAACCCACTGGTAGAGGAACCGTAGGGACAGCTCAAGTGGAGGCAGCTGGTCAGGTCAGACACATAAACACCCTTAAAGGTGACAGTTTAAAAGCACAGAAGCATTAAGGAAACTATTAAAACTTTAGCGAGAGTCAAAGTTGAGAGGCCATAAATACCACTCGAAATTCCGATGTGCCAGCGACTTCACCAAAATTATGACTTTTCGGGAGGGCAAGCTAAGAGGAACTTTTTCTCGAGAGGCTCTTAAAAACTTAGCCCTGGAATGTGAATAATCTGCAATTTTCACACGCACAGAGAGAGAGGGGCTTTACCATATTAAACTTAACAAAATAAACCCACCAGAATTGTTAAATCTAAAGTGAGACAAGAAATGGGAACGAGAAAATCAGTAAGTTGGCAGGCCTGAAGAAGGCACTTGAAAGACTGCAAGCTAAGAGAAAATGTCATCATAAATCGAGCGGAAGACTATCTGCGGACGAAAAGAGTAGTTAGGCTGGCCCTGCAGAGAGGATAATATCTAATTAAATTAATTAAAAATTAACTAGCGAAGGATTTTCATTCCGCCAGCCGGCAATCAAAATATATTTATAAACTACACCTTAAATTAAATTATGGAAGGAATTAGACCACGGAATCAGGAATTCATCTCCCAAATTTGTAGAGAACAAATTTCTAGACAGAAACGAATAAATAGGGAGCAGTCGAGCGAAGAAGGGTCAGTTACAGGCAGTCATCAGTCAGTTAAAGTCCGTCTTCATTTCAGTCAGTCGAACGAGAAGCCATGCCGGAGGGCATGTCGTAATCATCAGTCGAGAGAGAAACTTGGCTAGAGGCAGGTGATACGAGAATTATCAGAGACCAGAGTTCGAGTGCGCTACGCAAGTAGACAGTTTTTAACAGCCTCTGTATAGGCATGTTATTTAAAAATTAATCAGTACGAACAAGTAAGGTCTAGCCTCGGGAACGAAGCGTGCAAGTCCGCAAGAAAATCATAAGCACTGCAATCAGAAACACTATAATTCGAGTCTCGTAAGAGACAAGACCGGTATAAAGTGCGATAGGCAGCGAAATAGTATTGGTTCGAAACCAAACCGCGCACTAACATAGGAAAGGCAGAAGATGCGAAAGTATCTTAAGAACATTTACGGACGAAGTGCGGAAAAGTGAGGACAATATAGGGGTTAGCAACTCCGAACACTGACTGTAGAAAGAGAAACTATAGCGCGCAGAAAAAGACAGTTAAGGTAAAGAACAATTATCCAAGTAAAACGCCGGAGGACGTAGGTTCAACAGTCAGAACATTTAATACGATCTTCAGGGAAGATCACGTTAGAAGGAAGAGGAACTATAAAATTGCGATAGGCAATTGTGAAGCAAACGTAAAGAGCGATAGCAGAAGGACAGATGGAACATTAAGAAGTAGAGAGAAAGCTATCATAGAAGGAGGTCCGAAAAGAGACAATTACGAGATCGGGAGTACTAGGAAGAGACTTACCGAAGGGGAGGATGATAGGACCACACGTTCAAAGCGGTACAGGGAGAAACTATCCATGTTGTTTTCCACCAGATTGTACGCTGAGAATTGGTCCGTGTTCCATTGTAAATAGTATTTAAGTGAATTTTTATTGTGTTTTTATAAGTGTTAATAAGTGAAATTTAGAAAATTTATCAAGATATTGTCGTGTGTAAACATAATGACCAAGTGTTTCAAAGGGTCTATTATGATAGAAAAATGAAGTGCTGAAGAATTTAAGTGGGTGAAATCATCCAGAAGTCACGTCATGAGCTGAAATATGGGTGAGTCAAAATGTTAATAATATCAAGGTGATTGTATCATATGTTATTTCAGTGAATTTATGTATGAAATGTATGCACGACGAGTAATCAAATAATAATAATGAGGTGTCAGAAGGCAACCGCCATGACGGTTTGCAAAAATGTTAAAAATAATGATAAAAGTGCAAAAATGATAATAATAATAATGTTGAAAGCCCGTAAAAATGGTTAAATAACGATGAAATTATGATCTAAATGGAGGAATCGAATGTAATAACTCAAATGGCAAATAAATGCCTGCCAAATAAATGAAGTAGCGTAAATAAAACAAGCACCGTTAAAGTAATGATAATAATAATAAATATTGAGTTGTACATTCCAAAATAAGAAATGTTGAGTTTTATTCACCGAAACGTTAATGTTAAAATAAATAATTGCATTCCGCAAAGTAATAATGAATTAATGAAAGTTGATCAACAATAATAATAATAATAAAAAACTCGAGTTGAATGATCAAGTAAATATAATAAATGAAATAATTGAAATAATTGAAGGATCATTGGGATACCTTAATATGATGATAAAATAACGCTATCCAGCAATTAATAAGAATAATGCGCTAAAATTATCGGTGTTATCGAACACCAGAAAAATGAAGTGTGAAGTTATGAGCAATTGAGCTACGGTAAAGTAAAATGCTAATGCGAGCAAAGTTGGGAAAGACGCTAGGACGATCCAAGGTATTTAAAAGTTGTGTTGCCGTAAAAGGCCTATAAAGAATAAATGAGTTTAAGTGCTAGCAAGTGAAATGAATATATCCTGTGTCGTGCGTAGGTTTGGAAATAAAAGGTATAATTGTCGGAAAGTCGTCGATTTTGTTGTGCGAGTGTTCGACCCCTTGATCGAACAGGGATTCGAATCAAGAGCATTATAGTTGAGAAGTGTCGGTATTGTTGAGCGAGGGTTCGACCCACTTAATCGAACAAGGGTTCGAGTTAAGGGTATTGTTGTTGCAATCTAAGTTCCGCCGGGCAATTGCTAAATATGTATATGGAAAGTACTAGAGCTCCTACGATATGTGTTTCAACTGGAGGTCCACTGAGGTGTACCTGAGCCCAGATTCACATGGCCTGTACTATACCAACGACGCTATATAAACCGACCAAATAAAGTATGTGGAATGAAAGGTAATGAGTTATAATCTCAAACTATGGCACGTGTCACAAGGAAAGTGGAATGAATATGAATAAATAAGGGATAGTTAATGAAGTAATGTGGTAGCTTGGATTTTCATAAGCTTTTGTTTTAAAGGGGAACGAAACAGTTGAAAGTTAAATTATATGATTGAGGCGCGGAGGAGGTCATAAATCACGTTGTACGAGGGGTTAGAGCCGCTGGCCGACCACTCCTAAACGAGAAGGGAGAATATAATAGAGATTTGTATACAAAGGTTAGGGTGTTGAATGGATACTAGGCGTTATCGCGGAACATGCAAATTATTAAATATGAGGTGCTATGTAATTGTGAATGAAATAATTAAACTAGTGGGTTTTTGAAAATCATCCCACATTAAATTTGTAAAAATCGGATAATATTTGACCATAGTATTCAAAGATAAGTTGATCATTAAATATTCGATTCCTACCTTAAGATACACGTGAAATATAAAACGGGTTAACTCAAATTTGAGTTTATAAGGTAACTGAAAAGTGTAAATAATAGCATATGATACATCACTAATAAACCACCCTACTGCATGGAAATGAATTGTGACGGGACGTGAATTCAAGGATGGGCATGTATTTATTTTCAAAGTGTTAAATTGTTGTGAAAACTGAGGCTTACTGATTAAAGTAACAGAACTTAAATGCATGATTATAAAGAGATTTAAAGTAAATAAAGTATGAATAAAGCCCAGAAGGGATCTTAATAATACAGTTAATTGTCTGCAAAGCCTTAGATAAAAATGATACAAAGTGATAGGCATGCTCTATGTCTCAATAAATAAAATATTGCGGAGAGAAATCTAGATGAATACTCAATGATAAAGAGATACCTAAGCAAGGTAACGCGATAATATAAATTTATATGAATTTATTCTATATTTGATAATTTGATAATTGGAATTCTCCAGAAATGTAAATGTTTGTAAAGTATTTGTAATATTCCTGGGAGTTTTTATAAAATAAACTCATGTCTTTTATAACATGTTTGTTTTTCAATGTAGTCTTGCAGATCCTAAGACAAGTGCTATCATATCCAATGTGAAATCACGTTGTGGGTGGAAGTAACATGCCCCGAACCGCACAGCTAGCCAGCACGTGATTGAGCATTTCCATATGAGATGGGTACAATATAAAGTAGATATTGTATGTAACATATTACAAGTGATAGCGAATGAGAAAAATATTATTGTGAATAATTAGAAACACAAATAGCCTAGTTACACTATGTCAATTGGTGATCTAAGTATTACCTTAGTGTTATATCACTATAGTACTTACAATGAAAAGTTTATGTTGTAAATTAAGTTTATTTAGGTAATAATTTTTAAGAAGCATAATAACAAATTGTTTAGATCCGCAATATTTAGTCGGTTCTCAATATCTACGAATCTATTACAGCATTCAAACTGAAATGTTGTATGTTGATAGAGGCAATTAACATAAGTAGGATATGAGAAATTAGGCTTTAGTTCTTCACGGAACTACTTGTTACTTCTTGTGTCCTAATCATGCGATTTAAGTTTGAATACCACACGTAAACAATAATCTTCATCTAATAGTAGACTACATAAATCTACTGCCTACATATATAAAAATCTCGTTTTTACTTCATGTGTCCTAATCATGCGATTGACGTTTGAATACCACACATACACAATAATCTTCATGTAATAGTATATAAATAAAAATCCAACATGGCGACCATCCGAAATATTTAGAGGGTTCTCAATATTTACGAATCTATTACAGCGAAATTTTGTATGTTGATAGAGGCAATTAACATAAGTAGGATATATGAAACTAGGTAATTTAGTTCTTTACGAAACTACTTGTTTTTATCATTTTTTCTAGGAACAAACTGAAAGGGGCGGGTCGATCGCTAACGAACTCGCTTTTGGATCTTCTGCCCGAAGTTCGATTTCCTCAAAGTTAATAAACAATTTAGTGCATCATGATGCCTATATTCGTCAGCCAAATACCTAACATTTTCATGAATAGATGTGAATATACCTAGCATGTCCAGGAAAATTTTCCAGAGAATTATGTATCCAATGAGGTTAAACGGTTTCCTTCGTAACCCAGAGGCAAATAAAAAATATTATCCGCCATGTTTTGTATGGGCATACCAGCACAAACCCGTCCACATTTAAACTCGGTAGCTGACGTTTGGTATTCCGAGTTTCGAAACTTGGTATTGACAGTGGCCATCTTGAGTGGTGATTTCCTCGGTCATTTCTATACTCAATGCTGGGATGGTATATTAGTTCAATACTCACAATCATTGACGATAATTTAGACTATTAATTTAAATTTAAATTGCACAGACCACTTCAATCGTCAAAATACCACAGGTCTTCTACATATCGGGGCTAAATACCTATCAGCGAAGAAAATAACAACGGGAAACAGGAATGCACGTTGTTGTTTTAATCTTTATAGAGTCTGAGTAATTTGATTTTTGTTGTTGTAGATTCAGTTTAAGGGCTTGGAACATCTTGGTCATCCGCCCCGTGTAGTTGGGTGTGTGTGGAACTTGTCAGATAATCTGTATTTACTACTCTAGTAGTGAAGCAATTTGGATTTCCAACTACAAGGTTGTAGTGAAGACAAATATCCCCACAGTTGTCCTTGGAGCGTTCAATTACTCGATACATTTCACTTTGAAAATCTCACATGCTATGACTGGGAATCGAACCCAGTCAGCCATGGTGAAAGGCCAACAGCTTGACCGCTGCACCACCACGCTCCACCCTGAGGATGCTGTGAAAGGTTCTACTCATAGGGTTAGTACTGCTGTCCTGACTCAGTGAGGAAAGCAATGGCAAACTACCTCACTCCTCATCATGCCTAGTATTCCTCATTTGTGTGTTTCTACCACGTAACCTATGGTGGTACTTTTTGAGGATCCAAACAGCCTCCTAACAGCCAATGTTATGTTGGTGTCGTAACTGCTGGAGTGAACGTTCATATTCAAGTAGAAGGCATCTCTACAATGATAGCATTGGTCTCTCGCTTATTTTTCCAAAACGGCCGGTTCAATTTTATAAAAATTCCCAAATGAAATGCCATTGGGTATTTGGTTGATTGGTTACTCAGTTTTGGGGCTGGGACAACTCGGTCATGTAGCGCCGTGTACTTTGTGTGTATGTGTATAACCGGTGTTAATTGTGATGGCTGTATTAGTGTGTGTTATCTGTTTTTAATTCTAGTAATTCAGCACCTGGAGGCGAACCTTGGAACTAATATAGCGTTATCAAACTAACCTACAAATTTTAGCTTCCACAAGTGTAATTAGTGGAAGGTTCTTTTTCATGCCATAAATCTATGACATGTGACCGCCGGCTTTACTTCCCCTCCGAAGGGATTTTCAACGCTCTTAAAAAAATCCGACGACTTCGGCCGGGCATTGGGAATTTAACTATGAACATTTTCAACTACAGTAAACTCCCGATTATCCGCGGGAGTGACTGGCGCGGTTACCATGGATAATCGAATTTCGCGGATAAGCCGCAAAATTGCTGGTAATGGTGAAACAAAGGTCGAAGGCACTAAAAAACAACACACAAGTGCTTTAAATAAGTTTATTATACAATAAAAGGACGTATATGATAACAAAACTCAGTCGATGTTATGTGTGTTATTAAAAAGTCTTGTTTACTGTTCAACAACAAAAATCGGTCATTTGCTTTTTTGCTTTTTCGTAGTGAAACACTATTTCTTTATTTGTGATTTGAGTTTTCTCAACACCATCTTGTCACAAAGTGTTGCGTCGTCTTGCTCTTCAAGGTATTGAAGAATCCTGTCAATGTGTCCTAATGCTGCATCATGAGTAACGGTCCACACGTACAGTGTGTATACCGATATACAGTACAGTACTGTACAGTAATACTGAACTACTGTACACGTTTCGTAATGTACTGTATTTGCGATTTACGATTTTTATTACGTTTAAGTATTTGTTAACTTTATTTCAATTTTTGAGAAATAATTTTCGGTTTCAAAACCTTCCTTTTTTTATAAAAAAAAATGTTCTCCTACTGGCACCACGGATAAACCGCCCGCGGATAATTGAGAGTTTACTGTAATAATATTTATGATGGATAGTTGAGAAAATCTGTAAAGGGGAGGTTATTTTTTTCTTTTCTAGTATATGGCTTTTAGTGCCGGGAGTGTCCGGGCTCATGTTCGATTCACCTGAGTTTGTAGCTGCTTCTATGTGGACACCCTATATGTACCGTCGCGTGTGGAGTGTTGTCTGTGAATGTAAGGACAAGGAATTTTAAGGTAGCGGCTGAGGCCGATAGTTAAGGACCAACCCTGTCATTTAACTGGGAGGAAGATGGGGAAACCACAGAAGACAGTCGTAAAGATTGCAGGCGGGATGATTCGAACCTCCTAGCCTCCCGGATGTAAGCAACTGCCTGCAGCCACGCCCTTACGACCACGGCTAACTCACCCGGTTGTTAATGGAAGAAAGACAATTATCACAGACTAGTTGGCTCACGCCGAGAGAGGTGACATCGTATCCCCACTGGTGTGGGTCGGCGTCACTCTGAGATCACTCTCGGCTGCCAGTTCGAATCCGGTCACGGGCATTGATGTGTGCGTTGTCTTTAATTGTAAGTCCATTGCATTTTTATTTTTTTAAAGTTGATTTACCCTCCAGGGTTGGCTTTTGCCTCGGACTCAGCGAGGGATCCCACCATTACCGCCACCAGGAGAGTGTCTTGGAACTTGAAGCACCTGGGATACAACTGGGGAGGTGGAACCAACACCTTGCCCAGGCGGCCTCACCTGCAGAGCGAACAGGGGCCTCATGAGGGATGGGAAGATTGGGAGGGATAGGCAAGGAAGAGGGAAGGAGGCGACCGTGGCCTTACAGTAGGTAGCATCCCGGCATTTGCCCGGAGACCAAGTGGGAAACCACGGAAAACCACTTTGAGAATGGCTGAGGTGGGAATCGAACCCCCTCTACTCATTTGGACCACCCGAGGCTGAGTAAACCCCGTTCCAGTCCTCAAACCACATTTCAAATTTCGTAGCAGTGCCGGGAATCGAACCTCGGACCTCCTGGGTGCCAGGTAAGCACGCTGACCACTACACACCGGAGACGACGAATATACTAATTTAATCATTTTAAATAATTTTAACTATTCTTCTAAAATGAGAAGATAGTATCGATTAATTTATAAAAACTAAGCTGGTATCGATATCCCTGTTGCCCATAACACCGTCCACTTAGCAGTAAGTAGCATTCCTGACTGCCATCGTGGAATTTTGGGTTTGATTCCCGGCTCTGGTCTAGGCTTCACTCAGCCTCGTGAGGAAAAGCCTCATCCATCCCATTACTGCTTCTACTCCAGGCGAATGCAAGTATGGTACCTAAATTACGGCCTCGGCCACCCCCTACCCTCAATTACAAATACAGACAGACAGTGTTTTAGCCACCAGGTCATCGGAAAACAGACAAGTAAAATGACTACTTATAATAATAACTTCTCTGAATGTTGGCAACTACCGTGAGGTTACCCCAAACAGATTTTGCACACTCCGAAGCCATTAAGCTGGCGCAATTCCTCACACAAAGTTGTTGAAATTTGTCTGCAACATATATTAGCTCTTGTAATTGCAAAAGTTTGTTTTCAAAAACTTTGCCGTCTGCCTTTTTTAGCGCAACTCGCTCTCCCTAGTCTACTGTAGTCGTTTGAATTGCTAATATAGCGACAGGGCCTCTGCTAAGGTAGCTTGCATTCTGTCTCACTCACTTCATAGTTAACCTTCCATAGGGGAGAATATTATGAAGGATATGGTATTACAGAATATTTGTATTTATTGAAATTTAGTTTAATTATTTCAGCTTAAATTTTATGATTTTTTTTACCTTATAATTTTCATGTTTGTCTTCATAATTTTAATGTTTAGCCTACTTTTCACATTTTGCAAAAATGGGGAAAAAGTAGACTTATGAGATCGATCCGGGAAAATGTGTGTCTGTCTGTCCTTCTGTCTGTCTGTCTGGCTGTGTGTGTGCCCCCCCCCCCCTATCAACTCCTCAACGGCTGCAACAATCGAAACCAACTTTAGTATGAGTAAAGATGTATACCGGAATATCTCAAGCCCAAATTTGAAAATGATGTCAGTGCTACCAACTGCTGAAAAAACACACTAGAAGTTTGAGCTCATTGTTAGATATCTTGGAAGGTGTGCATGGGAGCTATTCCAAAATTGGCACATATGTAGATAATACTATTTCAGTTTAATTTCCAGGAGGACATACATGACAGTGTTGTTAAAATATTTTTAAGACTTCTGATAGGTCCAATTTTTAAATGCGTATAACTTCGACACTATCAATTGGATTTCAACCAAATTTTGTATGTAATATGTGTACATAAATAGATATAACTGTGCGTATTCTTAAGAGCCATCAGGGCTGCCAACTGTTGATTATTCCTCTCTCTTTTTTATCCAAATACCAATATATCAGAAAGTATGCAAGCCGACAGCTTTAAACTATGCACACGTATAGTACCTGATATTTTAGATTAATTTGGAGTAACTTATATACGTCAGTTCTACCTTCATGATTCTAAGCGTGCTGATAAGACCAATTTTTAAATTCATACAACTTCTATACTATCAGTTGGATTTCATCCAAATTTCGTATGTGCTATGTGTACCATAACAGATATGACTATAAGTATTCTTAAGAGCAATGAGGGCTGACAACTAATAATAAATGTTGTCTATATTTTTTTGCCCTAATATTCTAGATAGGTTCATATACTGTAGATTAATCATTGGCATGATTCTTAATTTTAAGAAAAGTAGGCTCTTTAGTTCGTCACGGAACTACTTCTTAAGACATTGTGAGGACTGAAGCCATTTTTCAGTGTTGCCTCAGTAAACAAGAGTTTGGTGCTTTTCAGTCGGTCAACACGAATGTACCCAAAAGAGATGGGTTATGCCCTAATCGTGAAAAAAAATTACATGAGATTAATAAATTCACTAGGATGACCAGTTTCGATCATCAAGCGATCATCATCAGATCCATTACACTTAGGCTATAACATCTATGTTTGAATATACAGGTGAAAATATTTACAATATGTACAGTAATTTAGTTGCAGTGTTGGTAATGGAACTTGTCAGTGTATGTTAGTTGTGATCTATATGATGTTCGGTGAAATGCTGAAGGTGGTGATAGAACTCCGGAATTTGCCTGTTTGGAGTGACTGTGTGGTTGTTGTGAATGGTCAGCTCTGATTGTACAGGCTACTTATCTGGCTAGGGGCCTTGTGCAGTCCGGCAGCGAGCAGTTCACTCCAAACAGACGAATTCCGGAGTTCTATGATCACTTTTTGCATCTCACCAAAAATCATATAGATCACAACTAACAAATACCAACGAGTTGCGTTACTAATACAGCAAATAATTAAGTGTATATATTGTAAATATTTTCACCCGTATTATCAGACGTAGATTTTATAGCCTAAGTGTAGGCTAATGGCTCTGATGATGATCGCTTGACGATCGAAACTGGTCATCCTAGTGTATTTTTTTACATTCAAATTGACCCACTATGGACTACGGAGTAACAATCAAAATCAATATTTCGTTCTTGATCGTCTGCCAGCTTTGATGGACTGCCAGTATCTCTTGAGCCCATCACTCAGCGCCTTCTTCCCATCTTCTGAAAGAGGTCCCCTCCGTCTTTTGGGTTCTGCCCCTACCTTAAATCCCTGGTAAGTTTTGATTAGGTGATGTTCGTAATTTTGCTATCCGGAATACCAATTTCTATAAGGTCTTTGTTGCATTCTTCGAACCTTGCCAATTTTTTCCTCTTTGGTTTCACGAAATTCCAAATTTTCTTAGTTAGACGATCGCTGGACATTCTGAAAATTTGTCCATAGAACAACAACCTTTTCCTTTTTATTGTTGACGTGACTGGTTCTATCTTTCTATATAACTCTTCGTTTGACTTCAACCGTAAGTGTCCGTCAATCCATCTTCTCAATACCCTGCGTTCTCTTTTGACTAACTGGTCGACTAGTCCCCGTCTGCTCATAGTCTAAGTCTCCGAAGCATATAATGACAACCGTGCTGTAGTGTCTTAATTTGCCACCAATGCTCAGCGACTTCATGTAATTTTTTTCAGGATCAGGGCATAACCCATTCGTGTTGACCGACTGAAAAGCACCAAACTTTTGCCATTCTTAAGATTATAAAATGATTAAAATTGTAACTTTTATAAGCATATTTATTAATAATTTCCAGGGTGGGTAACATAAAACAGTGGACATGATTATCCAGCATCGATAAATTATTCCGCATCGCAGTTCATAGGCAAAATATGCTTCTTGTGGTCGCTAACATCCATTAATGGATAGGAGAGGCATCCGAAGAAGAAGATCATCCATATTTTCTTCTTTGTTCGATTTTGGCCTACTTCGGACCACGGGAAACAATTGACTTGCTGATTAGTCCTTTCTTCTGCTCCCAGAAACTCTTCATCCTTTCACTGTGGATTCTCTTCCTTTCTTCCGACCAGGTGTTCTTGTCTCTTCTCCTTTGCTTTTCCTGGAACCCCTTGAATGCATCAATCGTACCTCGAAACACCTCTCTATTCCAGATCTCATTTGGACTGACCCCAACTTCCTCCATATCCTTTCTTATTTCATCTACCCGTTTTGTAGTCGCTTTATCTTGGTGATGTAATTTAAGATCTTCTTCGTTAGTCGACTATCGCTCATTCTCGTAAGGTGTCCATAGAACTTCAATCCTCTCTTCCGTATGGTATCTGTGATTTTTTCTGCTTGTCCGTAAAGACCTTTGTTTCGCCTCTTCCGCCATGAACTGTACCATCATTTCTATTTTCGGGTCCTAAGATCTTCCTCAAGATATATTAATGTATCTAATTTTCATTATATTTTATTTTTACTTTTTAATCTTATTTTTTTATATTTAAAAATATGAACCACCTTAGGTCAAGGAGATAAAGAATAGTACATTATGCTACAAGCCTATAATTAAGACACGAGTATTTTTATAAAGCGAGCGTTAGCGAGTTTTATAATTTTCATACCATTATAGGCGAGTTGCATACGACTGTTTTTGTTCGACGATAATTATAACTTTATTATATGTTTTAACATAAATATTCATAAATATCTGTTCAGTCACTACAGTAGAATGTTGTGATCGGGTGCTGCGGTGTGAAGTATATCTCTCTTGTCCAAGCTCTCTGGACAACCGACGCATGCGTTCTGTGTGCTTCAATACCATATGTTCAGATTGCGCACCAGTATTCAGTAAAACTGTCACTGGAGTCGTGTCAAAACCACGCGCTGTGTAGAAATTGGTTTTGGGGATATTAAGGTACCGGTACAGTGCTATTTCTTGTCTCATATTCGCCAGTTTATTTACGCGAACATATGGACGGTGCGTATTCCATGTCGGTAATTTATTATAGTTCGATGTTGTGTTTATGTCCGACATGTTGGATTTTGAGTGCATGCGCGAAGGTATCGTTACCTAATTGGTCAATGAACGAGCTCTGATTGGCTGGAGAAACTGTATCATAATGAAAAACGGTGTTATAATGACCATCATTATGATACAGTTTTCTAACACATAATAGTGAGGGTCGAACATAAACAATATTAGGCTTCAGAAATAGTAACACTTCTAAAGAAAATTCGGTGAAATATGGCTGATGGACACAGTCATCAGCATCTTTGACAATATAATTTGGGACAGATGACCTCGTTGTTCCACTCTCTAATCCCTTATGGGATAGTGGTCTCTACTGACGTCCGAAACGGGGGAGGAGCTTACGGTCAGCTGTTTGCAATATGGCGGCGAAATAGTGACGTGAAGTAATTGGGTGTGCGTTTGTTATGGCTTCTAATTTATGATGGCAAAATACTACATATTTTCTTTCATTGATAGAAATATGTTTATAATCAATTTAAATGCAGAGCCTAATTAATACCAGTTAAAAATATTACCCACAAGTAGATAGTTAATTTACTGTCTGCTGTTACATATATGAAGCCTGTACCTGGGAGCCTAGCGGTATCGATGTTTTTATTAATTTCACAATACAGTGGAACTTGGATAATTCGAACCTCAAGGGACCAGTAAAAAAATTCGAATTATCCAAAAATTTGAATTAAGAAAGTTCTTAGAAAAGGATTGAGAAAATATCTTGTATTACGTTTACATAATGATTTACGTTCAACAAAGCAGATTGACACACAACGGTACTGTATAATGACTGAATAGTGAACCACCTCAAAAGTTTCAAATGATGAAATAAAACCAAAATGTACTATTCACCTATTTAATGATAGTAGTAATCCAGTAATCTAGTTAAGTCTTAGAGAAATCTACTATTTTTCAAAAAAGTTTGAGATTTTTACCTGTTTCCTACAATTACGTCTCTCAGCCATCACAAAAGAATCTAACAAATTTAAGGAATGGAAAACAGAATCACTTACGTCATTTCTACTTTCAAAAAAACGCCAAAGTTCTGTGATGCTTGGGCTGCATTCGGAACAGTTTTTTCGGGAACTTCGTCCACGAGTTCTTCGCCAGATGCGTCGTCACCATCTTGTTTTTCGGGGTTCAGTACATCGGCGATGATTTCTGCGTCGGTCAGCTCACCACAAACTGCGAAATTTTTGTCCGATCGGCTTTTTACACTAAAAGCTTCGAATTATCCAAAATATAATTCGAATTAACCACGATTTTTTAGCATTGATTGTATATAAAATGCTGGGGACCAAGAGGAAAAATCGAATTGAAGAAGATTTCGAATTATAGAAGTTCGAATTAGCCACGTTCCACTGTATTTATAACACAAAGGACGACTCCCTGATAATAAATTGAATCAAGCAACCCTGAATTTGCATGAATGTTTTGGGTTCAAAGAAGCGTTACTTGGGCTGCCCAAATCATACTTCAATATTGCAAATATTGACCTACATACTTGCTGTTCAAAGGCAAGAATACTAATTTATTAATCTCTTGCCACAGGCAAGTTAAAATGGAGGCATCCTCTTTATCAATATATTTAATTAAATATTTAAATTACAGATATTTAACAAAGCTGGAGTCTCCATTTGAACTTGTCATAAGGAAGCGGAACAGATCAAAAACTACACTTTAAGCCAAACCAAATTCACTCCTCAGCTCGACATAAACCCTAATACCAATTAAAACCTATACAAAACATACTCTCCTTACTGTTGTACAACTTTCAAACCAACTATTCGCACTCAAAACTGAAAAACCCTGAAATGGGAACTAATTAAAGTTAGAATAGCCTAGGCCGATCCGGTCTCTTGCTACATTACCGCATATGTATACTTAACATCACTATAACTTTAAAATTACGACTAAGTGACATATCTGCCTGAGTAGTATAGGTGTTGCCGGTCTGCCTGGGATGATGGGTCACCAAACAGGTACTTAAAACTAAGATTTTTCATTTCAATTAACTAAATTCAACAGTAGGGAGATCATAGCCAAAAAAAACAATTTAAGCCAAATCATACTTCAATGACCTACATACTTGCTGTTCAAAGGCATGAATATAAATTCTCTGGCAAATTAAGGCTATGAACAGCATTTTTCTTAAGTTTTCTAACCATTCGGCTATTGTCAATCGGAAGAACCCCTAAAATAAGTTTACGAAGAGCAGATTACATTCTATGTACCGGTACGGCACAGATGTAATAGGCTACAAGTTTATCAGTATTTTTGATGTAGCTAAATCCATGTGATTACAAATTAGAGACAATAACTATCAATAATCAACAGTACCGGTGGAAAGAAGTCGTCTTCACAAAAATGCAGACTGCACACTGTCATGTAACATGTAACACGTTTTCCAATTGACAGCGCCGAAGCCCATCTTTCTCTCTGAACTTTTTGTACAGGAAAGTAGTGAAGATATTTCGTACCCGTTTTATACGATTTGCAACCGTATACAGAGCAGTACCTCCTCGAATTTGACAAATTTCTTTCTGTTTCCATCACGACGTCAATGCTTCACCTTCTAAATAAACCTCACCAGTCGCAATGTTACAGCTTCAACATTCTACCGCGTGGCTGCGCCATCCAACTTTTCTGGCGTCATGTAACCACCTGTCATAAGGACAGTTTATGCTTTCAAAGATGCTCATAGTTAAATCTTTCAGCCAAATTTCGGAGAAATTTCATGGCGAAGTGCGAGTATTTCTAAAAATCAAATATTATATACGTATCTACATGACGTAATGTGTTGGATAAAATTAAAAAAAAAAAACATTAACAATGCAGTGAAGTGTAAAATTTTAATATAAATCTTATATATAAAAGTGAAAGTCTGTATGTATGTATGTATGTATGTATGTGGGTGGCTTGGTTCCGTATACAAATCTACATGGTTTCACCAATCTCAACCAAATTTTGCATACACATAGTTTAGGACCCAGAAGGAACCGCTGGCTACATGAATTCTCGATAGTCTTTCTCATTCTTCTGATTTCGGCCCTTTTGCACTCAAGCACAGGCTAATCAAATCATAAAATATACTCATGAAAGAATGGCAAGGCAGAAAGTTTCCATGGCAACATAGCTCGAGTCGAGACACGGCCGACTGGATTCGAGTTGCGCTCGGCACTACCGGTATAGAAAATGAGGATCTTTGCTTGAAATCCCGTTAGTTACTCAACTGCTCACACGGCACTGTCAACCGAGTATAGCATAACAAAGCCTTGACACTATCTACTAGATATTTGTCAAATACCACTCACTCACTCACTCACTCACTCACACATTCATCACGAAATCTCAGAAACCACCCAACGGGTGGAATTAAATTTGGTATGCAGCTTCCTCAAGGGTCGCAAACGCCCACTAAGAAAGGATTTTTGGATATTCCGGTTCTACAGGGGTGTTAAGGGGGTAGACCTGCATTTCATTGAATAGCAATATCTCCCGATTGGTTCCATTGGGGTATGTGATACTAGGCATATAAACTCATCATTAAAAATAAGAAGACACGTGTCCGAGGGTTTTTCAATGTGGTGTATATTATGAGGTGAAAGGGGTGAAAAGTGGGAGTTGAAAGATTCCTAACGGAGCCTGTATCTCTTAAACGACATAGGCGAGGAGTTTGAAACTCAGCGGAAAAAAATCAGCATAAAAATAAGTAAATAGATGTTTGACCGTTTTTTCATAAATCCAATTTAAGGGGCCCATGGGGAGGGATGAAATTCTGGGTAAAAAAAACAGGAAAGAAAGTGTCCTAACCGATTGACTCACTCGATCTTCAAACTCAGGGGGAAAAACTGCTTAAAAATAAGTATATATGTATTCGACAGTTTTTTTGATAAATCAAATTTAAGGGGTTCATCGGGAGGGGTGAAATTCTGAAGAAAAAAAATTGAAAGAAAATGTCCAGACTCACTCACTCACTCATCATCGCCCAGCCAAAAATATTGAAGTTGGAAACATGTCATTTTCGGGATATGTTCGTTGTATGTCAAAACCATACACTAATGGAGGATTTTTGAACATTCAGGTTCTAAAGGGGTCTTAAGGGGGTTAAACCTGCATTTCATTGAATAACAATAGCTCACGAGTGGTTTCATTTGTGAATGTGATACTCGGCATATAAACTAATCTTTAAAAGTAAGCAGACATGTGTCTAAGGGTTTTTCGATGTGGTGTATTATGAGGTGAAAGAGGTGAAAATTGGGGGTTGAAGGATTCCTAACGAAGCGTGTAGGCCTATCTCCTAAACGACATAGGCGAGAAATTTGAAACTCAACGAAAAAAAATCAGCTTAAAAAATAAGTAAATCGGTGTTCCACCGTTTTTTTAATAAATTAATTTAAAGAGCCAATGGGGTGGGGTGAATTTCTGGGGGGAAAAAGGAGAGAAAATGTCCTAACTGACTGACTAACTCACTCACTCATCAAACTCAGGGGAAAAAGACAGCATAAAAAGTAAGTTAATAGGTGTTCAAGCGTTTTTTCATCAATCCAATTTAAGGGGCCCATGGGGAGGGGTGAGATTCTGGTAAAAATAATTGAAATAAAATGTCCTGTCTGACTCACTCACTCATCACGCCCAGCGAAAACTATTAAAGTTAGAAACATGACATTTTGGGAATATGTTCGCTGTATGTCGAAAACGTCAACTAATGAATGATTTTTGTTATTCGGGTTTTAAAGAGGCGTTAAGGGGGTAAACGTGCATTTCATTGAATAACGATATCTCATGAGTTGTTTCTTTGGGGATGTGATATTCGGTATATAAGCTAATCATTAAAATAATCAGACATATGTCTAAGGGTTTATCGATGTGGTGTATATTATGAGGTGAAAGGGGTGAAAATTGGGAGTTGAGGGATTCTTAACGGAGCGTGTATCACTTAAACGACATAGGCGAGAAGTTTGAAATTCGGCGGGAAAAAACAGCTTAAAATATAAGTAAACAGGTGTTCGACCGTTTTTTCATAAATCCAATTTAAGGGGCCCCTGGAGTAGGGTGAAATTCTGGGGGGAAAAACAGGAAAGAAAGTGTCCTAACTCACTCACTCATCAAACTCAGGGGGGAAGAACAGCTCAAAAATAAGTAAATAGGTGTTCGACCGTTTATTTTTCATAAATCCAATTTAAGGGGTTCATGAGAGGGGTGAAATTCTGAAAAAAATGGAAAGAAAATGTCCTGACTTACTCACTCACTCACTCATCATCCCCCAGCCAAAATTATTGAAGTTAGAAACTGCACCGCTTTGTATTTGCACCGCTTTGTGCTTTAACGTTAAACAAAATAGCAGTGGTAGAAATGCCGAATCACAACGACATACGATGATACAAAGAAAGTAATGTGGCGCATGGACAGTGATTAGCACGATGACCATCGCTCACATACATTTCAATAAAACAGAGGGAGGATCTGGCTGAAGACGTGAGACTCAGCTCCGTAACTTCGTCGATTCCATCCACAAAAACAAGGCTCTGATGCGACAATCCACCGGAGGTCGCCTTAAAAGAACGCCGAACCAGGTGGTGACGCAATACAGAGCATAATTAAGCCTCTTGGAAAAATAGCAGGTATTTCAGACCTGAGAGATTTACGTAAAAATGAAACCGATTACGAGAAAAGGAGGGATGACAAATAAACACAGAGACTTCGCTAAACAAACGTAAACAAAGACGAAGGGACTTGGGTTCGTGGATCGAATTCACATCATCATAAGGAAGGAATATTATAAGTGAATCAAAGGAGACACAAAATGAAAAAAATATGGAGAAACGGAAATTTAAAATTACCTCAATTTAGATAAATTCAATGACTGAATCGTACTTACATTTAGTTGCTTTCTGGATGCGGGCAAAAGTCCGACACGTACACACTCGTCCGTCTCACATGACGGCCCCTATTGGAAGGGAGAGACCTTCTCTTAAAGAACGCAGTAACGCGCCCGAGAAAAATAAGTCGTAGATACGACAAACATCCCCTCTCCGTATACATGGGTGGAGGGGTCCAATGGCGAAGGCAAAGCCTGGCAACAGGTAGTGCTTCAACCAATGGTAAAATTGTACATAAAGTGAGTTAGCAGAAGGGTGAAATATTTCACCATTTTGCGAGGTATGTATGAAGTTTAGGCGCAGTACGAAAGACAGAGAAACTTATGTCACAATAATGCGACATGAAGGAAGATAATAATAATAATAACAATAATAATATGACAAAAAATAATGAACCTGATAAAAACGGATCAAAACATGACATTAAGGGGCTATGTTCGTTGTATGTCGAAAATGTCCACTAAGGAAGGAATTTTGGATATTCAGGTTCTAAAGGGGTGTTAAGGGGGTAGACCTGCATTTAACTGAATAACAATATCTCCCAATTGGTTTCCTTTGGGATGGGGTACTGAATCCAACGGTGTTAGGCTGACTGGTGTCGAACGTGGATCTCTGAGATAGATGAGCTCAGACTAGAGATGCCAGCAAGGAACGAACACAAGATCTTTTGAGGGAGTTTAAACTATAAAAATCCCTAGAGAAAATACATATTAAATCACTGTTGTGATAGGAACTAATTCTGACATTATTTGTTAATATAATGCAGGAAATAGTATCAGAATACTGCAGTATTGGGCTGTAGGAGGCATACAATTCTGGACTTAGCGCAGAAAGTTTGAGCGCTTGACAGTTTGTAAATGACTCTAGAATTTAGGCGTGGTTTCGTGGAGCCATGTCAGTCACTGTGACCTACTTATGCCGTCTGGAGCAGGTCAGGACGGTAATATATGGGCAAGTTATTCCCCGTTACAGAACGAAAAGGCCAGGGGAATGAGAACATACCAGTGTAATTTAATGATTACTCGGGATTGGAGTAACCCAGAGACATGAGGATTGCACCTATGTAAATGAATGGCCTGGAGGCTAATTATCAAGCCGTTAAACATTGAAATCGAGGCAGATTTAATGTAACGCGCATTGACACACTAGAACTGAGGTTGGCGACAAGATCTGACCATGTCTTCGGGGAAATACCGATGACGCCGCGTGGGGAAGCGCTGGCAAAGGCAATTAATATTAATTAATTGGCCGATCGATCCTCGAACACGCAGACAGATATGTGATCAGCGAGGAAAAATGAACCATAAAAACGTTATTTCAAGACCAGAAATATACGGAGAGAGGAAATGACGCTGCAAGGAAATTTTCGAACTACTTTTTGTCTCCAAACGGATATAAGGTCGACGGAGAGAACAGTCGGGGTTAGTTGAATCGTACTTGAGTGCAGAGAGCATGCCACCCGAGTTCAGAGTGGAGCGCGCGGGCTTTAACAGTTTGAGTGCAGCAACATTATAATCATGCATTAAGGCATTAATTAATAACGATTACTGTAGTCAGTTAAACCGCAGTCTAGTGCGAAGCGCTCGTTACCGGGGTCCAAGAAGGGACGCTCGGACTTCAGTATGAAGAGCCATGCAGTAAGGCCTTAATTAATTACAATTAATAAGGACAGTCGGGCCATAATTTTATAGTCGGCATCACGAGTGACTACTATCGAGCATGCAGGAAATGTACCGTGTGATATACAAGGTAGGACAATTGTAAGTGGTAATTGTACAAGTACAATGTACAATGGATGAGCGCAGTATATAAGCTATGGTTAGACATATAATAGGATGTCGGATTGCGCAGATATAAACTCTGTTATACGATTGGTGAAATTTCGCAGGGATACCACTGTAATTAATGCTCAGTACGATGTGCAAGCATATTTATGCGAGATCAGGAAATGTATCTAAGGAGAGAGATTGATAGACAGATTGGGGGACCGCTAGGAATCCTTAGGCAGAGAATTGAGACTTTTTGGGACGAGATGCGGGAGAGAAATGGAGGATAGATCTTCAGTGCCTGCATTTTTGATATTCTGCAAGGAAAGGTTAACCATTAAGAAATGTACATAACGATCGTGTGATTTTAGTGATGATCATTTAAATATATGTAAAATTAATAGTGTAACAAGTGATATAACGTGTTGTGTGAATAAGGAAGCAACAGCTTCGACATGGAGAAGAAAGGTGCAGTGTGTTTTGTAAGGCAAAAATTATGTAAAATGTGTGTGGAAAGTGTAAGAATGCCTTGCTAGTTTGCAAATTATGGCGGGCATTACTGGAAGAAATGCGTGGTCGGAGCCACCAGATTAACCCATGTGAGTACCCAAAAACCATGATTTTGTAGTAATTATAGTCCACTGTATGTTGAGTGATTTCAAAATTTATAGAATATGCCAATAAGAGTCAATTTTAGGAGGTAGAACCTCGAGATATTAATGTTGTGTTGATGTTAGTCAAGTTGAGATGTCTTTGTACATCATTGAGTGGATAAATCGTTACCACTAATGTAAAAATGGCTATTCAGTTATATAGAAAGTTAACGTAACGAACACGGATGTTCGGTTATTGAATACGGTTACGTTGTGTCGGTTATGGGGAATGCATGTCAATAATTATAATAATAAGAAGAATAAATGAATACACATCAGGGAAAAATGGTTGTAAGGAAAATATATATGCTAATTGGTATTTGTGTATCCAAGCCCACGTGTTGGGCTAAGTAAAGGAATTAAATATCAGAGTATATTATGATAATGGAAATAAATATGCAAGAATCTAGGAACTGGAAGGGTTTAATAGAGAATTGAATTCGCAGCTTGATGAATAAGCTTGTAAGAGTAATTGATTGATTTTATCTTACTAATTAAAGGACGGGATCATATCACCATGGTCAGGGGAGCCAGGTAGCCTAATCGACGTGTGAAATCTCGTATAGCCAAGGGCGTACAGAGATATGTATTATTGCCAGAGCGTATTTAGTGTAAAGGAAAACCCTAGCTCTGAAGATTGCTATGAAATGTTCCTGGTTCGAATCCAGTGGTGTATGGGAGGATAACAATGTACACCTCAGCATGACACCTGATAATAACCGAGAACTAGCTATTGAATAAATTCAGCTCCTGGGAGTGAATTTTTGACGGCAGGATGTGCCTGACCGTGTCATTTAATAAGATGCCGGCTAGCCCAAATCGACAGGCGTATGATGAATCACGTTCCTTCATATAATGTAAATGGACCTGTTGAGGCCAGCTATTAATATCCTAAGGTTAGGAATAAATGCTATAACAATTCCATACCCTATCTCGCATACAGTTTAGTTAAATCATATGGGATATGCAGGCCAGTGAGACTGCACTATTGTATTTAAAGCCACATGTTACTGCTTGGAGATAACGAAAGAGGGAATATAGTGAAGGACGGAGCAAGTGTTTTGTTACCGCCCGACTCAGACCCATTGTATACAGGAAGAGCCGAGGGAGAGATTTTAAACTACCCTTGGATCGAGACTTTTAGAGTAGAAAGACTTTGAAACCTGTTTGTAATAAAAGAATCATTGTTGT
Source organism: Meconema thalassinum (assembly GCA_946902985.2). Taxonomy (NCBI): domain Eukaryota; kingdom Metazoa; phylum Arthropoda; class Insecta; order Orthoptera; family Tettigoniidae; genus Meconema; species Meconema thalassinum. Next base: position 209,608,418 of record OX336399.1, on the reverse strand, counting down.
ATTGTATAATGAATTTGTGAGGTTTGAAACACATTGATAATTAAGGATCATTCTGATAACTTAATACTTGGCAAACTTATGAGTTGTTGAAAGTTGCATTTTTATACTGACATTGTCGCTTCGTTCCGAAGGCGGACACTAGATGCCATAGGCAATGCCCACGCAAGGGTAGCATAATATACCATCTGACACAGCGGTAACGGAATCTTTGAAATTTAACTCATGACGGCATACAGTGGAATTTCAGAAAGGGAACTGCATAAACGGGAACTGCAGAATGTAGAAGTGCAGAAAGGGGTATAATTACAAGTAACAGTGGAGTTGCAAGTAAATATGATGTGCAACCCATAAATTGGTTAATGCATGGTAGAGCATTTGGTGGGAAGAGAGATACAGAACACAATTGTACGCATAATGTAAATTAGGATGTGTTGAGAGGAAACAATTATATTGTGAAATTAAAGTGGTCACAATAGGTGACGTAAGATTATAAGTACAGTTTTATGTGTAATTTACCAGTGCATCAGAGCACTTGAGAATGAATTTTATGTTAATCTCATGGTAAATGAATGAATAATCATTTGGATTTGCAAGGATTAAGTGCGAATATTAGGGGATTGAAGGAATAATTTTGCATTGTTTTGTGTTATATTGTTGGGATTGTGTTTTTGTTTGTGTGAAGCCATGATTTAGAGCTCAAATAAAGTCTTAAGAATTGAGTTGTGCTTTATTATTGTAGAGTTGATACCTTTTAGTCTCAGATCAAAAATATGCAACTGCTCAGTGGGTGAACGCTACACGCCTGAGGACTGATGCTGGCTGGAGGCAGAAACATGTTTTCCATGGAAATTATTCACATGGGTACATGGGATTTGGTGCCCTGTACAGTGATTTGATCTAAAGGTACAACTTAAGTCGGTCAAGATCTGATGTAAACAACTCTATTAACATAACGAATAAAATGAATTAGGGGAATGACCGCACCTAACCTTAGCTAAGCTCCGATACAAACGATATAAATTTTGATAACCTCATATATTTATCATGGCGAGGCCCAAGGTGGGCATTCGACAGTAAAACCGAGTCCTTGGATGGTTGCTGCGATGTTTTACGTGGCCAAGCCATCCCTTAGATTTATCATGGCGCCCAAGTTTGTGGAGCTTATGGGATTTAGGGAAACCGCATAGATTTTATATGGTATTTCATGGGGAAAACCATAATAATTGTTTTTTTTTTGCCTCAAACTGTGTTTGAGTGATTTTTGAGTTCAGTAGGCTTTTGAAGTAACGCAGAATCTCTCTATTGAGAAGAGAAGTGCCCAAGGGTACGAGCGCTACACACCCAATTCACAATTTATCCAAAATCCAAATTTAAGGTACAATCTTACAATATGTGTACAGTGTCTTGAATTTCTCTTCAAAACGAATCCACACATCTATCCAGGAAGCCTGCCTCTATCTCAAAGTAAATTGTAGTACGAATGGCTGGTACGGAGGGAATTTTGCAAGGGATTGCAGAGCTAAGACAGCATTTTGACGCTGGCAATGAACAGAATAAGCTGGAAGCCAAGGCTTTCCAGGATGAAATAAATAACCGTTTAGATGCCAATCAGGTGGCAATTAAAGCAAATCAGGTTGCAATGAACAATAATCAGGTTGAATTGAGTAATCGTTTAGATGCCAATCAGGTGGCAATTAATGCAAATCAGGTTGAAATAAACAACCGATTGGATGCCAATAAGGCAGAAATAAATGATAAGCTAGGTCAAATGCAAGAAACAATTAAGACCGAGGTAACTGAAACCGTTGTAAGCATTATATCAGAAATGCAGGTTAAGACCGAAAAGCGTTTCGAGTCGATAGAAGCCAAACTTGAAAGTAATTTGCAGGCATGTAAGCACGCGCAGGACGAAACGAACAGTAGGTTAGATGCGCAGTCTAATGACATTAAGGATATTCAAATCGAAAATGAGGCGAATCTCGAACGTCAAGCGAAACAGTTTTCCGAATTTACTAGAACGGTACATCAGAGATTAGAAGAGAATGACAGTAAATGGGATGAAAAGTTGAAAGGTTATGCTAGAGTGATTAACGGTGATCAAAAGAAGCAGGATCAGAACATATTAGACCAATGTCAGGAAATAGGAGGAATTAAGGCTATCGCTAACGAAAGTAAAGACCTGGTAGGCAACATAAAGGGTCAGATGAGCAACGTTCATCAAGAACTGGACCAAATTCAAAGCGACATTGTTATCGTTAACAAAAGACAAGAGAAAAACAGAGGGGAAATTGCTAAGGTCAGAAGTGAAATATCAAAGGTCAATTGACATATCCAAGAAGAAATTAAAAGGCTTAGAGAATAACTCGAAGTGAGAGAAGGCCAAAAGACAGAGGCAAGCGACAAGACCCTTGCTCAAATAAAGGAAGATGTAGAGGATGAAATCTCCCATATCAAGCAAAGCCTGAAGGAAGATAAGAAGAAAATATTTCAAGTGGCAGAAGAAAACAGGGATAGGCTAAGCCGTATAGAAAAAGAAGTAATCGCTCGATTGGAGAGAGCAGAGACGCGCCACAATCAAATGGAGACTAGGATAATAGCACAGGAGGAACCCCTAATGAAAGATCCTAAGTCAAGTGAAGGCAGCGTGGAAGATATGAGGAAAACCAAGTGGGCAGATTTAGAAACCCAACCTATAATAAGGAATGCTACAGGCCCAGGTGAAAGTGCATATAGACACCAGGTGCACCGATTGCAGCTTCTACGCCGCATGAAAATGCTATTCACACCCAAGTTATAAATGTAATTAGAGCAAGCGAGGAGAAACCAAGAAAATTTTCAGGTAGCCATTGTAATATGACACCGAAGTATTGGTTGAAAGAAGTGTTCGAATATTTGAACGATGCGCGGATACCACAAGAGCGCAGGCTACGAGCCATAGAGAAACTAACGGAGGGAGAATGTGCGTTATGGTATCGCAGTTTCCGTTATATCTTCGATACTGTCGAGGAGTTCCGGGAAGCTTTTCTGAAGTGATACTGGGATCCGACGACCCAACAGAATTTACGATTGGATTTATACTCGAAAAGACACAGCACCAACAATCCAACGAAGTACGCTGAATTCTTCGTATCTCAGGTCTGTAAATTTAAAGAACTTGACCAGGCACCTAGCGAGCTAGAACTATGCATTGCCATTGCCAAACAACTTCCTTATGAAATCCAAAGGCTGCTGATTTCGGCAAATGCAAAAACCGCAATGGAAATGGAGGCAGTTCTTAGGCAACTGGACCTCACAACATCCAATACTATGCGTCAGAATCGAACCGTGGAACAGGTACACGTGACCAACACGCAGACTGACCAGTACAAAGCTCCGAAAAATAATAAAGCTACTAGCACCGAAACGTTAGATTCCAACGGACGTCAATGGGAACATGAGCCCAGAAAATGGCAACCGAAATATAAAGGAAACGCTGGTAGAAGAAGAGGAGGCCGAAATTCTTGGAATCAACAGAAAACAAGGGGTAGACCTACCAAAATAATGGAGGTAATAATATCCAAGAAGGCAACAATCGAAACTGGAGACCCCAGGAAAGAAGGCGTAACTTTGATGACGAGGTAGAGGAACGCTATCACGCGTCATTGCAATACCTCGATGAAAGGGGAGAGGAACCCCAGAAGCAGCAAGTCCGCTGGCAAGAAGCTATGCAAAATAGGACGTCACCAGACAGATATGGAGACGGGGCCAAAAGTTTGGAGTTACAGCGCAGTGAACAGGAGAGAAGAAACTCTAACGGGACTGGCGATGTAGAGGAAAAAAACTCCGAAATTAGAAGGATTTGAGAATGATGGATGGAAGGCGGTCAACATCATTAACTGGATAGCCAAACCGGAAGAATTAATCGAGGATACAGGAGGATCACAGGTCATGATCAAAAGAGAATTGCCCATTATTATAGTAAGAGTGGCAGGGTTGAATATAAGAAGTATTTTGGACACGGGTTCAACGGTGTGTCTTATGACACAAGCTTTGTATAATGAGTCAGCGCAGAGAGAAAACGTTTTGAAAATACCTATCTCAAGTGTCAAAATAAAGGGTGTCTTTCCTGACAAGACGATGATATGCAAATATCAGGTATTCCTAGACTTACAGATAGGAGGCTCTATCTTTTCACAGAGTTTTCTACTAGTAAACAAATTGCCTTTTAACCTTATTGTTGGGGCAGAGTTTATAAGGGAATACAGAGTGGTAATAGACCTATCACAGGACAGAGTTATGTTCCGTGTGAACGAGGAAGCCGAAGGCTTAGAGGTCTCACTCGAACAGAATGAACCAGGAACAGATGAACAAGTATGGCATACATACAGAGACATGACTGAGGAGGAAGTGTTAGCTATCGAGCATTTAGAAGACGAACTGAAAACACTAGCCGCAGACATGGAGAAAGATCTGGAACCCGAACTGGAAGAATGTATTTTGGAAAAACTAGAAGAAGCAAAAATTGGTCCAAGAGATAAAGAAAATTTATAGAAATTGTTATTGGAACAGAAGGAAGTCTTTGACTCAAGACCTGGTCGTATAAAGAACTTCACTTATGCATTCCAAGTTAACGTCTGGACACCATTTAGGCAGAAACCCTACCCTATAGCCGAAAAGCTCTATGCTAAGGTTAATGAAGCAATTCAGGAGATGTTGGAGGCCAGTGTTATTGAGAAGACACCTACGCCTTACGTAAGCCCATTGGTAATCGTACCTAAGACAGACGGGACTGTCAGAGTGTGCCTGGATTTGAGGCATTTAAATATGAAGGTGATACCAGAGTTTGACCAAGTGCCATCTATTAAGGAAATCCTCAGAAACTTTTAAGGGAAGACCATATTTACAAATTTAGATATTACGTGGAGCTTCCACCATTGTTCTACTTTTATGTAGAGCTGTTGTTGTGAATGGGCTGGATGGCGTTACCGGTGTCTACTGAGTTAAACCCGGCACCTGTCCCCCATTTGTTCTACTTTTATGTAGAGCTCATTCCGCTCCTACCACTAGTTCTACTTTTATGTGGAACTACCCCCTCCGAGCCTTTTGCATTTGTTCTACTTTTGTGTGGAACTCGTGTTTAAAGTGTTTGGTGTTTTATTAAGTACTGCGGACACGTTTAGAGAACAATTGACATACAGGGGAACTGGGGGGAGGAATACTCACCTAGCTTACCTCAAGGTGGTTTAGTAGGCCACACGCTTGCTGTGCACCGCCTCCTGCTGGGCAGCGTTCGGTGGAGATCTTAAACTAGGTTCTAATCTAAAGGGACGGGCTTCTTAATCTAAGCGAAATAAAGAGGTAATCATTAGACTGTTCAAAATGGGGGGTTTATTACGTAATAGAGGCAATGACAAGAGGGGAGGATGGAAATAATAAACTAGGGGGAAAATGGAGTCTAGCAGACACGTTATCACTCACCCCACCGTTGATCCCGGTCTTCTATGATGTTGGTGGCGTTGGGACTCGATATGGGGCAGCGCCCAAATCGGTACGGCGTAGCACAACTCCGATAGAGCGTAAGACTGTAACAGCGTCTAAGTAAGAGAGCGGCCAGGTTCCAAAGAGCTTAATAGTCCACTTTTAAGAGCTAGAGCTAGAGAGCGCGCCGCGTATTCGTACCCTCCACTAATAGGTAAAATGTGCGACGTCAGTCTACTCAGCAGTATCTTTGGAGTGTAATGCCCGCTGTGTCCTGTCTAACTGCTTGCTGTTGGACCTTAGGTCTATGACCTGCGGCTTACTTCGCAGTCGTGTTGCCATGTCGTTATTCCCGTCTTTTACGTAGTTACCTTTAATTATCTTTTATGTAGGTATAGGCACAGTCCTTTTATAAAGGGCTGGGGCTGGAACAAGTCGCCTCCCTGTTTTAATAATCGTCCTCGATTATTGGACTAGACGTGAGGGTGGAAACTTTTCTTTTCTTCTTTCTTCTTCTCCTTCTTCTTTTTCATTCCTTTCGTCGATTTGAATTTGCTTTCGATTCGTCGTATCGTCCTTCGTTGCTTCTGGTCTTCTTCGTAGATGGAAGGGTGAGCGAAATTGTACCGTACTAAGAATTGGGAGGCGTGGCAAGGGGGTTGGGGTAGTTTGCTATACAGTCATTTCATAGCAGATAGTTCTCTGTATCTGTCTACATCCCATATTGCATTATTGACATAATCTGTGTTGCCTATTTGGCAGACTTGAAATTTGCATAAAAATATTGACATTGTTTTGCTAAAATTAAAAAAAATGGAATTTCAGCGGAGATATAAATTGGAAGAAATGAAGTTGAAAGATATATCTTGCATGGAATCGCATAGGAAATTTACATTATTAGCACCGCACTCGGACCAGTGCATGACTTGCGTACGACGCCGTCAAGCCGTGCCCTGCCGCGAGGGTGCATGCATAACTGTAATTTTCCTACGATGGAAAATGATGCTGTAAGGAGCTTAAGTAATAGCGAGCCCTTGTGAGCTAGTACGCGCAAAGTAAGGGAATTTAATATCAGAGTATATTATGATAATGGAAATAAATATGCAAGAATCTAGGAACTTGAAAGGTCTAATAGAGAATTGAATTCGCAGCTTGATGAATAAGCTTGTAAGTGTAATTGATAGATTATATCTTACTAATTAAAGGACGGGATCATATCACCATGGTCAGGGGAGCCAGGTAGTCTAATCGACGTGTGAAATCTCGTATAGCCAAGGGCGTACAGAGATATTTATTATTGCCAGAGCGTATTTAGTGTAAAGGAAAACCCTAGCTCTGAAGATTGCTATGAAATGTTCCGGGTTCGAATCTAGTGGTGTATGGGAGGATAACAATGGACACCTCAGCATGACACCTGATATCGACCGAGAACTAGCTATTGAATAAATTCAGCTCCTGGGAGTGAATTTTTGACGGCAGGATGTGCCTGACCGTGTCATGTAATAAGATGCCGGCTAGCCCAAATCGACAGGGGTATGATGAATCTCGTTCCTTGATATAATGTAAATGGACCTGTTGAGGCCAGCTATTAATATGCTTAAACAATTCCATACCCCATCTTGCATACAGTTTAGTTAAATCATATGGGATATGCAGGCCAGTGAGACTACACTATTGTATTTAAAGCCACATGTTACTGCTTGGAGATAACGAAAGAGGGAATATAGTGAAGGACGGAGCAAGTGTTTTGTTACCGCCCGACTCAGACCCATTGTATACAGGAAGAACCAAGGGAGAGATGTTAAACGACCCTTGGAGCGTGACATTTAGAGTAGAAAGACTTTGAAACCCTGTTTGTAATAAAAGAATCATTGTTGTATTGTATAATGAATTTGTGTGGTTTGAAACACATTGATAATTAAGGATCATTCTGATAACTTAATACTTGGCAAACTTATGAGTTGTTGAAAGTTGCATTTTTATACTGACATTGTCGCTTCGTTCCGAAGGCGGTCACTAGATGCCATAGGCTATGCCCACGCAAGGGTAGCATAATATACCATCCCACACAACGGTAACGGAATCTTTGAAATTGAACTCATGACAGCATACAGTGGAACTACAGAAAGGGAACTGCAGAAAGGGGAATAATTACAAGTAACAGTGGAGTTGCAAGTAAATTTGATGTGCAACCCATAAATTGGTTAATGCATGGTAGAGCATTTGGTGGGAAGAGAGATACAGAACACAATTGTACGCATAACGTAAATTAGGATGTGTTGAGAGGAAACAATTATATTGTGAAATTAAAGTGGTCACAATAGGTGACGTAAGATTTTAAGTATAGTTTTATGTGTAATTTACCAGTGCATCAGCGCACTTGAGAATTAATTTTATGTTAATCTCATGGTAAATGAATGAATAATCATTTGTATTTACGAGGATAAAGTGTGAATATTAGTGGATTGAAGGAATAATTTTGCATTGTTTTGTGTTATATTGTTGGGATTGGGTTTTTGTTTGTGTGAAGCCATGATTTAGAGCTCAATTAAAGTCTTTAGAATAGAGTTGTGCTTTATTATTGTAGAGTTGATACCTTTTAGTCTCAGATCAAAAATATGCAACTGCTCAGTGGGTGAACGGTACACGCCTGAGGACTGATGCTGGCTGGAGGCAGAAGCATGTTTTCCATGGAAATTATTCACATGGGTACAGTACTAGGCATATAAACTCATCATTAAGAATAAGAAGACACATGTCTGAGGGTTTTTCGATGTGGTGTATATTATGAGTTGTATGTGTGAAAAGTGAGTGTTGAAGGATTCTTAACGGAGCAAGTATCTCTTAAAAGACAGAAGCAAAAAGTAAGAATCTCAGGGAGTTAAATCAGATTGAAACAGTAGTAAATAGGTGTTCGATCGTTTTTTCATAAATCCAATTTAAGGGGCTCATGGGGAGGGATGAAATTCTGGGGAAAGAAGTCCACTAAGGAAGGATTTTTGGATATTCACTCATCATCCCCCAGCAAACCTATTGCAGTTAGAAACTTGAAATGTTGGGCATATGTTCCTTGTATGTCGAAAAAGTCCACTAAAGATGGATATTTGGATATTCATATTCTGAAGGGGTGTTAAGGGTGTTAAACTTGCATTTCATTTAATAACAATATCCCACGAGTTGTTTCATTTGGGGATGTGATATTTGGCATAAAAACTAAGCATTCAAAATAAGCAGACATATGTCTAAGGGTTTATCGATATGGTGTATATTATGAGGTGAAAGGGGAGAAAATTGGGGGTTGAAGGATTCTTAACGGAGCGAGTACTGTATCTCTTATTCAACATAGGCGACAAGTTTGAAATTCAGCGGAAAAAGCAGCTTAAAAATAAGCAAATAGGTGTTCGACCATTTCTTCATAAATCCAATTTAAGGGGCCCATGGGGAGGAGTGAAATTCGGGGGAAAAAACAGGAAAGAAAGTGTCCTAACTGATTGACTATCTTACTCACTCATCAAACTCAGGGGGAAAACAGCTTTAAATAAGTAAATAGGTGTTCGACCGTTTTTTTTTCATAAATCCAATTTAAGGGGTTCATGGGGAGGGGTGAAATTCTCAAAAATAAATGAAAGAAAATGTCCTGACTGACTCACTCACTCATCATCGCCCAGCCAAAATTATTGAAGTTAGAAACATGAAATTTAGGGGATAATTTCGTTGTATGTCGAAAACGTCTACTAAGGAAAGAGTTTTGTATATTCAGGTTCTAAAGAGGTGTTAAGGGGGTAAACGTGCATTTCATTGAATAGCAATATCTCATGAGTGGTTTCATTTGGGAATGTGATACTTGGCATATATACTAATCATTAAAAATAAGCTGACACATGTCTAATGGTTTTTCGATGTGGTGTATATTATGAGGCGAAAGGGATTAAAAGTGGAGGTTGAAAGATTCCTAACGGAGCGTGTATCTCTTAAACGACATAGGCGAGGAGTTTGATTTTCTCCGAGTTTCAATCAGCTTAAAAATAAATAAATAAATGAATAAATAATTAAAATAAGTAGGTGTTCGACCGTTTTTTTTCTTCATAAATCCAATTTAAGGGGCCTATGGGGAGGGGGTGAAATTCTGGTAGAAAAACGTCCACTAAGGAAGGATTTTGGGATGTTCACTCTCATCGACCAATCAAAACTATTAAAGTTAGAAGAAGGGGATATGTTTGTTGTGTGTCGAAAAAGTCTACTAAGGAGGGATTTTTGGATATTCAGGTTCTAAAGGGGTGTTAACGGGGTTAAACCTGCATGTCATTGAATAACAATATCACACGACTATGACGCTAGCGAAGCGAGGCTAAAAATGAGATGGTGTGTGTCTGTGTATTACTCAATCATGCAAGAACCACTGGTCCGACTTACATGAATTTTACATGGAAGTAGCTGATTTACCTGGTTAACATATAGGTTACTTTTGATTTCAATACTTTGCACTATTTAAAGATGGCGACCATTTTAGTGACGTCACTACACCCTTTGGTTTCAAACTTTCATATTTCCATTTCAAATAAAAGGTGAACGCTAAGAAATTGCAAACTTTTGATGGCATGTACGAGGTTTAAAATTACATTTTCTATCCGAAAGGTATCTCCAACGGTTAGCGAGTAAAACCTAAATTTGTGCTATAAAGACGGTCAACGCCGAACGGTGTAGTTGGACAAAATGTTCCATCCTTAATCTCCCTCTGCGCAGCACCTCGCCTATCCCCTGTTTTAACGCTCACCTTCACATTTTAATTTATTTATGACGCGTAGCGAAGCACGGGTACTTCAGCTAGTAGAGTTCTAAAAATCATAAGAATAAAGTTACAATAATAAAATAAATTAAAAAATTAAATAATAAACATAACTTTAAAGAATTATGAAAATAATTATTATAAAAATAAATTTAAAATTAGTTAATTAATTAATTCAGAAAAATATCAAAATTGAAAATTAAAAATAAGTATATAAACATTATAATTAGAGAAAGAAAAATAACATAATTAATAATTATTATAATTAAAATAAATTTAAGTGTGAAAACCTATAAAAATAAAAAAAATGTTTTGCTCTATAAAGGGTTAAAACAACAACAGCAACGGACGAACTAGCAATATCAATTGTCCTGGTAGCAGGTGCTTATTATAGTAAAACACTATTACTATTGCTTGTTCAACCTGGAACAATGACCATTTCATTCATACAACAAGTATGGGAAAGTTGGTACTTGTAACTCAAGGAGCAGGTCTGTGCTTCATGCTAATACAAGATTATCACTGAAGCATTGGACTATCACAAACCCACAAATGGACAAGTATTTCGACTGCCGCATCTTTACCCTTGAGAACTGCCGTGAAAAAGTACATTATACAACTCGTATGGAAATTATAAAACTCGCATACGCTCGTTTTATAAACATACTCGTGTCTTAATTATTGCCATTATAGGCTCGTTGCATACGACTGTTTATGCTCGACGATAATTATTATTACTATTTTATGTTCGAACATAAATATTCATAAATATATGTCGAGATTTCGCCAGTTTTATGTATTGAACAGAGCTCATGTGACGCAGAGAATGCCTTGTATTAGTCCATGGCCTCCTCGATTACACCACTATGACACTGGGCAACGCAGTGAAATTTAAATTAGAAGGCCTTGGAACTTAGTGCAGGTGCGATGCTATCAATTGGTCAAACAACTGTTTCTTGAGCTGTGATTGGTGGGAGAAACTGTTTCTTATTGAAGAATAGTGTTATAATGACCATCAATATGATACAGTTTTCTGACATATAATAGTCAGAGTCGAACATAAAAATATAATACGAGGACTGGCGCTGGGTCATTTAGACCCGTAGTCGTGCGGATTTTAATGAAGTAATTGTCCCGACTAACGTAAGCCAAACATTGTCACACGAGGACTGGCGCCATGGGTAAATCTGACCCGACCGTAAATAATATAGAAATAACTTGAGTGTTCAAGAAGCTATGGACATGTTTCTTTTACAGGGAGAAGTTCAAGACTAGAAAGGAAGGTACAGTAAGCGACAGGAAGTAAGGGCTGACCAAAACGAAAATATAGAGCATTATTTAATCCTCGGGTCGAAAATGACCCAGGGGCCAGTCCTCACGGGTTAAGTCACTTTTCCGTTTGTCGATACAAAAAATATTGCAAGTCGATGTCACATCATGATGATTTTGTTCGTCATTCTTTTACGGACTTCACGACATCGTGCTCATGTAGCCCCGTGTATTGGGTGTGCCTGATAACCTGTGTTACTCTAATGTCTGTACTATTGTGTGCATATTTTGTAATCGATGTACGATTTGGGCAGGAAGTGGCCGTGGCCTTACGTTATGTACCACCCCGGCATTTGCCTGGAGTATAAGTGGGGAACCCACAGAAAACCCCGTTCCAGCCCTCAGACCGGAATTGAATTTCTTGGCAGAACCAGGAACGAACCCAGGCCTCTGCGGTGACGGCCAAGAATGCTAGCCACTACGTAACGAGGCGGACATTGTTAAGAGGGCATGACAAAATTTGAATCTGAGAGCAATCAAGGAAACTACTCGCGTGTGCCGGAGCTCTTTCCGGTCATGGAGGGAGTCTGTCATCCACCCACTCTTACCTAATTAGAAGGAAAGACCCCCCACTTTGTACCTGTGGAGCCGTTTTCACTGTGGCCTTCATTTTAATTGAGTGTGTGGATCTTGGCAGATGACATTCAAACTTATATTAGCCGATGACGCTGTGGCTGCTGATCTCGTCATCCGCTTTATAAGTGAGAGTGGGTTAGGGCCAGCAATCTACATTTTCCAGTGTACATTGACTCAAAGACTTGTTCTTTTTTAAATTCTGAATGTTTTTTTTTTTCGTGATTCTTTATTTCTATAATTGAATCGGTCATTGTTAGAAGGCACTAAGTCATTTTTGTAAGAATTGAGATACTTGACAAAAACTGTTTCTCTGACTTAATGTAAAGCATAGTTGCTGTCACGTGTAACATTGCCCGCAATAATATTATTCTAGAGAGGTCTATTTGAATGGATGTATCCTTTTAAAAAGGGAGAAAATAGAAAAATAAATTTATGACTTAGTTCCTTTTAACAATGAATCGGATCTTTAAAAAGCAGTTAGTTTACTTTTATGACAAATATACAGATTTATAGATAGCAGTATAGCACATTGCTATATTTTCAATGCTGTAGTGGGCAAATAGAAGCAAAAAAGTCTGATCCAGCATTCTAAACAGGCAGACTTAGTTCCTCTTAACATAGCTAGATGCGTCGACATTCATACTATACGTATCCATGGAAATCGCAATTTCGACAAGAACTGACTTCGTGCCTCCTAACAATGACCGATTCAATTTTTAGTTTTATTTAACTTTTTGATTGATTAATTTCCAGTTTTTTTCAAATTTAGGTATCCGCCTCTAAATTTTAAATTCCATTCCAAATTTGTATACAGTACTTTAATTTGTTTTAAGAGGGGCAGATGACATCGTAGTTTCGCCCGTAAAACAACAATAACTAACTAACTAACTAGAATCTATCCTAGGCCTTTTGACTGCAGAATGTATTTCGAGAGTTTGAATCTCCCGCAGTCCAATTGTTGCCTACTGTATTTTAGTAGCGACGTCAAAGTGCTACCAACATGAACATATTGTAGATGGTTACACGGTATACTTGACTCTTTATTTATTCCTTGTTCCTTGAGAACCAACGCTTCGTTTTGAGAGGATTACACTTTATTCTGTTGGGCTTGGAAATGTGTAAGCCGGATTATCGATATAACTTAGCGCTAACAGTGAACGTCTTAAAGCAGTAATAGATTTGTGAGCTTGGAGTGCGATACTTATCGCCCTCGCGTCATATTGCAGTCACAGGCCACTTGCAACACATTCACTGGTTAGCCGAGTAACACGCTTCCGCTCTCATGCAATATTGGTTATGGCATATGTAACAAATAATAATAATAATAATATCGTATGGCCTCGGGTGTCAGGTACAAGCTTTGTTATTTCACACCCAGAGGGAAGCATGCATGTCAAAGTTCGTTGTTCCTTGGAGCGCTATGAAAGTCAAGGAGGTTAGATATCTAAGCTCCTTAACACTATAGCGCTTTCTTGTAGAGAATGGAGGAACCTTGAGTTGGCGGAAAATCCCGAGATTAGTTTTGTCATTATGAACACGGCCTACTGAATGGGTTGGTAGTCCGATACGATAACCACTTACCCACCGTGGCAAATAGTAAATAATAAACACCGTGAGACTTGCAATAGGCATTTTGATTCAAGTTTTGAATATTTGGGTGGCCGCCATTACGTTTCCGTCAAGATGGAATCGATATAAATCATGACACTTAGGTGCCATTTGCTAGTGCTACCTCTGCACCGAATTTCGTTCAAATCAGTTTCGCCGTGTTTTAATTGTCAGTGGGAGGGGGAGAAACATACCAAATCACATACACAAAACAGACACACAATTTTTTGGCCCTGTGTAGATCTCATACGTCTAGTTCCATTTTTTTGCAAAAATCGAAAGTAGGGTCATACGGTTGGACTTGCAATTAAACTTACGATAGAGGACCACCCGTATTCTAGAGAGGCGTGAGCAAAATCCTGCTCCTACTCTGCATGCGAGGGGTAGTTCTGCCCCTTAAAAGTGAAAAATCCACAGCCTGCTTCCAGTCGACAGACCGGGTCAGGGTATGGAATGAATGAAGCCCCCATCTAGCGGTGAGGATATGAACTGTGCCGGCTGCCGAAGCCTGTCGCACTTTCCTGGGGCAATGATTAAATGAATGACAAATGAAATGAAATGATAGGAGAGTGTAGCTGGAATGAAATTGTGACAGGGAAAACCGGAGTACCCGGAGAAAAAACTGTCTGCCACCGCTTTGTCCAGCACAAATCTCACATGGAGTGACCGGGATTTGAACCAGGACCCAGCGGTGAGAGGCCGGCGTGCTGCCGCCTAAGCCACGGTGAGTTCAGTTCCGCCCCTTAAAACAACAATAACTTAGTAGGCTGTTCCTTGACGTTGTGCATGTGCCCGCGGGTCACCGGTGAAACTCATGGCTCAAAGGAATTTGTGTTCTCTCTCTAACAAGGGGACCACGCCACCTCGTCATCACAGGTTCGGTCCAAATTTATGGTAAACCTAGGGTTTGACCAGAAATTATAGTGACAGAAGTGGAACCTCAGGATGGCCAAGCGTTTAGAAAGATTAGTATTTTTGGCGTGGGTTGGGCGAGACATGTCAGCGTACTTTCTGACGCAGCGGAAAGAATACAGAACGGTAATCCGAGGGTCGTCGGGTCGAGTCACTATGATGAAGCGGCTTCGGTGGCATAGTTGGCATGCTGAACTGCTGTGCCCAAGATCGCGGGTTCAAACCCGGCCAATGTCGTCGGACTTTTTAAGAGCGTTAAAATCCTTCAGTATGGTCTCCTTCGGAGGGGAAGTAGGCCGGCAGCCCCATGCCATAGCTTTATGGCATGTAAAAGATCCTTCCACCAACTAAACTTGTGTGAAGCTAAATTTCTTGGTTAGATTTCGTTGTAACGCTCTATCAAAGTTCCACTAGGTGTCAGTGACATCTGGTAGAGAAAGTTGGAACTACTTGAAATTGAACGGAACTTGTAGCTCACCCCATGGGTGTCCACTTGAAGCAGGTACAGTCTCTGGTGGGCCGAACTTGTCCTCGAACACTCCCGGCACTAAAAGCCATACGATAAATAAATAAAACTATGCTGACAGTTTTTGTCTTAAAAAGAATGTACGTTACTTACACTGCAAATTAACCGAAATATTGCTCAATACATTTTGTCTCTTAGTATTTAGTCTCTTAGTATTTGCCTATTCATTCTGACATTGCTGATCTACAACTTAAGAGGCTCACATCGAGGAACACACACACATCAGAAACTAGTGGATGCAAAGTTTGAAGTCATGAGTCAGTGGACTACGGACTTGTACTGCAGAACTCCGCGTGATATACCATCCGTAAAAGCCGCGTTTACACAAAATGTTGCCATGGGTAAATCTGACCCGAACGTAAATAATATAGAAATAACTTGAGTGTTCCATAAGCTATGGACATGTGTCTTTTGCAGGGTGAAGTTCAAGGCTAGGAGGGAAGGTACGGTAAGCGACAGGAAATAAGGGCTGACCAAAACGAAAATATAGAGCATTATTAAAGTCTCGGGTGAAAAGTACCCATGCGCCCGTCCTCGCGGGTTGATGAGTTCCACGCGCTGGGGTGATATTCATCGAGAATAGAGGGCAAGCAGTCATTTTCTCGGCATCTTGCACACGATATAAAACCGCAATTTTAGAATTACATGCGAAGATATTTGAGCGTGACTACGTATTCTCGGACTGGTTTGTTTAAACTGTCGCTCTTGCGAAATTTCAGCTTCTTATAGTGTTCAATTATGTATTTTGCGGAACGGAAAGTTCACAGGCGAAATGCAGAAAAACCAAGTTGCACTTCCGGAGAGACTCCAAACCGAACCACTCTTCTCTGAAGTTTTAACTCAACACGAATTGGCAGTTTGCTGGGGGTAATTGGCTCGCCCGCTAGTTAGGCTGTAACTGGGGTGATAGGTTCACCCCTAGCTAGCTCGTAAACCATCACCTCGGTATTCGAATGGAGATTGTTGGAAGAAATTAAAACATAAAAACACTTATAGTGGGCGATATATTGAAGATACAGATATGCTCTCCCGGGCAATTCTTACACTCATAGTATGTTAAGTATTTTAAACGGTCCGCCCAGCGTAAGGTTATAAATCGCACGAACACCATGTGCCTTTTTCGACTTTTTCACTGAAATAGTTACTGCTCGGCTTCCTTTGATTATAAATAAGTGATATTCAACAGAAATCTTCCTCAAGATCCTTTACAGAATGGTGAAAACAGCATGAAAATCCATCCAGAGGTTCACTTGCGACATCCAAAAACGACAGTAGCGACTCTCGAGCGTTGCAGCGATATCATCACCATTCACTGTAACACTTTTCATGAACGTCACCGTGTTCCAAGAAGTTATTTTACGCTGTCACGTCAAAAAACACATAGTATACGTGGCGCGTGTCTCACCTGACCAGCACCAGAAATGCTGTTTCTTCTAAACGCCTGCCCCCACCTAGAGCTCCCACATTCATTTCTGGCCAAACCCTGCAAACAGCCTACCATTAATTCGGACGAGTAGGCACTGTCCCCTTGCAAGTATGGAATACGTTAGTCATTGGAGTTATAAGGAGTGGAACAGCGAGGTCATCTGCGCCTAAAGCAGTCATGGGCAAAGTATGGCCCGCGTGCCAAGTGCGGCCCTTGAGCATGTCTAATGCGGCCCCTGAATTGGTCTCGAATTATACTTCCTACGTAGGTCATATTTTCTGTTCTGTGTATCCAGAAGTGAAAATCTGTTTCAATCTCATTGTGTGTATACGTTTTGTGTAACAGAGTGGCAGCTACAACTGATGAGTTACATTGTAATAAGGAATTGAAGCAACTATTCCTCAACGTTTCGAAAATTGAGTTCCACAAGGCCCTACCAAAATCAAGCTACCCAAACTTGAAATCTCTTGCTCAACAAGTAGTTCCGTGAAGAACTATACAGCCTATTTTCATATATCCTGCTCATGTTAATTGTCTCTATCAACATACAAAATTTCAGTTTAATTGCTGTAACAGATTCGTAGATATTGAGAACCGTCTAAATATTTCAGATGGTCGCCAGGATGGATTTTTATTTTTGTACTATTACATTTAGATTATTGTATACGTGCGGTATTCAAACTTCAATCGCATGATTAGAACACAAGAAGTAAAAACGAGATTTTAAAAGTACGCACACCAGCCATCTTGTGATTATGCAAACAATTGAAATAAATTACATGGCAGTGGATCAACATTTTTATAAGCATTTAACTTGCAACGTTTCACGGCACTCGGATAGTTAATTCGCGAGAAACGTCCATTTAAATATTTATACTTCGCGTCGCCGCCATGTTGGATTTGTGCTCACCAGGTTACTGAAAGTCCTATAGGTGAACTTATGTTCATAGTCTCTATGAACATAAAAAATTCAGTTTGGTGGCTGTAAAAGATTCATAGATATTGAGAACTGTCTAAATATTTCGGAAGCTCGCCATTTAGGATTGTTATATGTAAAGGGCATAGAGTTATGTACCATTCAAGGACAATTATTGCCTAGCTTCATTATTCAAACTTTCACTTCGATCGCATGATTACGACACAAGAATAAAAACTTAATTTTAAAATTTCGCACAACCGCCATCCTGAGGTTATGTAAACAATTGAATTAAATTCGATGGCAGTGCATTGCAATCTGCAAAATCATTTACTGTACGACATTTCACTGCGCTCAGAGAGTTAAATCACGAGAAAAGTCTATTAAAATATTTCTTATTCGCTTGGTCGCCATGTTCGTTTTGTACTTTACAGGTTTATAAAATATACATAGGTAAACTTGTATCAGTTCTCTTTATTACCGTACAAAATTGCATGATGATATCTGTAATAGTTTCGGAGATATAGAATGTCAGTGAAATATTTCGCACAGCCGCCATTTTGAGGTTATGTAAGCAATTGAACTAAATTAGACTCCAGTGCATTACAATGTGTATAAACATTTGCTGTACCGAGTTTCATTACGTTTGGATAGTTAAATCGCGAGAAATGTCTATTTAAACGTCTCAATTTCGATTGACCACCATGTTGGTTTTGTAGTCACCAGGTTTTTGAAAGTCTCATAGGTGAACTTCTAGTAGTGCCCTTTATCACCGTACCCAATTTCAGGGCGATATCGGAAATAGTTTCGGAGATATTGAATGTTAGTGAAATATTTCGCACAGCCGCCATGTTGGATTGGTGAGACGTAACAAAATTTGAAGGGCACGGTTGAGGTCGCCGGGAATAGTGCTATGAACTTACCAAGTTTCATTGAAATCGCTCCAGCCCTTTAGATTTTATTAGGGGGTCACACACACACAACTCACACACACACGCACACACACACGGACAAAAGGTGATCTCATAAGCCTATTTTTTTAAAATTGAAAATAGACTAAAAATAACTGCCATGTTCGCATCTTCCTATATCTGTGAACAGGTGTTTTCTACAACGAAGCTTCACAAAAATAGCGTCAGAAATAGATTAACAGACCACCATTTAGCTGCGCTCAGATCACTTCGAGCTCACAAAATCCCAGAAGTTTACGTCCAATGTATTCAGTCCCTCTACGGCAACGTCACAAGTATGGTACGCTGTCCAGCTGGAATTTCACCTGCTTTCCCTGTCACTGTTGGAGTTCATGAGGGATCTGCACTCTCGCCGCTTCTGATCATTCTGTGCATGGATAAGGTGACAGCTGACATTCAGACACCTCATCCATGGACGGTCTTATATGCTGATGATGTGTTTCTCGCAGATCAAACTCGCGAAAATCTAAAAAATCGAACTCTGTGCTAGAAGGAATGTCTGAGCAAAAATGGCTTGAAACTCAGCATAGGGAAAACTGAATACTTACAATGTGGTACACAGACCAACGGAACCATCAGCATTGAAGAGCATCATCTCACTAAAACTACACACTTTAAATACCTCGGTTCCCTCATCACTTCAGATGGCGAAACGCTTCTCGATGCTCGAGCCCGAGTTAACACTGCGTGGATGAAGTGGCGCCAACCCACAGGAGTGCTGTGCGATAAGAAAGTAGGCTACCTATCCCTTTGAAAGGGAAAGTTTACCAGTCCACCAGTGGCACTTTACGGCACAGAATGTTGGCCAGCTTCAACCAAGCATGAACAAGCCCAATATGGAATGGAGATGAAAATGTTACGTTGGTCCATGGGTGTTACACGGCTTGATCGTGTCAGGAATGAACATATCCAGAAACAGATGGAAGTTGCAGCCATTACCGATGAAATGAGAGAAGCACGGCTTCGGTGGTATGGGCATGTCCCTAGAAGTGATGAGAACAGCTCTCCAATACGATCCAGGAGGAAATCGTCCCCGTGAACGCCCAAAGAAAAGATGGCTGGACAGAATCAAGGAAGACTTGCTGATGTGTGGAAGATGCCCTTGACAGGAAGAAGTGGCGAACAGCAACCAAACAAGCGGACCCTGCTCCATCGCGGGACACACGCTAGGGAAGAAGAAGATTTAGCTGCACTCATCCCAGTTTCAACCAGATTATGAGAAACTTTTAGAACACAGTCACAGTTTCACTTGTCACAGACTCCTTCCTCTTCTAACAAATAATGAAGGTGTGTTATCTTTTTCCTAAGTTCTCTGCCATTGTAGCCAATAAGTTTTGTTTGTTTTAACATTCAGAAATAAAAGGTTTGTAATCTATCTGAAAACAGGTGTAGTTTTTATTTCGGCCCGCATAGATTCTGGCTCCACCCCTAAAGAGTTTGCCCATGTCTGCCCTAAAGTATAGAAGAAGAGATGTTGTTTGCATGACGGGAACATTTGACCTCATGGATAAGTGTGTATGGCCTATAATGATGCTGTGGTTTTTGTTGATTGAACAGCTAATTGGACACCCAATCAATATTTGTGTGAAGAGGGAATCAATAAGCAATTACGCTAGCTCGCACTTTGCTCTGTTATTAAAGCGGTTTGTGGTCACGCGGATGGAATTTGTAATTCTTTTTTCCCAAGATTCAAATTGAATATAGAGAGAGACTCTCTCTCCGATGTACCATGGAACTGTGAATTCATCACAACGGTGGGAATGGTTGTTTTAACAGGCATAACTTCGAGGCCATCTGCCACTCATGATAGCTCACATGATAAATAGAAAGCTTTGACGACATTTTTCACTGTTGTCTTACTAAAAAATAATTGGTAGCATTCAGTTGGTAAACTTGTACTGTTAAAATATTAGTAGGAAATATGAGATTTACATGCCATTACTATCAGCACAAATTCAAGGGGAGGGTGAATGCATGGATGCGATGTTTCGTTCATCAATTGAGCATCGTCAGTATCAGTTCATACTAATCGAACATTCAAGCAAAACAAAATCATTGCATTGTGTTCTTGTTATCTCGTATTGTTTCCGGGACATATCGCACCTCTGCCGATTGCTGTGAGAGGGATTAGGTAGTGATTAGTAGAGGTCTAACAGGCCTAGCCCTGATGATGTTCGCTTCACGAACGAAATAATTCATCACATGCAGTTTTTTCAGACAGAATCTCATATTTCCCACCTGATATACAGTAAATGATATGTTCACTGACTGAAGGTTATCAACCAGTTACATACTAAAGGTTTTTAAGGAACGAAAAATGGAGAAAGGAAATAAAATCAAATAAATGAGGGACTAAAAAGAAGCAGAGCCATGCCAAACAAATCAACAAGGGAAAGAGGAGATGGTCCGTCTCAATGAGAATGAAAAATTGGAAACGGGCGCAACTGAGCCGTGAGACTCCTTGGCGCAACATGCGAGGTGGGCTACACAAACGCTGCTCATTTATATGACAGAGCAATTATTTCCAATGTTCTGTTTTCGTGAATATTTTTTGTGGTTATTTTTAGCTTACTTTTTCACATATTGCAAAAATGGGGAAAAAGTAGACTCATGAGATCGGGCAAATGTGTGTCTGTCTGTCTGTCCCTCTGTCTGTCTGGCTGTGTGTGTGTGTCCCCCTATCAACTCCTAAACGGCTGCAGCAATTGAAACAAAATTTGGTAGGAGTAAAGATCTATACCTGAATATCTCACGTCCATATTTGAAAATGATGTCAGTGCTACCAACAGATGAAAAATCGCAATTGAAATTTGAGCTCCATTTTGGATATCATAGAAGGTATGAATGGGAGCTTTTTCAAAATTGGCAAACGTATAGATAATAATATTGCATTTTAATTTCCAGGAGGCCAAACATGGCAGTGTTGCCAAAATGATTATAAGCCTGCTGATAGGTCCAAATTTTAAATGCATATAACTTCTACACTATCAATTGGATTTCAACCAAATTTCGTATGTGCTATGTGTACATAAACAGATATTACTGAGCGTAATCTTAAGAGCCACCAGGGCTGCCAACTGTTAATAAATGCTCTCAATTTTTTTAAATCCAAATACCCATTTATCAGAAAGTATGCAAGCCGACAGCTTTAAACTATGCACACGTATAGTACCTGACATTCTATATTAATTTGGAGTAACTGATATACGTCAGTGCTACCAACATGATTCTAAGCCAGCTGAGAGGTCCAACTTTCAATTCATGTAACTTCCATACTATCATTTGGATTTCAACCCAATTTCGTGTGTGCTATGTGTGCCATAACATATATGACTATGCCGATTCTTAAGAGTACCCAGGGATGCCAACTGTTAATAAATACTGTCTCTATTTTTGTTACCCTAATATGAATATATCAGGAAGTATGCAAGCCAATAGCTCTAAACTTTGCACACGTATAGTACCTGGCATTCTAGATTAATTTGGAGTAACTAATATAGGCCTACGCCAGTGCTGCCAACATGATTCCAAGCCAGCAGATAGGTCCAATTTTAAAATGCATGTAACTTCTATACTAACTAATGGATTTCATTCAAAATTTTCACAACAGATCATATTATTACAGATTATATCTGACCATTACATGCATGACATTGTTGCCAACATGATTTTACGCGTGCTGTTAGATCCAATGTTTATCTGCATGTAACGTCCATGCTATTCATTGGACTTCAACCAAATTTAGTATTCTGTACCTTAAGAGATGGAACTAAGAATATATTCAGTCACCAGGGCTTCCAACTGTAGTCCTCTATTAGGCTACACTATGCCAGGTATGCAGTATTTCGAACTAATTAGAAATTTCGATATTAGCAACGTAATTTCGTCATTATTCTAGATAGATCCATATAGATTAATCATTGGCATGAATCTTAAATTTTAGGAAAACTAGGCTCTTTCGTTCGTCACGGAACTTCTTGTTGTTTTCGTTTTAGCATTTGTCTTTCTTTCTCATATTTCTTTTTCTTTGCTTTACTTCTGATATATTCCTGTGTTCTTGTTCTTGTTTTTAATTTTGATTTTTTTTTGTTCTTTAATTCATTGTTTCTTGTTTCATTTTTCATTTGATTTATGTTTTAACATATTTTGTGTCTGTTTTTGATGTGTTTTTGGTTTTTGTTCAGTTTTTTAGTTTTGATTTGTTTTTGTCCTTAGGTTTTTGTTTTTGATTTGTTTTTTTTTTTATTTGTTTTTATTTTTTGTGTTTTTGCTTTTGTTTTTTGCTTTTTTGTTTTTTGGCTTTTGCTTCGTTTTATCGTTTTTTTAGTTTTTGTTTTTGACTTGTATTTTGTTTTTTGGTTTTTGCTTTTGATTTGTTTTTATTTTATTTTTGTTGTTTGATTTGTTTCTTTGTTATTTGTTAATTGCTTTTTGGTGTTTTTGTTTTTTGTTTTTTGGTGTCTGATTGTTTGCTTATGTTTTGGTTCTTCTTGTTTTTTCTTTTGTTTTGACTCTTCGTTTTCTGCTTTTTCTTTCGTTTCTACTCTTTGCATTTTTATTTTATTTTAATATTGTCCTGTAGACTAACCAGATCCTGGAAATATCGTCGCTGTGAAATCAAACCGGCATATCTGCAAAATGCACATTTTTCACACGAGCACTTTAAAGTTTTCACATGTGATATTTTCCATTTAACGTCCGTTTGGTTCACCTCAATGCCACTTTATGCATGAATAACATTTATACGAATACTGCTTATTGAAGTAGTAGTTGCATTTAAATCGGAAATTGCTTAAATTAAGAGAAATACGCAGATATGCCAATATGACTTTAAATCAGTGTAATATTTGCTTTTGTGTCACAGTGGCTCCTTCTTTTGGAACCTGTTTTAGGTAGCAAAAAAAGATAATGTTTTCAATGAAAAAAAGATAAAGTTGTCAATGAAAAAAACAAGATGTTCAGCAAAGAACATATAGCCTACTTTCTCCTAAATGTATGGGTATATTTATAACTCTTTGTCCTCATCCCTAACACAATCACCTCTACCACCATGTATTGTTTGTTTCCTTCTATATTGATAATTAGCCAGTAAGTGTCAAAATCAATATTATATACTTTATGATGATTAAATAACAAAACTACTACCTTATTGTAATGCATTCACGTCCGTTAATCTCTATATTAAGCCAGCCTGCAAAGTTAAGAATCTTTCGTTTTGGGTATCTTCCCCTTTAAAAATCCGCGCCGATCACAGTAGGTTGGTGCTGCGACCTATCAGTGAGTTAATCTTTATCTTGTACGCCTTTGCACTGCCATCGTAATGTACCACGATGGCAGTGGCCTATGGGTGTTGAATGAGTAGGCAGTTTAAAGTAGCCAGGAGGGAGGCGATCCAGTTGGCAGTGTTTAAAGGTAATCGGAGCGCGATCGTGGCTAATAGTTGAACTACCAATATTACAAAATTGCCCTACTTCAGGAGGCCAGGTATTTACACAGCGGTATGTTTGGAAAAATATTACCCACACAACCCACAAGAGGACAGCACCGTACAGAGGCATTAAGAAGGCTGTGGTTAATGACAACGTGTATCTAGTTCTTCTATTCTCCTTTTCCTAATGTCTTCTGTTTATGTGCGATGCAGGGACTGTGATTTTATTAATAAACGAGTGTATACATTAGCCTCTCCTTTGAGCTAAATGACATCTTATTCGGTATCTGTGGAAAGAGCTCGTTCACATCATTTGTAAAAGAATTCAAGAAAAAAAAGTTAACTGTAGCAGTATTCGATCACCAGTCAACTGCGTGACAGACCAACACGCTAGCCCAGAGCTAACCCTATCCTTAACATCATGGTGTTCTTAACTGACATATTAGATACAACCTGTTGGCAAATAATAACTTTAAATAAACGATTTCTTCACTGCAGTACATCTTCATTAAAGATCATTTCATACAAAGTTTATATTATTTTATCAGTTGGGTAGATCACATACAACATACTAAAACTACTGAAATATAAGACAGGCACATGAGGACAGCTGCCATCTTGTCGTGTGACACAGACGGCTCAGCTCTTTTAAGCCACTCATACAGTATAATATTATAATATTAAATTATAATAAATAACGGATCACGACCTTCAGGATAGCTTAAACCACCCTAGGCTCGATAATCGGAATTGGTGGGTCTTAAGCTGTTGATTAAAATGGTTGCATAATTCACACGGCCGCCATCCTGAAATGGCACGGCCGATGACCTTGAATTTTGAGTGAAAGACGCGTCCTATATAAAGGTATGTTGTTTCCTAATTTGGTAGAGATCGGATGATTAGTTTAGCCGTAATTTGATTTTACGTTTTGAACGTTTGAGTGGCCGCCATTCTGTTTTGGTAAAGATGGCGGCGATATAAAGTATGACACTGAGGTTCCCTTTGCTAGTGCTACCTCGGTACCAAATTCCGTTCAATTCGGTTTCACCGTGTTCGAATTGTTAGGGGGGGGACAGACATTCAGAGTACACACACTCTCTCACACACACACAGACTCACACACACACACACACACACACACATACACACACACAGACAGACACACAATTTTTCTCCCTGTGTTAATCTCATAAGTCTACTTTCATTTTTTGCAAAAATCGAAAGTAGGCTAATAATTTGTTTCACATTTTTTTTAAAACAACAATTAACATAATATTGATCTTCTGTTTGCTGGTAACTTCAAACTTTCTCACATTTTTATAGAAATCTGAATAAATTGACGGTATTATCCCGGTGGTAACTAACTTTAGGATACCCTTTTAGCCTACTTTCGATTTTTGCAAAAAATGAAAGTAGACTTATGAGATCAACACAGGGCGAAAAAAGTGTGTCTGTCTGTGTGTGTGTATGTGTGTGTGTGAATCTGTGTGTGTGTGTGTGTGTGTGTATGTGTGTGTGTGAGTCTGTGTGTGTGTGTGTTTGTGTGTGTGTGAGTGTGTGTACTCTGAATGCCTGTCCCCCCCCCCCTATCAATTCAAACACGGTGAATGCGAATTGAACGAAATTTGGTACAAAGGTAGCACTAGCAAAGGACACCTCAGTGTCATGTTTTATATCGCCGCCATCTTTACTAAAACTGAATGGCGGCCACTCAAACGTTCAAAACGAAAAATCAAATAACGACTAACCAAATCATCCGATCTCTACCAAATTTGGTAACAACATACCTTTGTATAGGATGCGTCTTGTGACCAAACTACAAGGTCGTCCGCCATACCATTTCAGGATGGCGGCCGTGCGAATTATGCAAACTTTATAATCCATATCATGGGACCCACCAGTTCCGATTATCGAGCCGAGAATCGTTTTAACCGTTCTAAAGGAAGAGGCACGTTCGAAATTGAAAGTTTATTTTGTAATACTATAGTGCAGACGTGATTTTAAAAAGCTGAGCTGATTCAGTAATAAGACAAGATGGCAGCGGATATATTGTGCCTGACTTATATTTCACTAATTTGAGTATTGCATGCAATATAGCGTACTGATACAAAATAAATAAACTTTGTATGAAATGCTTTATATATAAATAATATACTCCAGTGATGAAATCGTTTAGTATAAATCATTATTTGCTAACAAGTTCTATGTAAGTCATTTTATATAGAACGATATTCGTTGACACATTTAGCTCAGTGGTAGAGCGTTAGCCTATCGCTCAAATGCCTATGGTTCAAACCCGATCGGAGCTAGGTTTTTTGCTTGAAATGTTATATGTTTATTGTTTTTTAATGACTCAGATGTTTTAAAATTAAGCGTTATATTGTGCATATTATGGTGTAAAATATATATTTAATTAAAACATAATTCGCCAGCAGATTTACTCGAGACATATAGCTGCCAAAAAGGTAACCGCACGTCGACCTACATATTAACTTCCAGATTTTATTGAAAAGTTTCTTCTTCTGGCCGCTAGAATGCACTCGCTCTGTTAGGATTATATTGTTCGATATTTCATCACTAGATGTCACGACTAGTCTACGTGGGGCTCCATTGATTACCATTGGCATTCTATGCGCATCGAATTTGAAGAATGACAAGATGATACTACGATACATTTTTACTTTTTATTTTAAAGGGTTTGTAACAGCCTATTTTGCGTTACTTGAAAATTTTATTTGAAGTAAAGAACAAAACGATTTCACATAGTAACTGAATTGAAGCCGTTGGTGTTAGTTCAGGTTATTTACTACTTTTATTTCAGGCAAATAGCAATCGAAAATATCCACATAGTTTGTATACACACGTCTCTGTAGGGTCATGGAAAGATTTGTTAATTCAATTAGGGTTGTGAAAGCCATGCACAACCAGACGTGTAAAGACATGCCTCAACTCAAAGTTGGATGTTGCCCACGGCAGGTCGTATATGTAATAATAATAATAATAATAATAATAATAATAATAATAATAATAATAATAATAATAATAATAATAATAATAATAATAATAATAATGTTATTGGTTTTACATCCCTTTTAACTACTGCTGCTTTTAGAGACACCGGGGTGCCGGAATTTGGGCCCGAAGGGGATCTTTAACGTGCCAGTAAATGTACTGACACGGCTCCCTCGCATTTGTGCACCCTCAAATGCCAGCTGACTGCGCCGGAATTTTGGCCCGAAGGGGATCTTTAACGTGCCAGTAAATGTACTGACACGGCTCCCTCGCATTTGTGCACCCTCAAATGCCAGCTGACTGCGCCAGGATACGAACCTGCAACCTAGGGCCCAGCAAGCGAGAACGTTACCGCTGAGCCACGCAGCCAGTCCGGTCGATTATGTCTCCAGATCCATAACATTCTTGATATACTTCTTATCTTTCTTTCTTCAATGATGGTAGCAGTTTTTATCTAGGTTGTGGCGTTTGGTAGAGGTAAATCGTTTCTAAGGTCTTCAACAAAGAATAGTTCTATTATACTCTTTGATAATAACAACGAGTTATAACTATACTCATACATTTAGGAGAAAGTAGGCTATATGTTCTTTACTGAACATCTTGTTTCTTCTTCTCATCAATGGTATGTCTCTTGGAATAAGCTTGCATCAGAACAGGATTCACGCTCCCATAGCCCCGTTTATTCCTTTTCTTCGCCTCCTCCCAGGCATGTGATCCGAATGTCCAACATGGGTATAATTACTTGGGAGTCCTTCAGAGCTTTTATGTCAAAAAGTCCTCATGACTCAACTCATGAACCGGGTAAGGCTTGCCACTTTTCTTTGCCGTTTTCATGGCCATGGCGTATTGGGAAGGTAAGTATATCGGTCCACTTCGGAGTGCTCTTTTAACTTCTCTTTCAATGGTTGAGTGAGCCGAATCCCCCTCGTTTAGGGTGTGGCCCTTTACTAAACTTAAGAGCCAACCAGATTTTATGTTTTTTAATGTTGTAACAGCATATTTGTACATTGCCATAATAAAGTTTTTTGTTGTTGTCCACAACAATTATCGCTGTCAAGACGACGTCTATTGGACAGTCAGCTTTGTCATTTAAATGTTGCAGATATGTCAGCACACAGCTCCCAATCTCAATCACGCCTCTTTTTCCCTGTGTCTCATCCCAAGTGTAACAGTTTACCGTTTTGTCGCCCTTCAGTTCAGCAATTGTTAAATTGTAAACGGCTAGCTTTGAAGTGTAGTAGTAGGAAGACGCCTCCCCCTGCGGACATGTCAGCACTGCCTGTAGGTCGTATACTGCTACGACGGTTGAATCTGTCGTTTTCTTGTCATTCTCCTTTTCCAGTCTGGACAAGTCCTTTTCTAGAATATGATTCTCAAATTCTGTCGTATTATTTTTGTTTCGTGTTTTGGTATATGAGACAAACATCACACTGATCTTTCTTCGGTGTGCAAAAAGAAAGGTTGTGTGACATGAAAATAGCTCTTTACTGGCAGTACCTGTTTCCTGCAAGGTTTGACTCCTTTCTCTCTTTTTGATAATCTCTGTGAAATTCGGCGATAGATTTTCCACCATCAATATACTCCCGAGAACTTTGAGATCTGCAGTAATGACTAGGAATTCTGGGATTGTTTTCAATGTGATCCTTTGCACTCTTCACGAGTTCTTTATCCAACTTTCGATCCTTTCCATGCTTGCCTCTCATTTCCAAGCCTAGCACACCTGTAATTTTGTCTGTTTTTTCAAAGGTTGTATGAATAGCTCTGTCCGATAGGTCAAAAGTGTATTTTAAAAAATGTTTGCATACCCGTATTTTTTCTCCATATTTCGATATCGAATATGATTGATTAGAGCCCCTTTCCCTTTTAAGATTCAATGTAATCCTCTAATACTCGGGAACGACGGCCTGGGTGCTATCTTTTATGAATTCTCTTTGTCTTTGCAAGTCTCCCATTCCCCAAAACATTGCAAAAATCTCTTTCCGATAGTTCTCATCAATTTTTTCAGTGCACTTGAGTTTACAGTTTCGGTTTTAATTAACATTTTGCTTTATTCGCCGGGAGAAAAATTACCCAGAAACCGACATTTTGGCAAATATGCCGGTTTGTTTTAGTTGAAGCTGCTAGAATCGCATTAATGTTAAATGCAAACCGGATTACCTGCCAATAAGTCATATCTGGGTAATAATAAAAATGTGGTATTGTGAGATAATTCAGTTTTACTTACATGATGGACGTCTTTCTTCCTTGAAGGTTTTGAAGCGACTGGCGTATTGCCCAATGGATCTGTCTTCTGATAAACAACATGGATATTTCCACGTAAATGCATACCGGTCCAACGCCATCTGACGGATTTTTTTGAACTATACGATATGCCGGTTTGATTTAACAGCGACGATATATTTGGTTATTAGTCACAAGATAATTCAAGCACAGGCTTCAAAAAGCCGGCCCCGTGGTGTTGGGGTATCGCGCCTGCCTCTCACCCAGGGGCCCCGGGTTCGATTCCCGGCTCCGTCAGGGATTTTAAAACTGACGTGAGGGTTGGAACGGGGTGCACTCATCCTCGCGAGGACAATTGAGTAGCTGTCTGACAGTGAGGCTGCGCCCCGATCACGAAAACCATGATTAACGGCCGAAGGGACCCGATGCGCTGAGCACGCGTCACCCCAATATCTGCAGGCCAAATGGCTGGGCAGCGGTCGCTTGGTCGGCCTTAGTCCTTCATGGGCTGTAGAGCCGGGGGTTGTTGTTGTTGTTGGATTGTACAGGCTTCAAGGCTTTCCATACAAGAAAGGTCGTAAAAATAACGCAGAAAGGTTCAGCTACCAGTACTGCCCAAGGCCAGACGATGTCGTGAAGCCAGTAAGGGCACCCGGACAGTAAAGTCAAGCACAGTTAATGTAAACAAATACAATACATCCTAAATACAGTCGGGGTTGAAAGGGAATAAAAGTTGACCAAGGGAGGTCGCCACGAACGTCTGGCAAACGCCAGTAGAAGCAATGCTGTCTGTTTTATTTGATTGAATGATTGATTGGTGTGTGCCCTTGATTGATTGTTTCTTTGGCCACCTAGCGATGCAGCTTCCGCCCCGAACATCCGAGTTCGATTCCTGACTCAGCCAAAAAATAATAATTCTACATCTGCTCCAGGTAAATTCTGGGATGGTTCCTAACTTAATCTCT
Organism: Meconema thalassinum; assembly: GCA_946902985.2. Taxonomy (NCBI): domain Eukaryota; kingdom Metazoa; phylum Arthropoda; class Insecta; order Orthoptera; family Tettigoniidae; genus Meconema; species Meconema thalassinum. The sequence goes on along the minus strand of OX336399.1, from coordinate 209,578,286 downwards.
CGACCTCTTCCTTCCCTATCCCCACCTAAATAACAAATACAGGCAGTAAAACTGTCATCACAATAACGCAGGTTACCACACACACCCAAGTACACGGGGCTGAATCACCACGATGTCCAATCCCCTGAAATGAAACAACAACATCAGCCATTGTTTCCTTGATTTATTGAATGTGTGTGCCTTTGAAAATTTGTTTGAATGGTTTGGTTGTTCATTTGTTTGATTGATTAGTTGGTTGTTATCTTCGCCGTGTGTCATGACTTTCAGTTTGCGCGGGATTGAAGCCGCAAACTCGGGAATGTGAGGCTAGTCAAATCAGTTGGCAGCACTACACGACCCGATGTACAAGAGTTGGTCAGGTTACTAATAATCAGCCATTGTTTCAAAAGCAATTTGTGGAATCACTTCTGTGAAAACAGACTCATTATTTATGAAAAGTATATGTTTGTAGCTCAAGCTAACAACTCCCTTTTGATTGATTCTTTTCCAAATGGCATGTTTCTCGTAGTTGCGTGGGAAGTGAGCACACACCTAATTCACTTTATGGTCTGTAGCAGGGTTCCCCAAACGGTTTATCCTAAAGGCAACAGTGACCCCACCGCCGTAGTTTAGAATTGCGTGCACATTTTCGTTTCGGGACCGAGCGAGATATTTTTGGCACAGGACTCCGCTCCGTTTACTCGTCCTTTTCTTCTGCTTTCGGCACTGGTAATATGTGTGAAAAATATTCTCCAAAATGAAACATACCAACATTTATTTGTTTAGCATATGGCTACCATCACATAATGGAACAATAAACAAGTAGGCCTATAACAAGAATCCCTCCCTATATTGTTCTGCTAAGGTCCCATTCCAGTCTTGTGCCGAAAATAAGGTCCCATTAACACCAACCTACACATATGGGGTACCTACAGGTTCAGCATAAACCAATGCCTAAGCGAAACGCACTCACTCACTCTTTAAATGTCTCACAATTAAATAAATACCTTAAAACACGTATATTTACAATGAAATAATGAAAGAATGCAACACAGTAACCATGGTAACAGAATCGCACAGGTCCATCTATTGTAAGACGCAATGCCACCATTACTGTGAAAGTTTCCAGACGGTTATAAGGTTATCACTGAACCAAATTAAGCTGTAAAATTCATCAATACACACAGTATAATGCGCTTAAGGGGGTCAAGGGGCACTCTTGCATTTTCTCATGCAATTTTCACGTGTGAGTGTGGTACGAAAGGTATTTTTTACCCGAATATAAAGGGTCTCCGAAAACCACAACTAAAGGCCCTTAAATTAACAGTGTCTGTGATATTCCCAGAAAACTAAATTCGCTCTGATATACCTATGAAGGAATGATAAACCCCAAACCACTTCACCAGTAGCTGAATTGATAAAGTCTGATTATTCATACCAAGGATAAATCAGTCATAGCATTCATGATTGAGATTTTGCTAAGTGTACTCTTTACAACTAGAATATTCGCGGGCAAAGCCGCGACGGGTAATGCTAGTACAAGATTACATTATTTACAATACACTATAGGGAAATAGGTCATATTGAAACTTTCTATGTTCGTAGATAGTCAACGACTCGATCAGTCGCCAACAGGAACTCACAAGGCTCTTCAGGGAAGGCTCACATTGGACAAGATTGGATGATATGTCGAACTGTTTGACTTTTTTGCACCGCATTCACATTTTCGAGATTGAACTTTATCCCATTTATGCATCAAATCTGCCACAGTTATTCCTTACTCTGTTTAAGGAAGACGAAATTTTCCGATTCAGTTCAAATCCTGGTGGTTTGATCGTAATACACGGCACTTGCTTCATGCCCGTAGGATTAAGCTTCAAGTACCCTACACGTGGTGCTTAGAAAGCAACAACATTGGCTACCAGACAATCCTTTGGATCTCCTGGTTCACATCACATCACAAAACAAGTAGTTCCGTGAAGAACTATACAGCCTATTTTCATATAACCTACTTATGTTAATTACCTCTATCTACATACAAAATTTCAGTTTGAAGGTTGTGATAGATTCGTAAATATTGAGAACCGACTAACTATTTTGGATGGTCGCCATGTTGGATTTTTATATATGTAGGTCCTAGAGTTATGTACTGTTACCTGAAGATTATTGTGTACGTATAGCATTCAAACTTCAATCGCATGATTAGGACCCAAGAAGTAAAAACGAGATTTTAAAATTTCGCACAGCTGCCATCTTGTGGTTAAATAAACAATTGATACAAATTAGATGCCAGTGGATAAACATTTGTGTAAGGATTTACTGTACCAAGTTTCACTGCACTCGAATGGTTAAATTGCGAGAAACGTCCATGTGAATATTCATAATTCGCGTCGCCGCCGTGTTGGATTTCTGATCACCAGGTTATTGGAAGTCCTATAGGTGAACTTATGTTCATAGCCCCTATGAACATAAAAAAAATCAGTTTGATTGCTATAATAGATTCGTAGATATTCAGAGCCGTCTAAATATTTTGGAAGGTCGCCATGTTGGATTGTTATATGTATAGGCACTAGAGTCATGTACCATTAAAGGAAAATTATTGCGAAGTTTCATTATTCAAACTTTCACTTCGATCGCATGATTACGGCACAAGAAATAAAAAGTTAATTTTAAAATTCGCACAGCCGCCATCTTGAGGTTATGTAAACAATTGAACGAAGTTAGATGTAGGTGCATTACAATGTGTATAAACATATACTGTACTGTATGGTTAAATCGCGAGAAACGTCTATTTAAAAGTCGCAAATTCACTTAGCCGCCATGTTGGTATTGTAGTTACCAGATTTTCAAAAGTCGCATAGGTGAACTTCTAGTTGTTCCCTTTATCGCCGTACAAAATTCCAGGGTGATATCGGTAATATATTCGGAGATATTGAATGCTGGTGAAATATTTCGCACAGACGCCATGTTGGATTGGTCAGACGTAACAAAATTTGAAGGGCACGGTCGGGCTCGTCCAGAATAGTGCTATGAACTTACCGAGTTTCATTGAAATCGCTCCAGCCGTTTAGATTTTATTATGGGTCACACATACACGCACGCACACACAGACACACGGACAAAAGGTGATCTCATAAGCCTATTTTTTTCATAAATGAAAATAGGCTAAAATTATGGAAAATTACATACTAACGGATCCAAATTAATAGAAGACAAAATAGCTAAACAAAACACTAGCAAATCTACAATTACACCCACGAAGAGTCATTGCCCTACAAATATATTTGTTACTTGTATCTGTCATTTCTTTTCAGTTTCTTGGGCTATTCGAAAGAATATTGTATGTTCGACCATGCCGAAATATGAATATTATATGCCAGAAAACTGCATTATAATGAGGCTCATTATGGTTCAAGTTTCATTATCATACATGTTCTCCACTAATCAGAGCTCAAGATACAGCTGTTTGACCAATTAGGTAAGGATAGCATCGCACCTGCGATCAACGCACATGTTTCCAAAATCAACCATGTCGGACACAGGTGACAACATTGAACTTTGGAATGATGGGATTTCACAATATAAAGGATATCGGATCAGCCATTGTAGTTACAATCCCAAACACAAAGACGAACCTTTACGATAACAGGAAAATCTATGAAATATACGAGAATCTACGTCCAGATTTTTGCAACACTCCATCCTTCTTTATAAATTACCGACATGGAGAGTGCACCGTTGAAAATGTCGGCATAAATAAACTGGGAAAATATTATTATTATTATTATTTATTTACCATAAATCGTACACGAAGTATGGAAGGCCTAGTGAAAAAGGGCAAGCCCCACATACATATTTCATGCTCCATAGGCACAGCTTACATCTACATTTGTTTTAACAATATTTACAAGTTTTACAAAGATATTTGCAGTATTTACATATTTAGAATATTGACATAGTACATTTTCCTGTTCACTCACTCTCTCACGCACGCACTTTCATAACCTCAATCACTCGATACATTCATTCATTCATTCCATTCAGATACTCATTCATTCAGCGAGACAATCAATCACTCATACATACGTTTATTTATACAATGTACCTTTTTACGTACGTCTTGAATTTCCTAAGAGGCAAGATCTTGGCATCTCCTTGCAGCGCGTTCCATAACCGCGCAGAGCGGCCGTAGAAACCTGTCAGGTAAGCATTGCTACGTGCGAAGGGCGGAACGAGGGTTACACCTCGTCCTCTCCGAACTGAGCGATATGCCAATGACAGTCGGCAAAAAGGGTCAATATTAATGGAACCTGTAAGGGATTTTTTAAGAAAAATTAGATCAATTTGTTTGGCTGTTGCCTCTATAGATGGAAATTTTTACAAAGGGGAAGGGGAATAACGAGCTATTAGCCTTTCTGCGCGGCGCTGTACACGCTGGAGCTTGTTCATGTTCTCCGCTGTAGTGGGATGCCAGGCAGGTAAGCCGTACGTTAATATTGGACGGACCATGCATGTGTAAGCCATCCTGAGGGCTCTAGGTTTACAACCTCTCATGTTTCTGTACAAGAAACCCAGAACTTTGGTGGCCTTATATCTTGCCTCTTCACTTTGAATGTTCCAATTCAGGGTGTCGGAGATTGTTACCCCTAATAGCTTTAAGTTTGTGCACTGTGGGATGACACTGTTCATAATTTTGTATTCATTCTCAATGGGTTTTTGTGACCTGGTTATTCTTATGTATTTACATTTTTGTACATTTATATTTAAATTATTCACAGAACACCACAGCGATAAGTTGTCCAGATCTGATTTAAGACAGAGGGAATCTTCTTCACATTTAATGCCCCTGTATAGCACGGTGTCATCTGCATATAGTGACATTGATGAGGTGACACAGCCAGGAAATATGGGAAAACAAATAACACTGTACCTTAATCCCCCCAGCGCCACTTTGTACACAGGGCATTGCTTTCGTAAGAGTTCACCGACAATTTTAGTGAACGCTGGTGGTGATATAACGACACTAAAACATCATGGAGGCTGGAAATCCTTGGAAACATATGACATTGCCAAGGTCTTTGATCCACGGAAAATCAATAACCCAGTGCATGCGCTCTGTTCATTAATTTCAACTGGCGGAATCTCGACAGATATTTATGAATTTATGTTAGAACATGAAATAATGTTATAATTATCGTCGAACATATACAGTCGTATGCAACTTGCCTATAATGGTAAATAGTTATTGCCTTTATAGGCTTGTCGCATAATGTACGATTAAGACAACACGACAAAGGTTATTGTTGAGACCAGGCTGTCAATAATAGTCAGTCCACTGATTCCAAAGCACCTGCTGTCTTTCTTCTTTTTCAAATATTTGGTATTCCAAATCTTATTTTATTGAACTATATTTTACAATGTTATTTACGAGAAAAAAAAAATAGGCTGATGAAGTCACCATTTGTCCGTCTGTGTGTCACTAATAAAATCCAAACGGCGCAAACTCGGTAAATGCATACTACTACCTCGTACAACCTCGAGCATGCTTTTCAAATTTTAATACGTTTCACCAATTCAACATGGCGGCCGCGCGAAATATTTCACTAGCGTTCTATATCCCCGCAAAAGTAACAGATATCACCCTGAAATTGCACACGATGGTAGACGCTATTAACTTAATTTCATCTATGGGACTTTCATAAACCTGTTAAGTACACAACGAAGATGGCGGCCATGCGAATTTGAAACATTTAAATAGACTTTTCTCGCGATTTAACCTTCCAAGCGCAGTGAAACTTGGTACCGCAACTAACTATACACATTGTAATGCATTGACATCAAATTTAACACAATTGTTTACATAACCTCAAGATGGCGGCTGTGCATAATGTTAAAATGAAGCTAATATTTGCTGTGTCCTAATCATGCGATCGAAGTGAACGTTTGAATAATGAACCTACTAAATAACCTTCATCTAATGGTCTACATATTGTGCCCATTTTCGATGGTCTGGCGTGATTTCAAAGGGAGCGCGCTAATGACGTCAGCGAGCAGGTTCCGAGCTGTCAGCCCAGCAGAGTTTTAACGAGCAGCATGTTTCACGTGGTGCCAATGGAAGTTATTCTTATATAGCTTGTGTTATGGAAGAAGGTTATACCAGCACTTCAGAATGAAGTTAGGAGTAATTCACCAGCTTATTCCTATTATTTTATTGGAATTTACCAACCTTCTCGATCTTTCTATGGATATAGCCAATGAGACGTAAGATCCAACGTTACGTAATGCGAGTTCACATATCGATATGTGTCCTTGGGACAGTTTATAAGCCAGCCCTGGTAGAGGTCAGGTACCTCACACCTCACACCGACACAGTCATCGAGTCGTCATAATAGTCCACGTGTGTGTGTGTGTCCACGACAGTGAAATACGCCGTTATTCTGAACGAGCGCTCCTTGGAGCTAGGCAACATATACAACGCCACTATACCCGAGTGGACATAGACTTAGTGATACGATTGTGGTAATATAACAGTGCTTCGAAACTTAGAATATTCGCCGGTTGAACACATCAACAAGATTCCAAGTTATGTGAGTGATTTGTTACATAAGTATATGACTGTGCCTTGTGCTATTCCCACCACTTATATCAAACGTGAGAACTGGGACCACCACATTGAACATTTGCAAGTGAGAGTAGGGTACCCTACCAATATACTTTTTCACGGGGAATTATCAGGCCAAATTCCACCCTTGATTTATCAAAGACATTATCAACAGGAACTGTTACCCATTTTCTTGTCCAGTCAGCCACTGGATTACATAAATGAAATCCATTATTTGCAATGGGCCACTCTAGTAACATGACTTGTATGTATGAAGAACAGCCCCATGATAGAACAATTTCACTGCCCCAGTTAGTGAATATGGTTAGCAGCTAAGGTGGCGGAATGTGAGGAGATCATGCCAGAATGACCCATTAGGAACGAGGAGCAGGGCCACCTACGGCATATTTCTGTGATGGTAGGAGAGCGGCGCGCTATAAGCATGCCCCATGTCCAGCGTGTAGGATTCTCAGATCCATGGTGCCCGGATTAGATCTGCGCCGAGGGAGTTGAATGCTTCAACATGTCCCATGTCCAGCATTTTAGGATTCTCAGATCCGTGGTGCTTGGGTTCGATCTGCACCGAGGGAGGTCAACTCGCCACAGAAAACATGATTCCGTAGACTTCCGAAAAGCCTGAATAACTTCTCGAGCCATGAATTTTTCGCCATTCCAATAAAACCAATTCACTTTCTCTATTATTAAGAGCGCATTTATATTTAAATGATTACACATGTTTAGGAGTAATTTTCCTTGCAGTCAAGTAGACTTGTAGCTGAGGTGCATCCTCAAAATTTCGTTTTCGATATTGCAGTAATAAGATGGGAAGTCTTACCCCATTCAGAACGCAGCAGAGTTATGACACAGTTTATGAATTAATAATTTTCTTACAGAATATATTTCCCCATAATAATAATAATAATAATAAATGTCTATGCATTAATATTGATAAATAATGAATTATATGAACCGTTATGGAAGTAATATTCCTTCAGAATGACAAAAATGAATGACCATGATAAAAGTGTTGAATATGAGTAAACAATTAATTTTTAATGTAAAAATTGAGAGCATACGATTCGTTATCTTCTAGGGGTTTTTCTAAGTGAAGCTGTATTGATGTTGTGTTGTGCCAGTGCACTTTGTGAAAAGTTAATAGAGGCTTTGATCCTCGTGAGTAATATCCTGAGAGCCACAGAAAGCTGTATGCTTGTTAATAGGAAATAAGATGGGAGATTTGGGAGTCAGATCCTGTCCCATAAGCTTCAATATGTTACAAATCTTAAAGATTTCCCCTATGATATTATCAGCTCCAATGATCAATTATCACATGCAATGTTGTCATGCCAATTTTTAGCCTATTTTCAATTTTGAAAAAAAATAGGCTTATGAGATCACCTTTTGTCCGTGTGTGTGTGTGTGTGTGTGTGTGTGAGAGAGAGAGAGAGAGAGGTGTGTGTGTGTCCACCCCTAATAAAATCTAAACGGCTGGAGCGAGTTTAATGAAACTCGGTAAGTTCATAGTACTATTCTCGGCGACCTCGACCGTGCCCTTCAAATTTTGTTACGTCTCACCAATCCAACATGGCGGCTGTGCGAAATATTTCACTAGCATTCAATATCTCCAAAACTATTACCGATATCGCTCTGAAATTGTGTACGGTGATAAAGGGCACTACTAGAAGTTCACATATGAGACTTTCAAAAACCTGGTGACTACAAAACCAACATGGCGGTCAAGCGAACTTGAGACTTTTAAATAGACTTTTCTCGCGATTTAACAATCCTAACGTAATGAAACTTGGTACAGCAAATGTTTATACAAATTGTAATGCACTGGAGTCTAATTTAGTTCAATTGATTACATAACCTCAAAATGGCGCCTGTGCGAAATATTTCACTGACATTCTATATCTCCGAAACTATTACAGATATCACCCTGCAATTTTGTACGGTGATAAAGGGTACTGATACAAGTTAACCTATGTATATTTCATAAACCTGTAAAGTACAAAACGAGCATGGCGACCAAGCGAATTCGAAATATTTTAATAGACTTTTCTCGTGATTTAACTCTCTGAGCGCAGGAAAATGTGGTACAGTAAATGATTTTGCAGATTGTAATGCACTGCCATCTAATTAAATTCAATTGTTTACATAACCTCAAGATGGCGGCTGTGCAAAATTTTAAAAATAAGTTTTTATTTCTTGTGTCGTAATCATGCGATCGAAGTGAAAGTTTGAATAATGAAGCTAGGCAATAATTATCCTTGAATGGTACATAACTCTATGGCCTATACATATAACAATCCTAAATGGCGAGCTTCAGAAATATTTAGACGGTTCTCAATATCTATGAATCTTTTACAGCAACCAAAGTGAATTTTTTAATGTTCATAGAGGCTATGAACATATGCTCACCTATAGGACTTCAGTAACCTGGTAAGCACAAATCCAACATGGCGGCGACGCGAAGTAAAATATTTAAATGGACGTTTCTCGCGAATTAACTATCCGAGTGCCGTGAAACGTTGCACGTTAGATGCGTATACAAATGATGATCCACTGGCATCTAATTTATTTGAATTGTTTGCATAATCACAAGATGGCTGCTGTGCGTAATTTTAAAATCTCGGTTTTACTTCTTGTGTTCTAATCATGCGATTGAAGTTTGAATACCACACGTACACAATAATATTAATGTAATAGTACAAAAATAAAAATCCAACCTGGCGACAATCTGAAATATTTAGACGGTTTTCAATATCTACGAATCAGTTACAGCAATTAAAATGAAATGTTGTATGTTGATAGTGGCAATTAACACGAGTAGGATATATGAAAATAGGCTGTATAGTTCTTCACGGAACTACTTGTTATCAGTTGAATTCATGTCCAGTGAATAAAATCCTGAAATGTATAAAGGATGTTCCGAGCAAACTTCAAAGTAACCAAACTTGATTATTATTATTATTGTAAAATGTCAAATGCAAAGATTTAACTGCTGTGGCCAAGAATAGTCAATATGCTGTGAATTTAATTGCGTTAAGAATTGTGTCGTTTTTTAAGAAAATCCAGAATGAAAATATGAAACTTCGAGTGTGAAATTGTGAAATTAATCCATCCTAGTGTCAGGGTTGTAAATATGTGAATTGTAAATAAGTGAATAGGACAATTATTGAACAATACAACTTTATAGTGTGAAGTGAAAATATAATTTTTATGTCGTCTCTAAAATGTATAGATTAACAAATTAAAGTATAATTCATGAACATAGTCTAGCTCATCGGACAATATTAAATAAGACTATAGATTATTTTGTTTGAGCGACATAAATTCCATTAGGGAATGTGTGCGTTATTTTTTTGCTTCTGCCAGTGGGCAGAAATTTTCAGAATAAATTTTCAAGGTGAATTGGTTTATTTTTAAATATGTTTTTTAATTCTCTTGTAATGTCATGACTCTTTTCTTTTTCCTTTACGGGGAGCATGAATGCAGTGTCTAGTAATTCCAGCCCAAGCCCAGAACGCCCTGAGAGAGATTCCTTGCTAACACTGCATTTACTGATACCTCGCATGTGGTTGCCTGTCACTCCAGGTGTAGAGACGGGCACAATATATAACAATCCAAAATGGCAGTTATCCGAAACATTCAGATGGCTCTCAATATCCGCGACAGATGAGAAACACCACAAAGATGCATGAGAAGGGAACAGGAGACGGTATCCTAAACTATAAAACTTAGTTAAAATCTAGGATAGCCTCTCTGTGTTAATTAGAATAGGATTACGATAGTACATAATTAACAGCCATTATTAGTGTTTTGATAATTGCGTAAAACATTTAACACCATGTAAGTTATTTGTAGCTTCCGTGAGTTATTTTTCGCCTACTTTTCACATTTTGTAAAAATGAGGGGGGAAAACGGCTTATGAGATCAATCCGGGCAGATGTGTGTGTGTCTGTCTGTCTGCCCCCCACCACCCTATCAACTCCTAAACGGCTGCAGCTATCAAAACCAAATTTGGTATGAGTAAAGATCTATACCAAAATATCTCTTGACCATATCTGAAAATGACATCAATGCTGAAAAATTACAATTGAAATTTGACTTCTATGTTGTATATCTCAGAAGTTATCCATGCGAGCTGCTCCGAAATTGGCACACACAGTTAATTTTGAGGAGCCCATATATGTCAGTGTTGCTAATATTTTCCAATTTGTAAATACTAGTAGCTTCTATATTAACAAATGGATTTTTTCCAAAATTTGGACAATGATAGCTCATAAAGTTTCTGATTAATTCTAAGCAACACATACATGACACTGTTGCTAACATTATTTTACGAATGCTGATAGTTCCAATGTATCATTTCATTTCTGATATATTGATTATTCATTGGCATGGATCTTAAATTTTAAGAAAAGTAGGCTCATTAGTTCGTCACGGAAGTACTTGTAAAATTCATGTTGCGATCTACACTGAGCAGGATTTGTTAGGGAAACGCTAAAAGTATTCATTGCTAGGAAGTGGAATTAAAATGTAGCGAGGCTCAATTACGACGTCCCCGAGTTCTTGTTTCTTTATTGCGTTGTCCGGACCAAGTAAACAACAAGAATCAATCGAGCCCTGCTCTCTTTTATTGCGTGCTTGGTGTCCCCTTTATTGATCGCCTTCTTGTTGACTGTTATCACACCCCCTCATACACGGTGCCCCGTAACAATTAGTCGGCGGTCCCAAAGGGGCTGGAATAAGAACAAAAATAAACAAATACGATGGAAGTTCCCAAAGTAAGTTTCGTCATTTTATTGCACGAGCAGATGGTGCACCAGGTGACACACCCGTGGCTGGTTCAACGTCAGCAGAGGGGGAATGTCGCGTGCGCAGAGACAGGAGCAGCAGACAGACGTGTGCTGTTATGAATGGGCACGTGGGGCTACAGACCGTGGCTGGTGAAGCTGTCGCTGGTGTTGTATGTTCAGTGAAGGATGGCTGAGTGTCCCTCCACATCCACAGCATTGCTCTACAGTACCGGTCAAAAGTTTAGGACCACATAAGGAAATCCTGATATGTCACCTTAAACCTAAACTTGTGGCGCTGGAGCTCTGCGATTTTTTACTTGTCGTAAAGTATAAACCTGCAAAGAAAAGGTCCTGCTCTTTTCCCGAATTTGTATAGTCATACCAAAATTATCCCCAATTATTGCTAAGTCTAAAAAAGAAAATTGAGGGCAATGCCAGCAAGCAGTTGGACTATAGAATAGCCTACATTATACCTCTGAAAATTGTGATTTTTTGGTGTGACCTTCCAACTGTTAAAAAAATCATAACTTGTACAATACTTGGCCCAAATGAAAGAAATCAGGACGTGAATATTCTATCAGATGGAGGAGCTCAGTAAAGAAATCGCAGAGCTCTAGTGCTACAAGGTTAGGTTTTAGGTGACATATCATGATTTCCTTATGTGGTTCTAAACTTTCGACCGGTACTGTAGTACAGGACATGGTGTTAGCGTATTGGTCGCTCCCGGGCCATCACATGCCCCATGATGTATTGGGTACCGAGAAACCTGACCGCAGAGCATGTTGTGCGACAATTCCTTGCACCGAGTTTTACCAGAGTGGCTTCTTCCAACTGATTGCACGCTACCACAAGTGTCTCAATGTCACTATGATGCTATGGTGGATGTCAGTTTTTCAATAAAGGGACCCTGGTAAAAAATTATGAAACTTGTTTTCGGAACTTCCCTCGTAGTCTATCATTTGGAGTGACTGAATCTGCATCGACCCGCTATACATCCATAGCAGAGGAGTTGCCGACAAGTCAGGGGTTAAGACTGCGGATTTGCTTTTCCGAAGCTCATATTGCTGTACTGTAGGTGCTAAACCATATGGGATGCCATGTGTATGATCACACCTGCCGTTTTGGAGAATAAATGTCACAAAGAAAGTTGATACGCCTAGGATCTTGTGTCCCACACGATGGAGCAGATACGTATACTTGTCCTAAGTCCTTTACTGAATTATTTTGATTGAATTCAATTCATTAAGTAACAACAGAGATATAGAGGTATAGAGACTCCCAGGAAACATATTACCTCAAGACTCGAAGGATCAGAGAGTATTCCAACGTCTCCCCATTATCGCCGCATCGCTACTTCCTCTCTGGGCTTGTTTCAACATTCACTCTCTTCGCTAATTTCTTGCCTCACTGAATGGTTTATTAAAACTATCCATCGGTGAGGGGAAGTGCCAACTGTCTCCCGTTGAGGTCGTATCATAGCTAATTTCAAATCAACCATGAATACATTCATCCCCAGGGCAGATAGCCAGTTATACCTTCATTCGTATTTATACAGCAAGGGATGAGATTGCTTCTTTTCATATTAGCAATGCGTCCATTCATCTCCATGACTGCAACGAGAGGCAGGGTTCGAATCTCTTCACTGAAAGTAGCTACAGTCCCTCCTTAAAAAAATGTCAAAATGGTACGTCATTTAAAATTTCCGGGTGCGTATGCCTATTCGTTGAGCCTAATACAACTAAATTATCCACAAAAGCACAGGTTATCAGACATATTCAGTACACGCGATTGAAAACAAAAATGTTTCTAGCTCTTAAATGAGGTAATTACTAAAGGCCAACCCTGCCAGGTCTTGGTGTTAAGTACTGGAGTGGTAAAGCAACGAGTAAGGCCGCTGGGTCCAGACAAAGTTAGCATGTTTTATTTTCACGGGCAGTGTTTGTATTGTGCCGTATCTGTAGCAGACGAGCAGCCCGACGTGCCTATACCATTTCCGGGATGCATACGGACCGATCCCACTTCGTAAACACACAGTGTGAAATACCAACTCGTCTCAACCATATACTCGAGTCCACAGATACCTGCTTAAAATATGCTTACATCATCAAATACCTCCTTGGAATAAGCTTACATCCACAAATACCTCCTTGGAATAAGCTTACGTCCACAAATACCTCCTTGGAATATGCTTACGTCCATAAATACCTCCGTAGAATATGCTTACGTCCACAAATACCTAATTGGAATATGATTACGTCAAAAAATACTTCCTTGGAATATGCTTACGTACACAAAAACCTCCTTGGAATATGCTTACGTCCACAAATACCTCCTTGGAATACGCTTACGTCCACAAATACTTCCTTGGAATATGCTTACGTCCACAAATACCTCCTTGGAATATACTTACGTCCACAAATACATCCTTGGAATATGCTTACGTCCACAAATATATCCTTAGAATATGCTTACGACCACAAATACCTCCTTAGAATATGTTTACATCCACAAAAACCTCTTTTGAATATGCTTACGTCCACAAATACCTCCTTGGAATACGCTTACGTACACAAAAACCTCATTGGAATATGCTTACGTCCACAAATACCTCCTTGGAATATGCTTACGACCACAAATACCTCCTTGGAATATGCTTACGTCCACAAATACATCCTTGGAATATGCTTACGTCCACAAACACCTCCTTGGAATATGCTTACGTACACAAATACCTCCTTGGAATATGCTTACGTCCACAAATACTTACTTGGAATATGCTTACGTCCACAAATGCATCCTTGGAATATACTTACGTCCACAAATACCTCCTTGGAATATGCTTACGTCCACAAATAATTCCTTAGAATATGCTTACATCCACAAATACCTCCCTGGAATATGCTTACGTCCACAAATACCTCCTTAGAATATGCTTAGATCCACAAATACCTCCTTGGAATATGTTTACGTCCACAAATACTTCCTTAGAAAATGCTTACGTCCAAAAATACCTCCTTGGAATACGTTTACGTCCACAAATACCTCCTTGGAATATGTTTACGTCCACAAATACCTCCTTGGAATATGCTTACGTCCACATATACCACCTTGGAATATGTTTACGTCCACAAATACTTCCTTAGAATATACTTACGTCCACAAATACCTCCTTAGAATATGCTTACGTCCACAAATACCTCCTTGCAATATGCTTACGTCCACAAATACTTCCTTAGAATATGCTTACGTCCACAAATGCCTCCTTATAATAAGCTTACGTCCACAAATACATCCTTATAATAAGCTTACGTCCACCAATACCTCCTTGGAATATGCTTACGTCCACAAATACCTTCTCAGAATGTGCTCACGTCCACAAATACCTCCTTAGAATATGCTTTACGTCCACAAATACCTCCTCAGAATATGAAGGAAGGAAGGAAGCTTGTAGTTTAACGTGACCGTTAATTTTGAGATCATGAGCCACGGGACCTCCTTTTTACGTGGAATCCGAACCACAGGACATGGCATTTCACTTCGAAAATCTCACATGCATTGACCGTGAATCAAACCCGGACCGCCTTGGTGAGAGGCATACAGCTAGACCGCTGGGCCACCACGCCCCCCCCCCTTAGAATATGCTTACATCCACAAATACTTCCTCAGAATGTGCTCACGTCCACAAATACTTCCTTAGAATATGTTTACGTCCAAAAATACCTCCTTTGAATATGCTTACGTCCACAAATACCTCCTTGGAATATGCTTACGTCCACAAATACCTCCTTAGAATATACTTACGTACACAAATACCCCCTCAGAATATGCTTTCGTCCACAAATACCTCCTTGGAATATGTGTACGTCCACAAATACCTCCTTGGAATATGCTTACGTCCACAAATACCTCCTTGTAATATGCTTACGTCCACAAATACCTCCTTAGAATATGCTTACGTCCACAAATACCTCCTTAGAATATGCTTACGTCCACAAATACCTCCTTGGAATATGTTTCCGTCCACAAATACTTCCTTAGAATATGTTTACGTCTACAAATACCACCTTAGAATATGCTTACGTCCCCAAATATCTCCTTAGAATATGCTTACGTCCACAAATACCTCCTTATAATAAGCTCACGTCCACAAATCCCTCCATAGAATATGCTTACGTCCACAAATACCTCCTTGGAATAAGCTTACGTCCACAAATACCTCCTTATAATAAGCTTACGTCCACAAATAGCTCCTTATAATAAGCTTACGTCCACAAATACCTCCTTGGAATAAGCTTACGTCCACAAATACCTCCTTATAATAAGCTTACGTCCACAAATACCTCCTTGGAATAAGCTTACGTCCACAAATACCTCCTTGGAATAAGCTTACGTCCACAAATACCTCCTTGCAATATGCTCACGTCCACAAATCCCTCCATAGAATATGCTTACGTCCACAAATACCTCCTTAGAATATGCTTACGTCCACAAATACTTCCTTAGAATATGCTTAGGTCCACAAATACCTCCTTGGAATAGGCTTACGTCCACAAATACCTCCTTGGAATAAGCTTACGTCCACAAATGCATCCTTATAATATGCTTACGTCCACATATTCCTCCTTGGAATAAGCTTACGTCCACAAATACCTCCTTGGAATAAGCTTACGTCCACAAATACCTCCTTATAATAAGCTTACGTCCACAAATAGCTCCTTATAATAAGCTTACGTCCACAAATACCTCCTTGGAATAAGCTTACGTCCACAAATACCTCCTTATAATAAGCTTACGTCCACAAATACCTCCTTGGAATAAGCTTACGTCCACAAATACCTCCTTGGAATAAGCTTACGTCCACAAATACCTCCTTGTAATAAGCTTACGTCCACAAATACCTCCTTGGAATAAGCTTACGTCCACAAATACCTCCTTGGAATAACCTTACGTCCACAAATACATCCTTGTTATAAACTTACGTCCACAAATACCTCCTTAGAATATGTTTACGTCCACAAATACCTCCATGGTATATGTTTACGTCCACAAATACCTCCTCAGAATGTGCTTACGTCCACAAATACCTCCTTATAATAAGCTTACGTCCACAAGTTCATTCTTATAATAAGCTTACGTCCACAAATACCTCCTCAGAATGTGCTCACTTCCACGAATACCTCCTTGGAATATGCTTACGTCCACAAATACCTTATTCGAACATGCTTACGTCAATAGATAGCAAACAACCGCCACTTTCACCCTTATAATTGGCATTCTATAAAATTTGTTTGATACTGTATTTTCTCTGGAGATCTCGTCAGGGATTTTAGAAACTAACGTGAGGGCTGGAACGAAGTGCATTCATCCTCGTGAGGACAATTGAGTGCTGTAGTTGTCTGACATTTAGCCCCAGGATTAAGGACCTAGGAGACCCAACGAGCTGACCGCGCGTCACCCCGCAATCTGTTTGCCAAATGGCTGAGCAGTGGTCACTAGGAAGGTCAAGGCTCTTCATGGGCTGTAGTACCACGAAGATGGGAACATGGATGGTATGTTTCTGTATCCATAGGACACTGTTATGGTTCCAAAATACAGCCTACCTGGAGAATTTAGATTATAGTGTAAAATATGTCTTCTGGTTAAATAGTATTCACTAACTTTTCCTCTTGAAATCTACAGGATAAAATAATCACTAATTGGTAGTTTTCATCTCCCCAGGAAAAAATAATCACTAACTGATAATCTTGATATCCCAAGGATAAATAATCACTAACTGGTAGTCTTGATATCCCCAGGATAAAATTATCACTATTCCTGATATCCCCAGGATAAAATAATCACTATTCCTGATATCCCCAGGATAAAATAATCACTATTCCTGATATCCCCAGGATAAAATAATCACTACTCTTGATATCCCCAGGATAAAATAATCACTACTCCGGAAATCCCCAGGATAAAATAATCACTACTCTTGATATCCCCAGGATAAAATAATCACTATTCTTGATATCCCCAGGATAAAATAATCACTATTCCTGATATCCCCAGGATAAAATAATCACTATTCCTGATATCCCCAGGATAAAATATTCACTACTCCTGATGTCCCCAGGATAAAATATTCACTACTCCTGATATCCCCAGGATAAAAATAATCACTACTCTTGATATCCCCAGGATAAAATAATCAATACTCTTGATATCCCCAGGATAAAATAATCACTACTCCTGATATCCCCAGGATAAAATAATCACTACTCTTGATATCCTCAGGTTAAAATAATCACTAATCTCGACATCCCCAGGATAAAATAATCACTATTCTTGATATTCCATGGGTAAGAACTCGTTGCGTCACCTGTGATATGACCAGACAGGATAAAACACGGTATTTTAGTCATTCGAGACGAGATTTTCTCCTTATTCAGAGGGTTCATTTAATCTTATTTTCGTAGTAAATGCTACGTCACAAGAGATTGAGATAAGGGAACGCAATCGTGTCTCCAGTCCGTATGCTTCGCTCTTTTTATTGCTCGACGAAGATGGCTGAAGGAAATTGTATTAGTCTCGATTGCAGCATTCAACCTTAGCTACTTGAGCCCCGCGTGTTCTGCTGACGCACAGCAGAATCTGCGATGTAAAATACACGGATTAGTTATTCCTCAATGCTCAGTATTCTACTAATCACCATTCTTACAAACTCACTTGATTCCTAATTTTAAGGTTTAAATCTATAACAACTAATTACCTGCTTTTAGCCGGATTTTTAAGAGCGTTAAAATCCCTCAGTATGCCTTCCTTCGAAGGGGAAGTAAAGCCGGCGGTCCCAAGTCATAGATTTATGGTATGGTAAGGAACCTTCCAATAATTAAACTTGTGTGAAGCTAAATTTGCAGGTTAGATTTCGTTGAAACGCTCTATAAAAGTTCCGACGTTCACCACTAGGTGTCAGTGACATCTGGTGGCGAAAGGTGCAACTACTTGAAATTGAACGGAACTTGTAGCTGACCCTATGGGTGTCCGCATTGTAGCAGCTAAAGCCTCTGGCGAGCCGAACATGTCCTCGGTCACACCCGGCACTAAAAGCCATACGCTAAATAAACGAATGGTCGAACAACACAAAGTCTGTGCAATCACTGGAATATGCGAAAATTAAACTGAATAGATTACATGTGATTAAGCTGCAGTGGTTCAAGGCTGTTACAGGAGTCAGGCAAGGCTGTGATCTGTGACCACACCTGTTTATCTTATACATCTTATGAAGCCCATAAACTGACTGGGTGGGATTCAAGTAGGTGGAAACCAGTTGAGCAGTCTGGTCTATGCTGATGACCTGATAGTTATGACGGACTCGGTCGATAGCTTGTAAGCCAACATGTTAGAGCTTGAACAGAAATGTAGGGAGTTTGGTTTGAAGATCATCATTTCAAAGACAAAGGTTATGTCGGTGGGGAAGAAACACAAGAAAATAGAATGCCTGTTAGGAGGAACTAAATTGCAGCAGGTGGGCTTTGTATTCCCTCAGGATGGTCACAGCATGGGGGAAGGAACATAGTCGAGGTGTGGAAAAGCCTGTGCAGTGAGTTCTTAGTTGTGATCTACAGTATTCTGTAAGAAGGAAGTTAGTGTAGGGGCGAATCTCTCCCTACACCTCTCAGTAATTAGACCGACCTTGCTGTATGGAAGTGAGAGCTGGGTAGACATGAGCTAGAGGGCAGTTGGGACAAGTGGATGGGAGCAATGGCAGGAAGGTACTTGTAATCATACTAATACACAATAAGTAGTTCCGTGAAGAACTATACAGCCTATTTTCATATATCCTACATATGATAATTGCCACTATCAACATACAACATTTCAGTTTGATTGCTGTAATAGATTCGTAGATATTGAGAACCGACTAAATGTTTCGGATGGTCGCCATGTTGGATTTTATAAATGTAGGTTCTAGAGTTATGTACTGTTACATGAAGATTATTGTGTACGTGTAGCATTTAAACTTCAAGCGCATGATTAGGAGACAGGAAGTAACAAGGAGATTTTAAAATTTTTCACAGCTGCCATCTTGTGGTTATGGTTAATTGAAATAAATTAGATGCCAGTGGATTAATATTCGTATAAGGATTTATTGTACCAAGTTTCACTGCACTCGGATGGTTAAATTGCGAGAAACGTTCATGTGAGTATTTATACTTCGCGTCGCCGCCATGTTGGATTTGTGATCACCTGGTTATTTAAAGTCCTATAGGTGAACATAAGTTCATAGCCCCTATGAACATTAAAAAATTCAGTTTGATTGCTATAATAGATTCGTAGATATTCAGAGCCGTCTAAATATTTCGGATGGTCGCCATATTGGATTGTTAAATGTATAGGTCATAGAGTCATGTACCATTAAAGGAAAATTATTGCGTAGGTTTATTATTCAAACTTTCACTTCGATTGCATGATTACGACACAAGAAATAAAAGTATAATTTTCGAAATTCCCACAGCCACCATCTTGAGGTTATGTAAACAATTGAACTAAATTAGATACCAGTGCATTACAATGTGTATAGACATTTCCTGTACCATATTTCATTGCGTTTGGAACATTAAATCGCGAGAAAGGTCTATTTAAAATTTTCGAATTCGCTTGGCCGCCATGTTCGTTTTGTAGTTAACCGGTTTTTGAAAGTCTTATAGATGAACTTCCAGTAGTGCCATTTATCTCCGTACAAAATTTCAGGGTGATACCGCTAATTGTTTCAGAGATATAGAATGGCGGTGAAATATTTCGCACATCCGCCATCCTGTGGTTATGGAAACAATTGAACGAAGTTAGATGTCGGTGCATTACAATGTGTATAGACATATACTGTACCAAGTTTTATTGCGTTTGGTTGGTTAAATCGCGAGAAACGTCTATTTTAAAGTCGCAAATTCGCCATGTTGGTTTTGTACTTACCAGTTTTTCAAAAGTTACATAGGTGAACTTCTAGTAGTTCCCTTCATCACCGTAATAAATTCCAGGGTGATATCGGGAATAGTTTCGGAGATATTGAATGGTGGTGAAATATTTCGCACAGCCGCCATGTTGGATTGGTGAGACGTAACAAAATTTGAAGGGCACGGTCGGGGTCGCTCTGAATAGTGCTATGAACTTATCGAGTTTTATTGAAATCGCTCCAGCCGTTTAGATTTTATTAGGGGGACACACACACACACCTCACACACACACACTCACACACACACACGCGCACACATACACGGACAAATGGTGATCTCATAAGCCTATTTTTTCAAAATTGAAAATAGGCTAAAAATGGGATGATGTGTGTCTGTCTGTCGGTCTGTGTGTCTATCTGTTACTCAATCACGCAAGAACCACTGGTCCTATTTAAATGAAATTTTGCATGGATGTAGCTGATTTACCAGGCTTACATATAGGCTACTATTGATTTCGATAATTTGCACTATTTACGAATTGCGACCATTTTAGTGACGTCACTACTCCATTTGGTTTCAAAATTTCATATTTCTATCTCAAATAAAAAGAGAACGCTAAGAAATAGCAAACTTTTAATGGCATATATGAGCTATAAAATTTAATTTTCTATCCGAAGGAACCTTATCACTTTTCGTGTATCTCCAACGGTTAGCGAGTAAAACCTATAAAACACGGTCAATGCCGAGCGGTACAGTATATCTCTCTATATACAGTACATAAAAATGAAAGTTTGTCTGTTTTTTCCTGAATTTCTACGGAAATTTGAGTTATTTACGCGTTTCAGAGTGTTTTATGGTGGATGCACGCGATTTTTTTTTTGTCTGTCTGTCTGTCTGTCTGTTTGTTTGTTTCTTTGTTTGTTTGTCTGTAGACAAATTTGTTCCCTTAAAACTCGAGAACGGCTGGGTGTATCAACCTAAAATTTGGTACAGATATCCATCTCAGGCACAACACTTATCATTGATGTAACTCTTTTCCGTACCTCTCATAAAAGGATTCCTACTCCCTTAAAATACATGCTGAAATAGGCGTAGAAGGACGAGACAAAGCTCATTTTCAGCCCCTCAATATGAGAGACAAAACTCGGGGGCCCTAAAGGGTCCTTGAAAACTACATTATAAGGCCCTAAAAACAACAGTTTCTGAGATATTCCCAGAAAAATAATTTAATTTAATTTAACAAACTAATGAAGGAATGCAAGTCTGTAACATGACAACATTATCTCAAGGGGTGACATCCAACTTTCCATCTATTTCTGTAAGAAGCGATGTCACTCCATTTATTACAGTTCTGTGAATGTTTGCAAATGGCTATAAGGTTATCACGGAACCAACTTAGACTGTATAATTCATCAAGGCATTTAAGGGGTAACCTAGAATTTTTTCACTCAATTTTCACGTGGGACTTATAGGACAGAAGGTCTATTATATCTCCAAACAGCAACATTATTTTCAAAAATTCCTGAATTGAATCAGCATTTTTTGCGGCTTTTAGGAATTTGGGCCATTTGAGTCTAAAGAACCTGAATTTTCATGCACCACACGCCTTTATAATTTATGAAAGGGGTCTTCCTGTGTATGGGGACCTAACGCAACGTAGAGGGTCAGTTTTTATGTGACGTGTATTGCGTTTCGTCTATAAGGCTTTCAAATCTATTTCACGTCAGGAAGTACACGTTAGGTGAATTTAGTTTGAGAGCACATTTTAACTAATCTTTTTTTTTTTTTTTTGTCGACATACTGGTTCATCGTAAGGATGATTTTGTTTGATACTGTGTGGTAGAGATACCCATATTTGGATATCTGGGTGATATGTCGTAGACAATAGAATTGTCTGTCTGTCTTTCTGTGTATCTTGATGTACGCCTATAACTCATGTTCGTATGCTTGGTGCATCGTAAAATTATGTATGGCATCCATGAGAGTCAATGCACCAATCATTTATAAAACTCTTCACCGTACTTATCCTACAGTAGAAGGGTGGATATAGGGAAAAACTTCTCAAAATACATGCTAAAATAGGCGAAATATAAAAATTATCCTAGAAGGACGACCAAAGCATATGTTGCTCTTCTCAATGTGAGACACAACATTCGGGAGTCTGTAAAGGGTCTCTGAAAACCATATTTTAAGGTCCTTAAATTAACAGTGTGTGTGATATTCCCATAAAACTAACTTCGATCTGATAAACTTATGGAGGAATGGCAAACAGCTAACCATTGCAACAGTAGCTCAATTGATAATGTCTGATGTTAACACCGAACACCGTTCGAAGAACGGGTGCCTCTGCTAGTGAAATATAAAAAGTCACTATTGAAGAAGAATTACACACATATGTCTCTACTTTGTATAAAACAAAGTCCCCGATTCTTGGATGTAACGGGTAAACTCGAGAACCGCTGCATGGATTTTGATGTGGTTTTCACCATTCTGTAAATGATAACTCGAGGATGATTTCTGTAGAAAATAATTTATTTATCATCGAAGGAAACCGAGCAGTAACGATTCCAGTGGAAAAGTCGAGAAAAAACTGGCGTCCGAGCGCTTTGTAAGCTTACGCTGGGAAAACCGTTAAAAATATCTAAATACTATGAGTGTAAGAATTGTTGAGCATGAAAAGTTCTACAAAAAAGTCCGCGAGAGCAGAATATGTCTATCTTCAATACATCGCCACTGTAAGTGTTTTTACGTTTCAATTTCTTCCAACCATGTCCACTCAACTACTGAGGCAACAGTTTATGAGCTAGCTAAGGGCGAGTCTATAATTCCTGTTATAGCCTAGCTAGCGAGCGAACCTATTGCCCCAGATACAGCCAACAGCAAACCGTTGAGTCATGTTGAGTTAAAACTTCTGAGAAGAGTGGTTGTCTTGGAGTTTCCCTGGAAGTGCAACTCTGCTTTTCTTCATTTCGCCTGTGAACTTTTCGTTTCACAAAATTCACAGTCAAGTTGTGATTGGACGGAAGGGGGATTTGTGTTTCATGCTCCTCGCCATTCTTAAATTACGTCTGACAAGAATTTGTTGCACATGCATCTCCATGATAATATAATTAATAGTCCAGTCAGTGATTTTAACCCATCATGCCGAAACGTAAAACGGATATTGGTCGCTGTTCATTGACATTGGAAAAAAAAGCGCTTATCAAATAATGCATTCTCCCGGGCGAAGCCGGGTTGGGTTGCTAGTATATACTGTATATAAATCTTAATCGTGTAATTTAAGGTTATGTTTCACATATTCCGGTGATTGCAATGATTTGTGTGTAGGCCGACTGAAAGTTATAATATTAATTGTTAAAATGGCAACACTGAGAAATGGCCTCAAAGCTGTCTTTAGTATTCTTTGCCATCACCCCGAAGGTCCGGGATCGATTCCCACTTCAGCCATGCTAAAAATGGTTTTCCGTGACTTGCCACTTTTACTGCATTCAAATGCTTGGATGGTAAGGTCAGGGCCACTTCCTAGCTAAATTACAAATATACACAATAGTACTGAGATCACAGTGATACAGGTTAGTAGACACATTCTTCACACACCCAAGTACACGGGGCTACATGACCTTGGTGTCGCAAAGCTACTAAAACAATCAACAACAACAACAGTGTTCATAAACCAATCTTTTAACAACCACAATAAAAACACACCTTATAAAAAAACAAATTCTAATGAACACAGTTCACTGTTACAAATAACTGTGGCACCTACCAATATTGCTCCAACCAGTTTTCTTTTTCTTCTTTCGTAGTCATTTTATCCAAAAGGTTGGCTTTTCTCTCGGACTCAGCGAGGGATCCCACCATTACCGCCTCTAGGGCAGTGTCCTGGAGCTTGAGACTTCACGAGGAGATACAACTGGGGAGGTGGGACGAGCCTCACCCGCAAAGCGAACAGGGGGCCTCATGAGGGAGGGAAAGATTGGGAGGGTTAGGTAAGGAAGAGGAAAGGAGGCGGCCGTGGCCTTACGATGCCTGGAGACGAAGTGGGAAACCACGAAATACCTCTTCGAGAACCGCTGAGGTGGGAATCGAACCCTCTCTACTCATTTGGACCACCCGAGGCTGAGTAGATCCCGTTCCAGTCCTCATACCCCTTTTCAAATTTCATGGCAAAGCCGGGAATCGAACCTCGGACCTCCGGGGTGGCAGCTAAGCACGCTGACCACTACACCATGGTGGTGACCATTTTTAAAGTATTTTTATATTTCATTTTTGAGTCAATGGCAAACTTGTGTAAAAAATACATCTATGTTTTTATGTAAGGTAATTGGTATTCTGCCCGAAGGCAGGTCTGACCCTCTGAAGAGGCTACCCCCAGTCGGAGTTTACGTGCGGTAGGGTGGCCAGG
Source organism: Meconema thalassinum (assembly GCA_946902985.2). Taxonomy (NCBI): domain Eukaryota; kingdom Metazoa; phylum Arthropoda; class Insecta; order Orthoptera; family Tettigoniidae; genus Meconema; species Meconema thalassinum. The sequence continues at coordinate 209,553,566 of OX336399.1, read as the reverse complement.
GCCTTTCCGCTTCTTCTTATATTAGCCAACAGCGCGTAGTACCTTGAACCGGAATACCATCCAAGTTCCGACCACGCCCAGTGCTGCTTAACTGCGCAGTTCGCATGGGATCCGGTGTTTCAACATGGCCAGGCCGTTGGCATGTTTTGTGTATCACAGATGATGTTTGTTAGATGTACTGTATAATGTTACTGATGAAGGTTCAAATAGGAGCTGAAACATGCACTGAAGAATCATTAAATTGCATAGAAAAGTGGCGCGAAACGTTAAGGTATTTAACGTGAATACGGACGAAAAGCGAATGACTCATATCAAAGCATTGTGAAGCATTAAAACTTCATTGATAATAATAATAATAATAATAATAATAATAATAATAATAATAATACATGCCAAATAATTGTTACTCTCGCTAAGCTATAAGCCAGGCTATCTCCCAACACCGTAGGAACCTCACTATCGATGGTCCGTCAAATTCTTTCTCACTTTGAACCATAGGCAAATATTGCAATAGGCCGCTGTCATCTGCTTCCAACTACTTGCCGAGCTTCACTCATTTTCATTTTCTTCCTCTCTCATGTGCTTGGCGCCAGGAAGGGTATTCGGCCGCTAAATCGTTCACCATGAACTCGATGGCGAACTGCAGAAAGTCTGAAGATTGACGGCTATCCTGAGTGTGTTTTACCACACTCTCTCCAGGCAAATACCAAGTTACTATCTTATTTCAAGTCCCGAGGCACATGCCCAAGAAGTCGGGTTCGAACCCGGCCGAAGCCGTCGGATTATTTACGAGCGTTAAAAATCCCTCAGTTTGCCTTCCTTCGGATGGGAAGTAAAGCCGGAGGTCAAATGTCATAGATTTAAGGTATGTTAAAGAACCTTCCACTAATTAAACCTGTGTGAAGCTAAATTAGGTTAAAATGTAAACAAACGCTCAGGTTCCTTCGTTCGTTGCCAGGAACCGACTGCGGTGGCATCTAGTAGCCAAGTTCTGAACTAGTAATTGTTGACCTTGGCGTTTGGCAGCCAAAGTGGCAAATAGTTGAATAATTCAAAGTATGCAGTCCTTACTTGAATTAAGAAACAGAAACACACACTAATAGAGTCATCACAATTAACACCGGTTATCAGACAGATTCTGCACATACCCAAAGTACACGGGGCTACATGACCGCGTTGTCGTAGCCCCTAAACTGGGGCACCAGCCATCCACATCTCCCATTCCCGACCCACAGACTACTATAGTCACTACAGTAACACATGTTATCAGACCAATTAAACATACACCCAATTACACGGAGCCGACAAAAGATAACAACTGCAATTCACTTGATCTTATCCACGCCCCAGTAGGTGATGATGATAGGGGCCTAACATCTAGGTTATCGGCCCCTAATGGCATGGATGATATTGAAAATGACAATGAATTGGAAACCAGAACGAAAATTAAGCTGGATGGAAAATACTTACAAATTGGAACTCAGATTGAAATAACTCACAAAATGAAGAGTAGAAATACTTAAAAAAGGTACCACTAATTTATAAGGAAAATACTCACAAAAGGAATTTAGATTGAAAAATACGCACAAAATGTAGTTTAGGTTCAAAATACGTCCAAAATGCAATTGAAATTCAAAATACTTACAAAATGCATTTGAAATTGAAAATGCTTACAAAATGCAATTGAAATTCAAAATACTTACAAAATGCAATTGAAATTCATAATACTTACAAAATGCAATTGATATTCAAAATGCTTACAAAATCTACGGTAGAATCATAATACTCACGATTCAAAATACTGTACTTACAAAATGCAATTTAGACCGAAAATACTTGCAAAATCAATGTACATTGAAAATACTTACAAAATGTGGTTGAAATTTAAAATTAAAAAAAGTCCTCTCGGCACGCCGGAAGGCGGAGGTAGATTTCATCGGGCAAACTTGGGGATAGGCGAAAATAGGCAGAATATGCACGTTTTCGTAGAAAGATCAGACCTCATTTATTGTGAGAAAGTAGTTTATAATTGGAGCTTAATTATCTTTGTTTTTCGTCATTTAATGCATATATTAAACATTTTATTGTCTTATGGGGACGGTAACCTTCTTGTCATTTGGGGTACATTTTTATAATTGTGGTCACACTGTCCTTATGCAAGGTTTCGACACTGATGTGTAACTATGTAAAGGTCTGTTACTTCTTCACGCAAAATTATATCTCCGCAGAGATTTTGGTTGGTTCCTCAGTTTAGGGACTGCGACAACGCGGTCATGTAACCCCGTGTACTTTGGGTGAATGTAGAATATGTCTGATAAACAGTGTGAATTGTGATGGCTGTATTAGTCTGTAATTCAGGTAAGGGCTGCAGACGGTCAATTTCAAGCAGTAGTTCCTAATGCTGCTACCAGATACTAGCGTCAACGACACCTAGCTCTGAACTTGGCTACGAGATGCCACCGCAACCAGCAACTCGCAACGAACGTTGCATCTCCCCCTCCAAAGGCAAGCATACTGAGGGATTTTTAGCGCTCTTAGAAAATCCGACGACTTTGGCCGGCTTTGAACCCGCGACCTTGGGCTTAGAAGTTCAGCATACTACCAGTTACGTCACCGAGGCCGCTTCTCACTTAGTCAGATGGAAAACTGAATGTGATCGCGTGCAAGTGCGTTGTCATGGCAACGTCTGATGGCTCATCCCTCATCAATTTAGTAGTGTTGTCATGGCAACCTCTGATAGCTCTTGGCATTTTCTTATAATTCCGAAACCATTTTTCTCATCCCTTGGCGTAATGGTGGGTCAGATCAAAAATTCTTTCAGACAGACGTTTTAGGTAATTATTAGGGGAATATTGTCCATTTTGTACGGTTTTGATATTGTGCCTATTAAGAGAGATATGATTAATGTTTCCCGAAAAACCCACTTTTCCCCACCCCTTTGGTCAATGGTTGGTGCTATCAAAAAACTCTTCAAACATAAATGTTTGGGCCTTATTCGACACATAGTATGAACTTTGAATGGATTAGATATTTCAAATATTAAGAGAGTTATAGCAATATTTCACTTTTTCGAAAAAATTACCCCCATTTTCAACTACGTCGACCGATTGTACCCATTAACGAACTTGACCGAGATTTTATAGGGATACATATTATGTAAAAGAATCAAATTGATTGGTGCAAAATTGCGGTAGTTATCGTGTCCACAAGAAAGTGATATATGTATATATATATATAAACTTTTTAACTGACGGTGGTTTTGGGGTCTAGGGGATGTGAAACGTGAAGATATGTCGAAATTTTCCAGAAGTCGAAACATGGTACTCATTGCAATAGTTAGCTTTCTAATGAAATCTACGTAAAAAAAACACCGGGAGCCAATTCATGAAATCAGGGCGGGAATCTTAAAAAGAAAAGGCACTATAATGAAAAGAAAAAGAAGACTGATCCCTCGAAGAAAGAGGGATCAGGAAAGATGAGGGAAGAGCCAATTAAGGCGGGAAAGGAAGAGACTCCCTAGGCCTCGGATACTGTGACGTTCACTAACTCGCAGTTACTCCTTTCCTATGTTTTTAGCCTACTTTCGATTTTTGCAAAAAATGAAAGTAGACTTATGAGATCAACACAGGGCAAAAAAAGTGTGTCTGTCTGTGTGTGTGTATGTGTGTGTGTGAGTCTGTGTGTGTGTATGTGTGTGTGTGAGTCTGTGTGTGTGTGTGTGAGTGTGTGTACTCTGAATGTCTGTCCCCCCCTATCAATTCGAACACGGTGAATGCGAATTGAACGAAATTTGGTACAAAGGTAGCACTAGCAAAGGACACCTCAGTGTCATGTTTTATATCGCCGCCATCTTTACTAAAACTGAATGGCGGCCACTCAAACGTTCAAAACGTAAAATCAAATAACGACTAACCAAATCATCCAATCTCTACCAAATTTGGTAACAACATACCTTCGTATAGGATGCGTCTTGTGACCAAACTACAAGGTCGTCCGCCATACCATTTCAGGATGGCGGCCGTGCGAATTATGCAAACTTTATAATCCATATCATGGGACCCACCAGTTCCGATTATCGAGCCGAGAATCGTTTTAACTGTTCTAAAGGAAGAGGCACGTACGAAATTAAAAGTTTATTTTGTAATACTATAGTGCAGACGTGATTTTAAAAAGCTCAGCTGATTCATTAATAAGACAAGATGGCAGCGGATATCTTGTGCCGGACTTATATTTCACTAATTTGAGTATTGCATGCAATATAGCGTACAAAAACAAAATAAATAAACTTTGTATGAAATGCTTTATATATAAATAATATACTTCAGTGATGAAATCGTTTAGTATAAATCATTATTTGCTAACAAGTTCTATGTAAGTCATTTTATATGGATCAATGTTCGTTGGCACAAATGGCTCAGTGGTAAAGCACTAGTCTGTCATTCATATGCCTATGGTTCAAACCCCATCAGAGATATGTTTTTTGCTTGACATTTTACATATTTGTTGCTTTGTAATGACTCAGACGTTTTAAAATTAAGCGTTATATTGTGCATATTACGGTGCAAAACATATACTTAATTAAAACATAATTCGCCAGCAGATTTAATCGAGACATCTAGCTGACAAAAAGGTAACAGATTTTATTGAAAAGTTTCTTCTTCTGGCCGCTAGAATGCACTCGCTCTGTTAGGATTATATTGTTCGATATTTCACAACTAGATATCACGACTAGTTTTTATATTTATTGTTTCTTGAGTACTGAGACGTTATAAAATAAAGCTTTATATGGTGCTTTTTGCAATGGAAATTATATATTAAAAAAAACGACATTCTCCACTGGAGTGACATCTTCCATCCTTCAGTTGTACTATGCAGAAACTATAGATTCGAGCAGCGCTCTATACCGGCCAGTTAGTGAACCCAGTCTTAACGACTGGTAGGAGTAATAAGACAGTAACATTCGTTTATTCCTTGTGCACAGAGGCGTTGTTGATAATCTCAAAACTTGCAATATGGATGATTTGGAGATGGATTATTTTGTTATACCGTGTATTTAAGATTAGCCTATAAATTTACGGGTTGCGAAGTTACTTCACTTAGTTCTATATCATTCGTACACGACACAGAACAACAACGTGACGTCAGTTTCTGATCTGCTCTGATTGGCTATTACATTGCTGCAGTCGGGTAGTTGGCAGTCAAGGATAAAATTCTCGACTGCCAACTGCCAGCTACCAACTGCAACTTCATGTTGTGTATGGTGCCTATAGTATACACGGAGTCGATCGCGACTGCCGACCGAGGACTACCAACTACGGACTGCCGACTGCGCATTGTAGATGGGCCTTATTAGAGCAACGAAGTTTCAATTATTGTAAGTAGTCGGTGTTTGGAGTGTTTGCTGATGAAATTGCAAAATGCTGGGGTAAATTATAAACTATGGTTTGAACGCCACTGTTCAAATCCTGTGTGCCAATTTGCACTTCAAATAGGAAGAAATTAGGAGATGATAAGGACAGAGAGTTATAACTATACCCATACATTTCGGAGAAAGTAGGCTATATGTTCTTTCCCGAACATCTTGTTTTCTGTTATGATCTTTCAGGCAAGGATAAGATGAACTGAGGAAAAATATAGAAGGCTATGGAATGTTTTAATCTGTTATATTATTGTATAATTTTTTCATCTTGTTTTGCCTTGTCTGTGATGAATAAAGCCACCCTTGACGAATATTAGTATGTCGGGTAGATTTTCATATTCGATTCAACATTACTGGCGACCCCTGCCGTGACGTGAACATACCCGTAAGTACGATTAAATATGGATAAACTCGAAAAAGCGAGAAAGCCGATACGGGCCATGTTCACGAAGACATACGATACACTGATGGCTGAAACAGATTCTGACAAGGTAAGATTGCTATTTACGAAATTAGAACGCCTTGGCACAGAAATGAAAGACGCGGATGAGAAAATATTGGAATTCCTTCTCGATAAAAACGACGAGTCGGAATACGCAACTGAATACGAGAAGGTACAATAATACCGCGATAAACATGACGAGGCCCGTTATAAGACTGATTATGTGAATGCTGCTCTTCTTGCGACTGAAGAAAATGGAGCTATGACCGTTATGAGTGATAGTGTTGGCAAGAAGAAATTAAAGTTACCGAAAATCGAACTACGCAATTTTTCTGGAGAGGTTAAGGACTGGTTAGGTTTTTGGAGCCAGTTTCAACGCATTTATAATGATCCAGATATAGAACGAGAAGATAAATTCCAGTATTTACTCCAGGCTACCACGGAGGGGAGTAGAGCTAGGGATGTAGTGAACAGTTTCCCTCCAACTGCGGACAATTATGAGAAAGCAGTGCAGTGTCTTGAAAGTAGATTTGGTAGGGAAGAATTACTTGTTGAATTTTATGTGCGCGAACTACTAGGATTGGTGATTCAGAATGTCACTTCATCGCAGAGACTTGCTCCATTGCAGTTATATGACCGCTTAGAATCTCACCTCCGGTCTCTTGAGTCGTTAGGGATGACTAGTGACAGGTATGCCGCTTTTTTGTTCCCGTTAGTAGAGTCATCTCTTCCAGAAGAACTACTGAGAGTCTGGCTGAGAACTTCTGTCCAACGTCCCTTAAGCGATTCAGTAGACAACGTGTACTGTGAAAAACTTGAACAGTTGTCTCTATTCTTGAAGAATGAAGTAGAGGGAGAACAGAGAATCACTCTCGCTCAAGGGGGATTCCAGACTTCACAACGGACGGTGAACAAACCAAGGAAGAGACTGGAAGATGCAACGAACATTCCAACAGCCACTAGCTTACTGTCCGGGGATTCAAGAAGTCTAAGCCTTAATTGTATGTTCTGCAGCAAACCTCATGACAGCAAGGAATGCTTTAAAGCACAAAAGATGACCTTAACTGAAAGGAAGAATGTTCTGAGGAAAGCGGGATGTTGCTTTCAATGCCTGAAACGAGGCCACATGGTAAAATCCTGTAAATGTAGTGTCATGTGTCATGTCTGTGGGAAAAAGCATATTGTGTTAATGTGTCCTGAGCTCCAGCAGAAGACTCGCGAAGAGAAACAAAAGGAAGAGACAGATAAGGCAGACCCCAGCACTACATTGAGTAACCAAACATGCAGCAAAGACGTACTTCTACAAACCCTGTTGGTTAGAATTACAGGAAATGAAGAGGAGCTCATCGTGAGAGCCCTTATCGACACTGGATCGCAACGATCATACTTGCTGAAGAAGACCGCAGATGGTTTAGGACTGAAACCTTCAGGTTCTGAGAAAATGGCACATGCTCTATTTGGAGGGACTGAGACAACAAAGAAAGTGCACTCTAGTTATCAACTAAGACTAGCAAGTGTAGATGGGAAATACACGTGTGAAGTACCAGTTCTAGACCAAGCCATCATTTGTGGTACAATCCCTCGAGTTCAGAAGGGGCCTTGGATGAAAGAACTTAGAGAAAATAAAATATTTATCTCCGACTGTGGTGATGACAGGCCAGAGATCGAACTGCTACTAGGTGCCGACACCTGTGGACCTCTGATAACAGGAAGAGTGCGAAACCTGACTTGTGGACCTGTGGCTGTCGAAACTAGGCTTGGTTGGGTCATTATGGGGAGACTATCAATGGATAGGTTTTCGAACTCTTCTAGTGCACTCGCGATCTCATTGTTGACCTTGAACTCTTCAGTGACTGATCTTTGGAAGTTGGACACACTAGGAATAAGAGACCCAGCTGAGAAACAATCTAAAGAAGAATTAGAAGCGACCACACTTGAACACTTCAAGGAGACGGTGCCTATAAATGAGGAGGGGCGTTATGAAGTTCATATGCCCTGGAATGATAGATTTGAAGACATTTCAGAGAATCGTGACATTGCTGAAAGGAGATGTACATCTACAACGATAAAACTGATTCGTAGTGGCAGATATGTGGACTACAATGATGTATTTAACGAATGGAAGAAGAAAGGCGTAATCGAAGAGGAAGACCCCTGGTACCTGAGACGCTTTTCGAGGTTTTCACTGATTGTGAGGCTTGTGGCTTGGATACTGCGCTCCTTCAGGAAAGCATCAAAACTTGAAGGTTGCGTGTCTGGTGAGCTTTCTGTTTTGGAAATCGAAGAGGCCGAAAGAAGGTTACTACGCCTGGCTCAACTGGGAGTGACGGACGAGACTGACAAGAAAGGATTGAAATCATTCTGCACAGTTGTTGGTTCAGATGGTCTTCTGAGGTTGAAGACAAAGATTGTGCAACGAGATGATGTTGAGAACTTCAGATATCCCATTCTGCTACCGTCAAATCATAAATTGGTGGAGATCCTAATTAGAGACTATCATCTTAAGTACTCTCATGCTGGTGTCCAAATGTTACTTGGGAAATTGAGGGAGGACTATTGGATTCCAAAAGGGAGGAGGACAGTGAGGAGAGTGGTCAACAAATGTGTCAGATGTCGAAGATTTGAAGCAAAGAGAGTTGAGACTGGTCCTGTACCTCTACCAGGAGATAGAGTGGGGGATGCATCGGTTTTTGAAGTGAGTGGGGTTGACCTAGCAGGACCTTTGCACCTCAGAGATGGTGAAAAGGCCTGGATCCTGTTGTTCACCTGTGCAGTTTATCGTGCTGTTCATTTGGAACTGGTGCAAAGTTTGTCGACAGGACCCTTCCTCCAAGGAATGAGGAGATTCATCGCCAGGCGGGGCAGACCCCGAATATTGTACAGTGACAATGGGACGAATTTCACTGGGGATAATAATTCCTTTGCCTCACTGGACTGGGCTGACATTGAAAGAACGTCTTCCATCAAGAGAATTCAGTGGAAGTTCATTCCACCCACAGCTGCATGGTGGGGTGGATGGTGGGAGAGGATGGTGCAGATGGTCAAGAAGCTGTTGAGGAGAACATTGGGGAAAGCTTGTCTCAAGTATGAGGAGCTTACAACCATTTTCCAGACCCTTGACCTAACTCTCGGAGGATCCAGATGACTTGATGCCATTGACACCGGCCATGTTCCTGCAAGACATTCGTTCCACCGGAGTTCCTGATCTTGACCACTTGGATGGAACAGACATCAGAAGGCGAGTCAAGTATCTCCACCGCTTGCGTGAAGATTTGCGGAAAAGATTCCGGGATGAATACTTGAGCCTCCTGGTGCAGTCGCATGTTGACATGAAACCCCATAGAACATTGAAGGTCGGTGATATTGTGTTGGTGGGGTCGGATGACAGGAAGAGGTTGGAGTGGCCAGTGGGAAAGGTCACAGAAATGTTCCCTGGCAAGGACAACGATGTCAGGGTGGTTCGTGTTAAGGCAGCGGGGAGAAGTATGACCGGACCAATCCAGCGGATATACCCTCTGGAAATATCGTCGTCACAGGATACTCCCTTGGGTGAAGACGAACCAAGTGATGACGAGTGTGAAGCCCCCAGTGATCAACAATTGATGAGAACAAGAAGGGGACGTGTAGTGAAACTGCCTGCTCGATACAGGTCGTAGCTTGTGATGGTGTAAGCTTAATAATTGTAAATAAGTTATGTTTTGATTTTGTGTTTGAAATCAAAAGGTGGGAGGTATGTGTCGTTCACTAACTCGCAGTTACTCCTTTCCTCTGTTTTTTCTGTTATGATCTTTCAGGCAAGGAGAAGATGAACTGAGAAAAAAGATAGAAGGCTATGGAATGTTTTAATCTGTTATATTATTGTATCATTTTTTCATCTTTTTTTGCCTTGTCTGAAATGAATAAAGCCACCCTTGACGAATATTAGTAAGTCGGGTAGATTTTCATATTCGATTCAACAGATACCCTAATACCGTCCGGGTCGGAAGAGAACAAGAGTTGACCAAGAGAGGTCGACAGGAAAGAAGACGGAGAGGAGCCCGGCACAAGTAAGTGGAAGCAATGCCGGACTCAGTTGGGGACCCGTGGTCGCCAACCCACGTCCCACTAAATGTGATCCCCTGAGGGAGCCCCAGTAGGAAGTAAGCACCTAAGAAACGAGGAAGGAGGAATGGATAACATGTGGAAATGGCACATCCAATACTTTACAGGATTCCATCTGGCCGTAATGTCGAACGGTAGTCTTGTTTACAACTTCTTAGATCGGGAAGAAACTCCATAGCCATTTCATCTTTAATTAAGGAGACTTGTAGTTTATAGCGAGCCATTTCAATTTAATGAAACTCGTCAAGGAGATGCGTAAATTTGGCGTACTCACATTACGAGTAAAAGTTATGTTTATACCGCTATGAATATAAATTAGCGTGAGTTCTCACCCAGCATTCCCCAACTCTACTAGAGGTGACTTGTGGGGAGGACACAGCCTCGTGAGGACACTTGAGAAGCTTTATATCAAATGTAGCAAGTCTTTAAGTGCAGTCTAGGGAATAAAAATGTTTCGCGAACTACTCTGATGAAGCACATCTTGTTGCTGGGGGACGTAGCGCAATGGTGCACCAACAGCGTGTTGTTGTTGCCTATGACATCGAGGTCATATAGCCACATGTATTTGGGTGTGTGTGTAGAATTTGCGTGATAACATGTGTTATTGTGATGGCCGTAGCAGTGTGTGTATTTGTAAAAAGGGGAGCCTACGTCGCTGAGTCCGCCAAGTCGGGGATTTCTCTCACCCTCGTGACATCTGACTTCCTCCGCCGGAATTCGGAGCTGCTATCTATGAGTCGGACGCGCAACTAGCGATTGTCTTGTACCATGGAAGGTCGTCCTTAATGAATCAAATAAAGGAAGAAGGATCGCCCGAATGGGCATTCACTAAGTGGTTTTGTTCTTTTGCGGAGTGTCGTTGGTACACCTTTTGTCGCACATTCGTCACTCGGGCTATGGTGAGATCTTATAATGAAAGCCATGAATGGTGAGTCTCGTTATTATAATTGAATCGGCCGGAGTTGAAAAGTATTAGGCCTAAGTCAGTTTTTACTACTCTTTAGGAGACAGATAAACCGTCATTGACAGAACAGAACTTAACAAACACACTATATTAGTCATCTATGTTGTGAAGCAACTATTCAGGTTATATTGTGTTAGCGGAATATCAATTTTAATTTAATAAACATATTTTTCTAATAAATTTTGCAAACGTGACTTAATGCCTTTCAGCTCCGTGGTCAGTTTAGTGCACCATAAAGCCATCCAGAATGAATATTTCACATGACATTTTATTGTAAAATGGATTTGTAACATAAAACCACCTAATCCCTGTACAAATGTAATTTACAATAGCACTTTAACACGCGGGGATCTTGCAGTGCGGCCAACATTAAGTACGGAATACGGCGCTGAAAGGCAGCAAGTCATTGACCTTCTGATCGCACTACCTGTAGCAGTGGTTCCTGGCTTAAACAGAAGGCTGACTTAATTCCTTCTTGTGGCGTTTCAAGGTCCTTAGATCAATACTTCACAATAAAAATTGTTTTATAAATGACAATGCTTTTCAGTTATTGTATGTCTTTGTCATTGATTATCCTTGGTCCACGTCCTGTCCATCCTGGCGTCAGTGACATAAAAGTCTGGGTAAACCTCTCTTCTCTTTGCTTTACTACATACCATTAGGTCTGCACAGGCCCACGCCACTTCGCAGGGCCTGAAATCTGGCGTACACCTTGGTTGGTTGGTTCCTTAGTTTAGGGGCTGCGACAACGCGGTCATGTAGCCCCGTGTACTTTGGGTGTGTGTAGAATCTGTCTGATAACCGGTGTTAATTGTGATGACTGTATTAGTGTGTGTATCTGTTTTTTAATTCAAGTAGAGACTGCAACTTTGAATTTTCAAATAGTTCCTACTTTTGCCGCCAAACGCCACCGTCAACGACTACTAGGCCTAGTTCAGAACTTAGCTACTAGACGCCACCGCAGTCGGCTCTTGGCAACGAACGTAGCAACCTAAGAGCGTTGTTTACATTCTTAACCTATCCAATTTAGTTTCACACAGGTGTAATTAGTGGAAAGATCTTTAACATGCCATAAATCTATGACATGGGACCGCCGGCTTTACTTCCCCTCCGAAGGAAGGCATACTGAGGGATTTTTAACGCTCTTAAAAAATCCGACGGCTTCGGCCGGGTTTGAACCCGCTATCTTGGGCATAGAAGCTCAGCATGCTACCAACTACGCCACCGAACCCGCCATTGCGTACACCTTGTAACATGTAGTTCCAGAGATTAATTGTAGGTTATGGTATGGCTGTAGTGTCATCGCAGGGAGTATTACACCTAGAGCCATAGAATTCCTTGTAATGGTACCGCAGTGAAGTGCAAGGGGGCCATGATATATTGAGTTTCACATCTGTGTATATTATCCTTTTATGATATTCCTTTGTTGGACTTGATTCGTTAGATTTAATGGGAAGTGATGAAAGAAAATTGCCTATGGGCTTTTTGGTTGGTGGAAGAGAAGATGTAGTAAGTTGCTTATAAGAATGGACGTTGGAAAAGGAAAACTCGTGGATTTTTAGCCTACTTTCGATTTTTGCAAAAAATGAAAGTAGACTTATGAGATCAACACAGGGCGAAAAAAGTGTGTCTGTCTGTGTGTGTGTATGTGTGTGTGTGAGTCTGTGTGTGTGTGTATGTGTGTGTGTGAGTCTGTGTGTGTGTGTGTGTGTGTGTGTCTGTGTGTGTGTGAGTGTGTGTACTCTGAATGTCTGTCCCCCCCTATCAATTCGAACACGGTGAATGCAAATTGAACGAAATTTGGTACAAAGGTAGCACTAGCAAAGGACACCTCAGTGTCATGTTTTATATCGCCGCCATCTTTACTAAAACTGAATGGCGGCCACTCAAACGTTCAAAACGTAAAATCAAATAACGACTAACCAAATCATCCGATCTCTACCAAATTTGGTAACAACATACCTTCGTATAGGATGCGTCTTGTGAGCAAATTACAAGGTCGTCCGCCATACCATATCAGGATGGCGGCCGTGCGAATTATGCAAACTTTATAATCCATATCATGGGACCCACCAGTTCCGATTATCGAGCCGAGAATCGTTTTAACTGTTCTAAAGGAAGAGGCACGTTCGAAATTAAAAGTTTATTTTGTAATACTATAGTGCAGACGTGATTTTAAAAAGCTGAACTGATTCAGTAATAAGACAAGATGGCAGCGGATAACTTGTGCCGGACTTATATTTCACTAATTTGAGTATTGCATACAATATAGCGTACTGATAAAAAATAAATAAACTTTGTATGAAATGCTTTATATATAAATAATATACTCCAGTGATGAAATCGTTTAGTATAAATCATTATTTGCTAACAAGTTCTATGTAAGTCATTTTAAATAGAACGATATTCGTTGACACAATTAGCTCAGTGGTAGAGTGTTAGCCTATAGCTCAAATGCCTATGGTTCAAACCCGATCAGAGCTAGGTTTTTTGCTTGAAATGTTATATGTTTATTGTTTTGTAATGACTCAGATGTTTCAAAATTAAGCGTTATATTGTGCACATTATGGTGTAAAATATATATTTAATTAAAACATAATTCGCCAGCAGATTTACTCGAGACATCTTGCTGCCAAAAAGGTAACTTCCAGATTTTATTGAAAAGTTTCTTCTTCTGGCCGCTAGAATGCACTCGCTCTGTTAGGATTATATTGTTCGATATTTCACCAATAGATGTCACGACTAGTCTACGTGGGGATCCATTGATTACTATACCATTATCATTCTATGCGCATCGAATTTGAAGAATGACAAGATGATGCTACGATACATTTTAACTTTTTATTTTAAAGGGTTTGTAACAGCCTATTTTGCGTTACTTGAAAATGTTATTAAGCGTTATATTGTGCACATTATGGTGTAAAATATATATTTAATTAAAACATAATTCGCCAGCAGATTTACTCGAGACATCTAGCTGCCAAAAAGGTAACTTCCAGATTTTATTGAAAAGTTTCTTCTTCTGGCCGCTAGAATGCACTCGCTCTGTTAGGATTATATTATCGAAAATATCCACATAGTTTGTATACACACGTCTCTGTAGGGTCATGGAAAGATTTGTTAATTCAATTAGGGTTGTGAAAGCCATGCACAACCAGACGTGTAAAGACATGCCTCAACTCAAAGTTGGATGTTGCCCACGGCAGGTCGTAATAATAATAATAATAATGTTATTGGTTTTACATCCCTTTTAACTACTGCTGATTTTAGAGACACCGGGGTGCCGGAATTTTGGCCCGAAGGGGATCTTTAACGTGCCAGTAAATGTACTGACACGGCTCCCTCGCATTTGTGCACCCTCAAATGCCAGCTGACTGCGCCAGGATACGAACCTGCAACCTAGGGCCCAGCAAGCGAGAACGTTACCGCTGAGCCACGCCGCCAGTCCGGTCGATTATGTCTCCAGATCCATAACATTCTTGATATACTTCTTATCTTTCTTTCTTCAATGATGGTAGCAGTTTTTATCTAGGTTGTGGCGTTTGGTAGAGGTAAATCGTTTCTAAGGTATTCAACAAAGAATAGTTCTATTATACTCTTTGATAATAACAACGAGTTATAACTATACTCATACATTTAGGAGAAAGTAGGCTATATGTTCTTTACTGAACATCTTGTTTATGGAGTGTTCGTGATGATCATTGGTTTTGATGGACGATGAAATAGAAAAATATGGTAATGAAATATTACAAATTGGCTTTCCCTTTGTATGTACATACGCACGGCCCCGATAACTATACAACGAAGTAAGTAAGGTTACAACCTTTGCACCAACATTTGAAAAATAACCCATTGGGAATGTACTAGGTTAGTAGTGGGATGAGGGGGGAGCTGCTTACCTTTTTATTGAGCCACCCTCGTATTTGCCCCGAACCTGATATCTCGCTAACCAAACATGGGATTAGAACATACAGGGTGTCCTAGCACTGCTAGTAATGCCCCCTACTTTCCTATAGCCTCTTTATTTAATGAAACGACCAAAACTAAAAGGTCATTCGCGAGTAGTGGAGTAGTGTTGGTTTCCTCAAGTCGCGCTCGTGCTTGAATATGTATGCCTATGTTGGGAAAGGGTTAGGTGGTGGGAGAGGAGTCGGTTCGAGTGAGGGGTCGTTTAGATGGTATTTTTTCCGCTCTAGATGATGGTGAGGTTATTTTTTAAAAATGGATGGAATTGGGAAACGCCATTTGGGGTAAACATGTGTTTTTTGACATTATGGCGATGAATGTTTTTTTTGTACGCCTGCGCACTTGGGGATGATGTAAAAGGGCGGGCTTTTTAAATGATGATTTATAAATGAGTTTTTTAATATGTATTGAAATAAACCCCAAAAAACTAATAGGTCATCGGCTTTTTACTATCTCGCTAACCAATAATCGGATTTAAACCTATGAGGTGTCGTAGGACTCGTGGTGAACTCTCCTTTTCTATCGAAGGGGTATATCCACCCCAAAATAAAAACTACCCTTACCCGGGGGATGAAATAGTAATTTATTTTTGTATACCTACGAACTTGGCAGTTTTTGTAAAAGAGCGGGCTTTTTAAATGATGATTTATAAATGAATGTTTTTTTAATACGTATTTAAATAAACAAAAAAAAAAACTAATAGGTCATCGGCTTTTTACTATCTCGCTAACCAATAATCGGATTAAAACGTATGAGGTGTCGTAGGACTCGTGGTGAACTCTCCTTTTCTATCGAAGGGGTATATCCACCCCAAAATAAAAACTACCCTTACCCGGGGGATGAAATAGTAATTTATTTTTGTATACCTACGAACTTGGCGGTTTTTGTAAAAGAGCGGGCTTTTTAAATGATGATTTATAAATGAGTGTTTTTTAATATGTATTTAAATAAACCAAAAAAAACTAATAGGTCATCGGCTTTTTACCATCTCGCTAAGCAATAATCGGATTTAAACGTATGAGGTGTCGTAGGACTCGTGGTGAACTCCCCTTTTCTATGGACGGGGTATATTCACCCCAAAATAAAAACTACCCTTACCCGGGGGTTGAAATAGTAATATTTTTTGTATGTGCGCGCACGGTCGGCTTTTGTCAAAAGGACCTAACTATACGTTTGTTAATATTTTCTGAACCCCTGATGGGATTTTGCCATAGACAGTATTCAAACCCTGGGGGTGACGCCCCGTTTTTGAATGTAGGATTCGTTTTTGTCGAAAGGGCCTAACGACACTTTTGTTCATATCTCGCGAACCAATCATGCTAGGGACTTGTATGAGGGGTCCTAGCACTTGGGGTGACGTCCCCCGTTTGGGGGGTGAAACTACCCCCCAAAATTGAAAAATCCATATCTTGGAAACGAAGAAGCCTAAAATTACGTGTGATAGCTTAAAAAATAGGGGATGATATGGGCTTTTACCTCGATTGGTCATTTCACCCCTAAAACAGTAAATAGTCATGCTATGGGGAAAAAACGTGTTAAACACCTAAAAATGATAAATGAACCTAACATCTTTTGTTTTTGATGAAAAATAGCAGGGGGGTGAAACTACCCCCCAAAATTGAAAAATCCATATCTCGGAAACGAAGAAGCCTAAAATTAGGTGTGATAGCTTAAAAAATAGGGGATGATATGGGCTTTTACCTCGATTGATCATTTCACCCCTAAAACAGTAAATAGTTATGTTATGGGGGAAAAACGTGTTAAACACCTAAAAATGATAAATAAACCTAAGATCTTTTGTTTTTGATGAAAAATAGCAGGGGGGTGAAACTACCCCCCAAAATTGAAAAATCCATATCTCGGAAACGAAGAATCCTAAAATTAGGTGTGGTAGCTTAAAAAATAGGGGATGATATGGGCTTTTACCTCGATTGATCATTTACCCCTAAAACAGTAAATAGCCATGCTATGGGGAAAATAGTGTTAAACACCTAAAAATGATGAATGAACCTAAGATCTTTTGTTTTTGATGAAAAATAGCAGGGGGGTGAAACCCCCCCCCCCAAAAAAAAAATTGAAAAATCCATATCTAGGAAACGAAGAAGCCTAAAATTAGGTGTGATAGCTTAAAAAATAGGGGATGGTTAGGGCTTTTACCTTGATTGGTCATTTCACCCCTAAAACAGTAAATAGTCATGTTATGAGGAAAAAATGTGTTATACACCTAAAAGCATAAGCATCTTTGTGAAACCATGCTTTAATGGACATGTGTATGGAGGATGATTTTTGTTATAATTATTATTAGGTAATTATGGATTAATGTGTGTATAGATAACTAACCTGTGGGGAGCGTGATGGCACAGGTGCTTAGCTGCTCGTCTTTACCCGGACGGCTGGGGTTCAAATCCCGGTGACAGCGGAGGTTGGAATTTTCACTTGAAAAATCACGTGGTGTCAGGAAGGGCATTCGGCATTAAATCCCCGGCCAAAATCAAAATGAGCCTGGTTGGCTCCGGCGACTCAAACTAATAGGGAAAAGCCGAAGAAAGAAAAAATGGTAACTCACCAGTAATAGTAAACATTGGTTGGAGGTGTTGAAGAAGTCAGGATGGCCAACCCTTGCCATGGTTCACGAATGCACCCCAAAAAGTTTTACCTGTCAAGACTCAGTCTACCCTGTTGCAGCCTTTAGAAAAAAAATCGAACCGGGGCCTCTGTGGTGACAGTGGACTTATTTTCATGATGATTTTTAAACAAACATACGCTTGCCTACTACCGCTGGGTTGAATCTGCACAGAGACACTGGCTTTGGTTTGTCTAGTGTGCCTTGCTGATAACAGCACAGCGACCTTGTCAGGAAGTTTCATATTACTCGTCTGCTTGATAGCGGACCTGCTCTGCACATGACTAGATCGTTGTTAGGTTTGACAAAGGCTTAGTGAACCTTATGGCAACCTTGAAATGAATGTCATGGTATAGTCGGGGTTGGAAGCCAAGACCTTAGGGTTGACAACCAAGTAGGTTAACCACTACACGGTGAGATGGTCAAATAATAATGTAACAGAACATATAGAAACGTTTTCTATAGTTTAACGAATTGGCATACCATGAGAGGTGTAGGTAATGGAAATTGAATCCTTAGCTGATGATTATACTACTTTCCATGCGCACGTTTAAGCTATCATGTTAGAAAAAGAATGGTATGGCTTGTTTTAAACGGAGAATAATAATTGTGTTTACTGTGAAACACAAATCTGAATTTAAAATTAATTTAAAATAATTAATAATTTAAAATAATTAATTTAAAATTAACTAATTTAAAATTAGTTTAGTACGCTGAAGTTAAAATGAATAATGATCACGTTACAGACAGCCAGTTTCAAAGCCATGAGAACTAAGTGAACAAAGAATAAAATTCATGAGCCAGTGAGGAATTCAACATGCTGTCCTTTGGACAAGAGAGAAGGGTTCTACAGCGACCCTCAATTGTTTGGGTCATCGTAAAGATGAAAATTAAATCTAAGCTATATACTAGAAGAAGAAATGGAAAACAAATGGTCAAATAAAGGACAGAAGGAATAAAAAATGGCCCTCAACCCTCAAGCATAAGGATTGAGGGAGTTGGAAGGAAGGAGAGCCATGAAAGGCAGATAAAAAGTATACTAGGAGTGGCTTTGCCCCAGAGGTAATGGATAAAGAGGAGGAAAACTGGACTCAGCTCAGAAATCCCTTGGGGTCGCCAACTTCCAAACTGATCAGCCCTTGTGGGTGTAGCCATATGCAGAGTGCATCGCAAGTGGTGGGGCTATATACACCCTACCTTCTTGAGGGGGCTTGAGCAAAAGACAGGAAATAACATGAAAATAAAAACAAGGCTGCCTCCTCAGGATATCAGAAAAAATAAATAAACAAGGACCAATGAAGTTGCAAAAGGAAGAGACTCCCTAGGCCTCGGATACCCTAATCATGTTGGGGTCGGTAGAGAACAAGAGTTGAGCAAGTGTGGTCGACAGGAACTAAGACAGAGAGGAGCCTAGCACAAGTTAGTGGAAGCAATGACGGCCTCAGCTGGGACTCCGTGATCGTCAACCTACATGACACTAGATATGACGCCCAGGGGTGGAATTAAAGACCTCTATTGTTTTATATCACTGGCTTTTAAGAACGCTAACACATGGCATGCCTTATAATGCAATACTGGTCCTAGGGTATGCAAAAAGGTATTAGAAACTCAGCTAATAATAGTGTGCTTGCCCATGATTATTTTCCCAAGGACTGATAACCATGATTTCCAAGCCCCTAAGTAAGACAAAAAACAAATGATTTTCATTTTCCAATGAGTTGGGGTGAGGTGAGGCGAGTTTTCTATACACCAAACTGATGTGGTTTCCCACTTCTACTCCAGGCAAATGCACATTTGATGTTAAGATTAGTGAAATGGTTTGCAACTGCCCAATGCTAGGACCTGATTAGTGGCTTTTAAAAATGAAATGGAATGGAGTACACTTACCCCAAAACCAGCAAGAGGAGTGTTCGATCCCCCACAACAACCATCCTTAAAGTCAATATAAATGACTATGCACTTCAGGTCAAGACGGTCTCCTCTCTCCAATCCTACCCCTTGGTGGTGAAAGGCACACTCTAATACAACCTTCATAGTGACAGGTTATCTGTTAAATACCTAACTATCCCCAGATTTACCTTAAATTTTCCTAAAATCCACTACATTTTCCGAAAATTGACCAAATGACACAACATTCCAGCAAAATTCAACAAATGACTACCAGATTTATTGAAATTCCATTGATTTACCTAAGCATGGTTTAAACTACCTCAAATTCATATAAAATTAGACGAATATAGATGAAAATTCACTAAAATTTACCGAATTTAGCCAAGTGGTGTACAAACCATGAAATTTATCCAATTTTTTTATTAAAATTGACTACATGTACTCGAAAATTTCATAATATTCCCTTTACATGTATGCTTTTTGTTGTTGTTGTTGTTGTTGTTTCGTTTACCATACTCTCTGCAGACAAATACCTCAAGATGAATTTCTCTTAGACTAGGAGCTCTACATTCGATATGATAGCTGAGTTTCATTTCCCATAAACTTGTCACTGAGGCGGGTGTCAGGAAAAGGCATTCAGCTGTAAAAACCACACTCTCACATAGACTTTCATAACCTCTTACGTTGAGGTTCCTAACGCTAACGACATTGAATGATTGAACGGTTTCCTTTTCACTATTCCTGTCTATATTTTCCTCTTTAAGGTTGCGAGATGTTTGCAAGATTCCTAAAATGCAATTAAATGTAATAAATACCTTAAGATGGTTTCATTTGTTTAATGATAATGGTGTTGATGATTGTTATATATACGTGAAGACTAATTTTTTTAGGTCTTGACTGGCCTTGCAATAAGAATTGACTAACCACACATGAGTTACCAATGAGGGAAACATTTTAGCCCACTATGTTGGTTATTGACCAGTGAGTACAGTTGTAGAAAGCTGTTTATTATTATTTTTTTGAAATCATATACAACAGAGGCTTAAATCTATAGACAAACCGTGTGACCATGTTTGTTAAACATGACATTATACCAGAGACAATTAGGAAACTTGTGTAGAGCTTACCAAAAATAATGTTGTGTAACAGTAAATGCTAGTCAACAAACAGTTATGCCATACTAAAAAAATCATCATACAATACCTGAGAGAGCTCTTCTAAAAGTATTAATGCGTAACATGTTTCCACTCGCTTGCTATATATTTTTCGGCGTGGGGATGATTCTCAAGAAATGAAATGCAAATGGAACTGAAATGCAACACAAACGAATAATGAGCGCGCGCGGTGATTGAGATTGATAACATGACGTACTGACGGTTATGTAGCTATGTGGAATATTTATCACATATGGTTTACTTCAAGGTTTGGAGATCCCATTAAAGATATTCCTACAATAAATGATTTTCAAGTTGTCGTTCTATGGCGTGAAATTATTTAATATATGATATTTGCTAAAAGGATTTACCACTGGAATTATTTTACAAGTAGTTATTTTAATGACCAACAGAGTTCACTGTTAAGAAGGTAGATCCCTATGTGGAATGTAGGATAACATGTTATACATGATACGTGACAACTGTAAGGCTTGTGATTTTTAAGATGCCTTTACCCCTATATTAATCACCCAGTTTGCAATACTGATAACTGCAATGTTACTGAAAAAAAAATTGAAACAAAACAAAAACCGGCATTGAAAAACCAAAAAGTGGTTGAGCATATATATAGTGGGGAAAAGAAAAGTTTTGTAAACACTAATGTCCAACAAGACTAATTAAATCAGTAACTGTCAGGGTGGCCGAGTGGTTAAGGCGTTTGACTTAAGATCAAATTTCCAAATATATAAGGAAGCAAGGGTTCGAATCCCTTCCCTGACATAACTATTGCTTGATCATGCAAGAAAACAAGAAATATACACAAACTATGTTTATCAATTTAATCATTTTTTTTACAAGAGATAGACACACACAATACAGCTCTTTTGATTTATCATTTCTTTTAAATATAACACTTGTTGAAAATTATTTTTTAGGGGATGGGGTGTTGATACGTTGACCCATCACACGATAATAGCAGCTTTACGAAGTTCATTTTCTATATTTAATAGCTCTTTCTCATAACCAATATGACCAAGCTGTTTACAGGCATGCAAGAGCTGTAGACGTTCGACTAATATATTAGGATCGTTCCATTTACTATTTTTTATGAATGGTTTCAGAATCTCGGGAAGCAGTTCATCATTATCACCATTAATATGATTATCATCATCATTATTATAATCATTTTTATAATGATGATCATTATCATCGTTATCATTACCATGATAATTTCCACCTGTGTCCACAGTCTGTTCAATGGTTTGAGTTGTCTTTGATAGTGTTGAAAGCTTCTTTTTAGATGTGCTAGAATGCTTTAACATTGTTATGTTATTATTACCACTATTACCTTTCCCCACTAACTTTCTGATGGGATATATTGTCTCTGATAGGGTTGAGGGCTTTTGAGATGTGGGTGCATGTCTGAACATGGGTTTCACAGGAGGTGTTAAAGGTTTCTCATTAAACAACTCGCTAACAGCATGAGTGCGTTGTAGCGTATTAAACTTGAGGTTAATATTATCTTGAGTAGTACTATCTTTCTCTTGGACTTGGTTTCTTGCTTTGGTTTGGGTTTTCCTTAGATTTAGACTAGCGTGATTATTAAGTTTACATTCATGATTGTTTGAAGAAAGTACGTCCAATTCTTTTGTTTTAAGCATTCCTCGACACTGTTTCGATCGTTGCTTTGAACAGCGCCAAATAACAGTTCCATTTTTATTGCTTCGTTTCACAATATATGAATATCCTTTATAGTATGCATAAGGCTTACCATACCTAGTCACTGATACTTCCATATCAACTGTCAAGCACAAACTAATCTCTAGTAAAGACAACTTGGTAATAACAACAATAGTTTAATGTGGGAGCATATATACATGCAAAAAGTGGGAGCAAAGGTGGGGGGTAAAATGTGGGAGCAAAAGTGAGAGCAAATGTGGGAGAAAAACATAACTGTGAGCAAAAAGTGGGAGCAAATATGGGATCAAATGTGGGAGCAAAGCAAATATATAAAAAAAAGTAGGAGCAAATATGCTAACAAATATGTCAACAAATATACCAGCAAAAGTAAATACACAAGTCAATATAGATTCAAGTGCAAAGAAAATATGTAAGCAAATATGAGAGCATAAATATTGTTTTTCTAAAACAACTAGACATAACAAACTTAGTCATAACCTAACCTAACCTAACCTAACCTAACCTAACCTCACCTAACCTCACCTAACCTCACCTAACCTAACCTAACCTCACCTCATCTAACCTCACCTCACCTAACTTCACCTAACCTAACCTAACCTAACTTAACTTCACCTAATCTAACTTGACTGAACTTTACCTAACCTAACCCATCATAACTTCACCTAACCTAACCCATCATAACTTCACCTAACCTAACTTTACCTAATCTAACTTCACCTAACCTAACTTTCAACTCACAGATCAAAATTAAATTCTAGGCATAGTTGAGTTGGAACCCAAGACTTCAGGGATAACACACAAGTATACTAGCCACTACACCGCAAAATGGGCAAATTATCATGCAACACAACATAAAGTAAAAGTTTCCTGTAGTGTAACTCATTGGCTGTCAACCATAGTTTGGGAATTCAAACCCAAGACCTCAGGACTTTTGTTTTGAACATTATCAGAAATATTATTCCATTTACATTTTGCTGCTGCTGCTTATAGTTATAAGAGTTGGCATTAATATGGAAAGCAAAAAAAAATGTGGGAGCATAAAGTGGGTGGAAAACGTGTAAGCAGAAGTGGGAGCAAACAAGTGTGAGCAAATATGGGAGCAGAAAGTGGGAGCAAATATGAAAGCAAAAGTGGGAGCAAAAAGAGCGAGCAAAAGTGAGTGTACAAAGTAGGAGCAAAATGTGTGAGTAAAAAGTGGGGGCAAATGTGGTGTTTTACTAAAACAATCTCCCCTAACAAAACCTAAACTAACTTCACCCAACCTAATTTCACCTAACCTAACTTTACTTAACCTAACCTTCCAACTCTCAGATCAAAAATTAAATTCTGGCCATAGTCGAGTTGGAACCCAAAACCTCTGGGATAACACCCAAGTATACTAGCCACTACATCGCGAAATGGGCAAATTATCATGCAACACAACACAAAAATAAAAAGTTTTCTGTAGTGTAACTCATTGGCTGACATTCATAGTTGAGAATTCAAACCCAAGACCTCAGGACTTTTGTTTTGAACATTATCAGAAATATTATTCCATTTACATTTTGCTGTTGCTTATAGTTATAAGAGTTGGCATTAATATGGGAGCAAAAGTGAAAGCAAAAAGTGGGTGCAAGCATGGCTGGTTGTAGAGACTTTCATATCAACAAATACACATAAATTAAATTTTAGTAAAGTGACTTGGCTAATAATAATAATAATATTAACAGTTTAAAAAAAAATTCAAGGGGATTGATATTTTTCAGGGTGTAATTTCCAAAGTACTGTCAAGAATAATAATTACATGAACAGATTCCAAGAACTCTAGAGTGCTTTTAAGGTTAATGATTGGCTAGGAGTGAGATAGAGCTAGCTAACCTAAGTTAACCTCAGCTCAGTAAACCTAACCTTGTCACATGGCATGTTCTACAAGTATAGACTTGCTTTGAGACTGGCTATGACGTCACAGATGAATGGCGGTGGGAGGCTGGACATGACGTTTTTATTACCCAAAAACATTTTCCTTTTTGCCAGCCTCCCACCGCCATTCATCTGTGACGTCATAGCCAGTCTCAAAGCAAGTCTATACTTGTAGAACATGCCATGTGACAAGGTTAGGTTTACTGAGCTGAGGTTAACTTAGGTTAGCTAGCTCTATCTCACTCCTAGCCAATCATTAACCTTAAAAGCACTCTAGAGTTCTTGGAATCTGTTCTTGTAATTATTATTCTTGACAGTACTTTGGAAATTACACCCTGAAAAATATCAATCCCCTTGAAATTTTTTTTAAACTGTTAATATTATTATTATTATTAGCCAAGTCACTTTACTAAAATTTAATTTATGTGTATTTGTTGATATGAAAGTCTCTACAACCAGCCATGCTTGCACCCACTTTTTGCTTTCACTTTTGCTCCCATATTAATGCCAACTCTTATAACTATAAGCAACAGCAAAATGTAAATGGAATAATATTTCTGATAATGTTCAAAACAAAAGTCCTGAGGTCTTGGGTTTGAATTCTCAACTATGAATGTCAGCCAATGAGTTACACTACAGAAAACTTTTTATTTTTGTGTTGTGTTGCATGATAATTTGCCCATTTCGCGATGTAGTGGCTAGTATACTTGGGTGTTATTCCAGGGGTTTTGGGTTCCAACTCGACTATGGCCAGAATTTAATTTTTGATCTGAGAGTTGGAAGGTTAGGTTAAGTAAAGTTAGGTTAGGTGAAATTAGGTTGGGTGAAGTTAGTTTAGGTTAGGTTAGGGGAGATTGTTTTAGTAAAACACCACATTTGCCCCCACTTTTTACTCACACATTTTGCTCCTACTTTGTACACTCACTTTTGCTCGCTCTTTTTGCTCCCACTTTTGCTTTCACATTTGCTCCCACTTTCTGCTCCCATATTTGCTCACACTTGTTTGCTCCCACTTCTGCTTACACGTTTTCCACCCACTTTTTGCTCCCACATTTTTTTTTGCTTTCCATATTAATGCCAACTCTTATAACTATAAGCAGCAGCAGCAAAATGTAAATGGAATAATATTTCTGATAATGTTCAAAACAAAAGTCCTGAGGTCTTGGGTTTGAATTCCCAAACTATGGTTGACAGCCAATGAGTTACACTACAGGAAACTTTTACTTTATGTTGTGTTGCATGATAATTTGCCCATTTTGCGGTGTAGTGGCTAGTATACTTGTGTGTTATCCCTGAAGTCTTGGGTTCCAACTCAACTATGCCTAGAATTTAATTTTGATCTGTGAGTTGAAAGTTAGGTTAGGTGAAGTTAGATTAGGTAAAGTTAGGTTAGGTGAAGTTATGATGGGTTAGGTTAGGTGAAGTTATGATGGGTTAGGTTAGGTAAAGTTCAGTCAAGTTAGATTAGGTGAAGTTAAGTTAGGTTAGGTTAGGTTAGGTGAAGTTAGGTGAGGTGAGGTTAGGTGAGGTGAGGTTAGGTTAGGTTAGTTGAGGTTAGGTGAGGTTAGGTTAGGTTAGGTTAGGTTAGGTTATGACTAAGTTTGTTATGTCTAGTTGTTTTAGAAAAACAATATTTTTGCTCTCATATTTGCTTACATATTTTCTTTGCACTTGAATCTATCTTGACTTGTGTATTTACTTTTGCTGGTATATTTGTTGACATATTTGTTAGCATATTTGCTCCCACTTTTTTTTATATATTTGCTTTGCTCCCACATTTGATCCCATATTTGCTCCCACTTTTTGCTCACAGTTATGTTTTTCTCCCACATTTGCTCTCACTTTTGCTCCCACATTTTACCCCCCACCTTTGCTCCCACTTTTTGCATGTATATATGCTCCCACATTAAACTATTGTTGTTATTACCAAGTTGTCTTTACTAGAGATTAGTTTGTGCTTGACAGTTGATATGGAAGTATCAGTGACTACGTATGGTAAGCCTTATGCATACTATAAAGGATATTCATATATTGTGAAACGAAGCAATAAAAATGGAACTGTTATTTGGCGCTGTTCAAAGCAACGATCGAAACAGTGTCGAGGAATGCTTAAAACAAAAGAATTGGACGTACTTTCTTCAAACAATCATGAATGTAAACTTAATAATCATGCTAGTCTAAATGTAAGGAAAACCCAAACCAAAGCAAGAAACCAAGTCCAAGAGAAAGATAGTACTACTCGAGATAATATTAACCTCAAGTTTAACACACTACAACGCACTCATGCTGTTAGCGAGTTGTTTAATGAGAAACCTTTAACACCTCCTGTGAAACCCATGTTCAGACATGCACCCACATCTCAAAAGCCCTCAACCCTATCAGAGACAATGTACCCCATCAGAAAGTTAGTGGGGAAAGGTAATAGTGGTAATAATAACATAACAATGTTAAAGCATTCTAGCACATCTAAAAAGAAGCTTTCAACACTATCAAAGACAACTCAAACCATTGAACAGACTGTGGACACAGGTGGAAATTATCATGGTAATGATAACGATGATAATGATCATCATTATGAAAATGATTATAATAATGATGATGATAATCATATTAATGGTGATAATGATGAACTGCTTCCCGAGATTCTGAAACCATTCATAAAAAATAGTAAATGGAACGATCCTAATATATTAGTCGAACGTCTACAGCTCTTGCGTGCCTGTAAACAGCTTGGTCATATTGGTTATGAGAAAGAGCTATTAAATATAGAAAATGAACTTCGTAAAGCTGCTATTATCGTGTGATGGGTCAACGTAGCAACACCCCCATCCCCTAAAAAATAATTTTCAACAAGTGTTATGTTTAAAAGAAATGATAAACCAAAAGAGCTGTATTGTGTGTGTCTATCTCTTGTAAAAAAAATGATTAAATTGATAAACATAGTTTGTGTATATTTCTTGTTTTCTTGCATGTTCAAGCAATAGTTATGTCAGGGAAGGGATTCGAACCCTTGCTTCCTTATATATTTGGAAATTTGATCTTAAGTCAAACGCCTTAACCACTCGGCCACCCTGACAGTTACTGATTTAATTAGTCTTGTTGGACATTAGTGTTTACAAAACTTTTCTTTTCCCCACTATATATATGCTCAACCACTTTTTGGTTTTTCAATGCCGGTTTTTGTTTTGTTTCAATTTTTTTTTCAGTAACATTGCAGTTATCAGTATTGCAAACTGGGTGATTAATATAGGGATAAAGGCATCTTAAAAATCACAAGCCTTACAGTTGTCACGTATCATGTATAACATGTTATCCTACATTCCACATAGGGATCTACCTTCTTAACAGTGAAATCTGTTGGTCATTAAAATAACTACTTGTAAAATAATTCCAGTGGTAAATCCTTTTAGCAAATATCATATATTAAATAATTTCACGCCATAGAACGACAACTTGAAAATCATCTATTGTAGGAATATCTTTAATGGGATCTCCAAACCTTGAAGTAAACCATATGTGATAAACATTCCACATAGCTACATAACCGACAGTACGTCATGTTATCAATCTCAATCACCGCGCGCGCTCATTATTCGTTTGTGTTGCATTTCAGTTCCATTTGCATTTCATTTCTTGAGAATCATTCCCACGCCGAAAAATATATAGCAAGCGAGTGGAAACATGTTACGCATTAATACTTTTAGAAGAGCTCTCTCAGGTATTGTATGATGATTTTTTTAGTATGGCATAACTGTTTGTTGACTAGCATTTACTGTTACACAACATTATTTTTGGTAAGCTCTACACAAGTTTCCTAATTGTCTCTGGTATAATGTCATGTTTAACAAACATGGTCACACGGTTTGTCTATAGGTTTAAGCCTCAGTGTATATGATTTCAAAAAAATAATAATAAACAGCTTTCTACAACTGTACTCACTGGTCAATAACCAACATAGTGGGCTAAAATGTTTCCCTCATTGGTAACTCATGTGTGGTTAGTCAATTCTTATTGCAAGGCCAGTCAAGACCTAAAAAAATTAGTCTTCACGTATATATAACAATCATCAACACCATTATCATTAAACAAATGAAACCATCTTAAGGTATTTATTACATTTAATTGCATTTTAGGAATCTTGCAAACATCTCGCAACCTTAAAGAGGAAAATATAGACAGGAATAGTGAAAAGGAAACCGTTCAATCATTCAATGTCGTTAGCGTTAGGAACCTCAACGTAAGAGGTTATGAACGTCTATGTGAGAGTGTGGTTTTTACAGCTGAATGCCTTTTCCTGACACCCGCCTCAGTGACAAGTTTATGGGAAATGAAACTCAGCTATCATATCGAATGTAGAGCTCCTAGTCTAAGAGAAATTCATGTTGAGGTATTTGTCTGCAGAGAGTATGGTAAACGAAACAACAACAACAACAACAAAAAGCATATATGTAAAGGGAATATTATGAAATTTTCGAGTACATGTAGTCAATTTTAATAAGAAAATTGGATAAATTTCATGGTTTGTACACCACTTGGCTAAATTCGGTAAATTTTAGTGAATTTTCATCTATATTCGTCTAATTTTATATGAATTTGAGGTAGTTTAAACCATGCTTAGGTAAATCAATGGAATTTCAATAAATCTGGTAGTCATTTGTTGAATTTTGCTGGAATGTTGTGTCATTTGGTCAATTTTCGGAAAATGTAGTGGATTTTAGGAAAATTTAAGGTAAATCTGGGGATAGTTAGGTATTCAACAGATAACCTGTCACTATGAAGGTTGTATTAGAGTGTGCCTTTCACCACCAAGGGGTAGGATTGGAGAGAGGAGACCGTCTTGACCTGAAGTGCATAGTCATTTATATTGACTTTAAGGATGGTTGTTGTGGGGGATCGAACACTCCTCTTGCTGGTTTTGGGGTAAGTGTACTCCATTCCATTTCATTTTTAAAAGCCACTAATCAGGTCCTAGCATTGGGCAGTTGCAAACCATTTCACTAATCTTAACATCAAATGTGCATTTGCCTGGAGTAGAAGTGGGAAACCACATCAGTTTGGTGTATAGAAAACTCGCCTCACCTCACCCCAACTCATTGGAAAATGAAAATCATTTGTTTTTTGTCTTACTTAGGGGCTTGGAAATCATGGTTATCAGTCCTTGGGAAAATAATCATGGGCAAGCACACTATTATTAGCTGAGTTTCTAATACCTTTTTGCATACCCTAGGACCAGTATTGCATTATAAGGCATGCCATGTGTTAGCGTTCTTAAAAGCCAGTGATATAAAACAATAGAGGTCTTTAATTCCACCCCTGGGCGTCATATCTAGTGTCATGTAGGTTGACGATCACGGAGTCCCAGCTGAGGCCGTCATTGCTTCCACTAACTTGTGCTAGGCTCCTCTCTGTCTTAGTTCCTGTCGACCACACTTGCTCAACTCTTGTTCTCTACCGACCCCAACATGATTAGGGTATCCGAGGCCTAGGGAGTCTCTTCCTTTTGCAACTTCATTGGTCCTTGTTTATTTATTTTTTCTGATATCCTGAGGAGGCAGCCTTGTTTTTATTTTCATGTTATTTCCTGTCTTTTGCTCAAGCCCCCTCAAGAAGGTAGGGTGTATATAGCCCCACCACTTGCGATGCACTCTGCATATGGCTACACCCACAAGGGCTGATCAGTTTGGAAGTTGGCGACCCCAAGGGATTTCTGAGCTGAGTCCAGTTTTCCTCCTCTTTATCCATTACCTCTGGGGCAAAGCCACTCCTAGTATACTTTTTATCTGCCTTTCATGGCTCTCCTTCCTTCCAACTCCCTCAATCCTTATGCTTGAGGGTTGAGGGCCATTTTTTATTCCGTCTGTCCTTTATTTGACCATTTGTTTTCCATTTCTTCTTCTAGTATATAGCTTAGATTTAATTTTCATCTTTACGATGACCCAAACAATTGAGGGTCGCTGTAGAACCCTTCTCTCTTGTCCAAAGGACAGCATGTTGAATTCCTCACTGGCTCATGAATTTTATTCTTTGTTCACTTAGTTCTCATGGCTTTGAAACTGGCTGTCTGTAACGTGATCATTATTCATTTTAACTTCAGCGTACTAAACTAATTTTAAATTAGTTAATTTTAAATTAATTATTTTAAATTATTAATTATTTTAAATTAATTTTAAATTCAGATTTGTGTTTCACAGTAAACACAATTATTATTCTCCGTTTAAAACAAGCCATACCATTCTTTTTCTAACATGATAGCTTAAACGTGCGCATGGAAAGTAGTATAATCATCAGCTAAGGATTCAATTTCCATTACCTACACCTCTCATGGTATGCCAATTCGTTAAACTATAGAAAACGTTTCTATATGTTCTGTTACATTATTATTTGACCATCTCACCGTGTAGTGGTTAACCTACTTGGTTGTCAACCCTAAGGTCTTGGCTTCCAACCCCGACTATACCATGACATTCATTTCAAGGTTGCCATAAGGTTCACTAAGCCTTTGTCAAACCTAACAACGATCTAGTCATGTGCAGAGCAGGTCCGCTATCAAGCAGACGAGTAATATGAAACTTCCTGACAAGGTCGCTGTGCTGTTATCAGCAAGGCACACTAGACAAACCAAAGCCAGTGTCTCTGTGCAGATTCAACCCAGCGGTAGTAGGCAAGCGTATGTTTGTTTAAAAATCATCATGAAAATAAGTCCACTGTCACCACAGAGGCCCCGGTTCGATTTTTTTTCTAAAGGCTGCAACAGGGTAGACTGAGTCTTGACAGGTAAAACTTTTTGGGGTGCATTCGTGAACCATGGCAAGGGTTGGCCATCCTGACTTCTTCAACACCTCCAACCAATGTTTACTATTACTGGTGAGTTACCATTTTTTCTTTCTTCGGCTTTTCCCTATTAGTTTGAGTCGCCGGAGCCAACCAGGCTCATTTTGATTTTGGCCGGGGATTTAAGGCCGAATGCCCTTCCTGACGCCACGTGATTTTTCAAGTGAAAATTCCAACCTCCGCTGTCACCGGGATTTGAACCCCAGCCGTCCGGGTAAAGACGAGCAGCTAAGCACCTGTGCCATCACGCTCCCCACAGGTTAGTTATCTATACACACATTAATCCATAATTACCTAATAATAATTATAACAAAAATCATCCTCCATACACATGTCCATTAAAGCATGGTTTCACAAAGATGCTTATGCTTTTAGGTGTATACACATTTTTTCCTCATAACATGACTATTTACTGTTTTAGGGGTGAAATGACCAATCAAGGTAAAAGCCCTAACCATCCCCTATTTTTTAAGCTATCACACCTAATTTTAGGCTTCTTCGTTTCCTAGATATGGATTTTTCAATTTTTTTTTTTGGGGGGGGGTTTCACCCCCCTGCTATTTTTCATCAAAAACAAAAGATCTTAGGTTCATTCATCATTTTTAGGTGTTTAACACTATTTTCCCCATAGCATGGCTATTTACTGTTTTAGGGGTGAAATGATCAATCGAGGTAAAAGCCAATATCATCCCCTATTTTTTAAGCTACCACACCTAATTTTAGGATTCTTCGTTTCCGAGATATGGATTTTTCAATTTTGGGGGGTAGTTTCACCCCCCTGCTATTTTTCATCAAAAACAAAAGATCTTAGGTTTATTTATCATTTTTAGGTGTTTAACACGTTTTTCCCCCATAACATAACTATTTACTGTTTTAGGGGTGAGATGATCAATCGAGGTAAAAGCCCATATCATCCCCTATTTTTAAGCTATCACACCTAATTTGAGGCTTCTTCGTTTCCGAGATATGGATTTTTCAATTTTGGGGGGTAGTTTCACCCCCCTGCTATTTTTCATCAAAAACAAAAGATGTTAGGTTCATTTATCATTTATAGGTGTTTAACACGTTTTTTCCCCATAGCATGACTATTTACTGTTTTAGGGGTGAAATGACCAATCAAGGTAAAAGCCCTAACCATCCCCTATTTTTTAAGCTATCACACCTAATTTTAGGCTTCTTCGTTTCCTAGATATGGATTTTTCAATTTGGGGGGGGGGGTTTTTCACCCCCCTGCTATTTTTCATCAAAAACAAAAGATCTTAGGTTCATTTATCATTTTTAGGTGTTTAACACTATTTTACACATAACATGACTATTTACTGTTTTAGGGGTGAAATGATCAATCGAGGTAAAAGCCCATATCATCCCCTATTTTGTAAGCTGTCACACCTAATTTTAGGATTCTTCGTCTCCGAGATATGGATTTTTCAATTTTGGGGGGTAGTTTCACCCCCCAGCTATTTTTCATCAAAAACGAAAGATCTTAGGTTCATTTATCATTTTTAGGTGTTTAACACTTTTTTCCCCATAACATGACTATTTACTGTTTTAGGGGTGAAATGATCAATCGAGGTAAAAGCCCATATCATCCCCTATTTTTTAAGCTATCACACCTAATTTTAGGATTCTTCGTTTCCGAGATATGGATTTTTCAATTTTGGGGGGTAGTTTCACCCCCCTGCTATTTTTCATCAAAAACAAAAGATCTTAGGTTCATTTATCATTTTTAGGTGTTTAACACGTTTTTCCCCCATAACATAACTATTTACTGTTTTAGGGGTGAAATGATCAATCGAGGTAAAAACCCATATCATCCCCTATTTTTAAGCTATCACACCGAATTTTAGGCTTCTTCGTTTCCGAGATATGGATTTTTCAATTTTGGGGAGTAGTTTCACCCCCTGCTATTTTTCATCAAAAACAAAAGATCTTAGGTTCATTTATCATTTTTAGGTGTTTAACACTTTTTTCCCCATAACATGACTATTTACTGTTTTAGGGGTGAAATGATCAATCGAGGTAAAAGCCCACATCATCCCCTATTTTTTAAGCTATCACACCTAATTTTAGGATTCTTCGTTTCCGAGATATGGATTTTTCAATTTTGGGGGGTAGTTTCACCCCCCTGCTATTTTTCATCAAAAACAAAAGATCTTAGGTTCATTTATCATTTTTAGGTGTTTAACACGTTTTTTCCCCCATAACATAACTATTTACTGTTTTAGGGGTGAAATGATCAATCGAGGTAAAAGCCCATATCATCCCCTATTTTTAAGCTATCACACCTAATTTTAGGCTTCTTCGTTTCCGAGATATGGATTTTTCAATTTTGGGGGGTAGTTTCACCCCCCTGCTATTTTTCATCAAAAACAAAAGATCTTAGGTTCATTTATCATTTTTAGGTGTTTAACAGGTTTTTCCCCATAGCATGACTATTTACTGTTTTAGGGGTGAAATGACCAATCAAGGTAAAAGCCCTAACCATCCCCTATTTTTTAAGCTATCACACCTAATTTTAGGCTTCTTCGTTTCCTAGATATGGATTTTTCAATTTGGGGGGGGGGGTTAACCCCCCTGCTATTTTTCATCAAAAACAAAAGATCTTAGGTTCATTTATCATTTTTAGGTGTTTAACACTATTTTCCCCATAACTTGACTATTTACTGTTTTAGGGGTGAAATGATCAATCGAGGTAAAAGCCCATATCATCCCCTATTTTGTAAGCTATCACACCTAAATTTAGGATTCTTCGTTTCCGAGATATGGATTTTTCAATTTTGGGGGGTAGTTTCACCCCCCTGCTATTTTTCATCAAAAACAAAAGATCTTAGGTTCATTTATCATTTTTAGGTGTTTAACACTTTTTTCCCCATAACATGACTATTTACTGTTTTAGGGGTGAAATGATCAATCGAGGTAAAAGCCCATATCATCCCCTATTTTTTAAGCTATCACACCTAATTTTAGGATTCTTCGTTTCCGAGATATGGATTTTTCAATTTTGGGGGGTAGTTTCACCCCCCTGCTATTTTTCTTCAAAAACAAAAGATCTTAGGTTCATTTATCATTTTTAGGTGTTTAACACGTTTTTTCCCCCATAACATAACTATTTACTGTTTTAGGGGTGAAATGATCAATCGAGGTAAAAGTATCATCCCCTATTTTTTAAGCTATCACACCTAATTTTAGGCTTCTTCGTTTCCGAGATATGGACTTTTCAATTTTGGGGGGTAGTTTCACCCCCCTGCTATTTTTCATCAAAAACAAAAGATGTTAGGTTCATTTATCATTTTTAGGTGTTTAACACGTTTTTTCCCCATAGCATGACTATTTACTGTTTTAGGGGTGAAATGACCAATCGAGGTAAAAGCCCATATCATCCCCTATTTTTTAAGCTATCACACGTAATTTTAGGCTTCTTCGTTTCCAAGATATGGATTTTTCAATTTTGGGGGGTAGTTTCACCCCCCAAACGGGGGACGTCACCCCAAGTGCTAGGACCCCTCATACAAGTCCCTAGCATGATTGGTTCGCGAGATATGAACAAAAGTTTCGTTAGGCCCTTTCGACAAAAACGAATCCTACATTCAAAAACGGGGCGTCACCCCCAGGGTTAGAATACTGTCTATGGCAAAATCCCATCAGGGGTTCAGAAAATATTAACAAACGTATAGTTAGGTCCTTTTGTCAAAAGCCGACCGTGCGCGCACATACAAAAAATATTACTATTTCAACCCCCGGGTAAGGGTAGTTTTTATTTTGGGGTGAATATACCCCGTCCATAGAAAAGGGGAGTTCACCACGAGTCCTACGACACCTCATACGTTTAAATCCGATTATTGGTTAGCGAGATAGTAAAAAGCCGATGACCTATTAGTTTTTTTGGTTTATTTAAATACATATTAAAAAACACTCATTTATAAATCATCATTTAAAAAGCCCGCTCTTTTACAAAAACCGCCAAGTTCGTAGGTATACAAAAATAAATTACTATTTCATCCCCCGGGTAAGGGTAGTTTTTATTTTGGGTGGATATACCCCTTCGATAGAAAAGGAGAGTTCACCACGAGTCCTACGACACCTCATACGTTTAAATCCGATTATTGGTTAGCGAGATAGTAAAAAGCCGATGACCTATTAGTTTTTTTGGTTTATTTAAATACGTATTAAAAACACTCATTTATAAATCATCATTTAAAAAGCCCGCTCTTTTACAAAAACTGCCAAGTTCGTAGGTATACAAAAATAAATTACTATTTCATCCCCCGGGTAAGGGTAGTTTTTATTTTGGGGTGGATATACCCCTTCGATAGAAAAGGAGAGTTCACCACGAGTCCTACGACACCTCATAGGTTTAAATCCGATTATTGGTTAGCGAGATAGTAAAAAGCCGATGACCTATTAGTTTTTTGGGGTTTATTTCAATACATATTAAAAAACTCATTTATAAATCATCATTTAAAAAGCCCGCCCTTATGCAACATCCCCAAGTGCGCAGGCGTACAAAAAAAACATTCATCGCCATAATGTCAAAAAACACATGTTTACATCAAATGGCGTTTCCCAATTCCATCCATTTTTAAAAAATAACCTCACCATCATCTAGAGCGGAAAAAATACCATCTAAACGACCCCTCACTCGACCCTACTCCTCTCCCACCACCTAACCCTTTCCCAACATAGGCATACATATTCAAGCACGAGCGCGACTTGAGGAAACCAACACTACTCCACTACTCGCGAATGACCTTTTAGTTTTGGTCGTTTCATTAAATAAAGAGGCTATAGGAAAGTAGGGGGCATTACTAGCAGTGCTAGGACACCCTGTATGTTCTAATCCCATGTTTGGTTAGCGAGATATCAGGTTCGGGGCAAATACGAGGGTGGCTAAATAAAAAGGTAAGCAGCTCCCCCTCAACCCACTACTTAGGTTTCTTCTTATAGAATGGAGGTTGGTACGAACTCGTCGGCCCACGTCAATTAAATTACCACGGTTACATGATCCTTGGCCAAGACATCTGATGTGTTGTTTACTGTGTGAACCTGGCTGCTGATTTGTGTATACAATAATATTTATAAGCCGGCCCCGTGGTGTTACGGTAGCACGCCTGCCTCTCATCCGGAGGCCCCGGGTTCGATTCCCAGCTCCGTCAGCGATTTTAGAAACTGACGTGAGGGCTGGAACGGGGTGCACTCAGCCTCGTGAGGACAATTGAGTAGCTGTCTGACAGTGAGGCAGCGCCCCGGTCAAGAAAACCAAGATTATCGACCTAGGGGGCCCGATGCGCTGACCATGCGTCACCCCAATATCTGCAGGCCAAATGGCTGGGCAGCGGTCGCTTGGTAGGCCTCGGCCTCCATGGGCTGTAGTGCCAGGGGTTATTAGTATAATATTTATAATATGCCACACTCTCGGAAATGTCAAGCACCGGGTTGTGATTCCTATTCGGACAAATAAGCGACCACTGCTCTCTTCAGATTCCCAACAGTACCAACATGGAAAGGTGCACCATTTTCAAGAAGGTGCTTATTTATAGGAATACTAGAAACCCGCTCCGGCTTCGCCCGGGAACAGTCATGAATGCATTACGTGATAAGCGCTTTTTCTTATGATGTCAATAAACTACGACCAATATCCGCTTTACGTCTCGGCATGATGGGTTAAAATCACTGACCGGACTATTAATTATATTATTATGGAGATGCATGTGCAACGAATTCTTATCAGACGTAATTTAAGAATGTCGAGGTGCATGAAACACTATTCCCCTTCCGTCCAATCTTAACTTGACTACGGAACTAAAAGTTCACAGGCGAAATGAAGAAAAGCCGAGTTGCATTTACAGGGAAACTCCAAACATAACCACTCTTCTCAGAAGTCTTAACTCAACACGGCTGGACAGTTTGCTGCTGGCTGTATCGGGGGTAATAGGCTCCCCCGCTAGCTAGCCAGCTCGTAAACTGTCGCCTCAATAATTTATTGGAGATTGTTAGAAGAAATGAAAATGTAAAAACACTTACAGTGGGCGATGTATTGTAAATAGAGATATGCTCTCCCGGACTTTTTTGTAGATTTTTTCATGTTGAACAATTCTTACTACAATAGTATATTGATATTTTTATCGGTTTGCCCAGCGTAAGCTTAAAAAGCGCACGGACACCGGTTTTTTTTTTCGACTTTTTCTCTGAAATTGGTACTGCTTGGCTTCCTTTGATCGTAAATAAATTATTTCTACAGAAACCTTCCTAGAGATATGCTTTACAGGATGGTGAAAGCCACATCAAAATCCATCCGGTGGTTCTCGAGATTACCCGTGATATCCAAGAATCGGGTACTCTGTTTTATACTAAGTAGAGATTACCTCTGTGTACTGTGAATTCCTTAAGTGCTATGTGAATGACTTTGTAAAAAAGATTTGCACTGTTATCTCTGTAATGTTAATTGCTGTGACTGAATAAAGAAAACTGTGTATAACATTGTATCATGTTCCTTTGGTCATTTACTTCATTTAGTAAAGAGGGTGGGGGTTATGGTAGTCACAATGTGAGGTAATGGGATAATTGTAGCTAAGAAATGAAGTTATAGAAGTCCCAAAATTAGGTTAGTGGTGCAATTCGTGGCTATATACGGGCATCGATGTATTCAATTACAAGAAATATTGAAGCTTTCTAAAACTAAATTAAAACACTGGGGTTATGAGAATATTCGTCGTGATAAATCTTGTTAGCAACCTTGCAATCCTTACCGGTAATGTACGGGGCATTATCGAGTCAAATAACAAATCCGCTAAAAAGGATCCCGTGCCTTTTGATCGCAAAGGTAAGAGCCTATATCCCTGATCTACTGAGAATACTTGTGAATTACAAACGATACCATCATATAAAAAATTACGAGACTTACAGTAGTCGCATATAATGTGTAATATGTGACATGCTATCCTACTATGTGTCTGCCGGGAGCGAAGATCCCTTGTTTACAGTGAACTCTGCTGGTCAATGAAATAACTACTTGTAAAACTCCAGTGCCAAATCCTTTCAGCAAATATGATATAATGAATATTTTCACACCAAAGAACAACAATTTGAAGATGATTTATTGTAGGAATACCTTTAATGGGACCTGCAAACCTTGAAGTAAACCGTATGCGATATCCATTCCACATAGCCACATGGCCGACAGTACCGTACGTCGTTGTACCAATCTCCGCCACCGCGTGCGCTCATTGTTTCCGTCCCGTTTCCATCCCTTTTCCAAAGTCAACCCCACAAAAAATATACAGCAACCGAGTGGAAAGATGTTACACATCAAAAACTAAGGAACAAAGTGGATTCAGTTCGATTCCCGGTCAATGTCTGTGAGATTTTTGAAGTGAAATGCCATGTCTTGTGGTTCGGATTCCACGTTAAAAAGAGGTCCCGTGGCTCTTAATCACAAGATTCACGGTCACGTAAAACTACAATCTTGCTTCAAAATGTAGTCTTATGATTTCTTAAGTCTTTCCGATTCCCGGGCTCAGTGTTTCTCCATTGCACAAGATATTGTGTGGTTTACGAGACCAACTTCCATCTGTTCACTTTGTTAGTTTACGGAACGTGGTAGCAACACATCTTCTGACTTTGAGTTAGCCACAGTGAACTCTGTGTTTGGGGGCGTGCAAAACGTTTCTCAGCAGACAAAATAGGGGAGGGTCCCCATCTCAGCAAAAACGTGAGTTTAAGCAAATTCCTCAATATTGTGCCAAACGTTGAAGCGCTAAAGGGCCAGGAAAGCTTTCAAATTGTGACTCTTGGAGAGCTCAATCAAACTAAATAAAAACAAGAAGTTCCGTGACGAAATAAAGAGCCTACTTTTCTTAAAATTAAGTTTCAAGCCAATGATTATTCTATATGAACCTATCTAGAATAATGACGAAATTAAGTTGGTAATATCGAAATGTCAAATTAGTTCGAAATATACCTGGTATAATGTAGCCTAATAGAGCATTACAGTTGGCAGTCATGGTGACTGAATATATTCTTAGTTCCATCTCTTAAGGTACAGAATAAAAAATTGGTTGAAGTCCAATGGACGTTACATGCAGTTAGACATTGGATTTATCAGCACGCGTAAAAGCATGTTGGCAACAATGTCATGCCTGTGCTGGTCAGAAATAGCCTAATCTGAAATATTATGATATCTTGTTGTGCCAATTTTGGACGAAATCCCTTTGTTAGTATAGAAGTTACATGTATTTTAAAATTGGACCTATCATCAGGCATAGAATCATGTTGGTAGCACTGACTTATATTAATTATTCCAAATTAATCTAGAATGTCAGGTGCTCTACGTGTGCAAAGTATAGGGCTGTTGGCTTGCATACTTCCTGATATATTGATATTAGGTTAAAAATACTGACAGCATTTATTAACAATTGGCAGCCCTGATTGCTCTTAAGAATACTTATAGTCATATCTGTTATGATACACATAGCACATACGAAATTTGGTTGAAATCCAACTGATAGTATAGAAGTTACATGTACTTAAATATTGGCCCTATCAGCAGGCTAAGAATCATGTTGGTAGAACTGAAGTATATGTTACTCCAAAATTAATCTAATATGTCAGGTAGTATACGTGTGCATAGTTTAAGCTGTCGGCTTGCATACTTTCTGATATATTGGTATTCGGATAAAATAATAGAGAGAGCAATTATTAACAGATGGCAGCCCCGGTGGATCTTAAGAATACGCTCAGTCATATCTGTTTACGTACACATGTTACATACAAAATTTGGTTGAAATCCAATTCATAGTTTAGAAGTTATAGGCATTTAAAAATTGTACGTATCAGAAGGTTTTAAATTATTTTGGCAACACTGTCATGTTTGGCCTCCTGGAAATTAAACTGAAATTGTGTTATCTACTTGTGTGCCAATTTTGGAATAGCTCCCATGCATCCCTTCCAGGATATCCAACATGGAACTCAAATTTCTAGTGCGTTTTTTCGGCAGTTGGTAGCACTGAAATCATTTTCAAATATGGACGTGAGATATTCTGGTATACATCTTTACTCATACTAAATTTGGTTTCGATTTATGCAGCCGTTTAGGAGTTGATAGAGGGGGGGGGGGGGACACACACGCAGACAGACAGACACACATTTTCCCGGATCGATCTCATAAGTCTACTTTATCCTCATTTTGGCAAAATGTGAAAAGTAGGCTAAAAATTTGAAAATCACTTCAGTTTAAATATAGTTCCGGAAAAACAGGCTAAAATCACTTGCTTCTTTGCTTGTTAGCCTACTTTTCACATTTTGCAAAAATGAGGAAAAAGTAGACTTATGAGATCGATCCGGGAAAATGTGTGTCTGTCTGTCTGTCCTTCTGTCTGTCTGTCCGTCCGTCTGTCTGTCAGGCTGTGTGTCCCCCCCCCCCCTATCAACTCCTAAACGGCTGCAGCAATCGAAGCCAAATTTAGTATGAGTAAAGATGTATACCCGAATATCTCACGTCCATATTTGAAAATGATGTCAGTGCTACCAACTGCTGAAGAAACGCACTAGAAATTTGAGCTCCATGTAGGATATCTTGCAAGGTATGCATGGGAGCTATTCCAAAATTGGCACACATGTAGATAATACTATTTCAGTTTAATTTCTAGAAGGCCATACATGACAGTGTTGCCAAAATAATTTTAGGCCTTCTGATTTTCTGATAGGTCCAATTTTTAAATGCATATACCTTCTACGCTATCAATTGGATTTCAACCAAATTTTGTATGTAATATGTGCACATTCTGTTAATAATTGCTGCCAACTGTTAATAATTGCTCTCTTTTTTTTTAATCCAAATACCAATATATCAGAAAGTATGCAGGCCGACAGCTTTTAAACTATGCACACGTATGGTAGCTGACATTCTATATTAATTTGGAGTAAGTTATATATATCAGTGCTACCAACATGATTCTAAGCCTGCTGAGAGGTCCAACTTTAAATACATGTAACTTCTATAATATCATTTGGATTTCAACCAAATTTCGTGTGTGCTATGTGTACCATAGCAGATATAACTATGCCGATTCTTAAGAGTAACCAGGGCTGCCAACTGTTAATAAATACTGACTCTATTTTTGTTATCCTAATCTCTTATATAAAAACAAGTGTCCTGACTGACTGACTGACTGACTGACTAATCATCGGCCAGCCAAAACTATTAAAGTTAGAAACATGAAATTTTGGGAATATGTTCGTTGTAAGTCGAAAACGCCCACTAAGGAAGGGTTTTTGGATATTCAGTTTCTAAAGGGGTGTTAAGGGGGTACACTTGCATTTCATTGAATAACAATATCTCCAGATTGCTTTCATTGGGGGATTTGATACTCGGCATATAAACTCATCATTAAAAATAAGAAGATACGTGTCTGAGGGTTTTCCGATGTGGTGTATATTTTGAGGTGAAAGGGGTGAAAAGTGGGGGTTGAAGGTTTCCTAACCGAGCGTGTATCTCTTAAACGACATAGGCGAGGAGTTTGGACCTCAGCGGAAAAAAATCAGCATAAAAAATAACAAAACAGGTGTTTGACCGTTTTTTCATAAATCCAATATAAGGGGCCCATGGGGAGGGGTGAAAATATGGGGAGGGGGGAGGAAACGTAATATGTCTGAGTGTAAAGCTATACATGGCCTATGTTGTAGACAATAACACATTACATCTTTTTTGTCTCTTGCTATTTCATCATACGACGAATACTTAGGGAGTTATTAATGATTTTGTACTTTTTGGCCGGAATTTTCTAAGTCCCAGGAATGGCATAAAAATTGATTCGAATGAAATTTCGAAAAATAGTTTTTTTTAATACTTTTATTATATTTTTCACGTCTTTTAGGGTCCGGAACCAATATGATATTTTGATGTTTTTTTTCGTCCCATGCATTTTTGGTTTCAGGTGATAGAATTATTTTCCACTAGGACTGATGCTTATCTCTTATATAACAAGTAGTTCCGTAAAGAACTATACAGCCTATTTTCATATATCCTGCTCATGTTAATTTCTTCTGACAACATACAAAATTTCAGTTTAATTGCTGTAACAGATTCTTAGATATTGAGAACCGTCTAAATATTTCAGATTGTCGCCAGGTTGGATTTTTATTTTTGTACTATTACATTAAGATTATTGTGTACGTGTGGTATTCAAACTTCAATCGCATGATTAGAACACAAGAAGTAAAAACGAGATTTTAAAACTACGCACAGCAGCCATCTTGTGATTATGCAAACAATTGAAATAAATTAGATGCCAGTGGATCAACATTTGTATAAGCATTTAACGTGCAACGTTTCACAGCACTCGGCTAGTTAATTCGTGAGAATCGTCCTTTTAAATATTTATACTTCGCGTCGCCGCCATGTTGGATTTGTGCTCACCAGGTTAATGAAAGTCCTATAGGTGAACATATGTTCATAGTCTCTATGAACATAAAAAAAAGTCAGTTTGGTTGCTGTAAAAGATTCATAGATATTGAGAACCGTCTAAATATTTCGGAAGCTCGCCATTTAGGATTGTTATATGTATAGGCCATAGAATTATGTACCATTCAAGGACAATTATTGCCTTGGTTCATTATTCAAACTTTCACTTCGATCGCATGATTACGACACAAGAAATAAAAACTTAATTTAAAAATTTCGCACAGCCGCCATATTGAGGTTATGTAAACAATTGATTTAAATTAGATGGCAGTGCATTACAATCTGCAAAATCATTTACTGTACCACATTTCATTGCGCTCAGAGAGTTAAATCACGAGAAAAGTCTATTAAAATATTTCAAATTCGCTTGGTCGCCATGTTCGTTTTTTACTTTACAAGTTTATGAAGTATACATAGATAAACTTGTACCAGTACCCTTTATCACCGTACAAAATTGCAGGGTAATATCTGTAATAGTTTCGGAGATATAGAATGTCAGTGAAATATTTCGCACAGCCGCCATTTTGAGGTTATGTAAACAATTGAACTAAATTAGACTCCAGTGCATTACTATGTGTATAAACACTTGCTGTACCTAGTTTCATTACGTTTGGATGGTTAAATCGTGAGAAAAGTCTATTTAAAAGTCTCAACTTCGCTTGGTCGCCATGTTCGTTTTCTACTTTACAAGTTTATGAAATTTACATAGGTAAACTTGTATCAGTACCCTTTATCACCGTACTAAATTGCAGGGTGATATCTGTAATAGTTTCGGAGATATAGAATGTCAGTGAAATATTTCGCACAGCCGCCATTTTGAAGTTATGTAAACGATTGATCTAAATTAGACTCCAGTGCATTACAATGTGTATAAACATTTCCTGTACTAAGTTTCATTACGTGTGGATAGTTAAATCGCGAGAAAAGTCTATTTAAAAGTCTCAACTTCGCTTGACCGCCATGTTGGTTTTGTAGTAACCAGGTTTTTGAAAGTCTCATAGGTGAACTTCTAATAGTACCCTTTATCACCGTACACAATTTCAGGGCGATATCGGTAATAGTTTCGGAGATATTGAATGCTAGTGAAATATTTCGCACAGCCGCCATTTTGCATTGGTGAGACGTAACAAAATTTGAAGGGCACGGTCGAGGTCGCCGGGAATAGTGCTATGAACATACCGAGTTTCATTGAAATCGCTCCAGCCGTTTAGATTTTATTAGGGGGGGACACACACACGAATCACACACACACACACACACACACACACGCACACACACACGGACAAAAGGTGATCTCATAAGCCTATTTTTTCAAAATTGAAAATAGGCTAAAAACAAGTGTCCTGACTGACTGACTGACTGACTGACTGACTCATCATCGGCCAGCCAAAACTATTACAGTTAGAAACATGAAATTTTGGGAATATGTTCGTTGTAAGTCGA
The DNA here is from genome assembly GCA_946902985.2 of Meconema thalassinum. Taxonomy (NCBI): domain Eukaryota; kingdom Metazoa; phylum Arthropoda; class Insecta; order Orthoptera; family Tettigoniidae; genus Meconema; species Meconema thalassinum. The sequence continues at coordinate 209,509,675 of OX336399.1, read as the reverse complement.
AAACGCCCACTAAGGAAGGGTTTTTGGATATTCAGTTTCTCAAGGGGTGTTAAGGGGGTACACATGCATTTCATTGAATAACAATATCTCCAGATTGCTTTCATTGGGGGATTTGATACTCGGCATATAAACTCATCATTAAAAATAAGAAGATACGTGTCTGAGGGTTTTCCGATGTGGTGTATATTTTGAGGTGAAAGGGGTGAAAAGTGGGGGTTGAAGGTTTCCTAACCGAGCGTGTATCTCTTAAACGACATAGGCGAGGAGTTTGGACCTCAGCGGAAAAAAATCAGCATAAAAAATAACAAAACAGGTGTTTGACCGTTTTTTCATAAATCCAATATAAGGGGCCCATGGGGAGGGGTGAAAATATGGGGAGGGGGGAGGAAACGTAATATGTCTGAGTGTAAAGCTATACATGGCCTATGTTGTAGACAATAACACATTACATCTTTTTTGTCTCTTGCTATTTCATCATACGGCGAATACTTAGGGAGTTATTAATGATTTTGTACTTTTTGGCCGGAATTTTCTAAGTCCCAGGAATGGCATAAAAATTGATTCGAATGAAATTTCGAAAAATAGATTTTTTTATACTTTTATTATATTTTTCACGTCTTTTAGGGTCCGGAACCAATATGATATTTTGATGTTTTTTTTCGTCCCATGCATTTTTGGTTTCAGGTGATAGAATTATTTTCCACTAGGACCGATGCTTATCTCTTATATAAAAACAAGTGTCCTGACTGACTGACTGACTGACTGACTGACTGACTCATCATCGGCCAGCCAAAACTATTAAAGTTAGAAACATGAAATTTTGGGAATATGTTCGTTGTAAGTCGAAAACGCCCACTAAGGAAGGGTTTTTGGATATCCAGTTTCTAAAGGGGTGTTAAGGGGGTACACCTGCATTTCAGTGAATAACAATATGACACGACTATGGCGCGAGCGAAGCCGCGGGTACCTGCTAGTATCAATATATCAGAAAGTATGCAAGCCAATAGCTCTAAACTTTGCAAACGTATAGTACCTGACATTCTAGATTAATTTGGAGTAACTAATATAGGCCTACGCCAGTGCTGCCAACATGATTCTAAGCCTGCTGATAGGTCCAATTTTAAAATGCATATAACTTCTACACTAACTAATGGATTTCATTCAAAATTGATACAACAATAGATCATATTATTTCAGATTATTTCTGACCAATACATGTATGTCATTGATGCCAACATGATTTTACGAGCGCTGTTAGATCCAATGTTTAACTGCATGTAACGTCCATGCTATCCATTGGACTTCAACCAAATTTTGTATTCTGTACCTTAAGAGATGGAACTAAGAATATATTCAGTCACCAGGGCTGCCAACTGTAGTTCTCTATTAGGCTACAGTATGCCGAGGTATAACCTACAGTATTTCGAACTAATTAGACATTTCGATATTACCAACTTAATTTCCTTATAGATTAATCATTGGCATGAATCTTAAATTTTAAGAAAGTAGGCTCTTTAGTTCGTCACGGAACTTCTTGTTTACTTGTTTTATTCAAATCGTGGCTAAATTAATTATTTCTACCTTTAATGTGTTTCTTGGTTCAATATCCTCAGGTAAGTTTCGGTTTGTTGTAAATCTTCACACCGGAAGTAGTTATAAGGGCTTAAGAGAAACTCTGCAATGACACACTAGCGCTCTTAGAGGTGAAAAGGCAAACTACTAATCGAATCTACTGGATATGGTTGAGGACGGAGAAGAAGGGTCCAATACTCGTGAAGATTTAACGGAACCATATTCGATTTTTTACAAAAATATTGGAATTTTCAGGAATAACTAAAGAATATATTCTGATACTTAAATATGGTAGCATGCTGAGCTTCAATGCCCAAGATCGCGGGTTCAAACCCGGCCAAAGTCATCGTATTTTTAAGAGCGTTAAAAATCCCTCAGTGTGCCTTCCTTCGGAGGGGAAGTAAAGCCGGCGGTCCCATGTCATAGATTTATGGCATGTTAAAAAACCTTCCACTAATTGCACCTGTGTGAAGCTAAATTGGATAGGTTAAGAATGTAAATAACGCTCTTAGGTTCCTACGTTCGTTGCCAAGAGCCGACTGCGGTGACGTCTAGTAGCTAAGTTCTGATCTAGGCCTAGTAGTCGTTGACGGTGCCGTTTGGCGGCAAAAGTAGGAACTATTTGAAAAATTCAAAGTTGCAGTCCTTACTTGAATTGAAAAACAGATAACACACACTAATACAGCCATCACAATTAACACCGGTTATCAGACAGATTCTACACACACCCAAAGTACACGGGGCTACATGACCGCGTTGTCGCAGCCCCCAAACTGAGGAACCAACCAACTTTAATATGTTTTATGTTCGACGATGTCGAAATGTTAATATTATATGTCAGAAAACCGTATCATAATGGGGGTCATTAAAGTACTATTCATTATGATACAGTTTCTCCATCCAATCAGAGCTCAACATTTTCATTCATTGACCAATTAGGTAAGGATAGCTTCGCGCTTGCGCTCAAAATCCAACATGTCGGACATGAATTACATGATTTGAAAGTTCAAAGGATACCGGATCAACCATTTTAGTTACAATCCCAAATACAAAGACAAAATCAGCACGAACCTTTACGGCAACAAGAAAATACTATGACATGTGCAAGAAATTTATGAATCTACGTCCAGAAGTTAGCAACACAGCATCCTTCTATATAAATTACTGACATGGAAAGTGCACCGTCCATATGTTCTCGTAAATAAGCTGGCGAATATGAGACAAGAAATAGCACTGTACCTTAATATCCCCAACTCCAACTTATACACAGTGCATTGCTTTCAAACGACTTCGGTGACAATATTAGTGAATGCTAGGACTGGACGGCACTAGACATCATGCAGGCAGTAAACAAAGGAAGGAAGGACGCTTGTAGTTTAACGTGACTGTTGATCTTGAGATCATGAGCCACGGGACTTCCTTTTTACGTGGAATCCGAACCACAGGACATGGCATTTCACTTCGAAAATCTCACATGCATTGACCGGGAATCGAACCCGGACCGCCTTGGTGAGAGGCATACAGCTAGACGGCTGAGCCACCACGCCCCCGCAGGCAGTAAACAATAGCACTGGCAAGCAAAGTAAATGGTCTCTGATTTCGAAGTTCTTTGACCCACGCATGCGCTCTGTTCAGTCAGCACAGCCAGCGCACCCTGTTCACTAATTGAAGTAAGTGAATCCCACAGATATTTATTGATATTTATATTAAAACATGTAATAAAGTTATAATTATCGTCGAACATAAACAGTCGTACGCAACTCGGCTATAATGGTAATCAGGACACTCGTATGGAAATTATAAAACTCGCTTCGCTCGATTTATAAACATACCCGTGTGTTAATTATTACCATAATGTACTATTATTACCTGAAGTTCCTAGCTAGAGATCGAGTACACATAGCACAGGTCCTCTAGTTATTTTTCTTCTTGTTTCGTATAGGCCATCTAAGGACCACGACATTTAACTGTTACATTAGGAGTGGGGTTTAATGTTTGCCCAGTAGTTACGCATCCTCTGGCTGTGTTGTTCCCTCCTCTCCTGGGTCCAGAGGGCACCTGTCTTCTTTCTTGGAACCTCAATTGCTGAAGCATCTTCCTGAGAGATGTCCGGTCTTTTAAGTCTCTTTCCGTCCCTCCAAGTTCTTGCAGATCTTTGTTCACTTCCCTCAACCATGGTGAATTGGTCTTCCGCTTTTGCCAGTAACCGAGGAGCTGGTAGGATGCATCCTGTAGACGTGTCCATAAAGTGCTAGACGTCGTTTACTAGCAAAATCCGTGATTCTTTCACAGTACGTGTAGAGATCTTGATTACCTCGGCTTCCTTAACAGACCCCAAAATCTTCCTGATTATCTTTCTCTCCTTTACTTTGAGTTTGTCCGGTTGAATACTAGACATTCAGAAGCATATAAGGCTTCAGGACGTATAACTGTCTGGCAGTGTCTCATTTTAGTATTTAGGGAGAGACACTTCTTATTATATGTGTTCTTGGTTAGTTGATAAGCCATTTCTAACCTGTTAACTCTAGTTGATAATGCCCTTACTTCGGAGACATTCGGTTCCAGCCGTTCTCCTAGGTACTTAAATCTGTCAGTTTTCTTGATCTCTCCCTGGTAAAAATGCAGTGTACAAGGAGATTCACTGATTATCCCTCCCTATATTATTCTGCTAAGGTCCCATTCCAGCTTTTTTTTAACCGAAAATAAGGTCCCATTAACACCAACCTACACACTCGCTTACTCTTTAAATGCCTCACAATTAAATAAATACCTTAAAACATGTATATTTACAATGAAATAATGAAAGAATGCAACACGGCAACCATGGTAACAGAATCTCACAGGTCCATCTATTTCTGTAAGACGCAATGCAATTCCAATTATTACATTACTGTGAAAGTTTCCAGACGGTTATAAGATCATCACTGAACCAAATTAAGCTCTAAAATTCACCAATACATACAGTATAATGCGCTTAAGGGGGTCAAGGGGCACTCTAGATTTTTTTCACGCTATTTTCACGTGTGAGTGTGGTACGAAAGGTCTTTTTCACCCGACTATAAAGGGTCTCCGAAAACCACATTTAAAGGCCCTTAAGTTAACAGTGTCTGTGATATTCCCAGAAAACTAACTTCGCTCTGATATACCTATGAAGGAATGACAAACCCCTTACCACTGCTCCAGTAGCTGAATTGATAAAGTCTGATTATTCATACCAAGGATAAATCAGTCATAGCATTCATGATTGAGATTTTGCTAAGTGTACTCTTTACAACTAGAATATTCGCGGGCGAAGCCGCGACGGTTAATGCTAGTTCATTATATTCTTTCTTTCTTTCTTTCTTTCTTTCTTTCTTTCTTTCTTTCTTTGTTCGTCATGCGCGATTGATCTTATTTAGCTGATGGCATTGCCTTCCTCTTCTCCCAACATCTCATCTTCTCGCTGTGGCTTCTCTTGCGATCTTCTGGTGATAGCGCTTGGATGGTCTGCAAAGCGGTGATTATCGACTAATTCTCTGAACTTAGCTCTGTCTAGTACAATGTCATCTGTGATGCATATTTCCTGAAAATCTTTTCCAACTTCATTGACAGGGCAAGGTTAAGAATCCTTCTGGCCAGTCTCTGATTGCCCATCCTGAGGATATGCCCGTAAAATGTCAACTGCCTTTTCTTAAATGTGTCTGAGATTTCCTCCGAGTGCTGATATAAGTCTTTCATCCAGATTCCCCCTGTACAGACTGGTCCAAAAATGTTTCTTAGTATTTTCCTTTCTTGCTTTTCCACATCGTTAATCAGCGTTTCAGAAGCAGATGGTGCTTCAGGCTTGATTACAGTGTTGTAATGCCGTAATTTTACATTTCTGGATATTGTTTTTTTATTATGTCTGTTCCAAGTGAGTCTGTAAGCATTTTGCAGTTCAGAGATCTTTTCTTTGTTTGTTTCACTATTTAGTCCGGCTGGTTTGATGACTTCTCCCAGGTATTTGAATTTTGACACCTGATATATTTTGCCGAATTTGCTTGCCATTGGTAGTCGATCTAGGTGCCAAAGACGTCCCTCCATGTAGTGCGTTTTCTGGTATGAGATCTAGAGTCCTGTTCTGGATGCACTTTCGTGAAGTTTTTCCGTGGAGGCAATCGCTTCCTGTCTGTTTTCACTTCTTTCTCCCAGTTCCTAATTACTTTTTCTAGAACAAGATTGAACAGTAGAGGGGACAACTCATCTCCTTGTCGGATTCCTGTTTTAACATCAATTGATTCAGATAATTCCCCTAAGAATTTAACTTTTGAAGTGATGCCTGTTAGTGTTTGCTTGATTAATTCTTTAGTTTTCTTGTCTACTTTGAATTCTTCCAGAAAACGAACGAGAGTCGATCTGTCTATCGAGTCATAAGCCTTTTTGAAGTCTACAAAAGTAATCACCGTTCGTCTGCCATACGAATTTGTAGGATGGCCTTAAGGTTATGGATCTCTTCTGTGCAAGACCTATCTTTCCTAAACCCTGCCTGATATTCTCCAATTACATGATCTGTTTGCACTTCAAGTCTCTTGATTGGATTTTTAGAAAGAATTTTGTAAGTGACTGCTAGTAGACAAATACCTCTGTAGTTATTAATGTCAGTCTTATCCCCTTTCTTATGCAACGGGCGGATTATTGCACACTTCCAATCTTCTGGAATTGTTTCATTAGTCCAGATATCTACAAGAATTTTATGGATTTTCTGAGCGAGAATTCTGCCACCTAATTTCCACAATTCGGCAATTATACCATCTTCCCCTGGAGCTTTGTTAGTTTTTAACTCAAGTATTGTTTGCACAACTTCTTCTATTGTTGGAGGTTCTGAATCTGGATTTGATTCTGATGTTTCAAAAGTGAGTTGGTCAGGGAGGGGCTCACAATTTAGAAGGTAAAAAAAAAACCAGTTTGGTGCTTTTCAGTCGAACAACACGAATGTACCCACCCACGAATGTGAATTCGTGTTGACCGACTGAAAAGCACCGAACATTTGTTTACCGGTACTTAGGCAACACTAAAACAAGTAGTTCTGTGAAGAACTATATAGCCTATTTTCATATATCCTACTTATATTAACTGCCACTATCATCATCATACAAAATTTCAGTTTGATTGCTGTAATAGATTCGTAGATATTGAGTACCGACTAAATATTTCGGATGGTCGCCATGTTGGATTTTATATATGTAGGTCCTAGAGTTATGTAATGCTACATGAAGATTATTGTGTACGAGTAGCATTCAAACTTCAATCGCATGATTAGGACACAAGAAGTAACAAGGAGATTTTAAAATTTCGCACAGCCGCCATCTTGTGGTTATGGAAACAATTGAAATAAATTAGATGCCAGTGGATTAACATTCGTAAAAGGATTTACTGTGCCAAGTTTCACTGCACTCGGATGGTTAAATTGCGAGAAACGTCCATGTGAATATTTGTACTTCGCCTCGCCGCCATGTTGGATTTGTGATCACCAGGTTATTTAAAGTCCTATAGGTGAACTTAAGTTCATAGCCCCTATGAACATAAAAAAATCAGTTTGATTGCTATAATATATTTGTAGATATTCAGAGTCGTCTGAATATTTCGGATGGTCGCCATGTTGGATTGTTAAATGTATAGGCCATAGAGTCATGTACCATTGAAGGAAAATTATTGCGTAGGTTCATTAATCAAACTTTCACTTCGATCACTTGATTCCGACACAAAAAATATAAACTTAATTTTAAAATTCGCACAGCCGCCATCTTGAGGTTATGTAAACAATTGAACTAAATTAGATACCAGTGCATTACAATGTGTATAAACATTTACTGTACCAGATTTCATTGCGTTTGCAACATTAAATCGCGAGAAAGGTATATTTAAAATTTTTAAATTCGCTTGGCCACCATGTTCGTTTTGTAGTTAACCGCTTTTTGAAAGTCTTATAGATGAACTTTCAGTAGTACCCTTTATCTCCGTACCAAATTTCAGGGTGATACCCCTAATAGTTTCAGAGATATAGAATGCCGGTGAAATATTTCGCTCATCCGCCATCTTGTGGTTATATAAACAATTGAACCAAGTTAGATGTCGGTGCATTACAATGTGTATAAACATATACTGTACCAAGTTTTATTGCGTTTGTTTGGTTAAATCGCGAGAAACGTCTATTTAAAAGTCGCAAATTTGCGTGGCCGCCATGTTGGATTTGTAGTTACCAGTTTTTCAAAGGTCACATAGGTGAAGTTCTAGTAGTTTCCTTTATCACTGTAATAAATTCCAGGGTGATATCGGTAATAGTTTCGGAGATATTGAATTCTGGTGAAATATTTCACACAGCCGCCATGTTGGATTGGTGAGACGTAACAAAATTTGAAGGGCACGGTCGAGGTCGCCCGGAATAGTACTATGAACTTACAGAGTTTCCTTTAAATCGCTCCAGCCGTTTAAAAGTTATTAGGCGGGGACACACACACACCTCACACACACACACACACACACACACGCACACACACACGGACAAAAGGTGATCTCATAAGCCTATTTTTTCAAAATTGAAAATAGGCTAAAAATGGCTTCAAATCCCACAAAATTTAGAAGGTCCTTGAAGTGATCTGCCAAAAGTTTACAGATTTCTTTGTTGTTTGTTTCCCGAGTCCCATCTGCTCGTTTAAAGCATAGCATGGGTGCCTTATAGCTCGTCAGTTCTTCTTTATACGTTCTGTAAAAGTTCCTGGTGTTGTTTTTCTTGAACTCTCGCTCAATTTCTGCCATTCTGCTCTGTTCATGGTAACGTTTTGGTCTCTTATAAACTTTGATGTTTCCTTCTGGACTTGAAGGAAGGCATGCCACTTCTCTGTGGTTTTCCGCAAATTCCAGTCTTGCCACGCTTTCAGTCTGAGGTCTAACGCCTTATCACAGGTATCGTTCCACCACTTATGCTTACGTTTCCTTGGGGCATGCCGGTGCATTTGTCTGCTTTTACCAGTTCGTCTTCAAGTTCTGACCAACTGGTAGCATTGTGCTCGGGGATATTGGCTAGAAAAGTGCTTGAGTTTAGCTTCAGAAATTCTGGATCGATTCGTGGGCTTTGTTGTGATCAACATTTCGGTCTGTTAGGTTGAAACTTCACTTTGATTAAAGATAGGTGGTGATCTGAATCATTGATACCCTTCTGGACTTTTACATTCATGATCTCCTTTTTTTTTTTTTTTAATGGATGCTAGGGGACCTCCAGGTTGTTTTCTTGTGCGGACGTGCTAGAAAATGAGTCGACATCAGTCTCAGATGAAAGGTCTCACAGAAGTTGATTAGTCATTCTCCATTCTTATTAGTTCTTTTGTGGGCTGGGCTTTATACTTCTTTTCTTTGCCTTTTGTGCATTGAAAGCGCCCTCAAAATTTTGGCATGATGATTGGGAATTTGGGCTGCTGTTTACTCTAGTAACTCCCAGAATTCTTCCACCTTTTCTGGGTCTTTCCGATTGTAATTATTTGTAGGTGCATGAGCATTGATTAGTGAATAGGCTTTGTTTCCTGATTTGATTGCTAGCACAGAAAGTTTTTCAGGAGGAGAGGTGAAACTCATAACTGAATGTATGATACTTTTCCTTACTGCAAACTCAGTACCAAATTGCAATGGTTTGTTTGGAATTTGGATTGCTGGTTTGCCTTTGTATAATCTGTAGTTTCCTGACTCAAAGTGATTTTCATCCGTGTTCCTTGTTTCTTGTAGAGCTACAATTTGGATATTGAGTCTGTCCAACGTGTCCGTTAAGTGCTTTAGTTTGCTGGCTTTGGGAAGCTCCGATACATTCCCGCATGATACTCTGTCCCCCAGAATCCGATGACCGAGATAAAATAGTACTTGTACTAGGGCCTGGGGTAAATGGTTTGTCAACTGACTTTTTCATCATGCTAGTAAGTTGAAGATAATGGGGAGATCGACCGAAGTCGATCCCAGGGATACAACTAAGGTATTAAGCATTAGAGGTTGCCTCAAGATGTGTTCTGGCTCTTATTTTACAGCCTTGTGCAAACCCTCCTCCTTTCTCCGGGCTTGGGATCGGCAACAGCAACCACTGAGCTACTCAATCCACCCAGTGGCTACTGCAGGCGGAATTATTATTATTATTATTATTATTATTATTATTATTATTATTATTATAATCAAGATATGTTGTTGTTATTGTTGAGAATGTTCAATGTGTGCTTGAAAGCAGGAATCTTTAGCTTTCGCTGGAAGATCTGTCGCTTAGTGCTCATTAGTAAGGGCATGGGTGACGCTGAGTTACCATCATCGTACCGCCCACTTTGTATGCTTGACACAACAGGCAAACTATTTGAGAAACTCATAAGACGGAGATTGCTTGAAGCAATAATCTCAGCCGGCGATTTATCACCAAGACAATTTGGATTCAGGGTAGGCCGGTCGACACTGGATGCAGTGCAAGAAGTCGCCGATAAAGTACGAAGAGCGGAGAGTTATAATCATTACTCTCGCCGGGTGATTCTTTTTGTTACACTGGATGTTAAAAACGCTTTCAACTCTGTCAAATGGACAGATATCATGGATGCTCTAGAATTTTCATTCCATGTTCCAAGGTATCTCCTTCGGATCTTAGACTCTTACTTGAAAGATCGTGCTCTGCTCTACGATACTACAGAAGGGATCCGTAGAGTACAAGTCACGGCTGGGGCTGCCCAGGGTTCGATTCTAGGACCTGATCTCTGGAATGTTACATACGACAGCTTGTTGAGGCTTGAAATGCCTGAAGAAACTATTCTAGTAGGATATGCAGATGATGTTGCTGCTCTTGTAGCAGGAAGAAGTGTCGAGCAGGCACAGTTGCGACTCAATATGGTAATGCGCAAAATCAATAGATGGATGGAGGAACATGGTCTGTCTCTAGCACTTAGTAAGACGGAAATTGTCATCCTAACAAAGAAGAGAATTCAGACAATACTTCCAATACATGTAGGACAAATTCAAGTAGAGACGCAGCCAGCAGCAAAATACCTGGGCATCATGATCGACAGTAAAATGAATTTTGGAGAACAGATTAGACGGACTGCAGATAAGGCAGCCAGAGGAGTAACGTCTCTCAGTCGGCTCATGGCCAATGTTGGTGGGCCAAAATCTAGTAAGAGAAGACTATTGATGACAGCTATCCATTCAGTTCTGCTGTATGGAGCGGAAATATGGGCGGATGCCCTGGATAAGGAAATTTATAGGAAGCCACTGGCGCAAGTGCAGAGGCGGGGGGCTTTGCGCGTGGCATCTGCATATCGCACGGTCTCTGAGGAAGCAGTTCTCGTTATTGCCGGGATTATTCCGATTTTTTTTCTTGCGAAAGAACGCAAGAACATTTACTTGAGGAAATCTGATATGGGTTTACAAAATGCAAGACGATCGGCAAGAGTACAAACCTTTCAAAATTGGCAGATCAAATGGGAGCAAGGAGATCAAAGCCAATGGACTAAGAGAATGATCTCTCAGGTGCAGGTTTGGACAGAGAGGAAACATGGTGAGGTTGGTTACTATCTCACTCAGTTCTTGACTGGCCATGGGTACTTCTGTTCCTACCTTAAGAAGATGGGGAAGGTGGATTCATCAGATTGCATCTACTGTATCAACGAATTAGATAATGCTAATCACACCTTCTTCTCTTGTGGACGGTGGGTTCAAAATAGGCAGTCTCTTCAAGATCACATTTTATTTATTTTCCGTGTCCAAATCAAATTAGATTTTGCCAGTAAGTAGCAACAGTTATAGCATTAACATTTGCAGCCAAAAGATCGTCTTTTGAACATATGTCCTCCATCAAGGGGCAGATCAGCAGGTGTTCTGGGTCTTGTAAAATGCTGCAGTCACAGAACTCATCATTGTTGACGAGCATGTTCCATTTCTTGAGATTGTTCTTGCAGCGTGAAACCCCCGTCCTCAGCCTGTTCAATGATTTCCAAATTCCATATGGCAAGTTGTGACCAGGTGCCATTTTTTCTGATAGAGGAATAATTGGGTCTGTGATCTCTGTCTTCCATATCTTCACACGGGCAGCTTCTTGTGAGCCTTCGAGGGCTGTTACTTCCCTCAAAAAGCTGTTTCTAGACTTAAGTCTCTGTCGGGCTGGTTGTTGGCCGAAAAGTGGATGCCTTGAATCGGTTTCTTGCCGTTTCTTCTCAGATGCTGCTGCTACCATTCTTCGGACATGAGGTGGAGAAATTCCTATAAGAGGGTAGATCTTCTGAAGTGGTGTTGGTCTAAGACACCCAGATACAATCCTGGAAGTCTCATTCAGAGCTATATCCACCTCTTTGGAATGTGGAGAAGAAAGCCAAACTGGTGCTGCATATTCAGCAGCTGAGAAGCTCAGTCCAAGGGCTGAAGTTCTGAGAGTGGTGGGGTGAGCACCCCATGTCCTTCCTGTTAGGCATCTTAGTATGTTATTTCGTGCAGATACTTTACTTTTGGTGTTCAAGCAATGTTGCTTGAAAGACAGAGTTCGATCGAGGGTGACACCAAGATATTTTGGTGTAAAACAATGAAGGATTGTTTCACCTTGCCACTTAATATTCAATGTCCTCTTTGCTTCTTTATTTCGCAAGTGGAAAGCACAAACTTGCGTTTTGGCTGGATTTGGCTTCAAATTATTTCTGTGATAGTATCGACCAAGTTCTTCCAAGGCACAGGACAAAGAATGTTCTACTTCTTCAAAGCTACGGCCTTGCACGGCTACTGCAGTGTCATCTGCGTAGATAAATCGCCTGGTGCCTTCTGTTCTGGGCTGGTCATTGGTGTATACATTGTAAAGCAGTGGCGCTAAGACGCTACCTTGAGGTAGTCCATTCTTCTGGAGGCGCCAACGACTATTTTTCCCAAGGAGAGACACGTAAAATCTTCTGTTCTCAAGGAAAGTTCTTAGCAGTGAGGTCAGCCTGTAGTCCTTTGTCAGTTCATAAATCTTATGAAGTAGTGTGTTATGATTAACAGTGTCGTAAGCAGCAGTTAAATCTTGATCACATTGATGTAGAGATATCCCCGGACAATATTGTTGCAGTGATGCTACAAAATGAGGAAAACTGGAAACTGGTAGCAAGCTTTGTTGAAGATATCCTCCGAACAAAGAAGACAGATCTGGATCGCCACTGAAGATGATTCATTACGGAAGAGTGCCCTACAGGCAAATATAAAATGACTCTAGCCTGAAGTAATGTGCTAAACGGTTCCAGGCTAGTGTTCAGAAGTAACGGGGGAGTTTTAGTCGGTAGTCTGCTACTCAGGAGCAGGAGCCCGACACTCTGTGCGTAAATGCATTTCTTCCCCTAAAAAAACAAAAAAAAAAATATTATTATTATTATTATTATTATTATTATTATTATTATTATTATTATGTATGTTTCATTTTGCCCAACTCAGGAGCACGTTACAACTTATTGAGCGCAATGTTTCCTCTTTTCTTCCGTTCACTGTGCTCCCTTCTGTCCATCCTGTATTCTACCGTGTAGTACAGTACAGCTGGAATGGTTTTGCTCCAAAAACCGTGATATGTTTGGCTTTTGTAAATCGTTAGAAAAGCACAAAAAAAGCTTAACTCTAAATTTAAGAATAATTTGTAGTATCATGTTGTCGGAAATCTCAAAAAAAAAATCAAAAGCGTTTTTCTCTGAATCTACGTATTTTAAAGCAAAGTTTTTTAAACAAAAAATTTGTATCAATTGTATCATTGAGGTCATGTCATACCTTTTGAAATGCAGAAGCTAGGTGGCGCCAAAGTTTCCAAAAAAGTGTTTTTTCACTTTTTGTCCTAGAAAAAAATGTTTTTTCACAAAAGAGTGAATCAGATATTTGTTCCTCTAAAAATTGTCTGCAACATTTATTTAAACGTTTGTTTACTCCGACTTACCGTTCCAAAGTTATAGGGCAGCAAATGCAACGCTGCGTAGTCAAGGCTACTATTGTTACTGCGGAGAGAGCGGTGGGCATAATTTAGACCGGGACAGTTGTCGGACAATTTTCACACTTCGGCAGACTATAGCTTTGGAACGGTAAGTCGGAGGAAAACAATGTTGCAATAAATGTTGTAGACAATTTTGAGAGGAACAAATTTCTTATTCGCTCTTTTGTGAACAAAACATTTTTTTATGACAAAAAGTGGAAAAACGCTTTTTTGGAAATTTTGGTGCCACCTAGCTTCTGCATTTCAAGACGTATGACATGATCTCAATGAGACAAATTGTAGGTGCCAATGTCCCCTACATTTTTTATTTAAGAAACTTTTCTTTAAAATACGCCGATTCAGAGAAAAACGCTTTACAGAAATTTTTTGAGTTTTGCGACAAAATGATCGTGCAAATTATTCTGAAATTTAGAGTTAAGCTGTTCTTGTGCCTTTCTAACGATTTACTAAAAGCCAACCATAGCACGGTTTTTGGAACAAAAGGGGTTTCTTCTGTGCAGCTGTCCTGTACTACTGTGGGATTCTGTGTCAGTTTACTTGTGTTTTAAATGGTGTTCTATTGAGAATGATTTCTTTGTCGATACCAATTTCTTGTAGGTCTATTGTTATTTCTGCCAGACAACTGTTCTGGTTTTTCGTAGTTAATGCTTGGCTTAAATTTGCTTTGTTAAGCTATTGGTATCCATTGTGATCATACAATTTCAGTCTCTGTGCGTGCTTCAGTACTTATATACATTTCTTGTGCATTATCATCCAAAACTCGTCTTTATATTTTCGTCCTAAGATTTTTCTATGAATTTTTCTCTCTTGTTTCTCAAGCTTTCTGACTTATGGTTGGTTGGTTCCTCAGTTTAGGGGCTACGACAACGCGGTCTTGTAGCCCCGTGTACTTTAGATGTGTGAAGAATCAGTCTGATAACCGGTGTTAATTGTGATGACTGTATTGGTACCGGGTGAGTTAGCCGTGGTCGTTACGGCATGACTGCTGGCAGCCGCTCACATCCGGGAGGCGAGGTGGTTCGAATCCCCCCGCCGGCAACCTTGAAGATGGTCTTCTGTGGTTTCCCATCTTCCTTCCAGGCAAATGCCGGGGTTGGTCCCTAACTATAGGCCACAGCCGCTACCTTCCAAGTCCTCGTCCTTATCATACTTTCCTCCCCAGACAACACTCCTCACGCGACGATACTTGTAGCTCACCCAATAGGTGTCCACATAGAAGCAGCTACAAACTGATGAGCCGAACATGTCCTCGGACACTCCCGGCACTAAAAGCCATACGCTAAAAAAAACTGTATTAGTGTATGTTATCTGTTTTTGATTCAAGTTAGGACTGCAGACATTCAAGTTTCAAGTAGTTCCTACTTTTGCTACCTAACGCCACCGTCAATGACAACTAGTTCTGAACTTGGTTACTAGATGCCACCGCAGTCGGCTCCTGGCAACGAATGTTGGAACCTAGGAGCGTTAGTCAAATCTAACCAATAATTTAGCTACAAACAAGTGTAATTAGTGGAAGGTTCTTTTACATGCCATAAATCTATGACACGGGACCGCCGGCTTTACTTCCCCTCCGAAGGAAGGCATACCTACTGAAGGATTTTTAACGCTCTTGGAAAGTCCGACGACTTCGGCCGGGCAGAGAAGCTCAGCATGCTATCAACTACGCCACCGAAGCCGCTTTTCTGACTTGTGATAAACATTATTACAATCACCTGTCGACTGGCCACTAGGACCGGCCACTTTATTTCCCTATGTGAATAACATAAACTCCATGAAAAAAAAATCATTTTGCATACGCAAGCGCAGCCAGACCGTCCAATTTCCCGCCCATTGACCACGAATATTCAGATGATAGTATAAAGATATCATTTTTTTACGTCCAGATCAGTGGAGGAGAAAATTGTCCGGGTCCCATTGCCATGTGTCTCCATTCTGTGTCCAGCCTGATTACCCAGCAAACTGAATTCCCCACGTCCAATTTACATAACATCTTGTGACTTCCCGTCCGAACATTTGTTACCGTGATTTAGCCCGAGCCACAAGCGACTGAGCGTGGCAAAACTTCAGGTGGTTGCGCTTTTACTAACTTCATGAGATCAATGCTGGTTGCTTCCTCACTTTAGGGACTGCGACAACGTGGTCATGTAGCCCCGTGTACTTTGGGTGTGTGCATAACCGGTGTTAATTGTGATGGCTGTATTAGTGTGTGCAAGCGTGTAGTGTGTAAGCGGCTTCAGTGGCGTAGTTGATAGCATGCTGAGCTTCTATGCCCAAGATCACGGGTTCAAATCCAGCCGAAGTCGTAGGATTTTTAAGAGCGTTAAAAATCCCTCAGTATGCCTTCCTTCGGAGGGGAAGTAAAGCCGGCGGTCCCATGTCATAGATTTATGGCATGTTAAAGAACCTTCCATTAATTACACCTGTGTGAAGCTAAATTGTATAGGTTAAGCATGTAAACAACGCTCTTAGGTTCCTACGTTCGTTGCCAAGAGCCGACTGCGGTGCGTCTGGTAGCTAAGTTCTGAACTAGTAGTCGTTGACGGTGGAGTTTGGCAGCAAAAGTGGGAACTATTTGAAAAATTCAAAAGTCTGCAATCCTTACGTGAATTAATAAACAGATAACACACACTAATACAGTCATCACAATTAACACCGGTTATCAGACAGATTCTAAACACACCCAAAGTACACGGGGCTACATGACCGCGTTGTCGCAGCCCCTAAACTGAGGAGCCAACCAATTCAAGTAAGGACTGTAGACAATAATTTCAAGTAGTTCCTACATTTTCTAACAAATGCTACTGTCCACGACACCTAGCTACCGGATTTGGCTACTAGGTGGCATCGCAGTCAGCACCTGGCGGCGAACGTTGGAACCAATAGAGCGTTATCAATTCTAACCTAAAAATTTTGGCTTCACACAACTGTAGATAGTGGAAGGTTCTTTTTCATGCCTGCTTTACTTCCCCGCTGAAGGAAGGCATACTGAAAGATTTTTAACTGTTTTAACAAATCCGACGACTTCGGCCAGGTTTGAACCCGCGACCTTGGGCATAGGAGCTCAGCATGCTACCAACTACGCCACCGAGATAAATGCTTTGAATCCAATGTAAACATAACGATCGCACGGTTCCATATTGCTGGTCTCTATGGCGGCCGAGATCAATGCTTTGAATCCAATGTAAACATAACGATCGCACGGTTCCATATTGCTGGTCTCTATGGCGGCCGAGATCAATGCTTTGAATCCAATGTAAACATAATGATCGCACGGTTCCATATTGCTGGTCTCTATGGCGACCGAGATCAATGCTTTGAATCCAATGTAAACATAACGATCGCACGGTTCCATATTGCTGGTCTCTATGGCGACCGAGATCAATGCTTTGAATCCAATGTAAACATAATGATCGCACGGTTCCATATTGCTGGTCTCTATGGCGTACACAACAGGATTCGAGGAGTAGAATGCCTAAATGGATCCACACCGCGGTAGGAGTGGCTTTATTAATATTGCTCTTATGTACATAATGCGTTTGGTCCTCTAAGAAGCACGTAGAATAATTATTATTATCATCGTTCTTCTTGTTCTTCTTATCTTCCCAAAGCTTCCTCATCATTTCGCTATGTACCTGCGTTCTGTCTTGTATGAATTTACTTTGTGTCTATCTGCAGTCCGTGTCGTTGTTAGTGGGGCAATGTTTATTTCAGTAAGGCCTTTTTGTTTGTATGCTTAGGTTTGTCGGGTTCCATTGACTATGAGGTAGATTTTCTTGGTCAATCGGGAGTTGTTCATTCGGGCTATGTCCGTAGAATTGCATGCGTCTTTTCCGTGCAAGTGAGACGAATCGTTCAGGGAATGAATACAGTTTTTCTGAACCTTTCCTTATCCAGATACCGTCCTGAAGCTTTGGTCCAAACATTTTCCTCAGTATCTGCCGTTCTATCTTCTCAATGTCTTTGATGTTGACGGTTAACGATGACATCTCAATGGCATAGAGTGACTCTGGGAGAATGTCGGTGTGTCTTGTTATTACTATTATTATTATTATTACTAGGAAGAACGTTGGAAACTTGTAGCAAGTTTTGCTGAAGATATCCTCCGAACAAAGAAGACGGATCTGGATTGCCACTGAAGATAATTGACTAAGGAGGAGAGCCCTACGGACAAATATAATCTGACTCCAGCCTGAAGTAATGTGATTAACGGTTGCAGGCTAGTGTTCAGAAGTAACGGGGGGAGTTTAAGTCGGTTGTTTGCTACTCAGGAGCGCGACACTATGTGCGTAAGTGCATTTCTTCCCCCCTAAAAAAAACTACTAGGAGGTGACGTGACATTGTTAACTAACGTTTTCATTTAATAGAATCGGTGAAACCAAGAAGCGAAAGATTCCACTTCACCCTACTTTCGGGAAATCGAAAAAAATGTCATAGCAACCAAACTAAAGGTTGGATGAAGTAACTTGCAGTTACAAACTTATTCATTATAATCAAAAGTGCAATATTACACGAGTGGTTTGTTCCTCAAATCTTTATTTCAGCTCTGATATGTTTTCAAATTTAGTGTGAAATATTTCCCTTCCTGGTCTTAGCTGAGTGAAATAGTACATAACCAATTTTCTGACTGTTAATTATAAGACTTTATTGGCTTTAAACACAAAACATGGATAATATAAGTCATAGAGACATATTTACATTTCATAAAAGACAAATCTTTGCAGAGTTTCTTAGTCCTTAATCACTGTTATCATCTTCAGTCTGACTAGTAAAACCCTTTGTAAATATCAGGCACATAATGTATTATTTTTGCAACATCCTCAAGTTTCTTCATTTTAATGGGATTTAATTCCTGGAATGTTTCCCTTCTTTGTCTGAGTGAGATATTCACTGGGTTACTGGCGCATAATGATTGTTGGAAAGTTTTCATTTTTCAGCTCAACAGATGCGTTTTAAAACGAACAACATGGCTAGTTCGGCTCATTTTGTCCAAAATGTGGAATCTTTCCCTTCTTGGTCCCAGCGATTCAATTCCAACCCTTGCAACGGGACAAAGAGTTGTCCGGAAACAGACCGGTTCATAATAATAATAATAATAATAATAATAATATCTCCATTATTGTACTTGTACTTGTACTTGAAGATGATTTGGCTAAACTTGGAAGATATTTCCACAAATGGAGGCTCCAACCCAGTGCTACAAAAACTGAGGTATCTTGTTTCCACCTGAGCAACAAATTGGCAAATACCCAACTCAATGTAAAATTTGAGGGGAAGATTTTGAAATATAACAAGTTCCCAAAGTACTTAGGAGTAATACTGGACCGAACACTCTCTTACAAGCAACACCTCCAGAGCACAGAAGCCGCAACAATATATTGCTAATGCTATGTGGAACATCTTGGACAAGATGCTCTGCCTTAGGTCTAGCCTCCTCTGTGGCTGAATACTGCGCCCCAGTTTGGTTCAATAGCCCACATGTCAAACTCGTTGACACCCTTTTTTTTTTTTTTTTAGATAAGTGGTTTTATATACATAGTAATAACTTTACACACACAAAAAGGAATTGTCAGTGCACAATGTGAATAGGCAATACAGAAAATAAAAGTCACTGCACCATTGTTTGTAAAGCAACACAGAAACAAATTGTCACTGCACCTTGGTAAAGATCAACACAGAAAGGAATCGTCACTGCACCATTTTAAAGTCAAAAGGACTTATAAGCATCCATGTTTGGCGGATTTCCATCTCTCCCTGCGGAGGTGGTCCAAGAACCCCACCAGTGTGTGGTCCCGAGACCTGTGGCGGGAGAGGTTATAATGAATCGCTCCCGCAGTGAACCAGAGGATGGCGTTACGCTTTTCCCCAGTGGAATGTTGTACTGCAAAACGTTGCACCTTCATGCCATCGGACACGTCCAGCGGCCGTCCGCAGATTCCAGATACTGCCTGGAGGGTCCAAGTCCAGACGACTGTCACATTCCCACACGTAGTGACCCGATGGTCTAATGTGTCAGTGCGACCACAGGCGTCACACAGGTCGACATCACTCTGCCCATGCCGAGACAGTTTTTCTCTGGTCGGCACAATTTCATTGAGGTACGCATACAATGTCGATCGCCTTTCCAGTGGAATCCAGGGATTCCACAGGTTCTCCCAAATAGTCGACCAGGCTCGCGTAGGATATTTCATCAGTATATAGGGGGTGAAGAGTCTTTCGGCGAGCAGAAATCTATAAAGCACCTTGGTAGGGAGGGCGGTGAAGGGTGTGGAGACACTAGATTTCAGACGGTTAAGAATTGCGAGTTCCTTCTTGAAAACATTGGCTGGGATGAGCATCTGGGGATTCGCACCTGGGACAAGTGACTGGATGCAGACAGTGTCAAAGGGGTCCCCCATATGGTGTTGCGCTCGAAAAAGCTGTGCGGCCAGCAAGGCGGCACATTTGTGTTCAACTGCCACAAGTTGCAGTCCGCCTCTGCGAAGTGGCAGGTTCATTTGATCTCAACGAATCCGATAGCGGTATCCAGACCAGAGGAAATACCCGATGGCCATTTCCATTCGTTGGCAGAGAACGTGCGGAGCTGGGATTGCTTGTGCCAGAAACCATACTTTGGACAGGGCAAAGGTATTAATAAACCACACTTTCTGTATCAGGTTCAATCTTCTCGTTAGTTCTTCCTTTAATTGAAATCTCAGCGTATTTAGCCGCCGGTTCCAGTTGTAGCTGACAGTTTCTGCAAAATCGGGGAAGAAAGTTATCCCCAAGATTGTACACCTGTCAACTATGGGAATGGCTAGGTCGTGCGGAGTCCTGATTGTTGTAGGCAAGCAGATGGGCATGAGTGATGACTTCGCAGCATTGATGCGTGCACCTGATGCTAGGGCGTAGGTGTCCATGATGATATTCGTAGACGTAAGTTCTGACTCATCAGTAATAAAGACGGTCACGTCATCGGCATATGCCCGCAGGGTGATATGGGCACCATGCAGATCGATAACTTGGAGTTTCTCGTCCAGACTGCGGATCAGGGGTTCAATAGCCAAAACAAAGAGCACCATCGACAATGGGCAGCCCTGCCTGATGGATTTATGGATGGGAATTGGACGGGATAAAAATCCATTTATCAACACTCAGGTTGAAGCGGATGCATAGAGTCGTTGGAGGCAGTGCATGACACCCAGAGGAATGTGAAAGAGACGCAATGTTTGCCAAAGATATGCGTGGGCGACCCTATCAAAGGCTTTGTTCAGGTCAATATTCAGCAAGGCAGCCACGTGATTTCCATTACCTGAAGCATAAAGAATGAGGTCTCGGATAGCAAGAATGCTATGCAGAATGTTCTTCTGGGGTATCGTGCAGGTTTGACCAGGGCCTATCAAGCTGTGCAGCACACTTTTTAGCCGAAGTGCTAGTACTTTGGCCAGCAACTTGTAATCCGTGTTGAGAATAGTTATTGGTATGTAGTCAGCAATACCCCGCACACCATTAAGCTTGGGAATCAAAAGGATAACGCCTTCCGTAAAGCCGTGGGGTACTTCATGTGTGAATAGGTAGTTGAGGACTTGGGTGACCTCATCCCCAACGAGGTGCCAGAAGTGTTTGTACCATTCATACGGCAGAGCATCCATTCCCGGAGTCTTGTTATTAGCTGTGTTTCGGAGAGCATAGTCGATCTCTGCCTTCATGACTGGGGCGCCAAGTTGACGCATGCAGTCGTTGTCCAGGTGCCGGTCCGTAGACGTCAAGAGTTGGTTACCTGCCAATTCCGAGACTGGTTCCTCAGCCAGCATCTCCCGAAAATAGCGCTCACCTTCTGCAAGTAGTTCCTCACGGGTCGTTAATATGCCCCCATCCGATCCCGTCCACTGACGAATACACTGACGCCCTTGCGAGCGGCGGAGACGGCCAAGCTGATAAACAGACATCTTTTCCCTGTCAATCAAGGAATATTTCTTGACATGCTGCTGCAGGGTGGCTAAATTGCTTTCTCGGACATGGCAGATGGTTGTCTTAATCGTGCGTAGTGCCACCGACACATTTTCCCCAAGTTGTTCTCGATGGTGGAGGTCCTGTAACACGGTGTCATAGAAGTCCAGTTTCCGATATAAACGTTGATAACGTTCAACGGTTATGGCTTTGGCGACTGCCCTAATGGCCGGCTTCACCTTTTCTAACCACCAGTCAGCCACATTGTTGTAACGGTGTTTCAGCCGTTGACACTGCCGATACACAGCCTCAAAACGCTGTGAATCCTCTTCCCTTTCAAAGCAGTTGGTATTCATTTTCCACGTGCCTCGCCCTTGTATTGTGTGTGCAGGGGTCTCACTTCGCGCCGTAAATAAAAAGCCATTGTGATCACTAAAGGCGACAGGGATTATCCGACAGCCGCGTACACGTGAGGCGAGCGTACTGGACATATACGCCCGATCAATCCTGGATTTATAGGCCCCACGGCAAAATGTATATTGGATCTGGTTGCCATGTATGTGTGGCCATATATCTATTAGTTGCATGCTCTGGGTGAGTCCCTGTAACCCAGGACAGAAATTGAAGGAACCCGTCTGATCCTGGGGGCGTAAGGTGCAGTTGAAATCCCCCATCAATAGAATGGGGAGATTCGTTACCAGGTGGGGTAAGATGTCTTGCCTAAATAAAACGTTTCTCTCAGATTTATAATTGGAGTCAGATGGACTGTAAACATTTGTGATCCTGACACCATGTACTGTAGCTGACGTTATACGCCCGGAAGTATCCATCACCACATCAGTTACTAGGGTGCCTTTACGGTAGATAATGGCCGTACCCCTAGCAGTGGTGCCCATGTTAACTATATAGTCATGGTCATACAGGAAGCCAATGTTGCATTCGCTGACTTCTTGCAGAAAAAGAATGTCAACATCATATTCACGCAGAAAACGGCTTAACAGCGCCTGAGTGACTGGATTCCTCAAGCCAGGAACATTTACTGTGGCATAGGTCCTCAAATGTGAATTATGGTCCATAGTTGATATCGGCTAAGAGGGGCGCTAACTGTAGATCCAAATCCTGCAGTGCCTCCCGAGATTGCTCACTATATTTAGCCCGCATCTTGCTAACGAACTCGGGGACTCCATCATGCTGACCCATTTGAGCGCACTTGCGTAGAAGTGAAATAATGGGTCTGGGGCTAGGAAGGGTTGCCATATGACACAGGTCCGACATCATTTGCTGAACCTCAAGGGCTTCGCCGGTAGTAAGGCTCGCCGCAGGTGAGGCCTCTGTTGGACAACTTCTGGGGGTTTCCTGCACTCGGAAACGGGGGTCTATCTCACTGACACGTATTTCACCTTTCTTCAGCTGCTTAGGCTTGTTCTGTGCTCTACGGGTTTTAACAAGTTCGGTGGCGAGCGAAGCATCTGAGTCATCAGAAGTAGGCCCACGGCTAACGAGCATGCTTTCCTCAATGTCGTCAGACCAGGTGGTCGTTTTGCGTATCCCCGAAGTTTCCTGTGCCGAGCCTTCTCCGTGGGGAGAACTATGGGTAGGTTTGGCGACTGGAGGGGGTGACCGGTCAGCATCCAAGGGTTGCTGTGAAGATTCTTCCTGGTGCAAGACCACGGACTCTGGATACATGTCAGGCACACCTATGCTGCCAGCCAGGGTGACAGGCTCCGTCTCCATTGGAGGCGTGCAGTCTAGCGGGGGAAAGGCTGTATCGTAGCGTGCTTGAGTATCGCCTGGGCTGTGAAGCGGGGAGTCGTCTACACGGCGGCTGGAACTAGGGGTGACCATAGCCGCAAGGCTAGTTGTCCGTGTGTCGCGTTCAAGGTGCGTCATGGCCGAGTATCGGCGCGGACAGTCGACACGGAGACGGCCCATAGCTTGACACATGGCACATGTTTTAACTTGCCCTTCATAGCTAACCTGTCCACGATGCCCATCAATCATGAGAAAGGACGGAATTTGCTTTTGTAAATCAATGTGTATTTGTCGGATACCATTTGCAACTGGTAACTTGTAATAATGGGACCAACTTTCATTTGTGATGGATTTGACGGTAGCATATTTTGCGAAATGGGTGCGTATTGTATCATTTGATAATTCAGGCGGAATTTTAAAGAGCCTTACCCGCGTGGCTTCCATGCCGGCAGCGGCAATCTCTACCGAAACAGACTCCCCATTAAACAAAGTAAGCCTCGGTGTTCCCGCAAATTTACTCAACAGTTTGACCATAATAGATTGAGAGATTACCTTGATAAATACAGAGTTGGACGGTGCGTCAAGTTGCAGGGTCTCCAGTTGGTCGACCGTGAGTTTCAGCATCTCCGCCACAAAGGTGTGAATTTCCGCTGCCGACGGACGCGTGGTGTTCCGTTGGAAGGAGCATTTCAACGTATTTTTCCTGATGTTTTGCATTTTCTTCCTGGGGTTCTATCCAATTGACAAATAGCGTAGGCGAAGCTATCCGGCGCACTTAACTGTTGTGTGTTGGCTGCACTCTCACTGCTCAGATGCACCAGACATGCGGGACCTCACTCGTTCGTGGCTAGAGCCACACTGTCCATGAGACTAATCACTGGTTGTATAAGAACTACACCAGCATATTGGCTTCCAGCCCTCAGCAATATTCTTCCACCCCACCTTCGTAGAGAAGTAGCCTTGCTACGGGAGTACTACAAGATTATGGATCACCCTACACTACCTATTCATGAAGACATCCCCTCTCTTCAAATGAACAGGCTCAAATCCATGAAGCCACCCATTTGTCATGCCCAGAGGCTTGTAAGAAACCATTTTGATTCCAGCATGCAGTGGATTAGTGAATGGACACTAAAAGCTTGTCCTGAGTCGAGCTCCTTCCTGGACCCTACAAGAACATCCACTCCAGGCTCCGATCTGCCTAGGAGGGCTTGGGCAACTCTCAATAGGATTCGGACAAACCACGGAGTACGCAATGGAACTATGTGATTGTGGTGCTCCTAATCAAACCATCCAACACATCACAACTGACTGTCCTCTGAGGGCACATGGAGGGGATTGAATCGACTTCCTGTTGGCGACACCTGACGTGGTCCAATGGATAGACTCATTAGACCTGAGACTGTAAATAGTGTAAATAGTAAAAATAATGTATAGTAGATTTTAAAGTGATTTTCTTTGTACTCTGAAATCTTGTATTGATTATATTGCGAAACGATAAATAAATAAATAAATTGTTCAATCTAGTGCTGGAGAAAGTAGTCCGAACCTGTCAAGAATAAAAGAAAAGGGGATTAATATCGGTAAACTATTCGTCTCAAATATTTGGCTTTTGCAGATGATCTGAACACTAGAGCAGAGGCTATCCATTCCGTGGGGCAGTTAGAGTATACGGTGCACCTTACAAGAAGAAACAACTTAAATACCAATTAAAACAAATAAAAACACTGAAGAAATGGCTTCAAACCCCATAATGTTAAAAACCAATTATTGTTGTATGTTGTATCTTGTCTTGATAGTGAAAATTTTACAGACAGTTTCAGTGTTGAATAATTTACAATTAATTTATAAGTCTCAGTCGGCCAACGTGTATTTACCTTAAGTCCAAATTGAAGAAAAAATATACACACATCAAAAAAAGTTTTGCATCACCTCGGTTCCAAGAGTTCCGGAACCGTTAAATACAAAGGGAATAGAGATCAACACAAACAACATTTCAGCTCGTTTTATTGCTCATGAGACCCACACATTGCATGTTGTACCATCATACAGCTAGACTGTCAGCATTTGTGGTCCAGATTGCAGTACACACCACTACCTCTAATACCCAGTAGCACGTCCTCTTGCATTGATGCATGCCTGTATTCGCCGTGGCATACTATCCACAAGTTCATCAAGACACTGTTGGTCCAAATTGTCCCACTCCTCAACGACAATTCGGCGTAAATCTCTCAGAGTGGTTGGTGGGTCAAGACGTCCATAAACAGCCCTTTTCATCATATCCCAGGCATGTTCGATAGGGTTCATGTCTGGCGAACATGCTGGCCACTGTAGTCGAGCGATGTCGTTATCTTGAAGGAACGCATTCACAAGATGTGCACGATGAGGTCGAGAATTGTCGTCCATGAAGACAAATGCCTCTCCAATATTCTGCCGATATGGTTGCACTATGGGTCGGAGGATGTCATTCAGGTATCGTAAAGCCGTTTCGGAGCCTTCCATGACCACCAGTGGCGTACGTCGGCCCCACATAATGCCACCCCAAAACATCAGGGAACCACCACCTTGCTGCACTCGCTGGACAGTGTGTCTAAGACGTTCAGCCTGACCAGGGTGCCTCCAAACACGTCTCCGACGATTGTCTGGTTGAAGGCATATGCGACACTCATCGGTGAAGAGAACGTGATGCCAATTCCGTGGGGTCCATTCAGCATGTTGTTGGGCCCATCTGTACCGCGCTGCATGGTGTCGGGGTTGCAAAGCTGGACCTCGCCATGGACGTCGGGAGTGAAGTTGCGCATCATGCAGCCTATTGCGCACAGTTTGAGTTGAAACACGACGTCCTGTGGCTGAACGAAACGCATTATTCAACATGGTGGCATTGCTGTCAGGGTTCCTCCGAGCGGCAATCCGTAAGTAGCGGTCATCCACTACAGTAGTAGCCCTTGGGCGGCCTGAGCGAGGCCTGTCATCGACAGTTCCTGTATCTCTGTACCTCCTCCATGTCTGAACAACATCGCTTTGGTTCACTCTGAGACGCCTGGAAACTTCCCTTGTTGAGAGCCCTTCTTGACACAAAGTAACAATGCGGACGCGATCGAACTGCGGTATTGACCTTCTAGGCATGGTAGAACTACAGACAACATGAGCAGCGTACCTTCGTCCTGGTGGAATGACTGGAACTGATCGGCTGTCGTACCCCCTCCGTCACTTAGGCCCTGCTCATGCATGGTTGTTTACATCTTTGAGCAGTTTTAGTGACATCTATGAACAGTCAAAGGGACTGTATCTTGGATACAATATACACAGTCAACGTCTATATGCCGGAGATCTGGGAACCGAGGTGATGCAAAACTTTTTTTGATGTGTGTAATTAAATACGAATCGCAGCCAATGGCCATAGCTGGGTATTGTAACTGAACGCCCGAGAGCTACAACAAGTTCAATTACAAGTAGTTCCTACTTTGGTTAGCATATACCACTGTCACTGACACCTAGCGGCGAACGTTGGAAATTGATAGAGCGTTTCTAACCAACCAAATATAACCTAGTAACTTAGCTATACACTACCAATTGTATTGTTAGGTCATAAATCTATGACCTGGGACCGCCAGCTTTATTTCCCCTCCGAAAGAAGGCACACTGAAGGATTTTAACGCTCTTAAGAATCCAACGACTTCGTCCGGGTTTGAACCCGCGATCTTGGGCATAGCAGTTCAGCATGCTACCATCTACGCCACCGAAAAAATATAAGACTCTAGCTTAAGGAAATGTGTGGCTGATTTTAGACCCATGCACAAAATATGAAAACGTCGTGGTGCTTACAAGGATAACAAGTTTCGTTTGTTAAGCGAACATTATCAGGTCAAGGGTAATCAAATCAACTAACTACTAGTAGTTCTTCTTCTTCTTTTAGTGCCATCTCCTCTCAGGAGGTTGGCAACCATCATAGAGACTCTTGCTTTAGATGATGCAGCACGAAATAGCTCAATAGTGGAACAATTGAACCAAGTTTTCAGATTATCGATCCAAGAAATGCGTCTTCTTCCAGGTCTTCTTTTGCCTTGTAACTTTCCATGAATGAGCAGCTGCATCAGATTATATTTCTCTCCTCTCATCACATGACACAGATACTGCAGTTTTCTAATTTTGACAGTATTTAATATTTCCTTTCTCTTTCCCATCCGCCTCATCACCTCATCGTTGGTGAGATTATCTTTCCAACTCAGACTCAGTACTAGAACAATAATTGCGACCCTCCTCCACAGAACCGTGAAGGTGCTGGGATACACCCCCAAAATAGAGCTATAGTCGGCGACACTTAGTCTGTGAGGGTTTGTCAGGTTTTTAACTCCGCCAGGTGCTCGAGGAAATATAATTTCTAGCACGGATTTACGAGAGAAGGCCGGACACTGGACGATCAATCACGGAGCTTTAAATAACGGTGTTCGCTCTCTCAATAGAAGCCTCCATTCATGGCGCAAGGCTACACACAGTGTGATCCATCACACCTCGACTTGGTCTCCCCCCGTTATCGCCCTCATACCAACTTGTGTACTTCTATACTATAAACATTCCGTTACTTATTCATTTTCAACAGATAGTTTGGTACGACACATTGAGTACTAAGACCCCCAGGAATAGCAAACTTATTATCGAGGGAAGGGTCGATGACAAGATCTGTAGGGATAGACCAAGGTCAGAATACAGTATGTTAAACAGATTGTCTCGGATGTAAGGTGTGTAGCTCCGGACAGGGAGGTATGGAGAGCTACATCAAACCTGTCAAATAAACTGAACACTCAAATTATAATCCAGTCGCAGAATTCATATTTGAAATAAAATTATCTACCACACAAAACAGAATCAACAATGTATATATGTGGATAGACCTGTTCCCTAGTTATTTAAGTTACCGTTTAGTTTTCTATGTAATAATTTCAAAACCTGTGTTTATATTTGACATTAGATAAAATTTAGGTTTAGTTTGTATATTATATTTAGATTAAGCTTTTTACTACCATGCATTTACATCTGTGTGAACTTACTAAGAATATTACATTTAATACAATGTAGAAATACCTGGAAATGTGTTTTACTGTGTAGGTGCACTGTTATTGGAGCGCACACTGAGCCCTGTTGTGTGCCCTCAACAAATAAATAAATCAACAACTCCAGGCGGAGCTTTGTCCTAATGACTCACTCTACAGATATGATCGCTCCAAGGAAAATATGGAGAGCTCGTAGAATCGACATTAAGGACTTTATGGAGATTATCAAAGTGCAGTTACAAAACTGTTGATGAGCTTAAGACGTCACGTGATGATGGAGCACAGTAGCCAGACACATGATGATGTTGATAATTGTTGTTTTAAGGGGCCTAACATCTAGGTTATCGGCCCCTAATGGTTTGGCTCATCGTGAAGATGAAAATGAAATGTAAACTATAACTAAAACTAACTTATATACTAGAAGAAGAAATGGAAAACAAAAGGAGAATAAGGCAAATATAGGACAGGAGGAAAACAAATGCACTCAACCCTAGAAGAATGAGGGACTCGGAAGGCAAGAGAGCCATGAAAGGCAGATAGGAAAGTGAAAGAGGAGAGGATCCGCCTCAGAGTAAGTGGATAAAAGGGGGAAAACCGGACCCAGCTCAGGAATCCTTCGGGGTCGCCAACTCCCGAACTCACCATCCGTGATTTCCTGAGGGTGTAGCAATATCCAGGGTGCACCACAAGTGGTGGGGCTACACACACCCTGCCTCCTTGGCCTTGAGCAGAAGGCAGGAGATAACAGGAAAAGAAAAAGAAGGCTGACCTCTCGCAGAAGGAGCGTATCGGAAAAGATGAGATAAGGGCCAATTAAGGCGGGAAGGAAGAGACTCCCTAGGCCTCGGGTACCCTAATACCGTCAGGGTCGGAAGAGAACAAGAGTTGACCAAGTGAGGTCGACAGGAAAGAAGACGGAGAGGAGCCCGGCACAAGTAAGCGGAAGCAACGCCGGACTCAGCTGGGACCCTGACCAACTATGGACCTCGTATTCCTTCATTCTCTTGCTCACAGCTTCTTTCTCTTCAGCTGTCCAATGTTGTTTCTTCTTGGTCACTGTTTCTGACGCTAGGAACCCCTCAAATGTGCGTATCTTATTTCTGAAAGAGGTTCTGTTGCGGATGTCTTGATCAGTGATGTTCATTTCCTGTAGATCCTAATAATAATCAAGCATAAACGATAAGATGAGGGTTACTGTCATTATTTATGACTAAATCCATGCTTAAATAAGACCGGTTTATAGGATTCATATCAATAACATTACCGTGTATCGTGTTAAATAATAATATGTTTAAGATAAAAATAACCTGCTAAATAGTTAGTAAATAAATTAAACATGACATCTAAACGACATTGACCAATACCCAGGTTTTCATTTAGTTTAAAGATCGGTTGGTTAGCTGGTTGGTTGGTTCCTCAGTTTAGGGGCTGCGACAACGCGGTCATGTAGGCCCGTGTGCTTTGGGTGTGAGTAGAATCTGTCTGATCACCGGTGATAATTGTGATGACTGTATTAGTGGTGTTGGGGTAGCGCGCCTGCCTCTTACCCGGAGGCCCCGGGTTTGATCCCCGGCTCCGTCAGGGATTTTAAAACTGACGTGAGGGTTGGAACGGGGTGCACTCAGCCTCGTGAGGACAGTGAGATAGCGCCCCGATCACGAAAACCAAGATTAACGGCCGAGGGGACCCGACGTGCTGATTACGCGTCACCCCAATATCTGCAGGCCGAATGGCTGGGCAGCGGTCGCTTGGTCCGCCTTAGCCCGTCATGGGCTGTATAGTGCCAGGGGTTGACTTTTTTTATCTGTTTTTTAATTCAAGTAAGGTCTGCAACTTTGAATTTTTCAAACAGTTCCTATTTTGGCCGCCAAACGCCACCGTCAACGACTACTAGGCCTAGTTCAGAACTTAGCTACTAGACGCCACCGCAGTCAGCTCTTGGCAACGAACGTACCAACCTAAGAGCGTTGTTTACATTCTTAACCTATACCATTTAGCTTCACACAGGTGTAATTAGTGGAAAGTTCTTTAACATGCCATAAATCTATGACATGGGACCGCCGGCTTTACTTCCCCTCCGAAGGAAGGGATACTGAGGGATTTTTAACGCTCTTAAAAAATCCGACGGCTTCGGCCGGGTTTGAACCCACTATCTTGGGCATAGAAGCTCAGCATGCTACCGACTACGCCACCGAAGCCGCCATTTTATAGATCAACTAACAGATTGTGAGGCGAATAGTGATGACAATGACGACTTTAAATGATGAGATGAAATGAAAATCCACAGCCTGCTTCCAGTCTCCGACCGGGTCAGGAATGGAATGAATGAAGCCCCCATCTAGCGGCGAGGATATGAACTGTGCCGGCTGCCGAGGCCTGACGCACTCCTCTGGGGCAATGATTAAATGAATGACAGATGAAATGAAATGATAGTGGAGAGTGTTGCTGGAATGAAATTTTGACAGGGAAAACCGGAGTACCCGGAGAAAAACCTGTCTGCCTCCGTTTTGTCCAGCACAGATCTCACATAGAGTGACCGGGATTTGAACCACGGACCCAGCGGTGAGAGGCCGGCGTGCTGCCGCCTAAGCCACGGAGGCTTTTAGACAATAATATTGTGAGTTTTAATTGATAATTTTACTTCACAAGTAAAACCAAGGTTTGCACACATTTAACATACATAGAGATATTGATTTTAAATAGAGATGAAGCTTTGTTTTACATGGCCATAATCTGGTTTTTAATGAGAAATTCTTTTGCACTGCTTTCTTATGGGTTTTTTTTTTTTAGAAAAAAAAATGATGAGATCATTAATGTAAATATGATGTAAATGTTTCTGTGTGTATAAATCAGATTAGCGTTATATAGGCCCTAACTGAATAATTGATAGGATTTCGATAGGATGTGTTAACGTTAAAGATGACAACATCCTAAATTAGCAAGATTTTTTTATCAAGTGTATTCTTATCGAATCTTGTTCCATTATTGTATAATTCGACATATCAAGCCATCAGCAACTGGTTCATAGGATCGGTATTTATTTATTTATTCGTATCAGAAGCATTAATACTATATATGTATACTTTAAAATTCTTACTGGATTAAGTACAATGCAAAGTCACAGTAAACAAACAAGAGTCTATACTACTTTTGCCCAGAAGTTAGCGACATCCAGTGCATCTTCTCTCGCCTGAAGCAAATCTTGTACTGTGCATGTTTGAGGGCACCTGCTGCACTGCAACAAATGAGACGTAGTCTGGATTACACCACATTCACACAATGAGGACTCGATGTCGAAACCCCACTTCTGCAGGTTTTTCTTTTACATCTTGTCACGCCGTAATCTGTTCAGAGATCTCCAGGTACTCCATTTCTCCATATGACCAGGTGGTAGTTCTTCACTAGGTGTCAGCCATTCTTCGGAGCGATTGCAGCTTGCACGCCATAGATGGATTCGGGATTGTTGAGGTGTCTTCTTAAGAGTCTCGGTAATTCTGAGGTATTAGCATAGGATTTTTTTTTCATTTGAACATCATATTGTTGTTGAATAGGGGTTTCTATTTGTGCCATCTACCTGGTGGGGTTTTCCTTGAGTACCATAGGGCTCTTGAGAAAATTCATAGGACGTTATTTTATTTCAGCAAGGCTTGGCTAGATTAAGCTTCAGACATATTTCCCAATAACGGGTAGGAACAGGATCAGGACGGTTTTCACCTAATTATATGGATTTTCCATGTAGTAGTTTGTTGTTTTTCCCTTGCTGATAGGGGCTACGCTCGACCTAAGAAATAACAAGCTCTTGCTAGAATTAGTTAGATTTCGATGGGATCTCACATATCATATCATGTGGGTGTGTAAGAGAGATCCATGAGCTCCAACTTTATAAATAAATAATTTTTTATTTAGTCAATTTACCCTCTAGGTTGGTGGTTCCCACGGACTCGGCGAGGGAACTCAACACTACCGCCTCTATGGGCAGTGTCCTGGAGCTTGGAACATTTGGTCGGGATGGATACAACTGGGGAGGTGTGATCAGCACTTCGCCCAGGCGGCCTCACCTGCAAAGCGAACAGGGGCCTCATGAGGGAGGGAAAGGGATAGAAGATTGGGATGGATAGGCTAGGAAGGAGGCAGCCGTGGCCTTACAGTAGGTACCATCCCGGCATTTGCCCGAAGACGAAGTGGGAAACCACGGAAAACCACTTCGAGGATGGCTGAGGTGGGAATCGAACCCCCTCTGCTCAGTTGGACCACCCGAGGCTGATTAGACCCCGTTCCAGTCCTCATACCACTTTTCAAATTTCGTGGCAGAGCCGGGAATCGAACCCAGGACCTCCGGGGCGGCAGCTAACCATGCTGACCGCTACGCTACGGAGGCGACATATAAATAAATAAATAAATAAATAAATAAATGTTGAAGCTCGATGAAAAGAGCAGTTGAATTAACGTGGTCCATAGCTGGCCGAAGCGTCAAGAAGAAGAAATAAATAATAAACAAAAAGTTCCGTGAAGAACTATACAGCCTACTTTTCATGCCAATGATTATTCTACAGTATATGAACCTATCTAGAATAATGACAAAATTAAGTCGGTAATATCGAAATATCAAATTAGTTCAAAATATACCTGGTATAATGTAGCCTAATAGAGCACTATAGTTGGCAGCCCTGGTGACTGAATATATTCTTAGTTCCATCTCTTAAGGTACAGAATACAAAATGTGGTTGAAGTCCAACGGACGTTACATGCAGTTAGACACTGGATCTATCAGCACGCGTAAAAGCATGTTGTCAACAATACCATGCGTGTGCTGGTCAGAAATAATCTGAAATATTATATCTTGTTGTGCCAATTTTGGATGAAATCCATTTGTTAGTATAGAAGTTACATGTATTTTAAAATTGGACATATCAGCAGGCATAGAATCATGTTGGCAGCACTGCCTTGTATTAATTACTCCAAATTAATCTAGAATGTCAGGTGCTATACGTGTGCAAAGTATAGGGCTGTTGGCTTGCATACTTTCTGATATATTGATATTAGGGTAAAAAAATATAGACAGCATTTATTAACAGTTGGCAGCCCTGATTGCTCTTAACAATACTTGCAGTCATATCTGTTATGGTACACATAGCACATACGAAATTTGGTTGAAATCGAACTGATAGTATAGAAGTTACATGTATTTAAAAATTGGTACTATCAGCAGGCTTATAATCATTTTGGTAGAACTGACGTATATAAGTTACTCCAAATTAATCTAAAATGTCATAATATACGTGTGCATAGTTTAAAGCTGTTGGTTTGCATACTTTCTGATATATTGGTATTTGGCTAAAAAATAGAGAGAGGAATTATTAACAGTTGGCAGCCCTGGTGGCTCTTAAGAATACGCTCAATCATATCTGTTTATGTACAGATATTACATACAAAATTTGGTTGAAATCCAATTGATAGTGTAGAAGTTATATGCATTTAAATATTGGACCTATCAGAAGGCTTAAAATTATTTTGGCAACAGTGTCATTGTTGGCCTCCTGGAAATTAAACTAAAATAATATTATCTGCAGGTGTACCAATTTTGGAATAGCTCCCATGCATACCTTGCGAGATATCCAACATAGAGCTCAAATTTCTAGTGCGTTTTTTCAGCAGTTGGTAGCACTGACATCATTTTCAAATATGGCCGTGAGATGTTCAGGTATAGATCTTTACTCCTACCGAATTGTGTTTCGATTGCTGCAGCCGTTTAGGAGTTGATAGGGGGGTGGGGGTGGGGGGGTGGTACACACACAGCCAGACAGACAGACAGACAGACAGAAGGACAGACACACACACATTTGCCCGATCTCATAAGTCTACTTTTTCCTCTATTTTGCAAAATGTGAAAAGTAGGCTAAAAATAAATAAAGGATAATTAAATAATAAATAAACAAATAAATATATAAATAAAAATTAAATTAAAAATAAATAAAACAATAAAAATTTACATTTAAAAAATAAATATATAACTAAATATATAAACAAATAACCGTTAAAGCAGGGGACTTGCGGCGCGGTAGCGTCTTACTCCAGCCGGCTTAGAGACCTGGAATAATAACTCGGGAATATCGGGAAACAAATTCCTGCAACACCACAGTTAAGTTAGAAGTTGGAGTCAACTGATGAAGGGGGAGATATTATGACGGTGGTGGGGGTGGGATAACAATTAAATTGTGTTTGTGGAGGGGGTGGAGAGAATAAATCCGTATAAATTGAGAGAGATGATTAAAACTGGAAGCTAAGAACAAATCCAAGATGAGACACCGCACAGCCCAGAATTTAATTAACCAAGATTTAAGTTATGAAATGTCACCCATATGCACTGCTTGTTGTGGCTAGCTATTGATCATGGAGTTCTAGAAGATGCCAGTCCCATGGAGTTGTTGTTGGTTGCTACTCAAATTCCTGTTCTGCCAAGATATTAAATTCTGTTTTGAAGTATCGCTGACATGCAATCACAGAAGTGAAGTTTTCGGTTTGCTTTACATACAAGCTACGAAAGACTCTAGATGAGGACCCTGAGTGTGCTTGAAATGTCTTTTGAAAGCAAATATACGTGTGCCAGTCATTTTTAACAACTTTCAACTTAACGTGTTTTCCTGAAAGTAAACACAGCTTTGAAGTCATTTCTCAGTGCAGCCATATTAACATCTGATTGGTGCTTGCCACGGTGGGTGAGTGGTTATCGTGTCAGACTACCAACCCCAAGCTTGCAGGTTCGCTCCTGGCCGTGGTAAGTGTTTTCCTGAAAGTAAACACAGCTTTGAAGTCATTTCTCAGTGCAGCCATATTAACATCTGATTGGTGCTTGCCACGGTGGGTGAGTGGTTATCGTGTCAGACTACCAACCCCAAGCTTGCAGGTTCGCTCCTGGCCGTGGTAAGTGTTTTCCTGAAAGTAAACACAGCTTTGAAGTCATTTCTCAGTGCAGCCATATTAACATCTGATTGGTGCTTGCCACGGTGGGTGAGTGGTTATCGTGTCAGACTACCAACCCCAAGCTTGCAGGTTCGCTCCTGGCCGTGGTAAGTGTTTTCCTGAAAGTAAACACAGCTTTGAAGTCATTTCTCAGTGCAGCCATATTAACATCTGATTGGTGCTTGCCACGGTGGGTGAGTGGTTATCGTGTCAGACTACCAACCCCAAGCTTGCAGGTTCGCTCCTGGCCGTGGTAAGTGTTTTCCTGAAAGTAAACACAGCTTTGAAGTCATTTCTCAGTGCAGCCATATTAACATCTGATTGGTGCTTGCCACGGTGGGTGAGTGGTTATCGTGTCAGACTACCAACCCCAAGCTTGCAGGTTCGCTCCTGGCCGTGGTAAGTGTTTTCCTGAAAGTAAACACAGCTTTGAAGTCATTTCTCAGTGCAGCCATATTAACATCTGATTGGTGCTTGCCACGGTGGGTGAGTGGTTATCGTGTCAGACTACCAACCCCAAGCTTGCAGGTTCGCTCCTGGCCGTGGTAAGTGTTTTCCTGAAAGTAAACACAGCTTTGAAGTCATTTCTCAGTGCAGCCATATTAACATCTGATTGGTGCTTGCCACGGTGGGTGAGTGGTTATCGTGTCAGACTACCAACCCCAAGCTTGCAGGTTCGCTCCTGGCCGTGGTAAGTGTTTTCCTGAAAGTAAACACAGCTTTGAAGTCATTTCTCAGTGCAGCCATATTAACATCTGATTGGTGCTTGCCACGGTGGGTGAGTGGTTATCGTGTCAGACTACCAACCCCAAGCTTGCAGGTTCGCTCCTGGCCGTGGTAAGTGTTTTCCTGAAAGTAAACACAGCTTTGAAGTCATTTCTCAGTGCAGCCATATTAACATCTGATTGGTGCTTGCCACGGTGGGTGAGTGGTTATCGTGTCAGACTACCAACCCCAAGCTTGCAGGTTCGCTCCTGGCCGTGGTAAGTGTTTTCCTGAAAGTAAACACAGCTTTGAAGTCATTTCTCAGTGCAGCCATATTAACATCTGATTGGTGCTTGCCACGGTGGGTGAGTGGTTATCGTGTCGGACTACCAACCCCAAGCTTGCAGGTTCGCTCCTGGCCGTGGTAAGTGATTCTTGAAAGGCGACAAAAATCACGACACAAATATGATACGTTGTTGGCATTTGAATTCAGTAGGCCATGCTCATAATGGCAAAATTAATTTCCGGATTTTCCGCCAACACAAACGTTCCTCCTTTCTCTACTAGATAGCGCTATAGTGTCAAGGAGCTTAGATATCTAATATCCTTGACTTTCTTAGCGCTCCAAAGAACAACAAAAAATTCGACATGCAGGCTGCCCTCTGGGTGTCAAATAACAAAGTTTGCAACCGGCACCCAAGGCCATACGATATTAAAAAAATTGACAGTCATTCTCAAAGACTAGACTTTGTATCATTTTAAATGCTACAAATGCTGAAAAATGCTAAAAGGGCAGGTGGCTTCTCGCTTCGCTCGAAGCCAAAGACTCTTGACATGTTAGAAAATTATCTGCATAGTACTTATCTTGTTTCTCTTGTTTCAAATTACTCGTGAACGGCAAGTGCAAACCAAGGGCAAAGCAAGGTCAAGCGCGCGGGATGCCGCACGATCACCAGAGCGCGCGGGGACATGCCCCTTCCAACCAGTCTAAAAACACGTATAGTGGGCAATGTATTGAAGATAGAGATATGCTCTCACGGACTTTTCTGTAGAACTTTTCATGCTGACCATTTCTTACGCTCATAGTATATTGATATGTTTGTCCAGCGCAAGCTTAAGAAGCGCACGGACGCCAAGTTTGCTTTCGACTTTTTCACTGAAATTGTTACTGCTTGGCTTTCTTTAATCATACATACATTATTTTCTACAGAATCTTTCCTCGAGATATCCTTTACAGGATGGTTAAAACCGCAACAAAATCCATCCAGTGGTTCTCGAGATTACCCGTGACATCGAAGAATCGGGGATTTTTTGCCCAGAGGGCAGCTTGCAAGTCAAATTTGTACGTTCCTTGGAACTCTATGAAAGTCATAGAGGTTAGACATCTAAGGTCCTTGACACTCTAGCGCTTTCTAGTGGAGAATGAAGGAACTTTGCGTTGGCGGAAAATCCCGAGATTAATTTTGCCATTATGAACACGGCCTACTGAATTCTAATGGGTTCTTTAACATGCAAACAACGTATGACATGCGTGTCGAGATTTTTGTCGCCTTTCAAAGATCACTCAGCCTACCACGGCCAGGAGCGAACCTGCAAGCTTGGTAACTGATAGATATTAATAAATTAAATATATTTATCAGTAACTAGGTGACCCGGCGAACTCTGTTCCGCCTTAGAGGCAACACATAAGCAGATTTTCGATTTTATTAATTTCAATTTTTTATTAGGAAATACAAATAAAAAAATAAGTATTTTAATGATTCTTTATTGTTCATGTATTTTGGTGCATAGGTTGCACTCTTCACCTTGTGATACACGACATGTTTTGTTTTATTATCAGGCGCAAGAACAAACAACGCAGATGGTCTTCCGACCCGTGAACATGCCACACATAATTGACCATGGGAAAAACATGGATATTCCAGATTCAAACCACAAACTTTCAAGGATTGGCCTTGTGATTTGTTAATGGTCATGGCGATTGCAAGATAGATCGGAAATTGAAGTCTTTTAAATTCAAACGGCATATCGGTTGGGATCATCGGTATCCTCGGAATGAGAACTTCCTCACCTTCGAATTTTCCTTTGAGTATCGTCGCGTAAATCACATTGGTCATCAATTTACTTACCACCAAACGCGCACCGTTGCACAGTTTTGGTTGGTTTATGTTTCGAAGCATGATAACTACGGAGCCAACCTTTAGGCGTAAATTGCGCGGTGGTAAGCCAGGCACATCGAAGGAGTTCAAAAATTCAATTGGATAGTTGGTGGGTTCATCTTCATTTGTTACACACTCAATAGATTTGAATGAATGCATTGTTCCAATGATCTCATTCTGAATTAAGTAGTTTAGGTCTTCTACATTTTTATTCTTAGCCGCTAAAATTGCTCGCTCACTCAACCATTCATTATTTTTGTATTTAGTAATGATATTTGGGAATGCTTTGTTGATAAGTTCGTCTTTCGATGAGACAAAGCTACAGAAATTATGAGGAAATGAAATCAATCCGCTCGATTCGACAGGTACTCGACCATTACCGATAGTCAGCAATTGCTCAGAGAAATCTTCAGCAGATGTATCATTAAGCAATGCAACTCTCATGTTTGTTGTCAGCTGAAGTTTCTTCACATAGCGCCATAGATTCGATGATTTGAGGCAAGCGTTTATTTCGTCGGCAGCCGTTGATCTTGGAATTACTGGCAGTGTTTGGCGGAAATCGCCAGACAGTAAAATCATTGCTCCTCCAAAAGATCTGGAGTCATTGCGTAGATCTTTCAATGTTCGGTTAAGAGCTTCTAATGCACGTTTATGCGCCATTGTGCATTCGTCCCAGATGATGATTTTCGATGCTGATAAAATTTTGGCCGTTGCTGATTTTTTTTGTGCAATATTACATGTTGGTTCTTCAATATTTTGAAGATTTTACGGCAATTTTAATGCTGAATGAGCCGTCTGACATCCTTCTAATAATGTGGCTGCTATTCCATAAGAAGCAACTGCAACCGCAATGTTGGATTTCGCACGAACAGTGGCTAAAACTACTGGCATGAGGAATGTTTTACCAGCTCCACCAGGGGCATCCAGGAAATATAAACCACCATTTCCATCATCAATTGCCTTCATTAATGTATCATAAACTTCCTTTTGTTGGGAATTCAACAGGGGTACTGTAGGTGCAGGAGACATGATTTAGGTAGCTGTGGACATGATATAGATAGCTGTGAGTAGAGAAAGAAAACAAAAAGAACCAATATATAGTTAGCAATGCCTATCATGTAATCTATGGAGAAATACTGATTGTTGTTGTTCTGTTGAAATAAGCGGTTGAAAATAAAAATAAATACAGTAGAGTATCTATAGTACATTCGTTTGAACTACTAAATCTAATTCCTGGTGATCATATTCACGTTCCCGTTCCAATTCTTGATAAAATGCGTCATTCATTTCACGATTTGGCGCTGGCATTCCTAACGTGACTAATAAACTACCGCACATGAGGTAACACATATCTTCGATCAATAGTAAAGCCCGATTATGTATCTCCTCATTCATGTCTAGATCGTGATTTCTGGAACTGACACGAATTTGATGTAAAATATCTTCTGACATATTATTCTTGTATTTGAGCCACAGGTTAGATGGGTTCGATGGAAAGCATGCCGAAATGATGATAGCAAATAATGTGCGTATCTGACTTGGAGATGCAGAGATAATGGCTTCGACGATTGTCGTATCCCAATCCCAATGGGTATCGTTTTCTCTTTGTCGCGGCATTGTTAGTGATGATTCAAAGAGAATAAAAATTACGTTGAGTAACTAACGGGATTCATGTTAAAAGCCTCATTTTCTATACCGGCAGTGGAGAGCGCTACGCGTATCAAGTCGGCCGTGTCTCGTCAAGAGCTACTATTGCCTGGAAACGACTTGCCTTGCCATTCCTTCATGAGTGTATTTTAGCTGTCATTTGCGTTACGTTTTATAGTGACTTGTATTCTCTTTGTCGTTTTATGTCACGTCACGGGATAAAAAAAAAGTATCCTATGTCCGTCTCCTGGTTCTAAGCTACCTCCACACCAATTTTCAGCCAAATCGGTTCAGCCGTTCTTGAGTTATAAATAGTGTAACTAACACGACTTTCTTATATAGATAGATAATTACAACACACAAAGTTTTTGCGTTCTTATTGTTTTCTTGTTCTTTTTGTTTTTTTAATTTGTTTTGTTTTTCTATGTTGTTTTTTTTTTTTTTTTTTTTTTGGAGGGAAGAGACGAGGTTTGCCTCTGAATCTCACTACTGCTGTACTTTCTCCTTTTAATTGTATTATTCCACGTTTGCATATTTTGTGTATTAACAAAACGCCTCTTACGTATTGGCGGCCTGGTGACGCACACTAAACTGACAAGTCATGGACACCAAGCTTTGTCATATGTAGTGTCTAAATCTATCACTACGAGCGCTAGTGTCGACCCATACAGGGTCAAATCAAAATCGAAATATCTACTTTCGTTTTGAGAAATTCAAATATCTACTTCCCACAAATTAAAGATAAAGAATCAAAGGATAGGTTAAAACAACCAAACTTCGATTTGATTTAAATCTGTGGAACAAGTTCCATTTTGAGTATAAGCTTCTTTAACGTGCTTTTTCAAAATATCATTTAAGCTGGAAGTAATTCTGAAAATATTTTGAAATACGATAGAGCATTTATGCGTTTTGACCTTTTTCGGTGTCTTCTAGCTTTTGGCACAACTGTCAAACTAATAATAATAATAATAATAATAATAATAATAATAATAATAATAATATCATATGGCCTTGGGTGCCAGGTGTAAGCTTTGTTATTTGGCGCACAGTGGGCAGCTTGCATGTCGAATTTTTGTTGTTCCTTGGAGTGCTATGAAAGTCAAGGAGTTTAGATATCTAACCTCCTTGACACTATAGCGCTTTCTTGTAGAGAAAGGAGGAACTCTTTTTGGGTTGGCGGAAAATCACGAAATTAATTTTGCCATTATGAACACGGCCTACGGAATTCAAATGGGTTCTTTAACATGCCAACAACGTATGACATTAGTGCCGAGATTTTTGCAGCCTTCAAAAATTGCTTACCACGGCCAGGAGCAAACCTGCTAGCTTGAGGTTGGTAGTCCCACACAATAACCACTCACCCACCGTGGCAAGCAATTGTCAAAATTGCGTAACTGAATCCTGACTGCTCTTAGTTCCATTTAAAAAGAAATTCAACATAAAAACACATATTGGATTATTAATGTGAGCAATTTTGCTCACGAGATATGAACCCATGTAGTGCAAGTTGAGATAAGATACAAGGAACGGGACACTATCCTTGTCTAGTTTCCAAACTCGTCTGTTTCCAACCACGAACCAAATTGCAGTGTAACCGGGAATTACAAAGCCAGCCAGACGTTTGTGACGGACTTGGTAATGGAGTCTCCAGTCAATCTAAAGTTCGCTTCCCTGTACAATGGTTGGTGCGTGCAGCACGCATGTTCGCTAAGTGTTGCTCTTGTTAAATCATTTTAAGAGTGGTGACAATTTGATCATCAGCGCCGTGTGATTGGAACTACCTTTAAGTTCCAAGTACTTTCCCGAAACTGATGAACTTCATTAGCCTATTTTCAATTAATGAAAATATAGGCTTATGAGATCACCTTTTGTCCGTGTGTGTGTATGTGTGTCTGTCTGTGTGTGCCCCCCTAATAACATGTAAACGTGTGGAGCGATCTCAATGAACCTCGGTAAGGTCACAGCACTATTTTAGCCGACCCCGACCGTTCCCTTTGAATTTTATTCCGTCCCACCAATCCAACATGGCGGCTGTGCGAAATATTTCACCGGCATTCTATATCTACGAAACTATTACTGATAACTTCCTAAAATTTTGGACAGCGATAAAGGGCACAACTAAAAGGTCACCTATGAGGCTTTCAAAAACTTGTTAACTACAAAACTAACATGGCGGCCAAGCAAAATTTATACATTTAAATAGACTTATCTCGCGATTTAACCATCCAAACGCAATGAATCTTGCTTACAGCAAATGTGTAAACAAAGTTTAATGCACTGGCATCTAATTTAGTTCAATTGTTTACATAACCTCAAGATGGTGGCTGTGCAAAATATTTCACCGGTATTCTATATCTCCAAAACTATTACCGGTATCAGCCTGAAATTTTGTACGCTGGAAAATAGTAGCCTACTACTAGAAGTTCCTCTATGAGACTTCTAAAAACCTGTAAAATAAAGAACGAACATGGCGACCAAGCAAAGGTGAAACATTTTAATAGACATTTCTGGCGATTTAACCATCTGGGGGCAGTGAAATGAGGTACAGTAAATGTTTATACACATTTTAATGCACTGGCATATAATTTAGTTCAATTATTCACATAACCTCAAGATGGCGGCTGTGCGCAATTTAAATATTAAGTTTTTATTTGTTGTGTATTAATCATGCGATCGAAGTGAACGTTTGAATAATGAACATACGCAAAAATCGTCATCTAATAGTACATAACTCTATGGCCTACATATAATTTAAAAAAGATACGAGCCTTACAGTAGTCGCTTGGACGTTCTTAAAATGTTAATTTACGCTTCGTTTTCATACTGGTACTATGATGATAGATTGAATTGGAGATATTCTACTGTCGCACTTGTTTGAACAAACAACACATATTATATTGTAAATTAAGAGGAGGAATGAAACCATAGTCTCTAGCCTATCTATAGACTACTAGAAATAATGTTCAATACAATCAAATTTCCCAACTCCTGCTTGGTGCAAACTATTGCAATAAAAATTAGATACATCGAAATTGCATGTAGATTCTGTTAAATTGACGCATAATATTATGATAAATATCGTTTAAATCAATAATCTGGTTGCAATAATAATTACCTGGACTGGGGTTCGAACCCGAGACATCATGATTCGCAGACCAAGACGCTATCATCGCAGCTATGTAGAGTACAAAACGATTACTTATTTTCACGTTCCGCCATGAAAGGCTAGCTCAGTTCCCGTATAAACACATCGATATATATATATATATATATATATATATATTATCTAATTACCGCATTACCGCAATATGGGTTAATATCTGAATAGCCATTGTGCAGAAACATAATACCGCCATTGCCGACTAGTTACAATGTTTCATATTAAAGCATATCATCATTTAAATACTTATTCGAAGACATTGACCATGTGGTTTGTGTTTCAATCAGTTGACACTACAGTTCACATAACTTTTCATAAAAAAAACACGTTACTCGGGGAGTGGATGTCCATTACTTTCATCCAGAGATTCAAAAACAGACCCTTAATAAATCATAATTGTTTTCAGCAAATTATATAATGAATATTTTCACAACAAAGAAAGACAACTTGAAGATGATTTATTGTAGGAATAGCTGTAATGGGGCCTCGAAACGTTGGAGTAAACCGTATGCGCTAATACCTCGTGGTACCAATCTTCGCCACCGTGCGCGCTCATATTCCTGTTACACTTTTCCGTCATTCTCACCTTCGTCCCTTTTTTCAAAATCACTCCCACAAAAGTATCCACTCCCGGCACTAAAAGTCATACGCTAAATAAATCAGCAACCCAGCGGAAAGATGTTACACATCAAAAATCCAACATGGCGACCATCCGAAATACTTGACGGTTCTCAATATCTACGAATCTATTACTGCAATCAAACTGAAATTTTGAATGTTGATAGAGGCAATTAACATAAATAAGATAGGGCTATATGAAAATAGGCTGTATAGTTCTTAACGTAACTACTTGTTTTGTAATTGAGTTAACATTTTGAAAGTCATGACACGTTTTTTTATTTTTCACTT
Source organism: Meconema thalassinum (assembly GCA_946902985.2). NCBI lineage: Eukaryota > Metazoa > Arthropoda > Insecta > Orthoptera > Tettigoniidae > Meconema > Meconema thalassinum. Next base: position 209,465,875 of record OX336399.1, on the reverse strand, counting down.
AAACAGTATTTGGGGTCATGGCATCTTCTTGGTCATCATCTCCGTGTTCTTTCAAAAGTTTAAAATATAGCCCTATATCAATCAATATTGGAATTAAAATATGTCTATATTATAGGTTGGGTACTGTAATTAAATCTAAATAAAATATAATATTTGACTTCACATTAAACATTCCAAAATACAGATATTCGGTCCTTTAACTCAAGTATTGACTGGCGTATAATTTAAACTTTAGAATTCATCCATCAACAAACATTTAATCTAGTCGACCGGATATGGTTGAGTTTCGTTGATTCACACTGGCGCTCGTAGTGGTATAAAAGGCAACTACTAATCTAATTGACTGGATATGGTTGAGTTTCATTGGCTCACACTAGCGCTCGTAGTGATATAAAAGGCAACTACTAATCTAATTGACTGGATATGGTTGAGTTTCATTGGCTCACACTAGCGCTCGTAGTGATATAAAAGGCAACTACTAATCTAATTGACTGGATATGATTGAGTTTCATTGGCTCTCACTAGCGCTCGTAGTGATATAAAAGGCAACTACTAATCTAATCGACCGGATATGGTTGAGTTTCATTGACTCACACTAGCAGCGCTTGTAGTGGTAGAAAAGGCTTACTGCTAATCTAACTACGCGGTTGATCTAGTAGGCACCCACGAACTGCCTCCACTGAGTGCAACATGGCATCATTAAAGAAGACAGACATGTGAGTGTCAGTGAAATTGCGGCAAGACTTGCAATAGTAAAAGTGCAGCGCAAGAAATGTTTCCTGAGTATAAGCGACACAGAGCTGAGTCGGTACCATAGCTAGCGAAGATGTGAAAACAGGTTAGAAGCAATATCTTTCTATTTCATTTCAGTATTGAAGTATAATCAATTAAATCCTTGTATCCATGGTGGCAGATTCCTTTACACCCTTACTGAATAAACTGAATTTCCTCCCACCTCATGTCCTTGTGTAGCAGGGGTGTATTGTGATCCCTATCAGAAGCTATTGGTGAGGACACAACAACGATCCTTGCACATAATCTGATCGGCCCATGGCTAAGGTCCGGTCCATCACGTGGGGACACAACAATATAAATAAGTTAATTGGCTCTCGTGTAGTACACGGTGCCCCATTTCAAAGTTGTTACTTTGCGTTATTTTTGTTATTAGCGCTCTGAAAATGGTTTGTACTTACTGCGCCACGTCATTGAAGCCAACCGCTATTAACAAACACCACGTTTACACTTTCAAAACAAGAAGTTCCGTGACGAACTAAAGAGCCTACTTTTCTTAAAATTTAAGATTCATGCCAATGATTAACCTAAATGGCTCTATCTTGAATAATGACGAAATTAAGTTGATAATATCGAAATTTCTAATTAGTTCAAAATACAGTATACCTGGAATAATGTAGCCTAATAGAGCACTACAGTTGGCAGCCCTGGTGACTGAATATATCCTTAGTTCCATCTTTTAAGGCACAGAATACAAAATTTGGTTGAAGTCCAGTGGATAGCATGGACGTTACATGCAGTTAGACATCGGATCTAACAGCGCGCGTAAAATCATGTTGGCAACAATGTCATGCATGTGTTGGTCAGTAATAATCAGAAATAATATGTTCTATTGTTGTGCCAATTTTGAATGAAATCCATTAGTTAGTATAGAAGTTACGTGCATTTTAAAATTGGACATATCAGCAGGCTTAGAATCATGTTGGCAGCACTGACGTATATTAGTTACTCCAAATTGATATAGAATGTCAGGTAAAATACGTGTACATAGTTTAAAGCTTTCGACTGGCATACTTTCTGATATATTGGTATTTTGATCAAAGAAATTGTGTGCATTCATTAACAGTTGGCAGCCCTGGTGACGCTCATCTGTTTATGTAAACATAGTGCATACGAAATTTGGTTGAATTCCAATTGATAGTGTAGAAGTTATATGCATTTAAAAATTGGACCTATCAGAAGGCTTTGAGCCGCCTCCGTGGCTTAGGCGGCAGCACGCCGGCCTCTCACCGCTGGGTCCGTTGTTCAAATCCCGGCCACTCCATGTGAGATCTGTGCTGGACAAAACGGAGGCAGACAGGTTTTTCTCCGGGTACTCCGGTTTTCCCTGTCAAAATTTCATTCCAGCAACACTCTCCACTATCATTTCATTTCATCTGTCATTCATTTAATCATTGCCCCAGAGGAGTGCGTCAGGCCTCGGCAGCCGGCACAGTTCATATCCTCGCCGCTAGATGGGGCTTCATTCATTCCATTCCTGACCCAGTCGGAGACTGGAAGCAGGCTGTGGATTTACATTTTCAGAAGGCTTTGAAACATTTTGGCAACACTGTCATTTATGGCCTCCTGGAAAGTAAATTGAAATATTATTATCCATACGTGTGCCAATTTTGAAATAGCTCTCATGCATACCTTCCAAGATATCTAACATGGAGCTCAAATCCAATTGCGATTTTTCAGCAGTTTGTAGCACTGACATCATTTTCAAATCCGGCATTGAGATATTCAGGTATAGATCTTTACTCCTACCAAATTTTGTTTCGATAGCTGCAGCCGTTTAGGAGTTGATAAGGGGGGGGGGGGGGGTGGCACACACACACACAGACAGACATTTGCCCAGATCGATCTCATAAGTCGACCTTTTCCTCATTTTTGCAAAATGTGAAAAGTAGGCTAAATAAAGAAACTGTCAACATAAACTTTGAAGTAATAAACTTACGAAAAATCACGTCGCCGTGTTGGATAAGGCTTCTAGTAGGTAATGCTGCCAACTTCACTTTACCGCAATCCCCTGTTGATAGATTTGACGACTGTCTGGACGAAATTATTGGTGAAAATTACTGATTGTACAACTAGGCCAAACCATTGGCCTGGATAAAGATTATTGATGCGTGACTACACGCACTGTGCGTGACGAAAACCAAGGGTGTTTGTATTAACTAACGCGGATTGGTGCTACCTAACAGTTATTGGTCTAGGCGAAAAACATTGGTGTGGATGAAAATATTGGTCTAGGCAAAACCATTGCAACTGGTGATAGTTATGTCGCAACTTCCACAATCCATATCGCAAGGATTCCATGTTTTGAACTAGTGGCAAAACCAGCGCCAACCAATAATGTTGGTACTACTGAAGAAATGCAATAACACCCACTAGCGATAAAATATTCAACTCCTGTATCTTAGTAACAGTGGCCATTTCTATAGAACATTTTTCGGATTTTCATGGCGACGGACACGGTATAGACAACTTAGGATTTGATGATGATGATGATGATAATTGTTTTTATAAGGGGCCTAACATCGAGGTTATCGGCCCCTAATGGTTTCGGTGATCGTGAAGATGATAATAAAATGTAAACTATAACTAAAACTAACTACTAACTTATATACTAGAAGAAGAAATGGAAAACAAAAGGAGAATAAGGCAAATAAAGGACAGGAGGAAATAAATGTCCTCAACCCTCGAAGAATGCGGATTGAGGGACTTGGAAGGATGGAGAGCCATGAAAGGCAGACATGAAAGTGAAAGAGGAGAGGGTCCGCCCCAGAAATAATGGAAACAAAGGGAGAAAACCGGACCCAGCTCAGGAATCCCTCGGGGTCGCCAACCCCCGAAGTCACCAGCCGTGAGCCCCTGAGGGTGTAGCAATATCCAGGGTGCACCAGAAGTGGTAGGGCTACATACACCCTGTCTCCTTGAGGGCCTTGAGCAGAAAGCAGGAGATAACAGGAAAAGAAAAAGAAACTGACCCCTCGCAGAAGGAGGGTATCGGAAAAGATGAGATAAGGGCCAATTAAGGCGGGAAAGTGAAAGACTCCCTAAGTCGCGGATACCCTAATACCGTCGGGGTCGGAAAAGAACAAGAGTTGACCAAGTGAGGTCGACAGGAAAGAAGATGGAGAGGAGCCCGGCACAAGTAAGTGGAAGCAATGCCGGACTCAGCTAGGGTCACTTGGTCGCCAACCCACGTCCCACTAGATGTGAGCCCCTGGGGGAGCTAGGATTTGAGAAAACGAGCAAAGAAACGATCGATTTTAGGCCGTTTTTCCGGAACCGCATTTAGACCGGAAATTATTTTCCAATGACTCTCAATTGGAAACCTGTCCGGGCCCTTTAGCCCCTCAACAATTGGAAACCTTCCAGGGCCGTTTAGCCCTTCAACAATTGGAAACCTTCCCGGGCCCTTTAGCCCTTCAACAATTGGAAACCTGTCCGGGCCCTTTAGCCCTTCAACAATTGGAAACCTTTCAGGGTCCTTAAGCCCTTCAACAATTGGAAACATTTCAGGGTCCTTGAGCCCTTGAACAATTGGAAACCTTTCAGGGTCCTTTAGCCCTTCAACAATTGGAAACCTTTCAGGGTCCTTTAGCCCTTCAACAATTGGAAACCTTTCAGAGTCCTTTAGCCCTTCAACAATTGGAAACCTTTCAGGGTCCTTTAGCCCTTGGAAAGGGGTGTACCAAGTGGATGTGGTACATCCTAAGGGATTTAGACAGAATGAAGTTTCGGGCACAAAAGGTGATAATGAAGGACAGAGCGGGATAAGACCAAAAAGTTAAGATATAGATTTGAATGATATTTATTAAATATAAAGCGAATATGTCGCCAGGAATGATAGCTTCAAAGAAATTACTTTAAAAACTGACAATAAAAAATTAATAACAATTAAAAGGTACTTGTTTCTCCAGGAAACGTAAATAGAGCAGTGATTAACTTTAAAGTATTAAATATAAAATTACTAAAAAAGAAGCATAATCATTTAAATTCATTCCAAAGTGGATTAAAATGAAACACTCTTCTGACGGAAAGAATCCGGGCAGAATAAAGGACGTGAAAGGGTACCACCTCTTCTAAGGTACGATACAAGAAGTATCAGGCCGGCAGTCGGAGGTCCTCAGTAGCTGGCGGCAATAGTGCGCCCGCTCTGGCGGTGCGAGGTCATTCTGGCAGGTTCCAGGGTTCCGGGTTCGGAACTAGAGTAGATGATGATAGGTTCTCCCAAAGATAGCGACCAGCATAGAGAGGCTCTTGGTAATACCTCCTGCGGCTGGTGAAATGATGTTCTCAGAATTACGATTTGCAGAGTAGATCCATGTTGAAGATTTTTGGTTGAAGTGCAGGCTGATGAATTTAGACTGCCCTGCCAGGCCGCCAAGTCCAGCAGGGAGATTATGCCGGCGGAGAAGAGACTCCGGCAGCCAGAGGTACCCCGAGAGGGCAGTAACCCCAGCAGGGATGCTGGTGAGCAGATGTGATCCGTTGAGAAGAGTGGACAAGAGTAGGCACTGTAGGCCGGGAGACCTCAGGCTATATAGCGGTAGTGACGTCAGCGCGCGGAACCTTCTAGCATGAAGGTGTGGCGAGAGAGCAGCCAATCACAGCGCAGCCCCATGCACAATGCGAGCGTCACCGCTGGAGAGAGCTCAGTGCTCGTGAGAAAATGTGACGGTATAGTACGTCTAGAAAGACACTACAGAAAACAGGTGAGTTGACATGAATATTACAGAAAAGCAATTAAATTGAAACACCAATATTAAACAAATCAGAACACCGCGTTCAGACTGCAATTCACGAAATAAAAATAATGGGGCAGAAAAATTGAACGTGTGTTTCACACCGAAAGGGAAACATAGCCAACAAAAAACATTCGCAAAGCGAACATGCTGGGAGGGGCGAGAAAAAATTGCAGTAAGAAAGCGCAGAAGTTAGGCCTCGCGTGGCAAAGGAGCAATCATGGTGATTGGCCTAAGAAAATGACCAGCAGAAGTCTGCAGTTTTACCACGCGAACCCTACCATCTCTGCCAGGAAAGCACTCAACAACCCTACCCCAATTCCAAACAAGAGGAGGACTAGGGTCTTTCAAAAGCACCAAGTCCCCCACCTGAAGGTTAGAGCAGGAAAAAAGCCATTTGCCACGCTGCTGAAGCAAACCGAGGTATTCCAACCTCCAGCGACGCCAAAAATTGTTGCGCAAACTTTCAATTTTGCGCCAAGAAATGGCTAAAGAAGATTGAGAATTAGAATATAACAAAGGTGGGGAGGCAGTCAATGGACCACCGATAAGAAAATGGCCCGGCGTTAATGGTAGAAGATCTGAAGGGTCATTAGATAAGGGTGATAAAGGGCGAGAATTAATTATGCCCTCAATAAAAATAATTAAAGAATTAAACTCTTCATGAGAAAGGGGGGTGTGGCCACAAACACGTCTAAGGTGCTTCTTGGTGAGTTTCACACAAGACTCCCACCGTCCACCTTGATGGGGTGCATAAGGGGGGATGAAGTGCCACATGAAATTTCTCTGGTGAGCATAATCAGTAATCCTTTCCAGCGCTGCATTTTGAGTAAGAGCTCTCTTAATTTGCTCAGAAGCTCCGATAAAATTTTTAGCATTGTCGGAAAATACTTCTGAAGGAAGCCCTCGGCGAGCAGAAAATCTGGCAAAAGCTGCCAAAAAATAAGCAGTAGAGGCGTTGGTAACTAGTTCTAAGTGAACTGCTCCGGTGACCATACATACAAACAGCGAAATATAGAGTTTTCCAAAAATACATTTTTTGGCCTCAGGAGAATTTTTTCTGTAAACAAAAGGCCCTGAATAATCCACTCCCGTAAAGGCAAAAGGTCTAGCAGGCGCAGATCTAAAGTTGGGAAGATCACCCATGAGCTGAGTGGTAATTTTAGGGTTGGATTTAAAACATGGAATACACTTCCGGATAACAGAGGTAACTTCATGGACTCCGTTTATGGGCCAATACCTTTCACGAATGACAGAGAGTAATGTACGAGTTCCAGCATGAAGATGCTGGTAATGATACTGACGAATGATTAGAGAAGTGACATGATGCTTTGAAGGAAGAATAATTGGGTGTTTTTTATCCTCGGAAAGATCAGCCAAAGATAAACGTCCTCCAACTCTTAGTAAACCATCAGTGTCCAAAAAAGGGGCGAGTGATGAAAGCCTACTCGATTTCTTAAGGGATTGACCTTGGGACAACACCTGACATTCTTCAGAGAATATTTCTTGTTGAGTAAGCCATAAGATTTTTGTAGTGGCTAAACCTAATTCAGAAAGGGTTAAATATGGCTTAGGAAAAAGGGGTTGCTCTACCACAAAATATTTCCATCGAAGGAGATAAGCCATAACCCTCACCAATTTATGGAAAGAGGAATATCGCTGCAAGAGAAGGGGAGAGTCAGAAACGAGAAAAGAAGATCCAGTAATCTTACCAGCATCCGGCAAGTCTGATAACTCCGGAAGAGGAAAATTTGGCCAAGCGGAAGGTTCTTGCAGAAGCCAAGGGGGACCGTGCCAGTATAATGTCAGGTTAGCCAACATAAGAGGGGAACATCCCCGAGAAATGACATCTGCAGGATTCTCCTTGCCAGATACATGATGCCATTGTTCAAAGTTAGACAATTGTTGAATTTTGGACACTCTATTAGCTACAAACACCTGCCAATGCGAGGAAGGTTTGGCAATCCATGCCAACGTGATGGCTGAGTCACTCCAAAAGTAAGTTTTGCTAAATCGGATTTTCAAAGATTGGCGGATTTTGACCGATAATTCAACCGCCAGAAGAGCAGCACAAAGTTCCAGTCGTGGCAAGGATAAGGATTTAAGAGGGGCTACCTTAGACTTAGCGCAAATTAAATTGGAAAAGAAATATGACTGGTCAAAATTGCGGCAAACAATATATGCACAACACCCATAAGCTTTCAATGAGCTATCGGCAAAGATGTGAAGTTCATATCCTCCACAAGAGGGAAAGGGAATAATCACTCGCGGGATAATGACATTGGAGAGATCTTCCAAACTATTTCTATAAGAAATCCAATTTTTTTGCAACTCTGAACGAACTGGTTCATCCCAACCAGTTTTCAAGGACCAAAGGTCCTGCATGAAAAGCTTTGCTGTGACAATAATTGGCGCCAAAAATTGGAGAGGATCAAATATCTTTGCAATCTCAGACAAAATTTGCCGCTTAGTTTGCGGTTTGATGTCACCGAGATTAATTTTGAAAAAGAAAAAATCCTTTTGAGGACTCCAATAGATGCCTAGGGTTTTGATAGAATTACTTTCTTGAAGAAGCTCTACTGAGTCGTTATAGACTGAAGTTAATGGAAATTTAGAAAGAAATTCTTCCGAATTAGAGTTCCACTTGCACAAGGAAAATCCGCCTCCCAAAAGCAAAGCTGTCAAATCTTTAGAGACCTGTAGTGCTTCAGATACTGACTCAAATGAATGAAGAAAATCGTCAACGTAAAATGATGATTTTAACACTTCAGAAGCCTTAGGAGAATACAACGGGCCATCCTGTTCAGCAAGTAATTTCAACGTACGTATGGCTAGAAAAGCAGAGGGCTTTAGTCCATAGGTTAAGGTTTTTAGTCGAAAAATCTTGACAGGTTTAGTAGGCTCGTCGCGCCAAAGAATTCTCTGAAGGTCGCACTGTTGTTGATCGACCAAAATCTGCCTATACATTTGCTTGATATCAGATATCACTGCGATAGGGAACAAGCGAAAATTCATCAAGACAGAAGAAATGTCAGATTGAATAGGAGGGCCTGATAATAATGTGTCATTCAGAGAAGTGCCATTGGCATCCAATGCAGAGCCATTAAAGACCACTCTTATGTTTTCCTTTAAAATCTCATTCTTCCAAACTGGATGATGATTGAGGTAAATGACTTCAGATGGGGTATAAGAAGCATCATCTTTCTTGGTAACAACCTCCATGTGATCAAGTGCCTCATATTCCTCCATAAACGTGGAGTATTGAGTTTTAACAACGGGGTCACGTTTAAATTTGTTTTCCACAGCATAGAGTGCTCTAAGAGCCCTAGGGTGTGTTTCAAATAAAAGAGGTGGATTATCCACTCGGGGCATTGTTACGACAAATCTACCCTCTGAATTGCGTTTGGTCGTTTCGCGAAACTGTTTTTCACACATTTCATTTTCAACCGAGGAAGGTGAAACTGAATCTATAGTTTCGATTTTCCAAAATCTTTCTAAGTTATAATCGAGACTTGTATTGACAAAATGACATTGAGAGAAATTTTGAAATGACTTACGAGGGACTTGACCCGTTACTAACCAACCTAGCTTGGTATGATGAACAAACACCCCTGGTGATATTTTAACCTTAGAGCTAAGGAGACATTGCCAAAATACTTGGGCACTGAGAAGTATGTCTACCGGAGCGCTCGTATTAAATGTTGGATCCGCCAACTGAATGTTATGAGGAAATTGCCACGTTCTAACTTCAAAAGAATTACTAGGGGTGTTACTGCCAATAGTATCAATGGCAAGGCAATTCAACTGCAATGTTGTGTTGCAATTCACAGCATCTTTGATGTGAACACGAACAAAATGCAAAGATTTAACATTGCTATTGTTAATACCGGTAACCTGAATTAATGTAGGTTGCTTGGGAAGACCAAGTTTCTTAATGAGACGCTCACTTATGAAGTCATGGGTGGCGGCATTATCCAATAGGGCACGTGCTTCAAGCCATCTACCAGAAGAATCTTGAACTTTTATTAACACGGTTGATAGTAGCACCTGGGAACTACGAATTGAGCTAGAGCTCTGAGTATAAGATTGCGCATTAGCTCCTGGGGATGCATCTTTAGAACATCCAGGGGAAGGAGCCTGACGTGGCTTTTCAAACCTATGAAGCAAGGTATGATGTTGAGCCTTGCAATGGGAGCAAGTATTTTTAGATAAGCAATCAGGCACCATATGCCTAGTTGACAAACAGTTGTAGCAATATCTTTTTTGAGCTATTAATTTGCGTCTTTCATCGGTAGAAAGGGCTTTAAAGGCAACGCAGGAATATAACCTGTGAGGTGCTTTACAGAGAATACAATCCATTGAATTATGCTGAACAGTAAAGACAGCAGATTTGTTTATTTTTGCACCGACTGGTTTCACAACATTAGATTTGTTATCTGCACTTCCTGACATATGACAGGCTACAGCTGACAAAGCCTGACATCTATTATTCATAAACGTAAGCAATGAATCATAGGTATATGACGTGTCATTTGTTAGTTCCCTCTCCCATGCCTTTAAGGTTGATGAATCAAATTTAGAAGTAACCAAGTGAATCAAGAATAGATCCCAATGCTCGACCGGTTGGTTCAACCGTGCCAATGCTCTGACATGTAGTTGGACCGCGTCACTCAAGGCTCGCAGTGTTGACAAGCTTTCAGCTCGCAAGGTGGGCAGGTTAAATAAGGCTTGAATATGCCTTTGTAAACATAATTTTTCATTGCCATAACGGCCTTTAAGAAGCTCGATAGCAATGTTATAGTTTTCTCCTGTTAAGGGAAGTTCTCTTATAAGTTGAAGGGGTGGCCCCTGCAAAATGGATTTTAAGTAATGAAATTTCTGAATTTCCGGAAGTGTGGCATTATTATGTACTAATGAACTGAACAATTCAAAGAATGATTGCCACATCTCTTCCTTTCCTGAAAAGTGCGGAATTTCAATTTTAGGTAGCAATGGTTTGATACCGTTCCCATGGTCGCTAATTCTTCCTTGAGTTTCTTCTACCTTCAACGCCAGGGTCAAAGTTCTAACTAATGCCACAGCCTGAGCATGTGTATCAAAGTAATTACTCTCTACTTCTTCCCTATCTGATTGATGTTCTGGACTTTTGATTTCAATTTCAAGTTGCACGAGATCATATTTCTCGTACGCCTGTTCAAAAGCTTTTAAACGCTGGGATATAATGTCAAGGTTTTGTTCCTCTTTCGGTAGAGTAGCTAAATATTTTTGAAACCGGGTGAGTTGACCTTTGTAGGCCGCCCGAGAGTTTAACAGTTTATCATCAATTATTGGTGGCATGGCTGGAAAAGTTGGAACAACTCACTCACCAAAGCTGCTTGTGGCACCAGACAGACCTGCTCTCCGGAAAGAAACCAGTTGTACAAATATGCTGGGATTGTTTCCGCCTTCCCGCAGATCTCCCGCGCTAGCCACAGTGTACTGAAATGTATAGAACAAATATTAGATTGAACCAGTTTTTTGAATTGAATTTGCGGTCTCAGAATAAAGGTTCTGGGTTTGATCCGGGGTTGAGGTACCATGGAAAGGGGTGTACCAAGTGGATGTGGTACATCCTAAGGGATTTAGACAGAATGAAGTTTCGGGCACAAAAGGTGATAATGAAGGACAGAGCGGGATAAGACCAAAAAGTTAAGATATAGATTTGAATGATATTTATTAAATATAAAGCGAATATGTCGCCAGGAATGATAGCTTCAAAGAAATTACTTTAAAAACTGACAATAAAAAATTAATAACAATTAAAAGGTACTTGTTTCTCCAGGAAACGTAAATAGAGCAGTGATTAACTTTAAAGTATTAAATATAAAATTACTAAAAAAGAAGCATAATCATTTAAATTCATTCCAAAGTGGATTAAAATGAAACACTCTTCTGACGGAAAGAATCCGGGCAGAATAAAGGACGTGAAAGGGTACCACCTCTTCTAAGGTACGATACAATAAGTATCAGGCCGGCAGTCGGAGGTCCTCAGTAGCTGGCGGCAATAGTGCGCCCGCTCTGGCGGTGCGAGTTCATTCTGGCAGGTTCCAGGGTTCCGGGTTCGGAACTAGAGTAGATGATGATAGGTTCTCCCAAAGATAGCGACCAGCATAGAGAGGCTCTTGGTAATACCTCCTGCGGCTGGTGAAATGATGTTCTCAGAATTACGATTTGCAGAGTAGATCCATGTTGAAGATTTTTGGTTGAAGTGCAGGCTGATGAATTTAGACTGCCCTGCCAGGCCGCCAAGTCCAGCAGGGAGATTATGCCGGCGGAGAAGAGACTCCGGCAGCCAGAGGTACCCCGAGAGGGCAGTAACCCCAGCAGGGATGCTGGTGAGCAGATGTGATCCGTTGAGAAGAGTGGACAAGAGTAGGCACTGTAGGCCGGGAGACCTCAGGCTATATAGCGGTAGTGACGTCAGCGCGCGGAACCTTCTAGCATGAAGGTGTGGCGAGAGAGCAGCCAATCACAGCGCAGCCCCATGCACAATGCGAGCGTCACCGCTGGAGAGAGCTCAGTGCTCGTGAGAAAATGTGACGGTATAGTACGTCTAGAAAGACACTACAGAAAACAGGTGAGTTGACATGAATATTACAGAAAAGCAATTAAATTGAAACACCAATATTAAACAAATCAGAACACCGCGTTCAGACTGCAATTCACGAAATAAAAATAATGGGGCAGAAAAATTGAACGTGTGTTTCACACCGAAAGGGAAACATAGCCAACAAAAAACATTCGCAAAGCGAACAGCCCTTGAACAATTGAAAACCTTTCAGGGTCCTTTAGCCCTTCAACAATTGGAAACCTTTCAGGGTCCTTTAGCCCTTCAACAATTGGAAACCTTTCAGGGTCCTTTAGCCCTTCAACAATTGGAAACCTTTCAGGGTCCTAGAGCCCATCAACAATTGGAAACCTTTCAGGGTCCTTTAGCCCTTCAACGATTGGAAACCTGTCAGGGCTCTTTTAGCCCTTGAACAATTGGAAACCTTTCAGGGTCCTTTAGCCCTTCAACAATTGGAAACCATTCAGGGCCTTTTAGCCCTTCAACAATTGGAAACCTTTCATGGCCTTTTAGCCCTTCAAAAATTGAGGTATGAACTGTTTTCAACATTACAGTAAAACACAGTTTTGGTGGAGCTTTAAGGGGACTCTGCTCATAGAAGCGTGCGCTAACCTGATGATGCTGCGGTAGCGATAGCGATAATGTATGCAGCGAGCAAATGAAGATGCACCATTGTACTGTATTTTGTTCCAAACTACTAACTCTTGATTACCTTCTATTAAGTAGCGAATTATTGCTCAAATATTGCACAAACTTTTCACTTGCACACGCTCTCTCCCGGCCAGGAGAAGTTTCACATAGTTAGGAGTGAAACAGGATGGATTAAACTTTACCTGGTCGTAAATGATCCATAATTTAAAGTACTCTCGGCCCAAGTGCGAATCGAACTTGTTGATGAGAATGGGCAATAACACATACTCACAAATGCACCTAGGTAGAATGTTCTGGAATGTATGTTCCCTTCATATTATATACACTGCGTATGTCTTCTACTTTTAGCAACGTTTCTACGGGATTTTCATCGTGCACAATTAGAACTCATCCAAATTTATGATTTCAATTAATTTCTAAATATCAATTAAGACTCGCTAATTCCGCAACAATAACCTCTCAAAACTATGCCGTATCATTGGTTTAACAACTTAGCACAGATTCATTGTTTACGTGTGGAAGTGAACGTTTTGTGAGTTGACATCTGTTTACGTCTGCTGGCTATTGGAGCAACGATATGCTAACGTACACAAGAATATCTTGATTATATCACTTCAGATGTCTTCTAAAGAACTAATAATAATATAATAATATCGTATGGCCTCGGTTGCCGGGTGCAAGCTTGGTCATTTGACACCCAGAGTGTAGCTTGCATGTGGAATTTCGTTGTTTCTTGAATCACTATGAAAGTCAAGGTTAGATATCTAAGCTCCTTGAACACTATAGCGCTTTCTAGTATAGAAATGAGGAACTTTGTGTTGGCGGAAACTCCCGAGATTAATTTTGCCATTAATAACACGGCCTACTGAATTCAAATGGGTTCCTTGACATGCCAACATCGTATGACATGCATGTCGTATTTTTGCCGCCTTTCAAAAATCACTTACCACGGTCAGGAGCGAACCTGCAATCTTGGGGTTAGTAGACCGACACGCTATCCACTCACCCGCCGAGGCAAGCTCCTAATCAAATACGACACATCAGCTGACGTATTACGTTGAGCGAGATTGTCTCACAACACCAGGCAAGACTAGGCGATGATCAGCGAGAGTTGCCATGGTTACTGCTGCCCTCTTCGCCGAACACGTACCGAAGAATCACGGTGGAACAAACACCACATTATACCTCTAATCGTGTAGCTGTTTCTTAAACTTTTATAAAAGCAAATGAAACTTAGTGAAGAATTGCATTACAAGAAGAAACTACTCACACACTTCTTACTGCAAACATGTACGTTCTTTTTTAACACTCGTCTTAAAGTTCTGACCACTTAGAACAGATTGCTATGGATGTAGCTTTGTAGAAACTCAGGACAGGTAACGGGTAAAGAGAGCTGGATCGCCCGAAGTTTCTAGCTTCGTACTGTTACCAATCTCGCAGCATTATTTCCAGTTTACATTGTACAGTTGCCTGTTATATCTCTCACGTTGTGAACCCGTTGCCTTCCCTTTAAAAACTGCTAGTCCGTTCCATGTGCCATTTACTAAGCTCTTTGACAAAAACATACACAAATCCCTAGCTGCACAGTAGCTGTTTTATCAACGGTCTAACGTATGAATTCTCCGCAATGGCAGGCGAAAATTAATCCACCGGGAACGCCATTTCACTGAGGCACGGAATAACTTTACTCCAGCCTGGGTAAAAACTTGTGTTCCAGTGACATACATGCGCACAACAGTAGCAACTCTGATGACATACAGAGGATACAGTAATACTAATATACAATATATACTAGTAATAAATATCTAGTAACATCCACTATTCGTGATCACTAAAAGTCACAGTTGAATGTACAGAGAAGTAATCCACTCCACTGCATCATCACTTGCATTCTGCAGGTCCTCACATCCTCCCTTGAAGGACCGTGAAGGGCAGTCTGACACAATATGATGGATTGTCTGCACTGCATCGTCACAATGATACTGAGGGCTAGACATTTTCCCGCATTAGTGGAGCCAAAAGTTACATCTTCCGTGACCGGTCCGCACTCTGTTCAGTAAAGTCCATATCCTTCTTGGAAGATTGAAACCAGGAGGTTTGCTGCAGGCAACGGTGATCAATCCTAGCTCATCAGGGTTTGACGTAGTCCAATCTTCTCGCCAAATTTCGTCCATATTGAACTTTGATTCAACAAGTATCTTGCCTAGTTGCCATGACGGATGTAGAGATGATTAGGAACAGGTTAACTAGTATTTCCTTAATAACAATAAAGCTCCTTACTTGGAAAAAATATCCACCAGACTCTAGAAAAATATTTTTCTCCACTTTTCCGGAGCGTTTTCCTGGTGAACTGCCAAGTTAAGGCTTTTTCTGAAGTCCACTCAGCAAGCGTGTTATGTTCAACTCGGTCCAGTAGAAAGTTACTCTAGTTTTAGAGGTAATTTCTTCATTTCCTTTATTTTTTTTCAGTCAGTGAACACAGTATCGAACTACAGAGGAGTGCAAATTACTGGAACCAAATAAAGAATTTATCAGTCACAATTTTTTATTGAAAATGATTTTATTGACCATCTGCTGGCAGCTTTTATTAACTTACTCAGTAATAATTTCTCCCCTGTGGACTTACACTTTTTCCCATCAGGAATTGTGTCTGGAAACTTTCAGAATTGGGTATTGCGAGGAATACCTGAGCTGGGTCCGTTTTCTATATTTTCATTGACTTTGGAATGTACCCTCTAAGTCAGGTGATTTCAATCCATAGTTCATGAATCTTTGAATAATATAAAGCGGATCATCAGTGAAAAGACCCCAAAACCCTCAGCTCTAAATTCACAAGAAAAGTAGAGCGAAGTAATCGAACCAAAAACATGTGGCATTTAGCAGTAGCAAGGCTCCTCTGTTAGTGGAAATTCTAAAAATTCATTTCACTTCGAGTATATTAAATGAAAATTTAATTAAGACTCTTGGTTAAACATTGGAATTAATTTCACCGCCTTGCAAACATATTTAGTGCATTAAACCGGGAAAAGTAAAAATACAATTTTGGAAAACTAACGCCGAGTCTAATAATTTGCACACCTCTGTAAATTGGGCGGGGAATGCACACATACCAAGCTGGAAAAAGAACATCGAAAGATGATATGTTTCGTCTGTTATGCGAACATCATCAGAACTTGATCACTTAAACACCTACGTTCAACAGTCCCGCGGCGTAGAAGTGTCGCAGCTGCAGCAAGTCCGGAGATCTCAAATTCAACTCCCGGCGCTGACTGCGATTCTTTCCCGGGGATATCCTCGCTCCCTCCAGGGAAATGCTGGGATAGTCCAAGTCCCGGAGCACCTACCTCATCCCTGTACAGTCATCACATAAATACACCCAACTACACGGTGCTGATGACCAAGCACTTCAAATAAATTAGCAACAACAATAAATAATGTGACGTAGTTGGTAGCATGCTGAGCTTCTACGCCCAAGGTCGTGGGTTCAAACCCGGCCCAAGTCGTCGGATTTTTAAGAGCGTTAAAATCCCCACTAACTAAACTTGTGTGAGGATAAATTATAGGTTAGATTTGAATAACGCTCTTAGGTTCCAACGTTATTCGCCAGGAGCCGACTGCGGTGGCATCTACGAATAGTAACCAAGTTCAGAACTGGTTGCGCTTGACAGTGGCGTTTGGTAGCAAAACTAGGAACTACTTGAAAATTGAATGTCTGATGTCCGTATTTGAATTTTAACAAGAAGTTCCGTGAAGAACTATACAGCCTACTTTTCATGCCAATGATTATTCTACAGAATATGAACCTATCTAGAATAATGACAAAATTAAGTTGGTAATATCGAAATATCAAATTAGTTCAAAATATACCTGGTATAATGTAGCCTAATAGAGCACTACAGTTGGCAGCCCTGGTGACTGAACATATTCTTAGTTCCATTTCTTAAGGTACGGAATACAAAATTAGGTTGAAGTCCAATCGACGTTACATGCAGTTAGACACGGGATATATCAGCACGCGTAAAAGCATGTTGCCAACAATACCATGCGTGTGCTGGTCAGAAATAATCTGAAATATTATGATATCTTGTTGTGCCAATTTTGGATGAAATCCATTTGTTAGTATAGAAGTTACATGTATTTTAAAATTGGACATATCAGCAGGCTTAGAATCATGTTGGCAGCACTGCCTTGTATTAATTGCTCCAAATTAATCTAGAATGTCAGGTGCTATACGTGTGCAAAGTATAGAGCTGTTGGCTTGCATACTTTCTGATATATTGATATTAGGGTAAAAAATATGGACAGCATTTATTAACAGTTGGCAGCCCTGATTGATCTTAACAATACTTACAGTCATATCTGTTATGGTACACATAGCACATACGAAATTTGGTTGAAATCCAACTGATAGTATAGAAGTTACATGTATTTAAAAATTGGTACTATCAGCAGGCTTATAATCATGTTGGAAGAACTGACGTATATACGTTACTCCAAATTAATCTAAAATGTCAGAATATACGTGTGCATAGTTTAAAGCTGTTGGCTTGCGTACTTTCTGATATATTGGTACGTGGATAAAAAATAGAGAGAGCAATTATTAACAGTTGGCAGTCCTGGTGGCTCTTAAGAATACGCTCAATCATATCTGTTTATGTACAGATATTACATACAAAATTTGGTTGAAATCCAATTGATAGTGTAGAAGTTATATGCATTTAAACATTGGACTTATCAGAAGGCTTAACATTATTTTGGCAACACTGTCATTGTTGGACTCCTGGAAATTAAACTGAAATAGTATTATCTGCATGTGTACCAATTTTGGAATAGCTCCCATGCATACCTTGCGAGATATCCAACATGGAGCTCAAAATTCTAGTGCGTTTTTTCAGCAGTTGGTAGCACTGACATCATTTTCAAATATGGACGTGAGATATTCCGGTGCACATCTTTACTCATACTAAATTTGGTTTTGATTGCTACAGCCGTTTAGGAGTTGATAGGGGGGGGGACGACACACACACAGCCAGCCAGCCAGACAGACAGACAGACAGACAGACACACATTTTCCCGAATCGATCTCATAAGTCTACTTTTTCCTCATTTTTCAAAATGTGAAAAGTAGGCTAAAAAACAGATAACACACACTAATACAGCCATCACAATTAACACCGGTTATCAGACAGATTCTACACACACCCAGAGTACACGGGGCTACATGACCGAGTTGTTGCAGCCCCTAAACTGAGGAACCAACCAACCAACAGCAATAAAAAATATGCGTGTTACGTAATGGCACTGTATGTGAATGAGGAGTGGGAACCGATGTGTTAACTTGGGAAGGATGTTCCAAATTGTGAATCAATCAAGGCATTAGCAAGCCAGACAAGGTCAATCCACTGAGGACTGCGGTGTCTTCAGTAATCAGACAAGTAGTTCACTTCAATGAATGGAGGTAACAATAGTGCTAACAAATAGTGGTATTAAATAATAATAATAATAATAATAATAATAATAATAATAATAATACGCATCAGAAACCACAAGCACAGGGAATGGCCAAAATTATAGACATTGAAAAACAAGCAGGAAAACTCTAGATAATTTCTGGCAGAAAAGACCCACAGATAATTATACAGAAATACTGAAACTATCGCGACACTCATCAGAAAACGCTGAGTTAAGTTCTTTACACATATCACCAAAATAAATGACACCAGACAGACTAAAATAATATTCAACATATTTCTACGTCCAAATTTAGTACTTCTTGGTACAAAGAAACTATGGAAGACTTACAACAATTACATATCATCATAGAAGCCATTCACAACCGCAGCATTTTGTAGAGAAAAATCAGAATCCAGAAATTTGAATTTAGATAACAATCCAAAAGAAATAGGCGTCAATGGACAGATGAAGAGAAGAAGGCGCACAGTGAACGGATGAAAGGTTTTTGGGAAGATAAAAAGAAGAAAAGAGCGTCCACCAAAAGCTAAATTATTGTGTTTTAGCGCTCTCGTTAAAGGCAATGTACACAAATAATATTAATAATAGTAATAATAATAATAATAATAATAATAGGGGCAGATGCCCTCGTAATTCCACCCCTTAAAACAACAATAACTAATAATAATAATAATAATAATAAGTAATAATAATACTGGATGAAAATGAAATAACAGGAGCTTTATCAGCGTTCGAGGAAAATCTCAGACACATTCAGGAAAGAAGTTTGAAAATTTTGGGCATATTCTCAGAATGAGTGAAGGCCGCCGTGGCTCAGGTGGCAGCACGCCGGCCTCTCACCGCTGGGTCCGTGGTTCAAATCCCAGTCACTCCATGTGAGATTTGTGCTGGACAAAGCGGAGGCAGACAGGTTTTTCTCCGGGTACTCCGGTTTACCATGTCAACATTTCATTCCTGTAACACTCTCCACTATTATTTCATTTCAAGCGTCATTCATTTAATCATTGCCCCAGGGGAGTGCGCCAGGCCTCGGCAGCCGGCACAGTTCATATCCTCGCTGCTAGATGGGGGCTTCATTCATTCCATTCCCGACCGACTGTAAACAGGCTGTGGATTTTCATATTGTCAGAATGAGTGATCAAAGGCTGACTAAGAGAATTATAAATCTCACTGTCTCAATGAGAGCTAAAGCTCTACCCACAATGCGCTGTCGGCAGACGGCAGACTGTAGTTGAAGGCTGACCCGTGCTCTCTTATGGCGTCATTCACAATGTGAAGTTGCTTGTTGGTAATAGATAGTTGACAATCGACAGCGTGTAGTCGGCTGTCGCCAATTTTATCTTCGACAGCCAACTGCATATTTGAGAGCCAATGAGAAAAGATCACAAGAAGGCGTCACTTTGTCGTCATCAGCTGTGTAGTTGACTAGTTGTATTCGCGGTATATTCTTCGCATAATTACAGTATATAAATAAAAATATGATGACTGGGATAGAAGATATATTAATTGATCTTGTGAGGGAACGCCTTTGGATGTATGACATGAGTGAGCCCAAGTATCTAAAAGGAAACTGTTCATTGATTATAATGTTTTCCTTTGTAGCAAATGTAATGCAGCGGAAGGTAACTCTGAATAAGAGCTCATCGTACGAAAACTTTTTCTAAAGTAGGGCCTACCGGTACTGAAATTAGCCAAAATAATTTTCAATGACGAAAAATAAATTAGGAAATGATGTAGTAATAGATTGAACGTGTTGGGAGCCCTCGGGCGTTCAATCAAAAATGGCCAGCTACACAAAAACAATTCTGTTCAAAAAACCAGTAGGCCTAATTCAGAGTTGGATTTGTTATTAAATATTTACAAGAGGGGATACTGGATGTACGAGTATTTTTCCTCAATTTTAACAATGCTGTACCAGTTAGCAGCAATAAAATTAAACCGTACCGCTCCAAGTCATGCGTCCATGCAAATTTTAGGTTAGGTTGTTGACAATGACAACCTTCTCAAGGAATAAATGAAAGTCAAGTTATTATTTACTCTTAGCATTTTAACGACTGCGCATTGTGGGTGGCTATGTTGTGAATTACCGACTTCTGACTTCATCTGCCGTTTACCGTCTGCCCACTACCGTCTACCGACAGCGCATTGTGAGTAGACCTTTATTTATTTATTTATTTATGTCTTTTGCAGTGGCGAAGTTAGGGCTCGTGGCCCTCTCTTACACTTTAGGACAACTGGCTGCTTGAAGTTGAACAAGACGTTCAGGAAATAGACTTCTCAAGTGATACTGTACTGGACAATCATCAGACCACCCAAACAGTACATCCTAAAGAACCTGGACGGAGGAGCGCAGAAAGAAGAGGGAATATGACATCGTGCGAAGAAGACAAGAAAGCAAGATGAGCTCGATCGCTTCAATGGCGCTTCATAGACGGGCATAAAAGTAATAAACACATTAATAATATGCTTCCATAAATTAACATTTCAATATGAATTGGCACACACAAGTTGATCTCAAATTATAAAAGCCGCCTTGTGAAACACTAATAAGTTTAATAATTAAATTAAAACGTGCATGTTTCGGTATACACTGATACCCTCGTCAGCGTGGATTAAATAAATAAAAAAGATTCTTAAAAACTATGTTAACAAATACCAAAGAGAAAATGGGTATACTTGCAATAACATTAGAATTTAAATAAATGAAACGTCACAAGTACTTTTTAGAAAATGCATAAAAGAAACAAGATTAAAGTTATTAGTGAATCGGACGTCGCTGCTGAGTGCATGGGATGCTGCTTCCAGCCAGGTATAGTGATATTGAACAAAGCATAAAATTTTGAAAAGATGAAGTCATATTCTTAAATGGTTAATGTCCCTGCATTTTATATATCAGTTGAATATATTCTGTAATTTTAAATTACAAAAGCCGATAAGTCTAATAATTGCCTTGTCGAATACATAGAATACGATGTGGTGGACTGTATAAAGAAATATATTTTATAATGTACTAGCAGGTACCCGCGGCTTCGCACGCGTCATAGTCCTTTCATATTGTTATTCAATGAAATGCAGGTTTAACCCCGTTCACACCACTTTAGAACATGAATATCCAAAATTCCCTCCTTAGTAGATGTTTTCGACACCCAACAAACATTTCCCCAAAATATCATTCTTCTAACTTTAATAGTTTTGGTTGGTCGATGAGAGTGAATATCCAAAAATCCTTCTTTAGTGGACGTTTTTCTTCCAGAATTTCACCCCTCCCCATGGGCCCCTTAAATTGGATCTATGAAAAACGGTCGAACCCCTATTTATTTAATTATTTATTTATTTACTTATTATTAAGCTGATTGTTTTCCTCTGAGTTTCAAACTCTGTTTTCCTCTGAGTTTCAAACTCCTCGCCTATGTCGATTAAGAGATGCACGCTCCGTTAGGAATCCTTCAACCCCCAATTTTCACTCCTTTCACCTCATAATATACACCATATCGATAAAACATTAGACATATGTTTGCTTATTTTTATTAATTAATTTATATGCCGAATATCACATCCCGAAATGAAACAACTCGTGAGATATTGTTAATCAATGAAATGCAAGTTTTACCCCCTTAAAACCCTTTCAGAACATGAATATCCAAAAATCCATCCTTACTGGACGTTTTCGACATACAACGATCATATCCCCCAAATATTTTAAGTTTCTAACTGCAATAGGTTTGGCTTGGGAATGATGAGTGAATATCCAAAAATCCTTCCTTAGTGGACTTCCTTCCCCCAGAATTTCACCCTTCCTCATGGGCCCCTTAAATTGGATTTATGAAACAACGGTCGACCACCTATTCACATATTTTTCAGGCTGACTTTCCCCCCTGAGTTTCGTACTTTATGCCTCTGTCTTTTAAGAGATACTTGCTCCGTTAGGATTCCTGCAACCCCCACTTGTCACTCTACACCTCATAATATACACTACATCGAAAAACACTCAGACATGTGTCTTCTTATTCTTAATGATGAGTAGTAGTGGAGTAGTGATGGTTCTGCTTCACTTGACGCCGCTGTGCCCAACAAACCAACATGGCCGCCGCGCGAAGTTGAAACATTTAAATAGACTTTTCTCTCGAACCCATGGTCGGAGTTTCACGAATGAGGTGTCATAGGACTCGGGCTGACGTCTTTTTTGCTATGGACCACTCGTTATTTTTTGTTTTTTTTTTGTTTTCGAAAATAGGCGATAGTTTGAAAACCAAACAGGATAGAACGTTGTGCCATGGCTCAAACGAATGGTCTTTATGACCTTTATTTTCTATAGTAAAACTTTTTTAATTTTTATATTTTTTTGAAAAAACTCGAATTTTGAAAATTCTATATTTCGGAAACTAGGAACTCTACAAAAAAAATTGTTTGACGTAAATCAATGGTCCCTACCCCCTCTACCCCCAAAATAAATTTCAAGTATCTAGGATGAAAACCTGTAGGTAGTAGTGGGATGAGGAGAGAGCTGCTTCCAAAAGCAAGTTGTGAGCCCCTACGACCTTGGAATGGAAGGAGCCACGCTAGGAAGGCGTGCTTGGATTCGTTTTTTTCGTCTCGTCGTGCTCTTTACGGGAATGTAGGTGTCGAAAAGGTGAAATGCTGGAAACACGGTTTTTTGGGGGGGAAAAACATGATTTTAAACTTTTTGCTATATCTCGCGAACCAATCATGCTAGAGGCATGCACGACGGGTCCAAGGACTCGGAGTGACGTCATCTTTGCTATGGACCACTCGTTATAATTTTAAAAAATTTGGGAAACGCGATTTTGGGGTAAACACGTGTTTTTTGTGATTTTTGCCGATATCTCACGAACCAATAACGCTAGAGACGTGTACGAGGTGTCCTAGGACTCGGGCTAACGCCCCCTTTCAAATGTGGTAGATATTTTTTTCCAAAAATAATTCACAAAGGGCCTAACGCCATACATGTTGAAAAAACGTTTTCTTTTTCTTTACCTGTTTATAAAGTCCATGAAGCGTGGTGGTTGAGAGAGACGATACGGCTGGGTGTGTGTGTGTTTCAACGAACCTGTTGCTGACCAAGGTGGCTGTGTTCAATAGATCAATCGATATTTCGACGGGTCGGTGTATGACAGAGCGAGGGTACGTTTTTTCACACCTTTTACCTTTAACGTGTAAACGGTGATGAGAACTTGGTTCTATGTTGGTCGAAGCGAGTACAGAAAACAAACTTGCCGAGGAGCAGGAGGTGAATGTCATTTGAACTTATTGGATGGCGTTGATCTGACTTGACAACAGGTGCAATGGAAAATGACCATGACGCTTCAAAGTGAAATAATCTGACCATCGTGGTGGCAGGGGAATGCGAAAGACATGTGAACACATGTGTGAAACCACATGCACGCCAAACAAGTGACATCCTGTCTTGCTTCGTACGTGACAAAATACAAGTTCATGTGAAATTTGATCTTCCACAGGTGTTCGCTTGGGACGTTAGCTGTCCACGTGCATGATAACTGTTAACAAGTTACATCCTGTCTTGCTTCGTACGTGACAAAATGCAAGTTGACGTGAAATTTGATTCGCCACAGGTGTTCACTTTGGGCGTTAGCTGTCCACGTGACCGATAACAGAATGTTCAAAGCGTGGGAAAAAATTATTATACATGCAACGTAGCATATATAAAGACATGTCGTTATCATTTCCACTCTCACTTGGGTGGACTACCTTTGAACACACTGCGTTGCATGAAACCCCTGGTCTTGTTTAACAGTTTTGGTGTTGGTGGAAAATACTTAACCTTGTTGTGGGGTAGGTATTTATTTATATATTTATTCATTTATACATTTATTGATTAATATATATATATATATTTACAAGCAATTATTTATTGATTAGGTAATTAATGATTTTATTTATTTGTTTGCAGATAACCGGCATACCTTACATGTCTGAGGGAGAAGAAACCATTGCACTTTTGAGCCCACTAGAAGGGAAGAGTAACAAGTCACTGCAAGTAAAGGTGAGATGATTTTTTTTAAACTAACTTGTTTCATTTTTTGTTTTATGTTTTATTTTATGAAATGTATGTATTAACCTGAATTTAGGTATTTATAGCGGTTTATTTTATTTATTTTTAGAAACTTGGAAAGAATAGCCTTACCGCCGTAGCAGTCGCTGAAAAAAACCAGAAACGCACTAAAGCGAAACCACTGCCAAAGAGTGAACTGTTTAAAACTCAGGTAAGTCCAACTTAAAAATGCTATTCCATTTTACCACTACTGAAAACTCGTAGACAAAAAAAATTCATTACCTGTACATGACTGGGACAATGATTGCTTTCTTGATTAATGGCTATGTTGTTGTTGTTGACTGGGAAAAGTACAAGGCCATGTTGGATTTTCTAAAAATAAAAATAATAAATTTAATTTATGGGTGGTTCCCTATGGACTCAACGAATATCCACAGGTTTGAACATGATAATGTGAACAAAATGACATGACTTTCATTTTTGTTTATATATTGGTTAAAGGGAGGGTGGGGGAATGTAAATGACTGTAGCTTTATAAAAAAGAAAATAAGTACATGGGTTACTGTTAGTGCCAACATACAGTTTATTTTTAATGGTGTTTTGATATATTAATGCCAATTAACGTTAACGTTTTATTTACAAGTATTGATTGATTGCTTGATTGATTGATTGAATGATTGATTGAGTGATGGGTTATTTTGTTTGCTTTTAGGTGTCGTCATGTGCCATTAACGTAATGAACAGACAGTGAACAAACATGCATTATGCTTTAAAGTACTCTGTGCTCTTGTGCAATGTTAATAACTTACAATAAGAAAAAGTTTTATTATAACACATGGCGTTAGTACCAAATACAACAAGTGAGCAAGTTGGTTTACCACGTGGGTTAAATTTAAAATCAGAACATGATCGATGGTTAACATTTAAATCCTGGCCTGTAGGCTTTTTGTCGACGCATGAACTTGCAAAAGCCGGGGTTTTTTTACTTGAACCGAGAAGATGTGGTGCGCTGTGTGTTTTGTCGTATTGAACTTTCACACTGGGAAGAAGGGGATGATCCCTTTAGAGACCATTTGCGATGGTCTCCTCACTGTCCTTACATGCTTGGAAAGCAAGTGGGTAACCTACCCGTGCATTCATTTTACCGAACCACAAGGCCGTTGGCCGCTACTTACGTTGCTGAATCACAAATAAATAATAATAATGATGTATTACCAGCCAACGGTAGTGTCGATATATGTGGTCCATATGCCATAGACAGTGTTGAATTGGCGTGTGCTTTTGAAAAATTGGGAGTTTGCAAGACTAAAGCACTAGCACACTCAGAGTACAGCTCTGTTGAAAAACGTTTCGAATCTTATAAAAATGTTTGGCCATTAATATTAAAACACCTTACCAAACAGCTAAGTGAAGCTGGATTTTTTTATACTGGTGAAGGGGATAAAACAATATGTTTTTATTGTGGATTTGCTTTAAAGGATTGGCAAATGACTGATGACCCTTTTGTGCAACACGCTCGTTGGTTACCAAACTGTAAATACATGGTGTTGCTTAAAGGTCAGGAATTTGTGAACACTATTCGTAAAGAAAAAGTGATTGCAGCACAAGACATAAAAGTGCCTTTAGAGTTAGAGCACGCGGAGCAAATACATAAGGCTGAAAGAAAAGACTTGTCTCACGAACAGATACAAAAGTGTGACCAACAATTATGTAAAATTTGTTATCAAGATGAACTAGGTGTTGTATTTATACCCTGTGGACACATGATAGCCTGTGTCAAGTGTGCATTAGAACTTAACACTTGTGCTATATGCAGAAAAGTAGTATCTGCTACAGTTAGGGCATTTCTTGCATAACTAGTATAATTTATTCGCCATGCATAGTGCAAAAACCCTAATTGCACAATATTATTAAAGCTGTTTTAGAGTGTAATAGATATGCTTTTGTTTTGTTTATAGACTACTACAATGAATGTTTTGAATGCTGTGGGACAATCATGTGGCTTAGAGACAAAGAAGCTCAGCGAATTGCCAACGCATATTCCATTCCGCATTATCAAGATTCGGAAATTGAAAACAGCATATGGTGATCGTGTACTTTGTGTATGTGAAAACTTTGAGACATTTCTGCCTATACGGTTTAATGATATGTCGGAGAGTGTTTATGATGAAGTCAATAATGCTGTGCACTTAATTTATGAAGGTTTTAAAAACAATAGGTGCATGGTTCGTTTTAATTAAATAAATTTAAAAAAAATATGAAATAATAATGGAAAATATAAGTAATGACAATATACTGAAAAAGAAAGAAAATATGTGTATAGAATAGTAATGTTTTAGTGTTTAGTGTTGTCTTTAAAAATATTATGAAGAAACAATAAAAACAAGAAATTATATAAAGTTTGTAAATAAATGCAAAATCATGTTACAATGTTGTTTTATTTTATACTAAGTTAGTATATTTAACATTGCAGAGTATACATGATTATGACAATAAATGCACACTGAATACAAGCCTTTCTCACTTTACAATAGTCTGTTATAGTTTTAAACACAAGGCTTGTTGTAGATTATTTTATAGCAATGTCCATTCAACGTTGTTTTCGAAAAGTGGGAAGCCGCAATGGTTGTATAGGCATAAAAACCTTATTGTTATTACTATTTAGTCACTTTGATCCCCTTGCATATCAAGAGCACATGACCTAGATGTTTCACTCTTTAAAACGACAACAACAACACTACCTCTTGCATAGTTTGTGATGTTGATGGCTCTTGCGACGTGGAAGATGGATTAAAAATAACTTTTAGAACTGGGGTTAAACGTTGCTCATTAAACAATGCACTATTTTGAGTAGCAATATGGTTTTCTTGATTTTTTGTCGACGGCAACTGTGTTTCATGCAGCACACTACATTGATGATCACCGACACTTAAAACCTCACTATTTTTACTTTTTTAGGTCACCACGACAATGTTTGGAACGTTGCTTTGAACAACGCAAGGATAAAGGAAATTTAACAACGTGAAATTCAGGCCCGGTGCCGTTTCACAAACAAATTGCATAAAGCAACAAACGCGTTCCACAGGGACCAGTCAAAAATGACTCCATTCGAAAAGGGCCCGTCCAAAAGGGACTAGTCAACAGGGGACCAGTCGAAAGGGACAAATCAACAGGGATCAATGAAAAGGGGAAAGCGCGTCATGTAAGTCGTTGCGCGCCGCCGCCGTGGGAACATAGGTGTTTATCAGCAGTCTCCGGCAATGTTCGGGAGAGTAACCTTGAAAAGTAGCTGAAACTCGGTAGTCGAAAGCATAGCTTGACCCGTTTCTTACCTATATAACAAGGTTAGGTTAGGTAAATTTAGGTTATGTTAGGTGAGCTGAGGTTAAGTCTTAAAATATTCCCTCTCTTATGTGTTCAAAGTCGATTCACCCTGAACAGTCAGCCAAAACTTTAAATATGTATATATCATTACATAAAGAATTAAAGCAAACTTAATTAATTATGAATGGCGTTTTTTTGTTACTGTTCAATGTAGACAGAATATATGCATTAAATGATAGACGCAACACAAAATGTTTTGATTGTTGACTTGTGTTATTGATAAATTGGTTTAATGTTAGGGGCAGTGCACACTTTGCATGTCGATAATTTATATAGGCTAGAAGGATGGTGTTGCAAACTTCTGATGTGTATTTCCAAATTTCCTGCATAGTCTATTTCATAGAATTTTCCTGTAACTTAAAAGTTCATGCTGATTTTGTCTTAGTGTGTTTGACATTGTAACTACAATGGTTGATTGGATATTCTTTGTCAACTTTCAAATCATGTAATTCATGTCAGATATGTTGGAAGTTTTGTTCATGTGTAAAGCTATCAAGTACCGATACCTAATTGGTTACACAACTGTTTCATAATGAAAATCTTGATCTCTGATTCATTGGAGAACTGTTTACGCTTGTCTAAACCAAGACTAACTGACTACTCACTGCTAAGGATTAGAAATTACATTTACTCAAATCACATTGTGGTAAAAAAGATCATGACTACTATAAACTGCTACCAATCTTCCACCACTTTGCTAACACTTTTCTACCATTTGACTCTCACTTTTGCTCTTACTTTAAACTGCACGTACTACAAACAATCATTTTTATTATCGAGTTAACTTAACTAGAGATTAGTTTATGCTTAACAGTTGACATGGAAGTATCAACGACTAGCTATGGTAAGCCATGTGCTTACTATAAAGGATATGCATATATTGTAAAAAGAACTAATAAAAATGGAACTGTTGGAAACAACGATCTAAAAAGTGTCGAGGAATGATTAAGACAAAAGGCTCCAACATACTTTTTTCAATCGATCATCATTGTAAATCTCAAAATAATACTCATTTAAATGGACAAAATACTCTAACCAAGGTAAAAAAAGCAAGACCAATAAAAAATAGTGTGGCTCAAGATAGTGCTTTGTTTGTTAAAGAGCATTTATTATCTCCTGAAAAAGACATGTTAGGACAGTCGTTAACGTCTAAGAAACCTCTAACACTATCAAAGACAACACAAACTATGCCAAAGGTTGTTGCATTGCAAGATGAACAAAAAGGATTAGATAGTAATAGTGATGATGATTATATGGATGATAATTATATTGATGATGATAACCATGATGATGATGATGAAGATGATGATAATGGTTTACACCCAAAAAAATCATTTGTTAAATTTGTTTACTGGAACAATCCCAGTAAGCTAATCCAGCGGCTTCAGTACTTGCATACCTGTAAACAGGCTGGTCATACTAAATATGAGGAAGAACTTTTGGATATAGAAAATGAGCTTCGTAATGCTAAAATTATAGTGTAATGAATCCATGTAACCGCTTAAACTATTTCTTAACAATACATGTAATATTTTCTACCACTTTGCTACCAATTTGCTACCACTTTTCTAGTTTGCTACCACTTTTCTACTACTTTTCTGCCACTTTTCTACCACTTTCCTAGTTTGCTACCACTTTTCTATCACTTTGCTACCACTTTGCTACCACTTTTCTACTACTTTTCTGCCACTTTTCTACCACTTTTCTACCACTTTGCTACCACTTTCCTACCACTATGTTACCAATTGTCTACCACTTTGCTACCGCGTTTCTACCACTTTTCTATCACTTTAAACTGTACATATTAAATATAAAAGCCAACGCTAAATAATTCTATTACCAGAACAGAGATAACCTTTGTAGTGTGCAAATCATACTAACAGGTTAGTTACTACTTTGGAACTTACTACAACTAACCGAGGTAAACAACGTGTACTCTATAAAGGCTACTCTTATAACTATAGACGACAAAATGTAAAAGGAATAATATTCTGTCAATGCTCAAAACAGAGGTCAACAAAATGTCGAGGCAATATGTAAAGTAGAAATGGTGTGGTTTTAAGTGTGAGTGATCATCAATGTAGTGCTCCAGACAAAACACTAATGGTGTTGACAAAAAATCATCAGAATGCTAAAAAGTTAGTACAAGAGAAAGATGTTGCTACTCAAAATAGTGCATTGTTTGTTGAGCAACGTTTAACCCCTGTTGTAAAAGTTATGTTGTATCCATCTTCCACGCCTCAAGAGTCATCAACATCACATACTATGCAAGAAGTAGTGTTGTTGTTGTTTTAAGGGGCTGAACTACGAAGTCATCTGTCCTTGATATGCAAGTGGATCGAAAAGGACTAGATAGTTATAGACCAAAGAGAGTTGTAGTTTGCATATAACTATTGTACAAGTACTTACATTAAATAAATAAAAATAGTGTATGGGTATTGTCTGTTTTTTCTTAATTGCTATCCCTATGTCCCACTATTAATGCAATTGTTAACCATCAACAGTCTCTGAATGTGTTCGCAAAGAGAGTGACCTTAAACAATACACTCTATCTATGGTTTGTGTACCGAGTACACAATAATACAGTGTGGTCAAGCCATGTTGAGGCAATAGTTATATCAGGTAAGGGATTCGAACCCTTGCTTTCTTGTACAGAAAATTTGAACTTAAGTCAAACACCATAACCACTCGGTCAACCTGACAGTTACTAATTTAATTATTTTTGTGGACTTGAGTGTTTATAAAACTTTTTCCAGTATACATTGACTAAACCACTTGTTTGTTTTGAAATATAGATTTTGTTTTGTTTGACCATAACATTGCAGTTATGAGTCTTGTGAACTGGGTGTTTAATATAGGGTTAAAGGCATTTTAAAATAATTTTAGAAAAGCTCTTAGGTATCGTGTCATGGGTTTTAGTAATGCATTACTGTTCGTTGACTAACATTTACCGTTACACAACATTATTTTGGTGAGCTCTACATGTTGTTGTTTGAGTCTTTAGTCGTTTGACTGGTTTGCTGCAGATCTCCATGCCTCCCTCCCCCGAGCGAAACGTCTCATCTCTATATAGCTACCACACCCTACATTCAAGGCTATCTGTTTAACATATTATAACCTTGGATCTCCCCTACAAGCTCTTGGGTTCAATTCCTAGATTTAGCACAAACTTTTAAAAGCGGTATGACAACTAAAACTAGTCGACTCAGTCTCGGGTGGTCCAAATAAGTAGAGAGGGTTTGATTCACACCTCAAACATAGAGCACCATGTTCTTTTTTTTTTTTTTAATAATGATAGCCATTTGTTCAATTTCACATTTCACACATTGCAATTTGTCAATTTTCCCATTTGCATTTTTTTTAAATGACAGTTTGATGTTTTTCAATTTCATGATATGGAAACATGGATTTTCCATTTTCATATTTACACATTTGTCAATTTCCCATTTGCATATATTTTCTTAAATGTCCGTTTAAGGTTTTTAAATTTTGTCTATATGGAAACATGGATTTTCCATTTTGCTGTTTACAAATTTTTTATATATTTATTTTGTGTATGTTGAAAAAAATCGATATTTCCAAAACAAGATTTTTTTATTTTTCATTTTATGTTTTTGTAAATGATCTTAATGTGAGTGCTTGACCATGGATTTTCCATTTTGCTGTTTACAAATTTTTTATATATTTATTTTGTGTATGTTGAAAAACGATATTTCCAAAACAAGATTTTTATTTTTCATTTTATGATTTTGTAAATGATCTTAATGTGAGTGCTTGACCATGGCAATAATACAGTCTATCTATGTGTTAGCGGAACCATAGAGTCTTATTACTACTGCAAGTAAGAATGTTTTACAAAATAACGGCTATCTACCACTGCATTTGAAAAACAAAACTATTAAAAAAAAAATACTATTTACCATTCATTCATATAAAAGTGTTAATTCTCCCTCTCCCCACCCTACCTCATCGTATTTTCTCTGGTCAAACAATCAATGCTACCCATACATACACAAGCTTTCTATATCTCTCTCTCTCTCTATATATGTTTTCTCTGCTCCACAAGATAAAAATTATGGTTGCTGGATTGTATCCTGCACTGTTTATGCGACATACCATTGCCAGTTCATAAAACCGTTAGGTAGTTCTCTACACATAGCGATTTTACCACTGCTCTACCTACGCCTTTTGCTTGTTTGGCTTTCTTATAGGCTAGTATGCGATAGGCAGCATTAACGGTATATCAAACCCAGTCCACCTTTGTATTTGCAATCTAAGTAATAATTTGAAAAGAGACAAGTGTAATCAGTTTTAAACATTATCTCTGCTTTTTTGTTTGTTTGTTTGTTTGTTTGTTTGTTTGTTTGTTTATGACATGTATATTAACCTAAAATCAAACCCTAGTCTACCTTAGTGAAAGGCTAACAGTTTAACCACTGCGTCACCATACCCTTCTTTCTTAGTTTGATTCATTCTAGGCATTAGAGCTAGAAATCGTGTTACGAACTCCAGTGCAAGAGGCACATGTGCTCACCACTATAGCATGTAATGGTTAGCTGGTAATATTAGACAAACGAAAAAGATTGTATTTATGTTAGCCAAGCATTTCTGTCATTTGCCTACTGTGTGAGCACTGCCAGCAAGACAGTTTAGTTTAGAACAAGCGTGTGTGTGTGTGTGTGTGTGTGTGTGTGTGTGTATAGATTATTAGCCTCAAGTATTTAAAGCTTGTTGTGTGTAGCGACCATCTTTCTCAGTAACCTCTGAGTAAGTTTTAAAAGTTAACTCATAAAAACAGCATAGAATAGTTGTGTGTGTGTGTGTGGTTCATGTACTTGGGAATATGCATTAGCTCCATGCGCTAGCTTTACCTTACCCTCTAGAGGTAGAGCGTTATCCCTTTCTTTGGACATTGCCAATGACAGCATTCCCCCACAAGTTTTACACTTAAGCCCTTGGCTTGTTCTTGATTAGGTTTGGTTTGCTTTAGGCTTGGTTTGGTTCAGTTGGGTTTGATTCGACTTGGTTCAGTTTAGTTTAATGTAGTCACCATTTTTTAATTTTTAGCTACACTCTTTAACCAATTAATTAATGATAGTCTACTCTTAATTCTTGAATCGATAAATTGAAATTTGTGTGCACCGTTTGTCAATCCATGCCTACAACCTATACTCCCTATGTACTACAGTCAGATCTGAAAACAAGTTCCAATGGTCAAAGACGTGTCAGTCACCATACATATATCCTACAATAATTCTTTCTTTACCTAGCTAGATTTCGTCACTCACAGTAAACATCTTACATTATAGATTTGCAATATATTAAGAAAAGCAAAAGTCCATGATCTTGTTGTTTTGGGTCTTTTTTGGGGAAATTCATAAGCCATAAAAAGAATGACATCATGTCAAGTTCTGAGTGGATCTTGTATGTCAAAATCCCATTATCGGTTTATAAAATCTCAAGGCCATGCCCTAGCAGTTTTGGATTATTTCAATCAATGAGTCCACCATAGGAAACATTGAAAAAATAAATACCCTTAAAACAAGTCGTCACATGACCCTCTCCGAACAATGCTTCGCAAAATATAAATTCATCCATTGAACATTGAACATGATCGGCGACATCATCCTAGCTTCCCCCTCCCACCATGATTGCCATATCGTTTGATCATCAAGTGTCTTCAGCATCTCTGTGCTTTTTTTAATTGCCCTATTGTCAAGTCAAGTCAATGCATTCCAATAAGCTCAAATAACATTCACATCCTGTCAGTCTGCCCCAGCAAGTTTGTTTTCTATACTCACTTCAAGCAACATATAACCAAGTTCTGTTTGTTCTATCTAAAGCCAACTTCATCGGATCAAGGAATTATCATTTGTCATGTCACTCATAATCGTTTACACGTTAAAGACCCCCTTCAGGGGGTTTAGGAATTAGGAATTCCATCATAGGAAAAATCAGAAAACGAACCCTCAACCCGCCGTCTCATCGAAATAGCGAATACTGTATTGGTATACCACCACCGTGGCCAGTAATAGCTTCGTTGAAACACGTGTCCAGTGGTATCGTCTCTTTCTATCTACAACCACTCGTCATGAACATTTTAGACAAATTTAAGAAAAGTTTTAAAAACTGAAATGTTTTCAACATAAGTGTCGTTAGGCCCTTTCGCATTTTTTAAAACATAAATACTATATTCAAAAGGGGGGAGGGGAGGGGCGTCACCCCGAGTCCTACGACCCCTCGTATACGTCTCTGGCGCTATTGGTTTGTGAGATATAACAGAAAGTCTAAAATCACAGTTTTACAACAAAAAATTCTGTTTCCCTCATTCTAAAAAACTTTAACCTATTTCAAAAATAAAGAGGGTTTCGAGACAAGCCATTTGACACGTCATAGGACCAAATCCGACCATGCATTCGTGAAATATCAGAAAACGTCTAAAATCATGGTTTTTTACCCCCAAAAAGCCTGTTTCCCTCATTCTCAAAACTTTAACCTATTAATAACATATATAGGCCTTCGAGACAAGCAATTTGACACGTCACACGTCCAAATCCGACCTTGCGTTCGAGAGATATCGGCAAACTTCGTAGGAAAGTAGGCGACTATCTGGTTCTCTCCTCACCACCAAAACCCCTTCTTATCAATCATTTTTTTCAAAGAGCTCGCCCTCTTACAAAAATCCCAAGTGCGCATGCGTACAAAACAAAAAAATATGTTAATCCATAGTGGCATCTCGTAAAACGCATGCGCGATATGAGCAACCACGTTTAAGTTCATTTTAGCAGCGTACCTTATACATGTCGCATTTGAAAAGAGACTTTCACTAAAAAATTACAATTTCACCCCCTAGTAGGGGTAGGTTTTATTTAGGGGTTGAAATGAGTAGTCCATTGGAAAGAGGGCGTCAGCCCGAGTCCAATGACACGTCATTTGTTAAAATCCGACCAAGGGTTCACGAGATATTAATTATTTTAACATGTACAGCCGGGTACAAATAAAATGGGTGAAGCAGAAACCGCCTCACCCCCCTACTATGGTAACAACACGCGTAACTCCGTCGGCTCCTGGATGCACTGCTGCGACACGGCCCAATTTCCAATGAAGTGGAGGCACGCCTTCTTCCTTCACAACAACCAGAGTGTCGATTTGTGGGGATTGTTCAGGCGACCGCCATTTAGTACGCTGTTGGAGTTGTCCGAGGTATTCCTTGGACCATCGGCGCCAAAATTGCTGGAACATAGCCTGAAGCAGTTGCCAGCGCTTCAGTCTATTCAATGGAGTCTGCGACAAATCTTCTTCAACAGGAAGATGAAATGAGCCACCGATCAGGAAGTGGGATGGGGTTAATACTTCCGGATCATTGGAATCAGAGGATAGTGGGCAGAGGGGGCACGAATTCAAAACTGCCTCTATCTGTACAAGCACTGTAGTCATTTCTTTAAACGACAATGCAGCATTTCTTACTATTCTCTTAAGGTGATACTTAGCTGATTTAACTGCAGCCTCCCACAACCCTCCGAAATGAGGTGAATCAGGAGGACTAAAATGCCACTGAATCCCTTTATCTGTAGTAAAGCTTATGAGTGATTGCTTGGTATTCCCAACATTAAAGAATTTATTTAGCTCACGTGATGCACCTACGAAATTAGTTGCGTTGTCAGTGAATATATGGGTGCAAGTTCCTCGTCTAGCCATGAATCTTTTCATTGATGCTAAAAAGGCAGCTGTAGACAGGTCGCTTACAAGTTCAATATGTACAGCCTTTGTGGTAAAACAAACAAACATAGCTATATATGCCTTAATCCGAGCGCCCTTCCTGGACGAAGGCCGTAAATATACTGGGCCACAGAAATCTATTCCTGAAGATGCAAATGGTCGACTGGGAACTACTCTCCTTTCAGGTAGCAGTAGTGTGGTAGTGGGGGAGCTGTCACTTTTTATTGAGCCACCCTCGTAGCTGCCCCGAACCTGATATCTCGCTAACAAATCATGGGATTAGAACATACAGGGTGTCCTAGCATTGGTAGAAATGCCCCCTACTTTCCTATAGCCTCTTTATTTAATTAAAAGGCCAAAACTAAAAGGTCATTCGCGAGTAGTGGGGTAGTGTTGGTTTCCTGAAGTCGCGCTCGTGCTTGAATATGTATGCCTATGTTGGGAAAGGGTTAGGTGGTGGGGGAGGAGTAGGGTCGAGTGAGGGGTCGTTTAGATGGTATTTTTTCCGCTCTAGGTGATGGTGAGGTTATTTTTTAAAATGGATGGAATTTGGAAAGGCCATTTGGGGTAAACATGTTGTTTTTTAACATTTTGGCGACGAATGTTTTTTATACGCATGCGCACTTGAGGGGTTTTGTAAGAGGGCGGGCTTTTTAAATGATGATTTATCAATGAGTGTTTTTTAATACGTATTGAAATAAACCAAAAAAAAACTAATAGGTCATCGGCTTTTTTACTATCTCGCTAACCAATAATCGGATTTAAACCTATGAGGTGTCGTAGGACTCGTGGTGAACTCTCCTTTTCTATCGAAGGGGTATATCCACCCCAAAATAAAAACTACCCTTACCCGGGGGATGAAATAGTAATTTATTTTTGTATACCTACGAACTTTGCGGTTTTTGTAAAAGAGCGGGCTTTTTAAATGATGATTTATTAATGAGTGTTTTTAATATGTATTGAAATAAACCATAAAAACTAATAGGTCATCGGCTTTTGACTATCTCGCTAACCAATAATCGGATTTAAACCTATGAGGTGTCGTAGGACTCGTGGTGAACTCTCCTTTTCTATCGAAGGGGTATATCCACCCCAAAATAAAAACTACCCTTACCCGGGGATGAAATAGTAATTTATTTTTTGTACGCCTGCGCATTTGTTTTTTTTTGTAAAAGAGCGGGCTTTTTAAATGATGATTTATAAATGAGTGTTTTTTTTAATACGTATTTAAATAAACCATAAAAACTAATAGGTCATCGGCTTTTGACTATCTCGCTAACCAATAATCGGATTTAAACGTATGAGGTGTCGTAGGACTCGTGGTGAACTCTCTTTTTCTATCGAAGGGGTATATCCACTCCAAAATAAAAACTACCCTTACCCGGGGGTTGAAATAGTAATATTTTTTGTATGTGCGCGCACGGACGGCTTTTGTCAAAAGGACTTAACTATACGTTAGTTAATATTTTCTGAACCCCTCATGGGATTTTGCCATAGGCAGTATTATAGCCTTGGGGGGTAACGCCCCGTTTTTGAATGTAGGATTTATTTTTGTCGAAAGGGCCTAACGACACTTTTGTTCATATCTCGCGAACCAATCATGCTAGGGACTTGTATGAGGGGTCCTAGCACTTGGGGCAACATTCCCTGTTTGGGGGTGAAACTACCCCCCAAAATTGAAAAATCCCTATCTCGGAAACGAAGAATCCTAAAATTAAGTGTGATAGCTTAAAAAATAGGGGATGATATAGGCTTTTACCTCGATGGATCATTTCACCCCTAAAACAGTAAATAGTCATGTTATGGGAGAAAAACGTGTTAAACACCTAAAAATGATAAATGAACCTAAGATCTTTTGTTTTTGATGAAAAATAGCAGAGGGGTGAAACTACCCCCCAAAATTGAAAAATCCCTATCTCGGAAACGAAGAATCCTAAAAGTAGGTGTGATAGCTTAAAAAATAGGGGATGATATGGGCTTTTACCTCGATGGATCATTTCACCCCTAAAACAGTAAATAGTCATGTTAAGGGGGAAAAAACGTGTTAAACACCTAAAAATGATAAATGAACCTAAGATCTTTTGTTTTTGATGAAAAATAGCAGGGGGGTGAAACTACCCCCCAAAATTGAAAAATCCCTATCTCGGAAACGAAGAAGCCTAAAATTAGGTGTGATAGCTTAAAAAATAGGGGATGATATGGGCTTTTACCTCGATGGATCATTTCACCCCTAAAACAGTAAATAGTTATGTTATGGGGGAAAAAACGTGCTAAACACCTAAAAATGATAAATGAACCTAAGATCTTTTGTTTTTGATGAAAAATAGCAGGGGGGTGAAACTACCCCCCAAAATTGAAAAATCCATATCTTGGAAACGAAGAATCCTAAAATTAGGTGTGATAGCTTAAAAAATAGGGGATGATATGGGCTTTTACCTCGATGGATCATTTCACCCCTAAAACAGTAAATAGTCATGCTATGAGGAAAAAACGTGTTAAACACCTAAAAATGATAAATGAACCTAAGATCTTTTGTTTTTGATGAAAAATAGCAGGGGGGTGAAACTACCCCCCAAAATTGAAAAAACCCTATCTCGGAAACGAAGAACCCTAAAATTAGGTGTGATAGCTTAAAAAATAGGGGATGATATGGACTTTTACCTCGATTGGTCATTTCACCCCTAAAACAGTAAATAGTTATGTTATGGGGGAAAAACGTGTTAAACACCTAAAAATGATAAATGAACCTAAGATCTTTTGTTTTTGATGAAAAATAGCAGGGGGATGCAAACAACCCCCAAATTGAAAAATCCATATCTAGGAAACGAAGAATCCTAAAATTAGGTGTAATGGCTTAAAAAATAGGGGATGATATACGCTTTTACCTGGATAGGTCATTTCACCCCTAAAACAGTAAATAGTCATGTTATGAGGAAAAATGTGTTATACACCTAAAAGCATAAGCATCTTTGTGAAACCATGCTTTAATGGACATGTGTATGGAGGATGATTGTTATTATTATTATTATTATTAGGTAATTATGGATTAATGTGTGTATAGATAACTAACCTGTGGGGAGCGTGATGGCGCAGGTGCTTAGCTGCTCGTCTTTACCCGGAAGGCTGGGGTTCAAATCCCGGTGCCAGCGGGGGTTAGAATTTTCATTTGAAAAATCACGTGGCGTCAGGAAGGGCATTCGGCCTTAAATCCCCGGCCAAAATCAAAATGAGCCTGGTTGGCTCCGGCGACTCAAACTAATAGGGAAAAGCCGAAGAAAGAAAAAATGGTAACTGACCAGTAATAGTAAACATTGGTTGGAGGTGTTGAAGAAGTCAGGATGGCCAACCCTTGCCATGGTTCACGAATGCACCCCAAAAAGTTTTACCTGTCAAGACTCAGTCTACCCTGTTGCAGCCTTTAGAAAAAAAAATCGAACCGGGGCCTCTGTGGTGACAGTGGAGCTATATTCATGATGATTTTTAAACAAACATAGGCTTGCCTACTACCACTGGGTTGAATCTGCACAGAGACACTGGCTTTGGTGATAACAGCACAGCGACCTTGTCAGGAAGTTTCATATTACTCATTTGCTTGATAGCGGACATGCTCTGCACATGACTAGATCGTTGTTAGGTTTGACAAAGGCTTAGTGAAGCTTATGGCAACCTTGAAATGAATGTCATGGTATAGTCGGGGTTGGAAGGCAAGACCTTAGGGTTGACAACCAAGTAGGTTAACCACTACACGGTGAGATGGTCAAATAATAATGTAACAGAACATATAGAAACGTTTTCTATAGTTTAACGAATTGGCATACCATGAGAGGTGTAGGTAATGGAAATTGAATCCTTAGCTGATGATTATACTACTTTCCATGCGCACGTATAAGCTATCATGTTAGAAAAAAGAATGGTATGGCTTGTTTTAAACGGAGAATAATAATTGTGTTTACTGTGAAACACAAATCTGAATTTAAAATTAATTTAAAATAATTAATTTAAAATTAACTAATTTAAAATTAGTTTAGTACGCTGAAGTTAAAATGAATAATGATCGCGTTACAGACAGCCAGTTTCAAAGCCATGAGAACTAAGTGAACAAAGTATAAAATTCATGAGCCAGTGAGGAATTCAACATGCTGTCCTTTGAACAAGAGAGAAGCGTTCTACAGCGACCCTCAATGGTTTGGGTCATCGTAAAGATGAAAATTAAATCTAAGCTACTACACGCTTATATACTAGAAGAAGAAATGGAAAACAATTGGTCAAATAAAGGACAGACGGAATAAAAAAATGGCCCTCAACCCTCAAGCATAAGGATTGAGGGAGTTGGAAGGAAGGAGAGCCATGAAAGGCATATAAAAAGTATACTAGGAGTGGCTTTGCCCCAGAGGTAATGGATAAAGAGGAGGAAAACTGGACTCAGCTCAGAAATCCCTTGGGGTCACCAACTTCCAAACTGATCAGCCCTTGAGGGTGTAGCCATAGGCAGAGTGCACAGCAAGTGGTGGGGCTAAATACACCCTACCTTCTTGAGGGGGCTTGGGCAAAAGACAGGGAATAGCATGAAAATAAAAAAGCAAGGCTGCCTCCTCACACTAGTAGGATATCAGAAAAAATAAATAAACCAGGGCCAATAAAGTTGCAAAAGGAAGAGACTCCCTAGGGCTCGGATACCCTAATCATGTTGGGGTCGGTAGAGAACAAGAGTTGAGCAAGTGTGGTCGACAGGAAATAAGACAGAGAGGAGCCTAGCACAAGTTAGTGGAAGCAATGACGGTCTCAGCTGGGACTCCGTGATCGTCAACCTACATGACACTAGATATGACGCCCAGGGGTGGAATTAAAGACCTCTTTTTGTTTTTTATCACTGGCTTTTAAGAACGCTAACACATGGCATGCCTTATAATGCAATACTGGTCCTAGGGTATGCAAAATTGTATTAGAAACTCAGCTAATAATAGTGTGCTTGCCCATGATTTACCTTAAATTTTCCTAAAATCCACTACATTTTCCGCAAATTGACCAAATGACACAACATTCCAGCAAAATTCAACAAATGACTACCAGATTTATTGAAATTCCATTGATTTACCTAAGCATGGTTTAAACTACCTCAAATTCATATAAAATTAGACGAATATAGATGAAAATTCACTAAAATTTACCGAATTTAGCCAAGTGGTGTACAAACCATGAAATTTATCCAATTTTTATTAAAATTGACTACATGTACTCGAAAATTCCATAATATTCCCTTTACATGTATGCCTTTTGTTGTTGTTGTTGTTGTTGTTGTTGTTGTTTCGTTTACCACACTCCCTGTAGACAATCACCTCAACATGACTTTCTCCTAGACTAGGAGCTTTACATTCGACATGATAGCTGAGTTTCATTTCCCATAAACTTGTCTCTGAGGTGGGTGTCAGGAAAAGGCATACAGCTGTAAAAACCACACTCTCACGTAGACTTTCATAACCTCTTACGTTGAGGTTCCTTACACTAACGACATTAAATGATTGAACGGTTTCCTTTTCACAATTCCTGTCTATACATTCCTCTTTAAGGTTGCAAGATGTTTGCAAGATTCCTAAAATGCAATTAAATGTAATAAATACCTTAAGATGGTTTCATTTGTTTAATGATATGGTGTTGATGATGGATATATACGTTAAGACTAATTTTTGTTAGGTCTTGACTGGCCTTGCAATTAGAAATTGACAAACCAAACATGGGTTATCTACCAGGGGAACACTTTGACCTCTATGTTGGTTATTGACCAGTAAGTACAGTTCTAGTAATGAGACAGAAATCCAACACAAACAATGAGCGCGCAATGCGGCGGAGATTGGTACCACGATGTACTGTCGGTTATGTAGCTATGTGGAATGCACATCACATATGGTTTACTTGAAGGTTTGGAGATTCCATTAAAGACATTTCTACAATAAACCACTTTCAAATGGTCATTCGTTGGTGTGAAAATATTTATTATATGGTATTTTATGAAAACAATTATGATTTATAAAAAAAAATATATGTTTACTGTATTCTTATTTAATGTAAGCACTGGAGGCACTATCGACCAACATACAGCACTATCTGGAATGTATATTGCATACTTGAAGGTTTGGTGATCCCATTAAAGGTATTCCTACAATAAATGATTTTTAAGTTGTCGTTCTATGGCGTGAAAATATTTAATATACGATATTTGCTAAAAGGATTTACCAGTGGAATTATTTTACAAGTAGTTATTTTAATGACCAACAGAGTTCACTGTTAAGAAGGTAGAGCCCTATGTGGAATGTAGGATAACATGTTATACATGATACGTGACAACTGTAAGGCTTGTGATTTTTAAGATGCCTTTAACCCTATATTAAACACTCAGTTTGCAATACCGATAACTGCAATGTTACTGAAAAAAAATTGAAACAAAACAAAAATCAGCATTGAAAAACCAAAAAGTGGTTGAGCATATATACAGTGGGGAAAAGAAAAGTTTTGTAAACACTAATGTCCAACAAGACTAATTAAATCAGTAACTGTCAGGGTGGCCGAGTGGTTAAGGCGTTTGACTTAAGATCAACTTTTCAAATATATAAGGAAGCAAGGGTTCGAATCCCTTCCCTGACATAACTATTGCTTGAACATGCAAGAAAACAAGAAATATACACAAACTATGTTTATCAATTTAATCATTTTTTTTACAAGAGATAGACACACAGAATACAGCTCTTTTTGTTTATCATTTCTTTTAAACATAACACTTGTTGAAAATTATTTTTTAGGGGATGGGGGGTGTTGCTACGTTGACCCATTACACGATAATAGCAGCTTTACGAAGTTCATTTTCTATATTTAATAGCTCTTTCTCATAACCAATATGACCAAGCTGTTTACAGGCATGCAAGAGCTGTAGACGTTCGACTAATATATTAGGATCGTTCCATTTACCATTTTTTATGAATGGTTTCAGAATCTCGGGAAGCAGTTCATGATTATCACCATTATTATGATTATCATCCTCATTATTATAATCATTTTCATAATGATGATCATTATCATCGTTATCATTACCATGATAATTTCCACCAGTGTCCACAGTCTGTTCAATGGTTTGAGTTGTCTTTGATAGTGTTGAAAGCTTGTTTTTAGATGTGCTAGAATGCTTTAACATTGTTATGTTATTATTACCACTATTACCTTTCCCCACTAACTTTTTGATGGGGTATATTGTCTCCGATAGGGTTGAGGGCTTTTGAGATGTGGGTGCATGTCTGAACATGGGTTTCACAGGAGGTGTTAAAGGTTTCTCATTAAACAACTCGCTAACAGCATGAGTGCGTTGTAGTGTATTAAACTTGAGGTTAATATTATCTTGAGCAGTACTATCTTTCTCTTGGACTTGGTTTCTTGCTTTGGTTTGGGTTTTCCTTACATTTAGACTAGCGTGATTATTAAGTTTACATTCATGATTGTTTGAAGAAAGTACGTCCGATTCTTTTGTTTTAAGCATTCCTCGACACTGTTTCGATCGTTGCTTTGAACAGCGCCAAATAACAGTTCCATTTTTATTGCTTCGTTTCACAATATATGAATATCCTTTATAGTATGCATAAGGCTTACCATACCTAGTCACTGATACTTCCATATCAACTGTCAAGCACAAACTAATCTCTAGTAAAGACAACTTGGTAATAACAAAAATAGTTTAATGTGGGAGCATATATACATGCAAAAAGTGGGAGCAAAGGTGGGGGGTAAAAAGTGGGAGCAAAAGTGGTAGCAAATGCGGGAGAAAAAAAAACTGTGAGCAAAAAGTGGGAGCAAATATGGGATCAAATGTGGGAGAAAGCAAATATAAAAAAAAGTGGGAGCAAATATGCTAACAAATATGTCAACAAATATACCAGCAAAAGTAAATACACAAGTCAAGATCGATTAAAGTGCAAAGAAAATATGAAAGCAAATATGAGAGCAAAAATGGTGTTTTTCTAAAACAACTAGACATAACAAACTTAGTCATAACCTAACCTCACCTAACCTCACCTAACCTCACCTAACCTAACCTCACCTCACCTCACCTAACCTAACCTCACCTCACCTAACTTCACCTAACCTAACCTAACCTAACTTTACCTAACCTAACTTGACTGAACTTTACCTAACCTAACCCATCATAACTTCACCTAACCTAACTTTACCTAATCTAACTTCACCTAACCTAACTTTCAACTCACAGATCAAGATTAAATTCTAGGCATAGTTGAGTTGGAACCCAAGACTTCAGGGATAACACACAAGTATACTAGCCACTACACCGCAAAAATGAGCAAATTACCATGCAACACAACATAAAGTAAAAGTTTCCTGTAGTGTAACTCATTGGCTGTCAACCATAGTTCGGGAATT
Source organism: Meconema thalassinum (assembly GCA_946902985.2). Classification (NCBI taxonomy): domain Eukaryota; kingdom Metazoa; phylum Arthropoda; class Insecta; order Orthoptera; family Tettigoniidae; genus Meconema; species Meconema thalassinum. The sequence continues at coordinate 209,422,065 of OX336399.1, read as the reverse complement.
CAAACCCAAGACCTCAGGACTTTTTGTTTTGAACATTATCAGAAATATTATTCCATTTGCATTTTGCTGCTGCTGCTTATAGTTATAAGAGTTGACATTAATATGGAAAGCAAAAAAAATGTGGGAGCAAAAAGTGGGAGCAAAACGTGTAAGCAGAAGTGGGAGCAAACAAGTGTGAGCAAATATGGGAGCAGAAAGTGGGATCAAATGTGAAAGCAAAAGTGGGAGCAAAAAGAGCGAGGAAAAGTGAGTGCACAAAGTGGGAGCAAAATGTGTGAGTAAAAAGTGGGGCCAAATGTGGTGTTTTACTAAAACAATCTCCCCTAACCTAACCTAACCTAACTTCACCCAACCTAATTTCACCTAACCTAACTTCACCTAACCTAACCTTCCAACTCTCAGATCAAAAATTAAATTCTGGCCATAGTCGAGTTGGAACCCAAAACCTCTGGGATAACACTCAAGTATACTAGCCACTACATCGCGAAATGGGCAAATTATCATGCAACACATCACAAAAATAAAAAGTTTTTGTAGTGTAACTCATTGGCTGACAATCATAGTTGAGAATTCAAACCCAAGACCTCAGGACTTTTGTTTTGAACATTATCAGAAATATTATTCCATTTACATTTTGCTGTTGCTTATAGTTATAAGAGTTGGCATTAATATGGGAGCAAAAGTAAAAAGCAAAAAGTGGGTGCAAGCATGGCTGGTTGTAGAGACTTTCATATCAACAAATACACATAAATTAAATTTTAGTAAAGTGACTTGGCTAATAATAATAATAATATTAACAGTTTAAAAAAAATTCAAGGGGATTGATGTTTTTCAGGATGTAATTTCCAAAGTACTGTCAAGAATAATAATTACATGAACAGATTCCAAGAACTCTAGAGTGCTTTTAAGGTTAATGATTGGCTAGGAGTGAGATAGAGCTAGCTAACCTAAGTTAACCTCAGCTCAGTAAACCTAACCTTGTCACATGGCATGTTCTACAAGTATAGACTTGCTTTGAGACTGGCTATGACGTCACAGATGAATGGCGGTGGGAGGCTGGCAAAAAGGAAAATGTTTTTGGGTAATAAAAACATCATGTCCAGCCTCCCACCGCCATTCATCTGTGACGTCATAGCCAGTCTCAAAGCAAGTCTATACTTGTAGAACATGCCATGTGACAAGGTTAGGTTTACTGAGCTGAGGTTAACTTAGGTTAGCTAGCTCTATCTCACTCCTAGCCAATCATTAACCTTAAAAGCACTCTAGAGTTCTTGGAATCTGTTCATGTAATTATTATTCTTGACAGTACTTTGGAAATTACATCCTGAAAAACATCAATCCCCTTGAAATTTTTTTTAAACTGTTAATATTATTATTATTATTAGCCAAGTCACTTTACTAAAATTTAATTTATGTGTATTTGTTGATATGAAAGTCTCTACAACCAGCCATGCTTGCACCCACTTTTTGCTTTTTACTTTTGCTCCCATATTAATGCCAACTCTTATAACTATAAGCAACAGCAAAATGTAAATGGAATAATATTTCTGATAATGTTCAAAACAAAAGTCCTGAGGTCTTGGGTTTGAATTCTCAACTATGATTGTCAGCCAATGAGTTACACTACAAAAACTTTTTATTTTTGTGATGTGTTGCATGATAATTTGCCCATTTCGCGATGTAGTGGCTAGTATACTTGAGTGTTATCCCAGAGGTTTTGGGTTCCAACTCGACTATGGCCAGAATTTAATTTTTGATCTGAGAGTTGGAAGGTTAGGTTAGGTGAAGTTAGGTTAGGTGAAATTAGGTTGGGTGAAGTTAGGTTAGGTTAGGTTAGGGGAGATTGTTTTAGTAAAACACCACATTTGGCCCCACTTTTTACTCACACATTTTGCTCCCACTTTGTGCACTCACTTTTCCTCGCTCTTTTTGCTCCCACTTTTGCTTTCACATTTGATCCCACTTTCTGCTCCCATATTTGCTCACACTTGTTTGCTCCCACTTCTGCTTACACGTTTTGCTCCCACTTTTTGCTCCCACATTTTTTTTGCTTTCCATATTAATGTCAACTCTTATAACTATAAGCAGCAGCAGCAAAATGCAAATGGAATAATATTTCTGATAATGTTCAAAACAAAAAGTCCTGAGGTCTTGGGTTTGAATTCCCGAACTATGGTTGACAGCCAATGAGTTACACTACAGGAAACTTTTACTTTATGTTGTGTTGCATGGTAATTTGCTCATTTTTGCGGTGTAGTGGCTAGTATACTTGTGTGTTATCCCTGAAGTCTTGGGTTCCAACTCAACTATGCCTAGAATTTAATCTTGATCTGTGAGTTGAAAGTTAGGTTAGGTGAAGTTAGATTAGGTAAAGTTAGGTTAGGTGAAGTTATGATGGGTTAGGTTAGGTAAAGTTCAGTCAAGTTAGGTTAGGTAAAGTTAGGTTAGGTTAGGTTAGGTGAAGTTAGGTGAGGTGAGGTTAGGTTAGGTGAGGTGAGGTGAGGTTAGGTTAGGTGAGGTTAGGTGAGGTTAGGTGAGGTTAGGTTATGACTAAGTTTGTTATGTCTAGTTGTTTTAGAAAAACACCATTTTTGCTCTCATATTTGCTTTCATATTTTCTTTGCACTTTAATCGATCTTGACTTGTGTATTTACTTTTGCTGGTATATTTGTTGACATATTTGTTAGCATATTTGCTCCCACTTTTTTTTATATTTGCTTTCTCCCACATTTGATCCCATATTTGCTCCCACTTTTTGCTCACAGTTTTTTTTTCTCCCGCATTTGCTACCACTTTTGCTCCCACGTTTTACCCCCCACCTTTGCTCCCACTTTTTGCATGTATATATGCTCCCACATTAAACTATTTTTGTTATTACCAAGTTGTCTTTACTAGAGATTAGTTTGTGCTTGACAGTTGATATGGAAGTATCAGTGACTAGGTATGGTAAGCCTTATGCATACTATAAAGGATATTCATATATTGTGAAACGAAGCAATAAAAATGGAACTGTTATTTGGCGCTGTTCAAAGCAACGATCGAAACAGTGTCGAGGAATGCTTAAAACAAAAGAATCGGACGTACTTTCTTCAAACAATCATGAATGTAAACTTAATAATCACGCTAGTCTAAATGTAAGGAAAACCCAAACCAAAGCAAGAAACCAAGTCCAAGAGAAAGATAGTACTGCTCAAGATAATATTAACCTCAAGTTTAATACACTACAACGCACTCATGCTGTTAGCGAGTTGTTTAATGAGAAACCTTTAACACCTCCTGTGAAACCCATGTTCAGACATGCACCCACATCTCAAAAGCCCTCAACCCTATCGGAGACAATATACCCCATCAAAAAGTTAGTGGGGAAAGGTAATAGTGGTAATAATAACATAACAATGTTAAAGCATTCTAGCACATCTAAAAACAAGCTTTCAACACTATCAAAGACAACTCAAACCATTGAACAGACTGTGGACACTGGTGGAAATTATCATGGTAATGATAACGATGATAATGATCATCATTATGAAAATGATTATAATAATGAGGATGATAATCATAATAATGGTGATAATCATGAACTGCTTCCCGAGATTCTGAAACCATTCATAAAAAATGGTAAATGGAACGATCCTAATATATTAGTCGAACGTCTACAGCTCTTGCATGCCTGTAAACAGCTTGGTCATATTGGTTATGAGAAAGAGCTATTAAATATAGAAAATGAACTTCGTAAAGCTGCTATTATCGTGTAATGGGTCAACGTAGCAACACCCCCCATCCCCTAAAAAATAATTTTCAACAAGTGTTATGTTTAAAAGAAATGATAAACAAAAAGAGCTGTATTCTGTGTGTCTATCTCTTGTAAAAAAAATGATTAAATTGATAAACATAGTTTGTGTATATTTCTTGTTTTCTTGCATGTTCAAGCAATAGTTATGTCAGGGAAGGGATTCGAACCCTTGCTTCCTTATATATTTGAAAAGTTGATCTTAAGTCAAACGCCTTAACCACTCGGCCACCCTGACAGTTACTGATTTAATTAGTCTTGTTGGACATTAGTGTTTACAAAACTTTTCTTTTCCCCACTGTATATATGCTCAACCACTTTTTGGTTTTTCAATGCTGATTTTTGTTTTGTTTCAATTTTTTTTCAGTAACATTGCAGTTATCGGTATTGCAAACTGAGTGTTTAATATAGGGTTAAAGGCATCTTAAAAATCACAAGCCTTACAGTTGTCACGTATCATGTATAACATGTTATCCTACATTCCACATAGGGCTCTACCTTCTTAACAGTGAACTCTGTTGGTCATTAAAATAACTACTTGTAAAATAATTCCACTGGTAAATCCTTTTAGCAAATATCGTATATTAAATATTTTCACGCCATAGAACGACAACTTAAAAATCATTTATTGTAGGAATACCTTTAATGGGATCACCAAACCTTCAAGTATGCAATATACATTCCAGATAGTGCTGTATGTTGGTCGATAGTGCCTCCAGTGCTTACATTAAATAAGAATACAGTAAACATATATTTTTTTTTATAAATCATAATTGTTTTCATAAAATACCATATAATAAATATTTTCACACCAACGAATGACCATTTGAAAGTGGTTTATTGTAGAAATGTCTTTAATGGAATCTCCAAACCTTCAAGTAAACCATATGTGATGTGCATTCCACATAGCTACATAACCGACAGTACATCGTGGTACCAATCTCCGCCGCATTGCGCGCTCATTGTTTGTGTTGGATTTCTGTCTCATTACTAGAACTGTACTTACTGGTCAATAACCAACATAGAGGTCAAAGTGTTCCCCTGGTAGATAACCCATGTTTGGTTTGTCAATTTCTAATTGCAAGGCCAGTCAAGACCTAACAAAAATTAGTCTTAACGTATATATCCATCATCAACACCATATCATTAAACAAATGAAACCATCTTAAGGTATTTATTACATTTAATTGCATTTTAGGAATCTTGCAAACATCTTGCAACCTTAAAGAGGAATGTATAGACAGGAATTGTGAAAAGGAAACCGTTCAATCATTTAATGTCGTTAGTGTAAGGAACCTCAACGTAAGAGGTTATGAAAGTCTACGTGAGAGTGTGGTTTTTACAGCTGTATGCCTTTTCCTGACACCCACCTCAGAGACAAGTTTATGGGAAATGAAACTCAGCTATCATGTCGAATGTAAAGCTCCTAGTCTAGGAGAAAGTCATGTTGAGGTGATTGTCTACAGGGAGTGTGGTAAACGAAACAACAACAACAACAACAACAACAGCAACAACAAAAGGCATACATGTAAAGGGAATATTATGGAATTTTCGAGTACATGTAGTCAATTTTAATAAAAATTGGATAAATTTCATGGTTTGTACACCACTTGGCTAAATTCGGTAAATTTTAGTGAATTTTCATCTATATTCGTCTAATTTTATATGAATTTGAGGTAGTTTAAACCATGCTTAGGTAAATCAATGGAATTTCAATAAATCTGGTAGTCATTTGTTGAATTTTGCTGGAATGTTGTGTCATTTGGTCAATTTGCGGAAAATGTAGTGGATTTTAGGAAAATTTAAGGTAAATCATGGGCAAGCACACTATTATTAGCTGAGTTTCTAATACAATTTTGCATACCCTAGGACCAGTATTGCATTATAAGGCATGCCATGTGTTAGCGTTCTTAAAAGCCAGTGATAAAAAACAAAAAGAGGTCTTTAATTCCACCCCTGGGCGTCATATCTAGTGTCATGTAGGTTGACGATCACGGAGTCCCAGCTGAGACCGTCATTGCTTCCACTAACTTGTGCTAGGCTCCTCTCTGTCTTATTTCCTGTCGACCACACTTGCTCAACTCTTGTTCTCTACCGACCCCAACATGATTAGGGTATCCGAGCCCTAGGGAGTCTCTTCCTTTTGCAACTTTATTGGCCCTGGTTTATTTATTTTTTCTGATATCCTACTAGTGTGAGGAGGCAGCCTTGCTTTTTTATTTTCATGCTATTCCCTGTCTTTTGCCCAAGCCCCCTCAAGAAGGTAGGGTGTATTTAGCCCCACCACTTGCTGTGCACTCTGCCTATGGCTACACCCTCAAGGGCTGATCAGTTTGGAAGTTGGTGACCCCAAGGGATTTCTGAGCTGAGTCCAGTTTTCCTCCTCTTTATCCATTACCTCTGGGGCAAAGCCACTCCTAGTATACTTTTTATATGCCTTTCATGGCTCTCCTTCCTTCCAACTCCCTCAATCCTTATGCTTGAGGGTTGAGGGCCATTTTTTTATTCCGTCTGTCCTTTATTTGACCAATTGTTTTCCATTTCTTCTTCTAGTATATAAGCGTGTAGTAGCTTAGATTTAATTTTCATCTTTACGATGACCCAAACCATTGAGGGTCGCTGTAGAACGCTTCTCTCTTGTTCAAAGGACAGCATGTTGAATTCCTCACTGGCTCATGAATTTTATACTTTGTTCACTTAGTTCTCATGGCTTTGAAACTGGCTGTCTGTAACGCGATCATTATTCATTTTAACTTCAGCGTACTAAACTAATTTTAAATTAGTTAATTTTAAATTAATTATTTTAAATTAATTTTAAATTCAGATTTGTGTTTCACAGTAAACACAATTATTATTCTCCGTTTAAAACAAGCCATACCATTCTTTTTTCTAACATGATAGCTTATACGTGCGCATGGAAAGTAGTATAATCATCAGCTAAGGATTCAATTTCCATTACCTACACCTCTCATGGTATGCCAATTCGTTAAACTATAGAAAACGTTTCTATATGTTCTGTTACATTATTATTTGACCATCTCACCGTGTAGTGGTTAACCTACTTGGTTGTCAACCCTAAGGTCTTGCCTTCCAACCCCGACTATACCATGACATTCATTTCAAGGTTGCCATAAGCTTCACTAAGCCTTTGTCAAACCTAACAACGATCTAGTCATGTGCAGAGCATGTCCGCTATCAAGCAAATGAGTAATATGAAACTTCCTGACAAGGTCGCTGTGCTGTTATCACCAAAGCCAGTGTCTCTGTGCAGATTCAACCCAGTGGTAGTAGGCAAGCCTATGTTTGTTTAAAAATCATCATGAATATAGCTCCACTGTCACCACAGAGGCCCCGGTTCGATTTTTTTTTCTAAAGGCTGCAACAGGGTAGACTGAGTCTTGACAGGTAAAACTTTTTGGGGTGCATTCGTGAACCATGGCAAGGGTTGGCCATCCTGACTTCTTCAACACCTCCAACCAATGTTTACTATTACTGGTCAGTTACCATTTTTTCTTTCTTCGGCTTTTCCCTATTAGTTTGAGTCGCCGGAGCCAACCAGGCTCATTTTGATTTTGGCCGGGGATTTAAGGCCGAATGCCCTTCCTGACGCCACGTGATTTTTCAAATGAAAATTCTAACCCCCGCTGGCACCGGGATTTGAACCCCAGCCGTCCGGGTAAAGACGAGCAGCTAAGCACCTGCGCCATCACGCTCCCCACAGGTTAGTTATCTATACACACATTAATCCATAATTACCTAATAATAATAATAATAATAACAATCATCCTCCATACACATGTCCATTAAAGCATGGTTTCACAAAGATGCTTATGCTTTTAGGTGTATAACACATTTTTCCTCATAACATGACTATTTACTGTTTTAGGGGTGAAATGACCTATCCAGGTAAAAGCGTATATCATCCCCTATTTTTTAAGCCATTACACCTAATTTTAGGATTCTTCGTTTCCTAGATATGGATTTTTCAATTTGGGGGTTGTTTGCATCCCCCTGCTATTTTTCATCAAAAACAAAAGATCTTAGGTTCATTTATCATTTTTAGGTGTTTAACACGTTTTTCCCCCATAACATAACTATTTACTGTTTTAGGGGTGAAATGACCAATCGAGGTAAAAGTCCATATCATCCCCTATTTTTTAAGCTATCACACCTAATTTTAGGGTTCTTCGTTTCCGAGATAGGGTTTTTTCAATTTTGGGGGGTAGTTTCACCCCCCTGCTATTTTTCATCAAAAACAAAAGATCTTAGGTTCATTTATCATTTTTAGGTGTTTAACACGTTTTTTCCTCATAGCATGACTATTTACTGTTTTAGGGGTGAAATGATCCATCGAGGTAAAAGCCCATATCATCCCCTATTTTTTAAGCTATCACACCTAATTTTAGGATTCTTCGTTTCCAAGATATGGATTTTTCAATTTTGGGGGGTAGTTTCACCCCCCTGCTATTTTTCATCAAAAACAAAAGATCTTAGGTTCATTTATCATTTTTAGGTGTTTAGCACGTTTTTTCCCCCATAACATAACTATTTACTGTTTTAGGGGTGAAATGATCCATCGAGGTAAAAGCCCATATCATCCCCTATTTTTTAAGCTATCACACCTAATTTTAGGCTTCTTCGTTTCCGAGATAGGGATTTTTCAATTTTGGGGGGTAGTTTCACCCCCCTGCTATTTTTCATCAAAAACAAAAGATCTTAGGTTCATTTATCATTTTTAGGTGTTTAACACGTTTTTTCCCCCTTAACATGACTATTTACTGTTTTAGGGGTGAAATGATCCATCGAGGTAAAAGCCCATATCATCCCCTATTTTTTAAGCTATCACACCTACTTTTAGGATTCTTCGTTTCCGAGATAGGGATTTTTCAATTTTGGGGGGTAGTTTCACCCCTCTGCTATTTTTCATCAAAAACAAAAGATCTTAGGTTCATTTATCATTTTTAGGTGTTTAACACGTTTTTCTCCCATAACATGACTATTTACTGTTTTAGGGGTGAAATGATCCATCGAGGTAAAAGCCTATATCATCCCCTATTTTTTAAGCTATCACACTTAATTTTAGGATTCTTCGTTTCCGAGATAGGGATTTTTCAATTTTGGGGGGTAGTTTCACCCCCAAACAGGGAATGTTGCCCCAAGTGCTAGGACCCCTCATACAAGTCCCTAGCATGATTGGTTCGCGAGATATGAACAAAAGTGTCGTTAGGCCCTTTCGACAAAAATAAATCCTACATTCAAAAACGGGGCGTTACCCCCCAAGGCTATAATACTGCCTATGGCAAAATCCCATGAGGGGTTCAGAAAATATTAACTAACGTATAGTTAAGTCCTTTTGACAAAAGCCGTCCGTGCGCGCACATACAAAAAATATTACTATTTCAACCCCCGGGTAAGGGTAGTTTTTATTTTGGAGTGGATATACCCCTTCGATAGAAAAAGAGAGTTCACCACGAGTCCTACGACACCTCATACGTTTAAATCCGATTATTGGTTAGCGAGATAGTCAAAAGCCGATGACCTATTAGTTTTTATGGTTTATTTAAATACGTATTAAAAAAAACACTCATTTATAAATCATCATTTAAAAAGCCCGCTCTTTTACAAAAAAAACCAAATGCGCAGGCGTACAAAAAATAAATTACTATTTCATCCCCCGGGTAAGGGTAGTTTTTATTTTGGGGTGGATATACCCCTTCGATAGAAAAGGAGAGTTCACCACGAGTCCTACGACACCTCATAGGTTTAAATCCGATTATTGGTTAGCGAGATAGTCAAAAGCCGATGACCTATTAGTTTTTATGGTTTATTTCAATACATATTAAAAACACTCATTAATAAATCATCATTTAAAAAGCCCGCTCTTTTACAAAAACCGCAAAGTTCGTAGGTATACAAAAATAAATTACTATTTCATCCCCCGGGTAAGGGTAGTTTTTATTTTGGGGTGGATATACCCCTTCGATAGAAAAGGAGAGTTCACCACGAGTCCTACGACACCTCATAGGTTTAAATCCGATTATTGGTTAGCGAGATAGTAAAAAAGCCGATGACCTATTAGTTTTTTTTTGGTTTATTTCAATACGTATTAAAAAACACTCATTGATAAATCATCATTTAAAAAGCCCGCCCTCTTACAAAACCCCTCAAGTGCGCATGCGTATAAAAAACATTCGTCGCCAAAATGTTAAAAAACAACATGTTTACCCCAAATGGCCTTTCCAAATTCCATCCATTTTAAAAAATAACCTCACCATCACCTAGAGCGGAAAAAGTACCATCTAAACGACCCCTCACTCGACCCTACTCCTCCCCCACCACCTAACCCTTTCCCAACATAGGCATACATATTCAAGCACGAGCGCGACTTCAGGAAACCAACACTACCCCACTACTCGCGAATGACCTTTTAGTTTTGGCCTTTTAATTAAATAAAGAGGCTATAGGAAAGTAGGGGGCATTTCTACCAATGCTAGGACACCCTGTATGTTCTAATCCCATGATTTGTTAGCGAGATATCAGGTTCGGGGCAGCTACGAGGGTGGCTCAATAAAAAGTGACAGCTCCCCCACTACCACACTACTGGTAGCGATCCCATTATCGGTTGATACGGACGAGAAGAGAATTGAAAAAAGTCCTCTCGGCACGCCGGAAGGCGGAGGTAGATTTCACCGGACAAACTTGGGGACAGGCGAAAATAGGCAGAATATGCAGGTTTTCGTAGAAGGATCAGACCTCATTTATTGCGAGAAAGTATTTTATAATTGGAGATTAATTAACTTTGTTTTTTGTCATTTTATGCATATTTTAAATATTTTATTGTCTTATGATGACGGTAACCTTCTTGTCATTTGGAGTCCATTTTTATACTTGTGGTCACACTGTCCTTATGCAAGGTTTCGACACTGATGTGTAACTATGTAACGGTCTGTTACTTCTTCACGCAAAATTATATATCCCGGAGAGATGTTGGTTGGTTCCTCAGTTTAGGGGCTGAGACAACGCGGTCATGTAACCCCGAGTACTTTGGGTGAGTGTAGAATCTGTCTGATAAACGGTGTGAATTGTGATGGCTGTATTAGTCTGTAATTCAGGTAAAAACTGCAGACGGTCAATTTCAAGCAGTAGTTCCTAATGTTGCTACCAGATACTACCGTCAACGACACCTAGCTGTGAACTTGGCTACTAGATACTACCGCAATCAGCAACTCGCAACGAACGTTGGAACTTCCTCTCCAAAGAAAAGCATACTGAGGGATTTTTAGCGCTCTTAGAAAATCCGACGACTTTGGCCGGCTTTGAACCCGCGACCTTGGGCATAGAAGTTCAGCATGCTACCAGTTACGTCACCGAAGCCGCTTCACACTTAGTCAGATGGAAAACTGAATGTTATCGCGTGCAAGTGCGTTGTCATGGCAACGTCTGATGGCTCATCCCTCATCAATTTAGTAGTGTTGTCATGGCAACCTCTGATAGCTCTTGGCATTTTCTTATAATTCCGAAATCATTTTTCTCATCCCTTGGCGTAATGATGGGTCATATCAAAAATTCTTTCAGACAAAAGTTTTAGGTAATTTTTAGGGGAATATTGTCCATTATGTACGGTTTTGATATTGTGCCTATTAAGAGAGATATGATTAATGTTTCCCGAAAAACCCACTTTTTCCCACCCCTTTGGTCAATGGTTGGTGCTATAAAAAAAACTCTTCAAACATAAATTTTTGGGCTTTATCCGACACATAGTATGAACTCTGAACGGATTCGATATTTCACATATTAAGAGAGTTATAGCAATATTTCACTTTTTCGAAAAAAAGCCCCCCATTTTCACCCCCTTCGACCGATTTAGCCCAGTAACGAACTCGACCGAGATTTTATGGGTATACATATTCGGTAAATAATTCAAAGTGATTGGTGGAAAATTACGGCAGTTATCGTGTCCACAAGAAACTGATATATATATATACAAGCTGACCCGGCAGACGTTGTCCTGCCAATCAAAGAAAGTGTTGTAACTTTGTTTCTTGAAGTGCTTTTGGATACACATTTTTTTTTTAAATTTTTTGTTAACTGCCTCTAAATTATTGTGAATTGAATTAACTAATTTAGAAACATTCGTTGGAGCGTGCACAACAACTCTCCTAAGTTTCATCGCAAACGGATAAATGGCATTTAACGCATACGGGATTTGGTTGAAATGATTCGTGCGCTCTCACTCATTTGTTGAATCTACTCGTGCTCTACCAACTGTGAAATGGATTTACTAAGTTAGAAATCTTCACGTAAGTGTACACAACAACTCATCAAAGTTTCATCGCAATCGATGAATAATATATGAACGCATACAGGATTTTGTTGGAACGCTTCGCGCGTCGTCACTCATTTGTTACATCTACTCGTGCGCTACCAATATTGTAAAATGTATTTACCAAGTTGAACACCTTCCCTGGTGAGTACACAACAACTCATCAAAGTTTCATCGGATGAATGACATATGAACGCATAAGTGATTTTCTTTAAACGATTCGCGTGCCGTCACTCATTTGTTGAATCTACTCATGCGCTACCTATTTTAAAATAGATTTACTAAGCCTGAAACCTTCTCGGGCGTGTACTCAATGATTCACCAAGGTTTGATCGTAATCGGATGAATGATATATGACCGCATACGGGGCATTGTGGAAACGATTCGCGTGCCGTCGCTCATTTGTTGAATCTACTCGTGCGCTACTTATTAAAAACTGGATTTACTAAGACAGAAACATTTCCTGGAGTGTACACAACAATTCACCAAAGTTTCATCGCAATCGGATAAATGGTATATGGACGCATGCGGTACTTTGTTGAAATGATTCGCGTGCCGTCACACATTTGTTGAATCTACTCGTGTGCTACCTATTGTAAAATGGATTTATTAGGCCAGAAACCTTCCGTAGGGTATACACAACATCTCACCCAAGTTTCATTGCAATCGGATGAATGGTATATGAACGCATACGGGACTTTGATTAAAAGTTCGCGCGTCGTTGCTCATTTGTTGAATCTACTCGTGAGCTACCTATTGTAAAATAGATTTACTAATCCAGAAGCCCCCTCTGGAGTGTACACAACATCTCATCCAAGTTTCATCGCTATCGGACGAATGGTATTTGAACGCATACGGGACTTTGATTAAAATTTCGCGCGTCGTTGCTCATTTGTTGAATCTACTCGTGCGCTACCTACTGTAAAATGGATTTATTAGGCCAGAAACCTTCCGTACGTTGTACACAACATCTCACCCAAGTTTCATCGTAATCGGACGAATGGTATTTGAACGCATACGGGACCTTATTGAAACGTCTCGCGCGTCGTCGCCCATTTGTTGAATCTACTCGTGCGAAATCTCCTGTGAAATGGATTTACTAAGTTAGAAACCCTCACGTAAGTGTACACAACAGCTCACCCAAGTTTCATCGCTATCGGACGAATGGTATTTGAACGCATACGGAACTTTGTTGAAACGCTTCGCACGTCGCCGCTCATTTGTTGAATCAACTCGTGCGCAACCTCCTGTGAAATGGATTACTAAGTTAGAAGCCTTCACTTAAGTGTGCACAACAACTCATCAAAGTTTCAACTCAATCTATGAATGGAATATAAACTTATACGGGATTTTGTTGAAACGCTTCGCGCGTCGTCACTCATTTGTTGAATCTAGTCGTGCGCTACCTAATGTGAAATTGATTTACTAAGCCAGAAGCCTTCCCTGGAATGTACACAACATCTCACCCAAGTTTCATCGCTATCGGACGAATGGTATTTGAAAGCATACGGGACCTTTTTGAAACGCTTCGTGCGTCGTCGCTCATTTGTTGAATCTATTCGTGCGCTATCTATTGTAAAATGGATTTACTAAACCAAACACCTTCCCTGGAGCTCACTCAACATATCAGCCAAGTTTCATGTCAATCGGATGAATGGTATATGAACGCATACGGGACTTTGAAACGCTCTAACGTGCAGAGACAAACAGTAGAATTAGACATCACTGCCACCTTTGGTATAAAACACAACTTTTCGCCACGGGCGGAGTGTATGTTATGGCGGTAGTTGCACAGGTTGCAACCAGGTGGCTCTAACGTGCAGAGACATACCGTCCAAAGACATCAGCTTTCACGAAGGCCAAGGCTAGTGGTTTCCATGACGACTGTTTTTGACTGTATATTGTGGTTCTATAATTGTGTGTAAATTGTGGTTCTAAAATTGTGTTCATTCCACCTACCGGGTCAGATTGTGAATCTAAACCATACATGGACCCACCCTAATATACATACCAAATTCCATCAAAATCGGTTCAGTCGTTTAGGAGGAGTTCAGTCACATACACACGTGTCGAAGAATTATATATATAAAGAAGATATATAGGGTGTATTTGATATAATTGAAGTCCGTTACACTGGCGATAGAAGAGACTATTCTAAGCAAATATCTTCATGAAATTTAGTCGTATCTTAATTAGTGTAGGTGGAATTAAATCACAAAAATCGTCGGTCAATGTCTTGGAAAAGGTCTTAGGCTGTCTTCCCCTCAGCAGCACAGCTGACTTCTCCCCGTCGCCCTCCCCTCCTACTCTGAGGAATGTTGACAATAGTCTGAAGTCGAGTGACCTACACGCCTTGTCTGCCAATGGCATTGAAATATACAAACCGTGCCTATGAACAGCTGATTCACACCTTCATGGGGAGTGGCTACATGACTAGTGATAGTGGATCTGTTTACGATTTTGCCAGCCTCATGGACTAGGCATAGAAAATAGAAATCCTAAAGATTTGGTCTATCTTTGTGTGAAGATAGTGCAACAACTGTAATAAAAATATTAATAATAATAATAATAGTAATAATAGGCTTTTAGACACACTAACTTCTTTTATGTTTCTTTTTGGTATGTCGAGTTGCCAGACTTTAATGTACGTAGGATTTCTTGTATGTGCCATGAAGTCCATGGATATGATCGTATTAGATCCCATTTATTTACTACATGACTGAACGTAGATCGCACCCTCGGGAAGTTTAGCACTCTACCACCTGAACTACACATGCTGACTCTTATTATTATTATTATTATTAATATTATTATTATTAGCCCATTATTATTATTATTATATTTAATAACACTGCATTATAACAATATATTTGTATTTTATTTTCATTTTCGTGTATTTTCATATGTATGCACATTGTTGATTGACCAATAAATCAACACCCCCCCCTCTCCGGTTTATGGCCACCCTAGGGCTGGAGATGGGATGTGAAAATTCACGATATGAACATGTGGTACCGTACTAGAATTAAATCTTGGAAGTAGTTTTCCATGGGTTCCCACTTCTACCCCAGGCAAATGCCGCGATTGTTCCTAACTTAAGGCCACGGCCGCCTTCTTCTCAATAACCATAACCACTGGCAGTGCAGCCCATGAAGTGCCTAGGCCTACCAAGCGACCGCTGTCCAGCCATTTGGCCAGCAGATATTAGGGTGACGCGTGGTCAGTGCATCGGGTCCCCTCGGCCATTAATCTTGATTTTCCTGACTCGGGCACTGCCTCACTGTCAGACAGCTACTCAATTGCCCTCACGAGGCTTAGTGCACCTCGTTCCAGCCCTCACGTCAGTTTCTAATATCCCTGATGGAGCCGGGAATCGAACCCAGGGACTCCGGGTGAGAGGCAGTTGCACTGCCCCAACACCACAGGGCCGGCGCCTTCTTCCGAATCCTCACCTGAATTACAAATACCCACACTACTACAGAAACCACAAAAACACAGGTTATCACACAAATTCTACCCACACCCAGCTACATGGGACTAAATGACCAAAATCGCCAAGCCTCTCAAACAAAACTTCAAGTATTTTACTTCCGTCTTAAATGCCTAGTTCTGAACAGACTACGGGATGTCGGAATTTTGTCACACTGTATTTCGTTAAGTGAATGTTTTTAGTATTTTCAGAAACTAGTCAACAGAACGTCCGACACGGACGCCAATGATACACCAGGGCTGAGTATCGAAATTATTGTATACATGAACATCAATCAATGAATTCCACACTTACAAAGTAGGATACACAATACTACCGGTCCTGACGTCCCAAGCCATTGCGTGCGTTGTCAACAACAACAACAACAACAAGAACAACGGCAATGCACATTTTCTTACGAGACGGTAGCGCGTATCCTCATAACAGCTGATAGCCTACCACCCCTCAAGTCAACCGGTAAGGTCAATGCTCCGATTACGTATCAACTTCCCCTTCGCGCGTCGTCACACCTGGCTCCGCCTCGTTTCCCCCAGCCTGCCGCACCACTTTCTGCCTAATTAGTTTCTGAAATAACTAAAAACATTGACTTTTTAATGATTAATTATCAATTTCAAGATAGGTGACATTTTTTTTTACCTAGGAAGCTTAGAATAGTCTCTTCTATCACCAGTGTAACGGACTTCCATCATATCAAATACACCCTGTATATACATAAATTATATATAAACTTTTGAACTGACGGTGGTTTTGGGGTCTGGGGGATGTGAAACGCGAAGATATGTCAAAATTTTCCGGAAGTCGAAACATGGTAGCCATTGCAATAGTTAGCTTTCTAATGAAATCTACCTAAAACACTTCTTACATCTATACACTGCCTTTCGAGCACCGTTCCTCCCACATAGAGGCCAGTATTGCTGTCGCATCATTGCCAATAAAGTCTGAGCTCCAGCATGAAGAAAAACAAAATGAAAATGATCAAATAACATTATTGTACTGCGATGATTGCCAGGTAATAAGATAGGCTGTCATATGTTGACCGATAGTTTAGCATTTTGCAGACGGCCTCCTACCCGTAACAGACCCTGCTTATCCAAATACGGTGCTAATCCATGTAATTTGCTTCCCTTGGGTAGTGGCAAATTTTGTTTGAGAGCCTTTATGTCTTGTAAAAGATCAGAACCTTGAGCAATTTTACACCATAAATACTTAGCCTGCTTTAGTTCTACAGGATCAAGAGCACCTGTTTGTCTGTCTGTCTGTTTTAGTTTTAAGATTCTTGATAAATCTGAGCACGAGAGCTGTTATTCTAATCAGCTTGCTCCAGGAAGAGTATCTGTTAATCAGATCCGATCCAAGGGATTCTGTTGATGACACCAGAACAATTTTAGTTTTCCTAACTTCAGGTAATTCTTGAGAGCTATGCCTCTGCTGTGAAGGCCATTCGTCTTTATTATCTGAAAGCCAAGATGGTCCCGATAACCAAAATGATGAATTTAAAAGCTTCTCCGCGGTAACTCCTCTCGAGATCATATCTGCTGGGTCATGATGAGTAGAGACGTGCTGCCAACAATCAGTATTTGTCAACTGTTGAATCTGCGACACTCGATTGGCGACGTATGTTTTCCACTGGTGTGGATGGCCCGAAATCCATGCTAATGCTATTGTGGAGTCTGTCCAACAAAAACTCCTTTCTCTAGTTACGTTTATGGATCTCATGACTCTTTCGACCAACTGAGCAAGTAATACAGCACTGCATAGTTCTAATCTTGGTAAAGTTACTGAGCCTAATGACGCAACGCGAGACTTAGAACACAATAAGTGAACTGTTTTTTACCATCACCTGTCTGAGATCTCACATAAACACATGCGCAGTAAGCAATCTGAGACGCGTCACAAAATCCATGAATTTCATACTCCACAAATTCTACTGCCGTAACATGACGAGGCACTTTGAATTCCTTCAATTTAGCAATGTCCTGCTTATAACGAATCCATTTAATTTGAAGTTCTATTGTAAGAACGTCGTCCCAATTTAAGTTCATTTGCCACAGCTGCTGGACGAAGATCTTACCCTTAATCAATACTGGAGTCAGAAGCCCTAAGGGGTCAAATATTTTAGCCAGGTCTGATAGAATTATTCTTTTGTTTATCTGTGTCGAACTGAAATCACTTCTGAACTCAAACTGAAAGGTGTCCGTGATGGGTTTCCAAGATAGCCCCAACAACTTCAAGTCTTCACCTTCATCTACCTTAATAATGTACTTGGGATCTGCTTCGTGGTTAGAAATGCTCGATAGCACATTGGGCTCATTCGAACACCATTTTCTTAAAGTAAAACCCGCACTGGATAAAATATCTGAAACACACTTGTGAGTGGTCCTTAAGCCGTCAGTTGATTCACAACCTGTCATTAAATCGTCAACATAAAAATCCCGCCGTATTAAATTCGAAGCTTCAGGAAATTCCTCCTCAGTGTCATTCGCCAATTGAGAGAGGCATTTTGTGGCCAGGAAGGGAGCACATGACGTGCCATATGTCACTGTTTTGAGACGATAATGTTTAAGCTCGTCCTTAGGGGTCTCCCTCCACACGATACGCTGAAAGTCAGTATGTGCAGGTTCTATGAGGACCTGCCGAGACATTTTTTCTATGTCAGCGGTCAATACATAGCGATGCATGCGAAATCTAGCCAATATTGAAAATAAATCATCTTGAACGATTGGTCCTACTAATAACAAATCATTGAGGGATAAAACAGAATCGCCCTTCGAGCTGCCATCAAATACCACGCGAGTGCGCGTTGTCAATGAATTACCCTTAAATACACAATGATGCGGAAGGTAGTACTGTAGTGGTTTGTTTATCTCACTCTGGGAATTTCCTCCATATGATCCAGGTCGGTGTACTCTCTCAAAAACTGTACGTACTCCGACTTGACTTGAGGCTGTCTTTCAAAACGCTTCCCTAGGCTGTGAAACCGTCTAATCGCCTCATTAACATTGCTACCTAGCTGACTCGTTCCTCTTTAAAGAGAAGTGGGACTATGAACCTACCCTGTGGATTCCTTCTGTGACCGTCAGTAAATAGCCTCTCACTAATCTCTTGCTCGGAATGTCCTGGACCAAGCAGTGCCTTTCCCGGCTCAGTGAATATCTTACCTGACACAAAGAGGCAGGAAGAGCTGTTATCTGCGAGCTGGTCAGACGAGCCAACACTACCTGCTGCTATCCAGCTGCAGTGTTGCGAAACAACGGTAGTTTCTTTGAGAAGCTGTCGAGCTGAAATTGTTCTGCGCCGATAAGATCGTAAAAGAATTCTGCTCCAATGAGAATGTCTATGGGTGATGACACATTAAATTGAGGATCGGCGAGGTTTTCTAATATGAACTCAGGAATACTCCAAACTGTGATGTTGATATTTTTAGTGGGTCAGCACTGACCATTAATTGAAGGTATTACGTGAAATGTCATGATTCGTTCAAAGGAACCGAACCACGAAGATATCTTTGTTCTTACCACCGATCCCACCTTGATGGTAGTGTTATGCAACCCATGTATCGGAATATTAGTCTTTGTCTTTAACAATCGTAATTGATGAGCTAATTCCCTAGTTATAAAGTAGAGTTGCGAGCCGCTGTCTAACACAACCCGAGCATGACGGGGTTTTCCCTCTGAATTGTTGACATTCACTACTGCTGTCGACAACAATACATGAGAGGAAACATAATTGTTATGATTATGCAATGAAACAGCATTACTACTCTGATGCTCATTAAGGATGGACAATGAAGTATTATTGGACATAATACTCTTGTTTGAATTCTGACTATCAATGGGGTTCGGTGACCCTTGGTCCCTGTGAAGCAAGGTGTTGTGTTTACCCTTGCACAGCTTACAACATGAACGAGTGCACTCGTTAGCGAAGTGATTTCCAGACAGGCAATTAACACAGAGCTTATGTTTCTTGATCTCCCGCCATCTGTCATAAACCCCCAATGGAAGTGAATGTTCTGCATCTAAATATGGGATGTTCTTCCGTGGAAAGCGGGCATTTCTGATTTTTCTGTGAAAGGAAACAATTTTTTCCTGGGTTCGTAAATGGCCTCGGTTTGAAACCAGACGCATTCGGTTTAGATGAAACGCCTACCAGCTTCAGCTGTTTTGAGCGATCACAATTCTTAGTTTCGATCGATTCCAATGCATTACATGTTTCGAGTAGAAATTTGTCCAGTGTCTGATACGATGGTAGATCAAAGGTTGGTAATGAGGTCTCCCATTTTTTTAATGTTTCAGCATCAAATCTGCTTGTTATTAAATGTATCAAAATGGCATCTAATTGTTCTTCACAAGACAGACCAAGCGCTGATAGCGACTGTATTTGCCTTCTGAAGTCGTCATACAAGTCTCTTAATGCTTTGGAAGATTCTACTTCTATTTTCTTTATCTGAAGGACCGAATTAAAGTGAGAGGAAACAATTGCTCGCCGGTTGTTGAACCTTTCATTTAACAGGTTTCATGCTATGTCGTAATTGGCTGCAGATATTTCTAAGGACTGTAAAACGTCTGCCGTCCTACCCGATAGCACTGATTTTAGGTAATGATATTTCTGTATTTTTTGACAGATTTGCATCTTCATGAATGAGATTCTTAAAGGTATCGGCAAAACTGGGCCTTTCTAAATAATCACCTGCGAATGTAGGTAAACTTATTTGAGGCAGTTTAACTGAACGTGTTTACGAACTGGAAGTTGATTCACCAATAGAATCACTTAGCAAAGTTACTGACTTGGAAATTGCACCATTTATGGATCTTATAAGACCAGATGTTTTGAAGTATTGCTACTCAAGTCGGAGCGATAAGATTCTTGTTCTGCTTGAAATGATTCATCCTCTTTCAACTCCTCTATTTGTGATTGAACTGTTTCATATTCTTCCCAGATTTTTGATAAGTGAGCCCGTCGATCTTCCAACTGTTCTACGTCCTTAGATTGAGAATGTAATTTCTCTTCGAAGCCTTGTATGCGAGATAAGCTAGCTTTTAATCTACCCCTTTTGCTACATAGTGATTTTATTTTTGTTCCATTTTGCACTAGTAATTCCCAATAAACAGCTAAATGACAGTATGAAATCACAATAGACCAAGTGCATGTACGTAAAAGAATGACAAAACGGAAAGACAAATACCTAACATATTTACATAATACAAAGATGAACTCCTGGTTTTCTTTCAAAGAGTTGCGGGAAAACAGCGTGCAAATAACATACAGTTTTACGGGCGAAATCTTGTGCGATCACTAGCAATACCAATACATTGCAAGTACAAACGAACAGTTTTGAATTGAGAAACAAAGGAATGCATATGAGTCACAAGGAATAATTAAGGATGATCGGTGACTTACCAAGACGATGAATTCTGTTGTCCAGTAGTCGCCATACCGGTAACAACCCACGCCATTTGTCAGAAGCCATGCTGTCTTTGGATCACAGAGTTCAATTTTCACTGTTTTCCTTTCCATATAATCGTGCCCGGAGGACCAAAACTTATGTCGAATACATAGAATACGATGTGGTGGACTGTATAAAGAAATATATTTTACATTGTATGTACATGATTAAACAATGAACAAGTACAGTAGATATTACATGCGTGCGGAGACACCATGTCCGGTAGCCAGTGCTACCTGCTTGCTAGTGAGTCCTGCTTGACGCAGGTAAAAAACCAACCCTTTCTCTTAATGGGTCAACAACCCTTCCAGCAGGGTGACCAACTGCCATTAGAGTATGTACAGTGCCAGAGTTGCCAACAGCCTCATAAATGGCACCATTTGTAATTCCTATTTATTTATTTATTTATTTATTCGTTAATTCCCCATAAGCAGAGCGTTACAACACAATCAATTTTCATGTTCTAATCTGGCCCTTTCTTCATTTTCCCCCAAAACCTCTCATATACACACTATGCTTTCTCTTTCCCTCCTCCGTCCACTTCTTACCCGGTTGTCTCTCTTTGGGAGTTTGCTCAAATTTCTGTTGACTAAGTTTTTCTCTGTATGTGTTCCTGTCTGCCATGTCTTCTGTAGAAATGTTTAGTTTCTTGAGGTCTTCCACGGTTTCCTTCGCCCAATTGGCTCTTAGTGTGCTATTCGTAACTATATTTAACATTTTCTTGGTCGGTCTGTCTTCGGTCATCCTATGTTTATGTCTATAACATTTTCCCCTTCTTTTCCTTATGTTGTTTGTACAGTTCTATTGTCGGTCTCTTTATCCATATTCCCTCTTTCTGAACTGGCCCCTACATCTTTCACAGTTTTTTTCTCTCTTGTGTTTCTAATTCCTTGATTTTTGTTCGTCCCTTGATTGCTGTCGTTTCTGAAGCGTATAAGACCTCTGATAAGACTACTGTACGGTAGTGTCGTAATTTCGCATAGATGGAAATACTTTTTTTATTGTAGTGGTTCCATGTAAGTCGGTATGCTTTCTGCAATTTAGCGATCCTGTCTTCATTGGATGCCAAGTTCAGTCCTGTTTTCTGTATAATCTCTCCTAGGTGTTTGAAACTATATTTTTTTTTACATTCGAATTGAGCCACTATGGACTACGGAGTAACAATCAAAATCAATGTTTCGTTCTAGATCGTCTGCCAGCTTTGATGTCCTGCCAGTATCTCTTGAGCCCATCACTCAGCGCCTTCTTCCGATCTTCTGAAAGAGGTCCCCTCCATCTTTTGGGTTCTAACACTACCTTAAATTCCAGGTAATTTTTGATTAGGTGTCTGAATTCACACCTGTTCATAATTTTGCAGTCCGGAATACCAATTTCTATAAGGTCTTTGTTGCATTCAGGGGCAGATGACCTCGTAGTTCAGCCCCTTAAAACAATAATAAGTAACTAACATTATTTTGTTACATTCTTCGAACCAAGCTAATTTTTTCCTCTTTGGTTTCACGTATTTCCAAATTTTCTTTGTTAGACGATCGTTAGACATTCTGAAAATGCGTCCATAGAACAATAACCTTTTCCTTTTTATTGTTGACGTGACTGGTTCTATCTTTCTATATAACTCTTCATTTGACTTCAAACGTAAGTGTCCGTCAACCCATCTGTTGCCTAAAATTCTTCTCAATACCCTGTGTCTCTTTTGACTAACTGGTCGACTAGTCCCCGTCTGTTCATAGTCAAAGTCTACGAAGCATATAATGCTTCAGGTTTGACAACCGTGGTGTAGTGTCTTAATTTGACTCCAATGCTCAGCGACTTCTCATTATAGCGATTTTTCGTCAGGTGATAGGCTCGGTCTTATTTCCCGATTCTAGGATTAATTGCATCCTGTTATAGGGAATTTTGTTGGATTACCTCACCCAGGTATATAAATTTCTTTACACGTTTCATCTTCCCGTGGTTTGTTTTCATCCATTCTGGTCCATCACTTAAGCATCTGCAGAACTTTTTACGGTTTTAGGAGGTTTGGGTAAGCCCTTACAATCACCTTATCAAGTCCTTGACATGTTCTTATTTATTTAATTTCTTCTTCTTCTTCTTCGTCTTTTCTTCAATGAAGAATAAATAAGAACATTGTGGGGTTTGAAGCCATTTTTTCAGTGTTGCCTCAGTAAACAAGAGTTTAGTGCTTTTCAGTCGGTCAACACGAATGTGCCCAAAAGAGCTGGGTTATGCCCTAATCCTGTAATAAATTACACGAGATTAATAAATACACTAGGATGACCAGTTTCGATCGTCAAGCGATCATCATCAGATCCATTACACTTAGGTTATAAAATCTTTGTTTGAAAATACAGGTGAAAATATTTACAATATGTACAATTATTTAGTTGCAGTATTGGTACTGCAACTGTCAGTGTATGCTAAATGCAGTATGTATGATGTTAGGTGAAATGCTAAACCTCCTAAAACCGTACAAAGTTCTGCAGATGTCTAAGTAATAAAATCTGTTCTACAAAATGTAAATTAAGTTTGCATTCAGAAACTTGACCATGGATTTACGTTAACACAAAAAGCGACGAACACGGGATTTAAAGCCTCGGGTGCCGGGTGCAGGCTTTATTATTTGACACCCAGGTGGCAGCTTGCATGTCGAATTTTGTTGTTCCATGAAACACTATGAAAGTCAAGGAGGTTACATTTATCTAAGCTCCTTGACATTATAGCGCTTTCTAGTAGAGAAACGAGGACTTTGAGTTGGCGGAAAATCCCGAGATTAATTTTGCTACTATCAACACGGCCTGCTGAATTCAAATGGATTCTTTAACATGCCAACATCGTGTGACCTGCCTGTCGTGATTTTCCCGCCTTTGAAAAATCATTTACCACGGCCAGGATCGAACGTGCAGGCTTGGGTTTGGTAGTCCGACACGATAACCACTCACCCACCGTGGCAAGCTATTAGATGATGAGACTTCAGAGAGAAATTTTGAATTTAAAGGACTGTTAGAATCTTATCGGCCTGGAGAAGCGCTCTAATGGCGTCTGATGCTATCACGTGCCTTCCAAGGAGTAAATGGCATTGCTCGTTTGGCAGAGCCGGGAATGGATCCCGCGCCGCTGCGAAGGAGGGCCGGAAATGACGAATTGTGTGCGTGAAAACAAAAGCATATATTTTGCAAAATAAGCTCATTGCAAGGACGGGAAGAGTGTTCGAGGTCTCATTTCTCTTTATTTGAGTTAATCGTTTTGTTTCGTGCTCCCTTATCGTGTTGGGATTGATTTCCTTGGGGAATCACCCTGGAGATAGATTGTCCTGGAGGCAGCGTTTTAATCTGATGCTTGTCACTTGTTCCAAACACTGGCCGGCTCACTGACCTCTATTATTCCCGTTTCTATGGGGTTGTGAATGTGCTGGATGCTCTTCTTGATACCAATAGTTAGGATGCTTAATAGAAGGCACGTTCCACGCATTTGCTTCAAGTTGCAAAGAGGAAACCATGGAAAATCATTTCAAGGGAGACTGACGCGGGTTCGAACCCACTCATTCAGGAGATAGCGAGGTCTGTAATACAGTAATAATTGGTCTCTTCTTCTTCTACTTCCTTTTTTCTTCTCCTTCTTCTTCTTCTTCCTCTTCCTCTTATGTCTACTACCTGTTCTTCTTCTTCCTCTTCTACCTGATAACAGGCCGTGAGCCTTATTTACTGATCGATCTTACGAATTGGATATAACAGGCCGTGAGCCTTATTTACTGATGATAGATCTACAGAATTGGATATAACAGGCAGTGAGCCTTATTTACTGATCGATCTACAGAATTGGATATAACAGGCAGTGAGCCTTATTTACTGATGATCGATCTACAGAATTGGATATAACAGGCAGTGAGTCTTATTTACTGATCGATCTACAGAATTGGATATAACAGGCAGTGAGTCTTATTTACTGATCGATCTACAGAATTGTATATAACAGGCCGTGTAATGTTATTTACTGCTCGATAGCCATGAGTATATCAACAATGTACTTCAGCAATTACGGAATACAATTAAAGTGTTTTTTAGTTTGCGAGTAGTTCATAACGTGCCCTGGTTTTATTATTAGATTCAGCAAGCAGTAGAAAGTAAAGTAATTTGAATAAAGTGACAACGACAACAGTGGAATTAAATTAAGTGTCTGTCTAACTCGGTAATGTTGTTACTTCAGCCTAGCTCACCTGTTCTACAGTTCCTTTCCACCTTCATGCTTCTCACTCTCTGTCATCCAGCGCGCTGCCTCCTGGCCTCATTTTATTACTTTCATTAAGGGGCTTTTTCATAACTAACTTCATTACTTTCCACCCTTGTGGATCACCTAATTGCTGCGGTGTAGGATCAAATCCCGGCGCTGACAAGTCCATCCACGTTATTGCTATAGGTGGCTGGTCTGAGGTGACCGAATTCGGGATAAATACGAGAACAAAGTTTTAGCCAAACATTCCAAATATACAGACAGGAAGCTTACTATTGCAAGCACAGTCGAAGTTCCGTATCTCGAAATGCTTTCGGAGATAGAAATTACTTTGAGTAATGGAAAATCCGAGATATAGAAATACATGAATTAAGGGGTTGTATTATCAACCTGAAGTTGAACACGTGACTGCTGCATAGCGCTATAACCTTGCGGTATTAGTATTTATTTATGGTATGACTTTTAGTGCCGGGAGTGTCCGAGGACACGTTCGGGTCGCCTGAGGCTGTAGCTGCTTCAAGCGGACACCCATAGGGTGACCTACAAGTTCCGTTCAATTTCAAGTAGTTCCAACTTTCGCTACCAGATGCAAATGATACCTAGTGGTGAACGTTGGAACTTTGATAGTGCATTCCAACGAAATCTAACCTAAACATTTAGCTTCACACAAGTTTAGTCTGTGGAAGGATCTTTTACATGCCATGACTCTATAACATGGGACCGCCGGCTTTACGTCCCCTCCGAAGGAAGGCATACTGAAGGATTTTAACACTCTTAAAAAATTCGATTACGTCAGCCGGGTTTGATCCTACGATCTTGGGGAACAGCAGTTGAGCATGCTAGCAACTACGCCACCGAAGCCGGAATGCAGCCATAAATGCTCTGCCACTCTGTTCACCAGGAAAGTCAAACACAGAGCCGTTAACAACCTAGTTTTCTTCGACAAGGTGATCAGATGGGAGCTCACTACTATTATGTTAATCAGGATCGGTTTATTTAATGGAGAAATTCTTATGCTGAACCCTCACGTTTTCTTCGTACAATTACAATCTATAATCACTTTGTCAAGCTTACATCCATGATGTTTATCACTCTGTACGAGGTTTTGGTCTTCTCTCTTTCACTGCACATTTCTCTTCACATGACAGCGAAGGAGATGGTCTTGATTTTAAATACACTATTAAATCTCTACACTGATCCTTGTCTTAAAACTCACAAACGAGCATGCGTGCGCTGAAATACCACCCGCCTCACGAATGCACTGCTTGGAGCCTAGGCTCTCAGCTGACGCGTTCAGATATCGACCTTCCGCTTGGCGCATGCGCAATTGACTTCTCTAACCACAGAGACTGAGCCTGTTTCAAAGGAGACTCACTGGTTGTTCAGTCCCGCGCTGAGAAGCAGGCGTCAATCTCACCTTGGTTACAGAGAATAATACCGAAAACTAGATATTTAATTTGCCTATGCCATTGAAAAATAGGAAAATTTTAATGTACGCATTCCTTGAGAATGAAATGGTTATTTTAAGGCTCCAGCATCGCCTATGATAAATTACTTGGAGATATCGAGAATGGAGAAGCAAACCC
Organism: Meconema thalassinum; assembly: GCA_946902985.2. NCBI lineage: Eukaryota > Metazoa > Arthropoda > Insecta > Orthoptera > Tettigoniidae > Meconema > Meconema thalassinum. The sequence continues at coordinate 209,395,206 of OX336399.1, read as the reverse complement.
TCGTGTGAAGGGATCGTCCGATCAGCAGTTGTGTTTCAAAGAGAAACTGTTGCATACGTCATTACTTTGATATATTTATTCCCTGTGCACGACATTGCATTTTCAGGATACGTAGGCTATAACAGCAGCAGTTGTGGATTTATGGTATTGGGCTGAGTAAACGCGTCATCCCTCATTCTGTGAGACAGAAATGATGTATGTTATATATGGTGTGGCACATTGAAATGGCATCAACATTTAAAAGCAATAGAATTATAAAACGCACACTATTCAGGGTGAATTTGATATACGTTCAGAGGTGATTGGATATTCCAGTTGCGGTTCGTGGCTATCAGTGAGCACAGACACCTGAGCTGGGTCCACTTACTCGTGCCGCCAGGATTCTCTCTATCATCTTTCCTGTCGACCTTGTTTAGTCAATTGTTCTCTTCCCATCTCCCGAGTGTTACGATACCCGTGGGCCCTTGCCTTATGTCTTCTGATACGATCGAACATCTTCTCATATCCCTTCTCTTCTGTACTCTTCTCATATCACTACTTTTCTTTGCTTCTCTTCTCTTTTCTCTCTTCTCTTCTCGTCTCTTTTGTCTCTTATAGTCACTCTTCCCTTCTCTTCCCTCTTATCTTCTCTCATCTTCTCTGATCCCTTCTCTTCCCTCTTCTCTTCTCTTAACTTATCTTTTCTTCTCTCTTCTTCTGATCTCTTCTCTTCTGGTATCACGGCCTCCACACAAGACCCTAATGGAAGGAGGCAGTGAGTAACCTGGATAGTGCTACACGCTTACGGCTGATGAGCTTGGGTATTGATGACCCCAATGGTTCCTGAGCTAGGTCCGTTTTCTTTCATTTTTCCCTTCCCATTGGGGCGAACTCTCTCCTCTTTCCTATCCGCCTTTCATGGCTCTACTTCTTTTGGAGTCCCTCAGTCCTCATTCTTGGAGTGGGTGAGGACATTTCCTTTCCCAGTCTTTTGTTTCCTTATTCCTGTCTTTGTCTCTTTCTTCTTCCAGTAGTTTATTTTAGTTACAAGTTATATCACTCAAGCCACTGGGGGTCGATAACCTAGATGTTGGGCCCCTTAAGGGGCAAACTCGATTTCATTATTATAACTGTTCCTGTCATAGATCTTGTACAACAATTCCAATGAAACACACACATCTTGTTATTGGAAGCGACGTTTAAAATTTTCAAAATTCAATTCATAACTATTTGTATCCATTTTTAGCCAATTTTCATTTATGAGAAACAAGATGTTCAGTAAAGAACATATAGCCTACTTTCTCCTAAATGTATGAGTATAGTTATAACTCGTTGTTATTATCAAAGAGTATAATAGAACTATTCTTTGTTGAAGGCCATAGAAACGATTTACCTCTACCAAACGCCACAATCTAGATAAAAACTGCTACCATCATTGAAGAAAGAAAGATAAGAAGTATATCAAGAATGTTATGGATCTGGAGACATAATCGACCGGACTGGCTGCGTGGCTCAGCGGTAACGTTCTCGCTTGCTGGGCCCTAGGTTGCAGGTTCGTATCCTGGCGCAGTCAGCTGGCATTTGAGGGTGCACAAATGCGAGGGAGCCGTGTCAGTAAATTTACTGGCACGTTAAAGATCCCCTTCGGGCCAAAATTCCGGCGCAGTCAGCTGGCATTTGAGGGTGCACAAATGCGAGGGAGCCGTGTCAGTACATTTACTGGCACGTTAAAGATCCCCTTCGGGCCAAAATTCCGGCACCCCGGTGTCTCTAAAAGCAGCAGTAGTTAAAAGGGATGTAAAACCAATAACATTATTATTATTATTATTATTATTAGTATTATTATTATTATTACATATACGACCTGCCGTGGGCAACATCCAACTTTGAGTTGAGGCATGTATTTACACGTCTGGTTGTGCATGGCTTTCACAACCCTAATTGAATTAACAAATCTTTCCATGACCCTACAGAGACGTGTGTATACAAACTATGTGGATATTTTCGATTGCTATTTGCCTGAAATAAAACTAACACCAACGGCTTCAATTCAGTTACTATGTGAAATCGTTTTGTTCTTTACTTCAAATAACATTTTCTAGTAACGCAAAATAGGCTGTTACAAACCCTTTAAAATAAAAAGTAAAAATGTATCGTAGTATCATCTTGTCATTCTTCAAATTCGATGCGCATAGAATGCCAATGGTAATCAATGGAGCCCCACGTAGACTAGTCGTGACATCTAGTGATGAAATATCGAAAAATATAATCCTAACAGAGCGAGTGCATTCTAGCGGCCAGAAGAAGAAACTTTTCAATAAAATCTGGAAGTTAATAAGTACCTTTTTGGCAGCTAGATGTCTCGAGTAAATTTGCTGGCGAAATATGTTTTAATTAAATATATATTTTACACCATAATATGCACAATATAACGCTTAATTTTAAAACATCTGAGTCATTACAAAACAATAAACATATAACATTTCAAGCAAAAAACCTAACTCCGATCGGGTTTGAACCATAGGCATTTGAGCGATAGGGTAACGCTCTACCACTGAGCTAATTGTGTCAACGAATATCGTTCTATATAAAATGACTTACATAGAACTTGTTAGCAAATAATGATTTATACTAAACGATTTCATCACTGGAGTATATTATTTATATATAAAGCATTTCATACAAAGTTTATTTATTTTGTATCAGTACGCTATATTGCATGCAATACTCAAATTAGTGAAATATAAGTCAGGCACAAGATATCCGCTGCCATCTTGTCTTATTACTGAATCAGCTCAGCTTTTTAAAATCACGTCTGCACTATAGTATTACAAAATAAACTTTTAATTTCGAACGTGCCTCTTCCTTTAGAACAGTTAAAATGATTCTCGGCTCGATAATCGGAACTGGTGAGTCCCATGATATGGATTATAAAGTTTGCATAATTCGCACGGCCGCCATCCTGAAATGGTATGGCGGACGACCTTGTAGTTTGGTCACAAGACGCATCCTACACGAAGGTATGTTGTTACCAAATTTGGTAGAGATCGTATGATTTGGTTAGTCGTTATTTGATTTTACGTTTTGAACGTTTGAGTGGCCGCCAGTCAGTTTTAGTAAAGATGGCGGCGATATAAAACATGACACTGAGGTGTCCTTTGCTAGTGCTACCTTTGTACCAAATTTCGTTCAATTCGCATTCACCGTGTTCGAATTGATAGGGGGGGACAGACATTCAGAGTACACACACACACACACACACACACAGACTCACACACACACATACACACACACACACACACACACACACAGACTCACACACACACATACACACACACAGACAGACACACTTTTTTCGCCCTGTGTTGATCTCATAAGTCTACTTTCATTTTTTGCAAAAATCGAAAGTAGGCTAAAAATGGGCTTATGAGATCACCTTCTGTCCGTGTGTCTGTCTGTGTGTACGTGTGCGTGTGTGTGTGTGTGTGTGTGATGGTGTGGGTCCCCCCCTAATAACATCTAAACTCGGTAGGTTCATAGCACTATTCCGGATGACCTCGACCGTGCCCTTCAAATTTTGTTACGTCTCACCAATCCAACATGGCGGTTGTGCGAAATATTTCACTAGCATTCAATATATCCGAAACTATTATCGATATCATCCTGGAATATTTTACGATGATAAACGGAACTACTAGAAGTTCACCTATGTGACGTTTGAAAACCTGGTAACTACAGAACCAACATGGCGGCCAAGCGAAGTTGCGACATTTAAATAGACGTTTCTCGCGATTTAACCAACCAAACGCAATAAATCTTGGTACAGTATATGTTTATACACATTGTAATGCACCGACATCTAACTTCGTTGAATTGTCTACATAACCTAAAGATGGCGGCTGTGCGAAATGTTTCACCGGCATTCTATATCTCTAAAACTATTGGCGGTATCACCCTGAAATTTTGTACGAAGATAACGGGCACTACTGGAAGTTCATCAATGAGACTTTCAAAACCCGCTTAACTACAAAACTAATATGGCGGCAAAGCGAAGTTGAAAATTTTTAATAGACCTTCCACGCGATTTAATGATCCCAACGCAATGAAACTTGGTACAGCAAATGTTATACACAATGTAATGCACTGGTATCTAATTCAGTTCAATTGTTTACATAACCTCAAGATGGCGGCTGTGCGAATTTTAAAATTATGTTTTTATTTCTTGTGTCGTAATCATGCGATCTAAGTGAAAGTTTGAATAATGAAGCTACGCAATAATTTTCCTTTAATGGTACATTACTCTATGGCATATACATATAACAATCCAACATGGCGACCATCCGAAATATTTAGATGGATCCCAATATCTACGAATCTATTACAGCAGTCAAACTGAATTTTTTAATGTTCATAGGGGCTACATAAGTTCACCTATTGGACTTTCAATAACCTGGTAATCACAAATTCAACATGGTGGCGACGCGAAGTATAAATATTCACATGGTCGTTTCTCGCAATTTAACCATCCGAGTGCAGTGACACTTGGTACAGTAAATCCTTATACAAATGTTAATCCACTGGCATCTAATTTTTCTCAATTGTTTCCATAACCACAAGATGGCAGCTGTGACAAATTTTAAAATCTCTTTTTTACTTCTTGTGTCCTAATCATGCGATTGAAGTTTGAATACTACACGTACACAATAATCTTTATGTAACAGTACATAACTCTAAGACCTACATATATAAAAATCCAACATGGTGACCATCCGAAATATTTAGTCGGTTCTCGATATCTACGAATCTATTACAGCAATCAAACTTAAGTTTTGTATGTTGATAAAGGCTATTAACATAAGTAGGATATATGAAAATAGGCTGTATAGTTCTTCACGGAACTACATGTTCAAAATTTGTTTCTCGCTTTGTTCTGATCTTCACCGTTTCCTTCAATTTACCATGTTTATAGGAGTGTTTCAACTTAAACCTGTAGGTACAAAATGAATCTCAAACATTTCCACATTATTAATTCATTAAGCGTTATTAGCCTACTTTCAATTTTTGCAACAAAAAAAGTAGACTTATGAGATCAACACAGGGCGAAAAATTGTGTGTCTGTATGTGTGTGTGTGTGTGTGTGAGAGAGAGAGTGTGTACTCTGAATGTCTGTCCACCCGTGTCCCCCCCCCCCCCCCTATCAATGCGAACACGGTGAAACCGAATTGAACGAATTTCTGTACTGAGATAGCACTAGCAAAGGGCACCTCAGTGACATGTTTTATAATGCCGCCATCTTGAAGCAAACGTAATGGCGGCCACCCAAATGTTAAAAACTTAAACATTATAACTTTATGTATGAAGAATCTTTTGACCAAACTATAAGGTCATCAGCCCAAAAAATTAATAATAAATAAAATGTAAAAAACAGAGAAAGTAAAAGATAACTTCTTCCCTATAAAAAGAAAAATCCAAATGTTCCTTCAAACCTGGGAGATATGACAGAAACAATGAACATCAGAATAAAGTAAGAACCAAATTTTGAACAAGTAGTCCCGTGAAGAACTATACAGCCTATTTTCAGATATCCCACTTATGTTAATTGCCTCTATCAACATCTTAGAGTTATGTACCATTAAAGGACAATTATTGCGTAGGTTCATTATAAAAAACTTTCACTATGATCGCATGATTACGACACAAAATAAAAACTTAATTTTAAAATTCGCACTCCCACCATCATGAGGTTATGTAAATAATTGAACTAAATTAGATACCAGTGCATTACAAAGTATATAAACATTTTGTGTACTGAACCCTTTATCCTCTGTTGGATAAATGATTCTGTTTTATTTCTTCAATTAATAAATATTTCCACCAGCATCATGAAAGTAGCCAGACGGAGATGAGGAAATTTCAAGCATTGGTTGGAGACAGCGGGGACATACCTGAAGCAGATAGACAAGAGGCTAAATACTTTAGCTGTGAAAGGAAATAGCCTAGCGATGTGTCAGAAGGACAGGTGTTGGCCGCCTCAAAAATAGAAGCGACGCGCAGTGAGACATGGTTCTGGTATGTTCATTGTGATGTTCGCGCCTAGAAGTAATATGATGCAGTAACGTGAGTGGCTGATGAAGAAAATAGACACTCCTACGACGCCAAGATCTGCTAAAACCGCCAAATTACAGAAAATGTGGGAACCAATGAGAGAAGAATGCCTATTTAGCGCGGCAGGTCTAGCGTGGGCACGCTCGGCTAGCATTCACGCGGGAGATCGCCTAGACAACATCTCTACGATCGATTCTGGGATTAATGGGCATATTCTTGACCTGCGCTATTTTACGAGTTCAGTGATATTTATTTCATTCCGGTACCATCATTATTTCGAGAAATTTTTGTATAAATTCCCCCTCTATCAAGACCTAGGGCCAGTTCATTTATAAGTGGTGTGAAGAGCCAAGACATTGCTTATTATTCTGTGCGTCTACGGACGTAAGCTTATTATTTTGTGCGTCTACGGACGTAGGCTTATTATTCTGTGCGTCTACGGACGTAAGCTTATTATACTTTGTGTGTCGTGGACACAGGTTGACTATTACTTTGTGCGTCTAAGGACGTTGACAGTTAAACTTTGCGTGTCATGAAGGACACAGAAATTATTATTAAAAGTGTTAAATTCAGTGTTAGATAGTCACAGTACTATATTTGTAGGGGCAGTATCTTCGATAATTCGCCAACAAACTGTTTTGGGGAAAGAAGTACCCGAACGGCGAATTTAGTAGTCAGACATCAAGTGTACAATAATTTAATTTTTGAATCAGCACGAGAGATGACATCATTGACCATGGAGGAAGCCTGGAAATATCAAGACTCCGTCAAGATGGTTGAGATGAGATAAGAAGAATCCAGTTGGGAGATGGCAGCGGATGTTCTTTGACGGGTGACTGGCTGAGGATGAGTACCGAATAATATTTATTATTATCTGATAAATTAACTTATGGTGTATGGGACATATCTTGTTTTGTAAATAATTTGCTTGTGTGATTAACGTAGTCTATTTATTTTTGGTCTGACACACCTTTTGCATGGAAACAGCTCGCATGTATTATTAGTAGAAGGTTCTTTTCTTGTTTGTTGTTTTAACTAACGTAGCTATGTGAACGGCCGTGTTTGCATATGTTACGCGATGCGGTTAAAAACGTCTCTCGGAGATATGTTGTGTTTCAGAAGTAGGACTGAAGTAAAATAATTATACAGTAGATTGGAGGGTAATTAATTTCTTTTGTTTTATTATTGATCAGATTCAATGGGATTATTGCCTTTGGAGCAATGTGATTTGTGACGAAGAGCAGTCAGCTCTATCGTAGGTTTTAATATTTTTTTAAATTGTCGGCGAGCATCCATTCAGCCGATCTGTGTGAAAACGTATTGTCATTCCCAAATGTGTGTGTGTGAGTGTGTGTTTTTGTGTAATTACAAGCGGGAATTTCAGCGTAGACTGATTTCTGGCAGCTTGATGACAAATCTAGATTGTGACCTCGCGAGGGCAATTCTGGATATTTTGATTAATGTCTGACCATATTTTGAAGTGGTTGAGTTTGCTGCTGTTGATTCCTTGAGATAACGGCACAGCTGGTCAGGTATTTATACACACTGGAGTGGGACAATGGCAGGTGATTGAGGAAGAGGGGAGATGTTGCACAAGACGAACTGAAGGGTGCCAGCCAGGTCATTAGTGGAGAGTGCCTGTGTGGCTCAGTAATAACATTTAATACAGAATTAAGAACTGATCAATGATAAAAATTGTTTAAATAAATGGGAGTTGCCTACGAATCACGATAATCTCCGAAGCGTTAGATTAACATGCAGTTTTGTTCATATAAAGTAATGTCAGCCAGTCAAGCTTTTGTTGTTGTTGGTTTATTCCATGTTTTTATTTTATTCAGTGACCCGTGAGTCACATGCTTGCTGTATTTCCTTGTTTGTGTTGAGCAAGTTGGCCAGTGTTGGCAGCTCATAGTCAAGTGCGTCTTCGCGCTAATGAGGGTCTCAGAGAGATTCCTGTAGATAGTAGATTTAGTGCGTGTGTCAGCATTACTTTTTAAGGGTTTTTATTAATGTCATGTTCCATATCCATAAACGTTGATTTACGAGATGATTGTTCGCAAGCATCGTGGCTGTTAACCCGTTGTAAACGAACAGTCATCCAAAGTACTCATTCCTCGTAGTTAGTCATTACGCGCACATAAAACCCAAATTGCAAGGTAGTGGAACCAGGATCCACATTTTAAATAAAAGGGGAGATCCTTCTGACTCCTCAAATTTATAGATATTCCTATCATGGGAAATTCAGGGAGGATTGTTCATATTTTATTGTTTTAGGTAGATTTCATTAGAAAGCTAACTATTGCAATGGGTCCCATGTTTCGACTTCCGGAAAATTTCGACATATCTTCGCGTTTCACATCCCCCAGACCCCAAAACCACCGTCAGTTCAAAAGTTTATATATAATTTATGTATATATATATATATGTATATATATATATATGTATATCAGTTTCTTGTGGACACGATAACTGCCGTAATTTTGCACCAATTACTTCGAATTTTTTACCGAAGATGTATACCTATAAAATCTCGGTCGAGTTCGTTACTGGGCTAAATCGGTCGAAGGGGGTGAAAATGGGGGGCTTTTTTCGAAAAAGTGAAATTTCGCTATAACTCTCTTAATACGTGCAATATCGAATCCATTCAAAGTTCATAATATGTGTCGGATAAGTGCCAAAAATTTATGTCAAATAAGATTTTTGATAGCACCAACCATTGACCAAAGGGGTGGAAAAAAGTGGGTTTTTCGGGAAACATTAATCATATCTCTCTTAATAGGCACAATATCAAAACCGTACAAAATGGACAATATTCCCCTAATAATTACCTAAAACTTTTGTCTGAAAGAATTTTTGATATGACCCACCATTACGCCAAGGGACGAGAAAAATGATTTCGGAATTATAAGAAAATGCCAAGAGCTATCAGTGGTTGCCATGGCAACACTACTAAATTGATGAGGCATGGACCATCAGACGTTGCCATGACAACGCACTTGCACGAGATCAGATTCAGTATTTCCATCTGATTAAGTGGTTGGTTGGTTGGTTCTTAAGTTTAGGGGCTGCGACAACGCGGTCATGTAGCCCCGTGTACTTTGGGTGTGTGTAGAATCTGTCTGATAACCGGTGTTAATTGTGATGACTGTATTAGCGTGTGTTATCTGTTTGTTAATTTACGTACTGCAACTAACAATTTTTCAGATAGTTCCTACTTTTGCCGCCAAGCGCCACTGTCAACGACTACGAGGCCAAGTTCAGAACTGAGCTACTAGACGCCGCCGCAGTCGGCTCTTGGCAACGAACATAGAAACCTAAGAGCGTTGTATACATTCTTAACCTATCCAATTTAGCTTCACACAGGTGCAATTAGTGGAAGGATCTTTAACATGCCATAAATCTATGACATGGGACCGCCGGCTTTACTTCCCCTCCGAAGGAAGGCATACTGAGGGATATTTAACGCTCTTAAAAAATCCGACGGCTTCGGCCGGGTTTGAACCCGGTATCTTGGGCATAGAAGCTCAGCATGTTACCGACTACGCCACCAAAGCCGCCTGATAAAGTGGGAAGCGGCTTCGGTGACGTAACTGGTAGCATGCTGAATGTCTATGCCCAATGTCGCGGTTTCAAAGCCGGCCGAAGTCGTCGGATTTTCTAAGAGCACTAGAATCCCTCAGTATGCTTTCCTTTGGAGGGGAAGTTCCAACGTTCGTTGCGAGTTGATGGTTGGGGTGGCATCTAGTAGCCAAGTTCACAGCTAGGTGTCGTTGACGGTTGTACCTGGTAGCAACATTAGGAACTACTGCTTGAAATTGACCGTCTGCAGTACTTACATGAATTAAGACTAATACAGCCATTACAATTCACACCGTGTATCAGACAGATTCTACACTCACCCAAAGTACACGGGGTTAGATGACCGCGTTGTCGCAGCCCCTAAACTGAGGAACCAACCAGAGGTAGATTTCGTTAGAAAGCTAACTATTGCAATGGGTACCATGTTTCGACTTCCGGAAAATTTCGACATATCTTCGCGTTTCACATCCCCAGGCCCCAAAACCACCGTCAGTTCAAAAGTTATATATAATTTATGTATGTATATGTATATCAGTTTATTGTGGACACGATAACTGCCGTAATTTTGTACCAATCACTTTGAATTTCTTACCGAATACGTATACCTATAAAATCTCGGTCGATTTCGTTACTGGGCTAAATCGGTCGTTGGGGGGTGAAAATGGGGGGCTTTTTTTTTCGAAAAAGTGAAATATTGCTATAACTCTCTTAATATGTGAAATATCGAATCCGTTCAACATTCATACTATGTGTCGGATAAAGCCCAAAAATGTATGTTTGAAGAGTTTTTTTTATAGCACCAACCATTGACCAAAGGGGTGGGAAAAAGTGGGTTTTTCGGGAAACATTAATCATATCTCTCTTAATAGGCACAATATCAAAACCGTACAAAATGGACAATATTCCCATAATAATTACCTAAAACTTTTGTCTGAAAGAATTTTTGATATAACCCACCATTATGCCAAGGGATGAGAAAAATAATTTCGGAATTATAAGAAAATGCCAAGACCTATCAGTGGTTGCCATGGCAACACTACTAAATTGATGAGGGATGAGCCATCAGACGTTGCCAAGATAACGCACTTGCACGAGATCAGATTCAGATTTCCATCTAAGTGTGAAGCGGCTTCGGTGACGTAACTGGTAGCATGCTGAATGTTTATGCCCAAGGTCGCGAGTTCAAAGCCGGCCGAAGTCGTCGGATTTTCTAAGAGCGCCAAAAATCCCTCAGTATGCTTTCCTTTGGAGGGAAAGTTCCAACGTTCGTTGCGAGTTGCTGGTTGCGGTGGCATCTAGTAGCCAAGTTCACAGCTAGGTGTCGTTGACGGTAGTACCTGGTAGCAACATTAGTAACTACTGCTTGAAATTGACCGTCTGCAGTCCTTACCTGAATTACAGACTAATACAGCCACCCCAAAGTACACGGGGTTACATGACCGCGTTGTCGCAGCCCCTAAACTGAGGAACCAACCAAAATCTCTGCGGTAGATATAATTTTGCGTGAAGAAGTAACAGACCGTTACATAGTTGCACATCAGTGTCGAAACCTAGCATAAGGACAGTGTGACCACAAGTATAAAAATGGACCCCAAATGACAAGAAGGTTACCGTTCCCATAAGACAATAAAATGTTTAAAATAAGCATAAAATTACGAAAAACAAAGTTAATTAAGCTCCAATTATAAAATACCTTCTCGCATTAAATGAGGTCTGATCCTTCTACGAAAATATGCATATTCTGCCTATTTTCGCCTATCCCCAAGTTTGTCCGGTGAAATCTACCTCCGCCTTCCGGCGTGCCGAGAGGACTTTTTTTACTTCTTTTTATGCACTATTAGTCATTAAATCATGTTATTATTTTACATCTTGTCACCTTTCTTTCTCGATTTATAGTTTATATCCTATGACCCTTACCTCAGTAGAGCACGTTGTTTGGCGAACGTAAACATCACATAGGAACTGAGCGCGACCCCTTGATTAAGATTTCTTACATTAGACACTGCTTTTCTGAAGGGTTCATAGGAGTAAACTGGCGCCCAACGTGGGGCGGTTCACTGTGGTGTAAGGGCAAACATTTTGCACATGTCAGTGTAAGCGTAGTTGGGTTTTCAAACTGACGCAACAATGAAGGTGTAATTTTATTGCTGGTTCGCTGCTTGAACACATTTAAGTGGCGTATTTGAGTAAAACTGACATGCCGCAAGTGCAGGCAGATATGGCAGTATTTTAATCACCGGGAAGTGATATTTTATTAAAAGTGAGTGAGGCGAAGAGGATACCGCCAAATGTGTGAAATATAAAGTAAAATCAGGAGTTTGCAAAGTAAAATACGGTTCACGTTTTTGTCTATTGAATTAAAGTAAAAGGTAATATTTATGTGATACCGGGCGCCCAATGATTAAAGTTAAAATTAGATTTGTTTAGAAAGTCAAACTCATGAAAATGTTAGGAGGCTGTAGCCTTAAATGACAATTAATACTTTATTAATTAGTCAGTGTTAATATCAGATCAGGATAACAATTTAATGACTGAATATGTGTTTGGGTTTAAATTAAATTGAGTAAAATTAGAACTACTCAGAGATGCAATCGACTAGTGGGATTAAATGTAAAAATAAATGAACTGAGTAGGGTAAAGAAATTAAATGTGCATTGGATTTAATGTGTGTGTCAAGGGGCATTGCTTTATGCCATTTCCCTAATGTCTCATATAAAGTGTGTAATATGGCAACGGTTGAACAGATTCAAGAAATCATTGAGAGTGCAGCTACGAGAACACAGGCATTGTTGGACACTAAATTGGCGGAAGAGAGTCAATCATTAAACGCTAGTATGTTAGAACAAAGTGAAGCATTAAACGCGAAATTGTCTGAGCAAATAAACAATACTATGGTAGAACAAAGTGAAGCATTGAACGCGAAATTATCTGAACAAATAAACAATAGTTTGTTAGAACAAAGTGAGTCGATAAACAAATTATCAGAACAAAGTGAATCATTGCGGACACAATTAAATAACAGTAGAATTGAACAGAATGAATATCAGGCGGAACAAGCTAGGCTATTAAAAAGTGAAATTAATGACACTATCAATTCACAGTTAGAGACGCTAACCGCAGAGATGAAAGATCACACTAATCAACAGATGGTATTACTGGCCCTAGATGTGAGTAAAAATAATGAAAAGCAATTAGACCAGATTAAGAAAATGGAAAGTATTTTCGATCAAAAACTTAGCATTTTGGATGAAACAGTGTTAGCTAAATTAGAGCAAATTGAAATAGCGTGCACTATGAATACAAGCGAGGTCAAGATAGCTCAGGAGAAGTTTGAAGGACGATTTATGGAGATGGAAAAGAGCGGCAAAGTCATTCAACAACAATTATCAGCGGTAGATGAGAATATATCCGGCATAATTAAAGATATGGATCGTCTCGAAATAAAATCAGCAGAGCAGTGGAAAAGCCTAGAAGCGGATCAGGAGCAGTTAAAGAGTACCTTAGACGACACTAAAAACCAGATTGAAGAGAAAGTAAGCACGATTAAAGAGCAGATAAGGAAAGATTGGAAAAGAATGAATATCGATTCTAAAGAGGAAAGATCCACCATTCTTAAACAGTAGGCGAAAATCACACTCGTATTCAAGCATTAGAACAAGAAATGAAGAGCAAGCTTAAAGAACAGACGGACAGGATCATTAAAGCCGAACTCAGGTCACTAGAGCAATCGTCGATATTTAGAACAGGAACATTGAAAGACAAGCAGGATGACTCAAATGGCCCGGAGGGTACTAGCACAGCAGGAAGTCAGACTCAGGCGGAGAGCCCATTAACAACAAACACGGAAGGTTTTCGCAAGAATATCGATAGGAGCTCAACACCACAAGACGGTCATCAGCCTACACAACTTATCCAAGTAATTCGCTCAAGTGATTATAAACCACAGAAATACACGGAGAATTCAGGGGTAACATCTAAAGCTTTTATCAAAGAGATTGAAGACCATTTCAATGACACTGGGGTACCTGAAGCACGTAGATTGAGGATGATGGAGAGATTTTTATCAGGAAATGTCCTTACATGGTTTTTAAGCTTCAAATATACATTTGGAACCATGTCAGATTTTAAATTGGCGTTTCTGCGCAAATATTGGTCGCCCGCAACACAACAGAGTCTAAGGATGGAGCTTTACTCTAGAAAGTACCAAACCACACAGCAAACAAAATATTCAGATTTCTTTAACATGCAAATGTTAAAATTTCGCGACCTGGATTACCCTTTAAATGAAGCGGATCTGGTGATGACAATAGCGAGGCAATTGCCAGTCAACGTACAACAAGTACTAGTCGCAGCGAACGTTAGTACGGCCATACATGCAAAGCAGATATTACGCCAGATAGATGAGACTACGTCTCATAGTCATTATAGAGGAGGAAGACAGCTGGAGTTAGTCAATGCGACAGAGGTCATAAAACCTAAGCAGGCAAACACTAAAACGCAGGGCACTAATACAAGCACTTCCACACTTAGGCGAAACCAGGAAGAAGGAGAAAACAGACCATACCAGCGTAACGAAAATAACTACAATAATAGATCATATCAAGGCAACAATAGGTATCAACAGAGAGGATATCAACATTGGCGTGAAAATCGAAGAAATGACAGGCCTTATGGAAGATACGGTGATTACAATGCTAATCAAAGATGGAAAGGAAGAAGAGACCAAAATCAAGGAGAGCCACGAAATTATCGAAATGACTGGGATGATAGGCACGCTCAATCACAAAATTACCTAGAGGAATTACACGCTAGTCAAGGTGGAGAGCTAGGAAGATGGGAAAAAGCCATTGGGAACATGAAGAATCCTGATACACATACTGAGGAAGCTGGAAGTCTACTGAGACAAGAGGAATATCAAGGACATCGGCGACAAACGGATGATGGGAGTCGCACTGGAGCTAAAAAAAAATGTTAAATTTGGATAAAGAAGACAGCCTACAAACGCAACAGTCGGAAGTTGAAGATGGATGGATAGTAGAGAACATACAAGAATGGATTGCTTTGCCAGAAGACTGCCTGGAGGAGACGGTGAAACCACGGAACGATGAAATTAGGCAGCTACCCATTATTTACGCAAGGATTGGTGGAATTAATATAAGATGTTTATTGGATACGGGGTCACAGATCAGTCTGGTATCGGAGGCATTGGTTCGAGAGTTGGGACGGAGTCAAAATATTCCTGTAATTCCCGTACCACAGCTCAAAGTGAGGGGTGTTATTCCTGAACGCACCGTCACTTGTAAACGTCAGGCATACTTAGAGCTGAACATATTGGAACACACTTTTGGGCAAACATTCATTATCATGGCAAAGATGAATTTCAATATAATTCTTGGTGCAAATTTTATTTGTGACTATCAAGCAGTGATAGATTTGCACAAGAATACTGTCAGTTTTAGAGAGTATGATCAGCTGAAGAACGTGCGATTGCATATGGATGAAATCACCACCGGAAGAGATGTAAATTCGTGGGCATTGGAAGCAATATCGGAAGAGACGGAAGAGGAGGTACGAAAGGCAGAAGATAACATCATAGAAGGAGCTGTTGTGGAACTAGATGAGGAGAGTGAATCCCAGGAGATATGGTCTTTATTAACGGAAGGAGACGACAGTGAGGCACAATTTGAAGAGTTACTACAGGAGCGGCTCAATGACATTCAACTTGGGGGTGAACACAGAAAGCAATTGGAAGAGATTTTAAGGAAGCACAAAACAGTATTTGATACAGTACCTGGGAAAATATTAATTTTCAAATATTCTATGCAAGTCGAGGAGTGGTCACCGTTCAAAAGCAGGTTGTACCCAATTCCTGAAAAATATCGTTGTCAAGTCAAGGTCATTATAGATGAGATGTTACAAGCTGGAGTGATAAGGAAGACACCGACACCTTATCTAAATGCGATTTTGGGAGTCACAAAACCAAATGGATCTATTAGACTTTGTTTAGATGCCAGAAATCTCAACACGAGACTCATTTTTCCTGAGTATGACAGAGCGCCAATTATCAGAGACGTACTAAAAGGCTTTAAAAACAGAAGCATTTATTCATCAGTCGATCTGACGAGCTCGTTCCACCATATTGAATTGGATGAGAAGTCACAGCTTTTAACTGGCTTCTTATTCGAGAACCAAACGTTTTGCTTCGTTCGAATGCCCTTTGGAGTCAAAACAGCGGGCTGTGCCTTAATCCGAGCCATGGACTGGAATCTAACCGAGGAAGTTAAGGAGATGACGGTACGCTACATTGATGACATTTTGCTGGCATCCGACAACATTGAAACTCACATGGAAAATTTAGATAAAGTATTAGGCAACCTGAATGCATCTAATTTCAAAGTAAACCTGAAGAAATCGCATTTTTTCAAGAGCGAGATCTTATATTTGAGTCACATCATTGACAAGGAGGGAGTGAAGCCAAATCCCGCTAAGATCGTAGCGATAAAGAATTTCCCTAAACCAACGAGAGTCAAGCACATTCGGGCTTTCTTAGGGGTAACGGGATTCTTTAAGGAAAACTGTCCAGGTTATACGGAGACTGTCGCCCCTATGCAGGAAATGCTAAAGAAAAATAATAAATGGTTATGGAATGCGGAGTGTGAGAAGGCATTCCAAGCAACAAAACAGCTATTGGAAAACTGCATTAAATTAGGATATCCAGATTTCAAGCACAAATTTATAATCCAAGCGGATGCTTCACTGGTGGGTATAGGTGCTATGCTCTACCAAGAGGATCCAGCTAACCTGCAGCATAAAACATATTTGGCATTTGTCAGCCGAAAATTGCGTAAGCACGAGCGCAATTATACTGTAACGGAACTAGAGCTGTTTGCCATACTTCATGCGCTACAACAATGGAAACGAATAATTTACGGCTACCCTATTGTTGTCAGGACTGATCATAAAGCACTAACATTCTTGTTTAACACGTCGATGGCAAGCGAACGTGTGACACGTTGGTCTATATATATTCAGCAGTTTAGCATTGAGATTGAACATTGTCCAGGGAAGATGAACGTGATTCCGGATGCACTCAGCAGGAACCCAGAGCCTGATAATGAGGAAACAGCGATGGTACAACACTTGGAGTTCACACCGAAGGACCGGGAATTCTTGGAGGAGTTACGTGAGATACAGCGAGAACAAGAAGCGGAACAATGGGTGATGCTATTAATTCAATACTTCAGAAAGCAACTACCTACAGGAACACCTGCATTTCGAGAAGCGAAAGCCAAAGAAGGAAGATATGTTTATGTCAACAATTTGCTGCACAAATGGGTAGATAATGACCACACCGAGTTACGCATATTAGTACCTGCTTCGTTACAGCGAGGACTGACATGGCATACGCACGAAAGATACGGTCACGTGGGCGTAGACAAGTGCGAAGCGACTATAGGATAGACATTTACATGGCCACGTAAGAGAACAACTATATGTGACGTCATTACAACTTGTGATCCGTGTCAGAGGACAAAGCCCAATAATTATTTAATGAGGCAGTATCCTAGACCATTGCTACCTCAGAAACCATGCGAGCTACTGGCACTCCACTGTTTCGGTCCAATCCCGAAGGGAAGGCGAGGTTGCCGACACTTACTAGTATGCATTGATGTATTTTCGAAGTTTGTCGTATTATGCCCCATTCAGAAAACTACTTCAAAACAGGTACTCAGTCGTATTCGGAATAGAGTTATTCCAATCCTTGGAAAACCAGAATTTTTATTATCAGATCATGGCAGCTATTTCACAAGCGCCGAATTCAAGAAAGGTATGGAGGACATGGGTATAAAACACATTTTAAGCAGTATCCGACATGCTCAAGCAAATCCAAGTGAGAGAGCAATTAAGTGTGTAACTTCATATTTGAGAATCTACATTCCAAATGAACATCACAGATGGGTGGACAAAATCAAGGGTGTAGAGACATGCATGAATTCTACCAGGCACGAGTCAACAGGACAGATCCCTATGGTCCTACACAAAAACGAGTATCCAGTGAGATCGTGGAAAAGCATCATTAACTGCCCACAAGATCCAATGATAGCACCTGACTTGCGAATTGAGAGAACGAGAGCCTACATGAGGAAACAAGCAGACCGCAGATTACGGCGAGTAAGAAATAAGAGGTTTCACAGTGATCTTGAAATCAACCAGCTCGTTTTAGTGAAACGACCTGCTACATCGGACCCAGAGAAGAAGATCTTCAGTAAATTCTGCGAAAAGTTCATAGGACCCTATTCTATCGTAAGAAACCTTGGAAATAATGCTTACAGAGTGAAAGAATTGAGTACAGGAACAATGTCAGTTTACAATGCTGCCAACCTAAAAAAGTATCGTAGAAGTGAACCATGGGAGCGCCGAAATAACGATGCAGTTTGAATATATGGACGTCCTACTATCAACAAAGTGAACGGGGAGCAGTTGAGTACGGCACGTGAAGGAGGAAGTAGAGTTGGTGTTGACAAACATTAACGAGGCGAGCAGAGTGTTGCCCCAGGCATCAGCGTCACGCAAGCAGTTGAGAGAGTCATTATGAGCAGGATATGAAAACGAGTAAATGCCATTCAAGACAGGAGCGACTAGACCAAGTAATAGAAAGGGGGTGATTCCGAAATAAAACAATTGGCCTACGGAAGTCTCTTAAAATTATCGACTTTCTCCGAAGTTCGAAATTTTGTGAGTGGGAGAGTTGTGAACCCTTTATCCTCTGTTGGATAAATGATTCTATGTTTTATTTCTTCAATTAATAAATATTTCCACCAGCATCATGAAAGTAGGCAGACGGAGATGAGGAAATTTCAAGCATTGGTTGGAGACAGCGGGGACATACCTGAAGCAGATTGACTAAAGGCTAAATACTTTAGCTGTGAAAGGAAATAGCCTAGCGATGTGTCAGAAGGACAGGTGTTGGCTGCCTCAAAAATAGAAGCGACGCGCAGTGAGACATGGTTCTGGTATGTTCATTGTGATGTTCGCGCCTAGAAGTAATATGATGCAGTAACGTGAGTGGCTGATGAAGAAAATAGACACTCCTACGACGCCAAGATCTGCTAAAACCGCCAAATTACAGAAAATGTGGGAACCAATGAGAGAAGAATGCCTATTTAGCGCGGCAGGTCTAGCGTGGGCACGCTCGGCTGGCATTCACGCGGGAGATCGCCTAGACAACATCTCTACGATCGATTCTGGGATTAATGGGCATATTCTTGACCTGCGCTATTTTACGAGTTCAGTGATATTTATTTCATTCCGGTACCATCATTATTTCGAGAAATTTTTGTATAAATTCCCCCTCTATCAAGACCTAGGGCCAGTTCATTTATAAGTGGTGTGAAGAGCCAAGACATTGCTTATTATTCTGTGCGTCTACGGACGTAAGCTTATTATTTTGTGCGTCTACGGACGTAGGCTTATTATTCTGTGCGTCTACGGACGTAAGCTTATTATACTTTGTGTGTCGTGGACACAGGTTGACTATTACTTTGTGCGTCTAAGGACGTTGACAGTTAAACTTTGCGTGTCATGAAGGACACAGAAATTATTATTAAAAGTGTTAAATTCAGTGTTAGATAGTCACAGTACTATATTTGTAGGGGCAGTATCTTCGATAATTCGCCAACAAACTGTTTTGGGGAAAGAAGTACCCGAACGGCGAATTTAGTAGTCAGACATCAAGTGTACAATAATTTAATTTTTGAATCAGCACGAGAGATGACATCATTGACCATGGAGGAAGCCTGGAAATATCAAGACTCCGTCAAGATGGTTGAGATGAGATAAGAAGAATCCAGTTGGGAGATGGCAGCGGATGTTCTTTGACGGGTGACTGGCTGAGGATGAGTACCGAATAATATTTATTATTATCTGATAAATTAACTTATGGTGTATGGGACATATCTTGTTTTGTAAATAATTTGCTTGTGTGATTAACGTAGTCTATTTATTTTTGGTCTGACACACCTTTTGCATGGAAACAGCTCGCATGTATTATTAGTAGAAGGTTCTTTTCTTGTTTGTTGTTTTAACTAACGTAGCTATGTGAACGGCCGTGTTTGCATATGTTACGCGATGCGGTTAAAAACGTCTCTCGGAGATATGTTGTGTTTCAGAAGTAGGACTGAAGTAAAATAATTATACAGTAGATTGGAGGGTAATTAATTTCTTTTGTTTTATTATTGATCAGATTCAATGGGATTATTGCCTTTGGAGCAATGTGATTTGTGACGAAGAGCAGTCAGCTCTATCGTAGGTTTTAATATTTTTTTAAATTGTCGGCGAGCATCCATTCAGCCGATCTGTGTGAAAACGTATTGTCATTCCCAAATGTGTGTGTGTGAGTGTGTGTTTTTGTGTCATTACAAGCGGGAATTTCAGCGTAGACTGATTTCTGGCAGCTTGATGACAAATCTAGATTGTGACCTCGCGAGGGCAATTCTGGATATTTTGATTAATGTCTGACCATATTTTGAAGTGGTTGAGTTTGTTGCTGTTGATTCCTTGAGATAACGGCACAGCTTGTCAGGTATTTATACACACTGGAGTGGGACAATGGCAGGTGATTGAGGAAGAGGGGAGATGTTGCACAAGACGAACTGAAGGGTGCCAGCCAGGTCATTAGTGGAGAGTGCCTGTGTGGCTCAGTAATAACATTTAATACAGAATTAAGAACTGATCAATGATAAAAATTGTTTAAATAAATGGGAGTTGCCTACGAATCACGATAATCTCCGAAGCGTTAGATTAGCATGCAGTTTTGTTCATATAAAGTAATGTCAGCCAGTCAGGCTTTTGTTGTTGTTGGTTTATTCCATGTTTTTATTTTATTCAGTGACCCGTGAGTCACATGCTTGCTGTATTTCCTTGTTTGTGTTGAGCAAGTTGGCCAGTGTTGGCAGCTCATAGTCAAGTGCGTCTTCGCGCTAATGAGGGTCTCAGAGAGATTCCTGTAGATAGTAGATTTAGTGCGTGTGTCAGCATTACTTTTTAAGGGTTTTTATTAATGCCATGTTCCATATCCATAAACGTTGATTTACGAGATGATTGTTCGTAAGCATCGTGGCTGTTAACCCGTTGTAAACGAACAGTCATCCAAAGTACTCATTCCTCGTAGTTAGTCATTACGCGCACATAAAACCCAAATTGCAAGGTAGTGGAACCAGGATCCACATTTTAAATAAAAGGGGAGATCCGTCTGACTCCTCAAATTTATAGATATTCCTATCATGGGAAATTCAGGGAGGATTGTTTATATTTTATTGTTTTTTATTTCTTTTTATGCACTATTAGTCATTAAATCATGTTATTATTTTACATCTTGTCACCTTTCTTTCTCGATTTATAGTTTATATCCTATGACCCTTACCTCAGTAGAGCACGTTGTTTGGCGAACGTAAACATCACATAGGAACTGAGCGCGACCCCTTGATTAAGATTTCTTACATTAGACACTGCTTTTCTGAACGGTTCAGTACCAAGTTTCATTGCGTTTGGATCATTAAATCGCGAGAGAAGTCTATTTAAAACTCTCATCTTCGCTTGGCCGCCATGTTCGTTTTGTAGTTAACTTGTTTTTGAAAGTCTCATAGATGAACTTCCAGTAGTGCTCTTTATTTCTCTACAACATTTCAGGGTGATGCCGGTATTAGTTTCAGAGATATAGAATGCCGGTGAAATATTTCGCACAGCCGCCATCTTGAGGTTATGTAAACAATTGAACGAAGTTAGATGTCGGTGCATTACAATGTGTGTAAACATATACTCTACCAAGTTTCATAGCGTTTGGTTGGTTAAATCGCGATAAACGTCTATTTAAATTTCGCAAATTCGCTTGGCCGCCATGTTGGTTTTGTAGTTACCAGGTTTTCAAATGTCACATAAGTGAATTTCTAGTAGTTGCCTTTATCACCGTATAAAATTCCAGGGTGATATCGGTATTGGTTTCGGAGATATTGAATGCTGGTGAAATATTTCACACAACTGCCATTTGGATTGGTGAGACGTAACAAAATTTGAAGGGCACGGTCGGGGTCGTCGAGAATATTGGTATGAACTTACCGAGTTTCATTGAAATCGCTCCAGCCATATAGAAGTTATTTGGGGTGGACACACACACACGAATCATACACACACTCGGACAAAAGGTGATCTCACAAGCCTATTTTTTCATATATGAAAATAGGCTAAAAGGATAAAAATAGTTATGGATTGAATTTTGAAATTTTGAAATGTTTCTTTTAATGACAAGTAGTGTGTGGCTCCTATGAATTGTATTTATAAATATTGTTGTGCTAGATTTATGATTAGTAGTGATGAGAGTTCTAACGCACTCCAGAACCCTCTTTGCCCCACTACTAAGCCTCAGCCATGTTAAATATCTCTCGAACGCATGGTCCGATTTTGACAAATGAAGTGTCGTTGGACTCGAGCTGACGTCCTCTTTCCTATGGACCATGCATTGTATTTTTCAATTTTTTTTGAAAATTTGTGTTTTAGAAAGTAGGCGATAATTTGAAAACCAAACATGATAGAACGTTATGCCATGGCTCAAACGAATGGTCTTTATGACCTTTATTAGCCTACTTTCGATTTTTGCAAAAAATGAAAGTAGACTTATGAGATCAACACAGGGCGAAAAAAGTGTGTCTGTCTGTGTGTGTGTATGTGTGTGTGTGAGTCTGTGTGTGTGTATGTGTGTGTGTGAGTCTGTGTGTGTGTGTGTGAGTGTGTGTACTCTGAATGTCTGTCCCCCCCTATCAATTCGAACACGGTGAATGCGAATTGAACGAAATTTGGTACAAAGGTAGCACTAGCAAAGGACACCTCAGTGTCATGTTTTATATCGCCGCCATCTTTACTAAAACTGAATGGCGGCCACTCAAACGTTCAAAACATAAAATCAAATAACGACTAACCAAATCATCCAATCTCTACCAAATTTGGTAACAGCATACCTTCGTATAGGATGCGTCTTGTGACCAAACTACAAGGTCGTCCGCCATACCATTTCAGGATGGCGGCCGTGCGAATTATGCAAACTTTATAATCCATATCATGGGACCCACCAGTTCCGATTATCGAGCCGAGAATCGTTTTAACTGTTCTAAAGGAAGAGGCACGTACGAAATTAAAAGTTTATTTTGTAATACTATAGTGCAGACGTGATTTTAAAAAGCTCAGCTGATTCATTAATAAGACAAGATGGCAGCGGATATCTTGTGCCTGACTTATATTTCACTAATTTGAGTATGGAATGCAATATAGCGTACTGATAAAAAATAAATAAACTTTGTATGAAATGCTTTATATATAAATAATATACTCCAGTGATGAAATCGTTTAGTATAAATCATTATTTGCTAACAAGTTCTATGTAAGTCATTTTAAATAGAACGATATTCGTTGACACAATTAGCTCAGTGGTAGAGCGATAGCCTGTCGCTCAGATTCCTATGGTTCAAACCCGATCAGACCTAGTTTTTTTTTGCTTGAAATGTTATATGTTTATTGTTTTGTAATGACTCAGATGTTTTAAAATTAAGCGTTATATTGTGCAAATTATGGTGTAAAATATATATTTAATTAAAACATAATTCGCCAGCAGATTTACTCGAGACATCTAGCTGCCAAAAAGGTAACTTCCAGATTTTATTGAAAAGTTTCTTCTTCTGGCCGCTAGAATGCACTCGCTCTGTTAGGATTATATTGTTCGATATTTCACCACTAGATGTCCCGACTAGTCTACGTGGGGATCCATTGATTACTATACCATTATCATTCTATGCGCATCGAATTTGAAGAATGACAAGTTGATACTACGATACATTTTAACTTTTTATTTTAAAGGGTTTGTAACAGCCTATTTTGCGTTACTTGAAAATGTTATTAAGCGTTATATTGTCCACATTATGGTGTAAAATATATATTTAATTAAAACATAATTCGCCAGCAGATTTACTCGAGACATCTAGCTGCCAAAAAGGTAACTTCCAGATTTTATTGAAAAGTTTCTTATTCTGGCCGCTAGAATGCACTCGCTCTGTTAGGATTATATTATCGAAAATATCCACATAGTTTGTATACACACGTCTCTGTAGGGTCATGGAAAGATTTGTTAATTCAATTAGGGTTGTGAAAGCCATGCACAACCAGACGTGTAGAGACATGCCTCAACTCAAAGTTGGATGTTGCCCACGGCAGGTCGTAATAATAATAATAATAATGTTATTGGTTTTACATCCCTTTTAACTACTGCTGCTTTTAGAGACACCGGGGTGCCGGAATTTTGGCCCGAAGGGGATCTTTAACGTGCCAGTAAATGTACTGACACGGCTCCCTCGCATTTGTGCACCCTCAAATGCCAGCTGCCTGCGCCAGGATACGAACCTGCAACCTAGGGCCCAGCAAGCGAGAACGTTACCGCTGAGCCACGCCGCCAGTCCGGTCGATTATGTCTCCAGATCCATAACATTCTTGATATACTTCTTATCTTTCTTTCTTTCTTTCTTCAATGATGGTAGCAGTTTTTATCTAGGTCGTGGCGTTTGGTAGAGGTAAATCGTTTCTAAGGTCTTCAACAAAGAATAGTTCTATTATACTCTTTGATAATAACAACGAGTTATAACTATACTCATACATTTAGGAGAAAGTAGGCTATATGTTCTTTACTGAACATCTTGTTTTTTATAATGAAACTTTTTTACTTTTTATGTTTTTTTTGAAAACACTCGAATTTTGAAAATGATATATTTTGGAAACTAGGAATTCTACAAAAGAGTTTGTTTGTCGTAAATCAATGGTCCCTACCCCCTCTACCTCTAAAATAAATTTCAAGTCTCTAAGATAAAAACCTGACAGTTGTGTGGTAGTGGGGAAGCTGCCCCACTTCTTTTTGAACCCTCCTCGTATCGGTCCCGAACCTGATATCTCGCTAACCAAACATGGGATTAGAACATACAGGGTGTCCTAACACTCGTAGTGACGCCCCCTACTTTCCTATAGGCTCTTTATTTAATTAAAAGACCAAAACTAAAAGGTCATCCGCTTTTATTATCTCGCGAACCAATGATGCTAGAGGTGTGTACGACGGGTCCAAGGACTAGGGGTGACGTCCTCTTTGCTATGGACCGCTCGTTATAATTTTTAAAAAATTGGAAACTCGATTTTGGGGAAATCACGTGTTTTTTGTGATTTTGCCGATATCTCACGAACCAATACCGCTAGAGACATGTACGAGGTGTCCTAGGACTCAGGCTAATGCCCCCTTTGAAGTGTGGTAGATATTTTTTCCAAAAAATAATTCACAAAAGGCCTAACGCCATACATGTTGAAAAAAAACTGTTTTTTTTTTATTATCTGTTTATAATGTTCATGAAGCGTGGTGGTTGAGAGAGACGATACTGCTGGGTGTGTGTGTGTGTGTCAACGAACCTGTTGCTGACCACGGTGGCTGTGTTCAATAGATCAATCGATATTTCGACGGGCCGGTTTATGACAGCGCGAGGGTGCGTCTTTTCTGATACTTTACCCCGAAAGGGATCTCTAACGTGTAAACGGTGATGAGAACTTGGTTCTATGTTGGTCGAAGCGAGTACAGAAAACAAACTTGCAGACGAGCAGGAGGTGAATGTCATTTGAGCTTATTGGAAGGTGTTGATCTGACTTGACAACAGATGCAATGGAAAAATGACACTGACGCTTGAAGGTGAAATAATCTGACCATCGTGGTGGCAGGGAAGAGCGAAATTCATGTGAACATGTGTGAAACCACATGTACGCTAAACAAGTTACATCCTGTTTTGCTTCGTACGTGACAAAATGCAAGTTCATGTGAAATATGATCTACCGCAAGTGTTCGCCTGGGACGTTAGCTGTCCACGTGCGCGATAACTGTTAACAAGTTACATCCTGTTTTGCTTCGTACGTGACAAAATGCAAGTTGACGTGAAATTTGATCTGCCACAGGTGTTCACCTTGGACGTTAGCTGTCCACGTGCATGATAACAGAATGTTTAAAGCGTGGGAAAAATGATTATACGTGCAACGTAGCATATATAAAGACATGTCGTTATCATTTCCAAGCTCTTTTAGGTGACTACCTTTGAACACATTGCGTTGCATGAAACCCCTGGTCTTGTTTAACAGTTTTGGTGTTGGTGGAAAATACTTAACCTTGTTGTGGGGTAGGTATATATTTATTCATTTATATATTTATTGATTTTATATAAATACATGCCATTATTTATTGATTAGGTAATTAATGATTTTATTTATTTATTTGTTTGCAGATAACGTGTATAGCCTACCTGTCGTGTGTCTGTGGGAAATATATTAAAGAAAGAGAAAGACAGACAGCTAGAAAAGGAAACCATTTCCACACTAGCCCACGAGACGGGAATATAACAAAGCATTACACGTCAAGGTGAGATTTGTTTTTTATATATAACCTGTTTGATTTTGTTTTGTTTATGAAATGCACAAACTATATGGAATGGATATACTTATGGTGGTTTATTTTATTTCTTTTTAGAGTGTTGGAAAACGCTTGACTTCTCTTGATAACCAGGAACGCGTGTGTTTGAGGCCATTGTCCAGCAGTCTACAGCTTAAAACTCAGGTGAGAGTGTTCTTTCAAAATAATACCTTTTACTTCTGCAGATACGATAACTTGGGAGCCCCTTGAGTCTTGTTTCAAATCACGTGTGTGCTCTGGCCGCGCGGTCAATGTTAGAAAAAGTTTGATTCCGAAAGAATTTTTAGAATCTTGTTTTGAAATTTTCATAATTGAAATTTGCACAGCGCAAAGGTTGCATACGGCTTTAAAGGTGAATACAGAACTGGTGTGCGATTTCATATATAAAAAAGGACGTAGAGCATAATGAGACATTTTATATTTGCAGTAAAATGCAAGAGCTATTCATAGCCCATAATTTGGAACAGTGGTATGAAACCCACGTGGTGAATGCCTTGCTATCAAAATTTGATAAACTGCAACAAGGACCCAGTGGTTTAGCGTTAGATAAAATTCATCATTTGCAAATCAACATTTGTCAATTCAACCCGTTGAATGCTGGGTCTAGCTATATTAAAACACCACCAGCTATAGCTTCGAAAAAGGCTGTGGTCAATATAAAGAATCGTGACAATGATTGCTTTCTGTGGTCTGTGGCTGCGTTTTTGCAGCCAACACAACGTGACAGTTGTCGACCAGGAAAGTACAAGGCCAAGTTTGATGAATTGAAACAAACTTTAAATTTAACTCGAGTGACGTTCCCTATGGACTTAACCGAGATCCATAGGTTTGAACAAGACAACCAGGACTTTTCGTTCATGGTGTATGGCCTTGATGGTAATGAGATTGTGGGTCCTTTTTATGCCACAAAAGAACCGAAACGATATCACATTCATCTTTTATATTTATCTGTAGGAGAGGTGAATCACTATTGCCTCATTAAAAGCCTGAGTAGATTGCTAAGCAGACAAGCGTCCAAGCATAATGGTAAAAAGTACATTTGCGACCGTTGCCTGCAATATTTTACAACCCCTATACTTTTGGAACGTCATAGGGTAGATTGTGTTTCTCAGGAAGCGGTGAGATTGATATTGCCACAATGGGACAAGGCTGTGTTAAAGTTTAAGGACATTCATAAGCGTGACACTGTTCCCTATGCGGTTTATGCAGATTTCGAAGCACTCACCACACCCATGGCGGGATGTGAACCAGATCCCACCATCAGCTCAACCACACCCCTTCAAAAACATGAACCCTTTGCCATAGGATTTAATGTGCTGGTGCCTATGACCCCACGCAATCCGTTTACAAATACCGTGAGGGACCAGATTGTGGCAAATGGTTCTTGGATGAACTTGTCAAGTTGGCTCATGATGTACAGAAATTACTGGACCACCCAGTACCCATGAGTCTATCTCCAGAACAGCAGCAGCAGTATGAGCATGCCATGACATGCCATATTTGCGAAAAGCCTATTTTAAGTGGAGAGGAAAAAGTCAGAGACCACTCGCAATTTACGGGGGAGTTTCGTGGAGCTGCGCATAGTAAATGCAATTTGAACTTTTCAGCTCCTCGTTTCATCAGTGCCTTTTTCCACAATCTGGAGAATTATGACATTCAGTTTTTGATTCGTGAATTGGGTCATGTCAACAAGGGCTCGTTTACCATTATTCCCCAAAACCATGAGCGTTTTACAGCCCTGACATGGTGGTTGGGCGACTTAAGCATTCGATTTTTGGATTCCTTTAAGTTTATGGCATCCTCGCTAGACAGCCTTGTGAATGGCTTGAATGAGGAGGAATTAAAAAATACTAGAATGCATTTTAATTATCCTGAGCATTTTCAATTGTGTATTCGGAAAGGTATATTCCCGTATGATTTCTGCAACAGCTGGGACGTGTTAAAGCAAAGAAAACTCCCACCACAAGAGAAATTTTACTCGAAACTAACACGCAGTACCGTTTCCGACGAGGACTATGCACATGCACGTCAAGTTTGGCGAGTGTTTGGCATTAAGACGCTAAGTGAATATGCTTTGAATTACCTAAAACTGGATGTATTGCTGCTCACTGATGTGTTTCAAAAATTCCGTAACTTGTTTCAATACATTTACGGTCTTGACCCGGCTCACTATTATACGAGTCCTGGGCTCTCGTTTGATGCCGCTTTGAAATACACTCAAGTGGAATTGGATTTAGTCACTGATGTAGACATGGTTCTATTTTTAGAAAAGGGCATTCGTGGCGGCTTTGTGTCGCTTAACCAACGCCATGCCGAAGCGAACAATGTCTACATGCCTGATTATTCACCAGACAAACCAGAATCGTACTTAATGTACTATGACGTGAATAATTTGTACGGTTACGCCATGAGTCAGCCTTTGCCCTATGGAAAGTTTGCTTGGCTGACAGACAAACAGGTGTCAGAATTTGATGTGATCAAGGCTAGCCAAGAAACAGGCCGTGGATATGTGCTAGAAGTGGATATTGAATATCCCTCATCCTTGTATGATGAACATGCCGATTTCCCATTCTGCCTTGAGCAAATGGTTCCCCCTGACAGTAAAGTGAAAGTTGAAAAACTCATGGGCACACTTTACAACAAAAATCGGTATGTGCTACATATCCAAATGTTGGTGCAATGCCTCGCCCAAGGCTTAGTGTTAAAGAAAAACCACAGGGGTATTTCTTTTGCTCAAAAAGCATGGCTTGAGCCATACATGCGACTCAACACAGAGCACCGACAAATGGCAACACAGCAGTTTGAAATTATTTTTTTTAAACTAATGAACAACTGCATCTATGGCAAGTCTATGGAGAATGTCCGAAAATACCGTGACATTAAATTGGTGAATGTCTGGGAGGGGCAGTGGGGTGCTCGGCGGTACATTGCCAAGCCAAATTTTAAATCGATCAAAATTATCGATGAGGATTTGGCTACTATTGAAATGAGTAAGACCAGCGTGACCATGGATAAACCCATTTACATGGGTCAAGTCATTTTAGACTTTTCTAAATCGGTCATGTATCGATTTCACTATGAGTTTGCCAAACGCCATTTTGAGGACGTCACTCTTTTGTATATGGATACGGACTCATTCATTTACCACATTCGCCACTGCAACCCCTATGACGTCATGAGGCAACATAGTGACTGGTTCGACACCTCTTGCTATAGCGCTGACAACGTGTCTCAGCTGCCCATAAAAACAAAAAGGAAATGGGCGTTTTAAAAGATGAATGCGGTGATTCCATTATGACGGAATTCGTAGGTTTGACCTCAAAAATGTATGCTTACCGCACACTCGACTGTAAGGAAGCCAAAAGAGCAAAAGGCGTAGGTAGAGCAGTGGTAAAATCGCTACGTGTAGACGATTACTTAGCGGTTTTACGCACTGCAAAGCTATGTCTCATACACAGTGCAGGATACAATCCAGCAACCATCATTTGTATATTGTGGAACAGAGAAAACGCATCCTCGCCTCTATGGATAACAAGCGTGTGTGGGCTGATGACCTGCTCACCAGCCTGCCCTGGGGTTATGATCGCAAGGAGGAGGAAGGTGTGATTTCACTGTTTAATCGTTTATGGGGCATAGCATTATGTAACTTGTAGTTTTAGTATTTTGTAAATATTGGTTTCTGCCATTGTAAATAGTAGATTTTGTAAATAGTGGCAACCCACTTGGACCTTTTGCTCTTAAAAAAAAGTTCTATGCAACCTTTTTTTATTTTTATTTTTGATTGGTGAATAGTTTGATTCTTTTAAGCTGTACAAAGTTGTTTTTTATTGTAAATATGAAATAAGTAAGATTTTAGTAACTTTAATAACTAGTATTTAATTATTTTTCGTAATGTAAATGGTAAACTAAAAAGTTCTTTTGGGATCAGTGTGCATGTCGAGAATGTGCTTTTGGGAATAAATAAAGTGGTTGTGTTTGTTCCCAAAGACAGGTGTGAATGTATGAGTGGAGAGAGAATGCTGGTGTGTATGGTTGACCAGAGCAAACACGGTGAGGTAGGGTGGGTGGGTGGGGAGGAGGTAAATGGTCACTTATATACTCATTTTATTTTCAATAGTTTTGTTTTCTTTTAAAAGTGGCAGACAATAGACATTATTTTTGTAAAAACAGTCTTACCTGCAGTAGACCTCGACGTTTCTCCAAACACCCATAAACTCACTGCAGCATCGTCATGGTCATGCACTTGCATCAATATCATTGTCAAATCTCAAATTTCGACATACACCAAATGAAAAATGTGAAAACAGCAAAATGGAAAATCCATGTTTCGATAACACCAAAAACGCAAAACTTAAAACGGACATTTTTAAAAACTGGAAATGGCCATGTGTGAAATTTGAAAATTCAAAAAACATCAAACGGACATTGTTTAAAATGTGTCATCAACAAAGTGGAAAAATCCATATAATCGAAAACGCAAAACTTGAAACGAACTTTTTTAAAATCTGTAAATTGCAAAATGACAAATGGCAGTGTGTGAATTCATCATGTGTGAAATGTGTAAAATGAAACAAAAGCCATTAACATCACGATTCCTTAAAATTAAAAATAACAAAACATCGTGCTCTGGTAAACCTTTGTTTTTATTTCATAGTCATAGTAAATTGACAAAAGAAAAATAGAATACAAACAAATCCCAATTCCTCACTCCTCAATGTTTATGTCCATGCATCATCAACTTTCCTTTCATAGCACTCATGACAATCAGGGCTGCCATTTTTCACCCACTGAGGCATCACTGAATGTGAAACGTTGTTTAGCTTTCTTCAATAACAATTTATCTGCCACATGTCTTAAACCAGGATGACTCTGGCTATAAGAAAGGTCATGTTCCTTGCATGCTTGATCCAAAAGATTAATGGGTACATCACCACGTTGTAAACGTTTTTCAAGATGAGTTCCAGGGCCGCAAAAACGATATCCTGGAAGATGGATTTCGAAAGGTAGGTATTGAATCACTTTGTCAATGACGCCATTGCCAGTACAGGTCTGGCATATCCTTTTCCATCGATGGTAAAAAGGTTTGGTCTTCCTCCTCCTCTGTGGCCGATGTTTGTGTTTGTTGTTGTTGTTGTTTTTCTCGCCATGTCACGTGTGGAATGATTCAACAAAGTCTTTACATGGACTTTTATGACCGTGATACAGTTTCACTAGCTGACAAGTCGCACACTGGCGCATAGACGGTATATTTGCCATGGCCACTTGCTTATGGTGATCGTAATACGTACAGGGTTGCAATTCACTCAACACAGGGTCTTGAGTCCATGATTTTGGTACATGTTGCCAGATTTCTTTCACTGCGTTGGCGGCAACATAATAAATGAATGACTTGGGGAGCGCCAAGAGTTCCTCTTTGGTAAAACTGTCTAGTTTCTTTTTGCACACAAATAACTTGCTGATGGCCTTGTCCGTAGCATTGCCTTTCTCCATGGTATCACGTGCTGTAGATGTTTACACGTCGCTTGTAGAAATCTCACTGGCGTCATTCACAGGTAAATCTTGAGTTATAATTTTGTTCAACAACTCCCAGCAGGCATGGGTGGTTAACCAATGAAAGAGATGCCACGCATGCGATAGGGCTGTATGGGTAATGTTGCCACAGGAACAAGTATCCATGAGCGTTTGCAGGGAGGGGCAGCCCAACTCCATGAGGTCGATACATTGGCAGTAAGACGCCAAAAATGGTTGCACCCATTGACGTTTTTCATTACCTTTCACAAATACCACATTGGCCGAGGACAAGTGTGCTTTCATGACCACGTGCAAATATTTATAGGAAATGGTTCCCTGATTACAGTCTAGTTGCCTATGATTTTCAATCCACTGGGTTTGTTTACGGTCTTTTTCACACAACAAATCAAAAGCATGGGGTGGTTTAAATAGCAAATGCGTAGCTTGCGATATCCAAAACGTGGTACAATCGATAATGGCCACTTGTTTAAATATAAATTTGTTGTCACTAATTTTAAACCCTTGTCAATCCACAATGAGTGTGCGCAACATGTTGACGCTTGCCTAGACCAAGTTCAACTGAGGACTGACTGACGATCGACCACTAAAATGTGATCATGGCATGGGCTTACCTGCCATGCTAGTTTCAAATTGAGGTTAGGGTAGGACAGGGGGACATGCAAAAATAAGAATTTAAGAATTACATCATTTTATTATCATAACATGTCTTACAGGCTTTTGTCATTTTGGGATAAGGACGATACCAACTGATACAACAATATAGTCTCTTGTGTTTGTAACGTCCATAACACCGATGATGTCCCAATGTCTCTAAACTAGGCGTTTTTGATGGTGAGCTGCTCACCGAAGCACCATGGATACCATACGGTCCACATGTATCGTAACTTGGTTTTTTTCATTACCCAGGGACACAAGTGAGGGATAGCTTGACAGGGTATATTTCCCACTTCCATTCTGCACAGGTAGGGGCAGGTGGGTGACCAGCGCTGATGTTCCTGCATGGGTTCATCGCCCTCCTGCCATTGGTCTATGATGATGGGACAAAAGGCACATTTCACTTCATCTCTTGCTTTTAAATAGTAGAATCCTGCGGCCGCCAAGGCTTGAGGGTTTATGAAAGGCACTGGCCATGTGGCAAAAGTCTTGAAACGTTGTTCCTCAGAGTTTAAATTCATGGATGTAACGTCTCTTGAGGCTTTAAAGCAAGACATGACTGAGCGGCTTGACGTGGGTTGACCTGTTATTTATACACTCGTCACTTGGTTGGACAGTGAATAATAGTTGACTTGTTTGTTATGAATAATTAAACAGTAGGCCGTGGTATTGGCTGGTACATTGTCATGCGTTTCAAAATCTAGTCGAATGTCGATATTGGATGGCTTGACAGACTCTTCCAGGTAAGAACAGTCAAAGACAATCAGTGGTGCTCTTGCCTTAAACGCTTGGGGTAGTAGCATGGGGCTGTTCTCTTTTTGATAATACGACCATCGAAATTTAGAAAACAAGTCGTACAGGGGGCCAAACTTATTTTTTGAAAAATCCAAATCCAGTCCTTCATAGGGAAACACAGCTCCGTTGAGGAAAAGTCGTGCATTTCTCAATTGTAAGTGATCAAATTGCGTGGCATCTTTGGTTTGTTGATACTTGCGATTCGTTTGAAAACCCACGATCAGGTAGAGAGGTCTCTCTGTATAGCGAGCTGTTTTTACAGACCAACTGTGTGTGTTGGTGGTGGGCAATAGCGGATACTCATGGTGTGCCCAGCTTCTAAATTCCATGGGTAGAGGCATATCTCTCTTTACCATTTTGAGTATGTCCAGTTTTTTGCTATCTTCAAGAGTCACATGGGGCACTTTCCATAGCAAGCGTTGTAGTTGAATTTTTGAATCTATGGAGGCATTGTCGGCTCCCTTGAGTGCATTATTATCACTCCTGTCACTCACTAGGTAAAGCACTTGCCTTGCGTTAACCACAATGCGTTGGTGATCTTCGGCAAAGCCTAAAATCAGTTTAAGAGGTAAATATCCAGTAAAGGTTGCATCGGTGTGTACCACCCAGTGATTGGTCGAGTCAGGACACCAACCTGCCATGCAAAGTGTTTTACCTTCTTCCTCACTATAAGAGGGGTATAGTTTTATGACACTGGAAATGCCCACATTTCGAGTGCTATCCACCACGATATCGTTAATGACATACCGCACTTCAGAAAACAGAAAGGCCAAACCATGGTTGGCCAACTTAGATGTGGTGGGTGTAGAGCCATCGGCTTTGGTGAGCAGACCTTCAATCTGAATGACACTTTCATGCGGTAGGGTGAAAATATCTTGGTTGTTGATAACAAATTGGATTTCATCATTGTTATTGAGTCCAGGTGTTTGAGCTTGATAGGAATGGAGATCAATTCTTACCACTCCTGGTTGCTCTTCGATACGGTTCGCTATCTCTAGGATAGAATTCATCATGAGGGTTGACGTGGTAACCCAAATGCTGTAAAATCTGCTTGGCTTGAAATGTTAGCGTGTATTCACGTGGCAAACAACTAACACCATTCCTAGACGGTGTTGTTGCTTTATACACAAACTTCATAGTGGCACCAACTTGTAAGTCACTGGTGTGGTAGAATCTAGATCAATGAGTTGTTGATCTCTATTGATCAGTCTTAATGTTATATTACTAATACTATCGACAGCCACAGAATGAAAAAGCACCACTGGAGTGTTTTCACGAATAATATACCCATTGGGCGATGTGACAATAAAGTCATAAAGCGAATGCGATGGTTCTTGATTGGTGTACACTTGGCTAATAATATTACACGTCACCGACACATGATGGTCCTCAATGAATTTCACTTCAAGGTCCGATTCATGTTTTTTGTTGGGCTCCAACACACGTGGTTTAAATCCTAGTAATGGACCAATGGAATCGGGGTGTGTTTTAATGTCAATGTTGAATGTGGAGAAAATACTGCAGCGATGAGTGTTGGTATTGCCTACAAGTTCAAACTTGTGCGTTCCATAGAGAAATGACTTTAAACCATACTCATTGATCAACACCACATAAATGTGTTCATAAATGTCATCGATTGTGTATCCACCAGAGTTCAAGGTGAGCACAGAATCATCATAGTAAAACTTGTTGTTCACATTTTCACGTATGTTGTATATTCGATTGTACGTTTCAAGAGAAACAAGTCCTAAACCATAGGGTTTTACACTCAATTCGATAGGCGGGTAAAAGTCTAGGCTGACTTCAGGTCCACGTCCATGCAGTGTAAACGTTTTACTTTCTGCCGACATACTGGTGGCGTTTTAGCTTATGCTGCGTCTTATATAAAAAAATTAAACACAAACGTCCACACTGTTGGCTGTTAAATGTTAGCTCTCGTTTCGCATTATAATATATCTTGATCCTGTTTCCAAAATAGGTCACTAGTTCCATGGGCGGAGGCAAATTCCCAAAACTGTCAAAGTATCATACGATGGATCCCTCTTTGACATAAGCTACATAATGCGTTCCTGGTCCTCGGTGATCATCCAAATTGACAACAACACATTCCTGTTTCCAGGGTCGTGGGGGTAATTGGTTTCGCATAAACACACCTCGAAAATGAGAAAGCTTTAGTTGTTTAGCATAGCTTTCCACTTGTTGATACGTCAGGGCATGTCTCGCTATGGCTGAGGTTATTTTTTTTATACTTCGAAATGGTGAAATCCCAAATCCTTGTTGATAAAAGGCTGGCTTTAAATTGGCATTTCTAGCCCCTATGGCAATCGCTTCCATCATTTCGTTGTGTCGCTGACTTTCTTTGAGTTGTCGCTTGCCCTGCTGCGTGGCTTTAATGGTTTTCGCCACTGCACTGGCACCGCCCAAAAGTGAACCTAGAGCAGCCAAACCGGCAAATAATGCAGGTAGAAATCCCGCTCGTTTGGGGACGGGAATCACTCGCCCCTGGTTTGAAACCTGTCGCCGACGTTTTGGAATAACATGTCTCTGTGCTGCTCGAAAGGCTTTCCTTATGGTCAATACATTATTTTGTTCTTTCTTTCTTTCGCAAGGGCTTGTCCACGAATGTCTTAAGCCCAGGCTTTGCCAAGGACAAAGTCCTTTTTTAGTCTTTCTCACCGCATACCTTTGTTTCACAATGATGATAATGACCAACAACCTTTCACAAGAAAGTTTAAATCACAACTAACGTCAGATTGTTATTTCATGGCTGTATATTCCAATTCCACATAAAGTGGGAAATCGTTTATGGTTTTTCCCGCTTGCTTTTCATCCCATGTCAACATGAGATGAAAGGATAATTCGTCACCTGCATTGACCATTTCATGTCCTTGGACGTGCGTTGATGGCCAAAGCTAGGCCTGTCCCCATACATGATCCTAAACAAGAAACAGATCCTGCTAATAAACACTATGTGGATAGGTCAGTAGTGCCACGCACAAAACAGGGAGATTATGACTTTAAGGGAAAGCGGTTAACCCATGTAAAACATCCTCAAGTGTCTACAGACGTTACTACGAAAAAGTATGTGGATAACAAAGTGTATGAGTGGGGTTGTTCCTTCAGGGAATCTGTCTGTATTCGCCCCTGATTAGTGGGCGCGTGTGGGCAGGAGGTGCCCGTGGCTGTGGTTACTGAGGCTTGCGTGTCTGTGGTTGCGTTCCGCTGCAGCATGCTGGCACGCGTGCCGTTATCGGATACGTCTTATCGTGTGTCGTGTGGCTAATTGTCAGGCGGCGCGTGTAACTTGTTATCGCCCTTGTAAACATGCTTCTGTGTCCCTAAGATAAATCCGGCCTATCGTGTCTGTGCATTGCTAAATGTTATACCTATTGTAACAGCGCTGAATCCTGTGTCAATATCCGTGTGTCTGTATGCTGTTATTATTGATGGTTTATGACAGCGTCATCATATTTGCGTGTCACCAGCACGTCTGGGTGCTCTAGGAATGTCTACCGGCAACAATGTTGAAATGCGCTAGAATTCGCAACGCCGTGTTTTGTTGTGTTTGTTTTGTTTCGTCGTTGTTTACGGGAAGTCTCAGATGCTATGTGTGGCGGCTGACGGGACGTGACTTTTGCCAATGTCCGTGTGTTGACATTGTTT
Source organism: Meconema thalassinum (assembly GCA_946902985.2). NCBI lineage: Eukaryota > Metazoa > Arthropoda > Insecta > Orthoptera > Tettigoniidae > Meconema > Meconema thalassinum. The sequence goes on along the minus strand of OX336399.1, from coordinate 209,358,371 downwards.
GACATTCCGGGAGGGCCAATGTGTTAATCTGTCCTGTTTTTGCTACTGATGTTGTGTAGGCATTTCTTCCGCAAGACCTTTGCCTTGTGTAATTGCTATAAGTTGTGTTTAGGAAGTCTATTTCCTATGTTTGGGGTAATCGAAATTTTGCATGGCTTTTTGCCGGAAAAGTGTGGTGTTACCTGTTTTGTGTCTGTGAGAGTGGCGTCTCCCGTATCTAGGTGTAGGGCGCTACGGTTCAGAGAAAAGTATTTTGTGGTCGCTAATGCCCTAAGTAGGCTGTGGTAGCGAGTACCTTGGAACGAATCTATGTTCCTGTATGTGTGTTAAAGAACCCCCCTGTGTTCATATTTGTGTGGCTCACCCGCTTATGTACTTGTATGGGGCCAACTTCCTCTAAGTGGGATTCTGGATTTTTGTTTTCCACGGCGTCCGATTTTACTGGGCATCCGGACCCGCGATCCCGTGTAATGCTCCGTGTTTCATGTCTGCGTTGTCTGTTGGGATTTGTGCGTCCCTAGTGTGGTTTCTGATTGTGTTTTAGCGCCAAAAATACCATTGGTTAGTTTCTTTTTGGCACGATTGTATCATGTTATCGTGTGTTCGCACCCGCCTTGGTCTAAGGTCCTGGTGTTACAATTTCTGTACTGTATGTACCATGGCGCGCGTATCGTGTGTTTGAGACACGCGGATGAAAGTATGCTTTAGCGTGAATGTTTTGTGCCATACGCGACGACCCGGGTTTTGAAACTGGCGTGAATGACTGTGTATGTTACAGCCAGGACTGAAACACTGTTGGGTTGTCCGTAGCTGGTGAAGGTCGCATGATTATGTGTGTTTGTTATCGCTGACCTGGCGATGGTATTAAATTACAACTGTGCAGGAAATCCTTTGCTTGCTTATCGGGCGGCCGCTCGCCATATGTGCCAGAACAATGTGTGCAGGTTTGTTGACACTTCTTTCTGATGTCGGCATATGCAGCGTGTCTTGGGTCCCTTGTAATTTAAAAGACCCTACGACTATGTATGTTTGTGTCCCCAAGTTTTTGTGTTATTGTGGGCCTGGGATGAATATATTCCTGTTAGTGGTAGTTAGCTGTGTTTATGTACGTGTGTCTCCGGGCCGCTAGTCGCGTGTTTGGTGACTAGGTGTCGGAGGTGATTTTATTATTTTGTGCATATGAATACCTGTTAGTGTGACTGTCCCTTATTGTTCTATCCTCCAATTGGATAGTTACCCGACCTTGCATTCCTTGTTTTCAGAAGGTGGCGGGTTCGAGACCGTCTTTGTCCAGGGTAATTATTCCTGGTGCCTTTTAGGCATGTGTCTCCGGGACAGTTCTGCCAAGTGTTAGGTTCGTATCCCGGTGAAGTCATCGGGGTCCGAAGGCTATTTCTTGGCCTTCTTTTCACGTCTGCCAGTGGAATCATTTCCCTTACTTTTGACAGTGTTCCCGCCTTTACGTGTAGGTGTAGTTTTGCGGGTGTGATATGCCTTCATACGGCGGGCGTGTATAGTGTCCTTAATGAGTTTTCGTCCATGGCGCACGCTGACTATGTAATTTAGGTCAGATACCTTCCTGCAAACTTTGAAGGGACCTGACCAACGTGGCAGGAGGAACTCGGACACATTTTTCTTACGGGCGGAATTGGAAACCATAACCAATTGCCCGGGTGTGTATTCCACGGTCTTTCTTTGCCGATCGTACCGTTCTTTTGTTTTCTCTGTGCCGCGGCTATGTTCTTTCTGGCGTCCATGCGAGCTATCTGCAAGTGCTCTAGCCGGGCTGCATTGTCCGGGAGAGTGTCCTGTGGGATGCATATGTTGTCTATGGGACTTCTGGGTGTATATCCGTGCAACAGAAAGCGTGGAGAGTGTTTTGTGGCCGTGGATATGGAAGTGTTGTAGCTAAATGTAATGGGCTGCAGATAATCATCCCAGTCTGTCCCTGTGTCCCCCATGAATTTAGCTAGCGCTATTTCAATTATTTTATTCATACTCTCCGTGAGTCCATTGGTTTGTGGAGAAAAACTCGTGGTCGTGTATGCCCTTATCCTGAGTATCTCCAAAAACTGTTGGAGCACTCTCGTGGTGAAAATAGTTCCTCTATCGGATAGTAGGGTTTGGAATAGGCCATATTGTGTGACTATGTCGAATAGGAATTCGACTATGCTGTTCGTGTCTGATTTGGGAACAGCCTTTGTGATCATATACCGGGTGAGATACTCTGTGGTCACCAGTATGTATTTATTGCCTTTTTCAGATGGCGTAATGGGGCCTTTAACATCTATCCCGACTCTATGAAATAGCTCTCCTACGGGAATAGGGTTGAGTAATCCATGAGGCTTGCCAGGCCTTGATTTAAATCGCTGGCAAGTGTGACATGTCTTTACGAAGGTGTCTATGTCGGCCTTCATGTTTACCCAGTAATACTTGTCCCGGATTCTATGGTATGTTTTATGCGTACCCAAATGTGCCCCTGCCATTGGGCTATTGTGGTGTCCGATCATGATATTCTCTTTCAATGACTCCGGAACCGCTATAGGTGCATTATCGTGCATGGCTGTGGGTTTAAATTTCAGTACCCCGTCTTTGTCTAGAAAAAGTCGCCTAGACAGCCGGTCTTGAAATCCACCTTATCCAAGTTGTCTAATGCCATTAGAATCTGTTTCAAATATGGATCACGTTCTTGCTCCTGCTTGATGTTAACCACCGTCAGGGCAAAAGTGGGCATGTCGTCCCATTCGTGGTCCTTACTGTAATCTGGGGGGTCGGCTACTGGCAGCCTAGACAACCCATCTGCATCTAGGTGTGTAGCGCCTTTCTTGTGCTTGACCACGAAGTTATATTCTCACAGGCGGAATATAAACCTATTGAGCCGCGAATTTGGGTTTTTGAATTTGTCCCAAAAAAGCAGGCTCGCGTGGTCAGTCACTACCGTGAACTGGATACCGTAGAGGTACACCCGAAAATAGTTCACTCCCCATGAAAATGCCAGCATTTCCCGCTCTGTGGCAGAGTATCTAGTCTCGACGGCCGTTAATTTCCTGCTAGCATAAGCTATCGGCCGTATGCGCCCTTCTGCATCTTCCTGTAATAGGGCCGCTCCCAGCCCGTACTGGCTGGCGTCCACGTGTAAAAAGGTGGGCCTATCACTATGGAAGTGTTGCAGTAATGGTGGTGAGGTCAATAGTTGCTTCAGTGTGTTGAAGGCATCTATATGTTCCAGTTTAATGCTGAAGGGCGTCTTCTCACGTGTGAGTTCGGTTAGGGGATGGGCGATGTGCGCGAATCTGTGGATATATTTTCTGTAATAAGAGGCGAGTCCAATAAAACTGGGCAATTGTTTCAAATTTGTGGGCATTGGGATGCCCGTTATTGCGTCAGTCTTCGCTGGGTCGGGAATAATGTCCTCTCTGTTTACAGTGTGACCCAATATGTTAATCTGTTGTCTGGCAAATTGACATTTCGCAGGTTTAAGCCTTAATTTGGCCTCTCTAATCCTTGCGAAAGCCTCCTCCAAATGTACGAGATTTTCGTAAAAGGTGTTGGAGAAGACCGTTATGTCGTCCACGTATACTAATACTGAACGCCATTTTAGCCCTGAAAATGCTTTATCCACTAGCTTTTGGAAGGTCTGGCTGGCGTTACGGAGGCCCATTTGTAACCTTGTATAGGTATATAGACCGTTCTCTGTAACGAACGCCAGCTTGTGCCTGTCCGGTTCATAGACGGGGATTGAATAGAATCCACTATAACAATCCATCGAACTGAACCAGCTAGCCCCACCGAGGGCATCCAAATAGGTGTCGGCCCTTGGTAGTGGATAACTGTCATTTTCGACTAACTTATTGAGCCTACGCTAATCAGTACAGAACCTGTGGGAACCGTCCCGTTTCTTGGTCAGCAAGACCGGTGCACTGTAATTTGAAATTACCGGGACGATGACCCCCGCCTCGAGCATCTCTGTGATCTGAGTGTCGATGGCGTGTCTCTCCTTCTGACTCACCCTGAAGGGAGGCTGGTGGACTGGCCGGTCACTGGTGAGTGTGACGTGGTGTTCGATAAGGTCTGTCACTGCGAGATCCTTCATCGAATGGGCAAAGATATCCCTATTGGCCTCCAGGAGCTCCGTGAGCCTTTTATTTTGCTCCGGTGTCAGGTCCTGTATGTGAGTCTGATTGGCCGCTTTATCTGTGTGTGTGTCTGTGTGTTTGCTGATTGTGTGCAATGTGGAGGCCTGGTGCTCGTGGATTTCTCGCTCCGCTCGAATCCCATCTGTGTTTCTGGTGTATATCATGGGATGTGTGGTGAGCCTCTGGTCATGCTTTAAAAGCATCTTACCGCTAGCAAAGTTTATGCTAGCTTCATACTTGGCGAGGAAATCCATGCCAATTATGGCTGACGCAGAAAGATGTTCTATAACGAACATGGGGTGTGTTGTGGCAAAATGGTCTAGCTTGAGGTGTATGTTTGCCACCCCAGTGTTTTCTAGCGTCTGAGCATTGGCCGCTACCAACCGGATGTCACCCGTGACACCGTGTATTTGCCCTTCGGTAACGTGTTTTCTGTTTACACAACTTACCGCTGCCCCAGTGTCAATTAGGGCCTGCACCCTGTGGCCACTTATGCTGGCGTGTATCGTGAGTGCCGATACCTGGAGTCCCTTGCCCTGCAAAGATGTGTTGTATAGGGTGTATGTTGTTGTTGTTGCTACTGGCGTAACATCTGTGCTGGGAAGGCATGGAACTGGCCGCTTATTGTACTTGGCACGCTTGGCCTCTCGGTTCACTTCCTGGCTCGAGTTCTTTGCGTCGGTCAGCGAAATGTGTCCATTCAGTACACTGCCTGCTCTCTTTACTGCCCGTGCTGTAAAAATACAGGGATTCTGGCGAACGTTTACTGTATTGACCGTTCCCAGCTTTTGTGTAGGTGTGTTGTTCCTTTCTCCCTCCTGGGAGGGTGTGTCTGCAAACGTAACTCTACGATTGCATTTGTGACCTCGTTTTTTGTTCCAGGCGGTCGCGAGTTTGACTCCTGTTGCTGGCTTCCCAATGCCAAGTGAGCTCGCGTCCTGCGCCTGTGTGGGGTCACTTCCCGCCCCGTGTTGTGGTGTAGGGGGTATGGTTTCCCGTCTAGAGGGTGTGGGTTTTCCTCCGTCTTGTTTGTGCGTGATTGTGAGGGGCGTATAGTGTCCCGCCCTAGGGTTCCCTATAAACAGTATGTGTAGGTCCCTGTAAATAGCGGGGGCGAGTGCACATCAGTGTATACATGTATGCTTACTTTAAGCACCTTGCCGAGAGCGGTCACCTCTACGGCGCTGGCATAGGTACCGTCCCTACCCATGTATTTTTGGTAGTCCGCCCCGGTATGGAACGGGTTTTCCCGCTCGTCCGATACAAAATCCCGGTACTCTTTCCAGTTGGCCAGGATATGTTGGACCGTTTTCTGTCTGTAGTCCCTGTGATGATCCTCGGTGTTTCGGACTAGGAAGCTAATGGCCCTGAACAGACAGTTGCCGTCTCCTTGTACGTGGTGTGTCTGGAAACGGCCCGGGGGCGGATCGTCAGCCTTGGCTTTAGTTGGCTGCTTTTTCCACTTGCTCTTGCGAGTTTGTTTATGTGAAGGGCCTCTCTGGTGTTGTGTTGGGGGAGGAACCTCAGCCGCTTTATCAGCTGGCCGAACCTCCCCGTCTAAGCGTTTTTTGGAAACGTGGGCGTTCGTCTCCCTGTACTGTATGTACGCCCCCCTCGGGGTGGCTGCGCCAACTCCCCGCTTGCGGTGGGTAGCTAGGTGTGGGAAGTATTGCCCCCCTGTCTGCCCGGCGGGGTATCTCATCCCTGAACTCCCTCGGGTGTTCGTCGGGGAGGGGATAGTGTTCCGGGCCCTTTGGGTATGTGTTTCTGGTTTCCCGTCCTTTTGTGGTTTTTTTTGTCTGGCGGTTATTGCCCGTTGGTTCGTTTTCCTGACTCCGCCAGGGTGGGGTGTATGTCTGCTGCTGCGGGGGCGGGTTTTCTCGGCGATTCCCCTTTTCCCTGTACTGGGAGGATGCATACCCCTGTCTGCCTGGGGGTGGGTTCTCCCGGTACTCCCCGTTTCCCCTGTGTTGTGGGGATGCATACTCTTGCCTGCGTGGGGGCGAGTTCTCCCGATAGTCCCCATTTCCCCTATATTGCGGGGCTGCATAGCCTTGCCTGCTTGGGGGTGGGTTTTCCCGATACTCCCTGTCTGCCCTGTATTGTGGGGCGGCATAGCCCTGTCTGCTTGGTGGCGGGCTGCTTCGTCGGGGGATGGTGTGTTCGTACTCTTCAGGGTAGTACTCCGGTGTGTACGGGGATGGTGGTCGCCGTGAGGGGTATGTCGGCTCTACGTCCGCGTATGATACCGGTGAGTACCGCGGAAGGTAGTGTGGCCTGTCCTGTGTGTGTGGTGTTGTCGGCCGCTGTGGAGGGTAGTAAATTTCCTCCCTCCCGTAGTGTCTCCTCTCCGTGTACCCCCTGTCCCTTTCAGGATAATAGCGCTCTTCCGTGTCTGTGTGTTCACCCCTAGGCGGTCTGCCGCCTGCTTGGATGGCAGCTATAGTTAATTTTTCCATCCTGTCCACTAATTCATCCATCTTTTGACTAGTGTCGTCCTTTTGTGGATGAAAGTGCTGATTCACGGCTTTCTCCGTAGCTCTTTCCGTGATCTTTTTCCCTGCCTCTATAGTTTTAATGTTGTTTAACATGTGTTGGACCGTGGGGTTGTTCATGATGCACAACTTGTCCACGATGGATGGTCTGAGGTCCTGCATTAGCAGCTTAACTTTCTGCTTGTTCGTTATAGCTGCGTTATATTTGTCGCACATTAGCAATTTTGCGTTTACGTACGACTGTGCGCTTTCTTTAGGTCCCTGTGACCTCTGTCTAATTTGGTCATACAGGTCCTCATCATCTGGTATGAGCTGGAATTCACTTTTCAACAATAAAGTGATTTCCTCCCATGTGGCATCTTCTCGGTTGTCCTCATGAAGCTCATACCATGTCATGGCCGCCTTTGTGAGGTATGCAGGGAGGAGCCGTTATCTGACTTCATCGCTCCAGCCATTGATCCGAGCCGTTCTATTGAAGGCCTTGAGGCATTCCTCGGGATCCTGGCCTTCCCCCGCGAACTTTGTGGGGTGGATCATGGGATATTCTGTATGCCTGTTCATTTCCTGTTCGTCTGTCTCTCGTTGGCTGTGTAAGGATTCTGATCTGTTTAAGTTGTTCACACTGTTATCGTGTGACAAGGTGTTTGTGTTGTTTTGAGGGGAATTAGCCTCACTCCCCGTGTACGACACGTGTGTTACGTTACCAGGCGGCTCGTCACCTGATATATCGTCACTGATTGATGGTGTGTTGTCGTACTGTGTGGATTTGACTACGTCCACAGTCCTGTCTAAATCCTGTTTCACCGTTTCCAAAATAGTGTGTATGTCTAGGACTGCCTCTGTCGTGTGATTGTCTGATTTAACAGTGTCTGTATCTAGTAACTGTGTGATGCGCTCGAGCAGATTATCAGTTTTCTGCTCTGTGATTTGCAGTTGCTGCAACAATAGGGGGTGGAGCGTTGGCAGGCAATCTACTTCACTAGCGCTGGATATTGGTGATTCTTGTCTGTGTTCACTGGCCTGGGATCGTGTAAAATGTGTGACTTGTGCTGCCGCTGCAGGTTGTTGAGCGCGGATCTCTGATGCCTTGAATTCGAGTTCCCTAAGAAGTTGTACTGCAGTCTGGTCAGTTATCAAATCACTGTTCTTAATTTTTAACTTCGGCAGGAGTGGAGTTGTACTAGCCGACAAATGGTGCGCAAAGTCCCTTAGTGTGGTTCTAAACGTGGTCATTTAATTTCCACTGATCTTGCACTATGGGGAGGGTGGGGTTGGGTGTAGTAATACAAATCCCCGTGTGATAAAGAAAAAGTGTGGGACGTAATGTTGGAGAAAAAAAAATTAGTCTCGCTTGGCTGTGTGCGGTACGGGTCGTTTCTTTCACGAGGGCTCGTTGCATGAGTCCTACCCTTATTGTGCGTGGTAGCAGCCCCTCCACCAATATGTTTTAGATCCCTTAGATGGGGGTAGTTTGGGATAAAACACTTGTGTCACTGTACTAATTTGGAAGGTTGTTCCTAAATGAGAGCAGCTTCCCGTAGCAGGGAGAGCTTACTAGTGTAGTGTGTTGTTTAGTGTTTAAACTCTAGGGGGTGTTCCTGCAAAGATGCAAGTGTTTATTAGGGGATGGACCTCTAAATGCAGGCTACTATACTGGCCTGCCAGCTAGACGGGATGAGTAATACAATAGGCGTGCTTATGTCAGCGGCTCGACGTTATGTAGTCGAGTCGCGTGCTGGGAAATACAATGCAGTCTGATAAAGCAGTTACTGGCTACTACGGTCACGGACAATCGTGACGAAGGTCAGGAAGGGTATGAGGATGTGAAGAGGAGTGTAATTATCAATGCAAGTGTAATTTACTGACCATGTGTTTATTGGTCAGCGAGTGTGAATTTGTAAGTCCCTCTTGGGAAGTCTTAGGCAAATGTAAAATACAACTAGTGTGTTCAGGTTTGGGGGTAGGTGTGTACAAAATAAAGGAGACTGAGCACTTTGCTGAATCTCACCTGATGATGCAGCCGGAACAAACGTTGGCTAGGGCCGCTGGCGACGCACACTGTATAACAGATCCTGGCTCCTAGTTAGGACTCCATTCTTATACTTTTAGGTGCTGCATGGTCAGCATTACGTCACTGTAGCTGCCCCAGTTATTTGTTGATGTAGATGTTTAGGTATGTGTTGCAAGTAGTTGGCTAACCTCCCGAGCTGGGTGGCCGCCTCTTGCTGTGTAAAGATAATGTTCTGGTTTTATGATGTTGCCAGTTTGGGTGGTTTTAGTGAAAGATGGGGGGTGGCTCTCAGGGGTACTGCACCCCCCCCCCCGGGGCTGTACAGTCTGTAGACACTTGAGGATGTTTTACATGGGTTAACCGCTTTCCCTTAAAGTCATAATCTCCCTGTTTTGTGTGTGGCACTACTGACCTATCCACATAGTGTTTATTAGCAGGATCTGTTTCTTGTTTAGGATCATGTATGGGGACAGGCCTAGCTTTGGCCATCAACGCACGTCCAAAGACATCCATCGTCAACCTGTAGTACCAGTCTACTGTTTCTATGACAAGGTTCGGTGTCCTGTATATAGACAGCCTGCTAACCTGTCTAAGCCTTAGTTGAAATGAAGATTATTAAGCAGCAAGAGTCATTCCCCGTGGGGGACATGGTTTCCCATCTCTGTCCCACATCACGTGAACAAATCCATGGTTCACTGTTTCCATCTTCCCTTCGCTGCATCATTGTGGGGCCTTCCGGCTGTGGAAAGACTAATCTTTTGCTAACGCTCATTACAGCGCCCAATGGTCTGCGTTTTCAAAATATTTATATTTTTGCAAAATCTCTCTACCAACCCCTCTACGTGTTTCTGGATCAAGTCATGTCTGGATTACAAAAAGAGAAAATGGGTTATTTTACATTTTCCATACAAGAAAATGTGACTTCACCGGATGAGGTAAAGCCTGATTCACTCATGATTTTCGATGATGTATCCACTGAACGTCAAGGCATCATTCAAAGCTATTTCAGCATGGGTCGTCACAAACATATCGATTGCTTCTATCTTGGACAAACGTATTCTAAAATGTCCAAACAGTTGATTCGTGACAATGCCAATGTCATTGTTTTATTTCGTCAGGACGAGAGGAACAGTCGTCACATTTATAATGAACATGTGAATCCTGATATGACCTTTCAAATGTTAACAGAATTGTGTGCCAAATGCTGGAAGACTCAACGTCATGCCTGTTTAGTGATTGACAAACAAAGTGAACTCAACCAAGGACGGTATCGCTTAGGGTTTGATCATTTTATTGCTATTTAAGGCCCTGTCTCATTCCCCGGCAAGTCATTTGTCAAGACACCATGGCGTTAGCAGAGAATCAATTGAAAAAGCATATTATTAGAGCAAAAAATACTATTCATCAAAAGTTTCGTCAATTGAAACGATCACGTGCAAATCATGCTTTGTTTATTCAACAACATTTAGCACCTCCGCTAAAAGCCATGTTGAAACCCTCTTTCAAGCCATCTGAAACGCTACCCACCGTTTCAAAAGCCACGCAGACGCTGCACGAGGACCCTGAGAAAGAGGAAGAGGAACAGGAAGATTTGACTAGTGTTAGCGAAGATGAGGATGACGAGAAACATGTGTTTACGCCTCAAAAAAAGGCCGCACCCCTTGCAGAGTTTTTGAGAAAAAAGAAATCCTTGGCCATGGTCGAAACACCTTGCCCTTCCAGAGCGTCTCCGTTTTCACAACTCTTGGCCACCCCTCAACATAAAGCTCAACTGAAAACCATTTTAATAAAATATTATGGATCAACATTGGAACCCTATTTCACCGATCTATTTATTGGAAACACAGATACCACGTATGGTGTACGCTATGAGGATCATAGTTTTAAAATTGGCGATTCATCCATTAAATTTGCTCGTACTAAAGCTGTCATTAAAATCATCAACTATAAATTAACTCCAGGACTGTTAAACTGCTCTTTTTTCGGACCCCCTCTTCCCATGATTATACACCAGAGGATCTTTACAAATATAAATCCATTTTATTGGATACCCATGCCCACAAAAGACAGTATGATCCCGCTCAACAAGTGAATGCCATTATATCTCAAAAATATAAAACCATCATTGCAAAAATGTTTCCCACCTGTCAAAGTACTCGTCGTAAAGCGTCCGCTAAGGGAGTGACATTTAAACCATTAAAACCCCTTGTGGATGTTACCTACTGGCACAATCCCAATAAGCTCGTCCAGCGGCTACAGTTGTTGCATGCTTCACGTCAAGCTGGCCATACCGGTCACGATTGGGAAATTCAAGAAATTGAACAAGAACTTCGAAATGCCAAAATTATTGTTTAAGCCCTCGCCCATTAAAATGGGTATTGCTCACGAGTTGCATCGCCCAGCTAGGCGTCACTATCCGCGACTCAAGGTGATTTCATGAGGTGTGGATGAACTTTGGCGGGCTGACTTGGTTGAAATGATACCCTATGCTGGCGTTAACGACGGTGTACGCTATATGTTGACCGTCATTGATGTCTATTCCAAAATGGCCTTTGTTGAACCTGTGCGTCGCAAGTCTGGTCCACTAGTTACCAAGGCCTTTCAACATATTATTCAACACTCCAAACGTCAAACCTCAGTTGCTACAATCCGACCAGGGGAAAGAATTTTTCAACAAGGATTTCTCCAGTTTTCTCAAATCTAAGGATATTTACCATTACACCACGTACAGCAATCTCAAAGCCAGTGTGGTCGAGCGGTTCAACCGAACATTGAAAGCCCATATGTGGAAAGCGTTTACCGCTCAGGGCACGTATCGCTGGTTGGACATGTTACCTGAGCTAGTATCACGTTACAATGACACCAAACATAGAACGATTGGGACCAAGCCACGCCTCGTGACTGAAAATATTCAGCGATTGGATAAAAACAGCCGATCCTAAACGTCACCGACTGAAAATTGGGGATTTTGTTCGTGTGAGCAAATTTAAGTCTGCCTTCAATAAGGGCTACACGCCTCAGTGAGGGACTGAACTATTTCGAATTCGTCGAGTCAACTTGGACACTCCAGTCACTCGAGGACCGCAACCACCAACCCATAAATGGTAGATTTTATCTCCATGAACTTCAGAAAACAGCATTTCCTCAGCATTATCTTGTGGAAAAAGTGTTGAAACAAAAAGGAAATAAACTATATGTCAAATGGTTAGGGTTTAAATCTACGTTTAATTCTTGGATCAATAAATTACATGTTGTATGAACCTGTGTACTTTTTATTTATTCACACATTTTGTACACCACCTATAGCTCTGTGTGTACAGTCCTCAGCTCCACATATTTCTTTCTCTTTCCACCTGTGTTCTCTCTTACATTACCCCTCCCCCTCTCCCTCCCTTCACCTCCCACCACTGCTGTACGCAGCTCTTGCCTATCTATTGGTTGTGACATCATTCCCACAAGTTGCATCATACTTTTTACTGATTCAGCGATGCCCACGCTTTGAACATTCTGTTATCATGCACGTGGACAGCTAACGTCCAAGGTGAACACCTGTGGCAGATCAAATTTCACGTCAACTTGCATTTTGTCACGTACGAAGCAAAATAGGATGTAACTTGTTAACAGTTATCGCGCACGTGGACAGCCAACGTCCCAGGCGAACAACTGCGGTAGATCAAATTTCACATGAACTTGCATTTTGTCACGTACGAAGCAAAACAGGATGTAACTTGTTTAACGTACATGTGGTTTCACACATGTTCACATGCATTTCGCTCTTCCCTGCCACCACGATGGTCAGATTATTTCACCTTCAAGCGTCATTGTCATTTTTCCATTGCATCTGTTGTCAAGTCAGATCAACGCCTTCCTATAAGCTCAAATGACATTCACCTCCTGCTCGTCTGCAAGTATGTTTTCTGTACTCGCTTCGACCAACATAAAACCAAGTTCTCATCACCGTTTACACGTTAGAGATCCCCTTCGGGGTAAAGTATCAGAAAAAACGCACCCTTGCTCTGTCATAAACCGGCCCGTCGAAATATCGATTGATCTATTGAACACAGCCACCGTGGTCAGCGACAGGTTCGTTGACACACACACACACGCCCAGCATCTCTCTCAACCACCACGCTTCATGAACACTATAAACAGGTAAAGAAAAAAACAGTTTTTTTCAACATGTATGGCGTTAGGCCTTTTGTGAATTAATTTTTGGAAAAAATATCTACCACACTCGAAAGGGGGCGTTAGCCCGAGTCCTAGGACACCTCGTACACGTCTCTAGCGTTATTGGTTCGTGAGATATCGGCAAAATCACAAAAACACGTGTTTACCCCATAATCGAGTTTCCAATTTTTTTAAATTATAACGAGCGGTCCATAGCAAGGAGGACGTCATCCCGAGTCCTTGGACCCGTCGTACACACCTCTAGCATCATTGGTTCGCGAGATATTAAAAGCGGATGATCTTTTAGTTTTGGTCTTTTAATTAAATAAAGAGCCTATAGGAAAGTAGGGGGCGTCACTACGAGTGCTAGGACACCCAGTATGTTCTAATCCCATGTTTGGTTAGCGAGATATCAGGTTTGGGACCGATACGAGGAGGGTTCAAAAAGAAGTGGGGCAGCTTCCCCACTACCACACTACTGTCAGATTTTTATCCTAGAGACTTGAAATTCATTTTAGAGGTAGAGGGGGTAGGGACCATTGATTTACGACAAACAAACTCTTTTGTAGAATTCCTAGTTTCCAAAATATAGCATTTTCAAAATTCGAGTGTTTTCAAAAAAACATAAAAAGTAAAAAAGTTTCGTTATAGAAAATAAAGGTTATAAAGACCATTCGTTTGAGCCATGGCATAACGTTCTATCATGTTTGGTTTTCAAATTATCGCCTACTTTCTAAAACAAAAATTTTCTTTTTTTTTTTGAAAAATACAATGCATGGTCCATAGCAAAGAGGACGACAGCTCGAGTCCAACGACACTTCATTTGTCAAAATCGGACCATGAATTCGGGAGATATATAACATGGCTGAGGCATAGTAGTGGGGCAAAGAGGGTTCTGGAGTGCGTTAGAACTCTCATCACTCCACTACTATGATTGGCACCTATATAATATTGTTTTAGCCCCTTAAGCTGTATGTTCCCCCTTAAAACATCATGCAATTGCGTAAACCTTTTTGTAACCTTGTCCTAAACGATCGTATTATTGATATTCGGTCGGTCAACACAATGTAATTACTCGGACATGCGAAAAATAACTTGAAAAACAATTACGTGATTAAAATTGATTTGGACAACAGAAGAGGCAGAAAACTAAGGAATAATATGTTTCGCTCGTCAAGAGAGCATCATCAGATCCGGATCTCGTGAGGAAAAACTAGAAGAGGTGGGTTAGATTCCCATCTCAGCCATCCTTGAAGTGTTTTTCCGTGGTTTCCCACTTCTACTCCAGGCAAATGCCGGGATGATTCCTAAATTAAGGTCATTACAATTACACACGCTACTACTACTACTAAAGACACCACAATAACTCAGGTTATCAGACAAACACTAACACACACACTCTCTCTCTCTATCTATCTATCTATCTATATATATAGAGAGAGAGCCTACACCTAAGTGCACGAATCTAAATGGCCACGATATCGCAAAGCCCCTAAATGAATTAACAACAACATCTAATTATAAGAGTTGAACCACACAATGCACGGCCTATTTTTATTTATGAATAAATAGGCTAATGATATCACCTTTTGTCCGTGTGTCTGTGTGTCCCTCCCCTAATAACTCCTAAACGGCTGGGGCGATTTTAATGAATATCAGTAAAGTCAGGCTGACCTCTACCGCGCCCTTAAAATTTTTATATTACGTCTTACCAATCCAACATGGTGGGTGTGCGAAATATTTCACCGGCATTCTATATCTCCACAAATATTACTCATAACACCCTGAAATTGTTTACGGTGGTAAAAGGCACTACTAGAGGTTCACCTATGAGACTTTCAAAAACCTGTTAACTACACAACAAACATGGCGGCCAAGCGAAGTTGAAACATGTTAATAGACTTTTCTCGCGATTTAACTATCCGAAAGCAGTGAAACTTAGTACAGCAAATGATTATAGAAATTGCAATGCATTGATATCTATTTTAGTTTAATTGCTTATGTAGCCATAAGATGGCGGCTGTGCGAAATTTGAAAATTAAGTTTTTATTTCTTGTATTCTATTCATGCGGTCGAAGTCAACGTTTGAATAATGAACCTACACAATAATCCTCATCTAATAGTAAATACCTCTATGGTCTACATATATTAAAATCCAATATGGCAACCATCCGAAATATTTAGTCGGTTCTCAATATCTACGAATCTATTACAGCAATCAAACTGAAAATGTATATATTGATAGAGGCAATTATCATGTAAGTTATATGAAAATAGGCTATATTATAGTTCTTGGCGGAGCTACTTGTTCTATTATTGGGAAGCCAAAAAGTTACATTAGCGATGCATCATTGAAAACAGTTTTTCCCTTAATTAAGCGTCTTGAGAGCATTGCCCAGTATAAGTGTGCTTGATCTGTCTTTATTCCTCGTAGAGAGATTTCCTGGAACACATTCTGTATGGTGTTACAGTATTTCCCCACTGCCGCAGACACGATCATATTTACGTACATCAACCACTGGAGTTAATTGCTAATTTTAACAGCATCTGTTGATCACAGACAAACACTCTACACCGCTTGATTTCCACTCTCTATATCCTCTCAACTCTACAGCGTCATTATTAGTCACATGCCAGCATATATGAGGAATAACGGTTTGTAAATTTGTGATATGAGCAGCCACGGTGGCAGGGAGTGCAAACGCACCAACTCGTGCCTCGCAGGCAACAGAAGAGCGTGGGTTCGAATCCCACCTCGGTTTTGCCGGAATGGATCCTTTCAACTGGCCCACCATGGCCGACTTCCTTACCAAATCCCTTTTTTTAATTAGAGCCAAGTTAGCAGTCGCCTGACACCATCCCCTGTTGTATCTGCTGACTAAGCTCCCATACACCATCCCTGTGACGGTAGAGGAATGATCCCTCATGGGTGAAGCCGAGCTGCGATAAAAATAATATATATTTGTGATGATAATAATATCATTAGGTCTCGGCTTCCAGGTGCAAGCTTTGTTATTTGACGCCCAAAGGGCTGCTTGCATGTCAAATTTGTCGTTCTATGAAACGCTATGAAAGTCAAGGAGGTTAGATATATAAACTCCTTGACACTACAGCGCTTTCTAGTACAGAAATGAGGAACTTTGTGTTGGCGGAAAATCCCGGGATTAATGTTGTCACTATGAACACGGCCTACTGAATTCAAATGGGTTCTTTAACTTGCCAACAACGTATGACATGCGTGTAGTGATTTTTGTCGCCTTTCAAAAATCACTTACCACGGCCAAGAGCGAACCTGCAGACTTGGGGTTGGTAGTCCTACACGATAACCACTCACCCACCGTGGCAAGCATTTGTGATATGAAAGTACGTTACCAGAAGACTCATATGTGCTGATGTATTATTTGGTTGGTTAGTTCCTTAGTTTAGGGGCTGCGACAACGCGGTCATGTAGCCCCGTGTACTTTGGGTGTGTGTAGAATCTGTCTGATAACCGGTGTTAATTGTGATGGCTGTATTAGTGTGTGTTATGTGCTTTAATTCAAGTAAGGACTGCAGACATTCAATTTTCAAGTAGTTCCTATTTTTGCTACCACGCACCACCGCCAACGACAAGTAGTTTTGAACTTGGTTACTATATGCCCCGAAGTCGGCTCCTGGCGGCGAACGTTGGAACTTTAGAGCGTTAGTCAAATCTAACCTATAATTTAGCTTCACACAAGTGTAGTTAGCGGAAGGTTCTTTATCATGCCATAAATCTATGACATGGGACCGCCGGCTTTACTTCCCCTCCGAAGGAAGGCATACTGAGGGATATTAACGCTCTTAAAAACCCGACTTCTTTGGCCGGGTTTGAACCCGCGATCTTGGGCGTGAAAGCTCAGCATGCTACCAACTACGCCACCGAGTCCGCGCGATGATTTATTTATTAACATCTGAATCTTTGAGTCATCACATCTTAAAACTTGTTCCTGGATGGATGAGCTCTAAATATGAAGTTCAAAAACCGAGATGCTTCCTAACTTAAGGCCACAGCCACTTTCTTACAAATCTAGCTTCAGAAACACACTAGTACAGATACCACAATAACACAAGTCATGAAACAAATGCCACACATATCCAAGTGCACGGGGCTGATGTCCCTAAATAACACATGAAAGGTGACACGACGTCTCGTCAAAATCTTTTCAGATGCTTTTCCCTGAACAGAATCACACAATATTGACTGAACTTGACCTGAAACAGATAAGGAAAAGAATGGCCCTTTCAAGGTATGGAATTACAGAATCAGATATTCACCTCCGAACACCGCTGAGAAAACACCCGTCGTGATGAGGCCATAACTTCTTATCTATATATACTGTATCTATGTATATATATATATATATATATATATATATATATATATATACACACAAGCCGGACGTTTGTTTTAGACGACTGTCCTTCACCTCGAAGTTTGCGGGTGAGCCTCTACTCAGTCCCTCTCTCGTTCTCTCACTTCACAGTTGTCACCACCGGTCTGATGTAATGAAATTCCAGACTTGAGCATGTGACGACTCCACCGTGCAGAAGAGTACAGTCCACGTCGAAGTATTGTGTGAGGCGGAAGTACTGCTCGGGCCTGAGCTGCATGAATCTGAGAGGAATGTGCATCGTAGACTATGAGAAGTGTTGTTGACGAGTGATGAGGTTTCTCGGTCCGTGCATAGTACAGAACAAAATACATTGGTCGGTGACTCACTCACTCATTCGTAACACCACAATAGTTTGAGAAACGGCCCTATGTTAGCAGTATTGGAATAGAAAGGAATACCAGATATCACGGCGGGCTGTTGACAGAGCCTTCCCTGCTCTTTCCCCTCACCCCGCAAGTTCACAGAGCTTGGACCGGAGCAGTACACGTTACTTAGTTACGAACAGAACGCTATTACATTTGCCAATGACTGTACTTCAGCAGTATCGTGAGATAGTTTTGTCAATCATCTCACCACATGGGGCAGGTGACAACAACACAGGTACTGTAGTAACTCGCCTCCAGGCTTCCATTAGGATTTTTCACTCGCCTGTAATAATCTATGTTACGTGATAGTTTGTCTGGATGTATGTCCCCTATGCGTTCATACACAGGGTATTTCTTTTAGGTTGCTCCGAGTATCAGGGGAACATGCACAGAAGGCGATAGCCCGACCGGAAGACTCATTTGCCGAGAGATATATTCCCGTCATGACGGCTAAGATGATCTAATACAGTAAAGTAGCGATAACCAGCATTGTCACAAGATCTTTTAGTCGATGGACATCAGATTGAGCGAGTCAAGAGTTTGGTTTATTTAGGACAGAATATTAATGAAAATTGGGATCCTTCGGTTGAAATAAGATGCCGTATAGGGAAAGCTAGATCCATCTTTATGACAATGAAACAACTACTATGCTGTCGAAATCTCAGTATGATGCTTAAGAAAAGAACTGTGAAGTGTTATGTTGTCTCCTCCCTTCTTTATGGTGTTGAAGCTTGGACCTTGTCCGTAGCTACAGAAAAGAAGATTCGAACTTTTGAAATGTGGATATACCGACGGATTCTTAAAATTTCGTGGACAGAACATGTGAGTAATGCCGAGGTTCTTCAGCGTGTGAGCAGCCAACCTGAGCTGTTAAACACAATTAAGAAGAGGAAATTGGAATACTTGGGACACATGATGAGGAGTCCAAAATACCGTCTGCTCCAAGTTATACTTCAGGGTAAAATTGAAGGTCAGCGTGGACCGGGAAGGAGACGAATAACTTGGATGGATAATTTAAGAACGTGGTTTGGGCTGTCTTCCACGGAACTCTTCAGGATTGCACAGGATAGGAATGTGTTAGCCATGCTGGTAGCCAACGTCCGTATCGGATAAGGTAGAAGAAGAAGAAGCGATAACCGTTGTATTATACGGCTAGGGACGGAGTATCATTGCCGTGCTCTGAGTGGTGCTGCGGACCTGTACCATTCATCCGATTGCGATGAAACTTGGGTGAGTTGTTGTGTGCACTCCAGGGAAGGTATGTATGTAACACAAAAGGGTGAGGGACTTAACAGGAACCCTTAAAACCCACACTAACCCCATCTGCACAATCTGTGTACTTATCACACCGCAATGCAAGGTGTGAGAATAGCTTGCTGATCATCACGAGGGGACATGAGGAGATTGTCAGCAGCCCGCTGTGTTATCTGGTAACGCTGTCTATTCCAATACAGTTCACGCTACGGTTCGTGGCCGGGGATTCTTAAAACTGAACTCAAGCTTGAGAAACCAATAACAGGATTTTTTTCAGGGAAAGGGGGGGGGGGGAGGATAATATATTTCATTTAATTACTTATCTGTCACCAGGTGATGATGAGATGTACCCCCCTCCGTTACAATTTTCATTTCATTTCTTACTTGCTTCGTGATATTCATTATTTGGCTGCTTTGAAACCACTGGGTACGTTATCTTTATGGCATGAACGTGAGGAATAGTTTCTTTCTTTTTTAGTTGAGAGTTTTTGTCCATAGAAGTTCGCTTTTCTTTGCAAATCATCGTCTTAATGTTCATTTATTAAAAATGGGTTAAAAGTAGTAGTAACACCATGTATCGACAAAAATAACAATGTCATGCATGCGTTGGTCAGAAATAATAAGAAATATTATGACCTATTGTTGTGCCAATTTTGGATGAAATCCATTTGTTAGTATAGAAGTTACATGTATTTAACAATTGGACCTATTAGCACGCTTAGAATCATGTTGGTAGCACTGACGTACATAAGTTACCCCAAATTAATCTAGAATATCAGGTACTATACGTGTGTATAGTTTAAAGCTGTTGGCTTGCATACTTTCTGATATATTGGTATTTGGATTAAAGAATAGAGAGAACGTTAATTGACAGTTGGCAGCCCTGGTGGCTCTTAAGAATACGCTCAGTCATATCTGTTTATGTACACATACCACATACAAAATGTGGTTGAAATCCAATTGATAGTATAGAAGTTATATGCATTTAAAAATTGGATCTATCAGCAGTCTTAGAATCATTTTGGCAACACTGCCAATTTTGAAATAGCTCCCATGAATACCTTGCAATATATCCAACATGTAGCTCAAATTTCAATTGCGGTCTTTCAGCAGTTGGTAGCAGCGACATAATTTTCAAATATGGGCTTGAGATGTTCTGGTATAGCTCTTTACTCATACCAAATTTGAATTCGATTGCTGCAGCCGTTTAGGAGTTGATAGGGGGGGGGGGGAGACACACACACACAGCCAGGCATACAGAAGGACAGACAGACAGACACATGAACTTTTGCCCCGATCGATCTCATAAGTCAACTTTTTCCTCATTTTTGCAAAATGTGAAAAGTAGGCTAAAAGTCAAGCAGTTCATTAAAATGGTAATGTTAACCCAGTTCACCGATATTCTAGATAACTGGAGATATTTTCAAATAGTCCCAAATTACTATGTTAAATAAAATGTGAAATTATCCCCACATCCAAATCAACTGGTGTGACAATGAACAATTGAAATATTCTTGGGATTCCAGTGGGGGGTCCACGGCACATCCTTGCCCCCCACCCCCCACTTTGGGCGTTATTATTATCCTCCTTTTTCTCTATGTGTCTTTGATTGGCATTGCAATGCATGCCGGGTATAGCTAGTAACTCATAACGAATAGTGAAGGATGAACGGAATGCAGAGGCAGTGCATACTGTAGGCTATATGTGGACACAAACAGGCTCCTTATCTGCGCCATGAAGCTGTTTGTGGGAGCAGAATTACTGCATCTTAGCTCGTGTTAACAGCCTTCCTCTACGGCACATCTCCTTCATCTCTGAGGGTGTGCTAGACCAGCGTTACCCAAACTGTGGTACGCGCGTACTGTTGCAGTGGTACGCGCTGATGTTACGAAAATTATAAAAAACATCAGATACGTTACGAAAAATATAAATATATACAATTTTAAAATATAAAAACATTGATATGTTGCCGCGGGACATTAAGGCCAAAGACAAGGAGCAGTTTTATGAATTGAATTGTGATTCAGAACTAAGGCATATTTTTTCAAAAATGACTCCTGTGAACTTTTGGGTTGAGAGGCGTGCAGACTATGCTGACATAGGCTCCTTACAGTGGAAAACGATCTTAAACCGGACATAGCTAAGTTGGCTTCAAATCATCAAGCTCACCCTCCACATTGAAGTTCTTGGTTGAACTTTGGTTTTTATGATAAATTATTAAGAGTTATTTTGTTAATATTATTTGTAAAGTTTCATTTGTGAATGTTTGAATTGAATACTTATTGTAATAAAATAATAAAACAACGGACACAGTTTTTATTATTTGAACACTAATTCTAACAGTCTACCTCTAACAAACACAATTTACAATCCTTCGTTTGGTCTGCTACGCAGTGGTGGTGGTGGTGGTGGTTATAGTTGCTATATCTCCCGACCATGAGGTGGTACGCGACAGATTCTCATCTCTTAAAGTGGTACACACACAAAAATGTTTGAGAAAAACTGTGCCAGACGGCTTCTCACACCCACCGTGTCTGCTGCTTGAATAACTAGCAATCGAAGATAATAATAATATCGTAAGGCCTCGGGTGCCGGGTGCAAGCTTTGTTATTTGACACCCACTGGGCAGCTTGCATGTCGGATTCCGTTGTTCCTTGAAGCACTAACTACAGACTTACAAACTAGAAGAAGAAACGGTAAACAAATAAAGGATAAGGCAAATGAAGGACAGGAAGAAAAGAAATGTCCTCAGCCCTCGAAGAGTGAGGATTGAGGGACTTGGGAGGAAGGAGAGCCATGAAAGGCAGATAGTAAAGGGGAAAGAGAAGAGCGCCCGCCCCAAGTTCAAAGGAAAAAGGGTATAAACCGGACCCAGCTCAGGAATCCCTCGGGGTCGCCAACTCCCAAACTCACCAGCCGTGAGCCCTTGAGGGTGTAGCAATATCCAGGGTGCACCAGAAGCGGTGGGGCTACCCACACCCTGCCTCCTTGAGGGCCTTGAGCAGAAGGCAGGAGATAACTGGAAAAGAAAAAGAAGGCTGACCCCTCGAAGAATAAGGATATCAGGAAAGATGAGACAAGGTCCAATTAAGGCGGGAAAGAAAGAGACTCCCTCAATGGCCCCACCACCTGAGTCCTTTATCTCCCCATTACGAACACCCTCGCGTTGTTTTGTCAATAGATGGGAGCAATGGCAGGAAGCCGAGAAGTAATGATTTCAGTGAAAAAAGAACACATGTCGTCCGTGCGCTTTTTAGGCTTACGCTGGGCAAAACTTTAAAAATATCTATATACTATGAGTGTAAGGATTGTTCAGCATGAGAAGTTCTACAAAATAGTCCGCGAGAGCATATCTCTATCTCCAATACATGGCCCACTATAAATGTCCTTATGTTTTTCCAACAATCTCCATTCAAATACTGAGGCGACAGTTTACGAGCTGGCTAGGGACGAGTCTGACATCCCAGTTACAGCCTAACTAGCGGGCAAGCCTATTATCCCAGTTACAGCCTAGCTAGCGGGCGAAAATTTTACCCTAGATACAGTCAGCAGCAAACTGTCGAGTCGTGTTAAGACTTCAGAGAAGAGTGTTTGTGTTTGGAGTGTCCCTGGAAGTGCAACTCGGCTTTTCTTCATTTCGCCTATGAACTTTCCGTTCCGCAAAATACATAATTAAACAAGAAGTTCCGTGACGAACTAAAGAGCCTATTTTTCATGCCAATGACTATTCTACAGTATATGAGCCTAACTACAATAATGACGAAATTAAGTTGGTGATATCGAAATGTCTAATTAGTTCGAAATATTCCTGGTATAATGTAGCCTAATAGAGCACTACAGTTGGCAGCCCTGGTGACTGATTATACTCTTAGTTCCATCTCCTAAGATACAGAATATAAAATTTGGTTGAAGTCCAACGGACGTTACATGCAGTTAGACATTGGATCTATCAGCAAGCGTAAAAGCATGTTGGCAACAATGTCATGCGTGTGCTGGTTAGAAATAATCGGAAATATTATGATATATTGTTGTGCCAATTTTGGATGATATCCATTTGTTAGTATAGAAGTTACATGTATTTTAAAATTGTACCTATCAGCAAGCATAGAATCATGTTGGCAGCACTGACTTATATTAATTACTCCAAATTAATCTAGAGTGTCAGGTGCTATACGTGTGCAAAGTATAGAGCTGATGGCTTGCATACTTTCTGATATATTGATATTAGGGTAAAAAATATAGACAGCATTTATTAACAGTTGGGAGCCCTGATTGCTCTTAACAATACTTATAGTCATATCTATTATGTTACACATAGTACATACGAAATTTGGTTGATATCCAACTGGTAGTATAGAAGTTACATGTATTTAAAAATTGGTCCTATCAGCAGGCTTAGAATCTTGTTGGTAGAACTGACGTATATAAGTTACTCCAAATTAATCTAAAATGTCAGGTACTATACGTGTGCATAGTTTAAAGCTGTCGGCTTGCATACTTTCAGATATATTGGTATTTGGATGAAGAAAATAGAGAGAGCAATTATTAACAGTTGGCAGCCCTGGTGGCCCTTAAGAACACGCTCAGTCATATCTGTTTATGTACACATAGCACATACGAAATTTGGTTGAATTCCAATGCTAGTGTAGAAATTATATGCATTTAAAATTGGACCTATCAGCAGGCTTAGAATCATTTTGGCAACACTGTCATGGTTGGCCTCCTGGAAATTAAACTGAAATAGTCTTATCTACATGTGTGCCAATTTTGGAATAGCTCCCATGCATACCTTCCATGATATCCAACATGGAGCTCAAATTTCTATTCCTTTTTTTTTCAGCAGTTGGTAGCACTGACATCATTTTCAAATATGGACATTGAGATATTCCGGTATACATCTTTACTCATACTAAATTTGGTTTCGATTGCAGCAGCCGTTTAGGAGTTGATAGGGGAGATACACACACACAGCCAGCCAGACAGACAGAAGGACAGACAGACAGACAGACAGACAGACAGAAGGACAGACAGACAGACACACACATTTTCCCGGATCGATCTCATAAGTTTACTTTTCCTAATTTTTGCAAAATGTGAAAAGTAGGCTAAAATATACGAAGCTGATATTTCGCAGGAGCGACAGTTTAAACAAATCGCCGCGCATCGTAGTTGCAC
The DNA here is from genome assembly GCA_946902985.2 of Meconema thalassinum. Classification (NCBI taxonomy): domain Eukaryota; kingdom Metazoa; phylum Arthropoda; class Insecta; order Orthoptera; family Tettigoniidae; genus Meconema; species Meconema thalassinum. The sequence goes on along the minus strand of OX336399.1, from coordinate 209,334,353 downwards.
AAACCCAATTTTTTTTTGTCCCAAAAATCATTCGTGCTACCCTCATATCAGTTACCTCTAGCTTATGTCTACCCAGCTCTCACTTCCATACAGCAAGGTCGGTCTATGTACTAAGCCATGTAGGGAGAGTTTTATCGCTACACTAACTTCTTTCTTACAGAATATTGTATATCGCAACTGACAACTGACTGTTTTGGCTTTTATACACCTCGACTCTATTTATCCCCTTACGACCATCCTGAGGGAATAGACTGCCCAATGTTCCACTTGCTCCAATTTAGTTCCTCCTATCAGGCATTTTATTTTCTTGTGTTTCTTCCCCACCGACATAACCTACAGTAGAATTATCAGCTCTACTTACGTTAGTATAAAACGAAGTCCTCGATTCTTGCATGTTACGAGTAAACTCCGGAACCACTGGATGGATTTTGATGCGGCTTTCACCATTCTATAAAAGATATCTCGAGGATGATTTCTGTAGAAAATAATTTTTTGAAGATCAAAGGAAGCCGAGCAGTGACGATTTCAGTGGAAAAGTCGGAAAAAAAAACCTGGCGTCCGAGCACTTTGTAAGCTTACGCTGGGCAAACCGTTAAAAATATCTAAATACTATGAGTGTAAGAATTGTTCAGCGTGAGAAGTTCTACAAAAAAGTCCGCGAGAGCATATGTCTATCTTAAATACATCGCCCACTATAAGTGTGTTTACGTTTTAATTTCTTCCAACCATGTCCATTCAACCACTGAGGCAACATTTTACGAGCAAGCTAAGGGCGAGTCTATCATCCCTGTTACAGCCTAGCTAGCGGGCGAACCTATTACCCCGGATACAGCCAGCAGCAAACCGTCGAGTCGTGTTGAGTTAAGACTTCTGAGAAGGGTGATGCGTTTGGAGTTTCCCTGGAAGTGCAAAATTCACAGTCAATTTAACAATTGGACGGAAGGGGAATTATATTTTTTTAAATTATACTGATTGACGTATAATCCCTACTTAGTATAAAACATAGTCCCCGATTTTTTGATGTCACGGGTAATCTCGAGAACCACTGCTTGGATGTTGATGAGGTTTTCACCATTCTGTAAAGGATATCTCGAGGAAGTTTTCTGTAGAAAATAATTTATTTATGATCCAAGGAAGCCAAGCAGTAACGATTTCAGAGAAAAAGTCGAAACAATACTGGCGTCCGTGCTCTTTTTAAGCTTACGCTGGGCAAACCGTTAAAAATATCAATATACAATGAGTGTAAGAATTGTTCAACATGAAAAGTTCTACAAAAACGGACATGAGAGCACATCTCTATATTCAATATATCGTCCACTATAAGTGTTTTTAGATTGGACAGAAGGGGGTTTGTGTTTCATGGACCTCGCCATTCTTAAATTACGTCTGACAAGAATTTGTTGCACATGCATCTCCATGATAATATAGTTAATAGTCCAGTCAGTGATATAACCCATCATGCCGAGACGTAAAACGGATATAGATCGTAGTTCATTGACATCGTAAAGAAGCGCTTATCACGTAATGCATTCATAACCGTTCCCGGGCGAAGCCGGGTCGGGTTGCTAGTAAACTAATAAGCGGAAACGAACTGCAAGTACTGTGTTGTGAAGCTTCTTCTTCTTCTTCTTCCTAGCGTTGTCCCGCTGGTTCAGGGCCCGCTTTTTAGGTAATTGACCTCCATTTTGTCCGGTTTCGTGCGTCAGCTGGACTTAGGCCGGTAATTTTTAAGTCACCATTTATAGTGTCTTGCCAACGCTGCTTCGGTCGTCCTCTGGCACGTAGGCAGAGTTATTAACAGTATCAGGCGCTGCACGCAGGGCATGGCCATACCATCGGGGCCGTTTCTCTCTCATTTTGTCCACTATTGGGGGCGACACCCATTTGCTCCCGAATTGTGTCGTTTCTGACATGGTCAATAAGGGAGATGCCCATTGTCCAACGGAACATTCTCATTTCCATGGCGTGCAGGCGACGTTCTGAAATTTTGTCGTATGGTCGACATTCAACTCCATACAGTGCAACTGTCCGATATATCTTGGATTTGAGACGTAGTGGTTTGTTGGTTGGTTCCTCAGTTTAGGGGCCGTGACAACGCAGTCATGTAGCCCCGTGTACTTTGGGTGTGTGTAGAATCTGTCTGATAACCGGTGTTAATTGTAATGACTGTATTAGTGTGTGAAATCTGTTTTTTAATTCAAGGAAGGACTGCAGACTTTTGAATTTTTCAATTAGTTCCTACTTTTGCTGCCAAACGCCACCGTCAACGACTACTAGTTCAGAACTTAGCTACCAGACGCACCGCAGTCGGCTCTTGGCAACGAACGTAGGAACCTAAGAGCGTTGTTTACATGCTTAACCTATACAATTTAGGTTCAAACAGGTGTTATTAGTGGAAGGATCTTTAACATGCCATAAATCTATGACATGGGACCGCCGGCTTTACTTCCCCTCCGAAGGAAGGCATACTGAGGGATTTTAACGCTCTTAAAAAGTCCGACGACTTCGGCCAGATTTGAACCCGCGATCTTGGGCATTACACATTAAAATAAACACTTCTTACTTCGGTGCTTAATGACTTAATATTTACCACACTCACTAAGTTTTCTGACGGGATTTCTTCTATCTATTAGCCCACTTTCGATTTTTGCAAAAAATGAAAGTAGACTTACGATATCTACACAGGGCCAAAACTTTGTGTGTGTACTCTGCATGTCTGACACCCCCCCTATCAATTCAAACACGACGAAACCGAATTAAACGAAGTTTGGTACAGAGGTAGCACTAGCAAACGCCACCTCAGTGTCATGTTTCATATTGCCGCCATCTTGACCAAACCTTAATGGTGGCCACTCGAATGGTTAAAACATAAACTTAAATTACGTCCAAACTAATCATCGGATCTTTACCAAATTTCGTGAAAACATACCTTCATATGGGGCGCGTCTTGAGCCCAAACTACAAGGTCATCAGCCATACCATTTCAGGATGGCGGCCATGTGAATTATGCAAACTTTATAATCCATAACATGGCACCCACCGGTTCCAATTATCCATACCGAGAATCGTTTAAACTGTTCTAAAGGGCGTGGCCCGTTCGAAATTGGAAGTTTTTATTGTAATATTATACTGCAGAAGTGATTTAGAAAAAGTGATTCGTCTCGGTTACAGACAAGATGGCAGCTGATCTCTCGTTCTGGCCTATATTTCACTAATTTGAGTATGTTGCATGCAATATAGCCTACTGATAGAAATGATATGAACTTTGTATGAAATGGGTTATAATGGATATATACTGCTGTGAAGAAGTTTAGTCAAAGTCATTATTTGCTAATTTATTTTTTATTTCGTGTAGTCTCCTCAGAGACCGAGTGCAAGTCTTTCTATTCGTCACCCGTGGGCGACCTGCGCGTCGGAATGAGAGATGGAATTTATGAAGGTGAATGAAATTGGAGAAGGATGTGGAAGGAATCGGCCGTGGCCTGTCAGAAGGTACCGTCCCAGCACTTGCCTGGTGTTGAAAATGGGGAAACCACGGAAAACCATTTCAAGGACGGACGACGGTGGGGCTCGAACCCACGCGTCTACCAAGTCAGCAGAGAGCTTTAGCCAGCGTAGCCACTGCTGACGGTATTATTTGCTAAGACGTTGTATGTAAATCAATTGATAACATTTATCTTGGGAGGACATGTTTGGCTCTGTGGTTCGAGCTTTGGTATTTCACCTCGCCAGCCGGGGTCAGAACGTTTGCTTGATTTATTATTATTATTATTATTTATTTTTTCTTGTGTACTGAGACGTTATAAAATTGAGCTTTATATTGTGCTTTTTGCAATGGAAATTATATATTTCATTAAAACAACATTCTCCGATGGATATGCACGAGTGACATCTACTAGCAACCAGTTGAACTATGCCGGAGTTAACCATGGCCTTCTAGATGCGAGCTGCGCTCTATATCGGCCAGTTAATGAACCCATGCCTAGGGTGTAGGCTAATTGAAAAATTTCCTCTTGTTGCCAATCATGCATCTCGCCATTCTTAAATTACGTCTGAAAGAATTCGTTGCACATGCCCCTCCATGATAATATAATTAATAGTCCAGTTAGTGATTTAAACCCATCATGCCGAGACGTAAAACGGATATAGGTCGTAGTTCATTGATATTGGAAAAAAGCGCTTATCATGTAATGCATTCATAACTGTTCCCGGGCGAAGGTTTGTCTACTGTGCATGGCCAGCTGTGATGTGACGGTCTAATTCCAGAGAGCTTTGTTCGTGAGAGCAGCTGCCGTTACGAACATCAACCAGCAAACTTTCCCCTGGACTTGGGCTGCCAGGAACACTTTACACTGGATCTTGAATAGCTGTGATGGAAGTGTTAAACTTGCATTGAAATTCGCCAAGGCCCATAATGAACACGCCATGCCATGCCGCGCCACACAAACTCCTCCTCAGATGTAACTGAACACGATTTGATTACGCTAAATATTCCAGCCAGCAGCTCGACTCACCAGGGGAAGCGAAACATCAGTCGACTACTACTTTTAGCAGATCAGCGCAATCACGGATCTAACAAATAGGTCGTCGGCTCCTGGTGATTAGATTTATTACACCCACGAGGAATAAACGGATGATGTTAATTTATGTATTTATTTATATCGTATGGTAAAACAAGGATACATTATAAATACAAATATCTTACAATTATATATACAAATATTTACAGGTCAACCTTCAAACGTTAATGACCAGCCTTTTCAGCCAGTCCATTGCCTCTGTAGTTTTTGAATAGTTCCATTGAATCTTCTTTTTGGGCAGTCCATAACAACGTGCTGGATGGTCTGGGGCGCATTATCACAGTCGCAGAATGGGTCTTCAGATCTTCCCCACTTGCGAAGCCAGAATTTACACCTGCCATGATTTGTCCGGATTCTGTTTAGAGATGTCCATTCCCTCCTCGGCAAGGTGAAACCAGGAGGAGCTCTACAAGGATGATGGATTAAACCCAGACGGTCAGGATTGGAAGAGGTCCAATGTTCATGCCAGATCTCATCAGCATCAAAATGTATTTCTAGGAGCTTCTCACCTAGCTTCCATGATGGGTTTCTGGACTTTAATCTCTTCGGTTTCTGAGGGCTGCAGTCCTGATGTAAGGGCAGCTGAGGGTTGCTACGACACTTCTGCCATTCTCTAACAAGAATTGTTGTTGTTTTAAGAGTCTAACATCTAGGCTATCAGCCCCCAGTCGTTTGGTTGGTTGCTTGGTTCCTTAGTTTAGGGGCTGCGACAACGTGGTCATGTAACCCCGTTACTTTGGTTGTGTGTAGAATCTGTCTGATAACCGGTTTTAATTGTGATGGCTGTATTAGCATGTGATATCTGATTCAGGTAACGACTGCAGATAATCAATTTCAAGTAGTTCCAACTTTTGCTACCAAATGCTGCACCTGGCTGCAAACGTTGGAACTTAATAGAGCGTTAATCAAACCTAACCTATAAATTTAGCTTCACACAATTGTAGTTAGTGGAAGGTTCATTTACATGCCATAAATCTATGACATGGGCCCGCTGGCTTTACTTCCCCTCCGAAGGAGAGCATACTAAGGGATTTTTAACGCTCTTAAAATATTCGACGACTTCGGCTGAGTTCGAACTCACAATCTTGGGCAAAGAAGGTCAGAATGCTAGCAACTACGCCACCGAAGCAACCGTCATCAGTTGATGCCACATAAACACAAAGTTGGAGGTTAGGGTCCTTCTAAAGCACTACTGGAAACAAGATTACACAGCTACTGCTGCGGCTCGAAAAATAACACATATTATGCAAAGTGGAAGGAGAAGGTTTCATAGTGAGCGCGTGGCACAACGATGGTTCCAACGTTTCAACATTGGGGAAGAAAACACTACAGATTTACCGCGTTCTGGGGATATTGAGAAGACACGCAGAGGTTTGGAAGAAAATCTGCAAAGAAGTACTCGTAGGCTGTGAGAAGAAATTGGTGCATCAAAAGATACCACACATCGCCAGATTTAAAAAAATGGAAAATCAAACAGAAGCTGTAGATCTGTACCCCTGAACACACTCAAAGTAGTGTGGATATCTGTCGTCAGCTTATCGGTAACCCCATTGATGATACATTTATCAGGAGAATTGGCACATGTGATGAAAAATGGGTCAATTACCACAACGCTGACGCCTAGAAACAGTGGCTCAGTCCCCATCAACCTGCTTAAGTCATCGTTAAAAAGGATCGGTTCGGACCCGAAGTGATGTACAGTACGTATGGTGGAATTTTGAACGAGTGATTCACTGGAAGATTGATCCAAACGGGCGGGCAGTCAATGCGGATCTTCATTCTCAACAACTGGAACGAGTTCATGAAATTTTGAGACGGGGTTAACCGAAATACAGTTTTCTTGGAGATGGACAGTGCGAGACCTCATATTGCACGAAAAACCATGGGAAAATTTCAGGAAATGTGAGGAGTGGAACAGCTACCACATACAGTTCTGATCTTGAGCCTTCAGATTACCGTCTTTTTCAATCCGTGGGCCATTTCTGGTGTGGAAGAAATTTCGAAAACATTGAAGCTGTGGAAGTGGGTGTCGCCGAATTCTTAGCATCAAAACCCAGAGACTGGTACCGTCGTGGGATTAGAAACCTCGCTGAAATGGCTCAAGACCACAGAATCTCATGGGCTTTACCTTGAAAAATAGTTTAATTTCTTGTCAGAAAACTTTCCAAATAAAATTTTGCTTTATGTTCGACAATGTCGAAATGTAAATATTATATGTCAGAAAACTGTATCGAAATGATGGTCATTAAAGTACCGTAATACTCTTCACTATAATACAGTTTCTCCATCCAATCATTCATTGGCCAATTAGGTAACGATAGCTTCGCACATGCTCAAAATTCAACATGTCGGCCTTGAATTACATGATTGGAAAATTGGCAATGTACATTGGATCAACCATTGAAGTTTCAATCCCAAACACAAAGACGAAATTAGCACGAACCTTTACGGTAACAAGAAAATACTATGCCATATGCAAGAAATGTATGAATCTATGTCCAGAAGTTTGCAACACAGCATCCTTCTATAGACTATAAATTACCGACATGGAAAGTGCACCATCCCATATGTTCGCGTAAATAAATTGGCGAATATGAGAAAAAAATAGCACTATACCTTAATATCCCCAACACCAATTTCTACACAGGGCATTGCTTTCGTAGGACTTCGGTGACAGTGTGAGTGAAGGCTGCTGCTCATCGGTGATCGGCAGGCTGTAAACATAATTATGACATTGCCAAGCAGACAGAGCGCATACGTGGGTCAGAGAACTTGTAAAGCACAGATAGCAAAACCAGCGCTTGCAGTCCGATCACTAAATTCAACTGACTGAATCTCGACAGATATTTATGACTATTTATGTTAGAACATATAGTAAATTTATGATTATCGTCGAACATAAACAGTCGTAAGCAACTCGCCTATAATTGTAATTAAGACATTCGTATGAAAATTATAAAACTCGCGGACTCGTGTGTTAATTACAGCGATTATAGGCTCGTTACATAATGTACTACTAAGAAACGACATTACTTACGAGACATCCCCTGTATTCACCATGTTTACCATCTCTTGATGAATGTAGTAGCCCACATTTGAATTTACCTGTTGGCACAGGCTAGAGTATCACCGATGTCTCAGTCTCACTCACGGCTGTGATTATAAGCAAGCTACTGAGGTTTGGTGGTGCTGAGTACAGTCAGTGCCTGTGTACTGTGAAAGGTTCTACTCATAGGGTCAGGTCAGTGCTATTGTTCTGACTCAGTGAGGAAAGCAATAGCAAACTGGAAGCCAATCAATAGGGATAATATCTATTTACCATTTTCAAAATGGTTATTGTGTAAGCATTCTATGAAGTTGGGACTACTCGAGATTGAACTTGCTGGGAGCCCTTGGGCGTTCAATTAAAATATGGACATTGGCTGCAATTCGTATATCTTCATCTTCTGTCGATGTTGCCCCCCTGTGCGCCGCGTTGAACAATCGGCTGACTTGCCAATCTCTTCTTCTCCTCCCAGAATTTCTTCATGGATTCGCTGACTCTCCTCCTTCTTTCTTCAGATCAGATGACCTTGGTTTATGAGCCAGGTTATTCCTGAAACCCTTTACATTTATCCACCTTCCTTCGAAACAGTGATTTGTTAGCCTATTTTCAATTTTGAAAAAATAGGATCACCTTTTGTCCGTGAGTCTGTGTGTGTGTGTACGCCCCTAATAAAATCTAAACGGCTGGAGCGATTTCAATGATAGTAAGTTCATAGCACTATTCCGGACGACCCCGACCGAGACCTTCAAATTTTCCTACCCCTCACCAATCCAACGTGGTGGCTGTGCGAAATATTTCACTAGCATTCAATATCTCCAAAACTATTACTGATATCACCCTGAAATTTTGTACGGTGATAAAGGGAGCTACTAGAAGTTCACCGATGTGACTTTCGAAAAACTGGTAACTACAAAACCAACATGGCGGCCAAGCAAACTTGCGACTTTTAAATAGACGTTTCTCGCGATTTAACCAACCAAACAAAATGAAACTTGGTACAGTATATGTGTATACACATTCTAATGCACCGACATCTAACTTCGTTCAATTGTTTCCATAACCACAAGATGGGAGCTGTGCGAAATTTTAAAATCTCCTTGTTACTTCTTGTGTCCTAACCATGCGATTGAAGTTTGAATGCTACACCTACACAATAATCTTCATGTAAAAGTACATAACTCTAGGACCTACATATATAAAATCCAACATGGCGACCATCCGAAATATTTAGTCGGTTCTCAATATCTACGAATCTATTATAGCAATCAAACTGAAATGTTGTATGTTGATACTGGCAATTAACATAAGTAAGATATATGAAAATAGGCTGTATAGTTCTTCACGGAACTACTTGTTGAGAATATCTTCTTGAGTGATGCCAACTTCTTTGAGATCTGTTCGTGTTTCATCAACCCATTTTGTCGAGGACTTTAAATTGCTAATGTAAGTGAATATCCTTTTGGTTAACGTATTGTTGCTCATTCGTGTGAGGTGGCCGCAAAATGTAATCCTTCTCTTACGCATCGTGTTTCCCCGCCTGGTTGTACAAGTCACTATTCCTCCGTCTCCTCCAAAAGCCATCTGCTCTCCGTACTGGCCCCAGTATTTTCCTTAGGATTCTCACTCGCGTGTGGCGGAGCTCCTTCCGGTCACGGAGAGAGTCCGTCATTTTGTGTAGGCTAAGGATAGGTCATACAAGATCCACCCACTCGTATCTCATGAGAAGGGAAGACCCCCCTCACTTTGTACCTGTGGAGCCGTTTTCACCGTGGCCCACATTTTAACCGAGTGTGTGGATCTTGCTGACTTACGAAGAAACCTTGGTTTGCAGATGACACTCAAACTTATATTAGCCGATGACGCGGTGGGTGCTGATCGCGTTATCCGCTTTATAAGTGAGAGTGGGTTAGTGAACATCGACTCAACGGCTTGTTCGTTTTTGAATGATAATGTTTTGTTTTTCCGTAATTTTCGTTTATTTTTATAATTTTTATTTTTATTTAATTTTTGTTTTTGTTTTATTAATTTTTAAAAAATTTAGGTGTCCATCTCAAAATTTTAAATTTAATTCCAAATTTGTATTCTTTAATCTGTGTTAAGATGGGCAGATGACCTCGTAGTTCCGCCCCTTAAAACAACAATTACTAACTTCGTTCTTTCTTTTTTAACTCCTCTGTTTCAACTTTTTTGTTTAAAATACGTCATTCAGAACTATAAGGAGCTTCCGGTTTAATCACAGCGCCATAATGTCGTAACTTTGCTCTTAAGGATATGGCTTTCTTGTTAAACCTATTCTGCGTTAATCGATAATTATGTAGTTCCCATCTTACGACCTTATTAGCTTCCTTATCAAGGCCTTTGGTTGAACCCAATCACAAAGATATTTGAATTTTGCTGTCCTTTTGATATTTCCAAATATCAATGATTACAAAAATTACGAAAAACAAAAAATCAGAATTTCTAAAAGTATTTTGGCAATCAACAGTCAAAGAATGGCTTCAAAATATTACATGTGTCTTCATTTGTCATATTCCATATGCACAGATGACCTAGGACTAGATGGACGTGACATCCGATTAATTGGAAATCTGTACTGGAATCAACGTGCTGCTGTACTTGTTGATGGTCAGCTGTCTGAAGAAGTATCGATTATGAAGGGAGTTCGCCAAGTTTGCATTCTTTCTCCACTCCTCCCCTTCAACATATATTCTGAAAAGATTTTCCAACATGCTCTTGATGGAAAGTCTCAAGGAGTAGTGGTAAATGGATTTATCATTAATAATATCCGATGTGTTGATGACACTGTCATCCTTGCAACAAGTATGGATGATCTACAAACACTACTGGATTCTATTTCTGAAGAGAGTAATACCATGGAATTACATTTAAATGTAAAAAAAAACCAATGTGGATGGCTGTTAGTAGAAACAAAGAGGACATTCAGGGCATTCTTACTCTTGGTAATGAAAGAATTGAAAGGGTTTCATCATATAAATATTTAGGATGTCAAATCAATGATAACTGGGACTTAAGTCGTGAAATTCGCTGTAGAATTGAGCAGGCCAGAAGTTCTTTCATGAAAATGAGAAAAGTTTTGACCAGCCGTGATTTACGTCTGTCATTACGCACCCGACTGCTTCGATGCTACGTTTTTAGTGTCCTGCTCTATGGAGTTGAATCGTGGACACTTACCGAGGTTTTAAGTAAGAAACTGACAGCATTTGAAATGAGGGCGTATCGCAGGATTTTAAGGATATCATGGACAGCTAAAGTCACAAATGTGGAAGTACTGCGGCGGATGAACAAAGACTTGGAAATTGTCAGTATCATCAAAAGGAGAAAACTAGAATACTTTGGTCATTTCATGCGCAACAACAAGTACCATCTCTTGCTATTAATTATCCAAGGGAAGATTGATGGCATTAGGGGTCCAGAACGCAGAGGAACATCCTGCCTAAAGGGGTCTGGACTTAATACAGTGTCACTGTGTAGAACAGCTATGGACAAACAGCAGATAATTCTACTGTTCGCCAATGTTCTTGGAGGACGAGGCACTTGAAGAAGAAGATATGCACAGAGCTGATGACCATGTTGCCCTCACCGAACCAGTTGAGGATATAAAAGTTGCTCGCGCCATACGAACTCCAACTTGTGCTAACTTCATTAAAAGTATTATTGGTAATTTTTTATATTGACTTAATTCATTAGGCAAGACTTGTTAATTAATAACTGGCCTCGTTAGCAAACAAAGGCGTCGCTACCCGGAATTAAATTAGAAAATGAAGTGGGAAAAAGTGAATCCAAGTTGGTATATTTATGTTGTTGTTCTGAAGGTGGTAGTGCTGTATTCAGGCAGCGTTTACAAGTCATTTCTTTTTTCGTTTGACGCTTCGTCTGTTTTAATTTTGTAAAGAAGTGCTGAGGTTTCTGTCGTCAGAATATAGGCTACGTATTCTTCCTTCCTGAATACCCTGTTTCCAATCGACGCTCCTGGCTGTGCCAACCACTCTTGCATATTATGTTATATTTTGTTGGAGAATCAGGGGTGTAACCAGGATTGTTTTCCACTGGGGGCTTATAAAGATTATAGAAGAGTTACTTTGTATTCAGTTTTGACTTACAATTAGTTTAAATTAGTACATAAAATTCCACCTAGTCAATACATATACTGTATATATATTTTTAAATAACAGTACCGGTATACAATTGTTTCGAGTCAAATTGGTAATACTCATCTTCAGCACTTGTAAACATTTCTAAGATATGCTTCTTCTTCTTCTTCTTCTTCTTCGCGAATGGGTCTCTTAGGACCAAGCGAAATCAACACTTTCTAGCCTTCCTGTTGGCCCAGTATTCCTTCATTCGCAACGAGTGGGTCTGTTTCCGCTGCTCTGGCCATCGATGCTGTGTAGTCTTCTTCTCTTCTTCCTCGAAACCCCGCGTCTGAGTGATTTTCCTGATTTCCTTCCGGTCATGTAAGTTTGGTGATCCTAATTCCTTTAAGTCTTTTTCTGTAAATTTATACCAATTCGGTCTAGTAGCCTTGTTCTTTAAGAAAGTATGTATTTTGTGTGGCAGTCTGTTTGGGTCCATTCTTTCTATGGGTCCCATAAATTGGATTCTTAACATACGCATTGTGTCTTTTTTTTATATATTTCTGTATTAGGCTTTGGATAATATACACCATCTTTTGTTCTTGGTCCAAGGATTTTTCTCATTGTTTTACGTTCTTTCTGCCAAACTATACCCAGCGGTGCGCGTGACAATTCGTATCACGTTCAAAAGTGACGCGAGCAAGAACAGGCTCACTCCTCCCACTCTTCAGTAGCCGCTATAGCCGCGGCAGAGATCGCTGTGTCGGGCTATAGAAATCTTCTCATACCAAATTTGGTTTTGATAGCTGCAGCCTTTTGGGAGTTGTTAGGACTGTACACTCAAAACAGGGAATAACAGACATACACAATTAATCTCAATTCTACTTTTTCATCATTTTTCCAAAAGCGACTACCGTAAGTGTCTGTTCATGTCACTGGACGAAGACATGTGAACAGCAAATGTCATTAGGAAAGATGTGATGTAGGATTGTTGAAATTAATGCTGAGGAACAGCACGGGTCTTCTAGTTACTTTTAAACACTACATGCACAAACGTTTTCTGTACCGAGAGGCACTCCTAGTATGATACTGAACAATGATGAAATATTCTAAGGGGTGAACCCTCTTGTCTTCCGTTAAAATGAGCTTGAAAGCGGAGAAACTTCGTACCACTTCAGGAGGTAGGAGGTGCGAACTTACTTGTGGCTATTCTCATAGGCTTCCAATTTAATGATTCTCACACTTTTTCTTCAGGAGAATGCAACATATTGTTGCTATGCCCTTGAAATCTGGGCTGTGCACTGAAACAGCTTGTAAATTCTTTGTTATACCGTAAATTTTTTAATCTAAATTACATTTTGTAAGTATTTTCTATTTAAATTGCATTTTGTAAATATTGTCAATTCAAATTACAGAACAGTAACCGGGTGAGTTAGCCGTGGTGGTTACGGCATGACTGCTGGCAGTCGCTCACATCCGGGAGGCGAGGAGGTTCGAATCCCCCCGCCGGCAACCTTGAAGATGGTCTTCTGTGGTTTCCCATCTTCCTTCCAGGCAAATGCCGGGGTTGGTCCCTAACTATAGGCCACAGCCGCTACCTTCCAACTCCTCGTCCTTACAATCCAACTTCCCTCCTTCCCTCCCCAACGGTACTTGTAGCTCACCCATTGGGTGTCTGTCTCGAAGCAGCTACAAAACTGGCGAGCCGAACATGTCCTCGGACACTCCCGGCACTAAAAGCCATACGCTAAAAAAAAAAACAGAACAGTAAGTACTGAACCCAACGGTGTTAGGCTGACTGGTGTCGAACGTGGATCTCAGAGATAGATGAGCTCTGAATAGAGATTCCAGCAAGGAACGAACACGAGATCTTTTGAGGGAGTTTAAGCTATAAAAACCCCTAGAGAAAATACATATTAAATCACTGTTGTGATATGAACTAATTCTGACATTATTTGTTAATATAATGCAGGGGATAATAGCAGAATACTGCATTATTGGGCTGTATGAGGCATACAATATTGGACTGAGCACAGAAAGTTTGAGCGCTTGACAGTTGTTAAATGACTCTGGAATATGGGCGTGGTTTCTTGGAGCCGTGTCACTCTCTATGACCTACTTATGCCGTCTGGAGCAGGTCAGGAGGGTAATATATGGTCATGTTATTCCCCGTTACATAAGGAAGATGCCAGGGGGATGAGGAGATACCAGTGTAATTTAATGATTACTCGTGATTGGAGTAACTCAGAGACATGAGGATTGCACCTATGTGAATGTATAGCCGGGAGGCTAATTATCAAGCCATTAAACATTGAAATCGAGGCAGATTTAATGGAACGCGCAGTGACACTAGATCTGAGGTTAGCGGCGAGATCTAACCATGTCTTCGGGGATTTACCTATGACGCGGCGTGGGGAAGCGCTGGCAAAGGCAATTAATATTAATTAATTGGCCGATCGATCCTCGAGCACGCAGACAGATTTGTGATCAGCGAGGAAAAATGCACCACAAAAACGTTATTTCAAGACCAGAATCTTACTGACAGAGAAGAGGACGCTGCAGGGAAATTTTCGGTCTACTTTTTCTCTCCAAACGGATTTAAGGGCCAGAGAAAGGACAGACGTGGTCAATCGAACCATACTTGAGCGCAGAGAGCACGTCACCCGAGTTCAGAGAAGGGAAGGCGCAGACTTTAACATTTTAAGTGCAGCAACATAATAATCATGCATTAAGGCATGGATTAATAACGATTAATGTAGTCAGATGAACCACAGTCTAGTGCGAAATGCACGTTACCGAGTTCAGAGAAGGTACGCTCGGACTTCAACATGAAGAGCCATGCAGTAAAGCATTTATTAATCACAATTATTAAGGACAGTCGTGCCATACGTTTATAGTCGGCATTACGAGGTGCTACGATCGAGCACGCCGGAAATGTACCGTGTGATATACAAGGTTGGACAATTGAAAGTGGTAATTTGTACAAGTACAGTGTACAAGGGTTGAGCGCAGTATGGAAACTATTGGTTAGACATATGATAGGATGTCGCACTGCGCAGATATAAACTTTGTTATGCGATTGGTGAAATTTCATAGGGATACCAATGTAATTAATGCTCAGGACGATATGCAAGCATATTTATGCGATTTCAGGAAATGTATCTAAGGATAGAGATTGATAGACAGAGTGGGGGACTGATAGGAATCCTTAGGCAGAGAATCGAGACTTTCAGACGAGATGCGGGGCAGAAATGGAGGAGAGATCTTCAACGCCTGCATTTCTGATATTCTGCGAGGAGAGCTCAACCATTGAGAAATGTACATAGCATTCGTGTGATTTTAGTGATGATCTGTTAAATATATGTAAAATTAATAGTGTAACAAGTGCTATAACGTGCTGTGTGAATTAGGAAGCAAGATCTTCAACATGGTAAAGCAAAGTGCCGTGTGTTTTGTAAGGCAAAAGTTATGTATAATGTGCATGGGAAGTGTAAGAATGCCTTGCTAATTTGCAAATAATAACGGGCATTACTGGAAGAAATGCGTGGTTGGAGCCACCAGATTAACCAATGTGAGTACCCAAAAACCATGATTTTGTAGTAATTATAGTCCACTGTATGTTGAGTGATTTCAAAATTTATAAAATATGCCAATTAGAGTCAAATTTAGGAGGTAGAACCTCAAAATAGTATTGTTGTGTTGATTTTAGTCAAGTTGAGATGTTTTTGTACATCATTGAGTGGATAAATCGTTACCACTAATGTAAGATGGCAATTCAGTTATATAGAAACGTAACGTAACGAACACGGATGTTCGGTTATTGAAAAGGGTTACGTTGTGTTGGTTATGGTAATTCATGTCAGTAATAATAATAATAAGAATAAACGAATACACATCAGGGAAAAATGGTTGTAAGCAAAATATATATGCTAATTGGAATATTTATCTATCCAAGCAGTAATATTATACATGAAGGGCTAAGCAAAGCAATTTAATATCAGAGTATATTATGATGATGGAAATAAATATGCAAGAATCTAGGAAATGGAAGAGTTAAATAGAGAATTGAATTTGCAGCTTGTGAATAAGCTTGTAAGAGTAATTGATAGATTTATCTTACAAATTAAAGGACGGGATCATATCACAATTGTCACGGATGCCAGGTAATCTATTCGACGTGTGAAATCTCGTATAGCCTAGGGCGTACAGAGATATTAATTATGGCCAGAGCGTAATTAGTGATTGACCCTAGCTCTGTGGATTGCCATGAAATGTTCCGGGTTCGAATCCAGTGGTGTATGGGAGGATAACAATGGAAACCTCAGTATGACACCTGATATCGACCGAGTGGGTAGATTATTGGCTGTGGAATAACCTAACCACCAAGGGAAGATGATAAGGAAAAGGAGGTGGGTTTCGGACTGGAGAAAAAGGATGGAGAAATAGGAGGAGAGTCCCACAAAAGTTATAAATTTAACTTTAAATGCACTCAGAGGCGGTTGCCACCGCAAATCCGCTCTCTGATACCTAAAGTGGGTAAGGACCTGGTCGAAGCTGACGGGAAACGCAGCTAGGACTTGGGCGGTTTGCAAGAGAGTGGCTTTAGTGTATTCCCTCTCAAGCGTGCATATGCCTACTATGTGGAAGGGTGATAGTCTGGCAAGACAGAGAGGAACAGATTTATTGTATGTCTGTTCAAAGAAATTCGTTTTTGCAAAGTAATTAGAAGAATGCCAATAATTTGAATCAGGTTTAGTATTTCCAGTTTTCGAAGTTATAGAGTTCCTGAAAAAGCGACGAAGTGCTTCCAAGAAGGATAGTGATAAAAGAATTATACCTTGGGAAGTAATTTTGGTGAGTGAACCAATAGTTGCATTTGGAAATGGCTAAGCTTTTACTCAGCAAGGAGCCGACTAAAAGTGTAGGCAAAGAGAAACACTTATCTTTTGGAAAACCAACCATAAGTTTTCGGAGAGGATCTCCACAAGCAGGTAGCTGGCGTAGCGAGCTGTACTTGCCTTACTGGCCAGTTAGAATTAGCTATTAAAGCTAAGAGAAACTTTAACGAGATTACCACTAAGAGTTTTTGCTCAAATGCAACGAGTGGTGAAAGCCCTATCAATAGATTTAATGGCATTGAGCAGGAAGAGCCAAGGAAGACAGGATCTTGCCTAACCGTTGTACTAGAAAAATGAAAAAGCGAAAAGAAACTCTTAATTTATTTAACAATTCTAAAGAAGTTGATAACTTTAACAAATATATATTTTCAATTTGGTTAACAACTTTGGGGTCGCAGACCTCAGAAAACATTTAACATATGCGCCAGGCAATTAACAATTTATTAGGTTTCAAACCTTTATAAAATCCTCGCAAGAATTTAAAATAGCGAAGATAAAAATTCAAAATTTTAAAGACAATTAAAGTGATTAAAGTTTAACAACAATTAGAGTACAAGGTGAGTACTTTGAGAAATTCCGGAGAGAATGTTCTAGAGAGAGTAACAACTTAGAAAATAACAATAACAAAAACAGGAAGAATAAGATAGAAGTTCCTAGAACTTCTTGTATTCAAGCAGCATTACTTTTAGTAGTTACACAAATACGACAGGTCACTTACTGTGAAACCTGAAGAGAAAGTCAAAAGGAAGGTCCTAGACCTCCTATGTTTAGATAGGAATCACGAGACAAATGGGGCAAGTTTCCCTTTCGTGAAACCTAGAAATAACTCACTTATAAGTTGAAAGAATTGTATTCCCTAAATTGTAAGGGAGAAACAAGATAATTTGAACCGTGTACAAGACACGTAGTTATGCAGAAGTTAATTAATTACACATAAGAAAAAATGGGAGGGCACATCTTTAGATTGACACCTCGTTGAAACAGACCTAAATTAACAATTTATTATGGGTTGTTAGTAAGAGGTTTAGGAAAGAGCAATTGGGATGAAAGGTAAATGTTCATGGCCGTGTTTATAATAATCGGACGAGCGCGACGCGGAAGAAATACTGAGAGAACACTGTTTATCACTATAGTTCGTTGAAATGGATGAAAAGTTCACTGTAGTAGCGCAAAAGTTTATGGCAAAGAAAGTTATTGCAATCGTGGAAAATGACTGGTTGCACTAGATAGGCGAAAGTCTATTACTTGAGAAAGTTGTGGATTACAATTAAATGCTCCAGAAAAAAATCCCAACGGTGGAAGAAAATTTAGCTATTGAGCATTAATTTATAAGGTAGATTCCTTAGTTTGAGATGGCAATCCCACAAGTGAGTGAAAGATACATGACGGCGTGACTTGTAGATAAAGTGCAGATTCTGGAAAGTTCCAGAACGATCCTAATGGAAGAATAGGGCCAAAGTTACTCCAGCGGTGGAACAAGCTTAATATTTATAGACAGTGGGTATTCTATAATATCCCCCGTTGTGAGAAGATCTCTCATATAATAAGCATAAGAAATGCTGCTTTTCACGAAGGTTGGCTTAATTGGACAGAAGCCCAACATGGAAAATCCCACGAAGAATGATTATTGCCACAAATAAATATCTCACACTGCCTATAAAATAATCGTTAAAAGCATGAAGACAGTAAAACCGATGAAGATGAGGTTAAAACCTGAAGTATGTACTTATCTTTGTTGCATGGCGAAGGTGAAGTTCCCTTTGACGTATAAACTTAATGTGCCAACATGGCGTAGAATGTAGAGAGTGCCTCTTGGTTTGAGGAGACTGGCTCTAGTTGAGCCTTGACTGACTAAGTCAACTGCCGACGTACAAGTGAGACCCACTCGGCGAAGCGCAGAGGAACCAGGGAAGGGAAAAGAGTGGGGGTAGGAGACAAAAGGAATACATATAAGCATAACCAACATAAGAAAATTAAATGTTTTTCTTGATGAATGGTCTTCAAAGAGTTGATAGCAGGCGATACTAGCACAGCCTGGTGGGTGAAAAAGTAGACGAAGTTCTATTGATCACAGAGATGATAGCTGGCGATGGCAACGAGATCTGGTGGCCAGATTGAAAAGGAAGTCGTTTTGCACCGGAAAGACTTGAGGAACTTCACAGATTCGCTGCTAGATAACGCTAGGTGAGTCATGGAAGATATATATCTAGAACAGACTCAAAATAACATAAGAGATATGACCACCAAAGAGAAACTAGGAGATCACTGTTGGTGTTTGAGAAAAAGGAAGAAATGAACAAGCAAAGAGTATTAAAAAGAATACTATATCTTACCGTGTATTCCAAGAATACACCACCGAGAACTAGCTATTGAAATAATTCAGCTCCTGGGAGTGGATTTTGTTGGCGGCAGGATGTGCCTGACCGTATCATTTAATAAGATGCCGGCTAGCCAATTCGACCGGTGAATGATGAATCTCGTTCCTTCATATAATATAAATGGACCTGTTGAGGCCAGTTATTAATATCCTAAGGTTAGGAATAAATGTTTAAACAAGTCCATACCCTATCTTGCATACAGTTTAGTTAAATCATATGGGATGTGTAGGTCCGTGAGACTGCACTATTGAATTTAAAGCCACAAGTTACTGCTTGGAGATAAAGCGAGAGGGAAGCAAGGAAGGGACGTAGCACGTGGTTTGTTACCGCCCGACTCAGTCCCATTGTATACAAGAAGAACCAAGGGGGAGATGTTAAACGACCCTTGGAGCGTGACATTTAGAGTGGAGAGACTTTGAAACCCTGTTTGTAATAAAAAGAGTCGTTGTGGTATTGTATAATGAATTTGTGCGGTTTGAAACACATTGATAATTAAGGATCATCCTGATGACTTAATATTTGGCAAACTTATGAGTTGTTGAAAGTTGCATTTTTATACTGACATTGTCACTTTGTTCTAAAGGTCGACACTAGATGCCATAGGCTATGCCCACGCAAGGGTAGCATAATATACCATCCGACACAGCGGTAACGGTATCTTTGAAATTGAACTCATGACAGCATACAGTGGAACTGTAGAAAATGGAACTGCAGAAAGGGAACTGCAGAAAGGGAACTGCAGAAAGGGAACTGCAGAAAGGGGTATGATTACAAGTAACAATGGAGTTGCAAGTAAATTTGATGTGCAACCCATAAATTGGTTAATGCATGGTAAAGCATTTTGGTGGGAAGAGTGATGCAGAACACAATTGTACGCATAATGTAAATTAGGATGTGTTGAGAGTAACCAATTAAGATTGTGAAATTAAAGGGGTCACAACAGGTGACATAAGATTGTAAGTACAGTTTATGTGTAATTTACCTGTGCATCAGCGCACTTGAGAATGAATTTTGATGTTAATCTCATGGTAAATGAATGAATAATCATTTGGAGTTGCTAGAATAAAGTGCGAATATTAGTGGATTGTAGGAGTAATTTTGCATTGTTTTGTGTTATATTGTTGGGATTGTGTTTGTATTTGTTTGAAGCCATGATTTAGAGCTTAATTAAAGTCTTTAGAATAGAGTTGTGCTTTATTATTGTAGAGTTGATACCTTTTAGTCTCTGATCAAAAATATGCAACTGCTCAGTGGGAGGACTATACACGCCTGAGGACTGATGCTGGCTGGAGGCAGAAGCATGTTTTCCATGGAAATTTATCACATGGGTACAGTACGTAGTTAGTTTTAGTTGTAAGTATGTAGTTAGTTTGTTTATTAGATATAGGTCATTGTTCTATTAGACTGTGGTGTGTGAGTGTGTCTGGTAGCAGTTGCATTGTTTATTAGTTATAGTTCATTGTTTCAGTAGACTGTGATGTGTGAGGGTGCATGTGTGTGTGCCTGGTGACACTCTGTTTTAGTGGTAGTATTTGTTGTTGGTGGAACTTCTGATTTTTTTTGTTTTTGTTAGTAGAATTTTGGTATTTAGTTGTTAGTAGAAGGTTAGTATTTTTGTTAGTAGAATTGCTCTTTACTTATTCTGAAAGGGAGTTGCAGCCTTTCAGAATAAATCAATTCTTTACGAGTCTTATAGACGGTTAAGATATTGATAATATAAGCCAAATAATGGCTACACTGCGTCCTGCTGCACGGCTGAAAGCAACGGGAAACTACAGCCGTAATGATATTCCCGAGGATATGCACCTCTCTATGCATAATTACATGTGATTATGGCCTCCTCCCTTGTAAAATTTCAATCCGGAGGTAAACTAGTCCCCCGTTCGGATCTCCGGGTGGGGACTACTAGAGAGGGGGTTAACATCACCGAAGTGACAAAGAGGAAATCTGACACTCTACGGATCGGAGCGTGGAATGTTAGAAGTCTGCTAGGAAGTGGAAGGTTAGAAAACTTAGAAAGGGAAATGGATAGGTTAAGGTTGGATTTGGTTGGGATTAGTGAAATGCGCTGGCAGGAAGAACAGGACATTTGGTCAGGAGAATATAGGGTCATTAATACTAAATCAAACAATGGCCAAGCAGGGGTTGGTCTCATATTGAGTTGGAAACTTGGACAGCGGGTGGAATATTATGAGCAATATAGTGAACGGATTATTGTAGCAAAAATCAATACTAAACCTACCTGCACCACAGTGGTACAAGTCTATATGCCTACCAGTCAAGCGGATGATGAGGATGTTGAAAAGGTCTACGAAGAAATAGACGAAATTCTGAGGTATATCAAGGGAGATGAAAATGTTATAGTAATGGGAGATTGGAATGCTGTGGTAGGAAAAGGGAGAGAAGGGAAATAGTAGGAGATTTCGGATTAGGTGAAAGGAATGATCGAGGAAGCAGGCTGATGGAATTCTGCACCGAGCATGAGTTGGTCATAGCTAACACCTAACCACAATAGAAGAATATACACATGGATGAGACCAGGAGATACAGGGTGTTACCAAATCGACTTCATTATGGTCAAGCAGAGGTTTCGAAACCAGATTTTGGATTGTAAAACATATCCTAGTGCTGACATTAACTCTGACCACAATCTGGTTGTAATGAAATGCAGATTAAAGTTGAAGAAACTGAAGAAAGGTCAAAAGCCAAAAAGGTGGGCAATAGGCAGACTGAATGTAAAGGATGAAAACGAAAGATTCGAGAAGAGTATAAAGGAAGGACTAATGAAAAACCCTAAACAAACTTCAATTGCAGACGAATGGGCACTTTTGAAGAATGAAATAACAAAATCCGCAGAACAAAACATAGGTAGGAAAGAATGAATAGGTAGAAAACCGTGGATCACTCAGGATATACTAGAATTGATGGATGAAAGGCGGAAACACAAGAATGTAAGAGATGAAAAGGGGAAAGCCGAATACAGACGTCTGAAAAATGGGGTCAACAAGAAGTGCAAGGAAGCGAAAGAAGAATGGTTGAAAGAGAAACGTACAGGTATAGAAAATTGTCTGAAATTAGGAAAAGTAGACACAGCATATCGAAGGATTAAGAATACATTTGGGGACAAGAAGACTAAGTGCTGTAATATTGTTTTGGATCCCTTAGTTGGGGGGGGGGGTAGTTGGGACCAAACACGATTGTGTCGCTGTACTAATTTGGAAGGCTATTCCTAAATGAGAGCAGCTTCCCGTAATAGGGGGAAACTACTGGTGTAGTGTGTTGGTGTTTAGTGTTCAATCTCTTTGGGGCTTTCCTGCAAGATGTAAGTATCTGCCAGGGGATGAATCTCTAAATACAGGCTACTGTACTGGCCTGCCAGCTGAGCCGAGTGAGTGATACAATAAACGTGCTAACTCAGCGGCTCGACGTTATGTAGTCGAGTCGCGTGCTGGGAGCACAATGGGGCCTGACGAAGCAATTACCGGCTTTGGCGGTCACGGGCAATTGTGACGCAGGTCAGGAGGGGTATAAGGACGTGAAGAGGAGTGTAATTAGTAATGCAGTGTGTAGCTTACTGACCAGTATTTATTGGTCAGTAATGTAGTTTTGTATGTCCCTTTTGGGAAGTCTTAGGCAAATAAAATACAATTGGTGTGTACAAGTGTACAAGCTTGGGTAGGTGTATACATGAGTTAAAGGATTCCAAGCACGACTGAATCTCACCTGGTGATGAAGCTGGAACGGACGTCGGGCGAAGGCCGCTGGCGACACACAGAGTATAACAGATCATGGCTCCTAGTTAGGACTCCATTCTTATAATTCTCGGCGCTGCGTGGTCAGCATTACGTCACTGTAGCTGCCCCAGATAGTTGTTAGTGTCAATGTTTGTGTATGTGTTGCAAGTAGTTGGCTAACCTCCTGAGCTAGGTGGCCGCCGCTTGCCGTGTATGATTATGTCCTGGACTTATGGAGTTGCCAGTTGGGGTAGTTTTGGTAAAAGATGGGGGGTGGGTCTCAGGGGGTACTGCCCCCCCCGGGGCTGTACAATATTAAGGACACAAATGCAAAGCCTCTAACAGATAGGGAAGAAAAGGTTGAGAGATGGAAAGCTTACATAGAGAGTTTGTATAAGGGAAAGGAGATTGAGAATCATGTAATGGAAAGGGAGGAGGAAATTGATGAGGATGCGAAAGGAGATTTAATATTGAGATCAGAATTTGATAGAGCTTTGGAAGACTTAAGCAGGAACAAAGCACCAGGCATAGATGATATACACCGATTGAGTTGCTAGGCTGCGTAGGAGATGAAGGTCTGATCAGGTTATTTCACTTGGTGTGTAGGATTTATGAGACAGGTGAGGTACCCCCTAATTTCAAGAAGAATGTAATCATCCCTATACCAAAGAAAGTGGGAGCTGACAGATGTGAAGATTACCGTACAATCAGCTTGATTACTCATGCTTCAAAGATCCTGTCTAGAATAATTTACAAGAGGATTGAAAGCCAGATAGAAAGGGAGTTGGGTGAAGACCAGTTTGGTTTCAGGAGAAATGTAGGAACAAGGAAGCTGTACTAAGTCTTAGGCTGATTTTGGAAGGTAGAATAAGGAAAGATAAGAGAACGTTCATGGCATTTGTAGACTTAGAAAAGGCTTTTGATAACGTTGATTGGACTAAATTGTTTGACATTTTGAAATCTATTGGAATAAAGTACTGAGATAGGAGGGTGATCTACAATCTATACAGTAACCAGACAGCAGCCATTCGAGCTGAAGGACATGAGAGAGAAGCTGATATTCAAAAATGTGTTAGGCAAGGCTCCAACATATCACCCATACTTTTCAATCTTTACATTGAACAAGCAATGAAGGAAATTAGAGAAAAATTTAAAGTGGGAGTGAAGATTCAAGGAGAAATAATTTCAACTCTGAGATTTGCTGATGACATCGTCATCTTGGCCGACAAGCCCGAGGATTTGAATGAGTTTTTGAATGGTATTGACTCCGTCTTACGGAAAGAATACACGATGAAAATTAATAATTGTAAAACAAAAATATAAGAATGCAGCCGAAATAAATCAGAAACCTCTATGGACATCAAATTGGCAGGTGAAAAGCTGAAGGAAGTAGGAGACTTCTGTTACTTAGGAAGCAAAATAACCAGTGATGGACGAAGCAAAGAGGATATAAAAAGTAGGTTGGCTCAGGCAAGGAAAGCATTTCTACAAAAAAGGATTCTGTTGTAATCGAATATACACACATCAAAAAAAGTTTTGCATCACCTCGGTTCCCAGATCTCCGGCATATAGACGTTGACTGTGTATATTGTATCAAAGATACAGTCCCTTTGACTGTTCATAGATGTCACTAAAACTGCTCAAAGATGTAAACAACCATGCATGAGCAGGGCCTATTAGACGGAGGGGGTACGACAGCCGATCAGTTCCAGTCATTCCACCAGGACGAAGGTACGCTGCTCATGTTGTCTGTAGTTCTACCATGCCTAGAAGGTCAATACCGCAGTTCGATCGCGTCCGCATTGTTACTTTGTGTCAAGAAGGGCTCTCAACAAG
This sequence comes from Meconema thalassinum, assembly GCA_946902985.2. NCBI lineage: Eukaryota > Metazoa > Arthropoda > Insecta > Orthoptera > Tettigoniidae > Meconema > Meconema thalassinum. Next base: position 209,309,787 of record OX336399.1, on the reverse strand, counting down.
GGAAGTTTCCAGGCGTCTCAGAGTGAACCAAAGCGATGTTGTTCAGACATGGAGGAGGTACAGAGATACAGGAACTGTCGATGACAGGCCTCGCTCAGGCCGCCCAAGGGCTACTACTGTAGTGGATGACCGCTACTTACGGATTGCCGCTCGGAGGAACCCTGACAGCAATGCCACCATGTTGAATAATGCGTTTCGTTCAGCCACAGGACGTCGTGTTTCAACTCAAACTGTGCGCAATAGGCTGCATGATGCGCAACTTCACTCCCGACGTCCATGGCGAGGTCCAGCTTTGCAACCCCGACACCATGCAGCGCGGTACAGATGGGCCCAACAACATGCTGAATGGACCCCACAGAATTGGCATCACGTTCTCTTCACCGATGAGTGTCGCATATGCCTTCAACCAGACAATCGTCGGAGACGTGTTTGGAGGCACCCTGGTCAGGCTGAACGTCTTAGACACACTGTCCAGCGAGTGCAGCAAGGTGGTGGTTCCCTGATGTTTTGGGGTGGCATTATGTGGGGCCGACGTACGCCACTGGTGGTCATGGAAGGCTCCGGAACGGCTTTACGATACCTGAATGACATCCTCCGACCCATAGTGCACCCATATCGGCAGAATATTGGAGAGGCATTTGTCTTCATGGACGACAATTCTCGACCTCATCGTGCACATCTTGTGAATGCGTTCCTTCAAGATAACGACATCGCTCGACTACAGTGGCCAGCATGTTCGCCAGACATGAACCCTATCGAACATGCCTGGGATATGTTGAAAAGGGCTGTTTATGGACGTCTTGACCCACCAACCACTCTGAGAGATTTACGCCGAATTGTCGTTGAGGAGTGGGACAATTTGGACCAACAGTGTCTTGATGAACTTGTGGATAGTATGCCACGACGAATACAGGCATGCATCAATGCAAGAGGACGTGCTACTGGGTATTAGAGGTAGTGGTGTGTACTGCAATCTGGACCACAAATGCTGAAAGTCTAGCTGTATGATGGTACAACATGCAATGTGTGGGTCTCATGAGCAATAAAACGAGCTGAAATGTTGTTTGTGTTGATCTCTATTCCCTTTGTATTTAAAGGTTCCGGAACTCTTGGAACCGAGGTGATGCAAAACTTTTTTTGATGTGTGTAAATTTAGGTTTTAGGAATTCATTTTTGAAAGCCTTTGTCTGGAGTGTGGCACTCTATGGAAGTGAAACTTGGACTATTGGTGCAGCAAAAAGAGGAGAATTGAAGCATTTGAAATGTGGTGTTACAGAAGAATGATGAAGATCAGATGGGTAGATAGGGTTACAAACGAAGAGGTATTAAGACGAGTGGGAGAGGAGAGATGTTTCTGGCGACTGCTAATGAAGACAAGAGATAGGTTAGTAGGACACATACTAAGACACCTAGGAATAGCAAGCTTAGTTATGGAAGGAAGGGTCGAGGACAAGAACTGTAGGGGTAGACCAAGGTTATAATACACACATCAAAAAAAGTTTTGCATCACCTCGGTTCCAAGAGTTCCGGAACCGTTAAATACAAAGGGAATAGAGATCAACACAAACAACATTTCAGCTCGTTTTATTGCTCATGAGACCCACACATTGCATGTTGTACCATCATACAGCTAGACTTTCAGCATTTGTGGTCCAGATTGCAGTACACACCACTACCTCTAATACCCAGTAGCACGTCCTCTTGCATTGATGCATGCCTGTATTCGCCGTGGCATACTATCCACAAGTTCATCAAGACACTGTTGGTCCAAATTGTCCCACTCCTCAACGACAATTCGGCGTGAATCTCTCAGAGTGGTTGGTGGGTCAAGACGTCCATAAACAGCCCTTTTCAACATATCCCAGGCATGTTCGATAGGGTTCATGTCTGGCGAACATGCTGGCCACTGTAGTCGAGCGATGTCGTTATCTTGAAGGAACGCATTCACAAGATGTGCACGATGAGGTCGAGAATTGTCGTCCATGAAGACAAATGCCTCTCCAATATTCTGCCGATATGGTTGCACTATGGGTCGGAGGATGTCATTCAGGTATCGTAAAGCCGTTTCGGAGCCATCCGTGACCACCAGTGGCGTACGTCGGCCCCACATAATGCCACCCCAAAACATCAGGGAACCACCACCTTGCTGCACTCGCTGGACAGTGTGTCTAAGACGTTCAGCCTGACCAGGGTGCCTCCAAACACGTCTCCGACGATTGTCTGGTTGAAGGCATATGCGACACTCATCGGTGAAGAGAACGTGATGCCAATTCCGTGGGGTCCATTCAGCATGTTGTTGGGCCCATCTGTATCGCGCTGCATGGTGTCGGGGTTGCAAAGCTGGACCTCGCCATGGACGTCGGGAGTGAAGTTGCGCATCATGCAGCCTATTGCGCACAGTTTGAGTTGAAACACGACGTCCTGTGGCTGAACGAAACGCATTATTCAACATGGTGGCATTGCTGTCAGGGTTCCTCCGAGCGGCAATCCGTAAGTAGCGGTCATCCACTACAGTAGTAGCCCTTGGGCGGCCTGAGCGAGGCCTGTCATCGACAGTTCCTGTATCTCTGTACCTCCTCCATGTCCGAACAACATCGCTTTGGTTCACTCTGAGACGCCTGGAAACTTCCCTTGTTGAGAGCCCTTCTTGACACAAAGTAACAATGCGGACGCGATCGAACTTCGGTATTGACCTTCTAGGCATGGTAGAACTACAGACAACATGAGCAGCGTACCTTCGTCCTGGTGGAATGACTGGAACTGATCGGCTGTCGTACCCCCTCCGTCTAATAGGCCCTGCTCATGCATGGTTGTTTACATCTTTGAGCAGTTTTAGTGACATCTATGAACAGTCAAAGGGACTGTATCTTGGATACAATATACACAGTCAACGTCTATATGCCGGAGATCTGGGAACCGAGGTGATGCAAAACTTTTTTTGATGTGTGTATGTTAAACAGATTGCCTCGGATGTAGGGTGTGGTAGCTATGTAGAGATGAAACGATTAGCTCAGGACAGGGAGGCGTTGAGAGCTGCATCAAACCAGTCAAAAGACTGAAGACTCAAACAACAACAACTTTGTAGCGAGAACAAATGTTCCTATAAATATTGGCAAAGTGCGTGGAGTGCAAGATATGCTAGTCGAGCATTCTAATTCGTTCCGTGTCAAAGTGCTCGGAGTGTAAGATATGTTACTCAAGCATTCTCATTTGATCCTTGGCCCATAAGTTCGGAGTGCAAGATATGCCACCCGAGCATTCTTATTTGTTCCGTGTCAAAGTGCTCGGAGTGTAAGATATGTTACTCAAGCATTCTTATTTGTTCCGTGTCAAAGTGCTCGGAGTGCAAGATATGCTACTCATGCATTCTCATTTGATCCTTGGCAAAGTGTTCAGAGTGTAAGATATGCTACTCACGCATTCTCATTTGTTCCGTGGCAAAGTGCTCGGAGTGTAAGATATGCTACTCACGCATTCTCATTTGTTCCGTGGCAAAGTGCTCGGAGTGTAAGATATGTTACTCGAGCATTCTCATTTGTTCCGTGGCAAAGTGCTTGGAGTGTAAGATATGCTACTCACGCATTCTCATTTGTTCCGTGCAAAGTGCTTGGAGTGTATGTTATGTTACTCGAGCATTCTAATTTTTTTCGTGCCAAAGTGCTCCGAGTGTAAGATATGCTACTCGAGCATTGTCATTTGTTTCGTGTGCTTGGCGTGCAAGGTATCTTCCTTCAGCAGGTTTTCTGATTTGTTTCGTGTCAAATTACTTAGGGTGCAAGATATGCTCCTTGTGAAGGAAAATGAGAGCAATCATTGCAAAAGAAGGTAACAAAACAATTGAAAAGTAACTGAAATAATGTCTGATAAATATCGACGAAATCGAAAACTCATAAAATCTACACCAAATGTCTATCAACAATAAGTTTGCTCTGCAAAATACCTTTCATCATTTATCTTTTCTACAGTAACTTCACGGAAAAGGGAACTTAACTACTGTCGACCAAAATATTATCTACACTCGAGTTTAGTTAGTTAGTTATTGTTGTTTTAAGGGGTGGAACTACGAGGTCATCTGCCCCTAAGACACTCGAGTTTAAAGGTTGATTTTGAAGTAACCAATAGATCTACATAAAAACCAATGACATCATCATTTTCGTCGTTCTATTTTACATTAGGCTACTTCATGTAGGTTTAATTTATATTTTAATATTTTTTATCGCAGTTGGAACACAAAAAGTGTCCGTCTTTAAGCTTGTTTCAACCACGCGTCATATTTAAGAATTATTATCTCAAAAATTAGTCATCAGATCGAATCCAAATTTTAACACAATATGCATTCGAATGTTGTATAACTGATTTATTAATTTCAAAATATTGCGTTTCCAAGAAACAAAGTCGTTATCATGTTTGTAAGGCAACTATTTCTCGGCTCGGGGTGGTTGGAAAATGTAGTTCTTGGTCGCGTTGTAAACCTTATACATCAAAACGTTATGCTGTACGACAGTGAAATACGTAAATTAATTCACTTATTTTATATCGGTTTGTATTTGTACGGGGAAATAAGACATGGTTCACCAGCTAGCCGCTCCGGGGAAAGCTGTACAGCATGACGCGTGATGGGCTCCATCTCGGCAACGCTGTACTTAAGAAGATATAGTAATTGTACACACGGCCATGAATGTTGTACTCTTCAGCATGCGCATTATCAGGCATCATTATACCAAGCATTTTCTCGTTCTGGTGCGAAATAACTTATGGATGTTAACCATATAACGATAGTTTGAGGTTAGAAAATCAAAAAATTAATAGCCTACATATTGCAACAGAAGATTTAACGAAAGTACATTGGTTAATTCAGAAACACTTATCTTAGTTGTTATTCAACCAAATGATATGAATAGATACATTTACAATGTTTACCTATTTATGTATTTAATAATAGAGTAGAATTCAAGAAAAAATATCCCAACCAAATTACTTAATTTGCTTATATTTTTCAATGGATTCCAATTTTTTCGGCTTGCTAATAACTGAAAACGATTGGAATAAAATACAGGGATAGGAGGGTGATCTACAATCTATACAGAAACCACACAGCAGTCATTCGAGCTGAAGGACAAGAGAGAGAAGCTGGTATTCACAAAGGTGTAAGGCAAGGCTGCAACTTATCACCCATACTTTTCAATCTTTACATTGAACAAGCAATGAAGGAAATTGGAGAAAAATTTAAAGTGGGAGTGAAGATTCAAGGAGAAATAATTTCAACTCTGAGATTTCCCGATGACATTGTCATCTTGGCCGACACGCCTGAGGATTTGAATGAGTATTAAGTGGTATGGACTCCGTCTTGAGGAAGGAATTCATGATGAAAATTAATAAATGTGAAACAAAAATATTAGAATTCAGGCGGTATAAATCAGAAACCTGTATGGACATGTAATTGGCAGATGAAAAGCTTAAGTAAGTAGGGGACTTCTGTTACTTAGGAAGAAAAATAACCAGTGATGGACCAAGCAAAGGGGATATTAAAAGTAGGTTGGCTCAGGCAAGGAAAACATTTCTACAATAATGGAATCTGTTGACATCGAATATAGTTTTAGGTATTAGGAATTCATTTTTGAAAGCCTTTATCTGGAGCGTGACGCTATATGGAAATGAAACTTGGACTATTGGTGCAGCAGAAACGTAGAGAATTGAAGCGTTTGAAATGTGGTGTTACTGAAGAATGATGAAGATCAGATGGGAAGATAGGGTTACGAATGAGGAGGTATTAAGACGAGTCGGAGAGGAGAGATGTTTCTGGTGACAGCTAATGAACAGAAGAGAGAGGTTGGTAGGACACATATTAAGACACCCGGGAATAGCGGGCTTAGTTATGGAAGGAAGGGTTGAGGACAAGAACTGTAGGGGGAGACCAAGAATAGAATATGTTAAACAGATTGCCTCGGATGTAAGGTGTGGTAGCTATGTAGAGATGAAACGATTAGCTCAGGACAGGGAGGCATGGAGACTGCATCAAACGAGTCAAAAGACTGAAGACTCAAACAACAACAACAACAACTTATGGATGTTGACCATATAATGATATCTTGAGGTTAGAAATTTTGAAAAATTAATACATATTGCAACAGAAGATTTAAAGAAAAGTACATTGGTTAATTCAGGAACCCTTATCTCAGTTGTTATTCAACCAGATGCTCTCCAAATGCTGCGAATAGATACATTTACAATGTATATATTTAATATTACAGTAGAATTCATGAAACTTGATGAATTTTTTGATATTTTCAATGGATTTCAATTCTTTTCGGCTTGCTAATAACTGACGGAACTAATTATAGGTTAACATTTTGAAGTCAGATATACTCACTTTATCTAGCATTGTTTGGAAAACAACTGGGGTAAGTGTTCCTGAATGAACATTAAAAAGAAAACTTTTGTTACTATTTGTAGGTACTGGTATTAATTTTCCAGATTTTCTACCCTCAGAATATCCATAAAATCCTCTGAACATTTGCAGTTTGTTGTTGCCATGGTTACCCAATAATAAAGGTTTAGATAAGTAGCTGCATTGTTTGTTAATCTACACTACCCGGTTTCAACAATAACATCCCGTCAACCGCAGGTACGCCAAAATAGTTCATGAGTTTGTTGTTTTATTTCGGAGCATCTGTGTACTGTAGGCTACTAGTGTGTACTTGTTGGTTGGTTCCTCAGTTTAGGGGCCGCGACAGCGTGGTCATGAAGCCCCTTGTACTTTGGGTGTGTGTAGAATCTGTCTGATAACCGGTGTTAATTGTGATGGATGTATTAGTGTGTGTTATCTGCTTTAATTCAAGCAAGTTCCTAATTTTGCTTCCAAATGTTACCGTCCAGCGTCCACGACACCTTACTGCGGAAATGGCTACTAAATGCCACCTGGCAGCGAACGTTCGCACTAATACAGCGTTATCAATTCTAACCTACAAATTTCGGCTTCACAAAAGTTTAGTTAGTTAAAAGTTCTTTTACATACCATAAATCTATGGAGGGAAGTTTCGCCCTAAAACTTTCCCATACAGGAGAACGCATCAGGCGAGAGCCTGGACAAAATAACTGCTGTGGTCAAGAAAATTAGACTGAAGCGGTGCGGGGTGTGGGCATGAAATACATCACAGGAAACCAAAGTAGGTAACAATACAGTAACAATGTTTATTTCTAATAATAAATTGATTACCAATTAAGAAATTGCACTTAAGAGCTTATCACAGAAATGAATAATTGTAAATGGATCAAAGTGTGAAGACCTGATGACAGAAACCCTGATTAAGGAAATGGCAATGAAACAAGCTTGCTTGATTGGAGAAAAGTTGACCTTAACATATAAATACGCCATAAAAAAGGAACCATAAAACTGATTAAGATTGTAAGATAAATTGTAAGATTTGAACTCTTTAAAAGTTCCAGCATGCATAAATGTTGATTGAGAAGTCTTCACAGTTTCTTCTGAAGGAGGCGTACATGGCCTAGAGATATGTTCACCGTTGATAAAAAAGGTCAACTCTTTCTTCTTCTCTTGCGAAAGGAAGACACTTATAGTGCCCAAGTGATGATCCAGCAGCAGTTTGAGAATTGGTCGGCAGCCGAAAGGACTGCGGCTGCTTCGAAAGACGATTCAAAGTACCTCATCTAAGGTATGGCTTGCAGAGTACGACAGCTGGCAATTATTCCTGCCATCTAGAGCGATACGTCAGGGTGCAGATCTCGTGACGTAACTGCTAGGTAGCGTAGTGACTAGCGATAGTGCCATGAGATGCAGCAGCGGTGACCAGAAGTGCAAAGTGATCCGAAGTGATGGAGAACGCCAGCAAGTGGCGTCTTAAATAGTGACCGAAGAACAATCTCGAACCTGGAGATCGGCCGACCAGACAAAGCCTGCCATCGGCCGAACGAAGGTCACGGTGACGTTAGTTGATACTGACATACCACAAACCGTGGAGCAAGCCAGTAGCTGCCCTGCGTGTCGAGAGTAAAGATGGCTTGAGAGAACGAGCGACTGTAACACTCAAGGTGAGAACTAATAACACTGAAGCTTATAAATAAATCAATAAATCAATTAAAATACATGTTAACCTGCTTTGAGGTTCTCGGGACAAAGGAAAAAGCTAACAGTAAAACAGGGCTGTCGCGAAGAACACATATACGCGAACGTATACTGTCACAAAAGTGACCAACATGGGACCACCGGCTTTACTTCCCCTCCGAAGGAAGGCTTACGGAGGGATTTTCAACGCTCTTAAAAAATCCGACTATTTCGGCTGGGTTTGAACCCGCTGTCTTGGGCACAGCAGTTCAGCATGCTACCAACTACGCTACCGAAGCCGCTGGCATAATGTAGCCTAATAGAGCACTACAGTTGGCAGCCCTGGTGACTGAATATATTCTTAGTTCCATCTCTTAAGGTACAGAATACGAAATTTGGTTGAAGTCCAATGGATAGCATGGACGTTACATGCAGATAGACAAGAGTGCGAGTAAAATCATGTTGGCAACAATGTCATGCATTTGTTGGTCAGAAATGATCTGAAATAATATGATCTATTGTTGTGCCAATTTTGAATGAAATCCATTAGTTAGTATAGAAGTTACATGCATTTTAAAATTGGACCTATCAGCAGGCTTAGCATCATGTTGGCAGCACTGATGTATATTAGTTACTCCAAATAAATCTAGAATGCCAGGTACTATACGTGTGTAAAGTTTAGAGCTATTGGCTTGCATACTTTCTGATATATTGATATTAGGGTAACAAAAAGAGAGACAGCATTTATTAACAGTTGGCAGCCCTGGTTGCTCTTAAGAAGACGCATAGTCATATCTGTTATGATACACATAGCACATACGAAATGTGGTTGAAATCCAAATGATAGTATAGAAGTTACATGTATTTAAAGTCGGACCTCTCTGCAGGCTTAGAATCATGTTGGTAGCACTGACGTATATAAGTTACTGCAAATTAATATAGAATGTTAGGTACTATACGTGTGCATAGTTTAAAGCTGTCGGCTTGCTTACTTTCTGATATATTGGTATTTTGATCAAAGAAATTGAGAGCATTCATTAACAGTTGGCAGCTCTGGTGGCTCTTAAGAATACGCTCAGTAATATCTGTTTATGTACACGTAGAACATACGAAGTTTGGTTTAATTGCAATTGATAGTGTAGAAGTTATATGCATTTAAAAATTGGACCTATCAGCAGACTCAGGATCATTTTGGCAACACTGGCCTCCTGGAAATTATACTGAAATATTATTTTCTATACGTGTGCCAATTTTGAAATAGCTCCCATGCATATCTTCCAAGATATCCAGCATAGAGCTCAATTTCAATTGCGATTTTTCAGCAGATGGTAGCACTGATATCATTTTCAAATACGGCATTAAGATATTCAGGAATAGATCTTTACTCATACCAAATTTTGTTTGGATAGTTGCAGCCATGTAGGAGTTGATTGGGACAGACAGACAGACACACATTTGACCCGGTCGATCTCATAAGTCTACTCTTTCCTCATTTGTGCAAAATGTGAAAAGTAGGCTAAAATTGGTGTCAAACATCATAATATCACTCATGTGTACAAGGTACAGGAGTGTACCAGCAAATTTATCAAAAATCCTCAATAAAAGGTAAAAGGAGCACCAGTTCCTTCTTCAAGTCATCATCATTTTGATGACGTCTCCCCGTTTGAGACAGGATGCCTGAGGTACGACTTGAACCCGTGTCAGAAATGTTAGCCACTACTCGAGGAAGTGATCTTTTACTGATTCGTTTTTGACGTGGGGCCTCCTGAGAGGCCGAGTACAGGTCTCTCCAGTCGACGTCCGTGGGCGACCTGCGCGTCGGGATGAGAGAATGAATGGATGAAGATGACTGAAACTGGGTAAGGATGCGGAAGGTAGCGGTTGTGGGCTATCAGAAGGCGCCGTCCCAGTATTTACCTGGTGTTGAAAATGGGAAACTACGAAAAACCATTTCAAGGACGGTGGGGCTCGAACCCACGCCTACGCGTCTACCGAGTCAGCAGAGAGCTTGGCCAAATGACCTAACGCTGCGCTTTAGCGTCGGTAACTTTTACTGATAAGGGTGTTAAATTATAGACTAGCTATGGTTGATGGCGCTTGTGAAGAATACATCACCAATAGGATGATCTATTTCTTAGCCTATGTCCGTGTGTGTGTGTGTGTGTGTGTGCGTATGTGTGTGTGGATGAGTGTGTTTCCCTCTTAATAACGTCTAAACGGCTGGAGCGATTTCAATGAAACTCGGTAAGGCTATAGTACTATCTGGGCCAATCCCGAACGTGTCCATCAAATTTTACTACCTCTCACCAATCCAACATGGCGTCTGTGCGAAATATTTCACCGGCATTCTATATCTCCGAAACTGTTACTCATATCGCCCTGAAATTCTGTACAGTGATAAAGATCGCTACTGGAAGTTCACCTATGAGTCTTTCAGAAACCTGTTAACTACAAAACGAACATGGCGGCCAAGCGAATTTGAAACATTTAAATACACTTTTCTCGCGATTTATCCATCCAAACGCAATGAAACTTGGTACAGCAAATGACTATAACCATTGTAATGCACTGGCATCTAATTAAGTTCAATTGTTTACATAACCTCAAGATGGCGGCTGTGCGAAATATTTCACCGGCATTCTACGTATATCTCCGAAACTATTTGGGCCTACTGATATCACCCTGAAATTTTGTGCAGTGATAAAGCGTACTACTAGAAGTTTAGCTATGAGACTTCCAAATACCTGTAAAATACAAAACGAACATGGCGGCCAAGCGAAGGTGAAACATTTTAATAGACTTTTCTCGAGATTTAACCATCTGAGTGCTGTTAAATATGGTACAGTAAATGTTTATACGCATTGTAATGCACTGGCATCTAATTTAGTTCAATATTTCATATAACCTAAAGACGGCGGCTGTGCGAAATTTAAAAATTACGTTTTTATTTCTTGTGTATTAATCATGCGATCGAAACGAACGTTTGAGCAATGAACCTATGCAAAAATTGTCATCTAATGGTACATAACTCTATGGCCTACGTATATAAAAATCCAACATGGTGATCATCCGAAATATTTAGACGGTTCTCAATATCTACGAATCTATTACAGGATTCAAACTGAATTTTGATGTTGATAGATGCAATTAACATAAGTAAATAGGCTATTTAGTTCTTCACGGAGCTACTGGTTGTTAGTTAACTTACATTGTAAACACTTCTGAGTTTGGTGTTCTTGGCCACGCGCTAAATGGATAATTATGAGTTCGACAATAGCTGTGTAAGAGGGTTGAGAGTTTGCATGTCTAAAAGTCTGTTTATAAATCACCGATGCTACATTTACATGTTTGGTAACAAGGTAGAGGGAGTTCCGTGGAAAATTAGTCGTATCTTAGGTCGACCCTCGGCGTGTTAAGAGCAGGATATCCTGGAACACGCGAGCAAGTTGCGCATGCGCGTGGCGGGACGCAGAGAGGCGGCAGGTGGCGTAGCGACGCTCGGCCAGTAGATCAGTGGTGAGGAACGGGACGATACACCTCCCACTCTCACCCCGCGCCCAGCAGAGCGGAGTGTCCGGCCCGCGTCACATTTAATGTTATAAGGGAGAAAATAATTATGCTAGAGCTTCTGGAGGTGATTCCCCAATAAAACATTAGGGCCCAGATGGCGAAAAATGGTTTTACACTTAAATTTGGCAAATTAATGGGCATTCAAAAATTATTTCATTCTAATTTTTAGAAAATTCCTATCTCTAGGACATATTGAGCTAGTGTAGTGTCGTGTAGACATGGGAGCCGCGCTCAAGTGGCGGTAGAACTGCACAAAGATGACTTGAAAAAGGAAGTGTTGTGAAAGACGTATTGTTATTTCCATTTCGTGAACGCTTGAGGATCCATGACGAACATGACCGTGTTAAAAACATTAAATGGTTTGAGATTACTTCTGGGCTGCATCTTGGTGATCACAGGTAAGTTACTTTACTTTTGGTCGGATTGGCTTACACAGCCTCTCCTGGCCAATTGTCATCAACCGTGCAGATGTATCCACATATCTATCTATAGCTACAATTCTATTACAGTCGTCCAAAGTCAGAAAACTATTTCACAGAAGAAGAAAATATTAGGGCCTGCTTTTCCTTTATACAGCAGTAAACAATACAATTGACAACGCTAAAGTTTGAAAGAAGATTACATTAAATGTTCCAGGTATTAACCCAAGTAGATTGCAGAGCATTTTCTTCATTCTGATTGAGTCTTCTGTTCGTGGCTGTTCCTCATGGGCTTGGGTCAGTATGTTGGCCTTCCCAGAAACTTTTAACATCCCTTACGTCCCCCGAGATGTACAGTCAACCACACAAAGAATAAACACACTGTTGATATCTGCACCGTTTTACAGTACAAACGTAGATTTTCTTCTATTTGTATTAGGTAGTTCGCTGTACAGCGTGTTTCACTTGAACACACAACCTGTGATAGAGCCGCGATAAGTGGTCCAGGATTCGAATCTCGACTGTGGCACCATTGTTTTTAAAGATGTTGATAAGCTCAAAACAGTAAATGGAAGAACAGTGCCTTCCTCTCTTCACTCCCCTCATCTGTTGACCCGAAGGCAAGGTACGGGTTTCAGTTCGGGCCACCTTCGGGATGGCAGGGTTTGGGGGGAGGGGGGAAATTTGCTAAGATGTTTGCTATCGGACGCGTTGTCAGCTTCAACACATTGCTTTAACCTAGTATCCTGGGCCAATAAGAAAAAAATGGAGTCAAGCTCGAGATATGAACCCCGGACCATAGGCTCCACAGTCTCTCGTGCTAGGGTCTGAGCCACCAGTGATAGTCTTTGAAACGAAAGGACAGAAACCACCAAGGCACAGGGAGCAGAGATGGACGAATTGGCGAGCAAGAACTTCTCGCTGCTCTATTGCAGGTGGTAGGCAACCCACATGCCTGTTGTGTGAAACACGCTGTACAGAAGTGCAAAGCATAATAGATGTTAACCGGAGTTGAAATGACTTGGAATGATCAACACTTGAACCCGCAACACTCTTTCTTTCTTTCTTTCTTTCTTTCTTTTCTGACCGAATGCGTGGAGTAGCGGTAACGTTCATGCCTGATGGTAGCAGGATTTATTCCCGGTGCGTGCAGTTGGCATTTCAGGAGGCTTAAATGCATGAGACCCGCCGGAGTACATAGGCAAGTTAAAGACTTCCTTTAGGGCAAACTCCGGCACTACCGAGTCTCAAAACCTGCAGTCGATAATAAGTACAGTACGTAAAACCCATGTTTATTATTATTATTATTATTATTATTATTACTAGCAGTAGTACCCGGCTTCGCCCGGTGTAATGATGATAATATTTCAGTCTCCTTAACACTCAACGTCATTGATGAAGATGATACTGACGACGACTGCTATTGAACGGGTATAATAAACTTACGCTCTAATAGAAATACATATTTTTAAATTACCGGCGAGTAAGACTGTGGTGTTGCCTAGTAGTATAATGGGCGTAACATCTAGGTCATTTTCCCTTTTGATGAGGATGACAATGAAGACTACTACTACTGAACGGGTATATTAAACTTACAAACTAATGGAAATACATATTTTATAAATCACAGGTAATGAAGACTGTGGTGTTGCTTAGTAGTACTGTATAATGGACGTAACATCTAGGTCATTTGCCCTTTTGATGAGGATGATAATGAAGACGACTACTACTGAACGGGTATATCAACCTTACTAATTAATGCAAATACATATTTTTTAAATCACAGGCTAGGTAGACTCTGGTGTTGTTTAGTAGTATAATGGACGTAACATCTAGGTCATTTGCCCTTTTGATGAGGATGATAATGAAGACGACTACTACTGAACGGGTATATCAAACTTACAAACTAATGGAAATACACATTTTAAAATCACAGGCCATGAAGACTGTGGTGTTACTTAGTAGTATAATGGACGTAACATTTAGGCCATTTGCCCTTTTGATGAGGATGATAATGAAAACTACTGTTGAATTGACACGACAAACTTACAAACTACCGTGATAGAAAGAAATATTTCAAAATTCACAGGCGATGAAGACTTATTGTGTGTGGTGATTAGTGGTATAATGGGCGAAACATCTAGGTCATTTGCCCTTATGATAATAATAAGGTAATGAAAAATGACTACTAAACGAACATGGTGTATTTTTAAATCTGATATAGGCAATTTAGATTTCTACCTTCGATGTCTTCCAAAGTCTGAACGTTATTTTCTGGCTTAGGCCTATACTCGATGCGTGTAGTGAAAGAGCTTATCGAGTACTACCCGGGTCCAAGCTGCACGAATCGCAGATGATGACGATATATGATGACAGACGTTCGGGGGAGTTCCCGGTCCTATTCACATTGACCGGTGAATCACTCATTCTTTCGTAACACTACAGTGGTTTGAGCCAAGACCCTGTATGAACATCAGCATAGTCAGCAATACCAGGTAACACGGCGGGGTCTGGACATTTCTCTCATGTCAACTCGCGATGAATCAGCAAGCTATTCTCACACCTGGCCCCCTCCTCCCCACTCCACCCACCAGGGTTTCTCAACTTGTGGGACGTGAGTTTGCGACCACGGGACCCCATCTGAGTCCGGCATTGCTTCTACTTACTGGTGCCGGGCTCCTTTCAGTTCTCTTTCCTGTCAGCCTCCCTTGGTCAAACTCTTGTTCTCTTCCGACCCCGATGGTATCAGGGTATCCGAGGCCTAGCGACTCTTTCACTTTCCAGCCTTAATTGGCCCTTCTCTAATCATTCCTGATAGCCTCATTCTTCGAGGTGTCAGCCTTCTTTTTCTTTTCTTAATATCTCATGTCTTCTGCTCAAGACCCTCAAGGAGGCAGGGTGTGTGTAGCCCCACCACTCCTGGTGCACCCTGGATAGTGCTACATCATCAAGGGCTCATGGCTGGTGAGTTCGGGAGATGGCAACACTGAGGGTTTCCTGAGCGGGTCCGGTTTTAACCCTTTTTTCCATTGCCTTTGGGACGGACCCTGTCCTCTTTCCGGGAATGGAGTGGTCTGTCCGCAATTTCAAGCAGACAATGTTACTCGCAGGGTACCAAAGGGTAAGTATACAAATTTTGGTTCTGAACGGTGAAACGGTGTAGATTTGTGCCAAAGGGCCTAAATGCAGGGAATGGGGTGATCTGTCCGCAATTTCAAGTGGACAGGGTTACCCGCAGGGTTCGAAAGGGTAAGTATACAAATTTTGGTCCGGATCGGTGAAACGATATAGATTTTTGCCAAAGGGCCTAAATGCAGGAAATGGGGTGGTCTGTCCGAAATTTTAGGTGGACAGTGATATTCACAGAGTTACAAAGGGTAAGTTTACACATTTTGGTTCAGATCGGTGAAACGGTGTAGATTTTAGCCAAGGGGCCTAAATGCAGGGAATGGAGTGGTCTGTCCGCAATTTCAAGCATTGATGACACGAGGCATCGTGTGAAAACACTCCGAGAATTGGACTTTTTGAAGAAAAAGTTTCCCGCTCCTCGTACGTAAAGGACCCTCATACGTGCCAGTGTGAGGGGGCTCAACTAGAGATGGGACTATCGACTACTTTTAACCATCGACTGACTAGTCATTCGTTGGAAGAAACTATCGACTAGATAGTCGACTACTTCCAGTCGAATGGTTACCTGAATTCGCATAGCTCCTAAGCGTGTTGTTTCATGTATTCGACTGAAAGTAGTCGCTTCTAGGCAGCGTTCAAAGCACTGCAAGCCATTACCGGCTGAGTTGAGTCGTACCAACAGATGAAAATCAAACTTCTCCTTAACCCACCTATTTTTTCAGACGTTAGTTTGGACTACTCGACGCTCGGCAGCATGCAAATGGTCAAAGTTATTTATTTATTTATTTTTACTGTGCTTCGAAATGGTGGTTTACGTCGTGTCGAGTGGAGTCATTATTTGCAATGTTGCACATTTCATTTAATGCAAAATGTGTGAGTAAATGTTCCCCGATACCGGTATTGATACAGGGCACATTACCTGTATGTACTGTGGATAAGTGAAGTAATAGACCAATACTTAATTAACCTAAGAGTAAATTAAATCACTATTACTGAGAGGGAGTTCTTAAGTACCGGGAACAATTCCATAGCCAACATTGAAATAATCACACTTCATAGTAAATACACACGAAAATAGAACACTTTAGAACAGCAACGAGGGCGAACTTTCAGTGGAGATGTTGGCAACAATGTAAATACTACGTTTTTTTAATGCGCGCGCTATCCATGTGCTGAAACAATTGACGACCAGAACGTAAAACTATCCGAGTGCGTTCTACATGTTAAAAGTTAAAACACAATTGGGATATGTCGTTTGCAAACGACTTGTTTATGTTACGGTGAGTAGTCGTTGAATTCATTCGACTGTTTTTTAAAAGCAGTCAAACAAGTCGATGGATTTAACATTTTTCAGTCGACTGCTGCGGTGCTGCCCATCTCCAAACAATTGACGACCAGAATCAATTTGTGCGTACGGTCAAGCTATCCTCACAGTACCCGCTGCAATAGATGTAGAGATTCACATCACCACTCTATCTTATGATGGATGTCTGTACATAAAATCAGCCATAAGGCAACGGCAGTTTAACCACAGACAACGCTACAACTCTTCCATCCCTGCCCTCATGTCTTTGCCACTAACCCCTTCCCCCCTCCCAAACAGCACGCCACTGCTAGGCCTGCTACAACAACTCTCAGCCATAACCCTGTAAACTACAGCTAAACCAAACCCAGAAACCCCTAATACACTTCATTTGCAGAGCAATAAAATCCATAAAACAACTCCGCAACAAGCTTCACAAAAACCTAAATTATAAACGAAAAGACTACTCCACAAACACGAAAATCAGTAAACCTCCCTCATTTCAGCCACACTACACCTTAAACAGACATAGAAGGCATAGTCATGACCCCTTCATGGAGTAGGCTATTGTCTAAACACGATCATGTCTCCTTCAACTTTACTGAAGACTTCATTAAATTCTATTAAAAAAATCATAAACTCATTCCACAAATCTTAAAATCAGTATACATCCCTCATTTCAGTTACTCTATTCATTAAACAAACATAGAAGGCGTAGCCATGACCCCTTCATGGAGTAGGCTATTGTCTAAATCTGACCACGCATACTACAACCTTACTCTAATTCAAAATTACGGCTAAATGATCCATCTGACTGGGAGGCAAAGGTATTTACCGGCTTGCCTGGGATGATGTGCCACAAAACCGGTATCTGGAGTTCAAACATAACCTAAATATTGAATGACAATATTGAATTGTCCAATAACTTGGACAATTGGATTTAGGCTATTTCATTGAAAGAATCAACGAACTGTATAAAACTATAGGCACCTACACGTATACTTAACTTATTAATTAAAGCTCTACAATAAACATACAGCACAATGAATTGTAGCATGAGGTTATCCTGAAGAAGTCGTTTGATTAGAACGACTACTTAAATTCGAATGATTCCATTCGCTTGGAATTGGTCGTTTGCCAACGACTTGTTTCATTCGAGTGATTTCCAACGAATGCTTTGGGATCAGTCGTTTACAACGACTACTTTTATTCGAATGATTCCATTCGCTTGGAAGTGGTCGTTTGCCGGCGACTTGTTTCATTCGAATGATTTCCAACGATTGTTTTGGGATCAGTCGTTTACAACGACTGCTTTTATTCGAGTGATTCCATTCGCTTGGAAGTGGTCGTTTGCCATCGACTTGTTTCATTCGAATGATTTCCAACGATAGTTTTGGGATCAGTCGTTTGCAAGCGACTGCTTTTATTCGAATGATTCCATTCGCTTGGAAGTGGTCGTTTGCCATCGACTTGTTTCATTCGAATGATTTCCAACGATAGTTTTGGGATCAGTCGTTTGCAAACGACTTGTTTATGATACGGTGAGTAGTCGTTGAATTCATTCGACTGTTTTTTAAAAGCAGTCGAATGAGTCGATTGTTTTAACTATCGACTAATTCGACTGTTTTCAGTCGACTGCTGCCCATCTCTAGGCTCAACTGATCAAAGTTACAAGTGTAAGCACAGACATGTAATATGGTTACTGGTGGAACTTTAACTACAGTGTCTAGCCAAAATACAAGCCGATATTATTGATTAATATTTAGAAAATAGCTTAAGTTTTAGATTTTGTAATTTTTGATATTTCTTGTTTAACAATTTTACAATAACTTTCATTTATCTTTTGCATGGATATTAGTACCAATGAGTATGATATGCATGCCTATCTTTGTGATATAGCTGATAGATTACCCAATGATTTTAAAGTAACTCACCTGAACACGCAGTCACTTAAAATGCTAGAACATTTCGCAGAATTTGAATACACATTTGTTAACTCCGGTATTGATGTAATCGCTGTTAGTGAAACATGGTTCAATACGTCCATTACTGATTCATCTGTAACCTTGCCAGGATATAATATCTACCGCAATGACAGACAACGTAGAGAAGGGGGTGGAGTAGCAGTGTATGTTCGACAGCACATTAAGTGCCGGGTTATCTGCAAATCCCCAAATAATGAGAATTTCAGACCTGAGTACCTATTCGTAGAGATTTGCCTGAAAGATACTAAAGTATTATTTATTTGTGTTTATAGAGCACCCAAAGTCGGTTTTATGGAACTACTATTAAATGACATGCTTTCACACATTTTTAGTTATAAATATGTAATATTAGCCGGTGATTTGAATGCCCATTTTGGGTCGGCTACATTTGAAACGAAAAACATAGTAGAAACTCTAAGTACTTGCAATCTGTCGTGGCTCCCGTATCAAGATACACATCACACTGCAACCTCCTCTTCTACTCTGGATCTAATAGCATCCAACTGCAATGAGCACGTGATTGAGTTTGGCCAAACTGCTGCTTCTGGCTTCTCAGCACATGATCTCTTATACGCAGTATATACCCTGTCAACTCCAAAATATAAGCCCAGTATTCGAACTTTTCGAGACTTCAGCAGGTTTAATTATGAAAGGTTTAAGGCCGATGCCATCTCAGTTCCATGGCACACTGTTTTCGAGCAGCAAACTATACATGAGAAGGTAGAAACATTGAACACATTTTTAATTGATTTATATGATCGCCATGCCCCAGTGCGCTCAGCTAACGTGAGGCACGCACCAGCTGCCTGGATCAACACAGAAATAAAAGATCTAATAAGATCTCGAAATAGAGCCAGAAAGAAGTGCAACAGAACACAGAAACCCGAGGACATTGTAGAATACAAAAGCTTACGCAACAGAACCCAGCAAGTTATTCGTAATACAAAGATACGTTACACTTATTCGCTAATTAATTCAGCTAAAAACTCTTCGGCTTTGTGGAGAGCTACAAAAACTCTCGGTGTTGGAAAATCCAGACACAAAAGCAATAACCCAACAATGAGCGCTGATGAGCTTAATAAACATTATTTAAACGTATCAACCGTTGTAGACAGCAATAGAGTTTTGTCAACTGTTGCTAACTACAGGGAAAAATTTACTGACCGACGGGAAGAATTTCATTTTGGCTATATATATCCTGAGGACATTCATTTAGCCATATTTAGGATAACTTCAAAAGCCATAGGACCAGATCGTATATCTATTACGCTATTGAAAAGGAATATGGACCTCCTCATGCCAGTTTTATTGCATATATTTAACTATAGCCTGCAAATGGGTATTTATCCGACACAATGGAATAAAGCCAACATCAAAGCAATACCAAAATTCACGAACGCCTTAAACTGTAGTGACTTTAGACCAATAAGTATATTGTGTGCAATTGGGAAAGCGTTAGAACGGATTGTTTTTGATCAGTTTTATGAATATATAAATTCCAACAATATCCTAAACCCGAACCAATCTGGATATAAATCAAAACATAGTACTCTGACAGCCCTTATCAAAGTCACAGACGACATTCGTCTAGCAATGGACCGGAAGGAAATAACTATATTATCCCTATTCGATTTCAGCAAAGCTTTTGACAGAGTTCACCATGAGATCCTACTAATTAAATTAAGAAATCTAGGCCTTTCAAAGTCAGTAACGAACTGGTTTAGGTCTTACCTAACAAGCAGATGTCAGAGAGTAGTCCTAGCAGATGACAATGTTTCAGAATGGTGTGAAGTAACAACAGGTGTGCCGCAGGGTTCGGTCCTTGGTCCACTCCTGTTCTCCGTGTATATAAATGACCTTCCATCTGTCCTTAAATTCTGTCAACATCATATGTACGCAGATGACCTTCAGCTATATCTACACGCGGATCTGAAATCCATTCATTTGAACGTAGCACTAATTAACAGTGACATTCAAAGCCTATCTCAGTACGCACTCGATCATAATCTAATACTTAACTTCGAAAAAACGCAACCGATCATCATCGGCTATACCAAATTACTCAGTTCCCTACCTGACCCAGTACCACCTTTACAGCTTGCATCCCAAACAGTTCCGTATCAATCAGCAGTAAGAAATCTGGGAGTTATTTTTGACTCTCGATTATCGTGGCAGGATCACACAAACATGATTCTGAAAAGGGTTGCATCGTCATTATATCAAATTAGGCGAACTTGCTTCTATTTGCCTCAAAATGTACGAAAGATACTGATACAGAGTTTGATATTACCAATATTTGACTATGGATCTATAATTTACCATGATATGGGAGAGGTCCTCAATACAAAATTGCAAAGAATGCAAAATGCTTGCTTGCGGTTTGTTCTCAATGTACCAAGAGAGTCTCATATAACTCCAT
Source organism: Meconema thalassinum (assembly GCA_946902985.2). Taxonomy (NCBI): domain Eukaryota; kingdom Metazoa; phylum Arthropoda; class Insecta; order Orthoptera; family Tettigoniidae; genus Meconema; species Meconema thalassinum. Next base: position 209,288,900 of record OX336399.1, on the reverse strand, counting down.
TTTACGTCCAGATTGGATGGCTAAAGTTAAAGGAACGAAGACAGTATGCCATGGCTCTGACTGTGATAAAAATTCTAAAATTCAAAATTCCGTCTTATATTTACTGCACACTAACTCCCATGCAATCAGTGCATAACCGTGCGAATAGACACACTGCACAGATGCTCCAGATACCTAATCACAGAACCGAAAAATGCAAAGGTTCATTCCGTATTTCAGCTAGTATTCTCTGGAATAAATATAAATTGCACCAGTATTCAGGACTTCCTATCAGAGCGATAAAACACTCCCTTCATTGTAATCTATCAGCTATACAATTATCATGTTCAAGGTGAACGGATGTAATAACAAGAACTTTTATTGTCAACTGAATGTATAGGTTAAGTTTTTTCTTTCTTCATTTATTCTATTGTATTTAACCGCCCTCTGAATGAAGAGAGCTGCATAAAGAGGCTTTGTAGCCTCAGTGGCCTGTATAAGAGAAACAATAAATTCAAATTCAAATTACTCGCAGGGTACCAAAGGGTAAGTATACAAATTTTGGTTCTGATCGGTGAAACGGTGTAGATTTGGGTCAAAGGGCCTAAATGCAGAGAATGGGGTGGTCTGTCCGAAATTTCAAGTGGACAGGGTTACCTGCAGGGTTGCAAAGGGTAAGTATACACATTTTGGTTCGGATCGGTCAAACGGTGTAGATGTTTGCCAAAGGGCCTAAATGCAGGAAATAGGGTGGTCTGTCCGAAATTTTAAGTGGGCAGTGTTATTCACAGGGTTACATAGGGTAAGTATACAAATTTTGGTTGAGATCGGTGAAACGGTGTAGATTTGGGCCAAAGGGCCTAAATGCAGGGAATAGGGTGGTCTGTCGGAAATTTCAAGTGGACAGGGTTACCCACAGGGTTCCGAAGGGTAAGTATACAAATTTTGGTTCAGATCGGTGAAACAGTGTGGATTTGTATACATAACAGACAGACAGACAGACAGACAAACATTGAGCTTTATATATATAGATTATATAATGCGTTTGGCCCTCTAAGGAGCACGTAGAACCATTAGTTAACATTGGTCTTCTTGTTCTTCTTATCTTCCCAAAACTTCCTCATCCTTTCGCTATGTGCCTGTCTTCCTTCTTGTGTCCAAGCAGCTTTAAGTTTCAAATTCTGTCCCGTAGGGATCTTGGGTGGAAACTTATACGAATTTACTTTTTGTCTATATGCAGTCCGCGTCGTTGTCAGTGGGTCAATATTGATTTCAGTGAGGTCCTTTTGGGTGTCTGCTAGCCAGCGTACTTTGGTTTGTCGGTTTCCATTGACTATGAGGAAGATTTTCTTGGTCAGTCGGGAGTTGTCCATTCGAGCTATATGTCCGTAGAATTGCATGTGTCTTTTACGTGCGAGTGAGGCGAATCGTTCAGTCCGTGAATACAGTTCGTCTGAGCTTTTCCTCATCCAGATACCGTCCTGAAGCTTTGGTCCAAAGATTTTTCTCAGTATTTGTCGTTCTATCTTCTCAATGTATTTGATGTTGATGGTTAACGATGACGTCTCAATCGCATAGAGTGCCTCTGGGAGGATGACTGTGTGGTAGTGATGGAGTTTGGCTTTAGTGGAAAGTGATTTCTTGTTGTAAATATTCCAAGTGATTGTGTAAGCTTTGCGTAATTTTTCTGCACGTGTTTTGTTAGCCATTCTTTCGTTACCAGTGTTCCCGATAATTTCACCTAGGTACTTGAAGTGCTTAACTTGTGTGATGTCGCCATATTTGGTTGTAATTGATGCCAGGTTTGTGCTCTTGGAATCCATGTACTGTGTTTTCTCGTAAGAGATATGGAGGCCGGTTCTGATTGATATCTCATGAAGCTTCTCGATGGCATGTCTGGCTTCTTCTGGAGTCCGGGTAATTATTGCTAGGTCGTCAGCAAAGGCGAAGCATTTTATGTTGATTCGTTGTTCTTTTGTTCCCATACTTATTCCAGGTATTTCTTTCTCCCATGTTCTGATGATCTTATCTAGTACCAGGTTGAATAGGAGTGGGGACAACCCATCACCCTGTCTTATGCCTGTTCTAATGTGAAAAGGTTCGGACACTTCATCCATAAATTTAACTTTAGAAGTTGTATCTGTCAAGGTCTGTTGGATTAATGTAGTTGTTTTGTTGTCCACACCATATTCACGAAGTATATTAAACAGAGTTGCACGGTTGATTGAATCATATGCTTTCTTAAAATCTATGAAGGTGACAACTGTGCGATTCGACTGGCGATGTTGGAGTACCATCTTGAGGTTCCAGATCTGTTCTGCACACGATCGACGTGGTCGAAATCCCGTCTGATATTCACCGATCATGTGCTCTGTCTGTTATTATTATTATTATCATTATCGTTTCGGTCGTCTAGGGACCACGAGCCAATTGCAATGCTTTGTCCTTTGCTGTTCCTTCTTCTTCCTCCAGTATTTCATCTCACTATGTTTCCTCTTCCTTTCCTCGGACCATTTCCAGCCGGGTTTCTTTCCCTTCCTCCCTTGGAATCCTTCCATTTTTAGCACCTTTTGCCTAAAAGTATCTCTTTGTGGTGTATCTTCTTCTCTGATATTGTTTCTTTCCGAATCCCTTTAGACTTCTTATACCCAGGTTGTTGTACCACAGGAATGTGTTAACCTACTGTCATCCATCCTGAAGCAATCTCCTCTTCCGTATTGTTTCTGATATGTTTTCTGTTTTTCGATATATTTCATCATTACTTCTTAATTTCCAGAATTCTGCAGTTTTTAAAGGACGGAGTATTTTGCGTTTAATTCTTCTTTCTACTAATTCTAATTTATCCAGTTTGTAGTTCAGTACCGTGTTGTAGTGCTGTATTTTAAGATCCGTAGACAAACACTTTTTGTTATTATTATTATTATTATTATTATTATTATTATTATTATTATTATTATTATTATAACTATTTGTTTTACTCGGCGTTACTCGGGTATTGTTTTAAGACGTAAGAATATTTAAATTATAGTTTCCTTTAAATATGCTGCTTGCTAGAACGGAATAAATTGCTGTAGGCTACGGTATACATAGACAAGAAGAAAAACTAAAGAAAGCCTATTTTGATTATTTCAATTCTAGAGGGAACAACGTTATAGAGGGCCCAGACAATACTCACGACATCGCCCCACATTGCTCTGTGCCCCAATCTTCATGAGTGAATAACGAAAGTGGTTAACACCATATAGGCCTAAAAGATGGATGGTATAACAGAGGAAATTAATTTATTTTATAAAATATACCACATAGAGATGAGGAATGTTTTTTTCTGAACAGTCGACAGCGAGCTATTTTACTCTTTTTCCTCCAAGAATTTAAATTTCAGAAGGAACAAACAAGGTAAGAAAAATCTCTATTATTGGCTTCGCCTGACTTGTTTTATACTATGAATTTTTAATTTAGTTTCTGGCCCCTAGATCTCAAGTTCCATTTGTTATCTTCATGCCGTAGTTATCCTGATTTGGGAGATGCATTGTTGGTACCCTTTGAAAATCAACACCAGTACTACTGTAATGCTTTTTGGAATTCAACATTGTAAATAACAAGATGTTCAGTAAGGAACATACAGCCAACTTTCTCCTAAATGCATGGGTATTGTTATAACTCTTTGTCCTTTTCAAGGAGTATAATTGAATGTTGGTTGTAGCAGCTTGCTGAAATACAACGTGCTATACGGATATTAAACATGAATATGAGGTGCCCATTGCTAGTGCTACATCTGTGCAATATTTCATTCAATTCGGTTTCACCGTGTTTGAATTGATATGACGAATCGATTTGCACACATACATGGCCGCTATCTGCAAACTATTTGGCTGATGACCTCGCAGTTTTGTCAAACGATTCTGCATACATAAAGGTATACTGTTACAAAATTTGGTAGAGTTCAGATGAATAGGTTGGTCGTAATTTGATTTAAGCTTTGAACATTTGGGTGACCGCCATTACGTTTTCGTCAAGATGGCGGCGATATGAAACATGAAACTGAGGTGCCCTTTGCTAGTTGTACCTCTGTACTAAATTTCGTTCAATTCGGTTTCACCGTGTTTGAATTGATATGACGAATCGATTTGCACACATACATGGCCGCTATCTGCAAACTATTTGGCTGATGACCTCGTAGTTTTGTCAAACGATTCGGCATACATAAAGATATAAAGTTACAAAATTTGGTAGGGGTCATATGAATAGGTTGGTCGTAATTTGAATTAAGCTTTGAACATTTGGGTGGCCGCCATTACGTTTACGTCAAGATGGCGGCGATTTAGAACATGACACTGAGGTGCCCTTTGCTAGTGCTACCTCTGTACCAAATTTCGTTCAATTCCGTTTCATCGTGTTTGAAAAGATAAGGGGAATCGATTTGCACACAAATATGGCCGCCATCCGCAAATTATTAGGCACATGACCTCGTAGTTTGGTCAAATAATTTTCCATACATAAAGGTATAATATTACAAAATTTGGTAGAAATCAGATGAATAGGTTGGTCGTAATTTGAATTAAGCTTTGCACATTTGGGTGGCTACCATTACGCTTACGTCAAGATGGCGGCGATATAAAACATGACACTGAGGTGCCCTTTGCTAGTGCTACCTCTGTACCAAATTTCGTTCAATTCGGATTCACCGTGTTCGAATTGATAGGGGGGGACCGACTTTCAGAGTCCACACACACACACACACACAGACAGACACTCAATTTTTGGCCCTGTAGTGATCTCATAAGTCTACTTTCATTTTTTGAAAAAATCGAAAGTAGGCTAATAAAAATGATTCTCTCTGAAATGATTGAAGTCAGTTATTATTGTTTTAAGGAGCAGAACAACGAGGTCATCTGCCCTTTGAAATTATTGAGGAAAGGTCGTAAAAATTGTGAAAAGTATGATTATGTGCGTATTGCGCAGTTATCCTGTGAACCAAAGACCGCATATGCATGAACCGTGAGAACAGTTGAAGCACAGGACTCAGGGAGCATTGATATTAACTGCTCTAGAGTCCCATACGTGAAATGGACACGGCAGGCACAGAAATCACTCACATTTATTCAATAAAAACAGAAGAAAATATACCTTTCCTAACCCTGAGAGATATCAAACGTTAAAACTCTAATAAATACACTTCAGGATTTGTAAAACATCCTCACAAATCCTTTAGGATGTCCTGAACTAAAATATAAAATACCGTATCTATAATTCTCAAATCCATGGACTTAACAGGTTCATAAATCGTCTATATATCCTGGTTTCGGCATTTAACTCCAATATAATTTTCAACTAGTTAACTGAAAGAAAACTCATAATTGCATATCATCATCAGCCTTCAGCGATGCTAATATTTACACAAAAATATATAACAATTGATCCTCATACTCCAAAACTCTATACTCAATGTGTCATGTGGTTCGTAGTTCCTTATCCCAGTCAAGAGTACTCTATCTCAACTTCAATCTTCTATCATTTCCTCCAGTTATAAACGTGAACCATTAGATTCCGTCGCAGTACTTACGGAATCTTATCATAAATAATTACATTCTCAACCTCTCATAAATGTATAAGCTTCTTAACTTGGGCTATAAATCTCTCTCAATTACTATAGGCTATTTATAGTACACTCATCAAAACTATGTATGAATTTCACTACTACAATGCGATAATTCCCATGGAACTTGCATTCTAATATAATAAGGAAGACGTGCGCTTAAATTAGGAAGCTTCATGTTAACTGTACTGCCCTATTATTCCTTCCATTCAACCATCATTTAAGTTCACATTACAATAGCCCTTGTGTAATACCTTAGGCACAACACAACTCCAACTCTCCCAGGGACACATCCAATCGTTTCTTCTGCCAGATCCCAGTTAGCCAACGTTCTACCATTCCTGTATTAAGAGTAACAACAGACACTAATCTAATCTAACCTTCCAATGTTCATCGTGATCAACATGCTTTCAATGTTCGAAGAAAACGTTAGAAAAACAAAACTCATGGCCGCTCTAGAAAAATCTACTTGATAAAGAATTCATTGTTCAGCCTTATCCTCGGTCGTAACGCCTCCACCATAGTTCCAGGCATTGAAATGGTCCATGAGGTGGTGAGATAATAACCCCTCTCTTTTGGGAAAAACTCGTGTTGACCAACTGAAAAGGATCAAACACAGAAGATGACTTCAAACACCATAATGTTTTTATTTTAGCCTAAGCATCAAACGAGTCGAATGTACAGGCTGTATCTACATGAATATCGGGATTTAAAGGCTTTATAGTATTTATTACAGCTAAGTTAATACACCAAATGAAAGAGCAACTCAAACAGTTTGTCCTTCTAGTGTTCACACCTGTGCGCATGCGCCTGCACATGCACTGGTTCTTCCGACTTCCGATGGAAGCGCTAGTAGTCAACAAGGCAGAAACCTTGTTTTTCAGTTTGCAAGGGCTGAATCTGTAGTTACAGTTGCAGTGCATCGTGTGGAAAGTTTATGGGCCTTTCTTTTACGCTGGAGCAACTGCTACTGGTGTTTCTTATCTTTCCTCAATTACAAGACGCTGAACCAGAGAACTTTGTTTGGCAGCAAGATGGTGCGCCGCCTCATCGGTATTTCTTAGTACGAGATTGGCCGTAAGGGACCGGATGACAGAGCTTGTTTCGCATGGTCTCCACGTTCACCCGATCTGACGCCATATAATTTTTACGTTTGGGGGTTCGTAAAGGATCACGTGTATGTAATTCCGCTACCGGCGGACCTAACCGACTTAAACAAAGGAGATTTGAAGCATTTGTTGCAACAATTACTCCAGAGACACTGAGCAAGGCTATCGACTCGATGTGTGCCGTGTGACGAATGGCGCTCACGTTAAACACTTGTAGGACGTATCCACAGGAAAATCCTGGCCCGAGATTGTTCCTAGATGGAACTTACCGTTTGAAATCTAATTCTGACCTCTATCGACAGTTAGAATCAGCCAATACCAGTATGCGACGTAGGAGGCTAAAGTTCTACAACGAATGAACAGCAACAGGATTACCAAGAAGATCTTCTCCTTGGTTAAAAGCTACAAGACTGGAAGCCTGTGGCTTTATGAAGTACTAAACGACTTGGATTCGGCTGGAAATGCTGACCTTGATGTAGAAGATCGTTCTAAATATTGTGCTATGGTAGAGTCTTGGACCCCACCACCTAGAGTCCCTAAATGTCGGAAGCCCCTTTCGCAGGAGAAAAAGGAGAAATTATCAGCAGGGCTCAAGATATATTGGGAACGGAAAAGAGCATCGAAAAAGAACTAGTCATAAGCGCTCCATAGTGTGCTTAAATCAATAAGAATAATGTTCGTATAACATTCCAGCCGGAAGTTCAGAATGTTGATCCAGAAAGGTTAAGAAGTGTGCTGTATCCCGAAGAGGAACTTTGAGGTTGAGGAAGGCTTCGTAAAATGGCGATTATTGCTTTTGGAACGTAGTGCACTGTGTGACTCCTCGACATGTTGTGGGAATCCAGAACAAGCGTCTTGCTTAACACTCTACTCTCTGTCATACGTCCGCTGCTAATCTGCTTGTCGTCTGTCAATCATGACAAGTACACTCAGTGCCCATAGCAAAGCCCCTCCTCAACATCTCTCACCTGTACTGTTCCTATACATCTTTCTTCTTGCAATAATAATATCGTAGGGGCTCGGGTGCCGGGTGCAAGCTTTGTTATTTGACACCCAGGGGATAGCTTGCATGTCGAATTCCGTTGTTCCTTGAAGCGCTATGAAAGACAAGGAGGTTAGATACCTAAGCTCCTTGAACACTATAGCGCTATCTAGTAGAGAAATGAGGAACTTTGTGTTGGCGGAAACTCCCGAGATTATTTTTTCCATTATGAACACGGCCTACTGAATTCAAATGGGTTCTTTGACATGCCAACATCGTATGACATGGTGTAGTAATTTTGGCAGCCTTTCAAAAATCACTTACCACGGCCAGGAGCGAACCTGCATCTTCGGGTTTGTAGAACGACACGTTGACAAGCGTGGCAAGCTAATCTTTATGTAATAGTGCGAAACTCTATGGCCTACATACAAACTTACGATCACCAAGCTGTCAACAATTGAAAGAGTAAAAGCCCGCTACCTAAAACGGATTCTTGGACTTGGGAAGACAGCACTATCAAGGTTAACATATACTAACAAAAGAAACATTCTTCTTTGAGGACATTAAAGTACAATTCTGGGTACCAAATGCAAAGGCTTATGAGAAGACTCTTCATCTCCTAAATCAGAAGATAAAAGCCATGTGACCCGAATTCCACACAAGAGACGCTATAACAACATCAGAATGTAAGCTGCCAAATTACGAACTCCGACATATAACGAATATTCGTTAGTACAACGTCGATATTTTTATCGCTCGAAAGCTGCGTATTTGAGGATGCACATCTCAAAATGCGGGCCGATGAACTTTGTAAAAAAAATCGCATTGTTTAGAAGAATTTTTTTAACATTTCGAAAATTGGCGATTTAATGGACGAACCTCCGCCCCAATTCGTCCGATGAATCGAGGGTTTCAGGGACTAAGGACATCTTTGTCATCAAGCCCGCGTACTAGGATGCGTGTTGGATTTGTCTGGTAACCTGTGTTTCTGTACTGACTTTAACAGTGTAATTTGGGACATGTGGCCCAGGATTTGAATTTGTCTCAAGTGAGTGTAAAAAAACAACTAGTTCCGTAAAGAATTAAACAGCCTATTTTCATATATCCTACTGATGTCAATATACAAAATGTCAGTGTGATTGCTGTCATAGAATAGCAGATATTGAGAACCGTCTAAATATTTCGGATGTTCGCCATGTTGGATTTGTGCTCACCAGATTATTGAAAGTCCCATAGGTTAACATACGTGCATAGCCTTTATCAACATACAAAATTTCAGTTTGATTGCTGTCATAGATTAGTAGATATTGAGAACCGTCTAAATATTTCGGATGGTCGCCATGTTGGATTTTAATATATGTAGGCCATAGAGGTATGTACTATTAGATGGCAATTATTGTGTACGTTCATTATTCAAACGCTGATTTCGTTCGCACGATTAAAACACAAGAAATAAAAACTTAATTTTGAAATGTTGCACAACCGCCACCTTATGGTTATGTGAACTAAATTAGATGTCAGTGCATTGCAATTTGTATAGTCATTTGCTGTACCAAGTTTCACTGCGTTAGGTTGGTTAAATCAATGTTTCAATTTCACTTGGCCGCCATGTTCGTTTTGCAGTCAACAGGTTTTTGAAAATAACATATGTGAACTTCTAGTAGTGCCATTTATTACCGTACAAAAGTTCAGGGTGATAAGATTTATAGTTTCGGAGATTTATAATGTTGTGATAATAATGTTATTGGTTTTACGTCCCTTTTAACTACACTGGCTTTTAGAGACGCCGGGGTGCCGGAATTTTGCCCCGAAGGGGATCTTTAACGTGCCAGTAAACCTACTGACACGGCTCCCTCGCATTTGCGCACCCTCAAATGCCAGCTGGCTGCGCCAGGTTTCGAACCTGCAACCTTGGGCTCAGCAAGCTTTCGGAGATTTAGAATGCCGTTGAAATATTTCGCACAACCACCATGTTGGAATGGTGGGATGTAATAAAATTTAGTAATAGTAGTATAACTTTACCGAGTTTCATTGAAATCGCTCCAGCCGTTTAGAAGTATTGGGGGGGGGGGGGGTCACATATTTTTCATCAATGAAAATAGGCTAAAAACAAGGATGAACACACCCAGCGTCTGGATTCGAACATGGGTATTCCACATCCTCTTGCAGAACAGAGCTTCAACGAGAAGTTGAACCTATAACTTTATTACCATTGATTAAATTGCGTCTCAGAAGCCAGGAATATTAATGCACATCACGAGGAAGGCTGGAATGCACTACCAAACGTCTCAATGACATACAAGTATTGAGAGGTGTTACTTACTCGTCTTGCTCAAGTAAATAATTCTGTCTTCCAGAAGCATTGAGAGTAACTTATTGACCAACCAACTCGTTGTGCCATTAGAGGTTTTGTTCGATAGCACCGCGCGGTAAGTGGCGCCAAGAGTTATGACATCACGAGGAAGGCTGGAATGCACTACCAAACGTCTCAATGACATACAAGTATTGAGAGGTGTTACTTACTCGTCTTGCTCAAGTAAATAATTCTGTCTTCCAGAAGCATTGAGAGTAACTTATTGACCAACCAACTCGTTGTGCCATTAGAGGTTTTGTTCGATAGCACCGCGCGGTAAGTGGCGCCAAGAGTTATGACCAGTGCAGTAACAACTCACGAGGTAGAGGTCGAGATGGACTGCGGTGCAAGACTGGCATACAACACAGAATAGTATTAATAATAACCAGCATTACCCGTCGCGGCTTCGCCCGCGAATATTCTAGTTGTAAAGAGTACACTTAGCAAAATCTCAATCATGAATGCTATGACTGATTTATCCTTGGTATGAATAATCAGACTTTATCAATTCAGCTACTGGTGCAGTGGTTAGGGGTTTGTCATTCCTTCATAGAATATCAGAACGAAGATAGTTTTCTGGGAATATCACAGACACTGTTAATTTAAGGGCCTTGAAATGTGGTTTTCGGAGACCCTTTATAGTCGGGTGAAAAATACATTTCGTACCACACTCACACGTGGAAATTGCGTGAACAAATTCTAGGGTCTTGACCCCCTTAAGCGCATTATACTGTATGTATTGATGAATTTTACTGCTTAATTTGGTTCAGTGATAACCTTATAACCGTCTGGAAACTTTTACAGTAATGTAATAATTGGAATTGCATTGCGTCTTACAGAAATAGATGGACCTGTGAGATTCTGTTACCATGGTTACCATGTTGCATTCTTTCATTATTTCATTGTAAATATACATGTTTTAAGGTATTTATTTAATTGTGAGGCATTTAAACAGTAAGCGAGTGCGTTTCGCTTACGCATTGGGTTATGCTGAACCTGTAGGTACCCCATTTGTGTAGGTTGGTGTAAATGGGACCTTATTTTCGGTACAAAACTGGAATGGGAGCTTAGCAGAATAATATAGGGAGGGATATTACTGGAGACTATCCACCACATTACATTACAATGTTATCGGGTACAGACGAAGGCGGCTAAAATCTTGCACCAAGAACTGGCTGACAAATTTCAGCTACTCGGACATCAAAAGGTCATGGACTAGTGAAAATGATTATGCTCTGTATAACTGCCAGATTAATTATTAATTAGTATCGTATGGCCTCGATTACCGGGTGCAAGCGTAGTTATTTGGCGCCCAAAGGGCAGCTTGCATGTCGAATTTTATTGTTGCTTGGAACGCTATGTAAGTCAAGGAGGTTAGATATCTAAGCTCTTTGACACTAAAGCGCTTTCTAGTAGAGAAAGGAGGAACTATTGTGTTGGCGGAAAATCGCGGGATTAATTTTTCCATTATGAACACGGCCTACTGAATTCAAATGGGTTCTTTAACATGCCAACAATGTATGACATGCCTGTCGTGATTTTTGCCGCCTTACAAAAAACACTTACCATGGCCAGGAGCGAACCTGGGAGCTTGTGGTTGGTAGTCCGACACGATAACCACTCACCCACCGTGGCAATCAACTGCCAGATAATGTGTGTATATGTATGTGTTTGTCTACCCGTTATTATTCTCGTTTCCAACAGGGTCTGGGATGAGATACGATGAAATTCTAATGTGGCGGATGGATTTTACGGCCTGATGCCCTTCCTGACGCCAACCTCATGAGAGGAGTCAATGAGAGATTAAATGAATGAAGATAAATGAAACTGGGCAAGGATGTGGAAGGAAGCGGCCGTGGCCTGTCAGAAGGTACCGTACCAGCATTTGCCTGGAGTTGAAAATGGGGGAAACGTCGGAAAACCATTTCAAGGACTCGAATCCACGTCTACCGAGTTCACAAAGAGCTTCGCCCCAAGGCCCAGCGCTGCGCTTTAGCGAGCGTAGCTACCGCTGTCGGTAGATAATGTTCTGAGAGTGAAGAAGGAATAATAATAGGAAGCAAATTGCATATTATCTTATTATAACTGCCTAGTCAAACACTAAAGAAACGTTTAATTACATTATTAATCGTACATGTTTCGGTATTTCATTGATACCTTCCTCAGCGTGATTGATATTAAATCTTAAAACTAGTTAACAAAGTCAAAAGAAATGGATATCCTTACAAAAAAAAAATCAAAAATGGAAAAGCTTGCAAATAATTCAATGGCATGTAATAAAAAGTGATAGTAAAATGATGTTATTAAAATAAGCGATCTACCTTATAAACTGCCTACGTCAATACTCCATTAATTTTGTTCGATGCTGTAGTGACAGAAGATATCAATCACGCTGAGGAAGGTAGGCCTCAATCAAATACCGAAACATGTACGATTAATGCTGTAATTAAACGTTTCTTTAGTGTTCGACTTGGCGGTATAGTACTATCAGTCAACACGGATATAAATTATTACCATTGTCACAATGGTCAATGTTTACGCATTTTAGCAAATTGCGAGGCTCCATTGGCAAGTCTGTTCATCTTTGGGCTTAACCCGCATCACTCCTGCACAACGAACATGCACCATAAAAGAGATCAATGCTTGGACACAGAGAACTCTACACGCGGGAGAACAGCAAACTCACAGCCTCTAAGGACTGCACATTAACAAGCAATTACATTTGTGTCTACATCTTGTTCTTGACATCCTCGCAGGTGCGGATTCAAGAGGGGGGTCACGGGGATCATGACCTCCCCCAAACGGAGACGATATTTTTTTTCAAACTCAAAAAACTAAAACACAACAACCAGTCAAATAAAACTTAACGAATTTTAACTGAAAAACAGTTTTTTTTTTTTCATTTCATTCAATACTGAAAATATCTTTTTTGCAATTATTATGTTCTGTTACAAGAAGCCTCCGTGGCTTAGGCGGCAGCACGCCGGCCTCTCACCGCTGGGTCCGTGGTTCAAATCCCGGTCACTCCATGTGAGATCTGTGCTGGACAAAACGGAGGCAGACAGGTTTTTCTCCGGGTACTCCCGTTTTCCCTGTCAAAATATCATTCCAGCAACACTCTCCTCTATCATTTCATTTCATCTGTCATTCATTTAATCATTGCCCGAGAGGAGTGCGTCAGGCCTCGGCAGTCGGCACAGTTCATATCCTCGCCGCTAGATGGGGGCTTCATTCATTCCATTCCTGACCCGGTCGGAGACTGGAAGCAGGCTGTGGATTTTCATTTTTCATGTTATGTTACAACTGTACATATTTACAACTTCATACCTGTTATATAAAAACGATTATTTTTATAACAAAATCAACTCGTCTATTTTGTTTAGCAAACCTTGTGATTACGGAATCAATGTCTATAGTGATGTCACGATAAATGTGCAGCAATGCACGGATAGGAATTTGGGGCTTTTTTTCGCACCAAAAAAATTTGCCGACGTCCAAACTGCAAGCATGGTTGGCAATTTAAGCTGTAACTTTCTCCCTTTGTCGGTCCCAACTCGACTTGCCAAAACTGTAACGTACCTTGATACTTTTCTCGAAGCTCGATGTAAAAGTCGCAAAACACGCCGTTGCAATTTGTACGAATATTTTTGGTGCGCTAAACGCATCAAATTTCTATCCATGTAGCTTGCAAAAATATTGGTCAGGTTTTGTACGTTTGGTTATTTTGTGATTGCGTTGTTAGTGATACCATTTTTCTTAACAATTTCGATTCTGTGAACCCCCCCCAAAGCCAAACTCTAGATCCGCGCCTGCATCCTCGCAGTATTTCTTGGGTCCTTCCTTCGTGCTGATGATAGAGACCCTCTCTCTCCTCTCCTGGACTCACATTACACTTTAATACCCGGATAGCTTTTAACCATTTCTTCAAGTTCAAATCTGTCGTGGATTTTCGTTTCTGGAATACCAATTAGCATCTGTGTCCTCCCATGAGTTCTGATTCCCACCAGTTCCAAATTCTTTAGCGGATTAGCTATCTGTCAATTCCACTACCTGAGCGAGTCCCATCAGTTCCGAACACTACCTGAGCGAGTCCCATCAGTTCCGAACACTACCTGAGTGAGTCCCATCAGTTCCGAACACTACCTGAGCGAGTTCCAGCTTAGTTTTCTACAACAAAATTGTATTAATTTGTTTATTACCGAAACTAATAAGGGCCATTGTTAGCGCCAGACGGGAGTGCTTGCCCTCTAACAGAGGGGGGGGGGCGGATGCCATGGACCGGTAGCTCCCATAAGCAGCTTTCGCCTTGTCAGTATTGTGACCGTTTAGTTGATGTCAACAACCACGATGACTCAACTAACGACACATAAATCGAATAAAAAGTACCGTGAGGATCAGGTGACCTTCCAAAAAGGCTAAAGCGGCACGAGAGTCCGTAGTCCACAGGGATCGTGGTACATGGTGACGATGGTCATAGACCGCCTAAGGAAAGGTTCACCTTAAAACTAGACAGAGAAAATAAACATCCAGACTCATGTAAAACACCGTGAAAATTTATTAAAATTCACAAGCCCCTAGCCTAGTTCGGAGGGTTATAATCGGCTAGTCCGCAAATTAATAAATAAACTAAGATAAAGAACAGGTCCCCTACCTGAGAAGTTACTGAAAACCCTCGCGAAAGATCTAACTCACAATGATAAAGCAACAACAGCAACGCTAGGAATATGGTACGACGCAAGTCCCTAGTTCAAGTTACAAGATCAAGCTAATATCTGAATTTACATTTAACAGGGTAGCAAAACAAATCTAGGTTAGGATGGTACCATTTCGACATTTAAATTTAACATTAATTCAACTAGCTAAGTCCTATCAATTAACAAAATTTACGGCGATGACGTCCGTAAAAGAAAACAATTACATCCAAAAGCTAAGTGTACAGCCATGAAAAACAAACAATTTAATTATGCTTAATAACTATGTGCTAACAGCACACAATAAAGTAACATGTAGGGTTTAATACACTTGACATCATAAATTAATAACGAAATAGACACAGTAGTTTTATTAAAAATTCCTGCCTACACCTTGGTTTACTCTTTGTAAACCATAGTCATCTAATGTGTATAGTTACGGTGACGAATGCGCAGTTGAGACCACGTCTGACATCGCATGGCCTGAGCTCCACAAGCTACGAACACTAGGTTCGCACATGCTTCAGGTCGCTACAAAAATGTCAACTGTCCTAGTCATTTCCTCACAAGGAAATTATCTTCAACTGCACGGCTATGTCAACAGTTCCAGAATGCAAAGAACAAAGTTAGATAGAAAGAATCGTTAGTTAGGCTTGTTTTACAACAATTATGCATTTTATTATTAGAATGTCGGTTTATAGGTTTATCGTAGGTTTATGGCGAATAACATTGACAATAGCCTGGGCACGGAGTGTCTCCAACTGAGATCATTCTCCATCAAAAAGCCTCGACTCAACAGTCGGAATATAATCAACGAGTATAACAACTCGGACACACAATAACACGGGTTACCAGCGGCGCTAAGCTCGCGTTCAATAACTCTGGGATAGGCCTGTACAACAGTTACCTTCCAGTAACATCTGGTCTACGGGATCATCCCCGGACAAAAGCATACAATAACATCCTGCTATAACAGGGTAGACTTCACCATCCTATAGAAAACCTCACATAACTGTACCCGTCATACGACAATACACGCAACAGAGCGTTAAACTAACAAAAACCGATCCATAAAACAAGTGATCAAATACAAGAGTGGAAACTGATTTCCATAAGCAAAGTAGCAATGAAAGGAAAAGCGAATACAAATTGTACTCTGTCCTCGTCTATAGTAGTTTTGTCTCACAATGAAGCAGGCGTGCTCTAGGTCACTGGGTTACATAACCAGTTTATTCAAGGCCGGCGATTTAATCAATACAAAACCTGCACTTGGCCGGTTCATAAAAAAACTTTACCATAAGTTACGGATCTCTACAGAGTCCGTGTATCAAACGCACGCTATAAATCTGAATATAATAATACACTTCCGTCTTTCTACCAAAGACGTCTAAATGAAAGTAAACTTACAATAACTGAAGCTCTTTGCTTTAAAAATGCAACTCAGTAGTTGCTAGAACATCAAATAAAAACGTGTCTCACACGACACAAGAAAAATATGATAAATGTGGCACAGATTCACACACTAGATCTGCTTAATGATACGTTGGGAACCGCGTTCGATGCTAGGCAACGAAACATTCCTTCTAGTTGTTAGGTTCAAACATGACCAAGAATAGCTTCTGAGCTTATTCAAAATGAAATATAATGCATTTACAAACTGGTAGTTACTGTCGACTTCCTAAATGATACGACCGTTCTAACGACAGTCAGGGGTGTAACAAAGGATGGCTGCGAAGAATGCAGTCAATTAATAACCAAGGCATCTGATTGCCATAACTACAGTCAGCAAAGACTTGAAAATTACCCCAAGTAGGGTTGAACAAAATAGCCTCAAAATGACTACGATCAGGTTCAGCAAAAAGGTAGGCATTGACGTTCCACGACGTTCACCAAGCTGCACCAGGGCTGACCAAAATGTCTGACCCCAAGGGTGTCTCACTCTAAACTGAAATAAATGACATCTAACTAATCTAGTTACATCCCTACCTAGAAAAATGGCTGACACTGAGTGTGGTTGATTCACAAACTACATTAAAACTACTATACCACCAGAAACTAGAACAAAGAAGGGGTGTGACAAAAACTCACGAAATGGAGGAGCTCTCACTCAGCTCTCTATTCCACAACAAGGGTTGTACATAAACCTCTCTGGCTCTCTGGATCGGTATCCTCCTCATCAGGATTCCCATCTGGACTCCCCCAAAGACCAGGGTTCGATTTGTCCCTGTCGACATCTTCGTGGATATGCCTGGAAATGGCATTTTGGCTCCTTCCCTCTCGTTCATCGTTCTGGAAGTTCCACCATCATGCTGGTTCCTGTTGAAACGTCACCCCCCCCCCATACTGGGATGGTATTAGCCCATGGTGACTGCTTCAACCATGGTGAATAAAAGTCCAATCACGTGGGTAGCGAAATAAGTTGCGTGATTATTCATCCTCTCACTTCCAAAATTATAATGTCCGTCGTGACTATTATAGGCTTCAATTATAAAATACGACACAGCCTTAATCTTGCAGATGTGGATTAGCATGTGAGCTAATACTATTTTATAATGCTGCACGTGCTAGTGACGCTACTTTTGTATCACGCAGCATCCGTGAATTATACGACGTTTCAAAGATGAAATTTCCACTTTGGCAATTTAAATATCTCATACAATTATAATCACACTTATTCAGGATAATTGTAACACTATTACCTGTATATTTCCACTAGGCATCTGCCCTCCACATACGCGTGGGTAATATGTGATGTCACAGCAATGTTGTGCAATACACTATACTTGCCAATAATTATTTCCCAAGCTCCTTATTTAATTCACTGGACTTCATCGACAGTGAATATTAGTATTTGCTTGCTCGATGGCACCTTATAATCACTTTTAACGCTAAACAGCGGATATTCTTCTACGTCTCGTAGGACAAATGTAATTCCACGCCTACACAAGGCGGATTCTCAAGACGCAGTGCTCCGGTACTGGGTGTCTCTAGAAAGTAGGTCGTCAAAACGAAAACGTTGAGCGACTACTTACTTTCCTTTTTGCGTATCTGCAAGGGTATTACCTTACCTAAAGTAAAAATAAACATTCTCCAAAATGTTTTAATAATGCAGCATGACGAAATGGAATATTCTGAGTCTCGTAGGAAAGATAAAAATAATTAATAAGACCTCAGATAATAATTAGCAGTTTTCACCAAAGTCAAAAGTGCGATTCACCGCTACTTCAAAGTATCGCGTGATCTCTCAGCTTCACGTGGCTTCCTGGGTGTGTTCAAAAGTACAACATCCCATCATAAATGCTCTGTCATAAAAAAAATATCACATGAACCATAGCTCAGCGGGTTCATCTGCCTCTCTGTCGTTTCAAGTAAAATGTTGGGATAACATTTTTATTTGCTTTGAAATTCATTCAAGAGTGATATTTTTTTAGATTGGCTGCATTAAAGGTTCCAATGCGTTCTCCTGTCCTAATGTCTTCTATCACATAACTTCCATTGTTTAAAGGCTGTCGGATACGACTAGGGCCATAATACAAGGATAGAAATTTCCCATATATGCGGTCTATAGGACTAGAAATTCCGGGTCTCCTTATAAGGATAAGGTCTCCTTCTACTAGTGGTTCTCTAAACCTCTGGCGTCTAGTTCTTCTTAAGCGCTTGGCAGCTTGTCTGTCCATAGTCTCTCTTGCAGCTAAAAGTCTGCTGGCATGTGATGGTTGTAAACAAGGTGGATTTACAATCACACGATCCCATATTCTCAGCGGCATCTGGTTCAAATGCAAGACCATAGGTATTTGACCAGTGCTTTCATGTACTGTTGAATTAATACATTTTGCCATAATAACAAGGACTTCAGTCCATCGCCAGTGTTCTTCTTGACAATATAATCGACAGAATTTTGCGATAATAGACATCACGCATTCTGCTGGGTTGCTCTCTGGATGTCGAATAGATGATAAAACATGACCTATTTCAAGCTCATTCATGGCATTGGCAAATTCTGCTGAGGTGTACTGTGATCCGTGATCAGTCAACAAGAATTGTGGCTTTCCTGCCTCCGGTATCACTTGACGTCTAATCCTCCGAATAATCTGATGTGCAGTAGCTTTTTGAATCGGATGAAGCATCGTATATTTCGTGAACACATCCACCGTTACAACGATGTATCGATTCCCACGATGAGCCTTAGGTATTGGGCCATACAGGTCCTGTGCATACAACTCTCTAGGTTGAGTTGGTAGTATTGGTCTAGGTTGTTCCTTCAGCAAGTGTGACGTGTATTTGTTCCGCTGGCATGCGTCGCAAGCACGTAAACACTGTCTAACGGTGGCTCCTAACCCTTTCCATGTGAAAGACTCCTTGATAGTTGCAATGGTTTTGTCTGTTCCACCATGTCCAATGGATAAATGTACCATAAGAATAACAGATTCTTGGTATCTCCTAGGAATAACTGCACGCAGTTGAGTGTGGTCCTCGTCTACAAACTTGTATAAGACACGATGATAAATCAAATAATCATCTGCAACAGAAGCAATCCTTGCATAATGATCATCCTGTGGATCCATTCTTCGTTCTAGGAAACGGATAATATGTCTGAGTTCCTCCTCACGTCGCTGTCCTTCAGGTAAATGACGAAATCGGCGAAGGTGTTCCTCGCATTCTCCCTCGATGTCTATGGCATTAACAGTAGCTTCAGGATTCCGGCTGAGGATGTCGGCCAACACATTCTCTCTGCCTGGTCGATAAACTATTTCCAAATCGGACTGTTGGAGAAACAGCGTCCAACGTGTGATCCTGTCGCTTGCCAGTCTTGTTCTCAAGATGAAGGTCAACGCATGATGATCGGTTCTCACAATAATCCTCTGACCTAACAGAAGTTTCTGCCAGCATTCAAGTGCGTAAACAATTGCAAGTGCTTCTATCTCGGTTGTGAAGTAGTGAGATTCATGTGCTCTTAAACGTCGGCTTAAGAAAGCGATGTAATGACGTTTCTTCTCATCATCTTCTTGCAGTAAAATGGCTCCTATACCAATGGCAGATGCATCAGTTTCTAGAATAAAGTTCCGAGAGTAATCTGGATATTCTAACTGAATTGAGTCCACAAGCATCTGTTTAGCTCTCCTGAAAGCTATCTCGCATTCATCATTCCAGTTCCACCTGCAGTTCTTTTTCAATAATCCTTGCAGTGGTGCAACAGTTTCGGAATACTTCTCACAATGAGCAGCAAAGAATTGGAGAATTCCTAAGAATTGTCTCACGTGTTTCACACGGGTTGGTGTTGGAAATGCAGCAACAGTTCTAATCTTTGCCGGATTCGGTCTATATCCTTCTCCATTGATTATGTGTCCTACGAATTTCACTTCTTCCTGAAAAAATCGACACTTGTCAAACTTGACCTTAAAATTTGCCTGTCGGAGATTCTCAAAAACAAGGCACAATGTCTTTAAATGCTCTTCTTCTGTTCCCGAAGCTATGATTATGTCATCCACATAACATATTACTTTCTGCTTCACTTCATGAGTCAGCTTGGCATCAAGTGCTCTGATTAATGCGGCTCCGGCATTTTTCAATCCAAATGGTAGTTTTTGGAATACATAAGTAGTCTGATCAAACAAGAATCCAGTATATTTCTGAGTATGCTCAGATAATCTGATATGGTAATAAGACTGAACCAAGTCTAATGATGAAAATATCCTTTTTCCTTTGAACTTCCTGAGAATGTCCCTAATCTTGGGCGGTCTGTCGTGCTCAGGAGCTAGGCGTTCATTCAAGGCTCTGGCATCAAGACAAAGTCTCAAGCTTCCATCTACCTTAACCACAGGTATTATGGGATTCAAGAAAGGAGTCGGTGATTTCTTGATTGTACCTGCTGCTTCCATCTCATGGATCTTCTTAGCAGCTTCTTCGAGATGTTTCTCGGCAATCGGATAGATCCTTTTCTGGAATGGGGAATCGTCCAGTAATACAAGATCATACTCGTAGTCTAATATCTCACCAGGTGTGGTGTCGAATATATCTCGGTATTCGTTCAGTATTGCCTCAAGATCCTCATGTGTGGGTGCTGATAACGATTCTGCCTCTTCGTCGGCATCTAGTGTCGCCTCAATTTCCTTGCCATTTAATGCTTCGACTACGTCTACTTCGGATAGGAATTCCGGTTCTTCTTCAATTAGGCTCATCTGAATGGGTTCGTTCGGCTTAAACTCTACCGTATTCCGTCCCATGTCAATGATTCCATCATATTTTCTAATGAAGTCTGCGCCTAAAATGGCATCATGATGCAGGCCCTTCATTACGAGAAATTCGTGCAAGTACACGTGGCTCGAAATCTTCACAGTACACAAAATCTGGATTTTGCACGTTACAACGCGGTCAGGTATGACACCTCTGACTCTTATAGCTGAAATGGGCAACTCCGTCACCTCAGAGTTTGCTCTAAGTCTGGCATGGCAATCGGCGGAAATTACACTAATCATCGCCCCAGTATCGATGAGTATGACTACACTGACTTCATTCAAGGTGGCTACAATCTTGGGTAGACGTGTTAATTCATAATTGTGGTTCGTCGTTCGTCGTTCGTTCAACAAGTCTTCTTGGATTGGCTCCCAGAGTAATATAGAGGCAGTTACTCGGTGCTCAACCAAACAAGAATCTATTGATTTTTCGGAGTTTTTTTTCTGTCATGGCGAGAAGTACTGGGCTGGTTCTGCTCCGTCTCCTGCGCCGAATGTCTATTTTCCCTCGAAGTAGGGTTCCGTTCTCCCTCTTCTTGGATCTGCAATTCTCTCAATTGTTGGAGGTACTCACGGCTCTCCCGCGCTCTTCCTTTCCAATCCCTGTCTGGCTGGTATCTAGGGTCTCGATTTCTGTCGTAACCCCCACTATATCGATAGTCTCTACGGATACGTCCGTGTTGCTGATTTCTTCCTTCATTCCCTCGGCGGTTGTTTTCATGACGTCGGTTGTCGTCCGTCCTTCGGTCGAATCGCCGGTCCCAATGACTTCGCCGGTCATCATGTTGATTTCGAGTATACGGAGTGTTGTTCCATTCTCTCCTGTTATAACTGTAATTGTTATCACGTCGCCCAGAATCCTCTGTGGTTTGTGTTTGTTGTGGCGTCTGGCTCACTTTATCAACAGTCGTCAGATTCATATGTCTATCCTCGCGCCTATCAGCCTTCTGCTGACGGTGTGTAGGAAACTGTTCTGTGTTAGCGTCCAACCTTCGCAGTATCTGGTCACACTGCTGGAAAGTGGATGCCCCTTCAGCGATTAACACACGTTGTACATCCGCAGGGTACTGCCAAACAATTGTGTTCACCAAATCTTGTTCGGACAACGGAGGCTGAAGACAACGGAGCTTCGCGAGCTGTATTGCGAAGTAATTCGCATAACGAGTAGGTGTATTGGAACTGTACCTTCGAGTGTACATCTCAGCTCGGATGCTCTGCTGGATGTCGCTCGACCAATATGTTCTTAATAAAGCTTCCTTAAAGTCTTGGTAGCCTGTGAATGAGTATCGGAATGCTCTGAACCAGGTACCGGCTTGTCCCTCAAGCAGTCGCTCTATAACTCTTAGTTCCCTCTCTGGAGTTACCATAGTATCACGTAAGTAGCTTTCGACATTTGCTAGGAATTCCACTGGAGTAACACCGCTCCCAGTTCCCGAGAAGCGAGCTGGTTGCTCCTCTCTTGAACGAATTATGGTGACATTTCCCTGCGTATTCGCGGGTCTGAAAGTATTTTGCATGTAACTCTGCGTAGGAGTGTTAGTCTCATGACTAATTCGATTAGATGCTGGTTGAAACGGGTGAGCGTTAAAGTTCAAGGTCTGACCTTGCGCTATATTAGTGAATTGTGACGGTTGCGATTCCATAGGCGCGCTGGGTTGGAAATGGGTAGGCATCATTCCTCCTGATTGAGATATAGGCGTTTCCTGAGATTCTCCCATCTGTGGGTGTACGTGTCTCTCTCTTGGAGTCGTCTCGAGTCTGTCCAGGCGTCTTTCTATTACTTCAAGACCTGGGATGGTTCTGGCTGCGACTTTGTTGCCTAAGTCGTTCAATTGCAGCTCGATCCTGTCAACCTTTCCCTTGAGGTTTGTGTCCACCTCGCGTATGGCCGTCCTAAGGTTATAACTGAGGTCTAACCTCTCGGTCACCGCGACTTCCTCAAATCTCTTTTGTAAGGAATCGATATCTCCTTCAACTCTGGACATATTTTCTTGGATTTTACCCACATCGTCTCTAACCTCGGCTACCTTAGCCTCGACTGTAGCTTCGTGTTCGTTGAGGTCACCTCTCAATAACATGAGGTCAATTTTGTGTTCCTCATGATGAACATCAACTGTCTCACGTAGACTGGCTACGGTTTCCGTCAATTCAGAAATGTTTCTCCTGTTGGTGTTAAGTTCCTCTTTAATCTCCATCATGCCATCAACGATAGTCTTCACGTTGTTATTAACGGCATTGGCAGCTCCTCTCATCAAGATTAAACCAACGTTCATGGTTGCCATGTCCTTCTTCACATTTCCGATAAATCCCTCGACGTGATCTAGTCGAGTCCCGAATTCTTCCCTGGTATGTTCCAGATCTGCTCTCATGTCTATCTGGACTTTATTCAAGGTTGTCTGAATTTGAGCTGTGTGCTCCTCCAATCGGTTTTGCACCTCCTCCCTAGCTCTATTCATCTGGTCGGTTAAGCAATCTACGCGCTGGTTAGCCTCCTGATGGTGTCGTATGACATCAACCCTAACAGCTGCTAAACCTGTCGTCAGATCATTTCTCGCTTCGATCCTATATGTGTCCATGTCTGCCCTGACTTGAGTTAAATCAGCCCTAACATTATTTACAGAGTGAGTGTTAATCTCTAAGTCCTGTCTTACATTGTTTATAGACTGAGTGTTAATCTCTAAGTCCTGT
This sequence comes from Meconema thalassinum, assembly GCA_946902985.2. Lineage (NCBI taxonomy): Eukaryota > Metazoa > Arthropoda > Insecta > Orthoptera > Tettigoniidae > Meconema > Meconema thalassinum. The sequence continues at coordinate 209,265,269 of OX336399.1, read as the reverse complement.
CTAACCTGGTCCACATGACCACTGACATTGTTGACTTCCTGTCTAACCTGGTCCACATGACCACTGACATTGTTGACTTCCTGTCTAACCTGGTCCACATGACCACTGACAGTATTTACAGCCTGAGTATTCTGACCTAAGTCAGCAGTAATCTGTTGAAGATTGGCATTCACACCTGCCATCATCTCTTCAAACACACGACGAATAGTTTCCTCATCCATAGATAAGAAATATATGAGAAAGTGAGGGATCAATTTCTACTGGAACTTACAGCTATGATTAGTTACTTGGTGGTATAAAGCTTGCTTCATTTATATAAATATCACGAGTACAGCTGGAGTATGCAAACTAAGTGCTTCTACATTTACAAAGACAACGGTGAGCAAAGCAAAGTATTACATTTACTTAGGATGAGGCATCATCAAAGAAAATCCTATCCTTCATTTATCCAACACTAAAGCCTCACCCCATGGACTTCTATCAAACATGAATGCCATGCGGTCAATTGATCTGCAGTACGACTTTCTAAGTTCGTCCCAGTCCTGTCAATTTACCATTAATCAACATTAGGATCCTCAAAAAAAATAACATGGTACTGAGGGTCACCACGTTAACGTCGGCACATGAGTTGGGCGCCATTTTATGTAGCCCAAGTCCGCCCACAACGTTGTGCGCCATTTTATGTGACCGTTTAGTTGATGTCAACAACCACGATGACTCAACTAACGACACATAAATCGAATAAAAAGTACCGTGAGGATCAGGTGACCTTCCAAAAAGGCTAAAGCGGCACGAGAGTCCGTAGTCCACAGGGATCGTGGTACATGGTGACGATGGTCATAGACCGCCTAAGGAAAGGTTCACCTTAAAACTAGACAGAGAAAATAAACATCCAGACTCATGTAAAACACCGTGAAAATTTACTAAAATTCACAAGCCCCTAGCCTAGTTCGGAGGGTTATAATCGGCTAGTCCGCAAATTAATAAATAAACTAAGATAAAGAACAGGTCCCCTACCTGAGAAGTTACTGAAAACCCTCGCGAAAGATCTAACTCACAATGATAAAGCAACAACAGCAACGCTAGGAATATGGTACGACGCAAGTCCCTAGTTCAAGTTACAAGATCAAGCTAATATCTGAATTTACATTTAACAGGGTAGCAAAACAAATCTAGGTTAGGATGGTACCATTTCGACATTTAAATTTAACATTAATTCAACTAGCTAAGTCCTATCAATTAACAAAATTTACGGCGATGACGTCCGTAAAAGAAAACAATTACATACAAAAGCTAAGTGTACAGCCATGAAAAACAAACAATTTAATTATGCTTAATAACTATGTGCTAACAGCACACAATAAAGTAACATGTAGGGTTTAATACACTTGACATCATAAATTAATAACGAAATAGACACAGTAGTTTTATTAAAAATTCCTGCCTACACCTTGGTTTACTCTTTGTAAACCATAGTCATCTAATGTGTATAGTTGCGGTGACGAATGCGCAGTTGAGACCACGTCTGACATCGCATGGCCTGAGCTCCACAAGCTACGAACACTAGGTTCGCACATGCTTCAGGTCGCTACAAAAATGTCAACTGTCCTAGTCATTTCCTCACAAGGAAATTATCTTCAACTGCACGGCTATGTCAACAGTTCCAGAATGCAAAGAACAAAGTTAGATAGAAAGAATCGTTAGTTAGGCTTGTTTTACAACAATTATGCATTTTATTATTAGAATGTCGGTTTATAGGTTTATCGTAGGTTTATGGCGAATAACATTGACAATAGCCTGGGCACGGAGTGTCTCCAACTGAGATCATTCTCCACCAAAAAGCCTCGACTCAACAGTCGGAATATAATCAACGTGTATAACAACTCGGACACACAATAACACGGGTTACCAGCGGCGCTAAGCTCGCGTTCAATAACTCTGGGATAGGCCTGTACAACAGTTACCTTCCAGTAACATCTGGTCAACGGGATCATCCCCGGACAAAAGCATACAATAACATCCTGCTATAACAGGGTAGACTTCACCATCCTATAGAAAACCTCACATAACTGTACCTGTCATACGACAATACACGCAACAGAGCGTTAAACTAACAAAAACCGATCCATAAAACAAGTGATCAAATACAAGAGTGGAAACTGATTTCCATAAGCAAAGTAGCAATGAAAGGAAAAGCGAATACAAATTGTACTCTGTCCTCGTCTATAGTAGTTTTGTCTCACAATGAAGCAGGCGTGCTCTAGGTCACTGGGTTACATAACCAGTTTATTCAAGGCCGGCGATTTAATCAATACAAAACCTGCACTTGGCCGGTTCATAAAAAAACTTTACCATAAGTTACGGATCTCTACAGAGTCCGTGTATCAAACGCACGCTATAAATCTGAATATAATAATACACTTCCGTCTTTCTACCAAAGACGTCTAAATGAAAGTAAACTTACAATAACTGAAGCTCTTTGCTTTAAAAAAGCAACTCAGTAGTTGCTAGAACATCAAATAAAAACGTGTCTCACACGACACAAGAAAAATATGATAAATGTGGCACAGATTCACACACTAGATCTGCTTAATGATACGTTGGGAACCGCGTTCGATGCTAGGCAACGAAACATTCCTTCTAGTTGTTAGGTTCAAACATGACCAAGAATAGCTTCTGAGCTTATTCAAAATGAAATATAATGCATTTACAAACTGGTAGTTACTGTCGACTACCTAAATGATGCGACCGTTCTAACGACAGTCAGGGGTGTAACAAAGGATGGCTGCGAAGAATGCAGTCAATTAATAACCAAGGCATCTGATTGCCATAACTACAGTCAGCAAAGACTTGAAAATTACCCCAAGTAGGGTTGAACAAAATAGCCTCAAAATGACTACGATCAGGTTCAGCAAAAAGGTAGGCATTGACGTTCCACGACGTTCACCAAGCTGCACCAGGGCTGACCAAAATGTCTGACCCCAAGGGTGTCTCACTCTAAACTGAAATAAATGACATCTAACTAATCTAGTTACATCCCTACCTAGAAAAATGGCTGACACTGAGTGTGGTTGATTCACAAACTACATTAAAACTACTATACCACCAGAAACTAGAACAAAGAAGGGGTGTGACAAAAACTCACGAAATGGAGGAGCTCTCACTCAGCTCTCTATTCCACAACAAGGGTTGTACATAAACCTCTCTGGCTCTCTGGATCGGTATCCTCCTCATCAGGATTCCCATCTGGACTCCCCCAAAGACCAGGGTTCGATTTGTCCCTGTCGACATCTTCGTGGATATGCCTGGAAATGGCATTTTGGCTCCTTCCCTCTCGTTCATCGTTCTGGAAGTTCCACCATCATGCTGGTTCCTGTTGAAACGTCACCCCCCCCCCCATACTGGGATGGTATTAGCCCATGGTGACTGCTTCAACCATGGTGAATAAAAGTCCAATCACGTGGGTAGCGAAATAAGTTGCGTGATTATTCATCCTCTCACTTCCAAAATTATAATGTCCGTCGTGACTATTATAGGCTTCAATTATAAAATACGACACAGCCTTAATCTTGCAGATGTGGATTAGCATGTGAGCTAATACTATTTTATAATGCTGCACGTGCTAGTGACGCTACTTTTGTATCACGCAGCATCCGTGAATTATACGACGTTTCAAAGATGAAATTTCCACTTTGGCAATTTAAATATCTCATACAATTATAATCACACTTATTCAGGATAATTGTAACACTATTACCTGTATATTTCCACTAGGCATCTGCCCTCCACATACGCGTGGGTAATATGTGATGTCACAGCAATGTTGTGCAATACACTATACTTGCCAATAATTATTTCCCAAGCTCCTTATTTAATTCACTGGACTTCATCGACAGTGAATATTAGTATTTGCTTGCTCGATGGCACCTTATAATCACTTTTAACGCTAAACAGCGGATATTCTTCTACGTCTCGTAGGACAAATGTAATTCCACGCCTACACAAGGCGGATTCTCAAGACGCAGTGCTCCGGTACTGGGTGTCTCTAGAAAGTAGGTCGTCAAAACGAAAACGTTGAGCGACTACTTACTTTCCTTTTTGCGTATCTGCAAGGGTATTACCTTACCTAAAGTAAAAATAAACATTCTCCAAAATGTTTTAATAATGCAGCATGACGAAATGGAATATTCTGAGTCTCGTAGGAAAGATAAAAATAATTAATAAGACCTCAGATAATAATTAGCAGTTTTCACCAAAGTCAAAAGTGCGATTCACCGCTACTTCAAAGTATCGCGTGATCTCTCAGCTTCACGTGGCTTCCTGGGTGTGTTCAAAAGTACAACATCCCATCATAAATGCTCTGTCATAAAAAAAATATCACATGAACCATAGCTCAGCGGGTTCAGTATCTTTATCAGCATGTTCCTTCGTCAAAATAACCTATAAACCGAATCATTCTGCTCTTTATACTCCAATCAATATATACAGCAAAAGAAGAATTTATTTAAAATACTGTTAAATCACCGGTCTCTTCAAACTGTTGAGTTGCTCCTTGCATTCTGTCATCAATTGCAACATATTTTCTATTCCTTTTCCAGGCTTGCAAATTGAACTCTGCCCGCATAATTTAATTTTCCTGGCCATGGAAGCTGCTTTGAACACGCTGGCCTCATCAGGAACACAATCATGGTCCACTTCTTTAATCAATTTCCAATTTTTTTAAATCACTTTTCCGGCACAAATCCACACTTTACTTGATTTGTTGTCGCTTGTCTTATAAAAACGGTAACCATTTTAATATCAAAATATGGTTTATGTTCGACCCTGACTATTATATGTCTGAAAACTGTATCATAATGATGGTCATTATAACACAATTTTTCATTATGAAACAGTTTCTCCCACCAACCACAGCTCAAGAAACTGTTGTTTGACCAATTAGATAAGGATACCTTCGCGCATGCGTTCAAAAGCCAACATGTCTATATAAATTACCGAAAGTGCACCGTCCATATGTTCGCGTAAATAAACTGGTGAATATGAGACAAGAAATAGCACTGTACCTTAATATCCCTACATCCAATTTCTACACAGCGCGTTGTTTTCAAACGACTTCGGTGACAGTTTTACTGAATACTGGTGCACAATCTGCACATATGGCATTGAAGCACACAGAGCGCATGCGTCGGTCGGACAGAGAGCTTGGAAAACAGAGAACTGACAGCTGGGTTTTACAGAGATATACGGAACTAGTGGGATGTTATTCCTAAGAAATTTGTTTTCGGAACTCATGGGACGGAACCTTAGCATCTGGTCTTTCTCACATTCTTGGAACCATCTCTTTTGGGTGTCTTTGGCTTTGTGAAATTCCAGATTTTCTTACTCTGTCATCAGCCATACGGAAGATGTGCCCGTGGAACAGCAATCTTTACTTTTTGATGGACGACATTATTGTTCCTTCATTGAATCTCAATCGCAGCTGACCATCAACCCATCTTCTGTATCAACCTTCGTTCTCGTGTTATTAATTGATGGCCTCCTTCCCGGCGGAGCCTTGGCAGGTGATGCTGGGAGTCCGCCAGATGACGCAGCTTACAGCTCAGTGCGCTAATCCACCTCACCTGGGACAATCCCAGACCGAACAGCGAGTAGAATAACTTGATCCCATTTAAAGTATGCAAACTCAGATTAATGAGTCCACCTCTACAACCGCTGCTTTAATTGGATCTGAGCCTTTCAACTCTACAGGGTGTCTCAATATGAGCGACGGAAACTGAAAACTTGAAACAGAAATCCATCTCCAGCTATTATCATGTCCTCCCAGTGGAAACTCGATTGGTTGGTTCCTCAGTTTAGGGGCTCCAACAACGCGTCATGTAGCCCCGTGTACTTTGGGTGTGTGTAGAATCTGTCTGATAACCGGTGTTAATTGTGATGACTGTATTAGTGTGTGTTATCTGTTTTTATCATTTCAAACGATCTAGTCGACTTCATCGTTATGCTTAGGTCTACCGCTATGCGTCACGTTTACGGCGTGTATGACGTCATCATGTTGTTCAGTGCATATGCACCGAGTCTGAGTTTACTCCTGGGGTCTGGCGTTATGCGAACGGAGACGGCGAGTGCGTGACGTCATGCAACAGAGTGCACGGGAAGCCTAAGTTAAAGGGTAATGGAGTGTGTTGAAAGAGTTCAGAGCCTTTCTAACATGTGTAGCATTTGTAGCATGCGTCATTTGAAATGACATAAAGTCTAGTCTCTCAGACTGACTGTATCTTTTTAATTGAAGTAAGGACTGCAGACATTCGTTTTTTCAAGTAGTTCCAACTTTTGCTACCAAACACCACCGTCAATGACCAACTAGTTCTGAACGTGGTTACTAGATGCCACCGCAGTCGGCTCCTAGCAACGAACGTTGAAACCCAAGAGCGTCAGTGAAATCTAACCTATAATTTAGCTTCACACAAGTGGAAGGTTCTTTTTCATGCCATAAATCTATGACATGGGACTGCCGGTTTTACTTCCCCTCCGAAGGAAGGCATACTGAAGGATTTTTAACGCTCTTAAAAATCCGACGACTCGGCCGGGTTTGAACCCGCGACCTTGGGCATAGAAGCTCAGCACATCACGTGACTCTGTGAAGAAATTAATTCTAGTCTGAGGGCTGGATCGGGGTACACTCAGCCTATTGAAGTAAAACTGAGAAGCGATGGGTTCTATTTCTACCTCAGACACACTGGAAGTGGTTTTCCGTGGTTTCCCACCTCTACTCCAGGCAAATGCCGGGAGGGTTCGCAACATAAGGCCTCACCCCCTCCTTCCCATTCCTTGCTTCAATTACAAATACATACACACGAATGCAGCCATGAAAATAACACAGGTTATCACACAATGGATATTTTTCAGACTTAGCAACTCAAGGTGTATTGATTTCTCTCCGAAACTCCAGCATGGTTGCCTAAATGCAGTGGCGTAAGCAGGATTTCCTTCCGGGGAGGATGGGTTCATTAATATAATAGGGTTATTGTGTACATTATTAAAGGGGCAGATGATCTTGCTGTTCCGCCCCTTAAAACGACAGTCATCATCATAATTAAAATGATATTTCGATTAATATTCAGAAAAAATAATTAAATAACCGTTCTCTCTGTATGAAAACTATTTTAAGCCTCATTATCTTTTCGACACAATAAAATATGGAAAAATATATAAAAAATATAAAAACTATTGAGGCGGCTTCGGTGGTGTAGTCGGTAGCATGCTGAGCTTCTATGCCCAAGATCGCGGGTTCAAATCCGGCCGAAGTCGTCGGATTTTTTATGAGCGTTAAAAATCCCTCAGTATGCCTTCCTTCGGAGGGGAAGTAAAGGCTGCGGTCCCATGTCATAGATTTATGGCGTGTTAAAGAACATTCCACTAATTACACTTGTGTGAAGCTAAATTGTATAGGTTAAGAATGTAAACAATGCTCTTAGGTTCCTACGTTCGTTGCCAAGAGCTGACTGCGGTGGCGTCTAGTTGTCAGGTTCTGAACTAGGCCTAGTAGTCGAAGACTGTGGCGTTTGGCGGCGAAAGTAAGAACTATTTGAAAAATTCAAAGTTGCAGTCCTTCCTTGAATTAAAAAACAGATAACACACACTAATACAGCCATCACAATTAACACCGGTTATCAGACAGATTGTACACACACCCAAAGTACACGGGGCTACATGACCGCGTTGTCGCAGCCCCGAAACTGAGGAACCAATCAACCAAAAACCATTGAAGACAGTAACTAAATACTGTATTAAACTGAAATGATGCAGTGGTACCAACATCACCATAGTTACGTGGTTGCTTATAATATTGATATTATGTAAGAGAAAAATAATGTTTTGCTCTCAGTGTTCCCACCGCCATTACTATTGACTCTCAAATCTGCCATCTTGATGACTTTATCTGTATCATTAATTGGAATAAATTGCAGAAACCCCTCGTGTACTGAATTATCTTTAACGAAACGGACACACAACTAAAGCGACCCAAAGTGACGTGGATAATGTTACCGATCGCACACTTCAACAGCAACACTGATCCATGGCTCGCTTCAACACTGAAGGAGTCTCGCTGCGAGTACAATGAAGGACATTAACCAAGTGAGGAACGTGATCACATTTATAATATATACAAGAGTAAGGAATCTCAATAGCGGTAGCGTAACCAGGTGATAGATGGGACAATATAAATATTCAAGTAAAGAAATGTCTCTGGGGGGCGGGGGGGGGGTTAATCATAACCCCCCCCCGTCGGTACGCCACTGCCCAAATGGTGTGATGAACTCTACACAGGAACTAGGAGCAGAAAGAAGCTGTCGTGGCCCAACCATCATGGCATTAGCCTGGAGAAGCAGGAGAAAACTACTAAAAACCATTTCTAAGATGGCTGAGGTACGAAACAAACTCACCTAGTGTACCCCGCTCCAACCTTATCACCAGAATTATATTTCTTGCCAGAGTGCGGAGTCTAGAAAAGGGTGGAATTGAATCCGGACCTCCGTAGGGGCAGCCGAGAATTCTAGCCACCGCGCCACGAGGTGGTCTAAATCTAATCTACGGGACAAATGATCAGTTGAGGTTAGGTTAGGTTAAGTTAGGTTAGGTTACGTTAGGTAAGGTTAGGTTGGGTGATGTTAAGTTAGGTTAGGTTAAGTTAGGTTAGATTAGGTGAGCTTAGGTTAGGTAAGGTTAGGTTAGGTTAAGTTAGGTTATGTGAGGATAAGTTAGGTTAGGTTAAGTTAGGTTTGATTAGGTGAGGTTAGGTTAGGTTATGTTAGGTAAGGTTAGGTTAGGTTGAGTTAGGTTAGGTTAGGTGAGGTTAAGTTAGGTTAGGTTAGGTTAGGTAAAGTTAGATTCGGTTACGTTAGGTAAAGTTAGGTTAGGTAATGTTAGATTAGGTGAAGTTAAGTTAGGTTAGGTTAAGTCGGGTTTGATTAGGTGATGTTAGATTAGGTTAGGTTATGTTAGGTAAGGTTAGGTTAGGTTAAGTTAGGTTAGGTTAGGTGAGGTTCGGTTAGGTTAGGTTAAGTTAGGTTAGGTTGTCAAGGTTAGCTTAGATTAAGTTAGGTTAGGTTAGGTAAGGTAAGGTTAGCTAGCTCTATCTCATTCCTAGTCAATTATTAACCTTGAAGTACGCTAGAATTCTTGGAATCTTGCTTACAAACAGGGTGGTAAGGATTAAGCTGCCATTAAAGGGCTGTATTACTTCTCCAAGACCAGAAAAATAAGCCACTAAATAAATACGTCAACAAAGAGAAAAGGGGTGCATGCTTCAGCACTGCGGAGCAGTTCCACCAACCTTTCAGTTTCTGGCTCGCCGGTAATGGTTATTATCGGCGACGTGGCGAGAGGAATTGGATATATGGGAAAGGCGCGCCGCAGTCATTTCACTCCATCTGTTACTCTTCGCCATCGATTGGTTATTTGTGGGTCAATCCAAGAGCTTGGACTTCAAAATTCGAAAGCTATGCAAATGTAATGTGTTCTTGATATGCTAATAGCACGTTCTGAGTTTCCACGAGACTCATGAACCACACATAAATCGCTTTGCGGTACCTGATCTCCCCGCAGAGGCTCTCAACCAATAGGAAGTGGGTGGGCGACCACGGGATCCCAGCTGAGCAAAGCACCGTTTCCACTCACTTCCACTCCTTCTTGTCAACATCCATTGGTGAACTCTTGTTCTCTTCCGACCTCGACTGTACAAGGGTGTCCAAAATCTTAATCTCCCCCAATCTCAAGTGAATTTGTCAAATGGTCACTTGGGAGGATTACCTGATATTCCCTCGGACTAAAAGTAGAACATGTCTCAGAATTTGGAATTAATTTCCTTTTTATCATTTTAAACGATCTTATCGACTTCGTTGTTACGCTGGGGTCAGGTGTTTCGTTACGGTGACGGGACGAAATGTACCTAGATGCTCTGAGGTGTGTGACATCATAGTACCGCTGGTGCGTGTGTTCCCCGACAATCTCTACTTCGTTAGTATAAGACAAAAATCCCCGATTCTTGGATGTCACGGGTAATCTCGAGGACCACTGGATGGATTTTGGTGCGGTTTTCATCATTCTGTAAAGGATATCTCGAAAAAGTTTCTGTAGAAAATAAATTTATATATGATCAAAGGAAGCCAAGCAGTAACGATTTCAGTGAAAAAGTCGAAAACAAACTTGGCGTCCCTGCGCTTTTTAAGCTTACGCTGGGCAAACCATCAAAAATATGAATATACTATGAGCGTAAGAATTTGTCAGCATGAAAAGTTCTACAAAAAAAAGTGCGCGAGAGCATATCACTATTTTCAATACATCGCCCACTATAAGTGTTTTTAGACTGGATGGAAGGGGCACGTCGCCGCGCGCTCTGGCGAGCGTGACGACATCCCGCGCGCTTGACCTTGCTTTGCCCTTGGTTTGCACTTGCCGTTCGCGAGTAATTTGAAACAAGGTAAAGTATTATAAAGCAAGATAAGTATTATGCAGATAATTTTCTAACATGTCAAGAGACTTTGGCTTCGAGCGAAGCGAGAAGCCTCCAGCCTTTCTAGCATTCTTCAGCATTTGTAGCATTTCAAATGATACAAAGTCTAGACTTTCAGACTGACTGTCACTTTTTCTTATATTTTTCATTTTTTATTAGCTCCTGACCGAAAAGAGTTGGTTGGCTCGGGTGAGGAAAGCATTTCTACAGAAAAGGAATCTGTTGACATCGAATATAGATTTAGGTATTAGGAAGTCACTTTTGAAATCCTTTGTCTGGAGCGATGCGATCCTATAGAGAAGTGAATCTTGGACTATTGGTGCAGTTGAAAAGAGGAGAATTGAAGCGTTTGAAATGTGGTGTTACAGGAGAATGATGAAGATCAGATGGGTAGATAGAGTAACAAACGAGACGAGTGGGAGAGAAGAGATGTTTCTGGTGAATGCTAATGAAGAGAAGAGATAGGTTGTTAGGACACATACTGACACCCAGGAATAGCAAGCTTAGTTTTGGAAGGAAGGGTCGAGGATAAGAACTGTTGGGGTTGACCTAGGTTAGAATATGTTAAACAGATTGCCTTGGATCTAGGGTGTGGTAGCTATGTAGAGATGAAATGATTAACTCAGGACAGGGGGAGTGGAGAGCTGCATCAAACCAGTCAAAAGACTGAAGACTCAAACAACACAACGACCGAACTGACTTTTTTTTTTTAGCGAAATTGATTATTTTAGGCTTACTTTTATTGGATTTGAATGCATTCTCAACTGGTACAGCCTCCTCCTCCTTCTTGTGGAAATAACTCATGATGAAAGTTAATAAATATAAAACAAAGCAAAAAAGGAATGCAGCCAAATGAATCAAAAATCCCTATGGACGTCGATTTGACAGGTGAAGGAAGAGCTAAAGGAAGTAGGGACTTCTGCTACTTAGCAAGCAAAATGACCAGTTAAGGACGAAGCAAAGAGGATACAAAAAGTATGTTACATCAGGGAAGGAAGGCTATTTTACTGAAAAGAAATTTGTTGGCATCAAATATAGTACAGTAGGCTATTTGGTAATGGAAAGTCAGTCTTGAAAGCCTTTCTCTGGAACGAGACGCCTGGCTGACGACTGTGGTGAACATGCTGTGTGGTCTTGTTTACTATGTGATAGTGTTATGAATCACAAGCTGTACCCGGCATACGGTGCAATGCCAGTCAAGGGAAAATGTTGGGGTTGTAATTTTATTTCTTGAAATGCTATCGGATATATTTTTTTCTTTTCCCGTTAACTGCCTCTAAACTATTGTAAACTGGATTTAATAATTCAGAAACATTCAAGGGAGCATGCACAACAACTCACCAAACATTCATCGCAATGAAATGAATGGTATATGAACGCATACGGGACTTTGTTGAAACGATTCGAGCGCCGTCACCCATTTGGTGAATATACTCGTACGCTACCTATTGTAAAATGGATTTACTAAGCGTAAACCTTCCCTGGGGTGTACATAACAACTCATGAAATTTCATCGCAATCGGATGAATGGCATATGAACGCATACGGGTCTTTGCTTAAATTATTCGCGCGACGACACTCGTTTGTTGAATCTACTTTTGCGCCACCCATTGAAAAACGGATTTACTAATTCATACACCTTCGCAGGACTGTTCTCAACTCATCAAAGTTTTATGATAATCGGATGAATGGTATATGAACGCATACGGGACTTGGTTGAAACGATTCACGCCCTGTCGCCCATTAATTGAATCTAATCGTGCGCTACCAATTGTAAAATAGATTTACTAAATAAGAAATCTTTGCGGGAGTGGAAACAACATTTCAACAAATTTCATTGCAATCGCATGAATGGTATATGAACGCAAACGGAATTTTTTTTAAACGATACGCACGCCGTTATCCATTTGTTGAATCTACTTGTGCGATACCTATTGTAAAGTGGATGTAATTAGCCAGAAACCTTCCCTGAAGTGCACACAACATCTCATCCAAGTTTCATCGCTTACGGACAAATTGTATATGAACGCAAACGGGACTTTGTTGAAACGCTTCACGCGCCTTCGCTCATATGTTGAATCTACTTGAGCGCTACCTATTGTAAAATGGATTGACTAAGCCTGAAACTTTTCCCTGAGTGTACACAACAACTCACCCAATTTTAGTCGCTCTCAAACGAATGGTATATGAACGTATACGGGACTATGTTGAAACGCTTCGCTCGTCGTCGCTCATTTGTTGAATCTACTCGTGCGCTACCTATTATAACATGGATTTACTAAGCCAGACACCTTGCCTGTAGTGTACACAACCTCTCACCCAAGTTTCATCGCTATCGGACGAATGGTATGTGAACGCATACAGGACTTTGTTGAAACGCGTCGCCCGTCGTCGCTCATTTGTTGAATCTACTCGTGCGCTACAACTTTCATATTTATTCACCTTTTAAACCTTCTCTGGACTTCCACAAATAATTCAAGACCAAAATTAGCCAAATCGGTCCAGCCGCTCTCGGGTTTTAGCGAGACTAACGAACAGCAATTCATTTTTATATAGAGAGATAGAAGATAGATATATAGAGATTTCCTTCAGCAATCGTTGCACTGTGCTTATTGCTTAATGTTATTACATGTTTGTATAAGTAAATGTGTGCATTCGTGCTTCAGAAAAAGGAGATGCCATCTGTTACCTTGCCCTATTGCTCTATAAGTTGGTCCACTTATTACTGTGTTTAGCGTTTATTAAGAACAAGCGTAGTGATAATTAATTGTCGTAGTACAATTTTAGGTCTGAGAAAATCAGAAAATTGATCAAGCCGAAAAAACAAGTTGTTCCGTGAGGAAATATACAGCCTATTTTCATATATCCTACTTGTGTCAATTGCCTCTATCAACATACAAAATTTCAGTTTGATTCTTGTGATAGATTCGCAGATATTGAGAACCGTCTAAATATTTCAGATGGTCGCCAGGTTGGATTTTCATTTATGTACTATTACATGAAGATTATTATGTACGTGTGGTATTCAGACTTCAATCGCATGATTAGAACACAAAAATTTAAAACGAGATTTTAAAATTTCTCACAGCTGCCATCTTGTGGTTATGAAAACAATTGAAATAAATTAGATGCCAGTGGATTAATATTTGTATAAGCATTTAAAGTGCAAAGTTTCACTGCACTCGGATGGTTAAATCGCGAGAAACGTCCATTTAAATATTTATAGTTCGCGTCGCCGCCAAGTTACTGAAAGTCATATAGGTGAACTTATGTTCATAGCCTCTATGAACATTAAAAATTTCAGTTTGATTGCTGTAAAAGATTCGTAGATATTGAGAACCGTCAAAATATTACGGATGCTCTACATTTTGGATTTTTATATGTATAGGCCATAGAGTTATGTACCATTCAAGGACAATTATTGCGTAGCTTCATTATTCAAACTTTCACTTTGATCGCATGATTACGACACAAGAAATAAAAACTTAATATTAAAATTTCGCACAGCCGCCATCTTAAGATTATGTAAACAATTGAACAAAATTAGATTGTAGTGCATTACAATATGTATAATCCACATTTCACTGCGCTCAGATGGTTAAATCACGAGAAAATTCTATTAAAATATTCCAAATTCGCTTGGCCGCCATGTTCGTTTTGTACTTTACAGGTCTTTGAAAGTTACATAGATAAACTTGTATCAGTACTCTTTATCACCGTCCAAAATTTCAGGGTATTATCATAAATCGTTTCGTAGATATTGAATGCCGGTGAAATATTTCGCACAGCCGCCATTTTGAGGTTATTTAACAATTTAACTAAATTAGACGCCAGTGCATTACAATGTGTATAACCATTTGCTGTACCAAGTTTCATTACATTTGGATAGTTAAATCGCGAGAAAAGTCTATTTAAAAGTCTCAAATTCACTTGGCCGCCATGTTGGGTTTGTAGTTACCAGGTCTTTGAAAGTCTCATAGGTGAACTTCTAGTATTTCCCTTTATCACCGTACACAATTTCAGTGTGATATCGGTAATAGTTTCGGAGATACTGAATGCTGGTGAAATATTTCGCACAGCCGCCATGATGGATTGGTGAGACACAATAAGATTTGAAGGGCACGGTCGGGGTCGGCCAGGATGGTGCTATGATCTTACAGAGTTTCATTGAAATCGCTCCAGCCGTTTAAAATTTAATAGGGACACACACACACACACACACACACACACACGGACAAAAGGTGATCTCATAAGCCTATATATTTTTTTTTCATAAAATGAAAACAGGCTAACAACCTGGCTGCAGAGTCCACTGATCCAGCAGTTCAAGAAACTCCGTAAATGATTCTTCTGGAAGTGTCCGTACTTATTTACGCATGCGCCAGGTCGCCTTGATAGTTGTTGCTGTTGTTGCATTAAGGATCTAACCAACTGGATATTCATTAACATCCTTATTTATTTGTTTATTAATTATTAATTCATTTATTTATTTATTTATTCATTCGTTGATTTATTAATTTATCTACTTTTATTTTATTATTTATTATCTATTGTTCACTATTGGTTATTTGTTCTTTGTTATTTACTAGCTGTACCCGGTAAGCGTTGCAATGCCAATCGAAGAAAGTGTTGGCGTTGTAACTTTGTTTGTTGAAGTGCTTTTGTATCCCATTTTTTTTTCCTTTAACCAACTAAACTATTGTAAAATTGATTTTCTATCTAAAAAAACATGTGAGCGTGCTCAACAACTCAACAAAGTTTCATCACAATGAAATGAATGGTATATGAACGCTTACAGGATTTTGTTGAAACGATTCGAGCGCTGTCACCCATTTGTAGAATATACTGGTACGCTACCTATTGTAAAATGGATTTACTAATTCGAAAACCTTCCCTGGAGTGTACACAACAACTCATCAATGTGTCAACGCAATCGGATGAATGGCATATGAACGCATACGGGATTTTGTTTCAACGATTCGCGCGCCGTCACTCATTTGTTGAATCTACTTGTGTGCCACCCATTGAAAAACGGATTTACTAATTCATACACCTTCGCAGGACTGTACCCAACTCACCGAAGTTTTATCACAATCGGATGAATGCTATATGAACGCATACGGGACTTGGTTGAAACGATTCACGCGCTGTCGCTCATTAGTTGAATCTACTCGTGCGCTACCAATTGTAAAATGGATTTACTAAATCGGAAATCTTCGCGGGAGTGGAAACAACATTTCACCAAATTTCATTGCAATCGCATGGATGGTATATGAACGCATTCGGGACTTTGTTTAAACGATTCGCATGCGTCGCTCATTTGTTGAATCTACTTGTGCCCTACTTATTGTAAAACGGATTTACTAAGCCTGAAACTTTCCCTGGAGTGTACTCCAACTCACCCAAGTTTCATCGCTATCGGACGAATGGTATGTGAACGCATACAGGACTTTGTTGAAACGCTTCGCCCGTCGTCGCTCATTTGTTGAATCTACTCGTGCGCTACCTATTGTTAAGTGGATTTACTAAGCCAGAAACCTTACCTGAAGTGTACGGAACATCTCACCCAATGGAATGAATGGTATATGAACGCATGTTGGACTTTCTTCAAACAAACGCACGCCATTTTGTTGAAGCTACTCGCTCGACGATTTCGCATTCCAAGCGAGCCGTTTCACGGGCTGCCTCACTTTGCTCTTGAGATTGAGAAGCACGAAGTCGAGCCATACTAACGCAGCGCTCTTCACGGGCAATTTCTTGTTCTTCTTCAGTCCTTTCATTCGCAATGTTTCGTATCCTTCTTGCATTATGGCTTTGTCGGGAAAGATTCGATCGTCTTTATGCTTCCTCTTTCTCTCTCCTGTCCCCTTCTTCCTTTTTTTCCTATTTGGGCGTTTGCTCATATTTCTGTTTATTTATGTAATATTTATTTATTTATTTGTTTCTTTACTATATTTATCGGAACATGCAATTGGCATAGCGAATATCTGTGGCGGCGTGTGAATGTTGGGCCATGTATGAAACATTCAGCCCAATATCCGGCTGTTATGAAGACATTTTACTGCGTAACGGAAAATGAACCCTGTTCAAACATTGATCTTCCAATTATGACGTCACACATATTGACGCAATGAACAAACAATGGAACCCCCAACGAGCATTGAACTCTTGCCTTCACTTTGCCGGTGATATAATGTAAACGTATCGCTATGCAACCAAGCGTTGGCTACAACATCAATTCTCCAAGTATCACAAGAATTATAATCATTCCCCTACAGTGTGTTCTATTGGGCAGATTGCGTAGTGGTAGCCACAAATCCTCAAAGATAGGTGTTCATCAAAGGGAATTTTCTTGTCAGATTGTTTGTATATTAATCCAATATTTTAGCAACTCTGTTTGGAGCTTCAGCTGTTTTCTTTTGAAGGGAGACCTATAATAGCTACTGTATTCTTGTTTCATACAAAAAATGTAAAAAAAAATGTGAGGTTATTGGCATTGTTGGTGGAAAGGGAAGTTTGTAGTTTCCTTGCATCATAATAAATGTAGCATTGACGTTATTGCCATTGTTGGTGGAAAGGGAAGTCTTGTAGTTTCCTTGCATCATAATAAATGTAGCATTGACGTTATTGCCATTGTTGGTGGAAAGGGAAGTCTTGTAGTTTCCTTGCATCATAATAAATGTAGCATTGACGTTATTGCCATTGTTGGTGGAAAGGGAAGTCTTGTAGTTTCCTTGCATCATAATAAATGTAGCATTGACGTTATTACCATTGTTGGTAGAAAGGGAAGTCTTGTAGGTTCCCTCCAAATGAGCTGTGGACAGAGAACGAACACTACTGTTTTCATCCTGTCATCTCGATTGTAAAGCGTGTTTCCCTAAACCCTTACATGAGATGTATTTATTTATCTGTAGTTGATGCCGTAAAAAAGTTTAAAAAATGCACTTAAAATTTTCAAACATGACTGTAATAAAAAACTAAAAATTCGATAAATGCACTATAAAATGGAAAATATTAAACTCACCAATTTTTCAAAAATGACATCTTAAGCTCAAACTGAAAGGTCAATCAAAATAGATTTCTAGCACTTAACGAAAGGTTTATGTTCACTAGTCTTGGAAGCACTGCACTACGAATGTCATTCTAATGTTTTCAAATGTGAATGATCTGCAGTTATCAGCCAACAAGTTTTTATATCTCGAATAGCTGCGTTCAACATCAACTGATTTGATCGGAGCGTACTTGAAATGAGGAAGGTCGTTTGCTGCTAAATCTTCCTCAATCCCAACCATGCAGTAGTTTTCACCAGAAGGAATGTCTGAGATTATGCATAATGTTTTATACCCGGTGTTTTTGTGCAGTTTTGAGGCAATAGCCGCAGCAATTTCGCCAAGACTGTTGCTAAGACTAGTTTCCACCCGGTTGGTTAAGGCAATGGAATCAATATTTCAATAGTTTAAATTATCTTGTATCAGCTACTAGCTTCTTCTTAACTCTCAGAGACGTAACAGTCTGATATAAAGCTGTGTCATGGCAAAATTGAAAAAAGAATGACCTCAAAAGACCGATTTTTCTAAAATAAGACCAACAAATCTACCAAACTTAAAAAATGCTCTTAAAATGGAAAATAGCAAAAAATGCAAAAAGATGCAAAATAAAAATGACGTATTTAAAGACAGGATGGCCCGTCCGGAGTTTCTATGAAGTTCAGCATTGTCTTAGACAGCTCAGTAAAAAGATGACATGCCATCAACATCCGGGCCCTATTTATCTGTAAATGTATTTTCTTTTTTCATATTTAGGGAAACTCGCTTTGTGTTGACCGACAGAATAGCATTAAATTTCGATTACTAAGGCAACGCTGAAAATGGCTTCCAATATAAAGTGGCGAGAGTCATCCTGAATCGTATAAAAGACTGCGTAGAAAAAAGGCTTCGGAAGGAACAGACTGGATTTCGACAACATCGCAGCTGTGTGGATCTCATCAACACCCTCCGAATCATCCTGGAGCAGAGTGTGGAGTGGCGGAATACCCTTTACCTCACATTTGGTGACTTCGAGAAAGCCTTCGACTCCGTAAATCAGAGAATCATGTGGAAGACCCTCGAGGAATATAAAATTCTAACAAAGATCATCAGAATCATGGAAGAGATGTACGAAGGGTATGAGTGCCAGGTTCTTCACGAAGGCAAATTAACAGAAAAGATAAAGGTCAGTTCCGGAGTGAGACAGGAGTGTGTCCTTTCCCCCCACTCTGTTCCTGTTGGTCCTGGATAGTGTGATGAAGAAGGTAATGGGAGGACGGAAGAGGAGTATTGAATGGGGTATAAATGACAGGCTTGAAGATCTGGATTTCGCAGACGACATTTGTCTTACGGCACAACGGTACCGAGACATAGAAGATAAGCTGGGGAGGTTGCAGAGAGAAGCAGAACGTGCAGGACTGATGATCAACACCAACAAGACCAAAGAGATGAGGATAAATTCTGACATCACGACTAGTTTGACAGTCAACGGAAAGGACATTGAGCGAGTTGAGTCCTTCCTCTACCTTGGAAGTATAGTCACAAATGATGGGGGAGCAGAGGAAGATGTTCGAAGCCGTATCAGGAAGGCAAATGGTGCCTTTGTCCAGCTCTACCCCATCTGGAGAAATAGAAACATTTCCAGAAAGACCAAGCTCCGCCTTTTCAATAGCAACGTAAAGTCGATTCTTCTCTACGGCTGTGAAACGTGGAAAGTCACAAAACCGATCAACAACCAGCTACAGGTGTTCATTAACAGATGTCTGCGTCGCATCATGAATGTGAGGTGGCCGGACATAATCTCAAATGAAGATCTTTGGACCATCACCAATCAACAACCGATTAGCATCCAGATCAAGGAGAGGAAATGGCGCTGGATTGGTCGCACACTAAGGAAGCCGGACGGAGCTATTGAGAGGGCGGCGCTAGACTGGAATCCTCAAGGCGCCAGGAAGCGAGGTCGACCTAAGAAGACCTGGAAGAGGACGATCGAAAATGAAATTGCAGAGGTGGACAAGAACTGGAGTCAAGTGAAGAGAATGGCCAGGAACCGTACTGCGTGGAGAAATTTCGCCAAGGCCCTATGCTCCGGAAGGAGCGGCAGGAATTAAGTAAGTAAGTAAGTAAGTAATATAAAGTGTGGAGTAAAATCGGCTTGTTTTTGGATAATATTTGGAAAAATGCTCTGCGCGTTTAAGAAAGATTTAGTATAACATGTGCTTGAGAGCGGCTTCGGTGATGTAGTTGGTAGAATTCTGAGCTTCAGGGGCGAATCTAGGGGAGAGCGACCCCCCAGGGCCCCGCGATCCGGGGGGCCCCACGCCATGGATTTAAAAAAATGTAATTAATTAATTAATTTCAAACTTTTCAAACTATTTTTTTCAGTTCAGCTATGACCTCCCGTGACCGTTTAGCAAGTTTAGATTTCAGCGAAATAATAGAAGACTTTAGCCGGAAAAATAGTCGCAAAGTAATATTTTAATATTTCATAGTTTGTAGAAAACATTGGTAGGAAAGAAAGAATAGGTAGAAAACCGTGGATCACTCAGGATATACTAGAATTGATGGATGAAAGGCGGAAACACAAGAATCTAAGAGATGAAAAGGGCAAAGCAGAATACAGACGTCTGAGAAATGAGGTTAACAAGAAGTGCAAAGAAGCGAAAGAAGATGGTTGAAAGAGAAATGTGCAGGTTTAGAAAATTGTCTGAAATTAGGAAAAGTAGACACAGCTTATCGATGGATTAAGAATACTTTTGGGGAAAAGAAGACTAAGTGCTGTAGTATTAAGGACACAAATGGAAAGCCTCTAACAGATAGGGAAGAAAAGGTTGAGAGATGGAAAGCTTACATAGAGAGTTTGTATAAGGGAAAGGAGATTGAGAATCATGTAATGGAAAGGGAGGAGGAAATTGATGAGGATGCGAAAGGAGATTTAATATTGAGATCAGAATTTGATAGAGCTTTGGAAGACTTAAGCAGGAACAAAGCACCAGGCATAGATGATATACCGATTGAGTTGCTACGCTGCATAGGAGATGAAGGTCTGATCAGGTTATTTCACTTGGTGTGTAGGATTTATGAGACAGGTGAGGTACCCCCTGATTTCAAGAAGAATGTAATCATCCTTATACCAAAGAAAGTGGGAGCTGACAGATGTGAAGATTACCGTACAATCAGCTTGATTACTCATGCTTCAAAGAACCTGTCTAGAATAATTTACAAGAGGATTGAAAGCCAGATAGAAACGGAGTTGGATGAAGACCAGTTTGGTTTCAGGAGAAATGTAGGAACAAGGGAAGCTGTACTAAGTCTTAGGCTGATTTTAGAAGGTAGAATAAGGAAAGATAAGAGAACGTTCATGGCTTTTGTAGACTTAGAAAAGGCTTTTGATAACGTTGATTGAACTAAATTGTTTGACATTTTGAAATCAATTGGAATAAAGTACAGGGATAGGAGGGTGATATACAATCTGTACAGAAACCAGACAGCAGTCATTCGAGTTAAAGGACATGGGAGAGAAGCTGGTATTCAGAAAGGTGTAAGGCAAGGCTGCAACTTATCACCCATACTTTTCAATCTTTACAATGAACAAGCAATGAAGGAAATTAGGGAAAAATTTAAAGTGGGGGTGAAGATTCAAGGAGAAATAATTTCAACTCTGAGATTTGCTGATGACATAGTCTTCTAGGCCGACAAGCCTGAGGATTTGAATGAGTTTTTGAATGGTATGGACTCCGTCTTACAGAAAGAATTCATGATGAAAATTAATAAATGTAAAACAAAAATACTGGAATGCAGCCGAAATAAATCAGAAACCTCTATGGAGATCAAATTGGCTGGTGAAAAGCTGAAGGAAGTAGGAGACTTCTGTTACTTAGGAAGCAGAATAACCAGTGATGGACGAAGCAAAGAGGATATTATTAGTGTGTTTTGGATGGTTCTACAGCCTCCTCCTCCTCACCCTCCTCACAAGATGGCGGCAGCCCGATATCTCTCGAACGCATGGTCGGATTTTGACAAATGAGGTGTCATTGAACTCGGGCTAACACCCCCTTTCCAATGGACAACATATTTCAACCCCAAAAGTAAAACCTACCCCAACTAGGGGGTGAAATTGTAATTTTTTTGAGAATCTCTCTTTCCAATTGCAACATGTGAGAGTTTGAATGCTAATATGGAATGAAACGTTGTTCTACATAATGTGCATGTATTCGGTGGAAAGCCACTATGAATTTACATGCTAGTTTTTTGTTTTTACACATGTCCACGCATAGGTTTGGTAAGAGGGCGGGCTTTTTAAAAGATGGTGACTGTAGTGTAACCTAACCCAACCTAAC
This sequence comes from Meconema thalassinum, assembly GCA_946902985.2. Classification (NCBI taxonomy): domain Eukaryota; kingdom Metazoa; phylum Arthropoda; class Insecta; order Orthoptera; family Tettigoniidae; genus Meconema; species Meconema thalassinum. The sequence continues at coordinate 209,243,391 of OX336399.1, read as the reverse complement.
GGGTCCTTGTGGACAGGTCATTGTTGACAAGTCATTGTGGGCGGGTCCTTGTGGACGATTCCTTGTGGACAGGTCCCTGTGGACGAGTCCTTGTCCCTTTGGACTGATCCCTTTGGACCGGCCCCTTTGGCCTGATCCCTATAGACTGGCTCATGATTTTATTTAAATTATATTAAAGGGCCTAACTACATTTGTGTGTGTTGAACTGACGTTGTTCACCAACCCCCACTACTATAATGGGATAACGATATGAAAGGAAAGTGACGAAATACATGTGAACACGTGTGAGATGACCTTATTACCGTCCTCCTTGTGAATCAAGTCACATTCTGTTTTGGTTCATACGTGAGAAAATGCAGGTTCATGTGTAATATGACCTAACACACAAGTGTACACATGTGCACGTGCACGATAAGAGCTAACAAGTCACAACCTGTTTTGACAGTGGTGGGAATAAGGCTAGAGACATGTACAAGTAGTCAAATTACTCCGGCAGACAACCCCTTTCCTATGGATAACTTATTTCCACTCAAACATAAAATCTACCCCTACTAGGGGGTGAAATAATAATTTTTAGGTAAAATTCGCTTTCCATGTGCAACATGTGGGAGTTTGTATGCCAATATGAAATTAAACTCGTTCCACATAAAGTGCATGCATACAACTGAAAGCCGCTATGATTTATCATTTTTGTTTTTTGTTTTACGAATGCGCAATTGTTTTTTTGTAAGAGGGCGGGCTTTTTGAATAATGATTTATAGATACGTTTTTTTTACAAATTAACCAAAGATCCAAAAACTAATAGGTCATCGGCTTTTTAATATCTTATGAACTAAGAAAGCTAGGGACTTGTATGAGGGGTCGTTGGACTTGGGGTGACGCCCTGTTTTTGAATGTATTATTCATTTTTCGTCAAAAGTGCCTAACTGCACTTTCGTTAATATCTCGCTAACTAATAATCACAGAGGGTCAAGTGAGGTGTCTATAGGACTTAAAATGGCCAACCCCTCCCCATGACCAATGAATTTACCAAAAAAAAACACAGCATGGTCATTAACCTAAGATTTTATCAACTAATAATCAGAGAGGGACAAGTGAGGTGTCACAAGACTCAGGATGGCCAACCCTTTTCCATGACCAACGAATTTACCCAAAATACCCAAAACAGCAAGGTCATTAACCTAAGATTTTATCAACTAATAATCAGAGAGGGACAAGTGAGGTGTCACAAGACTCAGGATGACCAACCCTTTTCCATGACCAACGAATTTACCCAAAATACCCAAAACAGCAAGGTCATTGACCTAAGATTTTATAAACTTATCAGTAGTGAGGGTCAAGTGAGGTGTCATAGGACTACGAATGGTTAACCCTTTCCCATGACCAATGAATTTACCTCAAAATTTCAAAACAGCAAGGTCATTGACCTGAGATTTTATAAACTAATAATCGGATATCAACATGTGAGGTGTCATAGGACTTAGAATGGTCAACCCTTTCCCATGGCTAATGAATTTACCCAAAAATACCCAATACATCAAGGTCATCGACCTGAGATTTTATAAACTTATAATCGGATATGGACATGTGAAATGTTTACAGTGAGTGATGAAACATAGCTAGGTAGTGAAAGAATTATTGTAGACTACATGTATGGTGACTGACAAATCTTTCACCATTGGAACTTGTTTTCAGATCAAACTGCAGTACAGAGAGAGTATAGGTTGTAGGTATGGGATAATAAATGACAAATGGTGTATACAAAATCTGATTTATCGATTCAAGAAATAAGAGTAGACAATCTTTAATTGATTGGTTAAAGAGGATAGCTAAAATCCAAAATGGTGACTACTTTGAACTAAACTGAACCAAGTTGAATCAAACCCAACCAAACCGAACCAAACTTAATCAAAAACAAGCCAATGGTTTAAGTGTAAAACTTGTGGGTGAATGTGGTCATTGGTAATGTCAAGAGGGAAAGGGATAACGCTCTACCTATAGAGGGTAAGGTAAAGCTAGTGCATGATGCTAATGCACACACACAAGTACATGAACCACACACAACTATCCTATGCAGGTATTATGGGTTGACTGTTAAAACTTGCTCAGTGTTTACTGGGACAAGATGGTCGCTACACACAACAAGCTTTAAATACCTGAGGCTAATAATCTATACACACACTCACACACACTTGTTCTAAACTAAATTGTCTTGCTGGCAGAGCTCACCCAGTAGGTAAATGACAGAAATGCTTGGCTAACAGAAATACAATCATTTTCGGTTGTCTAATGTTACCAGCTAAACATTACGTGCTATAGTGGTGAGCACATGTGCCTCTTTCACTGGAGATCTTAACTCGATTTCTAGCTCTAAGGCCTAGAACGAATCAAAATAAGAAAAAAAGGTATGGTGACGCAGTGGTTAAACTGTTAGCCTTTCACTAAGGTAGACTAGGGTTTGATTTTAGGTTAATATGCATGTCATAAGCAAACAAATAAAAGCAGAGATAATGTTTAAAACTGATTACACTTGTCTCTTTTCAAATTATTACTTAGATTACAAATACAAACGTGGACTGGGTTTGACATACAGTTAATGCTTCGTATCACATACTAGACTGTAAGAAAGCCAAACAAGCAAAAGGCGTAGGTAGAGCAGTGGTAAAATCGCTATGTAAAGAGAAATACCTAACGGTCTTATGAACTGGCAAAGGTATGTCGCATAAACAATGCAGGATACAATCCAGCAACCATAATTTTTATTTCGTGGACAAGAGAAAACATATATAGAGAGAGATATATAGAAAGCTTGTGTGTGTGTGGGTAGCATTGGTTGTTTGACCAGAGAAAATACGGTGAGGTAGGGTGGGGAGAGGGAGAATTAGCACTTATATATGAATGGAAAATAGATTTTTTTCAATCGTTTTTTTTTTAAATGCAGTGGTAGATAGTCGTTTTTGTAAAACATTCTTACTTGCAGTAGTAATAATCCTCTATGGTTCCGCTAACACATAGATAGACTGTATTGTTGCCATGGTCAAGCACACACATTAAGATCATTTACAAAATCATAAAATGAAAATTAAAAAATCTTGTTTTGGAAATATCGTTTTTCAACATACACACAAAATAAATATATAAAAAATTTGTAAACAGCAAAATGGAAAATCCATGTTTCCATACAGACAAAATTTAAAAACCTTAAACGGACATTTAAGAAAATATATGCAAATGGGAAATTGACAAATGTGTAAATATGAAAATGGAAAAATCCATGTTTCCATATCATGAAATTGAAAAACATCAAACTGTCATTTTAACAAGTAGTTCCGTGAAGAACTATACAGCCTATTTTCATATATCCTACTTATCTTAATTGCCACTATCAACATACACAATTTCTGTTTGATTGCTGTAATAGATTCGTAGATATTAAGATCCGACTAAATATTTCGGATGGTCGCCATGTTGGATTTTATATATGTAGGTCCTAGAGTTATGTACTGTTGTTGTTGTTGTTTGAGTCTTCAGTCTTTTGACTGGTTTGATGCAGCTCTCCATGCCTCCCTGTCCTGAGCTAATCGTTACATCTCTACATAGCTACCACACCCTACATCCGAGGCAATCTGTTTAACATATTCTAACCTTGGTCTACCCCTACAGTTCTTGTCCTCGACCCTTCCTTCCATAACTAAGCTTGCTATTCCTGGGTGTCTTAGTATGTGTCCTATCAACCTATCTCTTCTCTTCATTAGCAGTCGCCAGAAACATCTCTCCTCTCCCACTCGTCTTAATACCTCTTTGTTTGTAACCCTATGTACCCATCTGATCTTCATCATTCTCCTGTAACACCACATTTCAAATGTACTGTTACATGCAGATTATTGTGAACGTGTAGTATTCAAACTTCAATCGCATAATTAGGACTCAAGAAAAAACAAGGAGATTTTAAAATTTTTCACAGCTGCCATCTTGAGGTTATGGAAACAATTGAAATAAATTAGATGCCAGTGGATTAACATTCGTATAAGGATTTACTGTACCAAGTTTCACTGCACTCGGATGGTTAAATTGCGAGAAATGTCCATGTGATTATTTATAATTCGCGTCACCGCCATGTTGGATTTATGATCACCAGGTTATTTAAAGTCTTATAGGTGAACTTAAGTTCATAGCCCCTATGAACATTAAAAAATGCAGTTTGATTGCTAAAATAGATTCGTAGATATTCAGTATCGTCTAAATATTTCGGATGGTCGCCATGTTGGATTGTTAAATGTATAGGCCATAGAGTCATGTACCATTAAAGGAAAATTATTGCGTAGGTTCATTATTCAAACTTTCACTTCGATCGCATGACTACATCACAAGAAATAAAAACTTAATTTTAAAATTCGCACTGCCGCCACCTTGAGGTTATGTAAACAATTGAACTAAATTAGATACCAGTGGATTACAATGTGTATAAATATTTTCTGTACCAGGTTTCAGTGCGCTCGGAACATTAAATCGCGAGAAAGGTCTATTTAAAATTTTCAAATTCGCTTGGCCGCCATGTTCGTTTTGTAGTTAACCGGTTTTTGAAAGTCTTATAGATGGACTTCCAGTAGTGCCCTTTATCTCCGTACAAAATTTTAGGGAGATACCGCTAATAGTTTCAGAGATATAGAATGCCGGTGAAATATTTCGCACATCCGCCATCTTGTGATTATGTAAATAATTGAACGAAGTTAGATGTCGGTGCATTACAATGTATATAAACATATACTGTACCAAGTTTCATTGCGTTTGGTTGGTCAAATCACGAGAAACGTCTATTTAAATGTCGCAAATTCGCTTGGCCTCCATGTTGGTTTTGTACTTACCAGGTTTTCAAAAGTCACATAAGTGAACTTATAGTAGTTCCCTCTATCACCATAGAAAATCTCAGGGTAATATCGGTAATAGTTTCGGAGATATTGAATGCTGGTGACATATTTCGCACAGCCGCCATTTTGGATTGGTGAAACGTAACAAAATTTGAAGGGCACGGTCGAGGTCGCCGGGAATAGTGCTATGAACTTTCCGAGTTTCATTGAAATCGCTCCTGCCGTTTAGATTTTATTAGGGGGGGACACACACACGAATCACACACACACACTCACACACGCACACACACACGGACAAAAGGTGATCTCATCAGCCTATTTTTTCAAAATTGAAAATAGGCTAACAATGCAAATGAAAAATTGACAAATTGCAATGTGTGAAATGTGAAATTGAACAAATGGCTATCATTATTTAAAATAAAAGAACATGGTGCTCTATGGTTGAGGTGTGAATCAAACCCTCTCTACTTATTTGGACCACTCGAGACTGAGTAGACTAGTTTTAGTTGTCATACCACTTTTAAAAGTTTGTGTTAAATCTAGGAATTGAACCCAAGAGCTTGTAGGGGGAATCCAAGGTTATAATATGTTAAACATATAGCCTTGAATGTAGGGTGTGGTAGTTATATAGAGATGAGACGTTACGCTCAGGGCAGGGAGGCATGGAGTCTGCATCAAACCAGTAAAAAGACTGACGACTCAAACAACAACATGTAGAGCTCACCAAAATAATGTTGTTTAACGGTAAATGTTAGTCAACGAACAGTAATGCATTACTAAACCCATGACACGATACCTAAGAGCTTTTCTAAAATTATTTTAAAATGCCTTCAACCCTATATTAAACACCCAGTTCACAAGACTCATAACTGCAATGTTATGGTCAAACAAAACAAAATCTATATTTCAAAACAAACAAGTGGTTTAGTCAATGTATACTGGAAAAAGTTTTATAAACACTCAAGTCCACAAAAATAATTAAATTAGTAACTGTCAGGTTGACCGAGTGGTTATGGTGTTTGACTTAAGTTCAAATTTTCTGTACAAGAAAGTAAGGGTTCAAATCCCTTACCTGATATAACTATTACCTCAACATGGCTTGACCACACCGTATTATTGTGTACTCGGTACACAAACCATAGATAGAGTGTATTGTTTAAGGTCACTCTCTTTGCGAACATAGTCAGAGGCTGTTGATGGTTAACAATTGCATTAATAGTGGGACATAGGGATAGCAATTAAGAAAAACAGACAATACCCATACACTATTTTTATTTATTTAATGTAAGTACTTGTACAATAGTTATATACAAACTACAACTCTCTTTTGTCTATTACTATCTAGTCCTTTTCGATCCACTTGCATATCAAGGCAGATGACTTTGTAGTTCAGCTCCTTAAAACAACAACAACACTACCTCTTGCATAGTCTGTGATGTTGATGACTCTTGAGGCGTGGAAGATGGATACAACATAACTTTTACAACAGGGGTTAAACGTTGCTCAACAAACAATGCACTATTTTGAGTAGCAACATCTTTCTCTTGTACTAACTTATTAGCATTCTGATGATTTTTTGTCAGCACCATCAGTGTTTTGTCTGGAGCACTTCATTGATGATCACTCACACTTAAAACCGCACCATTTCTACTTTCCATATTGCCTCGACATCTTGTTGACCTCTGTTTTGAGCATCGCCAGAATATTATTCCTTTTACATTTTGTCGTCTATAGTTATAAGAGTAGCCTTTATAGAGTACACGTTGTTTACCTCGGTTAGTTGTAGTAAGTTCCATAGTAGTAACTAACCTGTTAGCATCATTTGCACACTACAAAGGTTATCTCTGTTCTGGTAATAGAATTATTTAGCGTTGGCTTTTATATTTAATATGTACAGTTAAAAGTGATAGATAAGTGGTAGAAACATGGTAGCAAAGTGGTAGACAAGTGGTAGACAATTGGTAACATAGTGGTAGAAAAGTGGTAGCAAAGTGGTAGCAAAGTGGTAGAAAAGTTGTAGAAAAGTGGTAGAAAAGTAGTAGAAAAGTGGTGGCAAAGTGGTAGAAAAGTGGTAGCAAACTAGAAAAGTGGTAGAAAAGTGGTAGCAAAGTGGTACAAAAGTGGTAGCAAACTAGAAAAGTGGTAGAAAAGTGGCAGAAAAGTAGTAGAAAAGTGGTAGCAAAGTGGTAGAAAAGTGGTAGCAAACTAGAAAAGTGGTAGCGAAGTGGCAGAAACGTAGTAGAAAAGTGGTAGTAAAGTGGTAGAAAAGTGGTAGCAAACTAGAAAAGTGGTAGCAAAGTGGTAGCAAAGTGGTAGAAAATATTACATGTATTGATAAGAAATAGTTTAAGCGGTTACATGGATTCATTACACTATAATTTTAGCATCACGAAGCTCATTTTCTATATCCAAAAGTTCTTCCTCATATTTAGTATGACCAGCCTGTTTACAGGTATGCAAGTACTGAAGCCGCTGGATTAGCTTATTGGGATTGTTCCAGTAAACAAATTTAACAAATGATTTTTTTGGGTGTAAACCATCATCATCATCATCATCATCATCATCATCATCATCATCATCATCATAATCATCATCATCATCATGGTTATCATCATCAATATAATTATCATCAATATAATCATCATCACTATTACTATCTAATCCTTTTTGTTCATCTTGCAATGCAACAACCTTTGGCATAGTTTGTGTTGTCTTTGATAGTGTTAGAGGTTTCTTAGACGTTAACGACTGTCCTAACATGTCTTTTTCAGGAGATAATAAATGCTCTTTAACAAACAGAGCACTATCTTGAGCCACACTATTTTTTTCTTGGTCTTGCTTTTTTACCTTGGTTAGAGTATTTTGTCCATTTAAATGAGTATTATTTTGAGATTTACAATGATGATCGATTGAAATAAGTATGTTGGAGCCTTTTGTTTTAATCATTCCTCGACACTTTTTAGATCGTTGTTTCGAACAGCACCAAATAACAGTTCCATTTTTATTAGTTCTTTTTACAATATATGCATATTGAACTGATCAGCTCCTCAAAACGGAAAGAAGAATCATTAGAACGTGCATAAATAAAAAGTATCAGGTTGAGGGAGTCTGGAGGATTCTCCCAAATGAAACTGTCTATCGTGAGATTGATCCAATCACCAGCACAATGAAGAAGAAAAGAATTTCATATTTTTTTCACATCTTACGGCTTCCAGAAAACAGAATTGTACGCCAACTGGTGATGAGAAATCTAGGAAAGAAAACTGGAGGTAAATGGATCCAAGAAATCCAACAAGATCTCAAAGCAGTTGGACTCAAGATAACAGATGCCGAGGAGAAAAATAAAATTAACACCATACTTAAAACTCACAAATTTTCTGCAGAAATGACACACAGAAAGCCTATGGAGATTTCAGATGAGTTGAGAAAATCCCGATCTGAAAGAATGAAAAAGTACTGGAAAGAGCGCAAGAACCAAGCAGTACTACCTTCAAAGAAGAAGTGATTGTGGAACGACTCAAGTGGTCCAATGTGACCAATCAAGATTAATAATAATAATAATATGCATATCCTTTATAGTAAGCACATGGCTTACCATAGCTAGTCGTTGATACTTCCATGTCAACTGTTAAGCATAAACTAATCTCTAGTAAAGTTAACTCGACAATAAAAATGATAGTTTGTAGTATGTGCCGTTTAAAGTAAGAGCAAAAGTGAGAGTCAAATGGTAGAACAGTGTTAGCAAAGTGGTGGAAGAGTGGTAGCAGTTTATAGTAGTCATGATCTTTTTTTTTTCTTACCAGAATGTGATTTGAGTAAATGTAATTTCTAAACCTTAGCAGTGAGTAGTCAGTTAGTCTTGGTTCAGACAAGCGTAAACAGTTCTCCAATGAATCAGAGATCAAGATTTTCATTATGAAACAGTTGTGTAACCAATTAGGTATCGGTACTTGATAGCTTCACACATGAACAAAAATTCCAACATATCTGACATGAATTACATGATTTGAAAGTTGACAAAGAATATCCAATCAACCATTGTAGTTGCAATGTCAAACACAAAGACAAAATCAGCATGAAATTTTAAGTTACAGGAAATTTCTATGAAATAGACTATGCAGGAAATTTGGAAATACACATCAGAAGTTTGCAACACCATCCTTCTAGCCTATATAAATTATCGACATGGAAAGTGTGCACTGCCCCTAACATTAAACCAATTTATCAATAACGCAAGTCAACAATCAAATCATTTTGTGTTGAGTCTATCATTTAATGCATATATTCTGTCTACATTGAACAGTAACAAAAAACGCCATTCATAATTAATTAAGTTTGCTTTAATTCTTAATGTAATGATAAATACATATTTAAAGTTTTGGCTGACTGTTCAGGGTGAATCGGCTTTGAACACATAAGAGAGGGAATATTTTAAGACTTAACCTCAGCTCACCTAACATAACCTAAATTTACCTAACCTAACCTTGTCATATAGGTAAGAAACGGGTCAAGCTATGCTTTTCGACTACCAAGGTTCAGCTACTTTTCAAGGTTACTCTCCCGAACATTGCCGGAGACTGCTGATAAACACCTATGTTCCCACGGCGGCGGCGCGCAACGACTTACATGACGCGCTTCCCCCTTTACATTGATCCCTGTTGATTTGTCCCTTTGGACTGGTCCCTGTTGACATAATTTGGATAATTGCATGGGCCAGTCCATAGGTACCAGTCCAAAGGGTCCGGTCCAAAGGGATCAGCCAAAAGGACCTGTCCACAGGGACCCGTCAAAAATTACTCCATTCAAAAAGGGCCCTTCCAAAGGGGCTAGTCAACAGGGACCAATCCAAAGGGACAAATCAACAGGGATCAATGAAAAGGGGGAAGCGCGTCATGTAAGTCGTTGCGCGCCGCCGTCGTGGGAACATAGGTGTTTATCAGCAGTCTCCGGCAATGTTCGGGAGAGTAACCTTGAAAAGTAGCTGAAACTCGGTAGTCGAAAGCATTACTTGACCCGTTTCTTACCTATATGACAAGGTTAGGTTAGGTAAATTTAGGTTATGTTAGGTGAGCTGAGGTTAAGTTTTAAAATATTCCCTCTCTTATGTGTTCAAAGCCGATTCACCCTGAACAGTCAGCCAAAACTTTAAATATGTATTTATCATTACATAATGAATTAGAGCAAACTTAATTAATTATGAATGGCGTTTCTTGTTACTGTTCAATGTAGACAGAATATATGCATTAAATGATAGACTCAACACAAAATGTTTTGATTGTTGAATTGCGTTATTGATAAATTGGTTTAATGTTAGGGGCAGTGCACACTTTCCATGTCGATAATTTATATAGGCTAGAAGGATGGTGTTGCAAACTTCTGATGTGTATTTCCAAATTTCCTGCATAGTCTATTTCATAGAAATTTCCTGTAACTTAAAAGTTCATGCTGATTTTGTCTTTGTGTTTGACATTACAACTACAATGGTTGATTGGATATTCTTTGTCAACTTTCAAATCATGTAATTCATGTCAGATATGTTGGAATTTTTGTTCATGTGTGAAGCTATCAAGTACCGATACCTAATTGGTTACACAACTGGTTCATAATGAAAATCTTGATCTCTGATTCATTGGAGAACTGTTTACGCTTGTCTGAACCAAGACTAACTGACTACTCACTGCTAAGGTTTAGAAATTACATTTACTCAAATCACATTCTGGTAAAAAAAAAAAAAAAAAAGATCATGACTACTATAAACTGCTACCACTCTTCCACCACTTTGCTAACACTTTTCTACCATTTGACTCTCACTATTGCTCTTACTTTAAACTGCACATACTACAAACTATCATTTTTATTATCGAGTTAACTTTACTAGAGATTAGTTTATGCTTAACAGTTGACATGGAAGTATCAACGACTAGCTATGGTAAGCCATGTGCTTACTATAAAGGATATGCATATATTGTAAAAAGAACTAATAAAAATGGAACTGTTATTTGGTGCTGTTCGAAACAACGATCTAAAAAGTGTCGAGGAATGATTAAAACAAAAGGCTCCAACATACTTATTTCAATCGATCATCATTGTAAATCTCAAAATAATACTCATTTAAATGGACAAAATACTCTAACCAAGGTAAAAAAGCAAGACCAAGAAAAAAATAGAGTGGCTCAAGATAGTGCTCTGTTTGTTAAAGAGCATTTATTATCTCCTGAAAAAGACATGTTAGGACAGTCGTTAACGTCTAAGAAACCTCTAACACTATCAAAGACAACACAAACTATGCCAAAGGTTGTTGCATTGCAAGATGAACAAAAAGGATTAGATAGTAATAGTGATGATGATTATATTGATGATAATTATACTGATGATGATAACCATGATGATGATTATGATGATGATGATGATGATGATGATGATGATGATAATGGTTTACACCCAAAAAAATCATTTGTTAAATTTGTTTACTGGAACAATCCCAGTAAGCTAATCCAGCGGCTTCAGTACTTGCATAACTGTAAACAGGCTGGATATACTAAATATGAGGAAGAACTTTTGGATATAGAAAATGAGCTTCGTGATGCTAAAATTATAGTGTAATGAATCCATGTAACCGCTTAAACTATTTCTTATCAATACATGTAATATTTTCTACCACTTTGCTACCACTTTGCTACCACTTTTCTAGTTTGCTACCACTTTTCTACCATTTTGCTACTACTTTTCTACTACTTTTCTGCCACTTCGCTACCACTTTTCTAGTTTGCTACCACTTTGCTACCACTTTGCTACCACTTTGCTACCACTTTTCTACTACGTTTCTGCCACTTTTCTACCACTTTTCTAGTTTGCTACCACTATTGTACCACTTTGTTACCACTTTTCTACCACTTTTCTAGTTTGCTACCACTTTTCTACCACTTTGCTACCACTTTTCTACTACTTTTCTACCACTTTTCTACAACTTTTCTACCACTTTGCTACCACTTTGCTACCACTTTTCTACCACTATGTTACCAATTGTCTACCACTTGTCTACCACTTTGCTACCACGTTTCTACCACTTTTCTATCACTTTTAACTGTACATATTAAATATAAAAGCCAACGCTAAATAATTCTATTACCAGAACAGAGATAACCTTTGTAGTGTGCAAATGATACTAACAGGTTAGTTACTACTATGGAACTTACTACAACTAACCAAGGTAAACAACGTGTACTCTATAAAGGCTACTCTTATAACTATAGACGACAAAATGTAAAAGGAATAATATTCTGGCGATGCTCAAAACAGAGGTCAACAAGATGTCGAGGCAATATGAAAAGTAGAAATGGTGTGGTTTTAAGTGTGCGTGATCATCAATGAAGTGCTCCAGACAAAAAACTGATGGTGCTGGCAAAAAATCATCAGAATGCTAATAAGTTAGTACAAGAGAAAGATGTTGCTACTCAAAATAGTGCATTGTTTGTTGAGCAACGTCTAACCCCTGTTGTAAAAGTTATGTTGTATCCATCTTCCACGCCTCAAGAGTCATCAACATCACAGACTATGCAAGAGGTAGTGTTGTTGTTGTTTTAATGAGCTGAACTACAAAGTCATCTGCCTTGTTATGCAAGTGGATCGAAAAGGACTAGATAGTAATAGACAAAAGAGAGTTGTAGTTTGTATATAACTATTGTACAAGTACTTACATTAAATAAATAAAAATAGTGTATGGGTATTGTCTGTTTTTCTTAATTGCTATCCCTATGTCCCACTATTAATGCAATTGTTAACCATCAACAGCCTCTGACTATGTTCGCAAAGAGAGTGACCTTAAACAATACACTCTATCTATGGTTTGTGTACCGAGTACACAATAATACGGTGAGGTCAAGCCATGTTGAGGTAATAGTTATATCAGGTAAGGGATTCGAACCCTTACTTTCTTGTACAGAAAATTTGAACTTAAGTCAAACACCATAACCACTCGGTCAACCTGACAGTTACTAATTTAATTATTTTTGTGGACTTGAGTGTTTATAAAACTTTTTCCAGTATACATTGACTAAACCACTTGTTTGTTTTGAAATATAGATTTTGTTTTGTTTGACCATAACATTGCAGTTATGAGTCTTGTGAACTGGGTGTTTAATATAGGGTTGAAGGCATTTTAAAATAATTTTAGAAAAGCTCTTAGGTATCGTGTCATGGGTTTTAGTAATGCATTACTGTTCGTTGACTAACATTTACCGTTACACAACATTATTTTGGTGAGCTCTACACGTTGTTGTTTGAGTCGTCAGTCTTTTGACTGGTTTGATGCAGATCTCCATGCCTCCCTGCCCTGAGCGTAACGTCTCATCTCTAGGTAACTACCACACCCTACATTCAAGGCTATCTGTTTAACATATTATAACCTTGGATTCCCCCTACAAGCTCTTGGGTTCAATTCCTAGATTTAACACAAACTTTTAAAAGTGGTATGACAACTAAAACTAGTCTACTCAGTCTCGAGTGGTCCAAATAAGTAGAGAGGGTTTGATTCACCTCAACCATAGAGCACCATGTTCTTTTGTTTTAAATAATGATAGCCATTTGTTCAATTTCACATTTCACACATTGCAATTTGTCAATTTTCCATTTGCATTTTTAAAATGACAGTTTGATGTTTTTCAATTTCATGATATGGAAACGTGGATTTTTCCATTTTCATATTTACACATTTGTCAATTTCCCATTTGCATATATTTTCTTAAATGTCCGTTTAAGGTTTTTAAATTTTGTCTATATGGAAACATGGATTTTCCATTTTGCTGTTTACAATTTTTTTATATTTATTTTGTGTGTATGTTGAAAAACGATATTTCCAAAACAAGATTTTTTAATTTTCATTTTATGATTTTGTAAATGATCTTAATGTGTGTGCTTGACCATGGCAATATACAGTCTATCTATGTGTTAGCGGAACCATAGAGGATTAGAGGATTATTACTACTGCAAGTAAGAATGTTTTACAAAAAACGACTATCTACCACTGCATTTGAAAAAACAAAACGATTGAAAAAAATCTATTTTCCATTCATATATAAGTGCTAATTCTCCCTCTCCCCACCCTACCTCACCGTATTTTCTCTGGTCAAACAACCAATGCTACCCACACACACACAAGCTTTCTATATATCTCTCTATATATATATGTTTTCTCTGGTCCACGAAATAAAAATTATGGTTGCTGGATTGTATCCTGCACTGTTTATGCGACATACCTTTGCCAGTTCATAAAACCGTTAGGTATTTCTCTACACATAGCGATTTTACCTCTCCTCTACCTACGCCTTTTGCTTGTTTGGCTTTCTTACAGTCTAGTATGTGATACGAAGCATTAACTGTATGTCAAACCCAGTCCACGTTTGTATTTGTAATCTAAGTAATAATTTGAAAAGAGACAAGTGTAATCAGTTTTAAACATTATCTCTGCTTTTATTTGTTTGCTTATGACATGCATATTAACCTAAAATCAAACCCTAGTCTACCTTAGTGAAAGGTTAACAGTTTAACCACTGCGTTATCATACCATTTTTTCTTAGTTTGATTCGTTCTAGGCCTTAGAGCTAGAAATCGAGTTAAGATCTCCAGTGAAAGAGGCACATGTGCTCACCACTATAGCACGTAATGTTTAGCTGGTAACATTGGACAACCGAAAATGATTGTATTTCTGTTAGCCAAGCATTTCTGTCATTTACCTACTGTGTGACCTCTGCCAGCAAGACAGTTTAGTTTAGAACAAATGTGTGTGAGTGTGTGTATAGATTATTAGCCTCAGGTATTTAAAGCTTGTTGTGTGTAGCGACCATCTTGTCCCAGTAACCACTGAGCAAGTTTTAACAGTCAACCCATAATAACTGCATAGGATAGCTGTGTGTGGTTCATGTACTTGTGTGTGTGCATTAGCATCATGCACTAGCTTTACCTTACCCTCTATAGGTAGAGCGTTATCCCTTTCCCTTTTGACATTACCAATGACCACATTCACCCACAAGTTTTACACTTAAACCATTGGCTTGTTTTTGATTAAGTTTGGTTCGGTTTGGTTGGGTTTGATTCAACTTGGTTCAGTTTAGTTCAAAGTAGTCACCATTTTGGATTTTAGCTATCCTCTTTAACCAATCAATTAAAGATTGTCTACTCTTATTTCTTGAATCGATAAATCAGATTTTGTATACACCATTTGTCATTTATTATCCCATACCTACAACCTATACTCTCTCTGTACTGCAGTTTGATCTGAAAACAAGTTCCAATGGTGAAAGATTTGTCAGTCACCATACATGTAGTCTACAATAATTCTTTCACTACCTAGCTATGTTTCATCACTCACTGTAAACATTTCACATGTCCATATCCGATTATAAGTTTATAAAATCTCAGGTCGATGACCTTGATGTATTGGGTATTTTTGGGTAAATTCATTAGCCATGGGAAAGGGTTGACCATTCTAAGTCCTATGACACCTCACATGTTGATATCCGATTATTAGTTTATAAAATCTCAGGTCAATGACCTTGCTGTTTTGAAATTTTGAGGTAAATTCATTGATCATGGGAAAGGGTTAACCATTCGTAGTCCTATGACACCTCACTTGACCCTCTCTACTGATAAGTTTATAAAATCTTAGGTCAATGACCTTGCTGTTTTGGGTATTTTGGGTAAATTCGTTGGTCATGGAAAAGGGTTGGTCATCCTGAGTCTTGTGACACCTCACTTGTCCCTCTCTGATTATTAGTTGATAAAATCTTAGGTTAATGACCTTGCTGTTTTGGGTATTTTGGGTAAATTCGTTGGTCATGGAAAAGGGTTGGCCATCCTGAGTCTTGTGACACCTCACTTGTCCCTCTCTGATTATTAGTTGATAAAATCTTAGGTTAATGACCATGCTGTGTTTTTTTTTTTGGTAAATTCATTGGTCATGGGGAGGGGTTGGTCATTTTAAGTCCTATAGACACCTCACTTGACCCTTTGTGATTATTAGTTAGCGAGATATTAACGAAAGTGCAGTTAGGCACTTTTGACGACAAATGAATAATACATTCAAAAACAGGGCGTCACCCCAAGTCCAACGACCCCTCATACAAGTCCCTAGCTTTCTTAGTTCATAAGATATTAAAAAGCCGATGACCTATTAGTTTTTGGATCTTTGGTTAATTTGTAAAAAAAACGTATCTATAAATCATTATTCAAAAAGCCCGCCCTCTTACAAAAACCCCAATTGCGCATTCGTAAAACAAAAAACAAAAATGATAAATCATAGCGGCATTCAGTTGTATGCATGCACTTTATGTGGAACGAGTTTAATTTCATATTGGCATACAAACTCCCACATGTTGCACATGGAAAGCGACTTTTACCTAAGAATTATTATTTCACCCCCTAGTAGGGGTAGATTTTATTTTTGAGTGGAAATAAGTTATCCATAGGAAAGGGGTTGTCTGCCGGAGTAATTTGACTACTTGTACATGTCTCTAGCCTTATTCCCACCACTGTCAAAACAGGTTGTGACTTGTTAGCTCTTATCGTGCACGTGCACATGTGTACACTTGTGTGTTAGGTCATATTACACATGAACCTGCATTTTCTCACGTATGAACCAAAACAGAATGTGACTTGATTCACAAGGAGGACGGTAATAAGGTCATCTCACACGTGTTCACATGTATTTCGTCACTTTCCTTTCATATCGTTATCCCATTATAGTAGTGGGGGTTGGTGAACAACGTCAGTTCAACACACACAAATGTAGTTAGGCCCTTTAATATAATTTAAATAAAATCATGAGCCAATCTATAGGGATCAGGCCAAAGGGACCGGTCCAAAGGGATCAGTCCAAAGGGACAAGGACTCGTCCACAGGGACCTGTCCACAAGGACTCGTCCACAAGGACGCGCCCACAATGACTTGTCAACAATGACCTGTCCACAAGGACCCGTTAGGTTGGGTTAGGTTACACTACAGCCACCATCTTTTAAAAAGCCCGCCCTCTTACCAAACCTATGCGTGGACATGTGTAAAAACAAAAAACTAGCATGTAAATTCATAGTGGCTTTCCACCGAACACATGCACATTATGTAGAACAACGTTTCATTCCATATTAGCATTCAAACTCTCACATGTTGCAATTGGAAAGAGAGATTCTCTAAAAAATTACAATTTCACCCCCTAGTAGGGGTAGGTTTTACTTTTGGGGTTGAAATATGTTGTCCATTGGAAAGGGGGTGTTAGCCCGAGTTCAATGACACCTCATTTGTCAAAATCCGACCATGCGTTCGAGAGATATCGGGCTGCCGCCATCTTGTGAGGAGGGTGAGGAGGAGGAGGCTGTAGAACCATCCAAAACACACTACTGATATTAAAAGTAGGTTGGCTCAGGCAAAGAAAGCATTTCTACAAAAAAGGAATCTGCTGACATCGAATATAGATTTAGGTATTAGGAAGTCATTTTTGAATGCCTTTGTCTGGAGCGTGGCGCTCTATGGAAGTGAAACTTGGACTATTGGTGCAGCAGAAAAGAGGAGAATTGAAGCATTTGAAATGTGGTGTTACAGGAGAATGATGAAGATCAGATGGGTAGATAGGGTTACAAACAAAGATGTATTAAGACGAGTGGGAGAGGAGAGATGTTTCTGGCGACTGCTAATGAAGAGAAGAGATAGGTTTGTAGGACACATACTAAGACACCCAGGAATAGCAAGCTTAGTTATGGAAGGAAGGGTCGAGGACAAAAACTGTAGGGGTAGACCAAGGTTAGAATATGTTAAACAGATTGCCTCCGATGTAGGGTGTCGGAGCTATGTAGAGATGAAACGATTAGCTCAGGACAGGGAGGCATGGAGCGCTGCATCAAACCAGTCAAAAGACTGAAGACTCAAACAACAACAGTTCACATAATCTTCTTCAAGGGGGCTTAAAGGTTTCTTTGATATTATTAAAAAAATACCGACAGTAGTGGCTACGCGGGCTAAAGCGCAGCGTTAGGTCAAGGGGCCAAGCTCTCTGCTGACTCTGTAGACGCGAGGGTTCGATCCCCACCGTCGGCTGTCCTTGAAATGGTTTTCCGTGGTTTCCCATTTTCAACACCAGGCAAATGCTGGGACAGTATCTTCTGACAGGCCACGGCCGCTTCCTTCCACATCCTTGCCCAGTTTCATTCATTTTCATCCATTCCATCTCTCATCCCGACGCGCAGGTCGCCCACGGGCGTCGAATAGAAAGACCTGCACTCGGCGTCTCAGGAGGCTACACGCAGTGTATTAAAAATATTGTAACTATCCTTCATTTTTAGCCTATTTTCAATTTTGAAAAAATAGGCTTATGAGATCACCTTTTGTCCGTGTGTGTGTGTGTGTGTGAGAGAGAGAGGTGTGTGTGTGTGTCCCCCCCTAATAAAATCTAAACGACTGGAGCGATTTCTTTGAAACTCGGTAAGATCATAGCAATATTCTGGACGACCTCGACCGTGCCCTTCAAATTTTATTCTGTCGCACCAATCCAACATGGCGGCTGTGCGAAATATTTCACCAGCATTCAGTATCTCCGAAACTATTACCGATATCACCCTGAAATTTTCAACGGTGATAAAGGGCACTACTAAAAGTTCACCTATGTGACGTTCAAAAACCTGGTAAATACAAAAACAACATGGCGGCCAAGCGAAGTTGAGACTTTTAAATAGGCTTTTTTCGCGTTTTAACCATCCAAACGTAATGAAACTTGGTACTGCAAATGATTATACACATTGTAATGCACTGGCGTCCAATTTAGTTTAATTGTTTACATAACCTTAAAATGGAGGCAGTGCAAAATATTTCACTGGCATTCTATAACTCCGAAACCATTATAGATATCTCCCTGAAATTTTGTACGATGATAAAGGGCACTGCTAAACGTTTATCTATGTAACTTTCAAAAACCTGTAAAGTACAAATCAAACATGGCGGCCAAGCGAAATTGAAACATCTTAATAGATTTTTCTCTTGATTTAATCATCTGAGCGCAGTGAAATATGGTACAATAAATGATTATACATATTGTAATGCAATGGCATCTAATTTAGTTCAATTGTTTATATAACCTCAAGATGGCGGCTGTGCGATATTTTAAAATTAAGTTTTTATTTCTTGTGTCGTAATCATGCGATTGAAGTAAAAGTTTGAATAATGAAGCTACGCATTATTTTTCCTTTAATGGTACATAACTCTATGGCCTATACATAAAACAATCCAAAATGGCGAGCAACCGAAATATGTCTGCAGTTCTCAATATCTACGAATCCTTTACAGCAATCTGATTTCTTTTATGTTCATAGAGGCTATGAACATAAGTTCACCTATAGGTCTTTCAGTAACCTGGTGAGCACAAATCCAACATGGCGGCGACGCGAATTATAAATACTCAATTGGACATTTCTCGTGATTTAACCATCTGAGTGCAGTGAAACTTTGCACGTTAAATGATTATACAAATATTAATCCACTGGCATCAAATTTATTTCAATTGTTTTGATAACCACAAGATGGCAGCTGTGCGAAATTTTAAAATCTCGTTTTTACTTCCTGTGTCCTAATCATGCGATTGAAGTTTGAATACCACACGTACACAATAATCTTCATGTAATAATACATAATAAGAATCCAACCTGTCGATCATCTGATATATTTAGACGGTTCTCTATATCTACGAATCTATCACAACAATCAAACTGAAATTTTGTATGTTGATAGAGGCAATTGACATGAGTAGGATACATGAAAATAGGCTGTATAGTTCTTCACGGAGCTACTTGTTTGTTACAAAACCACTTTCCATTTGATTTAATATTTTTTTATTTCCTATTGTTGTGTGCCCCACCTTATCATATTGCCCAGGGCCTGGATCCGCCGCTGCTGAGCTTCTATGCCGGAGGTCGCGGGTTCAAACCCGACTGAAGTCATCAGATTTGTAAGAGCGTTAAAAATCCTTCAGTATGCCTTTCTTCGGAGGGGCAGTACACCCGGCGGGTCCATGTCATACATTTATGGCATGTAAAAGAACCTTCCACTAATTACACTTGTGTGAAGCTAAATTATTTGTTATATTTGACTAACGGTCTTAGGTTCCAACGTTCGTTGCCAGGGGACGACTGCGGTGGCATCTAGTAACCAAGTTCAGAACTAGTTGTCGTTGACGGTGGCGTTTGGCAGCAAAAGTAGGATCTACGTGAAAATTGAATGTGTGCAGTCTTTAGTTGAATTAAAAAGCAGATAACACACACTAATACAGCCATCACAATTAACACCGGTTATCAGACAGATTCTCCACGCACCCAAAGTACACGGGGCTACATGATCGCGTTGTCGCAGCTCCTAAATTGAGGAACCAACCAAGTGATTAAGTCTAATGATTTGAACAGATCGGTCGGGTATATAAAATATTAGACACAAAGAGTAGGGAGGCTGGGGGGGGGTGGGTTTGACTCAAATACCGTTATTTATGCAAATTAGGGGGCGTGGCAAGGTCAATGACCTTGAGGTAGGTCATGATCAATGACCTTGAGGTAGGTCATTGACCCCCCAAGGTCGCCGGGACCCCGGAAGGTAAACAAACCTTGGAGGGTCCAGGAACCGGTTTGAGGGGGTGTGGGTGGAGGGGGAGGAGTGGGGGTGGGGAGGGGGGAGGGGGAGGAGTGGGGGTGGGGAGGGGGGGGTGGGGAGGGGGGGAGGGGGAGGAGTGGGGGTGGGGAGGGGGAGGGGGAGGGGGAGGGGGTGGTGGCGAGGGTGGGGGATGAGGGGGAAGGATGGAAGAGGCTCTGCACGAGACCCTCCTCGACCCAGTCTCTCTGTTGGACTGAGCGCCCTTCTCTGTTATTATCCTGGGCTATATAGCTTTGCTTTGAGCCCGATGAGATCCGAGTATTGCCGAAGGTTTCCGAATCCTTGGTTGTGAATGAATTGTCAGAGAATTGAACGGTCAACTGGTGTGTGTGTGACGTCACAGCAGATTACGGGATGTGAGGTAGGTCATGAACGGGAGTGTTTTGAATGGAAAACATTAGTGTAACTGGTGTGTGTGTGTGTGTAACGTCACAGCAGATTACGGGATGTGGGGTAGGTCATGAACGGGAGTGTTTTGAATGGAAAACATTAGTGTAACTGGTGTGTGTGTGTGTGTGTGTGACGTCACAGCAGATTACGGGATGTGGGGTAGGTCATGAACGGGAGTGTTTTGAATGGAAAACATGAATGGCGGTGGATGGCGGTGGTTGTTGAACCCTGACGTGGTAGGTTGGTTAGGTGTGAATGGGTCTGAGAGACAAACAAGATGGGGTTGAAAGCGCTCAATGGTAAACAAACATCAATGGTATCGAGAGTAGTGAATGGGATTGAGAGAGAGGGGGAATGAACTGGTTGTTGAATGTGCTCAATGGTAAACAAACATCAATGAATCTGGAGTAGTATTTCCTGTAAATGGTAGGGTGGGGGTAGGATACAAATCGCATGGCATGTTGAGTCGGCCAGCTCGACATGAAATAAAAAGAAGAAGGTGTACACCAGATCTGATTTATTAATCCATGAATTATATGTGCCATTAAAACCTAGCCACTTAACAAAAAGTTTATTGCCACGTTTTTGTACAATTTTTTCAACAAGATAATGCTTGGGATATTGCGTCCTTTGCAGTTCCTCCATGTAGAATCCTCCTTGGATTGGCTGCTTGTTGAGGTCATCAAGTAAATAAACAACTGGATTAGAAAGTTTTACCTTGCGAATACGAAATATTTCTGTGCTCCAGTTTGGTGTGTATGCTTTGGCGAAGATTGTTTTATGTTTACTGATGCGCACATAATCACCAATACGTAATTGATGACGTCGCGGATCTACCGTTTTGATTTTGTGATGAATGCGATCCAATTGCGCAATGTTCTTGGTTACAAGGCGTGGTTTCATTTTGATGGTTCTATGTTTAGTGTTGTTGTAACGTGTCACCAGGTCACCTACAAGTTCAAGCCAGCGATAGGATCCTCTTGCTGTAAATTGTTCCCACATGCGCGTCTTGAGTGTGCGGTTGAAACGTTCTACAACACTTGCCTTTAGATTGCTAAAAGTGGAATAGTGATGGATGTCAAGTGATTTGAGATAAGCGGAAAAAGTCTTGTTGAAAAATTCTTTGCCTTGATCTGTTTGAAGCAAACGAGGTTGTCGTCTTGACCGCTGAACGATGGTCTTGAATGCAGCGGTGACCAGTTGTGCAGATTTATTCCGAACAGGTTCAACAAAGGCCATTTTGGAATAAACGTCGATGACGGTGAGCAGATAGTTGACCCCGTTGTTAGCTTTGGCATAGGGAATCATTTCAACCAGATCAGCTTGCCAAAGATCGTCAACGCCCCGTGTGATGACATGACGACGACGGTAGAGACGACGAGCTGGTCTATGCAACTCGCGAGCAATGGCAGCCTTAACAGGCGAGGGTGTATGAACACGTTGACTCATTAGACAATAATGCCAGCATGACGAAGCTCCTCTTCTATTTCTAAAACTTCCGCCTCGTGTCCGGTATGACCAGCCTGTTCCGATGCACGCAACAGTTGCAGACGTTTAACCAACTTATTTGGATTGTTCCAATAGGCGAAATCGATGAATGGTTTCAAAGTATTAAACGTGATGCCGGACGCTGAATTTGCACGGCGAACACTTGCATAGGTGGGAAACAATTTTGATATGATGGTTTTATATTTGAAGCCCTTATTAGCATTTATTGCTTCAGATCGTTTATAATTACGTCTAAAGCCATTTGTAGCCATCAAGATGTCTTTATACTTTTCAAGATCTTCTTTATCATAGTCCTCGGTAGAAGGTGTACGTGAAAATAAAAGTTCTAAAAGACCTGGCGTCAATTTGTAACGAACTGTTTTAACAATCAAAACATTGTCACTTATCTTGATTGCTGAATCGCCAATTCGAAATCTATTGTTTTCATAGCGAACACCATAGGTAGTATCAGTTTTCTTAGTAAAAAGATCTTCAAGGAAGGGGGTAACCAACGCACCATAATTTTGTAGTAAAATGGATTTTAACCGCACATATTGTTCGGGCGTATTCAATATTTCTTTAAGAGTAGGCTGCTTTTCTTTGGCTCTAGTGGGTGTTTCAGCAATTATTGATGTTTTCAAAAACTGGGGCAGCGGCGATTCTTTGGAGCCAGAAGACGGAAGCAATGGAGAAAAAACATCCTCAGGTTCTTCATCATTTTCTTCCTCCTCCTCCTCTTCAATTGTTTGTGTTTCTTTTGAGCGTGTACTAGGCTTTGTTGTTCCTTTCAACACAGCTTCCAGAGGTGATTTCAAATGTTTTTCGACAAACAGTTCACTGTCGGCATGTGCACGTTTTAGATAGCGAAACTTTTGTCGAATGCTATTTCGCGCACGGATTATGTGCTTTTTTAATTGACTCCCTGTTGTCGCCATGACATCTGAACTAATGATGTTCAGAAAAGCGATGCAGCTACTTAAATACGAATGAAATGATCAAATCCCATGCGGTAGCGTCCATTGTTGACGTTGCTCTGCTTATCAATAACAAGACAACTGTGGTGATGAGCGTTCCAACACATGGCACACAACTGTGTAAAGGCTTGAAAGGTCATGTCTGGGTTCACGTGATTATCGTAGACGTGATGCATGTTGCGCTCATCCTGACGGAAGAGAACAATCACGTTGGCATTGTCACGAATCAACTGTTTTGGTATTCGCGAATAGGTTTGAGCGAGATAAAAACAATCAATATATTTATGACGTCCCATGCTAAAGTAAGCCTGAATAATGCCCTGTCGTTCTGTGGCCACATCGTCAAAAATCATAAGCGAATGGGGGCGAACATTGTCTGGAGAAATGACATCTTCGTGCGCTGCGAATGTGAAGTAGCCCATGTTGCGCAGACCTGACATGACCTGTTCCAAGAACACATACAGCGGTTGATACAGCGATTTGGTAAAAATATAGATATTTTGAAAGCGCACTCCGTTTAAGGAGGTGATGAGGGTAAGCAGAAGATTGGTTTTTCCACATCCCAACGGGCCGGCGATGAGACAGCGAATGGAGGATGGGAAGAGTGATCCATGACGTTGTTCGGACGATGTTGAGAAGAGGTGTGAAACCAAGTCTCCCACCGGAAGTGAATGTTGTTGCTTAATAATCTGCATATCAACTAAATGTGAAAGGGGAAGAGCTGGTCTCTATATACATGAGGCAAACGGGTGTTTCAGTTCCAGTGTAACCATGGACGCCTTTGGAAGAACTCTCAAAACAAATGAACGATTTGCTTTGACAAACGATCCAAAACATGATACAGATCCGGCTACTAAACGATATGTCGATGCTAATGTATTGTCACGCACTACAGATGGCAATTACAACTTTAATGGAAAGCGATTGACCAATATAACAGAACCCGTATTACCCTCGGACGCATGTTCAAAAAAGTATGTAGATTATTACCGCTTACGACGTATCAAAGGAGATTATGAGGCTCAGAATAAACGTATTACGGGCGTTGCAGATCCTGTGAACGATCAAGACGTGTGCACCAAAGCCTATGTGTTAACCAATGCTGTGGTGTTAACAGAAGCAAAGGGCTATGACGTACACCAACGTCGAATCACTCAGCTGGCTCTTCCAACAAACAACACGGACGTTGCTCGAAAGGACTATGTAGATAACAAGGTGAAACAGGTGCTCAGTATTGTGCCCACCCTAACTGTAAAGGGCTATACAGCAAATAATGCACGCCTTGTGCATGTGGCCGATCCTGAAGATGATCAAGATGTTTGTACAAAACGGTTTTTAAACTCTGAAATGGAAAAGGTGTGGGAAATTAAGGAGAACGCTCTACAGATGAAGCGAAGACGAATAGCCGAAGTTGCTGATCCTGTGCAACCTCACGACGTGACGACCAAACGATTTTTGGAACAACGGTTATCGCTTTTTATTAAATCAATACCCTCTATATTTCTGCTTCACATTGTAAACCAACAACCGGTAAAAGATCCCAATAACCTCGCCTACATACTACGTTCGGGGTATGACAATTACCGTTTAATGTATGATGGTGCCATTCGTGTAATTGAGTATGCACCAGATTTGAAACATTTAGAGGTACGATTAAACGGTAGTGTTCAACCACTTATTGATCAACCGGTGAAAGCCGGAGACAAATTATTCATTCACTTGAAACTCTCGTCTGAAGAAAAAGAGGCGGGGAAAACGATGAACGATTTTCCTCTGTATATAGAACTTGAATATACAGCCACCATTGAATAAATAACTACAGGTTCCCTTCCTGAGGAGCGTTAGTTGTGTTCTATACTTTGTGGTGTGAGGTTGTCTTGTTCTTTGGTCGCGATGGTGAAACAGAGATATGTGGTGAAGAAGAGGAAGAAGTTGTCCAGAAAGGGAGGTTTTAAAGCTATTCTTCATGCGGCGCGTCAAGCTTCGCGCGGAGAAACAAATAGTGAGTTGGCTATTAAGAAAGCACTCCGAGCAGCACGATTGCATGCGAATCCCAAAAGTAAACTACGTTTTAGTAAACGTGCCCGAATTATTCCTGTGCCGAAACGTGGTGGATTTTTACCTGCACTGTTTGCTGGACTAGCAGCCCTGGGTTCACTTCTTGGAGGAGCAAGTGCGGTAGCACGAACGGTGAAAGCTGTTGAGGAGGCGAAGCAACAGTTGAAGGAAAGTGAAAGGCATAATAAAACTCTGGAGGCCATAGCACTGCGCGGCAAAGGTGTGAACATGAAGCTAGCACCCTACAAGAAAGGACTCGGCATTTACATGTCGCCAAAAAACGGTTAATCGATGCACTGCCACGACGAGCCATGACGCATGAGGAAGTTATAAGATATGCAAAACAGCTTAAGATCTCCCACTTTCGAGGCGTGTTTATGCGCAACCAACTACCGTCTCGACCACGGAGCCATGAAAGTGCAGTTGTCAATTTGGATGACAGTCATGGACCGGGAACGCATTATGTGGCCTACATAAAGCATGGGCGAACCGTGTGGTACTTTGACAGTTTTGGAAATCTTCCTCCTCCGACAGAGCTTGTTCGCTATTTTGGAAGCAGTGCAACAATACACTATAATGTGAAACGAGTGCAAAATTTTAACACGCAACAGTGCGGTCGTCTATGTTTGACTTTTCTATATAAGACCGAGCACGGCGGGTGACGTGGTCATTATGACAACAGAAAGTAGAACGTTTACAGTGCACGGACAAGGTGCGGAAGTAACTGTTGACTTTTATCCTCCTATTGAATTGGGACGACGACCCTACGTGTTGGGACTTGTTTCGTTTGAAGGCTATAATAGAATCTGCAACATAATTGAAGACGTCAATGATAAGTTCTACTACGTGACTATGTGTTAACTCTACCGTCTGGCAGCTACACCGTAGATGATATTCACGATCACATCTACACAACTCTCACCAAGGAATTTAGTCTGAAAGCATTTCTGGACGGGACACGCAAGTTTGAACTCATAGCCAACAACGTGACACATCGCTGCAGTATTCTTTCTCCTTTTAGGATTGATTTTAAATCTCAACCAGATTCGATTGGGTCATTGTTAGGCTATTCACCACAAGTGTTAGTACCAAACGTGATACACAAGTCTGACCAACCGGTGAAAATAATTGAAGATCATCACATATCTGTCACGTGTAATATTATTACAGACGTCTACACCAATCAAGATCCCTCGCATTCGCTTTATGATTTTATTGTTACTTCACCTGGTGGTTATATCATCCGCGAAAACCCGTCGGTGGTGCTCTATCATCCTGTGAGTGTGACCAACATCAGGAATATTACCTTAAGACTGGTGAATAGAAACCAACGTCTCATCCGGTTAGACCCTCATACACCTGTGACCTACAAACTGTATCTGAAGCCAGCATGAAACAAGTGTATAAAGCGGCAACGCTGTCAAGAGCAGGTGTTAGTTGTGCTCAACGCGTGTACAGGTTAACACGTGTCAACAAGCAGATCCTACAACAACTTGGTTACATCTTACGTCATGAATTCGATTCTAGACGTGACAAACCCTGTCGAAGTACAGGAGGGTATTGTAAGAATTGAACACCATTCCTACCAACCGTATACTCAGGGACTAAATAATAATGATGAGATTCGAATTACTATTAACCAACAAGATATCTACACGCTTCCACATGAAAGTTACATCCAGATTGAAGGGCAACTCACCAAATTGGATGGTACCATTCCAACAACGTCAAAGTTGGCCAACAATGCTTTGACCTTTTTGTTTTCCGAGGTTCGCTACGTGATCAACGGTATTGAAGTGGATACTACTCGAAATGTTGGCATAACAAGTGTCATGAAACTTTATCCTTCGTACGGAAGCGAAGAGAGTAAAGCTTTTTGTATGGCTGGTTGGTGTCCCAACTCAACCAACGACTGGATGATTAACGATGATGGTACATTTACTGGACATTTACCTCTAAAATTAATACTAGGCTTTGCAGAGGATCATAAGCGCATTGTTGTGAACGCAAGACAGGATCTGATTCTTGTACGAGACAGGAGTGATTATAATGCGCTAAAGGGAGCTGATACAGCGCCAATAGATACAAAAATTCTACTGCAACGAATTCTATGGAAAGTACCGCACGTTACTCTATCAGATCAGAAAAAAATTGAGTCTGCTCAAGATTGTGGAGAAGGATACAGCTTTACCCATTCAATTTAGAAGCTGGGAGCTGCATGAATACCCGGTATTACCACTCTCCGATACACATACTTGGTCTATAAAAACCTCACGGTATACAGAGCGGCCACTCTACGTCCTGGTTGGATTTCAAACAGATCGCAAATATCAACAGAATAAAGATGCATCAAAATTTGACCACATCCAATTACGAAATATACGACTCTTTTTGAACGGAGTTACCTTTCCCTATGAGGGAATGGATTTAAACTTTAACAAGAACAAATATGGTAAGCTCTATGACATGTTTGTAAACTTTCAGTCTTCCTAATATCAGAAAGAGGCATGTCCGCTATTATCACCACAAGACTTCAAGTCCAAGGCGCCTCTGGTGGTGATGGACTGTTCGTATTTGGAGGAGTCGATGAAGGAAACAACAATTGATATCAGACTAGAATTTGAAACATCGACAGTTATTCCAGAAAAAACAACAGCCTATTGCCTTATTGTTCACGAGGCGCAAGTGTTTTATCAACCGCTGTCCAATATGGTGACCAGAGTATAAATAGCATGTCTTCCTGTATTGCCCTTCACAGTCATGGAAAGCTACGATGAAGTCACAACCCCCTCTGCGAGGTGGGTCTGCAAATGTGAAAGTGATTCACCAGGTTCAGATGAAGATTCAAGGTTTACCATTTATCGCGCCCTAGTGAGTGAAGCTATAACTGCCTATCACAAGAATCATACTGTGCTTAGAATGCCGCCGCATCTGGTTCACTATTTACCAATTGGATTCATGTCTACGTTTGGTATTCATGACAGGGGCTACAACAACAAGCCCATCACTAATCAAACAAATAATGTGGACGATGGCGTTGCCAAAGCTTCATCTTGTCATGTTGGAGAGCGGGTAGATTGTATGGACTGCAAATGCGATCGTTGCTCAACAAGTCGAGACGCTGATGCAGCATTTGAGATTTATCGCACCCTGGTGAGTTTAGCAATACGCGCCTACCATAAAGCACAATTTCTTCGTGAAATGCCGCAGCATCTGATTGCCTATTTACCAGCTGGATTTCTGACCGCGTACGGTGCACACGACATTGACCTTAATTGGGATAAGCTACCATTACACCTCCGTATGTCGGCGGATGTTGCAGCCTGCCGTCCTTGTCGTAGACACTTTATGCATCGAGGAGATTCTCACTGTGATTGGGATGGTCCAAATCCTATGATAAAAAATTGTAAGCGATGTACTGATAACTTTATGAATAAAATTGTGTAATTGATTCTTTGTGTGTATATTATTTTCCCGCTCCTATCCAATCAGTTAGTTGTTAAGAAGCAGCGGTGGTGGAAGGTGTGATATCCGTCGCCATGCCGAAAACATTGATTGTCGACGTGCAGGGTTTCAAGGTGAACGGAAACAAGTTTGTATTTAAAGAAGTAGGAATTATTGACTGCACAACCATGTGGGCACCAAGAGTAACCAGTTTTGTCTTTGAACCACCGTTTCCATTGCATTTGCAGTCAGACGAGGACAGAAGACAAACAGAGTGGTTGCAACGCAATTTGGGACTAGTCTGGAAAGAAGGCGACATTCCTTACCAGCATCTATCACTTGTTCTGAAAGCTCACTTGTTTGGTGCTGACCTTGTATTTGTAAAGGGAAGTGAAAAAAAGGAATGGTTGCGTCAGTATGTTAATTCAACATGTCAACTTGTTGACCTTCATGATCAGGGATGTCCTGCACTGTACAACCTGTCCGTGCCTGATGAACCTCTACAAAATAAAACACTTCAAAATGTTTGGAAGCTTTTTGATTGGCTAGCTCGCAGAGCATGTCAAAACTTGCATGTTGAGTGCAAAGCGTTGTAACGTCAGCTTCAGTGTGAGACATACCAGTGATCAGTGTGGACGTGTAGTAATATGGCAGCAATTGAAGGTTTGGACTCAAACCCCACAGAGCGAGCTATTGTCAAGTTTTTTGCCTGTAAAAAAAAGCTTGACAGTTTCACAGATGAGGAATTGAACGCTTTGCCCAAGGCGTTCCTTTTTTATGTTGCTTCAAACGCGGTGAAAAATATTTGGCACAGTGTACCTAGTGAATGGAGCAGAGATCCTGGTCTGCGTGAACTACAACCATGCACTGACTTTAGTCATCACCAGCAAGTGTCTATTACTAAAATGCCATCCATTAGACAGTGTGGAACGTGTCAGCTCATCAAATTGTACCACGGCCATACAAATATACCGTCCTGTAAAGACTTTGCTTCATCATTCCATGGTTGCGATGAAGAAGAGGAAGAAGAGACAGCAGCGGCAGTATCGCCAGCACCAAAAAGTAAGACAACGATTGAAAAAGATATATCGGACCTTTGCTGGTCATGGTCTAGTTAACAAGGCCATTGATGTACTTCCCATTGAACTGCATATTCCCGGCTATCAATTTTGTGGACCTGGGACTAAACTAAACCAACGTCTAGCACAAGGTAATTCTGGAATCAACAAATTGGATGCTGCGTGTAGAGATCATGACATTGCTTAAAGCGACAAGAATGCAGAAGTACGTCGAGTTGCAGACCGAATTCTTCTAAGAAAGGCTGTGCAGCGCGTGACATCATCTACTGCTTCCATTGGTGAAAAGATTGCAGCCTTGATCGTGGCAGGAGCTATGAAGTCAAAGCTAATGATTGGTGGTGGTTGTGGATTAGCGAGGAAAAGGACAAAGAAATAACCATGAATCAAATATTGTTAAGTATTTATTTGAGAGTCAGTCCACCAGATTACAGCATTCACAAAAGATGTTTTGGTTTCTTCTTGTAAAAACATACAATTGTAATAAAAAAGAATTGAAAAATTAAAGTGTGTTCTTATTTACTATGTGTGGAAATGTCCAAAAGGCAAGCTATTTACACCATCCCACAACCGTTTATTGTCATATGTAGACAGCGATGTTTTATTTTGATTTACTGTAAATATATTATGGTTCTTTGAAAGAATGCGTGTTTGCTGGTACAAGCGAGAGGTGTTTGTGTAGAGTACACATCGATATTCCTCAACATTGAGGAATTGTGTGACGCTACGAAAAACACCCTTCGCTTTGCATTGACCTTTATTCTTTTGTGTTGAAAATGCGTACATTTTCGGTGCCAACGCCACAAATTCCGTCATAACATCACCAGCACACTCATTCTTAAATAGACCAATGTGCTTTTTATTCATGGGAATTATGCAAAACATATTGTTAACCTCATAGTTTGAGGTATCAAAGTAACTTGGATGTTCTCTCATCACAGAGTAAATATCCGTCTTATTGGTTTGATAAATAAGACTGTCTGTATCCATATACAGTAATTTTACATCTCCAAACTTTTGTTTGGCAAACTCATAATGAAATTGATACATTACAAATTTTGAATAGTCAAGTATTACCATTCCTAAGTAAATTGGTTTGTTATACATGATTTCTGTCTTTGACAATTCAATGGTTACTAAATCAGTTTCAATAACTCGTACTGAATGGAAATTGGGCATAGCAATATATTTTCGTGCGCCATATCGACCATCCCAGTGGTTTACCAAATGAATAGTTCTATGCTTTCTAATATTTTCCATAGATTTACCGTAGCATGCATTGTTCATTAATTTATAAAAATTTGACTCGAATGTAGTCTTGGCGTGCTGCCGATAATGAGTATTTAATTGCATGTACGGTTGTAACCATGGTTTCTGGTCAAAACAAATAATGCGGTGAATGGTTTGTAGCTTCAAACCGTGTTTCAAACATTGCATTAAATTTTCGATGTGTATGACGTAGCGATTTTTCGGATTTAACGTTGCCAGCAACTTTTTATTGTTGGAACGTGAATTGGGAGGTTGTAGTTTTTCAACACAAAATGGTAGATCAGAATGATCATTGTGTATCTCGTGGGGATATAATATGTCAACTTCTAGAACATAGCCACGTGTGTTATTGCTCAACGCGTCCTGTAAATTAAAATTTGAAACTTCATCTGAAGTCAGCCATCGAAAATTTTGATACGGAAGCGGTTTTTCCATAGCATATCCGTATAAATTGTTACAATCCAGGTAGGTGAGGTATGTTGTAGGTTGCTTTGGTTTGTATGTATCCATATATGGATTATTTGCTTTGGCATGCTTTTGCACAAGCGATACAAGCCCGCCACGTATCCCGCGTTCAAAAAAGAGCAACATGTCGATGTCAGTTAATAGTTCCAGTTCTATTTCAGTCACCTTCAACATACAGTCCCAACTGTATCCGGCAAGGGTGTAGTAATGGGCTGGATCTAGATTGTAGATTTCAAGACACAGTTTGCGAAAGTGTTCAAACACGTCTGTCAAAAGTAGTATATCAATTTTGAGGTATAAATCAGCATACTCGCCCAAAGTTGATATCTTGAACACGTCCCATACTTTTTGGGCGTGTAAATAGTCTTCTTCAGAAATATGACTTTTTGTTAAGTCATTGTAAAATTTATCCTTTGAAGGGAGTGCAGTTTCCTGCAAACATGCCCAATTGTTTACATGATTATAGGGAAACACCCCTTTTCGAATGCATAATTCAAATTGTTCGTCACCAGTAAAGTTTTGACGTACAGAATTCAAATTGTTTGGGTGAAGCCCTTGAACCAGCGCATCCAATGATGATGCGAGGAATCTATACGAATCTAAAAATCGTATACTAATTCCATTTCGCCATTTTGTAAACGAAATAAAATTTTCATGATTTTGTGGAATTAAAGAAAACTTTTGGTTTTCAAGGTTAACAAATTCCTTAATAATTAGATGACTGTCATACCGAGACATGTTGTGCAAGACACAAGAAATATAGCGTGCTCTTTTATAGGCCAAATTACATGCACTGTGAGCCGCTCCTCTAAATTTGCCAGTGTACCGATTATGGTCCCTCACCGGCGTGTCACAAGTTGCTATTGGTTTTTGACAAATGTGGCAAGTGGTTGCTGTTGCAAAAGCCACCTCGTCTGCATCCAACATTTGAAGCGGAATTGGGTTTTCCAGGATATTGTACACCCGATCTGCCAAGGCGTCCAATTCATTTAAAAACCAAGCAGCAGCATTTGCATCGCGATAAGATTTGAAGTAAGAAAGCGAAGGGTCATATGAGCAAATCACGTTTAGAGCACAACTGAATGGCACATGTTGCTGTACTTGTTGAGTGTACGGGCGTGCTGGATCCGGGTTACATGTGTCAATGGGTGTGGTTAAACCTTTCAAAATCTGCATATACTGTAAATGGAAGCGGTTCTTGACGAGACACATTTTGAAATTTCATACTGGCTTTATCCTTTTCTGGAAATGTAATTTTTACCGCTGGTTGTGTAATGCAATCAATAGTATGGGCTGTCAACTTTTGATTGCTAGTAAAATATTGCAAACAGCGATCACATATATATACCCTATTTTTACTCTTTGTAACTTGTGAACGAACTAGTCTGGAAAGATCTTTGATATAACAATAATGGTTGCACAATTCCCCTTCAATGTACAATAAATTAAAATGCTTTTCTTTTTTTTTTCCTTTGTCACATAGAGTGGCCCAATAACTTTGTCCCCTTCAACTCCGTATACATTAATGGAGTAAAGCAGATTTTTAGATTCAAAACGAGAAATGGCGTTGAGGTCCATTGGGAATTCTATGCCTGCTAAATTTAGACTGATCATTAATTCCATAAATTTCTGGTGATCTTTGCCCATTCTGTGAACATTTTTACTTGCAGAACATAACCCAGCAGCCAGGGACCAAATAAAGCAGAAAACATCATTATTATCCACATTGATAACTGCGTAACGGTTTTCCAACTGTTTAGGCAAATTAACATGAGATTACCCACTATTTATGGGATCAAAGGTGCATACATTAATTTTAAGATGATTGATAGCTTCCAGCGATTTGCCGCTTTCTAATTCTTGAAACTCAGCAAAGCGTGTTGTGAGTTTATCAACAATGTTTTTACTATACCAACTGTGTATATTATCAGTGCGGTATAATTTAGTCATGTGTGTGTGTAAATAGATTGGCTGAATGATTTCGACACCTTGTTTCAAAATAGCAAAGTCACATAATAATTCAGCGTTAACCTTTAACGCTACATGTTCTCTTAAACATTCTTGTATTTTGTTTTGAAAAATGTTGTAACTAGTGTTTAAATATTCATTGAGATCTAAGATGTTTGCATCATTATTAACTTTAGTGCAACAGATATTGTTATTGAAACAACTATCCACATCTTGTCAACTTTGTATCGGTGGCGGCATGATGTCCCTTAGTACTTAACAATTACAAAAACTGAACGGTTTGCAGAGAAAGTGAACCAAAGTTTATTTTCCCTGCAAATTCCGTTTTTACATAAACAAATTTTAAATTTTATTTTTTTCTTCTATGAATTCCACAAGA
This sequence comes from Meconema thalassinum, assembly GCA_946902985.2. Classification (NCBI taxonomy): domain Eukaryota; kingdom Metazoa; phylum Arthropoda; class Insecta; order Orthoptera; family Tettigoniidae; genus Meconema; species Meconema thalassinum. The sequence goes on along the minus strand of OX336399.1, from coordinate 209,209,340 downwards.
CATCTTTTATTTTCCAGTCCCATGTATTTTAAATAGATGGTCCCTTTGTTGAGATCGGTTACATCTTCCTCGCTGAGTTCCTTGAATCTCGACGGTAGAAATACTGCAAAGTCCTCCAGTTCGCAAAGAATACGTTCCCCAAATTTCGTCTTGACTCGACGAACAGCAGTTACCAAATAAGACTCATTTACCTGCAGATCCTGTAGTCGTTTAGTCTCTGGTCCAGCATCTTTCCCTATGGAATTCGCATTTTTTATTGCCGACATTCTGAAATCGAATTGTATATCTATAATAGTGTTTTAGTATACCTAAGCCATTAGCAAATATGTATATACACACACACAAGTTATCAAAACCCTTCTACACACCCATTATCGCTAGCCACTAATTTAATTGTCAGCAGCTTGCGTTCACCATTTTCCTACTTCTCCTCAATCCATTACAAGAACACAGGTTATCAAACAATTTATACACCCAGGTGCTACATGGTCAGGAGCTGATGATTTAAATGGCCATGACTGTACTTTGGTGAAGCCGGGTCAGATTGCTTGTATAATTTAACTGTTCCCGGGCAAAGCCGGGGCAAACTGCTTGTATAATTTAACTGTCCCCCGGGCGAAGCCGGAGCGGGTTACTAGTATAATATATAACTGTTCCCGGATGAAGCCGGGGTGAATTTCTTGTATAATTTAACTGTTCCCGGGCGAAGCCGGAGCGGGTTTCTAGTATAATATATGACTGTTCCCGGGTGAAGCTATGGCAGATTGCCGGTATAATTTAACTGTTCCCGGGCGAAGCCAGGGCGGATTGCTTTTATAATTTAACTGCCCCCCGGGTGAAGCCGGAGCGGGTTTCTAGTATAATATATAACTGTTCCCGGGTGAAGCCGGGCAGATTGCTTGTATAATTTAACTGTTCCCAGACGAAGCTGGAGCGGGTTTTTAGTATAATATATAACTGTTTACGGGCGAAGCCGGGGAAGATTACTTATATCATTTAACTGTCTCCCGGGCGAAGCCGGAGCGGGTTTCTAGTATAATATATAACTGTACTTGGGTGAAGCCAGGGCAGATTGCTTGTATAATTTAACTGTCTCACGGTTGAAGCTGGAGCGGGTTTCTAGTATAATATATATCTGTTCACGGGTGAAGCCGGAGCAGATTGCTTGTATAATTTAACTGTTCCCGGGCAAAGCTGGAGCGGGTTTCTAGAATAATATATAACTGTTCCCGGGCGAAGCCGGAGCAGGTTTCTAGTATAATGTATAACTGTTCCCGGGCGAAGCCGGAGCAGGTTTCTAGTATAATATATAACTGTTTCCCAGGCGAAGCCGAAGCAGATTGCTTGTATAATTTAACAGTCCCCCGGGCGAAGCCGGAGCGGGTTTCTAGTATAATATATAACTGTTCACGGGTGAAGCCGGAGCTGATTGCTTCTATAATTTAACTGTTCCCGGGAGAAGCCAGAGCGGGTTTCTAGAATAATATATATAACTGTTCCCGGGCGAAGCCGGAGCGGTTTTCTAGTATAATCTATAACTGTTTCCGGGCGAAGCTGGGGCAGATTGCTTGTATAATTTAACTGTTCTCGGGTGAAGCCGAGGCGGATATTTTTTGTATAATTTAACTGCCCCCCGGGTGAAGCCGGAGCGGGTTTTTAGTATAATATATAACTGTTCACTGGTGAAGCCGGAGCAGATTGCTTCTATAATTTAACTGTTCCCGGGAGAAGCCAGAGCGGGTTTCTAGAATAATATATAACTGTTCCCGGGCGAAGCCGGAGCGGTTTTCTAGTATAATCTATAACTGTTTCCGGGCGAAGCTGGGGCAGATTGCTTGTATAATTTAACTGTTCCCGGGAGAAGCCAGAGCGGTTTTCTAGTATAATCTATAACTGTTTCCGAGCGAAGCTGGGGCAGATTGCTTGTATAATTTAACTGTTTCCGGGCGAAGCTGGGCAGATTGCATGTATAATTTAACTGTTCTCGGGTGAAGCCGAGGCGGATATTTTTTGTATAATTGAACTGTCCCCCGGGTGAAGCCGGAGCTGGTTTCTAGTATAATATATATATATCTGATCCCGGGTGAAGCCGGGGTGGATTGCTTGTATAATTTAACTATCCCCCGGGCGAAGCCGGAGCGGGTTTCTAGTATAATATATAACTGTTCCCGGGCGAAGCTGGGGCGGATTGTTTGTATAATTTAACTGTTCCCGGGCAAAGCCGGGGCAGATTGCTTGTATAATTTAACTGTTCTCGAGCGAAGTCGGTGCATGCTTTTGGTATAATATAACTGTTCCCGGGCGAAGCCAGGTTGGGTTTCTGGTATAACATAACTGTTCCCGGGCGAAGCCGGGTCGGGTTGTTTGTATATTATATCTGTACCCGGGTGAAGCCGGGGCAGGTTGCTTAAATAATTTATCTGTTCAATACACCCAAGTGCATGGGAGGCTACATTAGTCGGGAGGTGATGATTTAAATGTCCTTAACTAAATAGGTTACTTGACCTGGAGCTGATGTATAGAAGTGAATGCATGTCTAGGTGCTAATATCCTTCACCTTTGCAATACATCTATTCCGTGACTGTGTCGAGCACTGTAATTATCTCGCGGGCTATACAGTGAAATCGGCAACATTTAATTGGATAATAACAGTAATTATATATAATTGAGCTGCATTCATTTTATATATCCCAGGCAGCTAGTGGTTTAAGATGCAGGTCACGTTAAAACCAATCTTATTACATGCTATGAATTCTGCTCGTTTCATACTTGAAGTAATTATTGCTTGTCTGATTCATACCGTCTAACTTTTAAACCAGCTTTGTCAATAGGCCATTATACTATTAAAATTCTAAACATCTTCATGTGGATTTAAACCTACCATCTCAGCATTTACAAGTACTGTAATGTACAATCACTTATTTTGTAAACCGTCTGGCTGTGTTAGTCTCCCATTATACCCCTCCGAATACAGGAAACGCCCATGGATTACCGTTCCTTTCACACAAAAATGACCTCCATACGACATTACCCTGCATTAATACAGGAATCGTTACTGACCTTCCTTTCACCAGAATTAGCTCCACACTGTATAACCCTGCACAACTACCTTAAACACTCCTAATTAATCCACCTTTCACCAGAAAACACAGTATATATAAAGAGGTTGTTCCTTTTCACAACATATCATTCGCTGCAATGTCTGCCAAAAAGATCAATGAAGCTATGGGGCTGGAAGAAGAAGAAAACCATGAGGATTTGACGCTTGATCTGTTAATGTAAGTATTATTTATTTACTAAAGCCTTATGTAGCAGCACGCCAGTCTCTCGCCGCTGGGTGCGTGGTTCAATTCCAGTCACTTTATGTTAGATCTGTGCTGGGCAAACCAAAAGCAGACAGGTTTTTCTCTGGGAACACCAGTTTTCCCTGTCAAAATTTTCTTCCGGCAACACCCTCCACTATCATTTCTTTTTATCTGTCATTCATTTAAACATTGACTGACAAAAGTGAGACAGGCTTTGGCAGCCAACACAGATCTTTCTCGCCGCTAGATGGAGTTTAATTCATTCCATTCCTGATCTGGTCAAATACTGGAAGCAAGCGGTGTTTTTTTTCTTCTTCAAAATGATTAGAAATACTGAGCGTAGTTACCGCCTTTGTAGCCCATGTTTACTTGGATGTGAATAGAATTTGTCTGATAACCCGTGTTATTGCGATGAATGTATTAATTTAAAAAAAGGATTGGGAAGGAAGTCAGATTTTTTTAAGTGTGTTAAAATCCTTCAGTATGCCTTCCTTTGGAGGAGGAGTAAAGCCAGTGGTTACATGTTCTCACTTTATGACATGTAAAAGATCCGTCCACAGACTAAACTTGTGTGAAGCTAAATTGACAGGTTAGATTTTGTCAAAACAAGTTCCAACATTTACCACTAGATGGCATTATTATCTGGTAGCAAAAACTTGGAACTTGTAGCTCACCCTAAAGGCGTTCGCTGGAAGCAGCTACATACTCAAGTGAGTCACACATGTTCTTGGTCACTTCCAGCACTGAAACCCATACTCAAGTTCCAACATTCACCACTAGGTATCATTAATATCTAGTAGCAAAATTTTGGAACTACTTAAAAATGAACAGAACTTGTAGCTCACCCTAAGGGCGTCCGCTGGAAGCTGCTGCAGACTTAGGTGAACTGTACTTGCTCTCACACACTCCCAGCAATTCACAATACAATATTTAGATAAACAAGCGTTATAAAACAATTTTGTTGTACTCTTTATTGTATACATTTTTTATAGCTTTGGAAATGATCCAGTTTTGGTGTTTTTTTTTTGCCGATTTAATGTCAGCGATGGAAGGGCGTGGGAGAGGTGGAGAAGATGAAGAAGAAGAAGATGATGATGATGATGAAGAGGAAGATGAAGAGGAAGAAGAATAAGCTGGTGATAAAAGGAAAATTAAGTTGTAGTAACAGTTCCAAAATAAAACATAATTTTACTTTTTTTGCTTCTGGTTTTATTTGTTTTTACATTCAACCTACCAAGCAAGCCAGAGTTCAACACCCACCATCCATCTCCATTCATGATTCAAACACGTTTACCTCATCATTTGTCCCGCACCCTCTCAATCACCGTAAGGTCATTCCCAGACATGACCTACCATACAACCCGTTGTCAATCTCAGGATTAGTCATCCCATGTGACGTCACACACAGGTTAACCGTTCAAATCTGTTTATTCATTCACACAAACACCTATGTTCATTAAACATCCACCCACGCATCGATGTTTGTTTACCATTGAGCGCTTTCAACCCCATCTTGTTTGTCTCTCAGACCCATTCACACCTAACCAACCTACCACGTCAGGGTTCAACAACCACCGCCATCCACAGCCATTCATGTTTTCCATTCAAAACACTCCCGTTCATGACCTACCTCACATCCCCTAATCTGCTGTGACGTCACACACACACACACCAGTTACACTAATGTTTTCCATTCAAAACACTCCCGTTCATGACCTACCCCACATCCCGTAATCTGCTGTGACGTCACACACACACACACACCAGTTACACTAATGTTTTCCATTCAAAACACTCCCGTTCATGACCTACCTCACATCCCGTAATCTGCTGTGACGTCACACACACACCAGTTGACCGTTCAATTCTCTGACAATTCATTCACAACCAAGGATTCGGAAACCTTCGGCAATACTCGGATCTCATCGGGCTCAAAGCAAAGCTATATAGCCCAGGACAATAACAGAGAAGGCGCTCAGTCCAACAGAGAGACTGGGTCGAGGAGGGTCTCGTGCAGAGCCTCTTCCATCCTTCCCCCTCATCCCCCACCCTCGCCACCACCCCCTCCCCCCTCCCCCTCCCCTCCCCCTCCCCACCCCCACTCCTCCCCCTCCCCCCTCCCCCCCTCCCCCTCCCCACCCCCACTCCTCCCCCTCCCCCCCTCCCCACCCCCACTCCTCCCCCTCCACCCACACCCCCTCAAACCGGTTCCTGGACCCTCCAAGGTTTGTTTACCTTCCGGGGTCCCGGCGACCTTGGGGGTCAATGACCTACCTCAAGGTCATTGATCATGACCTACCTCAAGGTCATTGACCTTGCCACGCCCCCTAATTTGCATAAATAACGGTATTTGAGTCAAAACCCCCCCAGCCTCCCTACTACAAAGAGATTATAAATCACTACATCACATCTGAGCAACATGGCACTGACACAGTTAGTTTGTACTGCGATTGCGGCACAATCATATCTTGACAAAACTCCACCTGGCGAGGTTGTAAGACTATTCAAGGTCTTCCATGCTGTCCATAAAAGGTTGTTGCCCTACTTACTACTTCCGTGATCGTCAAAAGATTCTTCCTAAACATTGTCTGGGCCGTTGGTGACCAAACTTTGAGTGACCACTTTACATCGCTTACCAGTGATACTGTAGAGGTAGCCGATTTGCAGAGGCAACCAACATGGACATTACTGTACGCCGATGATATCATGCTTGCTAACGAGACCCGTAATGATCTAGAACATTTGGTCATCCTCTGGAATGTGAGGCTCTGTGAATGTGGACTACGGCTCAACCTTACTAAGGCTGAGTACCTTGAATGTGGTTTCCAGACAGATGGGAGCATCATAGTAGATGGCACCCTACCAAAGGCTTCACATCTCCGATACCTTGGCTCCGTTGTGAGACATGATGGTGACACAGTCTCGGATGCCCGTGCAAGGGTGAATACTGCGTGGTTGAAGTGGCACCAGGTCACAGGCGTTCTCTGTGACTGCAAATCCCTTTGCGCCTCAAAACTAAGATCTGTCAAACAGTCGTCCACCCTGTCGCTTTGTATAGAGCTGAATGCTGGCCTAATACAAAGAAACATGAACAAGCCTTGCACTCAATGGAGATGCGAATGCTACGATGGTCCTTGGGAATTACACGGCTGGATCATATTAAGAACGAAGACGTCCGCAATACTCTTTGAATTGCCCTTATTCCAGCCAAAATGAGGGAGACTCGGTTGCGTTGGTACGGGCATGTAGCCCGAACAAATACAGAATCCATTGTAAGAAAGTCACTTGCTCTCGAGCCTGATGGACAAAGACCTCCTGGACGACCATAAAGGTTTAGGATGGATATCCTACACGACGATATTCGCATCGTAGTTCTTCGTCCTATAGATGCAGCACAAATGGAGAGCGAGGTGCAGAGTGGCAGACCCCAAATAATAATTGGGAACAACGTCAGAAATAAGACTGTGGGAGTAGCCTTGTGACACCCTGTAGTGAGCCTGGACGTTTCAAAGAGTGCCGCGTCCACCTGCTTGTTGTTGTTACGCGCGCAGCTACTTCGGTCGGTATAAACTAAATAAAAAAGAGCTGTCAGTAGGCACCAACTAACCAAATCAACAAATAAAGTATGAGTTGCCATCTGCGATGAATCCCCCAAGCCTTGCATTATGAATGACGTGAGCTAATATTATGGAATAGTTGAGTCCATTACCTCTAGATTGCTCCGTCTGGGATCGCTACTCACTCCATTAGAAGCTCCTGCTGCCAGGATATATCACATTCCATATTTCATTTCCTAGCCTAAGGTCGAGGTCGAGATCACAAAATGTATGTTCGTATTGATGTGGCACACACGTTTCACTGTCGAATAGCGCTTGTGAATATATTCTTGACTGTCAACTCTGAGGCCCGAGTTCGATTCTCAGCTCTGATTGGTTGGTTCCTTAGTTTAGGGGCTGCATAGCCCCGTGTACTTTGGGTGTGTGTAGAATCTGTCTGGGGGCGTGGTGGCTCAGTGGTCTAGCTGTATGCCTCTCACCAAGGCGGTCCGGGTTCGATTCCCGGTCAATGCATGTGAGATTTTCGAAGTGAAATGCCATGTCCTGTGGTTCGGATTCCACGTAAAAAGGAGGTCCCGTGGCTCATGATCTCAAGATTAACGGTCACGTTAAACTACAAGCTTCCTTTCCTTCCTTTTAGAATCTGTCTGATAACCGGTGTTAATTGTGATGGCTGTATTAGTGTGTGTTATCTGCTTTTAATTCAAGTAAGGACTGGAGAAGATAATTTCGCTACGAAATGCTAAAGTCCACGACACCTAGCTGTGAACTTGGCTACTACTAGATACCATGCCTGGTGAAGAACGTTGAGACTTAAGAGCATTAATCAAACCTAACCTACAAATTTAGCTTCACACAAGTGTAATTAGTGGAAGATTCTTTTACATGCCATAAATCTATGACATGGGACCACCGGCTTTACTTTCCCCAAGAAATATAACTCTTGTCTGAGGGATGGAGCGGGGATCACTTGGCCTGATGTGGTAAAACTGGGAGGAGGCGAGTTCGATACCCTCCTGATCCCCCGGCGAATGCCGAGATGGTTCCGAACTTGATGCCCCACAAATACAGACATCACAACAACATGGGTTATCATACAAATTACACACACATCCAAGTAGGCTACAACATGGAGCTGACGATGCCACGAGGTATACAACATTTGGTCATATTGCTTAGCCTACATGTGCGAAGTGGCTTGCATTGTAAGCCGTCACCCTGCAAGCCCGCGTTCGATTCCTGGCTTTGATGTAACTTAATGGTTTGAAATAGTTAGTTGGTTGGTTCCTTAGTTTAGGGGCTGCGACAACGCAGTCATGTAGCCCCGTGTACTTTGGGTGTGTGTAGAATATGTCTGATAACCGCTGTTAATTGTGATGGCTGTGTTAGTGTGTGTTATCTGTGTTTCAGGTAAGGACTGCAGACGATTAATTTTTTCAAGTAGTTCCTACATTGCCACCAATGCTACTGTCCATGACACCTAGCTGTGGACGTGGCTACTAAATGCCATCGCAGTCAGCACCTGCCGGTGAATATAGGAACTAATATAGCGTTATCAAGTCGCCTCCGTAGCGCAGCGGTCAGCATGGTTAGCTGCCGCCCCGGAGGTCCTGGGTTCGATTCCCGGCTCTGCCACGAAATTTGAAAAGTGGTCTGAGGACTGGAACGGGGTCTACTCAGCCTCGGGTGGTCAAAATGTGTAGAGGGGGTTCTATTCCCACCTCAGCCATCCTTGAAGTGGTTTTCCGTGGTTTCACATCCCAATCTTCCATCCCTTCCCAACCCTCATGTGGCCCCTGTTCGCTTTGCAGGTGAGGCCGCCTGGGCGAAGTGCTGATCACACCTCCCCAGTTGTATCCATCCCTACCAGATGTTCCAGGCTCCAGGACACTGCCCCTAGAGGCGGTAGTGGTGAGTTTCCTCGCTGAGTCCGTGGGAACCACCAACCTATTCTAATTTAGTGTATTTATTTTAGTAGAAGTTAATAGAAGAATTTAACCTACAAATCTTGGCTTCACACAATTGTAGTTAGTGGAAGGTTCTTTTATGTGCCATAAATCTATGACATGGGACGGCCGGTTTTACTTCCCCTCTGAAGGAAGGCATACTGAGGAATTTTAACGCTCATAAAAAATCCGCCGACTCTGGCCGGGTTTGAACCCGCGATCTTGGGCATAGAAGGTCAGCATGCTAACAACTACGCCACCGAAGCCGCTGGTTTGAGATTCACGATCGGTATCGTTAAGTTGAAGAAGACTTGCACCAGGCTAGTAACATGCTGAGGTTATCTATGGTTAGCGTGAACACGGTGGTTACCATGGCAACTAGGCCTGTGCATTCTAGTTCAGTAGAGACAGCTGACACTGGCAGAGGGACAGAGGAAACATGCTGAGTGGTCCTGTTTACGATGTGATAGTAGTTTGGATACTTTCCTTCATCAATCGTTGCCCTGTGCTTGTTGCTTAATGTTATTACACATGAAAAATGAAAATCCACAGCCTGCTTCCAGTCTCCGACCGGGTCAGGAATGGAATGAATGAAGCCCCCCATCTAGCGGCGAGGATATGAAGTGTGCCGGCTGCCGAAGCCTGTCGCACTCCTCTGGGGCAATGATTAAATGAATGACAGATGAAATGAAATGGTAGTGGAGAGTGTTGCTGGAATGAAATTGTAACAGGGAAAACCGGAGTACCCGGAGAAAAACCTGTCTGCCTCCGTTTTGTCCAGCACAGATCTCACATGGAGTGACCGGGATTTGAACCACGGACCCAGCGGTGAGAGGCCGGCGTGCTGCCGCCTAAGCCACGGAAGTAGTGTGGTAGTGGGAAAGCTGCTTCCAAAAGCAAGTTGTGAGCCCCTGCGACCTTGGAATGGAAGGAGCCATGCTAGGAGGGCGTGCTTGGATTCGTTTTTTTTCGTCTCGTTGTGCTCTTTACGGGAATGTAGGTGTCGAAAAGGTGAATTTAGGGTTTTGGGTCAAAACATGCGTTTTTCACATTTTTGCCGATTTTTGGAAAACGGGCCATGCTAGGAGGGCGTGCTTGGATTCGTTTTTTTCGTCTCGTTGTGCTCTTTACGGGAATGTAGGTGTCGAAAAGGTGAAGTTAGGGTTTTGGGTCAAAACATGCGTTTTTCACATTTTTGCTGATTTTTGGAAAACGGGCCATGCTAGGAGGGCGTGCTTGGATTCGTTTTTTTCGTCTCGTTGTGCTCTTTACGGGAATGTAGGTGTCGAAAAGGTGAAGTTAGGGTTTTGGGTCAAAACATGCGTTTTTCACATTTTTGCCGATTTTTGGAAAACGGGTCATGCTAGGAGGGCGTGCTTGGATTCGTTTTTTTTCGTCTCGTTGTGCTCTTTACGGGAATGTAGGTGTCGAAAAGGTGAAGTTAGGGTTTTGGGTCAAAACATGCGTTTTTCACATTTTTGCCGATTTTTGGAAAACGGGCCATGCTAGGAGGGCGTGCTTGGATTCGTTTTTTTCGTCTCGTCGTGCTCTTTACGGGAATGTCGGTGTCGAAAAGGTGAAGTTAGGGTTTTGGGTCAAAACATGCGTTTTTCACATTTTTGCCGATTTTTGGACATTTTGGCGATGAATGTTTTTTATACGCATGCGCACTTGGCGGTTTTTGTAAAAGAGCGGGCTTTTTAAATGATGATTTATAAATGAGTTTTTTAATATGTATTGAAATAAACCAAAAAAAACTAATAGGTCATCGGCTTTTTACTATCTCGCTAACCAATAATCGGACTTAAACGTATGAGGTGTCGTAGGACTCGTGGTGAAATCCCCTTTTCTATGGACGGGGCCATATCCACTCGAAAATAAAAACTACCCTTACCCGGGGGTTGAAATAGTAATATTTTTTGTATGTGCGCGCACGGACGGCTTTTGTCAAAAGGACTTAACTATACGTTAGTTAATATTTTCTGAACCCCTCATGGGATTTTGCCATAGGCAGTATCATAGCCCTGGGGGTGACGCCCCGTTTTTTGAATGTAGGATTCATTTTTGTTAAAGGACCTAACGACACTTTTGTTCATATCTCGCGAACCAATCATGCTAGGGACTTGTATGAGGGGTCCTAGCACTTGGGGCAACATCCCCTGTTTGGGGGTGAAACTACCCCCTAAAATTGAAAAATCCATATCTTGGAAACGAAGAAGCCTAAAATTAGGTGTGATAGCTTAAAAAATAGGGGATGATATGGGCTTTTACCTCGATTGATCATTTCACCCCTAAAACAGTAAATAGTCATGTTATGGGGAAAAAACGTGTTAAACACCTAAAAATGATAAATGAACCTAAGATCTTTTGTTTTTGATGAAAAATAGCAGGGGGGGGGAAACTACCCCCCAAAATTGAAAAATCCCTATCTAGGAAACGAAGAATCCTAAAATTAGGTGTGATAGCTTACAAAATAGGGGATGATATGGGCTTTTACTTCGATTGATCATTTCACCCCTAAAACAGTAAATAGTTATGTTATGGGGGAAAAAACGTGTTAAACACCTAAAAATGATAAATGAACCTAAGATCTTTTGTTTTTGATGAAAAATAGCAGGGGGGTGAAACTACCCCCCAAAATTGAAAAATCCATATCTCGGAAACGAAGAAGCCTAAAATTAGGTGTGATAGCTTAAAAAATAGGGGATGATATGGGCTTTTACCTCGATTGATCATTTCACCCCTAAAACAGTAAATAGTCATGTTATGAGGAAAAAATGTGTTATACACCTAAAAGCATAAGCATCTTTGTGAAACCATGCTTTAATGGACATGTATATGGAGGATGATTTTTGTTATTATTATTATTAGGTAATTATGGATTAATGTGTGTATAGATAACTAACCTGTGGGGAGCGTGATGGTGCAGGTGCTTAGCTGCTCGTCTTTACCCGGACGGCTGGGGTTCAAATCCCGGTGACAGCGGAGGTTGGAATTTTCACTTGAAAAATCACGTGGCGTCAGGAAGGGCATTCGGCCTTAAATCCCCGGCCAAAATCAAAATGAGCCTGGTTGGCTCCGGCGACTCAAACTAATAGGGAAAAGCCGAAGAAAGAAAAAATGGTAACTCACCAGTAATAGTAAACATTGGTTGGAAGTGTTGAAGAAGTCAGGATGGCCAACCCTTGCCATGGTTCACGAATGCACCCCAAAAAGTTTTACCTGTCAAGACTCAGTCTACCCTGTTGCAGCCTTTAGAAAAATAAATCGAACCGGGGCCTCTGTGGTGACAGTGGACTTATTTTCATGATGATTTTTAAACAAACATAGGCTTGCCTACTACCGCTGGGTTGAATCTGCACAGAGACACTGGCTTTGGTTTGTCTAGTGTGCCTTGCTGATAACAGCACAGCGACCTTGTCAGGAAGTTTCATATTACTCGTCTGTTTGATAGCGGACGTGCTCTGCACATGACTAGATCGTTGTTAGGTTTGACAAAGGCTTAGTGAACCTTATGGCAACCTTGAAATGAATGTCATGGTATAGTCGGGGTTGGAAGCCAAGACCTTAGGGTTGACAACCAAGTAGGTTAACCACAACACGGTGAGATGGTCAAATAATAATGTAACAGAACATTTAGAAACGTTTTCTATAGTTTAACGAATTGGCATACCATGAGAGGTGTAGGTAATGGAAATTGAATCCTTAGCTGATGATTATACTACTTTCCATGCGCACGTTTAAGCTATCATGTTAGAAAAAGAATGGTATGGCTTGTTTTAAACGGAGAATAATAATTGTGTTTACTGTGAAACACAAATCTGAATTTAAAATAATTAATTTAAAATAATTAATTTAAAATTAACTAATTTAAAATTAGTTTAGTACGCTGAAGTTAAAATGAATAATGATCACGTTACAGACAGCCAGTTTCAAAGCCATGAGAACTAAGTGAACAAAGTATAAAATTCATGAGCCAGTGAGAAATTCAACATGCTGTCCTTTGGACAAGAGAGAAGCGTTCTACAGCGACCCTCAATGGTTTGGGTCATCGTAAAGATGAAAATTAAATCTAAGCTATATACTAGAAGAAGAAATGGAAAACAAATGGTCAAATAAAGGACAGAAGGAATAAAAAAATGGCCCTCAACCCTCAAGCATAAGGATTGAGGGAGTTGGAAGGAAGGAGAGCCATGAAAGGCAGATAAAAAGTATACTAGGAGTGGCTTTGCCCCAGAGGTAATGGATAAAGAGGAGGAAAACTGGACTCAGCTCAGAAATCCCTTGGGGTCGCTAACTTCCAAACTGATCAGCCCTTGAGGGTGTAGCCATATGCAGAGTGCATCGCAAGTGGTGGGGCTATATACACCCTACCTTCTTGAGGGGGCTTGAGCAAAAGACAGGAAATAACATGAAAATAAAAACAAGGCTGCCTCCTCAGGATATCAGAAAAAATAAACAAACAAGGACCAATGAAGTTGCAAAAGGAAGAGACTCCCTAGGCCTCGGATACCCTAATCATGTTGGGGTCGGTAGAGAACAAGAGTTGAGCAAGTGTGGTCGACAGGAACTAAGACAGAAAGGAGCCTAGCACAAGTTAGTGGAAGCAATGACGGCCTCAGCTGGGACTCCGTGATCGTCAACCTACATGACACTAGATATGACGCCCAGGGGTGGAATTAAAGACCTCTATTGTTTTATATCACTGGCTTTTAAGAACGCTAACACATGGCATGCCTTATAATGCAATACTGGTCCTAGGGTATGCAAAAAGGTATTAGAAACTCAGCTAATAATAGTGTGCTTGCCCATGATTATTTTCCCAAGGACTGATAACCATGATTTCCAAGCCCCTAAGTAAGACAAAAAACAAATGATTTTCATTTTCCAATGAGTTGGGGTGAGGTGAGGCGAGTTTTCTATACACCAAACTGATGTGGTTTCCCACTTCTACTCCAGGCAAATGCACATTTGATGTTAAGATTAGTGAAATGGTTTGCAACTGCCCAATGCTAGGACCTGATTAGTGGCTTTTAAAAATGAAATGGAATGGAGTACACTTTCCCCAAAACCAGCAAGAGGAGTGTTCGATCCCCCACAACAACCATTCTTAAAGTCAATATAAATGACTATGCACTTTAGCTCATGACGGTCTCCTCTATTGTATGGCTTGTTTTAAACGGAGAATAATTGTGTTTACTGTGAAACACAAATCTGAATTAAAAAAAAGTCCTCTCGGCACGCCGGAAGGCGGAGGTAGATTTCACCGGACAAACTTGGGGATAGGCGAAAATAGGCAGAATATGCAGGTTTTCGTAGAAGGATCAGACCCCATTTATTGCGAGAAGGTATTTTATAATTGGAGCTTAATTAACTTTGTTTTTCGTCATTTTATGCTTATTTTAAAAATTTTATTGTCTTATGTGGAACGGTAACCTTTTTGTCATTTGGGGTCCATTTTTATACTTGTGGTCACACTGTCCTTATGCAAGGTTTCGACACTGATGTGTAACTATGTAACGGTCTGTTACTTTTTCACGCAAAATTATATTTCCCGCAGAGATTTTGGTTGGTTCCTCAGTTTAGGGGCTGCGACAACACGGTCATGTAACCCTGTGTACTTATGAATGGCTGTATTAGTCTGTAATTCAGGTAAGGACTGCAGACGGTCAATTTCAGGCAGTAGTTCCTAATGTTGCTACCAGGTACTACCGTCAACGACACCTACCTGTGAACTTGGCTACTAGATGCCACCACAACCAGCAACTCGCAACGAACGTTGGAACTTCCCCTCCAAAGGAAAGCATACTGAGGGATTTTTAGCGCTCTTAGAAAATCCGACGACTTCGGCCGGCTTTGAACTCGCAACCTTGGGCATTGACATTCAGCATGCTTGCTACCAGTTACGTCACCGAAGCCGCTTCCCACTTAGTCAGATGTCAAAGTCAACCCCTGGCACTATTCAGCCCATGACGGGCTAAGGCCGACCAAGCGACCGCTGCCCAGCCATTTGGCCTGCAGATATTGGGGTGAAGCGTGATCAGCGCGTCGGGTCCCCTCGGCTGTTAATCTTGGTATTCGTGATCGGGGTGCTGTCTCACTGTCAGACAGCTACTCAATTGTCCTCACGAGGCTGAGTGCACTCCGTTCCAACCCTCACGTCAGTTATAAAATCCCTGACGGAGCCGGGGATCGAACCTGGGGCCTCCGAGTGAGAGGCAGGCGCGCTACCCCAACACCACGGGGCCGGCTTAGTCAGATGGAAATACTGAATCTGATCTCGTGCAAGTGCGATGTCATGGCTACGTCAGATGTCTTATCCCTCATCAATTTAGTAGTGTTGCCATGGCAACCTCTGATAGCTCTTGGCATTTTCTTATAATTCCGAAATCATTTTTCTCATTCCTTGGCGTAATGACGGGTCATATCAAAAATTCTTTCAGACAAAAGTTTTAGGTAATTATTAGGGGAATATTGTCCATTTTGTACGGTTTTGATATTGTGCCTATTAAGAGAGATATGATTAATGTTTACCGAAAAACCCACTTTTTCCCACCCCTTTGGTCAATGGTTGGTGCTATAAAAAACTCTTCAAACATAAATTTAATATATGCTATTTGCTAATAGGATTCGACACTGGAATTATTTTACAAGTAGTTATTTTAATGACCAACAGAGTTTAATGTTAACAAGGCACAGCTCTATTTGAAATTTTGAATAACATGTTGCATGTCATACATCATATGCAACTACTGTAAGGCTTGTGATTTATTTAATGCCTTTAACCCTATATTAAACACGCAGTTTGCAATACTGATAACTGCAATGTTAGTGAAAAAAAATTGAAACAAAACAAAAATCAGCATTGAAAAACCAAAAAGTGGTTGAGCATATATATAGTGGGGAAAAGAAAAGTTTTGTAAACACTAATGTCCAACAAGATTAATTAAATCAGTAACTGTCAGGGTGGCCGAATGGTTAAGGCGTTTGACTTAAGATCAAATTTCCAAATATATAAGGAAGCAAGGGTTCAAATCCCTTCCCTGACATAACTATTGCTTGAACATGCAAGAAAACAAGAAATATACACAAACTATGTTTATCAATTTAATCAATTTTTTACAAGAGATAGACACACAGAATACAGCTCTTTTGGTTTATCAGTTCTTTTAAACATAACACTTGTTGAAAATTATTTTTTAGGGGATGGGGGTGTTGCTACGTTGACCCATTACACAATAATAGCAGCTTTACGAAGTTCATTTTCTATATTTAATAGCTCTTTCTCATAACCAATATGGCCAAGCTGTTTACAGGCATGCAAGAGCTGTAGACGTTCGACTAATATATTAGGATCGTTCCATTTACTATTTTTATGAATGGTTTCAGAATCTCGGGAAGCAGTTCATCATTATCACCATCATTATGATTATCATCCTCATTATTATAATCATTTTCATAATGATGATCATTATCATCGTTATCATTACCATCATAATTTCCACCTTTGTCCACAGACTGTTCAATGGATTGAGTTGCCTTTGATAGTGTTGAAAGCTTCTTTTTAGATGTGCTAGAATGCTTTAACATTGTTATGTTATTATTACCACTATTACCTTTCCCCACTAACTTCTTGATGGGGTATATTGTCTCTGATAGGGTTGAGGGCTTTTGAGATGTGGGTGCATGTCTGAACATGGGTTTCACAGGAGGTGTCGAAGGTTTCTCATTAAACAACTCGCTAACAGTATGAGTGCGTTGTAGTGTATTAAACTTGAGGTTAATATTATCTTGAGCAGTACTATTTTTCTCTTGGACTTGGTTTCTTGCTTTGGTTTGGGTTTTCCTTACATTTAGACTAGCGTGATTATTAAGTATACATTCATGATTGTTTGAAGAAAGTACGTCGAATTCTTTTGTTTTAAGCATTTCTCGACACTGTTTCGATCGTTGCTTTGAACAGCGCCAAATAATAGTTCCATTTTTATTGCTTCGTTTCACAATATATGAATATTCTTTATAGTATGCATAAGGCTTACCATACCTAGTCACTGATACTTCCATATTAACTGTCAAGCACAAACTAATCTCTAGTAAAGACAACTTGGTAATAACAACAATAGTTTAATGTGGGAGCATATATACATGCAAAAAGTGGGAGCAAAGGTGGGGGGTAAAAAGTGGGAGCAAAAGTGGTAGCAAATGTGGGAGAAAAAAATAACTGTGAGCAAAAAGTGGGAGCAAATATGGGATCAAATGTGGGAGCAAAGCAAATATAAAAAGTGGGAGCAAATATGCTAAGAAATAGGTCAACAAATATACCAGCAAAAGTAAATACACAAGTCAAGATAGATTAAAGTGCAAAGAAAATATGGAAGCAAATATGAGAGCAAAAATTGTGTTTTTCTAAAACAACTAGACATAACAAACTTAGTCATAACCTAACCTAACCTAACCCAACCTAACCAAACCTAACCTCACCTAACCTCACCTAACCTAACCTAACCTCACCTAACCTCACCTAACCTAACCTCACCTCACCTAACCTCACCTCACCTAACTTCACCTAACCTAACCTAACCTAACCTAACTTTACCTAACCTAACTTGACTGAACTTTACCTAACCTAACCCATCATAACTTCACCTAACCTAACTTTACCTAATCTAACTTCACCTAACCTAACGTTCAACTCTCAGATCAAAATTAAATTCTAGGCATAGTTGAGTTGGAACCCAAGACTTCAGGGATAACACACAAGTATACTAGCCACTACACCGCAAAATGGGCAAATTATCATGCAACACAACATAAAGTAAAAGTTTCCTGTAGTGTAACTCATTGGCTGTCAACCATAGTTTGGGAATTCAAACCCAAGACCTCAAGACTTTTGTTTTGAACATTATCAGAAATATTATTCCATTTACATTTTGCTGCTGCTTATAGTTATAAGAGTTGGCATTAATATGGGAAGCAAAAAAAAGTGGGAGCAAATGTGGGAGCCAATATGGGAGCAAATATGGGAGCCAAGATGGGGGCAAAAGTGGGAGCAAATGTGGGAGCCAATATGGGAGTCAATATGGAGGCAAATATGGGAGCAAATGTGTGAACTAATCATCTCACCTCGGATATCGCCAGTGAGTACTCATATCCACCGCAAGGTAGCGGAAACATACTTTGTGTGTTGTATGTATCTATCTTACAAAGTTTGACTGCATGCAAAACGTCCTTGTATAAGCTGTGCATATAATTTTCATATACAATTAAGACCAAGTGTTCAGTACTAACATGTATAGCCTTGTCTAGGGTATATAGAGGATCGTTAGCAAGAAAGACTGACTAACCCAGGAGTGTAAAGCCTTGCCATATGCAGTAAGCATCTGTTGGCAGAAATGGTTCCTAATAATAACGGACTTAATGAATATGAAACGTGTTTTGAGTGTCGTCTTAAATCCTATTTTATACGTTGTGATACGTGTAAGGATTTAAGATGACACACAAACGTATTTTGGGTGTTGTCTTTTGTGTGTCATCTTAAATCCTTACACGTATCACAACTTATAAAATAGGATTTCAGACGACACTCAAAACACGTTTCATATTCATTAAGTCCGTTATTATTAGGAACCATTTCTGCCAACAGATGCTTACTGCATATGGCAAGGCTTTACACTCCTGGGTTAGTCAGTCTTTCTTGCTAACGATCCTCTATATACCCTAGACAAGGCTATACATGTTAGTACTGAACACTTGGTCTTAATTGTATATGAAAATTATATGCACAGCTTATACAAGGACGTTTTGCATGCAGTCAAACTTTGTAAGATAGATACATACAACACACAAAGTATGTTTCCGCTACCTTGCGGTGGATATGAGTACTCACTGGCGATATCCGAGGTGAGATGATTAGTTCACACATTTGCTCCCATATTTGCCTCCATATTGACTCCCATATTGGCTCCCACATTTGCTCCCACTTTTGCCCCCATCTTGGCTCCCATATTTGCTCCCATATTGGCTCCCACATTTGCTCCCACTTTTTTTTTGCTTCCCATATTAATGCCAACTCTTATAACTATAAGCAGCAGCAAAATGTAAATGGAATAATATTTCTGATAATGTTCAAAACAAAAGTCTTGAGGTCTTGGGTTTGAATTCCCAAACTATGGTTGACAGCCAATGAGTTACACTACAGGAAACTTTTACTTTATGTTGTGTTGCATGATAATTTGCCCATTTTGCGGTGTAGTGGCTAGTATACTTGTGTGTTATCCCTGAAGTCTTGGGTTCCAACTCAACTATGCCTAGAATTTAATATTGATCTGAGAGTTGAACGTTAGGTTAGGTGAAGTTAGATTAGGTAAAGTTAGGTTAGGTGAAGTTATGATGGGTTAGGTTAGGTAAAGTTCAGTCAAGTTAGGTTAGGTAAAGTTAGGTTAGGTTAGGTTAGGTTAGGTGAAGTTAGGTGAGGTGAGGTTAGGTGAGGTGAGGTTAGGTTAGGTGAGGTTAGGTGAGGTTAGGTTAGGTTAGGTGAGGTTAGGTGAGGTTAGGTTTGGTTAGGTTGGGTTAGGTTAGGTTAGGTTATGACTAAGTTTGTTATGTCTAGTTGTTTTAGAAAAACACAATTTTTGCTCTCATATTTGCTTCCATATTTTCTTTGCACTTTAATCTATCTTGACTTGTGTATTTACTTTTGCTGGTATACTTGTTGACATATTTCTTAGCATATTTGCTCCCACTTTTTATATTTGCTTTGCTCCCACATTTGATCCCATATTTGCTCCCACTTTTTGCTCACAGTTATTTTTTTCTCCCACATTTGCTACCACTTTTGCTCCCACTTTTTACCCCCCACCTTTGCTCCCACTTTTTGCATGTATATATGCTCCCACATTAAACTATTGTTGTTATTACCAAGTTGTCTTTACTAGAGATTAGTTTGTGCTTGACAGTTAATATGGAAGTATCAGTGACTAGGTATGGTAAGCCTTATGCATACTATAAAGAATATTCATATATTGTGAAACGAAGCAATAAAAATGGAACTATTATTTGGCGCTGTTCAAAGCAACGATCGAAACAGTGTCGAGAAATGCTTAAAACAAAAGAATTCGACGTACTTTCTTCAAACAATCATGAATGTAAACTTAATAATCACGCTAGTCTAAATGTAAGGAAAACCCAAACCAAAGCAAGAAACCAAGTCCAAGAGAAAAATAGTACTGCTCAAGATAATATTAACCTCAAGTTTAATACACTACAACGCACTCATACTGTTAGCGAGTTGTTTAATGAGAAACCTTCGACACCTCCTGTGAAACCCATGTTCAGACATGCACCCACATCTCAAAAGCCCTCAACCCTATCAGAGACAATATACCCCATCAAGAAGTTAGTGGGGAAAGGTAATAGTGGTAATAATAACATAACAATGTTAAAGCATTCTAGCACATCTAAAAAGAAGCTTTCAACACTATCAAAGGCAACTCAATCCATTGAACAGTCTGTGGACAAAGGTGGAAATTATGATGGTAATGATAACGATGATAATGATCATCATTATGAAAATGATTATAATAATGAGGATGATAATCATAATGATGGTGATAATGATGAACTGCTTCCCGAGATTCTGAAACCATTCATAAAAATAGTAAATGGAACGATCCTAATATATTAGTCGAACGTCTACAGCTCTTGCATGCCTGTAAACAGCTTGGCCATATTGGTTATGAGAAAGAGCTATTAAATATAGAAAATGAACTTCGTAAAGCTGCTATTATTGTGTAATGGGTCAACGTAGCAACACCCCCATCCCCTAAAAAATAATTTTCAACAAGTGTTATGTTTAAAAGAACTGATAAACCAAAAGAGCTGTATTCTGTGTGTCTATCTCTTGTAAAAAATTGATTAAATTGATAAACATAGTTTGTGTATATTTCTTGTTTTCTTGCATGTTCAAGCAATAGTTATGTCAGGGAAGGGATTTGAACCCTTGCTTCCTTATATATTTGGAAATTTGATCTTAAGTCAAACGCCTTAACCACTCGGCCACCCTGACAGTTACTGATTTAATTAATCTTGTTGGACATTAGTGTTTACAAAACTTTTCTTTTCCCCACTATATATATGCTCAACCACTTTTTGGTTTTTCAATGCTGATTTTTGTTTTGTTTCAATTTTTTTTCACTAACATTGCAGTTATCAGTATTGCAAACTGCGTGTTTAATATAGGGTTAAAGGCATTAAATAAATCACAAGCCTTACAGTAGTTGCATTTGATGTATGACATGCAACATGTTATTCAAAATTTCAAATAGAGCTGTGCCTTGTTAACATTAAACTCTGTTGGTCATTAAAATAACTACTTGTAAAATAATTCCAGTGTCGAATCCTATTAGCAAATAGCATATATTAAATTTATGTTTGAAGAGTTTTTTATAGCACCAACCATTGACCAAAGGGGTGGGAAAAAGTGGGTTTTTCGGTAAACATTAATCATATCTCTCTTAATAGGCACAATATCAAAACCGTACAAAATGGACAATATTCCCCTAATAATTACCTAAAACTTTTGTCTGAAAGAATTTTTGATATGACCCGTCATTACGCCAAGGAATGAGAAAAATGATTTCGGAATTATAAGAAAATGCCAAGAGCTATCAGAGGTTGCCATGGCAACACTACTAAATTGATGAGGGATAAGACATCTGACGTAGCCATGACATCGCACTTGCACGAGATCAGATTCAGTATTTCCATCTGACTAAGCCGGCCCCGTGGTGTTGGGGTAGCGCGCCTGCCTCTCACTCGGAGGCCCCAGGTTCGATCCCCGGCTCCGTCAGGGATTTTATAACTGACGTGAGGGTTGGAACGGAGTGCACTCAGCCTCGTGAGGACAATTGAGTAGCTGTCTGACAGTGAGACAGCACCCCGATCACGAATACCAAGATTAACAGCCGAGGGGACCCGACGCGCTGATCACGCTTCACCCCAATATCTGCAGGCCAAATGGCTGGGCAGCGGTCGCTTGGTCGGCCTTAGCCCGTCATGGGCTGAATAGTGCCAGGGGTTGACTTTGACATCTGACTAAGTGGGAAGCGGCTTCGGTGACGTAACTGATAGCAAGCATGCTGAATGTCAATGCCCAAGGTTGCGAGTTCAAAGCCGGCCGAAGTCGTCGGATTTTCTAAGAGCGCTAAAAATCCCTCAGTATGCTTTCCTTTGGAGGGGAAGTTCCAACGTTCGTTGCGAGTTGCTGGTTGTGGTGGCATCTAGTAGCCAAGTTCACAGGTAGGTGTCGTTGACGGTAGTACCTGGTAGCAACATTAGGAACTACTGCCTGAAATTGACCGTCTGCAGTCCTTACCTGAATTACAGACTAATACAGCCATTCATAAGTACACAGGGTTACATGACCGTGTTGTCGCAGCCCCTAAACTGAGGAACCAACCAAGATCTCTGCGGGAAATATAATTTTGCGTGAAAAAGTAACAGACCGTTACATAGTTACACATCAGTGTCGAAACCTTGCATAAGGACAGTGTGACCACAAGTATAAAAATGGACCCCAAATGACAAAAAGGTTACCGTTCCACATAAGACAATAAATTTTTTAAAATAAGCATAAAATGACGAAAAACAAAGTTAATTAAGCTCCAATTATAAAATACCTTCTCGCAATAAATGGGGTCTGATCCTTCTACGAAAACCTGCATATTCTGCCTATTTTCGCCTATCCCCAAGTTTGTCCGGTGAAATCTACCTCCGCCTTCCGGCGTGCCGAGAGGACTTTTTTTAAATTCAGATTTGTGTTTCACAGTAAACACAATTATTCTCCGTTTAAAACAAGCCATACAATAGAGGAGACCGTCATGAGCTAAAGTGCATAGTCATTTATATTGACTTTAAGAATGGTTGTTGTGGGGGATCGAACACTCCTCTTGCTGGTTTTGGGGAAAGTGTACTCCATTCCATTTCATTTTTAAAAGCCACTAATCAGGTCCTAGCATTGGGCAGTTGCAAACCATTTCACTAATCTTAACATCAAATGTGCATTTGCCTGGAGTAGAAGTGGGAAACCACATCAGTTTGGTGTATAGAAAACTCGCCTCACCTCACCCCAACTCATTGGAAAATGAAAATCATTTGTTTTTTGTCTTACTTAGGGGCTTGGAAATCATGGTTATCAGTCCTTGGGAAAATAATCATGGGCAAGCACACTATTATTAGCTGAGTTTCTAATACCTTTTTGCATACCCTAGGACCAGTATTGCATTATAAGGCATGCCATGTGTTAGCGTTCTTAAAAGCCAGTGATATAAAACAATAGAGGTCTTTAATTCCACCCCTGGGCGTCATATCTAGTGTCATGTAGGTTGACGATCACGGAGTCCCAGCTGAGGCCGTCATTGCTTCCACTAACTTGTGCTGGGCTCCTTTCTGTCTTAGTTCCTGTCGACCACACTTTCTCAACTCTTGTTCTCTACCGACCCCAACATGATTAGGGTATCCGAGGCCTAGGGAGTCTCTTCCTTTTGCAACTTCATTGGTCCTTGTTTATTTATTTTTTCTGATATCCTGAGGAGGCAGCCTTGTTTTTATTTTCATGTTATTTCCTGTCTTTTGCTCAAGCCCCCTCAAGAAGGTAGGGTGTATATAGCCCCACCACTTGCGATGCACTCTGCATATGGCTACACCCTCAAGGGCTGATCAGTTTGGAAGTTAGCGACCCCAAGGGATTTCTGAGCTCAGTCCAGTTTTCCTCCTCTTTATCCATTACCTCTGGGGCAAAGCCACTCCTAGTATACTTTTTATCTGCCTTTCATGGCTCTCCTTCCTTCCAACTCCCTCAATCCTTATGCTTGAGGGTTGAGGGCCATTTTTTATTCCTTCTGTCCTTTATTTGACCATTTGTTTTCCATTTCTTCTTCTAGTATATAGCTTAGATTTAATTTTCATCTTTACGATGACCCAAACCATTGAGGGTCGCTGTAGAACGCTTCTCTCTTGTCCAAAGGACAGCATGTTGAATTTCTCACTGGCTCATGAATTTTATTCTTTGTTCACTTAGTTCTCATGGCTTTGAAACTGGCTGTCTGTAACGTGATCATTATTCATTTTAACTTCAGCGTACTAAACTAATTTTAAATTAGTTAATTTTAAATTAATTATTTTAAATTAATTATTTTAAATTCAGATTTGTGTTTCACAGTAAACACAATTATTATTCTCCGTTTAAAACAAGCCATACCATTCTTTTTCTAACATGATAGCTTATACGTGCGCATGGAAAGTAGTATAATCATCAGCTAAGGATTCAATTTCCATTACCTACACCTCTCATGGTATGCCAATTCGTTAAACTATAGAAAACGTTTCTATATGTTCTGTTACATTATTATTTGACCATATCACCGTGTAGTGGTTAACCTACTTGGTTGTCAACCCTAAAGTCTTGGCTTCCAACCCCGACTATACCATGACATTCATTTCAAGGTTGCCATAAGGTTCACTAAGCCTTTGTCAAACCTAACAACGATCTAGTCATGTGCAGAGCACGTCCGCTATCAAGCAGACGAGTAATATGAAACTTCCTGACAAGGTCGCTGTGCTGTTATCAGCAAGGCACACTAGACAAACCAAAGCCAGTGTCTCTGTGCAGATTCAACCCAGCGGTAGTAGGCAAGCCTATGTTTGTTTAAAAATCATCATGAAAATAAGTCCACTGTCACCACAGAGGCCCCGGTTCGATTTTTTTTTCTAAAGGCTGCAACAGGGTAGACTGAGTCTTGACAGGTAAAACTTTTTGGGGTGCATTCGTGAACCATGGCAAGGGTTGGCCATCCTGACTTCTTCAACACTTCCAACCAATGTTTACTATTACTGGTGAGTTACCATTTTTTCTTTCTTCGGCTTTTCCCTATTAGTTTGAGTCGCCGGAGCCAACCAGGCTCATTTTGATTTTGGCCGGGGATTTAAGGCCGAATGCCCTTCCTGACGCCACGTGATTTTTCAAGTGAAAATTCCAACCTCCGCTGTCACCGGGATTTGAACCCCAGCCGTCCGGGTAAAGACGAGCAGCTAAGCACCTGCACCATCACGCTCCCCACAGGTTAGTTATCTATACACACATTAATCCATAATTACCTAATAATAATAATAACAAAAATCATCCTCCATACACATGTCCATTAAAGCATGGTTTCACAAAGATGCTTATGCTTTTAGGTGTATAACACATTTTTTCCTCATAACATGACTATTTACTGTTTTAGGGGTGAAATGATCAATCGAGGTAAAAGCCCATATCATCCCCTATTTTTTAAGCTATCACACCTAATTTTAGGCTTCTTCGTTTCCGAGATATGGATTTTTCAATTTTGGGGGGTAGTTTCACCCCCCTGCTATTTTTCATCAAAAACAAAAGATCTTAGGTTCATTTATCATTTTTAGGTGTTTAACACGTTTTTTCCCCCATAACATAACTATTTACTGTTTTAGGGGTGAAATGATCAATCGAAGTAAAAGCCCATATCATCCCCTATTTTTTAAGCTATCACACCTAATTTTAGGATTCTTCGTTTCCTAGATAGGGATTTTTCAATTTTGGGGGGTAGTTTCCCCCCCTGCTATTTTTCATCAAAAACAAAAGATCTTAGGTTCATTTATCATTTTTAGGCGTTTAACACGTTTTTTCCCCGTAACATGACTATTTACTGTTTTAGGGGTGAAATGATCAATCGAGGTAAAAGCCCATATCATCCCCTATTTTTTAAGCTATCACACCTAATTTTAGGCTTCTTCGTTTCCAAGATATGGATTTTTCAATTTTAGGGGGTAGTTTCACCCCCAAACAGGGGATGTTGCCCCAAGTGCTAGGACCCCTCATACAAGTCCCTAGCATGATTGGTTCGCGAGATATGAACAAAAGTGTCGTTAGGTCCTTTAACAAAAATGAATCCTACATTCAAAAACGGGGCGTCACCCCCAGGGTTAGAATACTGCCTATGGCAAAATCCCATGAGGGGTTCAGAAAATATTAACAAACGTGTAGTTAGGTCCTTTTGACAAAAGCCGTCCGTGCGCGCACATACAAAAAATATTACTATTTCAACCCCCGGGTAAGGGTAGTTTTTATTTTGGGGTGAATATACCCCGTCCATAGAAAAGGGGAGTTCACCACGAGTCCTACGACACCTCATACGTTTAAATCCGATTATTGGTTAGCGAGATAGTAAAAAGCCGATGACCTACTAGTTTTTTTTTGGTTTATTTAAATACATATTAAAAAACACTCATTGATAAATCATCATTTAAAAAGCCCGCTCTTTTACAAAAACCGCCAAGTTCGTAGGTATACAAAAATAAATTACTATTTCATCCCCCGGGTAAGGGTAGTTTTTATTTTGGAGTGAATATACCCCTTCGATAGAAAAGGAGAGTTCACCACGAGTCCTACGACACCTCATACGTTTAAATCCGATTATTGGTTAGCGAGATAGTCAAAAGCCGATGACCTACTAGTTTTTTTTTGGTTTATTTCAATACATATTAAAAAAAACACTCATTGATAAATCATCATTTAAAAAGCCCGCCCTTTTACAAAAACCGCCAAGTTCGTAGGTATACAAAAATAAATTACTATTTCATCCCCCGGGTAAGGGTAGTTTTTATTTTGGGGTGAATATACCCCGTCCATAGAAAAGGGGAGTTCACCACGAGTCCTACGACACCTCATACGTTTAAATCCGATTATTGGTTAGCGAGGTAGTAAAAAGCCGATGACCTATTAGTTTTTTTGGGGTTTATTTCAATACATATTAAAAAACTCATTTATAAATCATCATTTAAAAAGCCCGCCCTTTTACAAAACTCCTCAAGTGCGCATGCGTATAAAAAAACATTCATCGCCATAATGTCAAAAAACACATGTTTACCCCAAATGCCTTTTCCCAATTCCATCCATTTTTTAAAAATAACCTCACCATCATCTAGAGCGGAAAAAATACCATCTAAACGACCCCTCACTTGACCCTACTCCTCCCCCACCACCTAACCCTTTCCCAACATAGGCATACATATTCAAGCACGAGCGCGACTTCAGGAAACCAACACTACCCCACTACTCGCGAATGACCTTTTAGTTTTAGTCTTTTAATCAAATAAAGAGCCTATAGGAAAGTAGGGGGCATTACTAGCAGTGCTAGGACACCCTGTATGTTCTAATCCCATGTTTGGTTAGCGAGATATCAAGTTCGGGGCAAATACGAGGGTGGCTCAATAAAAAGGGAAGCAGCTTTCCCACTACCACACTACTCACGGAGGCTCAATGTTATTACACATGATGATTTTTTATTATTTTTTAGTAGTTTACCCTCCAGGTTGGTGTAACCCACGGACTCAGCGAGGAAACTCACCACTACCGCCTCCACGGGCAGTGTCCTAGAGCTAGGAACATCGAATCGGAAGGGATACAACTGGTGAGGTGGGATTGGCACCTCGCCCAGGCAGCGAACAGGGGCCTCATGAGGGAAGGTAAGGGATGGTGAGGATGGATAGACAAGGAAGGAGGCGGCCGTGGCCTTGAAGAAGGTACCATCCCGGCATTTGCCCGAAGACGAAGTGGGAAACCACGGAAAACCACTTCGAGGATGGCTGAGGGGGAATCGAAACCCCTCTACTCAGTTGGGCCACCCGAGGCTGAGGAGACCCCGTTCCAGTCCTCGTACCACTTTTCAAATTTTGTGGCAGAGCCGGGGATCGAACCCAGGACCTCCGGGACGGCAGCTAACCATGCTGACCGCTACGCTACGGAGGCGACTTAGGATAAAATAATTAAATAAATACAAATAAAATATATTAATAATAGTTCTGCCCTGTAAAGGGTTAATACAGTACATGTTATTCTGATAGCTCAATGGTAGTTATGGTGACAATGAGGGAGAAACTATGTTGTTGTTGTTGCTTATTTTAGGTGCTGCGATATCGTGGTCATATCCGTACGTATCTGCAAGAAGACGAAAAAGATCAAGTCGCAAAGACATTTGTAGAAGCAGCTAGAGAGCGATTTTTAGACTACACCCCTTCTTCAATATACAACACAGATCAGAGTGGTTTCGTGTGCCAAATGAAAGCAAAAAGTACTCTATCGTTTGTTGGAGAGAAACATACAGAAACAGTTGCTCAATCAGTTCCTGCACTCACCCATTCGTTGACAATTAAGCCTACAATTAGTATGCCCGGTACACATTTCCCAAAATTACTCACTGTACTAGAGTAGGCAACTGGAACTTTCGGTCCGAGGGATTCCCCCTATTAATTCAAACACGGTTAAACCGATTGGAACGAAATTTGGTACAGAGGTAGCACTAGCAAAGGGCACCTCAGTGTCATGTCTTATATCGCCGCCATCTTGACAGAAACGTAATGGCGGCCATACAAATGTTCAAAGCTTAAATCAAATTACGACTAACATAATCATAAGCTTTGTATCGCCGTTAAACAGGCATTGTGTCGGCTTGTGAAGACGTTCAGTTTGCTGTATATCAGAGAAACAGCGTACTAAAATGCAATCCTTCATTCATTTCCTTCATGACCTGTTAGACCCGCTAACATGTCTATTTAACGAATGCCTAAAACGTACTGGAAGGCTTTCTTCACCACGGTTCAAGGACATGGTTAGATATTCGTGGTTTGCAACCAATTACACAACGAAGAGACCTCCCGAATTCAAAGTGCCTGCGAAATATTGCCTTCAAATAAG
Organism: Meconema thalassinum; assembly: GCA_946902985.2. Taxonomy (NCBI): domain Eukaryota; kingdom Metazoa; phylum Arthropoda; class Insecta; order Orthoptera; family Tettigoniidae; genus Meconema; species Meconema thalassinum. The sequence goes on along the minus strand of OX336399.1, from coordinate 209,180,764 downwards.
TATGGAAACTGTAAAGAACAATGTGGCCTCAAAGTTCATATTCGTTGTGCATTGTGCCAACAATATTTCAGTTTTAGCCTACTTTCGATTTTTGCAAAAAATGAAAGTAGACTTATGAGATCAACACAGGGCGAAAAAAAAAGTATGTCTGTCTGTGTGTGTATGTGTGTGTGTGAGTCTCTGTGTGTGTGTGTGTGTGTGCGTGTGTGTACTCTGAATGTCTGCCCCCCCCCCCCCCACCGGTATCAATTCGAACACGGTGAACGCGAATTGAACGAAATTTGGTACAAAGGTAGCACTTGCAAAGGTCACCTCAGTGCCATCGCCGCCATCTTGACGGAAACGTAATGGCGGCCACACAAATGTTCAAAGCTTAAATCAAATTATGACTAACCTAATCATCTGATCTCTACCAAATTTTGCAACAACATACCTTTATAGGGGGAGCATCCTTTGACCAAACTAATATGTCATCAGCCTAATAGTTTGCGGATGGCGGCCATCTTTGTGTCAAAATCGATTCCCCCTATTAATTCAAACACGGTTAAACCGATTGGAACGAAATTAGGTACAGAGGTAGCACTAGCAAAGGGCACCTCAGTGGCATGTCTTATATCGCCGCCATCTTGACAGAAACGTAATGGCGGCCATACAAATGTTCAAAGCTTAAATCAAATTACGACTAACATAATCATCCGATCTCTACCAAATTTTGCAACAACATACCTTTATGGAGGGAGCATCCTTTGACCAATCTAATAGATCATTAGCCTAATAGTTTGCGGATGGCGGCCATCTTTGTGTCAAAATCGATTCCCCCTATTAATTCGAACACGGTGAAACCGAATGAAACAAAATTTGGTACAGAGGTAGCACTTGCAAAGGGCACCTCAGTGTCATGTTTTATATCGCCGCCATCTTGACGGAAACGTAATGGCGGCCACACAAATGTTCAAAGCTTAAATCAAATTACGATTAACCTAATCATCCGATCTCTACCGAATTTTGCAACAACATACCTTTATGGAGGAAGCATCCTTTGACCAAATTATTAGGTCATTCGCTTAATAGTTTGCGGATGGCGGCCATCTTCGTGTGTAAATCGATTCCCCCTATTAATTCAAACACGGTGAAACAGAATGGAACGAAATTTGGTACAGAGGTAGCACTAGCAAAGGGCGCCTCAGCGTCATGTTTTATATCGCAGCCATCTTGACGGAAACGTAATGACGGCCACCCAAATGTTCAAAGCTTAAATCAAATTACGATTAACCTAATCATCCGATCTCTACCGAATTTTGCAACAACATACCTTTATGGAGGAAGCATCCTTTGACCAAATTAGTAGGTCATTCGCTTAATAGTTTGCGGATGGCGGCCATCTTCGTGTGTAAATCGATTCCCCCTATTAATTCAAACACGGTGAAACCGAATGGAACGAAATTTGGTACAGAGGTAGCACTAGCAAAGGGCGCCTCAGCGTCATGTTTTATATCGCCGCCATCTTGACGGAAACGTAATGACGGCCACCCAAATTTTAAAAGCTTAAATCAAATTACGACCATCCTAATAATTTGATCTCTACCAGATTTTGCAACAACATGCCTTTTTGTGGAAAGCATCTTATGACTGACTACAAGGTCATTAGCCCAATAGTTTGCAAATAGCGGCCATGTATGTTTGCAAATCCATTCCCCATATCAATGCAAACACGGTGAAACCGAATTGAATGAAATTTTTTACAGAGGTAGCACTAGCAAAGGGCACCTCATATTCATGTTTAATATCCCTATAGCACGTTGTATTTCAACAAGCTACTACAACCAACATTCAATTATACTCCTTGAAAAGGACAAAGAGTTATAACAATACCCATGCATTTAGGAGAAAGTAGGCTATATGTTCTTTACTGAACATCTTGTTTATCGTGCGATCGACGAATCTCATTTATGTTTCACATTCGTTCCCTAACAATGAAGTGTCCTTGGCGCGTGGTAGTCTGCCAGTTCGTTCTCTCTTTCTCCAGCACAGCTACAACTCCACTCCGCTGTGCGCCGCACGAGCCAGCAAGATGCAAGGGTTGTCCAATTATGATGATGATAATTGTTGTTTTAAGGGGCCTAACATCTAGGTTATCGGCCCCTAAACAAGGGTTGTCCAATAGTTATGTTGTCACACGGATTTTGTATCAAAATGTCGGTATCTTCCAGTTCGAAATGGCAGCTAATGTTTTGTACATCGCCAATTTATGGTTTCCTCATCATCTTTACGAAATTTCATTGTCGGTTTCGATATGCCCTTATGGACAGTTCCCTTGTTAGAAGACTTGCACCAGGCTAGTAACATGCTAAGGTTATCTATGGTTAGCGTGAACACGGTGGTTACCATGGCAACTAGGCCTGTGCATTCTAGTTCAGTAGAGACACCTTACACTGGCAGAGGAACAGAGGAAACATGCTGAGTGGTCCTGTTTACGATGTGATAGTGGTTTGCATACTTTCCTTCATCAATCGTTGCCCTGTGCTTATCGCTTAATGTTATTACACATGACGTGTGTAGTGTGTGCATTAGTGCTTCATGGAAACGAGATACCGTCTGTTACCCGTGCTTACAGCCAAACAGCGGGTAAGCTGGTCTATTTTAGCCTATTTTCATATTATGATTAAATAGGCTTATGAGATCATAATTTGTCCGTGTGTGTGTCCCACTCTAATAACTTCTAAACGGATGGAGCGATTTCAATGAAACTCCGTAAGATCATAGCACCAATTTGGCAGACCCCGACCGTGCTCTTCAAATGTTACAACGTCTCACCAATCCAACATGGCGGTTGTGCGAAATATTTCACCAGCATTAAATATCTCCGAAACTATTTACGATATCACCCTGAAATTCAGAAAGGTGCTAAAGGGCACTACTAGAAGTTCCCATATGAGACCTTCAAAAACCTGGTATCTACAAAACCAACATGGTGGCCAAGCGAATTTGAAACATTTTAATAGACTTTCCTCGCGATTTAATCATCTGAGCGAAGTGAAATATAGTACAGTAAATGTTTATACACATTTTAATGTACTGGCATCTAATTTACTTCAATTGTTTACATAACCTCAAGATGGCGGCTGTGCGAATTTTATAAATTAAGATTTTACTTCTTGTGTCGAAATCATGCGATCGAAGTGAAACTTTGAATAATGAACCTACGCAATAATTTTCGTTTAATGGTGGCCTACATAACTCTATGGCCTATACATATAACAATCCAAAATGGTGACCATCCGAAATATTTAGACGGTTCCCACTATCTACGAATCGTTTACAGTAATCAAACTGAAAATATTTATGGTCATAGAGGCTATGAACATATGTTCACCTATAGGACTTCCAATAACCTGGTGAGCACAAATCCAACATGGGGGTGGCGCGAAGTATAAATATTTAAATGAACGTTTCACGCGATTTAACCATCCGAGTGCAGTCAAACTTGGTACAGTAAATCCTTATACAAATGTTAATCCACTATTTACAATAAATAAGATCTCGACAGAAGAAACTAAATTCAATTATCTTGTTGCTCAACTAAAGTGGAAATATGTAGAAAATATTTGGGATATTCTTAAATTTGGTGATAAAAATAAATACTCATTGGCCAAGGAGCGCTATATTCAAGGAGAGTGATGATAAACGCACACAGTAAACAGGCCTAGAACTGGGCGATTCTAAACCAAGTCAATTACTACGCAAAATGCAAGCACTAGCGGGAGCAGAGATTTCCCATAAAGTTATGAGGACCTTACGGCTCGAAAAGTTACCAAATTTTATTAAAGGTATTTTAATTGTCAGTGAGGAAGCTCTGGAAAAAATAGCAATGATGGCTGATATCAACAACAAGAAGTTCCGTGACGAACTAAAGAGCCTACTTTTCTTAAAATTTAAGATTCATGCCAATCTATATAGACCTATTTAGAAAAATAGCGAAATTAAGTTGATAATATCGAAATTTCTAATTATTTCGAAATATACATGTAGCCTAATAGAGCACTACAGTTGGCAGCCCTGGTGACTGAATATATTGTTAGTTCCATCTCTTAAGGTACAGAATACAATGTTTGGTTGAAGTTCAAAGGATAGCATGGACGTTACATGCAGTTAGACATTGGATCTATCAGCACGCGTAAAATCATGTTGGCAACAATGTCATGCTTGTGTTGGTCAGAAATAATCTGAAATGTTATGATCTCTTGTTGTGCCTATTTTGGATGAAATCCATTTGTTAGTATAGAAGTTACATGTATTTAAATATTGGTACTATCAGCAGGCTTAGAGTCATATTGGTAGCACTGACGTACATAAGTTACTCCAAATTAATGTAGAATGCCAAGTACTATACGTGTGCATAGTTTAAAGCTGTCGGCTTGCATACTTTCTGATATATTGGTATTTGGATAAAAGAATAGAGAGAACATTTATTGACAGTTGGCAGCCCTTGTGGCTCTTAAGAATACGCTCAGTCATATCGGTTTATGTACGAATATTGCATACAAAATTTGGTTGAAATCCAATTGATAGTTTAGAAGTTATATGCATTTAAAAATGGGACTTATCAGTAGGCTTAGAATCATTTTGGTAATTCTGCCATGTATGGTCTCCTGAAAATTAAACTGAAGTATTATTATCTATATGTGTGCCAATTTTGGAATCGTTCCCATGGAAACATTCCAAGATATCCAACATGGACCTCAAATTTCAATTGCGATTTTTCAGCAGTTGGTAGCACTGACATCATTTTCAAGTGTGACATTGAGATGTTCCGGTATGGATCTTTATTCATACCAAATTTGGTTTCGATTGCTGCAGCCATTTTGGAGTTGATAGGGGACACACACACACAGAGACAGACAGACAGATATTTTCCCGGATCGATCTCATAAGTCTACTTTTTCCTCATTTTTGCAAAATGTGAAAAGTAGGCTAACGAATCGCCAGACATCGGGATTTGTAATCACGGGCATGATGACTCAGTGGTCCAGCTAGGTTATTGCTTGTGGAAAATGTCACGCCTAGTAGTTTTAATCCACGTACAAATGAGGATAATGATCACGAAGCTTCCTTTCTTTCCGGGTAACCCTACACAGAGTAACGGAGTAGGATATAATGTAGAGGACGTTCCTGTTGTTAAATCTTCCCTTCACGCAGCCGAAGGAAAATTGGGCCAATGATAAACGAAAATACAACATACCAATCTCATCAGATGTAAAACGCCACAATTCCGAGAAGGTGGTCACAATCGATACTCGCTGACAAATGCAATAGAATACATCATAGGGATATATCTCGATAGCGAGAACGTGCCTCGTATTGTAATGTAGCGACAATAAGATACAGCCGTCTTGAGAGGATATGCTCACTGAAGCAAGACCGAACCGTAGAGACAAACCATCATAGAGAATAGTGCAAGGGAACATCAAAAATTGGGGTAACCAAACTCGCGGGTGACCAATTCATTCTCGTGTTTGATTATGCCACCAAGGATGAAGCATGAGATTTGTCAAGCAGCTGTTACATGGTCAATCGGACCCACGGAACTTACCACAAAGAAACTGCTATGGGTCTACAGCCGATTGAGTCCCTTGGTCTACCTAGGGATTGCTACTCAGAACATTGTGGATTACAGAACGGAACGTAGTCATTTCGACGTCTCCCCTCAGCTATTAATAATAATATCGTATGGCCTCGGTGCCGGGTGCAAGCTTTGTAATTTGACACCCAGAGGGTAGCTTGCATGTCGAATTTCGTTGTTCCTTGAAACACTATGAAAGTCAAGGAAGTTAGATAAAAGATATCTAAGCTCCTTGAACACTATAGCGCTTTCTAGTAGAGAAATGCGGAACTTTGTGTTGGCGCAAACTCCCGAGATTAATTTTGCCATTATGAACTCGGCCTACTGAATTCAAATGGGTTCCTTGACATGCCTACATCGTATGACATGCGTATCGTATTTTTGCCGCCTTTCAAAAATCACTTACCATGGCCAGGGGCTAACCTGCAATCTTGGGGTTAGTAGACCGACAAGCTATCCACTCACCCACCGTGGCAAGTTAATAATCTCCACTGCCACTCGTATGAGACAGCTACCCAATTGTTGGTTGGTTGGTTCTTTAGTCTAGGGGCTGTGACAACGCGATCATGAAGCCCCGTGTACTTTGGGTGTGTGTAGAATCTGTCTGATAACCGGTGTTAATTGTGATGACTGTATTAGTGAGTGTAACTGTTTTAATTCAAGTAAGCACTGCAGACAATAATTTCAAGGTGTTCCTACTTTCGCTACCTAATGCTACCGTCCACGACACCTAGCTGTGAACTTGGCTACTACTAGATACCACCGCAACCAACGCCCGGAGACGAACGTTGGAACTTAAGAGTATTAATCAAACCTAACCAACAAATTTTGGCTTGACACAAGTGTAGTTAGTGGAAGGTTCTTTTTCATGCCATAAATCTATGATATGGACCCGCCGGCTTAACATCCCCTCTTTAGGAACGCATATTGAGGGATTTTAACGCTCTTAAGAAATCCGACGACTTCGGCCGGGTATGAACCCGCGACCACGGCTACTAAATTGTCCTCTCGAGACTGAATCTCTGACGGAGGCGGGAGTGTAACCAGAGATCTCCGTGGTAAGATGCTAAGTCAAACGAATAAACACTCTTAGTTTGTGTTGTTTAATCGCATTAATGTTTGCCATGAGTAACGAGAACTGGTTTACAGCTTTTGTTTGTTTGACTAATCGATAGTGCGGTGTTCCATGCGATATCAGATGAGTGGTCACAGTGGTTGGACCAGGTGTGAAGTTGTTGTTTTAAGAGGCGGAACAACGAGGCTACCTGGATTTGGTTCCTACCTCTGCCATCTTAGAAATTGTTTTCCGTGGGTTGGCATTCTACTCCAGAAAAATGCTGGCAAGACCACGGCCATCTCATTCTCAATCCTTGCCTCAGTTAATACAGCGCAATCAGTCGAATTGTACGCGCCCCGCAGTGCGGCGTAGCTGTCATCGTCAAATCGTGCACCAAGCCCACGCGGGCACCTGCTGCAAGTGCGGCTCTTAAAACGGCAATCCTGAGTGTGGTTTTCCCCGGGTTTTACCACAGTCACTCAAGGCATATGCTGGGATGGTACCTTACTTCACGTCCGGGGGCTCCTACCCCATCCCTGTCCCTGATACAGTTACACACACTACTACAGGCTAATGCTGGGATAGTACCTTACTTCACGTCCCGGGGCGCCTACCCCATCCCTGTCCCTAATAGAGCTACACACACTACTACAGGCTAATGCTGGGATAGTACCTTACTTCATGTCCAGGTGCTCCTACCCCATCCCTGTCCATAATACAGCTGCACACACTACTACAGGCTAATGCTGGGATAGTACCTTACTTCACGTCCCGGGGCGCCTACCGCATCCCTGTCCCTAATAGAGTTACACACACTACTACATGCTAATGCTGGGATAGTACCTTACTTCACGTCCATGTGCTCCTACCCCATCCCGGTCCCTAATACAGTTACACACACTACTACCGGCTAATGCTGGGATAGTACCTTACTTCACGTACCGGGGCTCCTACCCCATCCCTGTCCCTAATACAGCAACACACACTACTACAGGCTAATGCTGGGATAGTCCCTTAATCACGTCCCGGGGCTCCTACCCCATCCCTGTCCCTAATACAGTTACACACACTACTACAGGCTAATGCTGGGATAGTACCTTACTACAAGTCCCAGGGCGCCTACCCCATCCCTGTCCCTAATACAGCTACACACACTACTACATGCTAATGCTGGGATAGTACCTCACTACAAGTCCCGGGGCGCCTACCCCATCCCTGTCCCTAATAGAGCAACACACACTACTACAGGCTAGTGCTGGGATAGTACCTTACTACAAGTCCCGGGGCTCCTACCCCATCCCTGTCCTAATACAGTTTCACACACTACTACATGCTAATGCTGGGATAGTACCTTACTTCACGTCCAAGTGCTCCTACCCCATCCCTGTCCCTAATACAGTTACACACACTACTACAGGCTAATGCTGGGATAGTACCTTACTTCACGTCCCGGGGTGCCTACCCTATCCCTGTCCCTAATACAGTTTCACACACTACTACAGGCTAATGCTGGGATAGTACCTTACTTCACGTCCCGGGGCTCCTACCCCATGCCTGTCCATAATACAGCTACACACACTACTACAGGCTAATGCTGGGATAGTACCTTACTTCACGTCCCGGGGCTCCTACCCCATCCCTGTCCATAATACAGCTACACACACTACTACAGGCTAATGCTGGGACAGTACCTTACTTCACGTCCCGGGGCTCCTACCCCATCTCTGTCTCTAATACAGTTACACACACTACTACAGGCTAATGCTGGGATAGTACCTTACTTCACGTCCCGGGGCTCCTACCCCATCCCTGTCCCAAATACAGTTACACAACCTACTACAGGCTAATGCTGGGATAGTACCTTACTACCAGTCCCGGGGCGCCTACCCCATCCCTGTCCCTGATACAGTTACACACACTGCTACAGGCTAATGCTGGGATAGTACCTTACTACAAGTCCCGGGGCGCATACCCCATCCCTGTCCCGAATACAGTTACACGCACTACTACAGGCTAATGCTAGGATAGTACCTTACTTCTCGTCCAAGTGCTCCTACCCCATCCCTGTCCCTAATACAGTTACACACACTACTACCGGCTAATGCTGGGATAGTACCTAACTTCACGTCCCGGGGCTCCTATCCCATCCCTGTCCCTAATACAGTTACACACACTACTACAGGCTAATGCTGGGGTAGTACCTTACTTCACGTCCCGGGGCTCCTATCCCATCCCTGTCCCTAATACAGTTACACACTACTACAGGCTAATGCTGGGATAGTACCTTACTTCACGTCCCGGGGCTCCTACTCCATCCCTGTCCCTAAGACTGTTACACACACTACTACAGGCTAATGCTGGGATAGTACCTCACTACAAGTCCCGGGGCTCCTACCCCATCCCTGTCCCTAATACAGTTACACACACTACTACAGGGTAATGCTGGGATAGTACCTTACTGCAAGTCCCGGGGCGCCTACCCCATCCTTGTCCCTAATACAGTTACACACACTACTACAGGCTAATGCTGGGGTAGTACCTTACTTCACGTCCCGGGGCTCCTATCCCATCCCTGTCCCTAATACAGTTACACACTACTATAGGCTAATGCTGGGATAGTACCTTACTTCACGTCCCGGGGCTCCTACCCCATCCCTGTCCCTAAAACTGTTACACACACTACTACAGGCTAATGCTGGGATAGTACCTTACTACAAGTCCCGGGGCGCCTACCCCATCCCTGTCCCTAATACAGTTACACACACTACTACAGGCTTATGCTGGGATAGTCCCTTACTTCACGTCCCGGGGCTCCTACCCCATCCCTCTCCCTAATACAGTTACACACACTACTACAGGCTAATGCTGGGATAGTACCTTACTACAAGTCCCGGGGCGCCTACCCCATCCTTGTCCCTAATACAGCTACACACACTACTACAGGCTAATGCTGGGATAGTACCTTACTTCACGTCCCGGGGCTGCTATCCCATCCCTGTCCCTAATACAGTTACACACACTACTACAAGCTAATGCTGGGATAGTACCTTACTTCTCGTCCCGGGGCTCTTACCCCATCCCTGTCCCTAATACAGTTACACACTACTACAGGCTAATGCTGGGATAGTACCTTACTTCACGTCCTGGGGCTCCTACCCCATCCTTGTCCGTAATACAGTTACACACACTACTACAGGCTAATGCTGGGATAGTACCTTACTTCACGTCCTGGGGCTCCTACCCTATCCCTGTCCCTAATACAGCTACACACACTACTACTGTCATCAGGAATACAGTTTGTCAACACGCACCCAGATACACGGGACTGAATTGACCAGAGTGTCCAACAACAAGACGGATGTAGTTTTGCCACAATAGGCTGAATGTTCCCGTACCAACCCTCAGACCAGAATTGGCCGAGGCGGGAATTGAGTCAAGATTCTTTGGAAAGGAAGTTTGTAGTTTTACGTGACCGTTAATCTCTCCGAATCGAACCACGAGACCTCCTTTTTTACGTGAAATCCGAACAACAGGGCGTGATATTTCACTTCGAAGATCTCACATGTTTTGACCGGGAATCGAACCTAGTACCCTTTGGTGAGAGGCAAGCAGGTTGACCACTGAGATTCTTCGGGGGCAGGAGACTTAAGACATACTGTTGTTTCGTAGCATGTTTTGTTGTGATGTCTGAACTACCAGAATTGGGCAGGAACAGGCCTTGGTCTTACCACTTCTCGGATGGCTGAGGAGAGAATGAACTCACGATGTTGGGTGAACCCAGTTTAAGTCCTCTAGATCAAGATCACCTCACCAGAGAATCCTTCCTCTGTGAAGATCTGCGACACTCGCTACTACATCCATCAACTGTTGCATGCAATAAACTCCTGGCAGAAAGACAACGGAAGAGGAAGGAAATAGACGAACACTTAGACTGCACAAGTGACATGACTCACCGGAGTTGGACTAACCCCAATCTAGTGATGAGAATTGTGGTCAATGGACTTGCATGCATGGGTTCCATCACAAGCTTGTAGCATACGGCCTATGAAGAGTGCGTGTGCAAATTGTGTAATGACGAATGCCCAAAATGCAAAAGAAACACAAAATCAAACATGGAACCAAGCACAGAAGACTAAATCAAAACATTTATCGCGGCGTATCCACTTAATTAATTCAGCAAAGTGCAGTACTTCATACAGTAGTAGTAAGTTGAAGTTAAGTAACTCCGTGATACTAAGCTTTTTTTGTTACTATTTCTGGAATTTTAGATTTCAGTTATTTCGATTCATTTCATGTTAAAGAGGGATACCATACGGAACATTTCTGGCATATATCCTACAAATATTCATAAGTTATTTCAAGATATCAACCAACAAAATCCGGTAGTAGAAGTAGGTAATGCCGTGATATTCAAGTTACTCCGTGGTAGTGTTCAAGTTACTCCGTGATAGCACGGTGTTCACCATTCAGTGTACTTTTTAATCGTGAAAACTAATGTTTCATGTAATAAAAGTGGTCAAATCGTATATAGACTATACATTTCTATTACCCCATTTAAACATTTCACTACACAGTGTTTTTATAGAAAAAAAAAAACATTTTATTAAAAATATTCCAATTACATGTTTTAAGTCATATTAGTCACTATCAGATTCCTCACACCTATCACACATAAAATAGACATTATAGGTACCAGAAAATACAAAACTGATAATCAATCCATTCGGCTCCAATCTTCCTCTTGGTGTCATCCGCCAGGGGAGCAACTTCACGCAGCACAACCATCATCGTCATTGCTCTGGGGTCTGGAATTAGGCTAAGACCGATCTATTGTGTCTATCTTGACACACTACCTTCACTTCAAATTCAGGTGACACAACGAATGGCTTTCCAATTTTTGCAAGGGTTGCACTTCCTGGATTGGCTGAATATTTTGTGCAATAATCATTTAGTGTACGTCTACTGGCCTTGTATACTGACCATCCTTCTTTCTTCATCGAATTCAAAGTAAGTGTTTCAGCTGTGTAGGAGCGAGTCTCTTTATTCCGTTTTGGCGCCATTTCTGCGTCCAACCTAAGAAAAACGTACTTATTGCTAAGCTCACACACCTTGCATGCGAATGGTCTGCATCTTACCTCTGACTGGTGTTAAAATGAAACTTATATAATGAAACAGCTGTTTATAAGAAATAAAAATATTCACCACAGATTTCACTGGATGTGGATCACTTGGTGAAATGTCAACTCTGTGTTAATATATTTTTTAAATCTCATTGAGTTGGTCAAAGATAGAACGAAAGGGCTTCCTGGATTCCTGGTTTCTACTGCCATCTGTTGGTAAAAACTTAGAACTTTCGGAATAGAACCTACGTAGTGATAGAGGAAATACGCTTTATCACTGTGTTACTTGATATCACGGAGTAACTTGACTTTACCCTATTTAATGGGCGCGTAACTGTCAACAGTTGTCACCAGATTGCAGCTGGTACCGAAGAGGTTCAGGGTTACTGGCTGCATAGAACTTCAATATGAAGCTCCATTTGTATTCCTTGACGTTAAGTAGCATTCGCCATTAGCCAAATTACGTATTGGCATTTCAATTCTTTAACACCCGCGAGCAGTACATCTAGAGCGTGTAACTGTCAAGTTATTACCAGAGCGCTTGCCACGGTGGCGGACTGCCAACCCCATGCTTGCAGGTTCGCTCCTGGCCGTGGTAAGTGATTTTTTTTTTGAAAGGCAGAAAAAATTACGACACTATGTTATACGATGTTGGCATGTCAAAAGAACCCATTTGAATTCAGTAGGCCGTGTCCATAATGGCAAAATTAATATCGGGAGTTTCCGCCAACACAAAGTTCCTCATTTCTCTACTAGAAAGCGCTATAGTGTTGAAGAGCTTAGATATCTAACCTCCTTGACTTTCATAGTGCTTTAAGGAACAACGAAATTCGACAACGAAGTATAACCTAGAAATTTAGCTTCACACACGTTTAGTTAGTGGAAGGATCTTTTACATGCCATATGCAAGCTACCCTCTGGGTTTCAAATAACAAATCTTGCACCCGGCACCCGAGGACATACGATATTATTATTATTATTATTCACTTCCTGGCCGTTGGGGCTTCGTCTTATTACTCCTTGCCTGAACCTCTTCCATCCCTGCTGCACTCTTATGGCGGTAACACGAAGTTCACCCAGAACACTCCCATTGATGTATGGTAATTTGCAATAAAGTTTTATTAATTGAGAATGTCTTTTATTGAACCTTAATTTTTACTTTGTACAATCAATTTGAGAAGTTAACTTCCATGTTGTCTTATCTCGTCCGTTACTAACAACAATCAAAGAACAGGGGACTCAGCCTGCTTACCACTGCCTCCTTGATCGTTTGTGACATCTTGCCACAGGAGGTGGCGCTTTAGGTGTCACATACAACAACTAATGTATGGTAAAATATTTAAGTGCTGTAATAACGAGGTGGGAAGGAACTTTGCGGTCTGATGAATATTAATGATGACCTGACTCATCTGGTAATGAGAAATAGTGTTACGGGCGATACGCGCTACGTTCGCTGTTACAGAAATCTTTATACACTTCGCTGTTTGAGTTATAACTTATGTTACTACAACACTTTTATGGTCGTGAGCGTCTTCCGTTGACCTCATTTCTGTTCTAGATGAACAACACCATTGTTGTGCTCATGTAGCCCCGTGTACTTGTATCGTTCTGATCGCTGTTGGTTAGTTGGCTCCTTAGTTTGGGGGCTGCGACAACGTGGTCATGTAGCACCATGCACTTTGGGTGTGTGTATAAATGGTGTTAATTGTGATGGTTGTATCAGCTACGATGGCGTTGACTGGCTTTGATCGCGGGCGCGCGTACACAGTTCAGCCGGTGGTAGCGCGCACTTTTACACTTTTACCAAACATGTTCAATAATGTGTACTTACAGTGCTCAAAATGTCCCCCTCTCTTGTAACACACGCCTGACATCTTCTGATGAAAGAATGGACAAGAACACAACGTTGTCTCTTAACTTTTTTTTATTATTTACGGAGCCTGTTTACTTGAATCGTTTAGCGAGCCTCCTAATTGTACTGGCATTAGGCACAGGTTTTCCTGGAAACTTGATTCGAAATTTTCGTCTCGTTTCAGAACAAGACTTTCTGCTTTTCCTATACGAATTATGGGTGTACACACGTTCGTGCAATGCGAATTGGTATCTAGGCATGACCAACAATCACAGGAATCACAATACTCACTAAACGTGCAACACTAACGTCTAGGCTCTGCAGATACACGTCTAAAGAATGAAAAACACGTGTGAACTAACTATATGAGTCAGCGGAGCGTGGTATTGCGAGGTCACCTCGCTCCGCACCTGACCAGCCAAATGACGCCATAGTTTCCCGCGAATTACCGGGGCACACAAATATAATGACCCTGCATATGGAGACCTATCGGCAAAAGTGCAAGAAATATGGAGTTGAAACAGCGTAAGGGACGATCTCACAGGTATCCTGCCATTAGAATTGGACAGTTTGGCCAACACAGAAAGAACCTCAAGACTTCAAAGGGAATCGCTACGATAACAGAGCGACGTCACACTTGTAGTCCTCCCAGAAGCCCTACATGCATCAGAAACCGTAACTTTACGAGGTCATTCAATAATTGCAGACATCGAAAAGCAAGAATACAAAATTCTTAGAAAAATATTCAGTCCTACACAAGAAAATAGAATTTGGATCAAGAGACGAACTGCAGACCTCTGTAGTCTCACAGACACTGTGCGCAGGAGACGGTTGGGCACATATTCAGGATGGACACAATTCAACTATTCAATATAATTAATATAAAAACAAGTAGTTCCATGAAGACCAAAATAGCCTATTTTCATATTTAAAAAATCCTACTCATGTTAATTGCCTCTATCAACACACAACATTTCAGTTTGACTGCTGTAGGCCTAATAGATTCGTAGATATTAAGAACCGTCTAAATATTTCGGATGGTCGCCATTTTGGATTTTATATATGTAGGCCATATAGTTATGTACTATTACATGAAGATTATTGCGTAGGTGTATTATTCAAACTTCAATCTCATGATTAGGACACAAGGAATAAAATCGAGATTTTAAAATTTAGCACAGCCGCCATCTTGTTGCTATAAAAAGAATTGAAATAAATTAGATATCAGTGGCTTAGAATTTGTGTAAGCATGTACCGTACGAAGTTTCACTGCGCTCGGATGGTTAAATCGCGATAAACGTCCGTTTAAATATTCATATTTCACGTCGCCGCCATGTCGGATTTGTGCTCACCAGGGTATTGAAAGTCCCATAGGTGAACTTATGTTCATAGCCTTTATCAACATAGAAAATTCCAGTTGGATTGCTGTAATTGATTAGTAGATATTGAGAACCGTCTGAATATTTCAGATGGTGGCCATGTTGGATTTTTATGTATGTAGACCATAGAGTTATGTACTATTACATGAAGATTATTGCGTAGGTTCATTATTCAAACGTCAACTTTGATAGCATGATTAGGACTCAAGAAATTAAATCTTTATTTTTAAATTTTGCACAGCTGCCATCTTAAGATTATGTAAGCAATTGAATTAAATTAGATGTGAGTGCATTGCAATGTATATAAACATTTGCAGTACCAAGTTTCACTGCGTTCGGATGGTTAAATCACGAGCAAAGTCTATTTTAATGTTTCAACTTCGCTTACCCGCTATATTTTCGCTATAGTTTTACCCTCGATGGTTGGCTTTTCCCGCGGACCAAGCGAGGGATCCCACCTCTACCGCCACTGAGGGTAGTGTCCTGGAGCTTGAGACTCTGAGTCAGGGATACAACTGGGGTGTGTGACCAACACTACGCCGAGGCGGCCTCACCTGCAAAGCGAACAGGGGCCTGATGAAGGGATGGGAAGAGTGGGACGGTTAGGCAAGGAAGTGGGAAGGAGGCGGCCGTGGCCTTACAGTAGAAACTATCCCAGCATTTGCCCGAAGACGAAGTGGGAAACCACGGAAAACCACTTCGAGGATGGCTGAGGTGGCAATCGAACCCCCTCTACTCATTTGGACCACCCGAGGCTGAGTAGACCCCGTTCCAGTCCTCATACCACTTTTCAAATTTCGCGGCAGAGCCGGGAATCGAACCCAGGACCTCCGGGGCGGCAGCTAACCACGCTGACCGCTACGCTACGGAGGCGACTAACGCGCCATATTCGACTTGTAATTAACGGCTTTTTGAGAGGCCTCTGCGAAAAGCAGATGGAAACTCCTCCAGTGACGAACAAAGGAGATCAAATCATGGCCCTGAAGCCGAGGCCTGTATGGCGTTGGGCACCGTACAGGTATATTTTCCCCTCTTGTTTCTGTTTCCTTATATCCATTCCTCCTCTCCCCACCCCCTCACCCCCTCTCTCTGCCCTTTCTCCTTATTTGGACATCCTCATTCTTCGCGGAGTCTTTGCTTCACAAGCACCTTCTTACTTCTCAATTCATAGCCCGCTGATCGCAGACTTAATCCACTAAATCGTGCTAGTCCCCATACGACTTCTGACGAAGGATCACTCCAACGAAGAAAGCGACCGTATCCCAGCAGAGCTCGTTCCTCAAAATAATTCCAACTATATTGTCCGGCGTTATTGGAGCAATTTCAGCTTCAAGTCGTTGTTTTTCCGCTGCCCAACGAGCACAGACGAAGAACGTATGATATACGTCATCTCGTTCGTTCTCGCAGTAAATGCATATTGGACTCCTTACTTTGGCCATACGATGAAGGTAACACCGAAAGTAGCCATGACCTGTCAACATCTGAGTCAGAAAGTAATTTGTTTCCCCATGCTTTCTGCTTGTCCACTCAACCAGACCTGGTATCAGCCGAGCTGTCCATCTTCCTCTGAGATCGTCATTCCACCTCTGCTGCCAAAGTTCCATCTTCCGTGCCACGGCTTCATTCCGAAGTCTACGTTTTGCGTGAGTAAGTCAATTGGCGCAGCACCTGCGACAACCAGAACTGCAGGTTCCGAAACTGTACGGTAAGCACACGCCACCCTCAGAGCTCCTCTCTTCTGAATTGCAACTAGGCGTTTCCTATACTTCTTTATCCTCAGCGAATCAGACCAAAACTTCGCTCCATACAACAGAATAGACTGCGCTGTGGACAACAGTAGTCGACGCTTGCTTTGTCTAGGACCTTGCACATTAGCCATGAGTCTACTAATGGCAGCTGTCACTACTTCCGCCTTGTCTGCTGCCTTCCGTATATGAGACCAGTATGTCAGTTTCGTGTCAAGAGCAATTCATAGGTATTTTGCAGTGGCTCCAGTTCGAACGACCACCTCTCCAACTTTCATGGGAATTATAGTGTCCATTCTCCTCCTAGTTAACATTTCTATTTCAGTTTTCGCCATAGCTAAACTCAGACCACGAGCGTTCATCCAACCACTCACCCGTCGCATTACCTGATTGAGTTCCCACTGAGCCTGAACCGCATCTCGGGCTACAATCACCGCTGCAATATCATCAGCGTACCCAACAAGGAATGTATTGTAACGTTTTTAGGGTTCGTTAATAACTGGTCAGGCTATAATGCACTAAATCTTTATTTACAATAATGTTATTTACACTAATTAACACTAAATCAAATTAGGCCTACTTACACGCACACACACATACACAGAATCTCACTTTATACAGCTACAAGTCACTATTTATGTACACTGATCTCTGCAAGTCAGTATCTCTTGCAGTCACTATTTATCTTCCACAGTCACTATCTACGTTATTTATGTTCACAGCACTGTTTTCAATATTACAGCTGTTCACATTTATTTCCACTGGTTGCTCGGCACGGCACACGCCGTCAGCGAGGATTCATTCAGGACTAACACTGACTCGGAACCGACTCCCACGCAGAACTGCCTGCTCGCCTCAGCTTGCTCGTATATATGCAGTCAGCCCTCTGGTCTCGAATATTCTCGGTGTTGCCCCCTTCCAGTAGCGTCGAGTATGTCCTCGTGGTTGGTTTCCAGAAATCTCCAGCCCCCTCCCACCAAGGTTCTGGACCTTCTTGTCACACCCAGTAGTTTCCAGAAACAGAATAGTCAGTAGCCCGCAAGCTAATGAACTTCCTGACTCGTAGAGCTACTGTAGGTGGTGGCCTTGGGAGGGGCTACCCTATTTATCCCTGGCCTGATTGGCTGCCTGGCGTTCTCCATACGGGTTCCCACTGACACCTCGAGGACGGGGTAGTGGCCGACGGCAATCGCACAAATCGTGCAGACCTGGTGCACGCTACAGTATCTTCGGGCATCTCCATGCGCAGTAAGCCATCGTACAACATGTTCCACAAATCCGGGCCCATGATAGATCCATGCGTTGCTCCTGCCGTGACTTCTCTCCTCCTCTGACCGTCTGCAGTGTCATATAACAGGATATGGTCCTTCAAATAATCTTTCATTATACGCAGGAGATATACAGGCAACTGGAAGGTGAATTGAAGAGCTTCAACCATATCTACCCATCTATCTGAGTTGAAGGCGTTCTTCACATCCAAGGTTACCAGAAGTGTTCTTTTCCGAGAATAGTGGTTACCTTCCTGTGCTTGATTCGCAGCTTCAACTACTACGCGTAGTGCATCTATTGTACATCGCCCACGGCGGAAGCCAAATTGCCTGTCAGACAGATTTCCCGCGACTTGAATAGACGACAGTATGCGAGGTTTTAATAGCTTCTCCAGCACTTTTCCCGCAATGTCTACAATACATAGTGGTCTGAAGGACGATGGTGCGTTCCCGACTGCCTTTCCTTTTTTAATCAGCACTAGTCGAGCCATTTTCCAACGGGCACTAAAGACACCTGCTCTCACACAACAGTTGTACATTTCGAGCAGTAGCTGCGGACAAACCTTGACAGCTAGTTTCATAGCTTCCGCAGGTATCCCGTCAGGACCTGGAGCCTTCATATTCCGAAGGGAGCCTATTGCTTCCTTCAGCTAACCTTGCCACGGTGAGTGAGTGGATAGCGTGTCGGTCTACTAACCCCAAGATTGCAGGTTCGCTCCTGGCAGTGTCAAGTGATTTTTGAATGGCGGAAAAAATACGACGCACTTGTCATTCGATGTTGGCATGTCAAAGAACCCATTTGAATTCAGTAGGCCGTGTTCATAATTGCAAAATTAATCTCGGGATTTTCCGCCAACACAAAGTTCCTCATTTCTCTACTAGAAAGCGCTATAGTGTTCAAGGAGCTTAGATATCTAACCTCCTTGGCATTCATAGTGATTCAAGGAACAACGAATTTCGATATGCAAGCTACCCTCTGAGTATAAAATTACAAAGCTTGCACCCGGCACTCGAGGCCATACGATATTATTATATATACCTATGGTAAATAGAGGAATGAATTCTGGCTCAAGTACGTCGCCCACATCAATTCGCACAGGATGAGTAGGGAATAGCTCGTCTACAATACCATCCATCGTCCGTGCATCCAACGTGGTATTGGACAGGGTGCCAAGTTTCTTGGTGACAATTCGGTAGCCTAATCCCCACGGATCTACGTCTAATTCTTTAACTAACAACTGCCACATCAGAGTCTTACGTCTTCTGAGGCATTTCGAAGGGCTCAGCGGATCTCAAATCAACCTCTGGTCGATGTCTTGAACGTTGGGCTCTTCTTCTGAGTCAGAGACAAGTTCTTCGAAGATCAGCTATTTCGTCAGTCCACCAATAAGCTGGACGTCTATTGTTTCGAAGACGCTTCCGGGGCATTGACGCTTCACAGGCTAGGTGCAAGAGACGCACAGTGTTTCCCACCTTTTCCTCTACAGAAACTCTTAGATCTAATTCCTCAACCATGTTACTAGTTCCTGTCTGTACTGACTCGAGTAAATCAGCAAATCTCTCTTCGTCGATGCGCGATACATTCCAACGTGTTGTCTTCAATGTGTTGCACCTCTGAGGCTGCTGATCTCGTAGAATCCGGAAGGTGATATATTGGTGATCACTGGCAGTATATTCCTCGGTCACTTCCCATTCTACTACCAAGGCTGCCAGACGATCCGACACCAGCGTAATATATGGTTTAATCTCCATATAACCAGGTCGTCTAAATGTCGTTGAGGTCCCTGTATTCACCACGACCAATCATAATCTAGCTGCCTTCTCTAAAATTCGTCGTCCTCTCGAATTCCAATGACCTAGCGTTGGAGTCACCGGCTACTACCGCAACACCTTCCATCTCACGGACAGTATCTTCCAAATTGTCCAGCTTCCATCTCACGGACAGTATCTTCCAAATTGTCCAGCTTCCTTTGAAAGTCCTGAATATGTTCATTCGGACTTAAATAGCAACTTACGTACGTAATACCACCACTCTTAAACCAAACGACCCTTTTCCGGATCCATGATCCTCCACATGGATTGTGCTCAGATCCGGTATCCAGATAGCCGCCGTACCTAGGGAATCCGTAAACGAGCCCAGCACGTCCAAGTTTCGATATTGTTCACTGATCAGGAGCATATCTGTTTTCCTTTCAAAGTTTAGCTGTATCAAAAGATCATTAGCGATTCTGCTTCGTTTCAGGTTCCCTTGTAGGACATTCGTCTTCGCGAGTGCCTCTCGAAACACTGCACAAGAACCTGTTGCAGGGATGTGACTTATGTTTAAGCCCTCCAGATTACAGTCAGAGCACAGCACGCATTTCATGTCTGATGTACACCCCACGGCTTTATGACCCAGATGACCACATCTGTAGCAAAGGCCGCTTCTATCCGGGCCATTGCAATTCCTCCTTATATGGCCATAACCCAGGCACCGATAGCAGTGTGTTACCATCGCTCTTCTCCTCACCCTACAGTAGCCTATACGAAACCGACCTTAATACGACCAGTCTCCAATAATTTGTCAGCATTCGGATTATTCACTTCCACAATTGCCATTTTCTGCCCTCTACTGTTGGGTATAGTGACGGATACTTTCAGCGCATCTATAAAACCGTCTATGTCTCATTTCAGAGCCATTTCGACGTCACTTGCAGTAGTTACAATATCCATGTCTCTTATCTCCAAGAGAGTTCTAGGAGTCAATGTCCTCACCAATCATGCATGACCAACAGCTTCCTTCAAAGTGCTGCTGAACATTTCTCGACAGCCTTCGTATCAAACTCCAGTAAAACGTCCCCGGATCTGGTTTGACGGATCAATCGAGTTTCCGGATGGCAGGCCTCCGGCTTCACCTTCTCCCTCAAACTCTTTACAATTTCTGCATAAGTCTTCCCAGCTGTGGTTGGATCAGAACAGACTTGGGTCGTGATCGATTATGGGACTTCCACAGCAAGCTCTTGTTCGCTTGTGGTACAGGATCAAAGAAAATGCTGAGCTTCCTATTCATCACGATGTCATACGGCTCTCTACGAAGAGGTTGAAATCCCGAAAGCCAACATGCAAAACAGCTATTGATCTTTCGTCCACTGAGTTCAACCTCCGAAATGTCTGGAGAGATGAATGGCGAAACTCCTCACCTCGCGGCCTACTTCAAATCAGTGACCCCACCACAAGACTTGCTGGTTTTAATCTTCCTCGGGCAGTTTGGTTAAGGCTCAACTGAATCCGATGTGGTACTGGTCGAACAGGTGCAGCACTGCACCAGTGGGGTTGGATAGATTCCCCCCGATGTGACTGTGGTTTTGAAATGCAGACTATCGAGCATATTGTGCAGGAGTGCCCTCTGCATTCATATCCCTGCGCCTTGGATGATCTCCACTCAGCAACTCCTGATGCAATTTCGTGGATTGCAGAACTTCCTGTCCAAATTTGAAGAGATGGTCCTAATGCTGTGAATAGTGTTTATTGTAAATAGTGTATATAATTCGCTTCTGTCTTGTAAGCATCATACGCTAAATATAATAATAATGGGACTTCCAAATCTTGCGACAGAGAAGCGCTTTCTAACCACGTCACAGTAATACTGAGGACCTCCTCCGTTGGACTATCATCCATTCTGACAAATTTTTCTCCTGCTTATCGGAATCTATTGGAGCCGATTGAATGGGGTTATCAGGGCTATCCAATGCCACTGTGATGGACAACACGTCTTTCTCCAAGACCCTCTTTATTTCCGTCTTTCTATTGTTACACTCTACACTCTCTGGTTGGCATAGAATAATATTACCAGACTAGATATAATATATTACTGGTTGATAGGCGGTGGTGCTCCATAATCCATGACATCCTCCCCAGCCTGGTCTATCTCCAGGGGGATGGCCAGCTGCACTGGACGAGTTATTATAGTCCCCTTTGAGTCCTTGAGTATTGCAGTTCTTGTCACTCCATCTCCCCCAGCTCGGAGCTCCGCTATGCGGACCTTCCTCCACATGTGTTGGGGTTGGCTGCCTTCTAGCAGAAGCGCTACGTCTCCAACTCGCAGTTGCGGAATGTTCCTCGAGGATGACGGACTTCATGAAAGCTCCTCAGCTCCATGAGGTATTCCTTTGACCAGCGCTTCCAGAAAATGGTAATTTCGTGAAACGGTATGCTACAATATCCTTCGTCACAGTGTAGTTCCGATCGGAGCTCTGGATGCAGTGAAACCAGAGAACACGTGTTAGGTTTCTGTCCTTTGTATGGAGAGCTAGTTGTAGAAATGCTTGGCTTATATCTCCTACAATGGCCCAGGGGTGCTGTCGGAATGTTAGCATCATAGAAAGAATGTCTGGAAGGAGATTGGGACCTACTTCTAAGGTGTCGTTAAGAGAATATGTTCCCTTCTCGTGAGCTCCTCCGTCAAAAACGTCACGCCATTTGGAGTTTCCACGTTTCTCTTTCCTGACTAAGTGGTGGGGTAAATAGAAAGTCTCTTCTATTCCATCAGTAGGCGGCGCTATTTCTACTTGTTTCTGTCTAATGTAGTTTAGCATTTGCTCGTGGTAAACGTCGCGTAACGTTTGGTCCTTTTCAAGTCTCTTTACGAGTACCTGAAATCGTTGCTTAGCATTTTCATAGTTGCTAGATAGAGTGACGTGCTCCTTTCTGGGAAGAGATACCACTCTTCGTCCATCTTCAAGTTCGTGTGAAGCGTGAAACTGAGAAAGTAGTGAAGATTCCTTTTCAGTCACGGTTCGTGATTGTTCAACTGAGATCCCTATTGTTTCTAAATCCCAGAAGTGGCGAAAGTCGTTGTCTACAATAGAGACTGTCTGATCAAGATTGATGTAGTGGACACTCATGGAATTTGTCTTTATTCCTGAGCGGTTTCCACTAAGAATCCATCCCAGATGTGATGGCAGTAGTACTACTGATTGAGAAAGTCGTATGGGTGAAGTGTCTTTGACAATACGCCAGTATTGATCAGCACCAATCAGGAGTTCAATAGGGAGATCAACGTAGCTGTCCTTGGGATCCGCCAGTAATAGTTCGCGCATTTTCCCTAGCATGTAAATATCATGAGGAACAGTTGGATGCGGGGAAAACGAGTGATTACTTTCGAGTGCAGTGATAGGTATAATGGAATTGGCCCACATCCCTTTCATGTTTAGCTGAATCAATCTGCGTTGGGCAGAGGAAGAAGATGTGGTTTCGAAAGAACTTACAGATAGGGAACTATTGCCGATTACCTCTAAGCGAAGTTCATCAATTAGGGTCATAATCACAAAGGAGGACTGGCTACCTCCGTCTAAGACACATCTAGTAAGTTTGCTAATCCCTGTAGGTCCAGTAATCCACACCCGCGCCGTCTGCAAATATGTGAAATCTGTGGATGATACATCTATATTACCGACTGATGTTGCTGAGGTGCGTGGGTTTGGTAATGGCGAATTGCCAATGGTGTGGCAAATTGATTTGTGATGGTTCCCTTTACAGATAGAACATTGTGCCTTTTCTTTCTTATTGCATGCCTTGGAGCTGTGGCCACGATTAAGGCAAAGGAAACAGCGGTCTGCAGCCTTTAGTTTGGCAATACGGCTATTTACATCTGTTATAGTCCTGCAGTCCTGAGCCCAGTGGTTTTGACCCTCGCAGAAGACACAAAATGGTCCCTTACGTCTCTTCTCTCGCGCAGGCTTCTTCCGGTTAGAATGGACATGAAGCATTGCAGCGGTAGGAGTAAAGTCGGAGCTGGCTATTGTTGCACCGCGGATCTTCTGCGCCGTTAGAGCTCCTTCTACTTCTTCATTTAAGAACGCCATCAGTGCGGAGATGTCGCTCTCAGGTGTATTTGTCCTTTTGGAGTGGATAAGCCAGCGTCTGCAGATATCTTCGGGGAAGGCTCGTAGGATTTTCGGAGTTAGTACCCGACCATAGGCGTTTACGTTTTCACCTAACGACTTCAACGCCTGGACCCGCCGGTGACATTCAACATATGTCACGTTCAGTGACTCAGGGCTATCGTTGAAAGTTGGTTTAAGGTTCTCTAAGTAGTCCAAATGGGCCTGAATGATTCGATTTTTGTCCCCGTACTTTGATTTAAGAATTAGCTTAGTCTGTTCGTAGGTATTACCATTCACGGCTATTCCGTCGACGAGTCGCTTAGGTTCACCTTCTAGGTACCCCCGTAGGAAGACGTGCTTGTTCACAGTAGAAAGGGTAGTGTCCTGATCAATTGACATCTCGAACTGCTCCCAGAACCGGGACCAGCACTCAACATCCCCTGAAAACGGCTCAAGTTTGATGGGAGGTAGTTGGACGGAATGAAGAGGAGAGTGGGCTGAGGGATTCGGCACATTAGTCATGCTGTTTGTGTTGGCAGCAAGTCTCTTTTCAAGTTCCCGTGTAGCGTTATGAATTTCCCGTTTAGCCTTGTCAATGTATTCTTCACAGGTTACCACGTCGTCGTCGTATTCCGTCTCGGATAGAAGGTCATGAATAGCGTCATCTAGTGACATTAGACGATCCAGAGTTTCCTTAAGACGATTTGTAGAATATTCGTAGTCTTCCACGGAAGATTCCTCTGTAAATCCATTTATTTCTGAAGAAAATCGTGTAACGTTAGTCCTCTCTCGCTTTCGTTTCTTCTTCAAATTGGATAACGTCGCCAGTCGGGCTTCACTCATCTTGATATAATACGTGCTGTCTGTAAGTCTAAGAGCACAAGTTTGAAGCGTGACTACTCTGTGACTTCGTGTATGGTCCAGGCAAACGTGACGTGAAAAATGGCGTTTATTCAGTGATAGTCGAGAGTTGATTTAGTTTACTTCAGGTGGCTAGGAAAAATGACAGTTCCGAAATGTCGAGTAGGCCGTGAAATTCCCGCAGCCCACCTCGAGTCTCTATGGAATAAGGAAGTTGAGGTTCTGGTCAGTAGAGATCGCTAGTAGTTACGATGAGCGTGTTGGAAACTCTTATGAAGTAGTATAATTATAACCTAATTATTCAAGCTAGAACCATGCGAGATCGTATTGGACATAAAATAACATGTGTTCAACTCCTAACTGCCGTATAGTATAACATCATAGTTTAGAAAGTTGGATACGGTACTCATCTGCGTGTTGGAAGCTATAGGTGGAGACGCTCGTACAATTAAGTTACGTTCACTTTACACTGATTTGCACTTGAGAATTCTTCCTTCAAACTCTTCGCCTCGTTTAAAGTAGTTCCCTTACATTTACGTTTCACCGGATTTTTCGGCACCAATATTTGAAGTACAGTATTGATATGCGTGGAGCTAATTCATACGCAACTTTTATTCCCAAGGAAGTTTACATATACAACTATCATATAGCTTCAGTGGAAGCTCCGGCAGATGGCTCGCGTTCCTCCACACACGTGCCGTTTGTAGGTGAGTGAAATCGTACGTGGCGACCTCTATCTTGCCTATGGAGGTTCGCAAGTTGTTACCTTCAGACAGGACCTTCTATAATACCGGACCTGACACTGGCGGCGGGACTGATGAAAAATGGCTGTCGCTGTTGGTGATTACATGCTTTGTTTATTAGTTGACTCATTTTGTTTACGATGTGATAGTGATGTGAATTTCGGTTAGCAATCGTCTCCCTTGATTATCTGTGCTTATTGATTATTGCTTAATGATATTACACGTTCGTGTAAGTAAATGTCTGCAATAGTGCTTCTTAAATACGAGATACCGGTGACTTCTGTTACGCTTGTGATACCATCAATACTATTGCCAATTAGTGGGTAAGTTTGGTCTATTTATTATTCTGTTTATAGTTTATAAATTATTAGTAATGGTAATTCATTATGAGCAAGCATAGCAATAATTAACGTATTCCAATTCAAGGTTTAAGAAATCTGAAAATTGATTACCGTACGTAGGAACATAACCTACTTTTTAAATTGTCTGCAGTGTTCCCTCATCCAATTATACGCCTGCTTGTCCAAGGATATCAATCTTATCACGTACTTGGTGTGGATCCCGTTTTAATAAACTACCAGTAGGCTTACTCATACATAGGTTATGCTAAAATTGTGGTGATATGCCTTGAAACTGTTGTGTGACTGGATCCAAATCCAATTATTATGAAGATAAGCCATTGGTGCCTATTTTCTAATTTCCCATCAGGGGAATTCAACCCACACCCAACTTCACGGGGTTGATGACCAAGAAGTCCCAAGCCCATAAAATGAATTAACAGCAGACAAAATCACGTCATGATGTTATTTTGGGTTGGGTTGGATTCTGACACACGTCATGCCTTTGACAGAGTTTGGTTGGTTCTTAAGTTTAGGGGCTGCGACAACGAGGTCATGTAGCCCCGTGTACTTTGGGTGTGTGTAGAATCTGTCTGATAACCGGTGTTAATTGTGATGACTGTATTAGTGTGTGTATCTGTTTTTTAATTTAAGTGCAGAATGCAACTTATAATTTTTCAAATAGTTCCTACTTTTGCCGCCAAACGCCACCGTCAACGACTACTAGGCCTAGTTCAGAACTTAGCTACTATACGCCACCGCAGTCGGCTCTTGGCAACGAACGTAGAAACCTAAGAGCGTTGTTTACATTCTTAACCTATCCAATTTAGCTTCACACAGGTGTAATTAGTGGAAGGTTCTTTAACATGCCATAAATCTATGACATGGGACCGCCGGCTTTACTTCCCCTCCGAAGGAAGGCATACTGTGCCCTTGTATATAACAGCGTCGTATATACGAGAATCAAACTTCGGGGAACGTTCAGTCCGGATATGCTTTCACAAGAGCTCAAATACCAGACGGCTGCTTACAAATACAAGGACCATATGCAAAACTATAAACTAAGAAATGAGTGAAAAACAAATAAAATTACCACCATTTAATAACTGAATAAAAACAACAAAACATAAAAAATAATATAAACAAAGTCCACCCTGAACTTTACTCCCACAGTACAATAATTTACACAGATCTGAGTGGCCTAGAAAGGTCCACTCCAAAGAAATAAAATTGTGGATCAAATTCCACTTGTCTGATTAATATGTATGCATGCGTATAACTACGCTAGAGAAAAAATAAGTACTTTTGATGGAGATTTGCTCACAGATGGAACAGCCAATATGCTTGCAAACCCCCATACTGCAAACCATTATTATGGCTTTATGGGACACACTCGTAGAATAACTTACCAACAATTAAAATTTTACTGACACACGCAACCATTTAAAATTTATAAACTAATTGATCTCCATCGAGATCGCAGTGAGTCAGGAAACTCCCAGCAAAACAGAAGCTTGCCCAATGGCTCAATTGCTCAACACATACATGACAACAACGTGGCCGAACATCGAGACCACCCGAGGTCAATGAACATGACAATAATTAAACAAGAAATAAAATGCCTAAAATCCGATGATATTTACATGAAATAAAAGCATGGATAAGCTAACACGCTGGAACTCGATCAATCAAAACGCGAACAGCACCCATTTACCGATTACAATTCTTTTATCATTAAACAGGCTTTATTTTAATATAAGATAAACATTTACGAAGAACGGAGGCCTGGACCGTGAATACTAATGAGCACAGCTTGCTCCTTATCTGATGGAGTGCGCCGGGTAGAAATACCTTCACTTACCACTCATTAGCGTCTGTGTTCAAAACCAGCCCTCCTTGTCGAAGCTTTGAGTCATGCTATTTATAACAAGAGACTAGACAGTCCCGTTCCGCCACCTGTTAATCGCGACACATAAATTCACACATATTTCTTGTCAATTCCAAAGAATTGCAAGACATCGTAGAAGGGGATTCCAACATTTTCCTCGCAAGGATTAAATGCTTAACCTGGCCAAAGCTTCAGACAGAAACCAGGGTTCCCGAAAACTCCTATCCCATAAAACATATATTTGCAGACTCAACAAAGCATTTAGGGCAGAACACAACACAAATCTACCACGGGCCGACACTCCAATCAAATATCATAGATTTTGTGTACCAAGACACTAAAAGGGAAACTTCATCAACAAATAAAGTCATTGGGCATATGACCCCTCACTTAACAAAAATGCAACAAACGGCAATTAACACACAAGCCTGTGTAACAATAAAAATCTATACAATAAAAAGATTTCCCACCAATTCTATTATCTACTCTAGTTAATTCAGTTTCGCTTCTGTTATGATATCGGTTCCCAATTTGTGTCGCTTAGCCGCGCATTTTACGGTAGCGAAGCGCACTCGAGTACGCTTGCCCCGTGTACTTGACATCAACAAAAAAATAATCTTCATACAGATAGAATACATGCCACGTTGCTCATGAACTAAACTAAAGTGTGTCAGTACCACAAATCAACTACAATAAAACACGAAGACAAAAAAATAAAATAAAATATTTACACTAAATAATATGTTCCCACAAAACCATAACCAGTTTGTCAAATAATTAAATTATTTAGTACTTATTCCTCTTTCTGCGTCGTCTCATCGAACATCGCCTGACATTCTCTCTCCAAAGTATTTAGCTCATCTCAGACCACATGGAGCCGTAGAAACGTTGGTTCGATGTCTTCCTCTGGGTCTGGAGTTCCATCTTGACGTTGAATAAAAATAACAAAAATAAAATGTTATTTATAGTCACACGTAATTTTCTATCTAAATTTTGCCAATAGTTACTTTATTCACCATTTGTCTAGTGCAAAATTAAACGTAGACTTTCCCTACTAGTTGTAGTCGTGGGAGACTACTAAAATCTTACCGATACACAAATTTCACACTCAGCTGTGCGCACACAACTTTATTATAATATTTTCAATAATGACCCTCTCTGATAAATTTAACACAGTATATCTTCACGGTATGGAAAAGAATAAGTGATCACCTCACGGTGTCACCAAGAATCAACCTCGTCGTCACTCAGACGACAGTATTTATGTGAATTTAGCAAAAGGACGGAGGGAGAGGGAAATCTATCACTAACTTCTATAATAATGCGACTATTGGCATGCAACAGGTATCAAACAGTTTGAAAAATTATACAGGTCACAATGGGGCTATCGTGCTCTGGAATCGATCATAGATTTCGTTAATCCAATCTTTCCCGCTTTCAACATCAAGCCGGCGTCAGACGCTCCCTTGGCGCTAAAATTGATGACCCTCTCTGATTGGTAGTTCATGACGTCAATATCGCAGTTTAGAACAGAAGCCTCTGTCCTATGATTGGTTGAAAGTTCCTCTCATCTCTCTCATCCAGCAACTATCTTACTCGTAACGCTAGGGTGACAAAGAAATTACGGTCTGAAATGAGTCAGGACCCCAACACACCTTTGTCTGATAAAGGGTCTGTCAAACATTCCGATCTCGTCACTCCTTTGTTTCAGGACTGGGCACGTTCAAACGTACTGTCTCCACATAAGCTTGATATTTCGCAATCCAGTCTGGCCTTCCTGTATGATTCTGGCAGTAAAATCAGAATATAATGATATGAATAATTAGAATCATTAATATGCGTAGCTTATTAAGGGTTCACAACTCCCTTAGTTGGGAAAAATCGAACTTAGAGATAAAGTCGATTTTTTTTCCTAAGTCACATGGTGCAGATACTGGGTTAGCCTCCCTTCAAAGTGCTCAGTCAGTCCGCCTCTGCTAGTTGACAAGTGTTTTCCTCGTTCCAATGTTTACATTCTCGCCCATTCATTAGGACAGTACCAGTCTGCTGCTCACTTGCCCAGCGCTTCGCCTGGGGCTATTTGTTGCTTAAAGACTATTCCCCTCTCTGTTGCTCGTCTGTCGACATACCTGTCAACTCTGCTTGCTTCAAGATGTAAACAGGCCAGACGCTAATCACTTCCTCGATGTCGTGCTGGCTTCTGCTTGCCCCCCGTTTACTTGCATGATGTTGGCCGATCACGTACTTAATTCGCTGCGTTACTTCCAAGATTCCTCACTATGCTGAACGGTTTTTACTCCTCCATGCTGCCATCCTCTTCGTCTCTCCCGCGTGTTGCCATCTTCGTCCTTTAGTAGTGACCAGTTTTTCGGATCGCACCGGTGTTTCTCTTCCCCACCGGGCTGCGTTCTCTAATGCCCCGTGCAGGCAATCTTCGTTCGTCTTCCTGGCTGGCTTCGCTATTTGCTTGTTCTTCATGCAGCTGATCCAAGTATCTCTGCGTCTCTATGTGCATGGCTTCAAACCCTTGATTGTTCTGCCTTCCTCATTGTATGTGTCGGGATTCTTCCGCTTGTCAATTGCCTGTTTCCAACGTCCTTGTTCATTTCCCTCGTTTACATAAACTTCCTCTAAGTATTTCTGCGATTGAGCATGCCTATCGTTCCAGTCGTCTTGGTAGCTTCTAGAGTCCTCATGATTCTGAAATCTGCGGTCTTGCCATCTCTGATTTTCATTCCGATCTCCCCATCTCCTGTATGGTACATCTTGTCTCCGATTGTCCCTCCATTGTTGAAATCCTCGTTGTTGGAATCTATTCTGTCCTTGGAACTGTCTGTTGTTATTACGGTTGTTATCGTAATGTTGGCGCTGTCTTTTCTCGACATCATCCTGACCTCTCACGGGTGTTGAAATGTTTGTATTTGTATTGGTAGCCTGGGATCTTGTGTTTATCTGGCTCGGCTTAATCACCTCGGTTGTATTTACCATTTCGACCTGTCTTCCAACTCTATTGTGTAAGTGGGACGTGGTTTCATCTATCTGGCGCAGGATCTGTTCAGCGTGTACCGCGTCTGAAACGTTAGCTGCGACCAATACCTGCTGAACGTTAACGGGAAGCTGCCGTCCGATAGTCATGACTAGCTCGGCCTCACTTAAAGGATTATCCAGATCTTTAAATTTAAGGAGCTGTGATGAAAAAAAATCTGAATACTTAGTTTGCTGAGTAGATTGGTACTTTCTGGAGTACAATTCCATTCTTAACCCCTGTTGATATGAAGACGACCAATATTTTCGAAGGAAAGCATGCTTGAATGCATCTACGCTTTCAAACGTGTATTTGAAGCTCAAGTACCACGTTAAAACATTTCCAGTTAAAAAAATTTCCATCATGCGCAGTTGCCGGGCGGGTGCTATATCATTATCATTATAATAATGTTCG
This sequence comes from Meconema thalassinum, assembly GCA_946902985.2. Lineage (NCBI taxonomy): Eukaryota > Metazoa > Arthropoda > Insecta > Orthoptera > Tettigoniidae > Meconema > Meconema thalassinum. Next base: position 209,149,590 of record OX336399.1, on the reverse strand, counting down.
ACTTCCCGCAAGAATGCCTTGGGTGTGACTCCAGAATTTTCCATAAACTTAGCCGGTTTGAATTCATTAGAACGGATGATTTGTACAAGTTGAGGGTGCTGATTACCGTCATGGGGTGTAGAACATCTCCCTATGTGATTACGAAATTCTTCCGTGTTCCGAGCAAGTGGACTTTCCGTGTCAACCTGACTACCAGTTGAATGAGTCGCCCCCGGGCTATCTCTGTCTCCATCTCTCCCCTTCTCGCCTAATGACCCTGCATTATGTTCCATAGAAAATAATTCTGCTTTTATCAGCCTGTCACCTTGTTCTTTAAATTTTGCTTTTATCTCATCTTCTAACGTCTGTATCCGTGTGTGGTTCTCCCCCAGCTTCTTAATTACCGCCAACCTTTCTTCCTTGGAGTCCTTACATAATTTTTGCCAATCCTTTCTAACGTTTTCTATCTTCAGATTATTAGTGTCCTGGCTCACTTCGATCCGTTCCAAGCGATCCTCCACGCGTACATTGTTTTCATCAATAGTGGCTTTTAATCCCTCCCGGTCCACTTCTGCATTTTTCCAGCGATCTGTTGATTGGTTTTCGAGACGGTCTATGTCTTTTATAAGGCCGGTCACGTTTTCATCTACCGCCTTTATCTGTTCCTGTATAACTACGGTTATTTTCTCCACTTTATTAAATCTGTTTTGTAACCTGTCCTGTGCAGTTATAATTTCGCTATTTTTAGTTGTGCATGCTAATTCAATCTGTGCCAATTTTGCCAGAACTGTATCGTCTAAGTTATTAAGTTTAGCGTTAAACTGGTCCTCAAGTTGTTTTATCTGTTTAACCTGCTTCTCATTGTTCTTACTTACATCTAAGGCGAGTAGTATAAGCTGTTTCCTTGTATGTTCTTTCATTTCAACCACTACATTATCGAGTTGCTCAGTGTTACGACTGTTTTGCGCGTCTAGTTGAGAGTTTATTGATTCACTTTGTTGTGTCAATTGAGAACTAATATTATCATTCTGTAGAGCTAATTGTGTATTAATACTATCATTTTGAAGCGCTAATTGTGTGCCAATAGATTCATTAATTTGGGCTTTGATCACCGCTGACTGTTCAACCCTACTACTGTCTATTTGTGCCTTAAAGGTTTCACTCTGTGCTATTAATTCCGCTGATTGTTCAGCCCTGCTACTGTCTATTTGTGCTTTAAATGTTTCACTCTGTGCTATTAATTCCGCTGATTGTTCAGCCCTGCTACTGTCTATTTGTGCCTTAAATGTTTCACTCTGTGCTATTAATTCCGCTGATTGTTCAGCCCTGCTACCGTCCATTTGTGCCTTAAATTCAGCCGTCATCTCCTGCCGTAACAACACCATTTGCTGCTGAGTGCGTGCCGCAGCGCTCTCTACAACCTGTCTTATTTCGTCTAAAGAAGCCATCACCACAATACACTTGAGAAAATAGAGAAAATGCCAATTGGCGATGTTCTCCGATACGTGCATACATATTAACACACATTTATATCAATTTACACATACTCAGTTCGTTTAAATTTATAAACATAATCCCATTAATCCAATAGCATCCCTGAGTATCCTTCATTTTACATAATTTAAAACTTAACCCACACATTCAGTTATTAAATGCTAGCCTTACAAAACGCTACAAGAACATACTAATTAATCAAGTATTAATTGCCTTGGAAAAGCTACACGCCTTCCTATTACATACATGGAGTTGTCTTTCTAAGCAAAGCTAATTTTTATCATTAATATGGGCGCCCAGTTTCACGATATTATCTTTACAAATAATGCAAGAAATAAAAACGTGTACTGTATTTTACATTGCAACTCCTGATTTTACTGTATAATTCACTCACTTGGCGGTAATACCTTCGCCATAACTACGTTACATAAAATTATCACATTCGGTGATTCAAATACTGTCACATTCTGCCTCCACTTGTGGCGTGTCAGTTTATCAAAAAAATGCGCTAGAAAAGCCTAAAACAGTGAAATGCCCCTCGTTGGGTAATGCCAGCGTTGCCTATGTGCCCTTGTATATAACAGCGTCGTATATACGAGAATCAAACTTCGGGGAGCGTTCAGTCCGGATATGCTTTCACAAGAGCTCAAATACCAGACGGCTGCTTACAAATACAAGGACCATATGCAAAACTATAAACTAAGAAATGAGTGAAAAACAAATAAAATTACCACCATTTAATAACTGAATAAAAACAACAAAACATAAAAAATAATATAAACAAAGTCCACCCTGAACTTTACTCCCACAGTACAATAATTTACACAGATCTGAGTGGCCTAGAAAGGTCCACTCCAAAGAAATAAAATTGTGGATCAAATTCCACTTGTCTGATTAATATGTATGCACGCGTATAACTACGCTAGAGAAAAAATAAGTACTTTTGATGGAGATTTGCTCACAGATGGAACAGCCAATATGCTTGCAAACCCCCATACTGCAAACCATTATTATGGCTTTATGGGACACACTCGTAGAATAACTTACCAACAATTAAAATTTTACTGACACACGCAACCATTTAAAATTTATAAACTAATTGATCTCCATCGAGATCGCAGTGAGTCAGGAAACTCCCAGCAAAACAGAAGCTTGCCCAATGGCTCAATTGCTCAACACATACATGACAACAACGTGGCCGAACATCGAGACCACCCGAGGTCAATGAACATGACAATAATTAAACAAGAAATAAAATGCCTAATATCCGATGATATTTACATGAAATAAAAGCATGGATAAGCTAACACGCTGGAACTCGATCAATCAAAACGCGAACAGCACCCATTTACCGATTACAATTCTTTTATCATTAAACAGGCTTTATTTTAATATAAGATAAACATTTACGAAGAACGGAGGCCTGGACCGTGAATACTAATGAGCACAGCTTGCTCCTTATCTGATGGAGTGCGCCGGGTAGAAATACCTTCACTTACCACTCATTAGCGTCTGTGTTCAAAACCAGCCCTCCTTGTCGAAGCTTTGAGTCATGCTATTTATAACAAGAGACTAGACAGTCCCGTTCCGCCACCTGTTAATCGCGACACATAAATTCACACACATTTCTTGTCAATTCCAAAGAATTGCAAGACATCGTAGAAGGGGATTCCAACATTTTCCTCGCAAGGATTAAATGCTTAACCTGGCCAAAGCTTCAGACAGAAACCAGGGTTCCCGAAAACTCCTATCCCATAAAACATATATTTGCAGACTCAACAAAGCATTTAGGGCAGAACACAACACAAATCTACCACGGGCCGACACTCCAATCAAATATCATAGATTTTGTGTACCAAGACACTAAAAGGGAAACTTCATCAACAAATAAAGTCATTGGGCATATGACCCCTCACTTAACAAAAATGCAACAAACGGCAATTAACACACAAGCCTGTGTAACAATAAAAATCTATACAATAAAAAGATTTCCCACCAATTCTATTATCTACTCTAGTTAATTCAGTTTCGCTTCTGTTATGATATCGGTTCCCAATTTGTGTCGCTTAGCCGCGCATTTTACGGTAGCGAAGCGCACTCGAGTACGCTTGCCCCGTGTACTTGACATCAACAAAAAAATAATCTTCATACAGATAGAATACATGCCACGTTGCTCATGAACTAAACTAAAGTGTGTCAGTACCACAAATCAACTACAATAAAACACGAAGACAAAAAAATAAAATAAAATATTTACACAAAATAATATGTTCCCACAAAACCATAACCAGTTTGTCAAATAATTAAATTATTTAGTACTTATTCCTCTTTCTGCGTCGTCTCATCGAACATCGCCTGACATTCTCTCTCCAAAGTATTTAGCTCATCTCAGACCACATGGAGCCGTAGAAACGTTGGTTCGATGTCTTCCTCTGGGTCTGGAGTTCCATCTTGACGTTGAATAAAAATAACAAAAATAAAATGTTATTTATAGTCACACGTAATTTTCTATCTAAATTTTGCCAATAGTTACTTTATTCACCATTTGCCTAGTGCAAAATTAAACGTAGACTTTCCCTACTAGTTGTAGTCGTGGGAGACTACTAAAATCTTACCGATACACAAATTTCACACTCAGCTGTGCGCACACAACTTTATTATAATATTTTCAATAATGACCCTCTCTGATAAATTTAACACAGTATATCTTCACGGTATGGAAAAGAATAAGTGATCACCTCACGGTGTCACCAAGAATCAACCTCGTCGTCACTCAGACGACAGTATTTATGTGAAATTAGGAAAAGGACGGAGGGAGAGGGAAATCTATCACTAACTTCTATAATAATGCGACTATTGGCATGCAACAGGTATCAAACAGTTTGAAAAATTATACAGGTCACAATGGGGCTATCGTGCTCTGGAATCGATCATAGATTTCGTTAATCCAATCTTTCCCGCTTTCAACATCAAGCCGGCGTCAGACGCTCCCTTGGCGCTAAAATTGATGACCCTCTCTGATTGGTAGTTCATGACGTCAATATCGCAGTTTAGAACAGAAGCCTCTGTCCTATGATTGGTTGAAAGTTCCTCTCATCTCTCTCATCCAGCAACTATCTTACTCGTAACGCTAGGGTGACAAAGAAATTACGGTCTGAAATGAGTCAGGACCCCAACACACCTTTGTCTGATAAAGTGTCTGTCAAACATTCCGATCTCGTCACTCCTTTGTTTCAGGACTGGGCACGTTCAAACGTACTGTCTCCACATAAGCTTGATATTTCGCAATCCAGTCTGGCCTTCCTGTATGATTCTGGCAGTAAAATCAGAATATAATGAAATGAATAATTAGAATCATTAATATGCGTAGCTTATTAAGGGTTCAATACTGAGGGATTTTAAACGCTCTTAAAAAATCCGACGGCTTCGGCCGAGTTTGAACCCGCTATCTTGGGCATAGAAGCTCAGCATGCTATCAACTACGCCACCGAAGCCGCCCCGTTTGACAGAGTTCCATTTAATCTCATGAATAGGAATGAATGAATACGACTAGCCTACTTGTTGACGGATTTACAGGAGGCAGTCGTGACCTTATGATAGGAATTACCTAGGCATTTATCTTCAGTATGTGTGGGAACCCATGGTAAACCACTTGCTGGGTGGCTAAGCGGAGAATCGAACCCAACATTTCTCGGTTTACCTCACTAGGCTGTGTGTAGCCCGTTCTTACCCTCAGACTAGAATTGAGATTTCTTGACAGTCAGGAATCAAACTTGGACCCCAGAAGTGACAACCAAGAACTACACCATCTGGTTGGTTACATTTATTTTTAAGAATAATATGTATGTCTGTTAGGTAGTCAGCCCGAAAGCTGGTTGGATCCTCAAAAGGCACTGCCGTTAGGTTATGTGGGTAGATACCCACAAAAACCCATGGCAGCGCTATATTGAGGCGTACTAGGCAAGAAGAGGAGTGAGGTAGTTTGTCATTGCTTTCCTCACTGAGTCAGTACAGCAGTACTAACCCTATGAGTAGAACCTTTCACAGCATCCACAGGCACTGACTGTGCCCTGAATATCATTACTAAGCAACACCCATACCTCAGTAGCTTCCATATAATCACAGCCATGAGTGAGTCTGAGACATCGGTGATACTCTAGCCTGTGCCAACAGGCACTGACTGTGCCCTGAATGTCATTACTAAGCACCATCCATACCTCAGTAGCTTACATATAACCACAGCCATGAGTGAGACTGAGACATCGGTGATACTCTAGCCTGTGCCAACAGGCACTGACTGTGTCCTGAATGTCATTACTCAGCACCACCCATACCTCAGTAGCTTCCATATAATCACATCCATGAGTGAGACTGAGACATCGGTGATACTCTAGCCTGTGCCAACAGGCACTGACTGTGCCCTGAATGCCCTTACTAAGCACCACCCATACCTCAGTAGCTTCCATATAATCACATCCATGAGTGAGACTGAGACATCGGTGATACTCTAGCCTGTGCCAACAGACGCTGACTGTGCCCTGAATGCCCTTACTAAGCACCACCCATACCTCAGTAGCTTCCATATAATCACATCCATGAGTGAGACTGAGACATCGGTGATACTCTAGCCTGTGCCAACAGACACTGACTGTGCCCTGAATGTCATTACTAAGCACCACCCATATCTCAGTAGCTTCCATACAATCACAGCCATGAGTGAGACTGAGACATCGGTGATACTCTAGCCTGTGCCAACATGCACTGACTGTGCCCTGAATGTCATTACTAAGCACCACCCATATCTCAGTAGCTTCCATACAATCACAGCCATGAGTGAGACTGAGACATCGGTGATACTCTAGCCTGTGCCAACAGGCACTGACTGTGCCCAGAATGTAATTACTAAGCACCACCCATACCTCAGTAGCTTCCATACAATCACAGCCATAAGTGAGACTGAGACATCGGTGATACTCTAGCCTGTGCAAACAGACACTGACTGTGCCCTGAATGTCATTACTAAGCACCACCCATACCTCAGTAGCTTCCATATAATCACAGCCATGAGTGAGACTGAGACATCGGCGAAAAGCCTCATTTTACTCTAGCCTGTGCCAACAGAAAAATGCAAATGTACTGCATTCATCAAGAGATGGCAAACATGCCCCGAATAATATGTAACTTACTAAAAAGGGATTGAAATTCCTACAGGAACATTTACAACTTTCCCTGTTCACTCAGCCAAGATATTCTGCAGATCTCTCCTGTGGGCCTCAACATTATTTTATTTTATTCCTTTCCTGATGAAACTCCGGTGGTACCTTAATTCAACTCCTAGGGCACCTCCACATGCCTGTCCCTTACACAGCTACACACACTACTACATTCATCACGTAATCGGAGGAATTCAACCCACACACAACTGCACGGGGCTGATGACCAAGATGTCCCAAGCCCATAAAATGAATTAACAGCAGACAAAATCACGTCATGATGTTATTTTGTGTTGTGTTGGATTGTGACACACGTCAGGCGTTTGATGTCCGACCACCAACTACGGCGGCCATCTTGGATTGCAGTGTCAGGTCCGGTAGTATAGAAGGTCCTGCTTCAGACGACATTTGTTGCAAGTCGTCTTCCCCTTCTTGAAACAGTTAGTTTTATACGCTGCCGAAGTGACGCGCCTAGCAACCGTATGGGCGCAGCCACATTGGACCCAAACAACTGGTTGCTAGGTTTTTTATACATAGGAAGCTGCATTAACGCTGCGCAGTGTCTTGAATTTTGTTGATAAAAAGGTGTAATAAGCGTGAAATAAGGCAAACGCCTCCCGTGAAGATTATCCACAATGTTGGAGCTACAAAATAGAAGTGAAATTTTATAGATAAAGTACGAGAATTTTGCGAGATAATATGAATAAAGTTGACCTCACTCCTGAGGCAAGAATTGCATGGCGGGTTCTACAAATTAAAAATATTTATTTATAACATCATTTAGTGTATACAGTATATCTAATATAGAGATATATTTAGGACATATATGTCACATAAAGGGTTTTTTGGTTCATGTGGGGAGTGTAGTTGTAATTAAATATGGTTTGTACTATAAGTATTATAAACGACAACCTACATAACCTTACATCTGATTCACTAACAACAATAAATTTTCTCCTACAACTTTTCTGAGTAGTGATTTTTCACTTAATTTATTTAAGCAGTGAATTGTTTCCAAATAACAATTAGGCCTATCCTAGACTGAAAATTTCTGCCTAAATACTGTATTTTATTTTTTGCAAACTGAGCATAATATGTGGTCTATGGAAAGGTTTGAAGTTGCTAGTAGAAAGTCCTATTCAATTTGGTAACTGGAAACTGTGTGAGCCATCAAGTACCATAGCACATGGATCATCGTTATGGTACCGGGACTAGCATTTCCCTACATCAACTCTTTGGCCCACTTCATACCAAGTAGGCTACTTGTACCACTTTGACTGTCCAGCACATATTGTGTGAATGTTTGCTAGGATTGCTCGTGAAGATGCAGGGTTGCCTTTGTTTGTTGTTGTTCTAAATCTCTATATACCAGCTAATTCTATTTAGCTCTTTTGTGGCACACCAGCTAATGTGTAACATTAATCAGTGTGATAATGTGGTCATCAGCTTGGTGTAGGCCTACTTATTGGGTGAGAGCCTCGGATATTTTCATGTCAGTTTTAGTGGCCTAATATTTAGAACTAGGATAGGAAAAGTGCCCCATTATTTAGAACGAGGTAGGACGATAGACCTTAAATGTAGACTTCTCTAACCTGTTATTGAGCACACAGGTTAGGCTTTGCCAATTTGATTCGTTTTCAATCAAACGCGGCGTTGTGGTAAACACACAAATTGTATTGAAATGCAGTCTTTGTTTCTTCTATAGCCGTTGATGAGATTTGGCCTAAACTCTCATCCAAATATTTTTAACTGTTCCCTTATGCATTGATAGACCTTAAGTTCATTTTATTCGTCACTTACTGGTAGGGCCTACGGTACTTTATTTTCCGTAGTATTGATCATTCATACGGGACGTGATTCACAATATCCAGAAATGTTATATTTTCATGTTTTCACTTAATTTAAGGTAAATATCGTAGGCCACATCTCTACGACTTATGATCTAAGACTTAATGTGCATCTCGCACGCAATATTTTACAACTTTATTGGACAACTATGTTAAATTACTGTGGAAAATATACTTTTCTATGCTTTCTTGCCTCTGGACATTCATGCATGTACAGTTTTATACGATACAAATAGGAAATAATGACGGCTCGAAGACTGAAGCACGCTACAAGGGAGCCATGATGTATTGCTCCAGTTGCTTAGCAACGGAGCGGAAGTGACGTCGACTTCGGCAGCGTATTGTGCCCTCGGCGGAGACAAAGAAAGCAACGATTAGTTGTCTTTAATCTCTCAATCCTCGCCTGGGGGTCTTTCATCTGCTGACCCCAGTGACGCAATATACGCAGAACGGATCTATACCCCGTGTCTGTCTTTCCTTTTGTTTGTTGGTTTTCGTATGAACGTGAAGACTGGCTGCTGTGGTAACCAACGGGGCATCCCCTCGTATCGTTTGCGCATTGAGGGCTCCTTCAACTTCTTCGTTGAGGAGCACCATCAGTTGGCTGGTGTCTCCTTCTTGTATGCCTAGTCTCTTAGCGTGGATAAGCCAGCGGCGGCCTATGTCTTCCGGAAAGGCTCTCAGTAACTTGGGTGCCAAAATTCGACCATATGCGTCGACGTCTTTCCCTAGTGATTTCAAAGCTTCGATACGGCGGTGACATTCAATGTAGGTTGCATTTAATACCTCAGGGGCTTCTGAGACTTCAACTTCGAGGTTTTCTAGGTAATCGAGATGAGATTGAATAATTCTATTCTTATCGCCATATCGTGCTGTCAGAATTTGTTTAATCTGCTCATAGGTACCTGCTGTTATGGATATCCCATCTACAAGACGTTTAGGTTCGCCTTCCAAGTATCCGCGGAGAAACACATGTTTCTTGATGACGGACACTGAATTTTTTTTTTGTCAATGGAGCACTCAAACTGCTCCCAAAATGCTGGCCTTTCTTCTATGTTCGCCGAGAATGACTGCAATTTGATAGTAGGAAGCTTTATATCCTGTGTAGTTGAGGGTCGAACGAAGGTGCTAGGAGACGAAGTGGTTAAATCGATCTCCCTCCCAGCGCATATATGTTCAATGAGGCCCGTGGCTTTTCTGATTGCCGTTTGGAGTTGTCTAGATATTCTTCGCACGCTTCTATGTCGTTTTCGTATACTGCGTCATCGAGTGAGTCTTAGATGCTTTCATCTAGAGCATTTAGGGACGATAAGGTTTCCTGCAGACGTTCATGGAAATGTTCAATTTCATCTAATTCCGTGGACTGGCTAAAGGAATTAATTTTATTTATAAAACGCGTCGCGTTAGAACGGTAAGTCGCTCGTCTGCGTATCAATTTCGTAAGCTGAGCCGGCCGCGTCTTCCATGACGACTACTGCTAAGAAGTGAATTACTGCTTGTCCGACAGATGGCATTAGTGTGTGTCGTATTACTCCGTATTCCGTGCGCTCGTGTTGGTCATGCAGTTCTCATTCTCTGACAAAATGGCGCTCCTTTTATAGTGGTAGTTTCCAGGTTATGACTACTTAAAAGGGAAATAATATTACCGTACGGTATATATGTATCTCCAAGCTTCTACTTGCATGCGAAACTCAGATAGTGTTCCTGGTTCGTGCAAACTCTCAAGTTTCTCGTGGTTCGGCACCAATTTTGTGTGATGGACAACACGTCTTTCTCCACGACCCTCTTTATTTCCGTCTTTCTATTGTTACACTCTACCCTCTCTGGTTGGCATAGATTAATATTACCAGACTAGATATAATATGTTACTGGTTGATAGGCCGTGGTGCTCCATAATCCATGACAGCCACTATCACCTTTGCATGGCCCAAAGTATTCTCTTCCACTGCAGGCAGAACCACTTGCTTCTCAAACAATTTGTCCTTGCACGATATAATGATATCGAAGGCTTCCTCTATCTCCGCTATTCCATTTTTCACGTCTTTAGATACATTCTTCCGTCTTCCTGCAGCAAGCTTCATCTTTCTGATGACATCAATGCATCTTGCCAAAGCCCAATCAATTGGAGTAGCGTCTGCACTTATATCCTTCGGGCTACCGGTACTAATAGAATCCATGATGGACGATTTCCCGAAAATAGGCTGATGCCGACTACAAAGCACAAATACCGTCGAAAATCTATAGTATAATAGGATGGTTGCTACGTACTCAATGTAGCGGGTCTCTAATGGCCGCTGTCTGCAAGTAGTCCTACTATCTACCCCCTAACGACGAGACCTATAAGGTTACCACAAAATTACACTCAACCCAGATGGCCTTGGATTTCACGAGCGAACGAAGTATGAATGTCGTCACTGCATGTTCTATGATTTCAATAGTCTATGGCACGGCAAAGCCTTAACCTAAAAATGACTACACAAGACCAGTCAACACTCAATAAATGCTGAGAAGAGAATAAAACTCATGGAACACCATATACGAACCATGAACTGGGACGAACACCAACCTGTTTCGATGCCGAGAGGCAATACACAAATCCAGCTGATTGCAAATTCAACGGCAATTCACACGCACGACACACATGACAACCTTATGCCAACCATCAATAATAAAGCGTTAATCAGAGTCTTATTATCCTCTCGTAACTCAGATATGCGAGCTCTGGACTCCACAAGACGCACAGTTAGTTTCTTATTGTGTTTATTGCTGGGTCCATGTTATACTCGAGAACCTCCATAGTGTTTTATAGCTCGATGTCCCGTGTCGCGGGACAACTCCGCTTCAGCTTGTGGCTAGTCGTGACCTTTATTGTGTTCTCCATAGAGCTCTGCACCTTTTTGATATCCTGCGGCATGGGGAACATATTGGAATTCGCCTCGGAATTGCTTACTCCCATTAAGAGGTGAATGGTGAATTTAGCCTTCACTCTGTTCAGTTGCTCCTTATGGTATGCTTGTCCTGCTCGTGATCCAGGATACTCTTCCCGAGCTTAGTCTCAAGCCTCATAAGCGCGGGCCACGTCTCTTTCTCCATCTGGGTGTTCTCCTTGATCTCTATATGCAACTAATACAAGGTAATTCAAGTGTAACGACTTATTTGGGAAACAAATACAGTATACACAGCAAAATAAAATCCACAAGATGGACGTACAATTAATCAATGGAGAGGTAGGCCGGATGAAGGACAAAAACAATCGGTGGTAGAGATAAAAGTAAGAAACAAGGGCAATAGGTGATTGTGCACAGAAATAACACACCATGGACAAATAGGTGACATCTAAACTCCACTACTTCCTACGGACCAGGGAATAAGTGTGATTTAGAGGTACTGGAATTGTATAGTTGAACAGACCACTGGCCTACACGAGACACGAGTTTAAATTGGCAAATGCTTTCACTTCGGTCCGTCCTGCGACATCCAAGAATTTCACCTCTAACGTCGCAATACGAATTCCCCCGTCTCTCCCTATTTATCATTACCTTGGTTTCCTAAAACCAACAAAATAGAACCGAGGTACTTTTCCATCATTCCATGTACACGGCGTTTCAGAAACGAATATTGAAGTGATTAAAAGGAACGAATATGTATAAAATGCAATAGGCACTTGCGTACGGCTGGGGGAGAACTTAAGGTATTGAGCCCGAGTCCCCAGTCTGCACTACCTATGTGGTTATTACGTAACACAATCGATACTTACCATTACCACCTATCTCTGAATTTTCCCCCAGGGGATCATATCCAGTGGGTTGGCGACCATAGGACCCCAGCTGAGTCCGGCATTGCTTCCACTTACTTGTGTCTGGGCAAAGACAGTTTGATTACAAATATATATGTATAATTCCACGTTTCCTTTGCTTTTTATGTAAAATATTATTTATCTTCCTCTGATTCGAGTAAATAAATAAATCACTGTGACTGTGAAATACGTAAATTTTATATCGGTTTGTATTTGTAAGGGAAAATAAGACATGGTTCAGCAGGTAGCCGATACGGAGAAACCTGTATAACTTTGCCGAGATGGAGCCTATCACGCGTCATGGCGCGCCTGCCTGAAATACACACTTATACCGTCACGAACCAAGTAGCCACCTCGCCACAGCTATCAACCAATAGAGTGTCTGATCTCCGTATCAATGTGCATACCAACATTGCCTGGCGAGGTTGTAGCACCGGGAATCGACCCTCTGACCTCGAAACTTCCAGCTTCCTTTATGGGGTGTATTGGTGTTAACTACAAGTCATTAAGCTGAGTGCAGTTCCGGGTGTTGACAGCGTCCAGCGACTAAAGTTACGACAACTTTCCTTCCGTGCGCGGTGGAAGCGAATTCAATTTTATACGCTCATATTTTAGGTGCGATATTTCAATCACGTGGGGCAATCTAAGGGGATGAAAGGAAAGTATTTTATTAGCCTGTCTCATTTATATTCCGCATGAAACAACGTTATCAAATGACGGGAGGAAAAATAGAGCTTTAAACAGAATTCTCCGATTGGTCGGTTCGAGTTGGATGTTAAGACACCTGACAGCAGCTCTCTGTGGCCCGGGGCGCCTACTGAGACTCACAAAGTCCTGGGTTGGAATGGGTTACTCTCAGATTCATGAGGCGCGTTTGATTCCCACTTCTGCTATCCTAGTCGCTTTTCTGTAGTTGCGCACTTCTACTCCAGGCGAATGCATGGATGGTTCCTTGTCAATTTAAAACATAAACACTGGTACAGTCACCACTGTAACACAGGTTATTAAACAATTTATACACTCACCAAAGTTTCCGGATAAGCACTCTGTCGAAGCAACTAAAGGAAATAACTACAGACTATGTCTCATGTATACAGTATGTTAAACTTGCATTGTGAATCATCAGTGAATGAAGTCTGGTGCTGTTTAATAACCTGTGTTGTTGCGTGGCGGTATTTACAGTATTTATTTGCTCACACCAGTATTTGCTCATCCCAATTACAGTGTCATAAAGATTACACAGTATATTATCTTAAAACGTATACTAACTTAAATTAATCAGTAACTAAATAAAACTAATCATAATAACTAGGTGTGAAATTAAAACAGTATAGTACAAATAATTTATGTGTAATACAAGGTTGGCTAGGTAGAACGAAACAGTGGTATGAATTCATGATTTAAAATTTGCAAGGTTTGAGACATTATTTCTGGAGAGTGGTTAGAAATTCCATCAAAAATACTGTCAAGAAAGTACTAAAATCTATTGCATTATTTCTTTGAGCAACATTGTTGAAAATATTACATAGTCTGTTCAGCGGTGAAATTTTGTGGGCAGATGTACTGGTTCTTTTAATTTCAAAAGTGATATTGTTCCTTGAAATGATGCGTGGTACATGGAAATTTAAGAGAGAGAGAGGAATTCGGAATCATCAATTGAATTGTTTATAATTTTAAAAGGAATTGCATAGCATCTATTTTTGATGTGCTACATCTTTCCACTCGGTATCTGGATATTTTTGTGGCGCTCGGTAGCTGGACATGTTTGTCGGAGTGATTTTGGAAAAGGGACGGAACTGGATGGGACGGAAGTGCATAGGACGGAAACAATAAGCGCGCGTGGTGGCGGAGATCGGTACAACGACGCACTGTAGGTCGTGTGGCTATGGGGAATGTATATCGCATACAGTTTTGTTCAAGGTTTGGAGACCCCATTTAAGATATTCCCACAATAAATCATCTTCAAGTTGTCGATCTTTGGTGGGGAAATATTCATTTTATCATATTTGCTGAAAATAATTACGATTTATTAAATCTTCATACTTTTGCTGTATTCTTATTCAATGTAAACACTCGATGTACTGTCGGCCATGTGGCTGTGTGGAATCTATATCGCATCAACAAACACTCCAAACAACGTAGGAATTCAGTATATTACCGTAACGCCGACTACTAACAATAATTGAAACTTCATTGGTCTAAATATATCACTGGGAGAAACACATTTAATCTACTTTCCGTACACCTAATTTTTAATCGCACCTATACTTGGCAGTGCGCTCTATCGGCTAAACGAGGCCATTTTCAATAACATCGCTGGCATGGGTTCACTAACTGGTCGGTATAGAGCGCAGCTCGCATCAAGAGGCAGTGGATTGCTTCCGCCACGGCAAATAATTATGATTCATTACGGTCAGGATTTGGTACTGGAGTTATACAAGTAATTTCAATGACCAACAGAGTTCACTGTCAACAAGGGATTTGCGCTCCCGGGACACACATAGTAGGATAACATGTCCCATGTTACACATCATATGCGACTACTGTAAGGCTCGTATAATTTTTTCTCCTTATTTCTAAACTGTCTACATCAACATTTATTTGCAGTTCCTAATATGGTATCAAGTGAGGATAGTTGGCTGTTCTTTTAAAAAGTAGATATTTAGAAATTTCTTTTGTATGTTTTCAATCATTGAGGCATATGTCTTGCATCTAGGACTCCATATAATAACCAAAGATTGGATACGACCCTTGGGATATGAAACAAGATGCCATCTTAGAGCGAGCAGAGGGCTATCAAATTAACATCATCGACATGTTTTTCAGTCAAGCGACTGGTCTGCCCCTACAATGAGTCCTTTCCAAGTTGTTCGGTCTTGTGCTGTCCTTTTGACCACTTCATAACTCCGTAAGCCAGAACTATGTAGGAAAGATCACATGAAAGTGTTCCGTGGCCTCCCGCGAGGGCGTTTTCCAGGTATTTTGCCTTCTAGTATGTCGATCGTCAGGCCACCATTTCGTAACCTGTGGCCAAGCCAGGTGGATCTCCTTCTATAAATCTGGCGGATCATTTGCCGTTTTTCCTTTATTCAATCGAGCACCGTTATGTTTGTCATTTTCTCTACCCAGCTGATCTTTTCCATTCGGCACCAACACCACATCTTAAACGCTTCTAGTCGTTTAATGTCACCTCTATTCATTGTCCAGATTTCACTGCAGTACATTGCAACTGGCCATATGTAGGTCTTAACCAGCTGTTTTCTAAGGCTGAGAGACATCGAGCGTTGACAAATTAGAGAATGCTTTTCACGGAATGCCTGCTTGGCCATGGCTATACGGTTCCTGATTTCAACTTCACATCGTAGGTCTTCTGTGAATATCTGACCAATGTATTTTAATCGACTGACCTGTTGTACTGGTTCTTTATTTATGGTTATATTTAGTTGGTGTAAAACTAACATGATGATAATAATAATAGACTATACGGAATGTATTACAAACATCAATCCGGCATTGCTTCCACTTACTTATGCTGGGCTCCTCTCCGTCTTCTTTCCTGTCGACTTCCCTTGGTATTAGGTATTAGGGTATCCGAGGCCTAGGGAGTCTTTCACTTTCCCGCCTTAGTTGGCCCTTGTCTCATTTTTCCTGGTCCCTCATTTTTCGAGGGGTCAGACCTCTTGTTATCTTTCCATTATATTTCCTTTTCTCTCTTCTTTTATTGGCTCCTCGTGTATCTAAATTCCCTTTAGCGATTCTTTTGCACCTACACTCCATTTTGTAGGTATTTTCAATCTACGTTGCATTTTGTAAGTATTTTCGATCTAAGTTGCATTTTGCGAGAGTTTTCAACTGCAATTGAATTTTGTAAGGATTGGCAATCTAAATTTCTTTTTAGTAGTCAAGTCCTTCAATAATGTCGGGAGTCCGGGGATTTATGTCACTCTTTTGATTTTCAATTGCAATGTGTAAGTATTTTCAACCTAAACCGCTTTTTGCAATTATTTTCAATCTAAATTGCAATTTTTAGGGAAGCATTTTGCAAGTATTTTTATTCCAAATTGCATTTTGTGGGTGTCTTGAATCTAAATTACATTTTGTAAGTATTTTCAATCTAAATTGCATTTTGTAAGTATTGCCCATCCAAATGAGTAGTTTGAATCTACCGTACATTTTGAAATAGACCAGTTGATCACGCACTGCACCAGGTAAAGCGTTTAGATTGGAACGGTGGTGGTCTCGGATCGCAGTCAACGGTTTATCCGGGCTGCTGAACGGACCCGAAGGTGGTCTCGGATCTTGCCAATGGTTCGCCGGGCAGCTAATAATCGTGCCACTGAGGGGTGATCGATCGCAGTCAACGGTTTTTCCGGGCTGCTGAACGGAACCCAAGGTGGTCTCGGATCCTGCCAACGGTTTGCCGGGCAGCTAATGTTCGTGCCACTGAGGGGTGATCGATCGCAGTCAACGGTCTTTCCGGGCTGCCTGATCGTTTCCACCACTCAGGTACCAATTCTATATGCCATTAGGCTGAACATTGGACATACTGTGAGCTGTCCAGTGCATCGAAGCCTTCCTTCTGCTTTGGATCGTGCCGTTGAATCCGCTGGTGATTTCAATTGCATTTTGTACGTATTTTGAACCTAACCAACAGTTTGTGCGTATGTTTCAATCTATTCCTTTTGTGAGCATTTTCGTTTCAAATTCCCGCTCTCCATTTTGTATTCTTTAATCTGAGGGGCAGATGACCTCGTAGTTCCGCCCCTTAAAACAACAATATCTAACTAACTACATCACGCATGAATAAAATTGAAATGGCCCATCATCTAATAAAAGATGTCTTTAACAAAAGATCTATGTGCTTGAATGCAAGAATCAAACATTACTGCACTGTTATCCGGCAAGAAGCTTTATATGCCTCGCCATGAACAAGAAAGGGATGATGAAAGAATTGAAAACCAAGGAGAGGAAGATTTTGAGAAAAATCTTAGGTTCAGTTACAGAGAATGGTGAGTTTAGAAGAAGTCATTACCAGGATTTATGTACACCTGCGGAGAAAATTACTGACGCGGTGCGGAAAATACGGATTACATTTTATAGGCACGTGGCCTGAGTGACGTCAACGCTATTAACCTATCGCAGTTTTACTTTTCTCCAAGAGAAAAAGACAAAGGGAGCCTGGCTCAGTGAGATACAGAAAGATCTGCACGAGATTGGGATCTCATGTGAAGATATCCAGGAGCGTGGTCAGCTTAGCCGACGCTGAAAACCGGAGAGGCGTGGACAAAATATAGAAAGGAACAACACCATCTACGAATGAAAGAATACTGGGCTAATTTTAAAACTTAAATGAAACAGTTGAAATGACGTGGTCCTTAGTTGGCTGAAACAAAACAATAATAAAAATAATGATAATAATAATAATAATAATAATATAAACACCAGAACACCAAGATACGTCACTGTGAAACAGTTCTGAAGCCAGTAGTTCTATATGCAGCCAAAACCCTATCTCTAAATGCAAACATAGGACTCCTTGCCGAACTGGAGAAAAAAGAGCGCAAAATTGTGAGAGGAATCTTGGGATCAAAGTGTAACGTGTTTTTCGAAGGGATTTTACGCCACTGGCATAAGTCAGTAGGAAGCCATTCTATATTTATTTACGCGGCAAATTGTTCAGCCAAGAGAAGTTTTCATGTAACTTATTATTATTATTAACTTATTATTATTATTAAGGTATTATTTTTGGAGCATTTTTATAAAATTATAAGTAATCAGATAGGTTTTCTATGTTATAGAAAACACTATCAAGCAAATTATCACGAACAACATTATCGTAAGAAAATTATATGATTACGGAATTTTACGGAGTTTTGTCAGTTAGGGTATTTTGAGAGAGATGACTCACTGGGAATTCGGCTACAGGCTTAATCTTGTCGAGAAGCATGACGCAAGCCTGGGTTGCTGCTTCGAGGAAAGGCGAAATGGCCTGGACCGGTAATCGACATCATCCTCGCGCCGAGTGTAATGACCCGGAGGAGGGGAGTAGCGCGTGGGGCCTCAGCCAATCAGTGGAGACCGGGCGACTTGAAGACGGGTCGAGAGAGGGGAAGCGACGAGTGCATATATGGTTTGCGCGCCGTGGAGGCAAGGCGACTATCTTTGTAAAACTTAACCAGTGTGGTTGTACGTGTGGTTGGTTCCGATGTTCGGACCATAAAGTTATCATATCTACAAGTATATCATCAACTAACGAAGAAGATGACGACGTCCAGGAGGCTGTGGGAAGCTCTCTTCAACATCCAGTACGAAGGAAATGCTTCGGCAATTTCCAGTGGTAAGCGCGAATGACTCAGAACTACGCAATCTCTCGTCTCTTTGTTTAATTTTCAGTATTTCAGTAACTTCATAGCTTGGGAATAAGAGTAAAATCAGTAATTTATCCGACTCCGTTTTCACGTAATTATCTAGCGGTAATATTCAAATCGCAACGCTCCAATTTAAATTCAAACTTATTATTATTTTTATTAATGTTGCAATACTTGTTTTATATAATAAATTCATTTCTTTTAACCATGCAATCTTTGCTTTCAGTAGGTAGCATTAGATATAGACCAATTCCTTCTCCTGATACAATTGTTTGTTGGGTTAATGATCAAATCATACCACGATCTGAGTGAATAGATTCTTGAAGGTGTTCTACCAGAGCTAGGTGTTGTTAAATATAAATTTAGATCTCAACATAGCGTTGAGGTCTTGGCGCCCATTAAAACAACATATCTTAGGCAGAGTAAATATTTCAAAGTGCAACTCAGGGCTAGTAAAAACGTTTCAATTGTACGCTCAACGTGGAGCAAAGTAAATACCGTTTCACTTGTCGCTACCAACTTGGGGCTGAAAACCTAATAACATTTGTGGAAGGAGAAGGGTATATATTTCTGTGCCTGTATTTTTGGTTTTTTTTCATCTATCAGTGTGTATCAGCATGGGTAGTGCTGAGGAAGAGATGAAGTTGCGTAGTGGTCACCAGTTGGATAGTGAAGATACGAGCAGTATGGCTAGTCTTGGAAATGAAAGCAGTACAGGGATGTCGGAGGTAAATCTCGATACTGAGGGGGGTAATCAAAACAGTCAAGCAGGGTTAGAGAGTTTGCTTCTTCAGTTTAAGCAACAAAATAAAATTAGCACAGATGCTCTAAACGCTAAACTTGAACAAAACAATGCTAAACTCGAACAAAATAATGCTAAACTTGAACAAAACAGTAGGGAATATAGAGAGAGTACTGAAACTTTAAATGCTAAACTTGAACAAAACAGTAAGGAAATGAGCAACAAATTAAATGAGAAATTTGAAGAGAACAATCTAAAATTAGATAAGAAATTTGAGCAGATTAGAGGAGAAATCAGAGGGGTGATGGAAGAGAAGGCTAAAGAGATTATTGCAGATGTAGACAGAAAATTAGGAAAAGTACAGGAGGAGTTAGAAATTAGAATCAGTACACAGGCTGAAAATTTAAAAGTACTAGTGCAACTGGAAACACAGCAGGTCAAAAAGCAATTGGGGGGAGAAATTGACAAAATTCAAGTAGCAACTAAAGAGTTTAAAGAACAGCTGGGGGGGAAGAATTGATAAAGTACATGCAGAAATAATCACTGAAGTTAATACTTTAAGGGAGAGGAATAAGGAGAGCATTAATGTGATTAGTGAGAAACAAGCTAAATTAAGTGGTAAAGTAGAAGCATCGGAAGGGAGCATTAGGTTAACTGTAACTAATATTGAAAGAAAAGCTGAGGAGAAAATTGCTGAATTAGAACAGAAGTTGAAAGCTAGAATTAGGCAGGAAAATAGTCAGAGTAGGCCAGTTTATGTGAATAGCACACACAGGGAAATAGAACTAGGCAAATTTAGTAATCGGCAGGGTTGTCCAATGGAGTTCATGAATACAATAGAAAATAAATTCGGGGAGAGGTTGGAAGATGATAGTATTGAGTGGTGCCAGGTAGTTGAAATTTTAGATCAAGCGTTTGTAGGGGAGACAAGAAACTGGTTTGCTGTCTACAGAGACAATTTCGAGAATATTTCAGATTTTAAAGCTAAATTTTGTGAGAAATTTTGGAATGAGGTCATTCAGTCTCAGCATCGTGAGGGAATTGTGTGTGGGAAATATAACCCGAGAGGAAACTACACTATGACCGAGTACTTTTTAGGACAGGTATTAACGTGCAAATATCTGGATGGTTTGAAGGAGGAGAGTGATGTAGTCAGGCTATTACTAAGACATTTTCCATACAGAATCAAAGAAGCTGCCTGTATCCAAAATGTTAAATCTATTTCACAAGTGGAGAATTTATTGAGTACATTCGATGCTTTGGGAAGAGGTGGTTACGAGGAGAATTTCGGTAGGAACCAGGGTAACAATAATAACAGGCCTAATGAGAATAGGAACCAGGAAGTTCAAGGGAACAGTGGCGAAGGGGCCAGCGTTCAAAATAGGGGGAACCAAAATAATAATAATAATAATAATAATCAGCAAAACCAGTACAAAGGAAATGGGTATGGTACGAACTACCAAGGTAGGAATAATGATTTCAGGGGAAATCAAGGCCGAAATAATGATTATAGGGGTAACCAAGGGAGGTATAATAACAATAATAATTATAACCAGAACAGGGGTCAAGGAGGGAATCAGCCCAATGGTAATAACGGACAGAGAGATACCGTTAACACAACCCAGAACAACCAGACCAGTGCAGTAGTAAGTAGTACTACACCAAGCGGTAGCAATGCTTTGAACACGAACCAGGCTGCGATGTAAGGTCAGAATCTCAGTCTATAACATGCACTGTCCATACACTTATACAGGAACCCTATGACCTAAATGTAAGAAATGAATTATTACGTGAACTAAATGATGAAGGTATTATTCAGGAGGTGGTTAGTAAGAGCCCCATAGTTAAATTTAACGTGTCCGAGGCGTACACAGATGTTTTAATAGATAGTGGTTGTATGAAGAGTTGCATAAGTAGTGCATTTTATGATAAAATGAAAGGAACTGGAGTACATTTTGAGGAGATGCCAATTAAAAGCACTTTTGTTATCACAGCTGTTGGGAAGAGGTCTAAAGTAATTTTTAAGCAAGTTTTAGTAGACATTAAAATTAATAATCATATAGAAAAGCAGATTTGTCTTGTAATTCCAAATTTAGTATTCAGTGTTATCTTGGGTTCAGAGTGGCTAAGTAGAGTGTCTGGTAACTTATGTTATGATGTAGGGAGTTTGAAATTTAAATGGGGAGATTCTGAAGTAGAAGTAGCGTTCAATGACCATATTCAGAGAAGTAGTGTTGTAGGTGTGATTTGTATTTTAAATGAGATATCGCCAGCCGTAGAGCGGGGTTCTCCATGTTTTGTGGGCAGTGTGATTACGAACGGTAGTCTAGAGGACTCGTTACGTGATGCTGCATTTCAGGGAAATATAGAAGTGGAACAGTGTGTTCGGCTCTATGATGTGTTATTGTGTAATAGGAGAGTTTTTGAGGATCGCATTGGTATGGCCAATTGCTATACACATTCATTGAACGTTATTGATAGGTCAGTATTCACAGGATATAGATATCCTGTACCTTTCGCTTATTAGAGTGCAGTTGAGGCACAAATTAACCAGATGCTTGAAGATGAGATTATTGAGCACTCTAACAGTCCATATGTTAATTCTTTGATCACGGTACCCAAGGCCGACGGCACGGTTCGTATTTGTTTAGACGCTCCTTTGGTTAACAGTAGAATTAGTTCAGATTAGCTGAAATCTA
Organism: Meconema thalassinum; assembly: GCA_946902985.2. NCBI lineage: Eukaryota > Metazoa > Arthropoda > Insecta > Orthoptera > Tettigoniidae > Meconema > Meconema thalassinum. The sequence continues at coordinate 209,127,452 of OX336399.1, read as the reverse complement.
TGTCAATAGAGGAATTAATGCAAACATTTGAGGGGAAGAAGTATTTCACTTGTGTAGATTTGAGTTCCAGTTTTAGGCAAGTGCCACTTATGTACGAAGATAGACCATTTACAGCTTTTAGTCATAAATATAACCTTTATCAATTTTGTAGAACACCTTATGGGTTAAAGAGTAGTTCAGCAGCTTTAATTAGGGCTTTAAACATCGCATTAGGGGATGACACAGGAGAGTTTGTAACCATTTACATTGATTATATGGTAATTAGTTCACGCAGTTTTGAGGAGCATCTACGTCATTTAGATATAGTTTTTCAGAAGTTAGATCAGGCAGGGTTCACTTTGAAGCTGTCTAAGTCGTCATTCTGTCAGTCAGAAGTGACATTTTTAGGTCATAGAGTGTCGAGTAGAGGTGTGACACCAGAGGAAAGTAGGGTTAGCATGTGTGGACAGTAGCAACAGGGCATCGTTACAGACACTGAGAAATATGCTAGTGGAGCAACGTGATGACGTTCATTTAAAGGGAGCCACTTGAAAGGTTGGAAGCAGGTGACGCAGTAACATTTATAATTTCCAAACGTATTGGCAAAACAGCATATGTGCTGGAGGATAGTGAGGGAAACAGATTATACGGGACGTATAATATACATAGTCTACGAAAGTATGTGTCATAAAGTAAGTGTGTTTAGCTGGCGAGCCAGCCTATCAAATGAGTAAGTGTGGTATTTGGTGCGAGGAAGATCTGGTCTTCCAGGCAGGCGTATCAGAAGTCACACAGGGGGGTAGTATGTAAGTAAATGAGAGTTTTTAAGGTACAGGGAAATATGACGGGATTGTCGGATGCTCTTGAGCACTAAAATGTCTCGATACACCAAGGCCAGAATTTGGTAGCGCTGGTGAATTCCCATTTGTCTCCTAGAGATGGGTGAGCGCTTGAATAGGGTATTTTTGCTTAAGGCGTCCACGAGACAAAAGATGGGCCATCAGAAGGCGAGACAGTCCTTCAGGAAACTCATACATAACAGCACACGTGATTTCTGTTTACGGCCTCGCCATGTAAGAATTGTAAGTGTGTAATTTAAGGTAATTTGTACAATGGTATTATTTGTGTGAGGAGAACTGGTCTGTGTTGAGAACTAGTATTAAGTAGAATATGGTCTACGGGAACTTAAGAAGACAGGGCGATTACGGCACAGAAATATTTGGTGTTATATGTAATGCGCATTTACTGTTTTTTTTTCAGAAGTCAATATTAATTTCGTCTATTATAAAGAGAGATTAAGTATTATGGTCACGATGCGCTGCCACAATAGTGTGATCGTGTGCTCAGTGATAAGTGAGATTAAACTTCACCATAAGGAAGGGACCTCCAGTGAAATCAGGAAGTTCTGTGGTGATAAACATATCAGAACACCTTTGATGCGTGTGATGTGACATCTTATATACATAGTGCTCACACATTATTTATGTCTATTTTCCCAACATAGAGAAATTTAACAGGCGGAAATATCCGTGGAATATTATTCTATATGAAAAACATTGGACTGGTTGCAAAGTGCAATCCATAGTGACAACAAACTTTGACCCAAAGTGCGAAAAGAAAAATTATGAGTGTATAGATATGTAATTTAGGGTGATTTCATTTATGTAATATGTATTTTGGATGGGTATTTATTAACGTGTCTGGGATAATCGGATAATGGACCGTCGTCACGGTAAATCATCCGATGATCCGAGGCGAATATGTAACGTGTTTTTCAAGGGGATTTTACGCCACTGGCATAAGTCAGTAGGAAGCCATTCTATATTTATTTACGCGGCAAATTGTTCAGCCAAGAGAAGTTTTCATGTAACTTATTATTATTATTAACTTATTATTATTATTAAGGTATTATTTTTGGAGCATTTTTATAAAATTATAAGTAATCAGATAGGTTTTCTATGTTATAGAAAACACTATCAAGCAAATCATCACGAACAACATTATCGTAAGAAAATTATATGATTACGGAATTTTACGGAGTTTTGTCAGTTAGGGTATTTTGAGAGAGATGACTCACTGGGAATTCGGCTACAGGCTTAATCTTGTCGAGAAGCATGACGCAAGCCTGGGTTGCTGCTTCGAGGAAAGGCGAAATGGCCTGGACCGGTAATCGACATCATCCTCGCGCCGAGTGTAATGACCCGGAGGAGGGGAGTAGCGCGTGGGGCCTCAGCCAATCAGTGGAGACCGGGCGACTTGAAGACGGGTCGAGAGAGGGGAAGCGACGAGTGCATATATGGTTTGCGCGCCGTGGAGGCAAGGCGACTATCTTTGTAAAACTTAACCAGTGTGGTTGTACGTGTGGTTGGTTCCGATGTTCGGACCATAAAGTTATCATATCTACAAGTATATCATCAACTAACGAAGAAGATGACGACGTCCAGGAGGCTGTGGGAAGCTCTCTTCAACATCCAGTACGAGGGAAATGCTTCGGCAATTTCCAGTGGTAAGCGCGAAAGACTCAGAACTACGCAATCTCTCGTCTCTTTGTTTAATTTTTAGTATTTCAGTAACTTCATAGCTTGGGAATAAGAGTAAAATCAGTAATTTATCCGACTCCGTTTTCACGTAATTTTCTAGCGGTAATATTCAAATCGCAACGCTCCAATTTAAATTCAAACTTATTATTATTTTTATTAATGTTGCAATACTTGTTTTATATAATAAATTCATTTCTTTTAACCATGCAATCTTTGCTTTCAGTAGGTAGCATTAGATATAGACCAATTCCTTCCACTGATACAATTGTCTGTTGGGTTAATGATCAAATCATACCACGATCTGAGTGAATAGATTCTTGAAGGTGTTCTACCAGAGCTAGGTGTTGTTAAATATAAATTTAGATCTCAACATAGCGTTGAGGTCTTGGTGCCCATTAAAACAACATATCTTAGGCAGAGTAAATATTTCAAAGTGCAACTCAGGGCTAGTAAAAACGTTTCAATTGTACGCTCAACGTGGAGCAAAGTAAATACCGTTACAAAAGTACAAAAACGGAATCCATCAAATAAGATCCAACGAGGAAATCTACAGCAAAATAGAGAAAATTACCGACACAATCCGAAACAGACAGGCACGATTTTACGGCCACCTGAAAAGAATGGACGGAGGAACGTTAACTAAAGAGATCTCTCATTTTTTAAATTTTTAATTCAAACCCCAAAACCACAATTCGCTGGATTAGAAATACCAAAGAAGACCTGCAAATGCTACATATTGTAACCTGTTTTTCGTAGGGTATTTTCAGATAAGTCAGATGGAAGCTATTTAATGTTTGTTTAAACGCGGCAACTTATTCAGCCAAGCTAATTTAATTTATTATTATTATTATTATTATTATTATTATTATTATTATTATTATTGTTCATACTCTCTGCATGCTCCACTACTGTACATGCACTTACATTACATTTTATAAATGAACAAAATAAATTACATTATAATAATTCAATAATTACTAGATGACTTAGTCTTAACAATATCAAACAATATTATTCATCGTTTTTCCTTAGAGCTTGAAAATCCAGAGGATTAACAAATTTAGAAAATTCCTTGAAATACTTTTTTAATAGCACAGATTTCTGAATCGGCCAGTTATCATCTCTATTAACACTATTGATCAAGAATTGCCTAATATTTTTCACTTCACTGCACACGAAAATTATATGATCTATAGTCTGAGGGCTACTTTTACAGGAACACTCGGGATTACGTATAAGTTTAAGTCTGTGTAAGTACGAAGCAATATTTCCATGCCCAGTCAGTATTGTAGTCATATTAGGTGTTAAGGTGATTTTGGATTTTAATCTACCTGCAACTGTTGGAAAGAATTCTTTTGTAAGTGTGCCTTTTGAAGTTTGTTCCCATTTTTGCTGCCATTCATGAATTGATTCACTTTTTGAGATTTCTTTTAAAAGTTGAGATGGGTATTCTATCGAAACAAACCTCGCTTAATTTTGTAGCCTCCTTTGCAATTTTATCAGCCAGTTCATTGCCTGCAACACCTGTATGTGCCTTAACCCATTCAAATTTTATTATCCAATTTTTTCTTTTTAGAATAGCTGTAGTCATTCTTATATTCTCAATTAGTTCGTTATGATTTCTGAAGTCCGCAATGGAGTCAATTGCTATTTCACTATCTGTGTAAATAATTACTTTCTTATCTTCATCATCCTCTGTCTTAGTAGTATCTAAGAATTCCAGAGATTTAAGTATAGCTAATTGCACCGCCTGATTAATCGAACAGTTGTCTTGCAGTCTATATTTCAATTGGTCTACTAATTCGTGCAATCTGAATATAGCTATGCCAGCTCCCACTCCTTCTTCACTTTTGCTTCCATCTGTGTAAATTTTCCATGGGATATATTCATTTAAAGCTATTCTTGGATCTTCGGTACCAGAAAAATAGGCTGGATGGAGCCATCTTATAGGTTTTTCGGGGTGGTCAATGACATAGTTCATAGTTGTTTTTCCTGATTTGATTTTGTATAGAGTAACAATCTCTTTAGCCATTATATCTATAGGAGTAATTCCTGTAATAATGCACAGTGCCTCATGAGATACAGTGTGGTACGATTTTGCTATTCTCAAGAGAATAAGTCTTTGCACTCTCACGTATTTAATCATATTACATTTCTTTTCTAGGGATTCAATCCAGATCGGAGCAGCATATAACAGCATTGGAAATATTGCTCCTTTATAAATCGTTTCCAAACCCTGGTGGTTTAGACCGCATCCTATTCTAGCCGATTTTGATAATGCGTTTATTAATTTAATACATTTTTCACTAACTTTATTGATGTGGTCATTGAACTTGAAGCGAGAGTCTATAGTTATTCCTAGATATTCCATCGTATCTACTTGTACAAGACGTTTCCAATTCATATAGATATCAATTGTCTTCTTTGCTTTTCTTCTTCTTGATATTAGAATAACTCTTGACTTACTTTCATTAAAACGGGTTTTGTTTTCTGTTGACCACTTAGTAACTTTCCGTAATTCCATATTCACAATATTTTCTGCTTCAATTTCAGTTTCAGCCCTGACTGCAATTACAAGGTCATCAGCAAATGCTATAGCTTTGGTGTTTATACCGTATTCCAAACTGAACAGTGAATTATACTGTACATTCCAGTACCCCGGTCCACAACATGAACCTTGAGGACATCCTTTATTAACTACTGTTTCTACTTGGATACTATTGGAATTCATGAACGTCGTTCTATCCTTGAAGTAGCTCTTAGTCAGGTAGTACAAATTTCTCGGGCATTTGAAGTCTTTTAGGGCCTTTAGGACACATGGCCACCACGCAGAGTCAAAAGCTCCTTTGACATCAAGACTAACTATAACGCTAATTTGACCATTTTTGAACGCCTCAGTTATAAATTCCTTAAGTGCCATAGCTGCATCAGTAGTAGACTTTTGAACTGTGAAGCCATATTGATTTTCGTTCAGTAGTTTATTGGTATAGAGGTAGTAATTTATTCTCTAATACTTTGCCCGCCATATTTATCAGGCTTATTGGTCGGAATTTAGAGGGATCCTGAATCTTATCTTTCCCTGGTTTTGTGATTGGTATAAGTCTCGCATTTTCCATCGCTTCGGGAAACAAGCATTCTTCAAGCAACCATTATATAATGATGTCATAGTTCTAGGGATACTTTCATACGTCCACCATAGTATTTTACTAGTGATTCCATCTTCACCTGGTGTTTTTTTATGACCTAGATCTTTGATTGCAGATTTAATTTCTTCTTCTGTAAATTCCCAGTCGTCCAGAGTGTCTATTGGTTCCTGTACTTCCTTCCTTATTTGCTTTTGCTGAGCAGTATCTTCCATTTCATCATCCATCTGAATGAGATGGTTTAATATACACTACATTGTTTCCTTTAAGTCTCTTGTGTAGTGACCTTCATTGTTAATAAGAGTTGGTACAATTTGAGTATTCTTCATTTTTCCTGACGCTGATTTATAGACTATGTCCCAGGGATTTGAAGAAATTTTACTACAGTATTCTTTCCAAGACAGTATCTTTGCATTTCTGATTTTAGCTTGGTATTAAGTTTTTTCAGCAAAGTATTCAGTTTTTCGCTGATCTCGGAGGTCATTATCATTTAACGTTCTCTGGAATTTTCTTCTGAATGCACTTTCTTCCGCATTATCGTAAGTTCTTACTTCCACCAAGGCACTGTTCTGTGTTTTAGGTTGATGGTTTTTCCAGAAGGTCTACTAACTTTGAAAGTCTGCAGGCAAACTTTCGTCTGGGCAGAGCTAACTTTATTTACTATGTCCTCCATATCTGCAGAATTATTTATGTACACTGATAGTTTGTTATCAATATCTTCAGTATGTTCTTCCTGTATTATTCCCCAGAACTGTCTTGCTATTTATTTCTTTAACATTTCTTGATAAAATTCACGATCTTCTTCTCTCGTTATATATTTGATACCGGTGAATCTGGTTTCTGTTGTATCATAACAGAAGTTTTGTGCTACTAAGAATTGCAAAATTCTGTGATCTGAACAACTCTCTTCTTCGCTTATCCTCCAGTTATATATTTCCTTGAGGAGTTTATTATTGCTGATGGTCAAGTCCACGTTACTTTTTCCTCTACTACTTTGGAAAGTGGTTAATTCACTGTATTCGTTATGTACAAACAGCTGATTTATTATTAGGAATTCCTCTAAATTCTTTCCCCTTTCATTGGTTAATATATCATGCCATGTTGTATATCTGGAATTACTGTCCATAGTAATGAGTAGCCCTTGTCCACATGTATATTTCAAAATGTTGTTGATTTTGTTAAAGTCACTTTCTATTATTTCTTGACTATCAAGATACATATTAACAGAATAAAATTTTAAACTCCTGTATGTTAATTCGACAACTACTGTGTCTTTGTCAGTCAATTCATTTATAAGTAGAGCGTCTATCTGAGGGTTTGTCACCAACGTGACTGTACGACATCGACCTTCACTTGCAGCAAACTTCCTATATCTATTTGTAATACCAGTGGGCCTATTGTATATAATTCGTGGCTCTTGTATTAATATCACATCTATTCCTTCTTGTAGTATCAGATTCATCAAGCTATCAGTTGCAGCTATCGAGTGTTGTAAATTAATCTGTAGGCAGTTGATCTTGTCATAATTATTTGAGTTTTTAATACCTGTTAATTTCTTGGTATTGGTTGCTGAATACATATTAATAGTCTGTATTCTGAATTTGCTTCATAATTGCAGCTTGCAAGCTTGGGCAATTCCTGTCAAGAGAAGTGTGATTTATGCACGTTGTGTGATTAGGGTTATATTTTTTTGTAGGTTAAGCAATTAATGCATTTGTATTCTTCATTTGAAGCTTTACATTCCTTTAAACTATGTGGGCCTGTACATATGGGGCAAGCTACTTCTCCTTTACAGTCTGTATGTCTATGATTGAATTTACTACACTTGAAGCAACGGTTAACTCGAAAATAATCTTCAACATTGCAAATCAACCAACCTAATCTCATCTTTATTGTTTGGATCAACCGACGGGTTTGGGAGTTAACTTCTATCACTAGATTCCTTTTATTACGCTTAGTGTTAAATATGAATTTAGGCGTGATCTTAACTTCTACTGATTGTAATTCTGGGTTTTGATTTATGATTACATTAGATGCATTCTCCGTTGTAGTTTCTTCAGGAATATCGCGGCTGACGTAGTTCCTGTACCGTAGCTTCCAGTTCTCTCCCACATTTATCTTCTACAGATTTGGTTACTATCTTCCTTACTACATGTTTCTATTAATATTCTTCCATCTTTAAGAGTCTTGAATGCGCTGATGCCGACTTTCATCTCTACTGGATTAAGGTTTGTTTTCAGAATATTCTTTATCGTTTCCGCAGAATGATTTCCTTTAGTCTTTACTGTAAGCTTGAACTTACTCTCTTTCCGTTTAGTGGCAACAACATCTGCAAATGATTTCTTATTTATGTCACCAGATGGACACTTACCCTCCCTGCTTGCATCGTCATTGCTGTTAAAATACAGTTTACGTCCGAGGCCTGTAGACTGCGCCACTTGTCCCGCCATGCATGTGTCTAGTCTGTCAATCTTCTCTTTGACATTAATAACCTCTATATGCAGCTCACTATTTTCACTTGTCAAATCGTCTACTCTCTTATTTAGATCATAGAAGAGTTTTCTGATAGTACTTACTGATTCTAATATTGTCGTCTTCGATTGCTTCTTCAGATTTTTATTGTTATCCACGACAACGAGGATACTTTCTAGAGCACTAACAACATCAAGACTTTCCTCTTCCGCCATCTTAACTTGCTATCATTATTATTATTATTATTATTATTAATGTCATATTTTATTTTGGAGCTTCTTTTTAATTTTATAGCATTACAGATAGGTATTCTATATATTAGAAAGCACTCTCAATCGGATTATTCCGATAGCCTTTATCACAGTACATTATTTGATTGCGGAGAGAACGGATTTTATTCAGTTACGGCTAGTTGAGAGATTTGCGTCATCGTGATTTACGGATCCAAGAATAGCCTTTGAGAACAACAACAAGATGTCGAAACCGAGGAACTTCTCCAACAGCGCGGATTGTTGAAAACGCGATATATGTTTATTGAAACGGAATATGTGCATCCAAGCGTCACTACGAGAGCAATGAACTTTATGGCGGGAAGGAGCGCGGGGATGTCCCAGCCAATCAAGAGGAGGCCGGGCCACAGCCAGCGGTGTCGTGTTACGGTGATTGGTCTACAGGCCAGGCAGCAGACCGAGGAGTGGAAAGTTGGAAGGGGTAGCGTGCCGAGGGCATATAGTTACCGCGCGGCGTGAAGAACAGGACTACTAACTTTGTATCTTTTGTCCGAAGTGGACGTACTCATTCTTTGATTCCGTTATGGACGGACCGTTACTTTGAACATTATAATCTTCTCATTAGTCTCCGGACTCATTTTCTTGTGTTCCATGGTGAACTACATCGTACTGGTATTGTACCCGTTCGTCCTGGGGATGCGATGACCCATCTGCTATAACATCGCATTCCTGGAGTTCCGGGACAGAGCGGAGTTAAATGAACCTCTAGTCAAATAAGGAATGTGTCGGAAATCCAGCTGAGTTCTCGAAAAAGCAGTGGGTATCACGAGACAAAGTATCTCTAGGGTCGTTACGGGCTTAAGTTTAATAGAAATAATGCAAATATAAATGGGCGCCATCAACTGAATTCCTAGCAAACCACTTCCTTTCCGGATAAGCCTTACTCAAGACAAGGAAAGAAAAAGGAACATCACACCATCATCAGATCACAACTAAGATAAAAACAAATTTATTTTACTTTGATAGTCAGACAGACATTTTAAATATAATTCCTACCTAAGAGTATGGTCGAATGCCAAAGTTAAATTGTCATTGTCCAAAAATCGAACCATCTCTTTTCTAATTCAAAATTAATTTTATCCACATAACAAGAAAAATTTATAAAGTTCTCTTGGGTTCTCAGGATCACCGTAGCACTATGTCTTTCGTCACTGACATTTGTGAAACCTGAGACCTAATTTCTCTTTAATTTAACATCAATGTGGATTTAAAATAAATTAATCTGTCTAAACATACACATATAATAATCACACATATTAAATATCACGTAAATTTATGGTTTGCATGGCATAATTTGAATGTTGAACATGTTAATCAAATGCTCCTAAACATCGAATAATTAATTTACACTATTTACATCGTCATTCACAATCACTTATCTGTGAATTACAGAAAATTCATATTCTCATTGGTCATCATTATCGTCATCATCAAAATTAAATATTTCTCACATTAATTCTCACTTCAAAATTCTACATATTCCTGTCAGAATCGTTAATTCATCACCATTACATCATTTAAATTCTCAACTCAAGTTGCAATTCCTTCAAATTATCTCTCAATTAAATTTATTTAATTCCATATAAATTCATTAATCATCAGCTTCTTTAGTTAATTATCACCTTCTAATTCAGTTATTCATCATCATTACAATCGTCTATTAATTTATTTCAATCAGTTTATTTATTCAATCTTTAATTCATCCATTTATTTAATTCATCGATTTATTCAAAAATTTAATTTATCAAATTAACTTATTTAAATTTCAATCATCTGGTTATTTAGATTTTCATTATTTCATCTAGTCATTCTGATTTTTATTTCATTAGGTCAGATCGTTAATATGCTTAAATCTCAGATTATTATTTCATTAATTATTATTTTCAGAAAATCTTGTATTATCAACTTTATTTATTTGTTTAATTTCCTAACAAATTGTTTAATATGGTTTATAGAACGTTGTCTTACAGTTTTATCACTTCCAAGTTATATCTCGTATTTAATTTATCATGCCAAAAAATATTATTGCCTCCACGACATCACGTTGGATCTAACTATCCACAACGATATTACATTTCTTCAATACTTCAAATATCACATTTGAATACAATAATTATTCCACAAAACTCCATAAATATTCAGCACATACAGCATGAATCTCAACAATTACGCTAGACTGGGTACGACGACCTCATGTCTGCCTTCAAAATACATTATCAACGTTGCAACTATCAGATGGCAACTTCCACAAAATGCCTATCACAAACTTCACTTAACCATGTTGCATGATCTACAAAAAATATATAACTGGCTTCAAATTATCAACGCACACAATCTCCAATAACTGTAATTAATCTGATCACATCTAGACAACTTCTTAAACAATTGGAAAAATATTACTTCAGTAATTTATGATCTGCTTTCAAATAGCATAGATTCTCTTACAATTTTTAACTCACATCACAGAAAAACACCAATGTGCTATAATCTCTTATCAAAATCTGCAATACTGATCTGCCTTAAAATAATTATGACCATTAATGATTAATCTTACAAGATTCAATTACTTTAAATCCTTCTCAAAGGTATCAAACACAATTATAAAAATCATCAAAAGCATCAGCTGTAACAGCTGTTAAATTGAAATTACTCTCAAAAGAGTATAGCAACAAAATATTGGATTGGCAAACAAGAATTACTAAATGCAATCCTGTTGACATTTATCGTTACTTTATTTAACAAAATTTCGACTGATATGTGACTAGTAGTTCCTTGTTTGATTCACTTACATCTCGTGTACATTCGGATGATAAAAATCAGTCCCTCAATGGCGAGTAAGATGTGTAACCACCGTACAGTCGTATAAATACGAAAGACCTCGCCCCGTCGACTTGGATGATATTTCCCTGAACGATGGGTAAGATGAGTAGCCACCATACATTCGTATAAATACGAAGGACCCCATCTCGTAGGCTATATGAGTGAATGTACCAGATAGGAATCAACAAGTTTCTAGTTGTCATATAAAAGCGATGTTCATTCACTAAAGTGAATAACTTCTTAATATCTCCAAACAATCCAATGGAAATAAATCCCTACTGATGAATAATACACACTCGCTAGTATGCAATGAACTGACGAAGTAATTTTAGATAATCAATTGCAGATCACGAGTTCGAAATACTCGTTACAAAAAAAACTATTCATGAAAAATATCCTAGCTGGAAAAATGTCTAAAAGACCAAACATCTGCTTAATAAAGCCAACAAATGGTGAGAATTTCGTATAATGATGCCTGCCATATCATATGGTCACTCCATATTCTAGCAAATTCGAAGTATATAAATTCAAACCATGTCTTAATAATCAAATCACTCCTATTAGAAAAATATACATGTGTGCCCAGTATTCATGAAAATAATCGTATCAGGTAGTTATGACTCTTACAGTACCTTTCATAATCAGCTGTAATTAAATTTCCAAGATCGTCGATTTTCCCTACATAAAGAATTTCTCGAAAGATCGGCGTGAATATCATTCCATCCATGAAATGACGATTGCCTTCGAAATCCCAAGTGAATCAGCTGGTGGACTCCTCTCGTCAGGAATCGAATCCATCGCTCTGCGGTGCCATCTTGTCTCTATTTGCGTCTACTCGGACATGTTGAACTTCGGATTACCCATAGCGGATATTGTCCAACTCCTTCTCGAAAAAGTTCATGGAAACAGCGGACCCCCTACTCCTCTTCTAAGTTACGCCACTGTTCCGTTAAATGTTCAGTTTGAGTATTGTAAGTTCAATCTCAAATGACTGCTAAGTTCCACTTGCGTAAAATAAAATTTTACTTGAGAGTGTTCAAGTTTACGAAACACCCTGTAGTTGTCTGTAATTGGTAATTCATGAAAACTGCATAAGAAGTAAATCTCATTAATGCACGATATAATGTTCATCGGTGCCTATGCTAACAACATTCCGTTTACTTGAAATAGTTGAAGTAGCTTCGAATGCGTTATAGAACAGCATAGTCATAAAGTTATTCATAAACGCTATGTTCAAACTGCGTTGAAATGTCGCTTGAAATAAAGCCTTCAACTACTTGCAGTGCGGTTCTGACATATCCCGGCCGTCTGCGATTGCTTCCTCGGCCAGCCCGCCTGGATCAATGACCCGCCTGGCCTTCGCTGCTCGGCGATGCAGGAACTGTCGCCTACACTTAGCCGTGACAGTTTCTGTATGTTACGTGACCTTCACTGTGCGTCTCGCTTGCGCTATAGAGCTGCTCCTACCTGCTCGTCTGACTGAGCTCAACTGAATCTGCTGGCACTGTCTTCTTGCTTATGTGCTCGGCGCAGGCACGTGGCGTAGTCCCCCACCACTGTGCTCTCGCGTCACGATCATAGTCTCGAACCCAGATCATCTCGGCTGTTCCGTTATAAAATAACTTAAGGGTTATCTGTCTTCTTTAGAATTATTTCCACATATAATGCATGTTATATATCCTCTTCTAAGAAGTTTAATTGCTATAATTCCATATATATCTCAATAAAGCTTCACATCTTTATCCATAATTCCATCTTCTCACAGAAGTCAATGCCTCCTTGATCCTAGACCTCCTACGTCATCTTGACATTCTTCTTGACGCGATCGGTGCGCTATCTTTTCCTAATTATTTCCAAAACCTCAACTGCAGCTTAATGTCTGCTGGCGTAGCCGATAGCCTAAACTAGGTATCGGGTACATCTCTCCCGTACATCTCCTTTTTTATCAGGATTGAGAAAAAAAATACACTCTCAGGCATTCTATATATAATACATGTACACGATAGCTCTACAATTCCCTTACTCAGCATGATGGTATTTCCTGATGCTAGCTGCATTAAAAGTTCCTACAACTTCATCAGTATCCATTCTGACAATCTTATAGCTATTATTCTGGTATGTTTGTTCAATACGGAACGGACCAGCGTACAATGGAGCGAATTTATGGTAGATCTTCAACTGAAGGTTCGAAGTGACTGGTTTCCTAATCAGCACCTCATCATTTTCTTGAAATGGCTCGTGGAACCTCCTTCCTGCCTGTCTCCTGGCTCTCTTCTCCGCCTGTCTTCTGAGCCTCACTCCTGCCATCTCGACTCTTCTTTCTTGTGTGGGTTGAGGATCTACTGGTGCCCTCACGACTCGGTCCCATGGTCTATCCGGTTTCAATCCATGATGAAGCATGGACGGAATCTGTCCTGTGCTTTCATGTACTGTGGAATTCAAGCATTGGCTAATGATGGGTATCACTTCCATCCATCTATGGTGTTGCCTTGACACATATAAGCGACACAGCTTACTTATCTCCGGCATAATTCTTTCGGCGGGATTTCCCTCTGGATACCGTACAGAATTAAACACATGCCTTATTCCTAAACGTTCCATAGCAGTAGAAAATTCCATACTAGTAAATTGCGATCCATGGTCACTCAACAAAACTTCAGGTTTCCCCATGCTCGGAATAACTGTTTTCTCAAGTCTGTTTATCACGTACTTGGATGTAGCTTTCTGTATAGGGCATAGAGATACGTATTTCGAAAATACATCAACTGTTACCAAAACGAACTGATTGCCTTTCGTCGAACGAGGAATCGGACCGAAAATGTCCGTCGCGAAAAGTTCTCTTGGCTTGCTGGGTAATATTGATCTAGGAACTTCTTTCATTAACTTAGATGAGTATTTACTTCGCTGACAACTGTCACAGGTCTTTATGACGTCGCGAATCGTTTGACCCATTTGTCTCCAAACGAAAGTTTCTTGCGCGAGAGCCAAAGTCTTGTCTACACCTACATGAGCTGCAGTTCGGTGTATCATCCAAATAACTGGTTTGACAAGCTTGGGTGGGATCACTACTCTAAGTTTAGTATGATCCTGGTCGATATATTGGCATATAACACCTCCCATAATATGATATTTTCTAGCCTCTATCTCAGTTCTTTGAAAATCCGGATCAGCGTTGTCCATTCTGCGTGTCAAAAAACGGTAAATTCTTCGCAAAGGTGCATATCTCTTCTGAGTTTGCGCTAACAACTTCAGCTTTTCTAGAGTACCATTATCCTCTTGAATCAAATTTATATGGTTGACAATTACTTCCTCACAAGGGTTTCTGCTCAACACATCTGCTAACAGATTTAACTTCCCAGGTCTATGTACAACAGTTGGGTTAAATTGCTGTAAGAACAGAGCCCATCTGGTGATGCGGTCACTCGCTAAGTCTGTCTTCATAATAAATTGGAGGGCTTTATGATCTGTGATCACTGTTATGTCATGTCCAAACAACACCTTCTTCCACGTTTTGAGAGCATGAACCACTGCTAATGCCTCTAACTCAGTTGCATAGTAATTCTTCTCACAATTCCTAAGCTTGCGACTGGTGAAAGCTAAATACCTATGTTTCTTTTCATCATCCAACTGATATAGGATTCCACTAATACCTATTTTGGATGCGTCTGTCTCTACAAAAAATCTTCTTGTAAAATCCGGATACTCAAGCTTGATATTTTGGATCAGCATTTTCTTGGCCGCTAAAAACGCTTGATTACATCTATCGTCCCATTTCCATCGATTTCCCTTCCTTAATAAATCCTGCAGAGGTGCCATCGTCTCAGTATATTCAGGACAATGTGTTGAAAAGAACTGACACATGCCTAAAAACTGCCGTACCTCTTTAATCTTTCGTGGTGTTGGAAACTCTGAAATTGCCATGATCTTCTTTGGATTGGGCCTATAACCATCTCCATCGATTCTATGTCCAAGAAATTCAATTTCTTCACGAAAGAACTGACATTTATTGAAATTCACCTTGAAGTTCGTTCTCCTAAGATCTTCAAAAAGCATTTGAAGGTGCCTGATATGTTCTTCCGTTGTCTCAGACGCTATAATCAGGTCATCAATATAGCTTACCACATGCTCCTTAACTGCATCTGACAAATTTTCATCTAGTGCTCGGATCATCACCGGACCACTATTTTTCACTCCAAAAGGTAACCTATTGAATACATATGTTTTATGGTCAAACAAGGACCCTGTGTATTGTTTGCAGTCTTCTGCTAGCTCAACATGATAATATGAACTAGTCAGATCGATTGTCGAAAAGAAACTCTTTCCTCTGAATCTGCGTAACAATTCACGAATAACAGGTGGTCTGTCATGTTCAGGAAGAACTCTTTCATTAAGGGCTCTGGCATCTAGACATATCCTCAGCTTACCGTTAGGTTTCTTGACAACAGCTAAAGGATTCAAATAAGCAGTTGGCCTTTTCTTAATTATTCCATCTTTCTCCATGTCGCTTATCATTATGCTAACTTCCTCCTTCCATTTATCCGGAATGGGATATAAATTTTTATGGTATGGTTTGTCATCCATCAACTTGATGCTGTAGGTAAAATTTTCTATGAGACCTGGTTTGTCATTGAATATGTCCTCATATTCTGAAATTACTTGATCAAACTGCCCCTTAATTTCTGGATTTATTTTACTTGTCATGCCAATTTTATTTTCTATTGACCTTTCAACGCTGCATACAATTTCATCCAATATATCCTCTCTAAAGAATGTCATCACCAATTCCTGATTTTCCATGACCCCTTCTTGAAAGTACATGCGCCTACTCTGCATATCTATGATCAGGCCACTCTCACTTAAGAAATCCACTCCTAGGATCATGTCAAAATGTAGTTGACCCACTACTAGGAACATCTGTTCAAAACTTCTGGTTCCAATCCCAACATCAAAAAGTACCTGACTTTTACATTTCATACTCCTGTCTGGGATCACCCCTTGAATTTTGCTAACAACAGTTGGCAACATTGTAATTCCTCCTAATAATTTCAATTCATCCAGGCAACCTATGGATATCAAGCTCACCATAGCCCCTGTGTCTACAAGTGTCTCTATTTCTTTTCCCATGACTTCCACACTAATAACTGGCAATTCATGTCTATTTTCCCGGTGTACTATGTCTTCCTCCTCGATTAAATCCTCGTCCTTGACCTGATACGTTTCCACGATGATGATCGATTCCCAATGATTTGCATTTTTCTCTAGAGTTAATTTGAGGTTTTTTTTCTTCGCCACTCGTGCTTGCTCGATTGACATCTCTCACTGTCTCCTCGAGTGGTGCACTAGGCTGTCTATCTTCTTGCCTCGACCTCTCATGTCCACGATTATCCCGTCTATCGTTAGGATCGTCTCTTCGGCCATCCTGCCTGTCGTTCCCATTATACTGTTGACCTTGGTTCCAGTTATTTCTGCCCCGATATCTATTGTTATATCGATTCCTGTCTTGATACCTGGAATTCTGGTTATAATTCCTATATCGGCTATCTCTAGCTTCTTGATCGTATGGCCTCTCATATGGTCCTCTATATCGATCATTTCCTCGAGCGTTACGGATGTTTCCTCGATTCCCTTCGTTCCGTCGGTTTTCCCAGGAATCCCTTCTGTCCGTTTGAGCTGCATTGTCTACGACTACCGCATTCACTTCTTGCGTGTTTCTATTGTCGTTTCTGTTACTTCTAGGCGTAACTTGAGCACTTGTATAGTCCAATCGCCGTAAAATGTCGTCATAGTGCTCCAGTGTATTGGCTCCCGACGCTATCAGTGATCGCTGTACCTCAATCGGTAACTGTCTCGCTATAGCTTGCAAAAGCTCTTCTTCTGGCAATGGAGGAATAAGGAACTGTAATTTAGCCAGCTGTGACGTGAAATAGTTGGCATAATGCGTCGGATGTGACGTAGAATTGCGCTTTGAGTACATCTCCGCTCTTACGTTAAGTTGATCCTCGGCACTCCAAAATCTCCTCAAGAAAGCCATGGCAAATTGCTCCATGTTCGCAAAATTGCTTCTGAACGTTCTAAAACAAGTAAGCGCAGATCCATCTAAGGCGCGTTCGACTATCCTTAGCTCTCTTTCTTTGGCTACCCTGTGTTCCGCCATGTAGTCTCGAATATCTCGCAGAAATTCGACTGGTGTGACTCCTGTATTTCCCGAAAACTTTCTCGGCTTGTCATCTAGGTTCCTAATAATGGTGACTGGACCTGAGTATCGTTCGCTTGGACCCAACGTACTCCTATTCGAACTTGGATTATCCTGAGGGGTTGAACTGGCCCTTTCGAATGTCACATTCGGTTGCATTTGACGGTCGTCTCCCATGCTCGCTTCTTGATTAGTCATACTGCGGTCTATCGCTGTTTGATTTATCAATGTTTCCCCTGATGTTATATTCTGACTGGTGAAACTGTTAAACATGGTTTCTAGTTTAGTTATCCTGTCTTCTGCTAATTTCTTGACCTGAGTCTTCAATTCATCTAACGATGTAACATCCTGCGTTTTGTTACACTCGTCTAAGTCGTTTCTTAACTTGTCAATTTTTCCTTCGCACGTGTTCTTTACTGACGCGACTTGTTCTTTTAACAGATCAACATCTGTTCTAAATAGAGTTGAATCTATCTTCATCGCTTCCTTGTTTTCCGTAAACCTCGCTTCTAAGTTTGCCATACCTGCGATTAATTTTTCATATAACCCTTCACGTTTCTCTTTTGCTTCGGCATCGACCTCACTATACCGTTCTTCCACGATTTTACCGACTCTATTTTTGAACAAAGCTAAGTTTTCATTAACCTTTTGCACTATATCGTCGTCTATCTTCCTAATGTCTTTCTGCAATTGATTTTCTAATGATTTTAAATTAGAATTGACCTCTCCCAAGACTTCCTCTTTAATGGTCCCAATTACTGTCTTTAAATCTTTAATCTCGTTACCTAGATTCGTTTCTAGACCTTTAATCTTAGTCTCGAAAGATACTTCGGTAGACCAATCTTGAATTTTGCCTACATCTGCCACTAAACCATCGATGTCGAATCTCAACTTCGATACATCTGATTTAATGTCTTTCTGTATGGACATAACGTCTGTTCTTAAAGTAAAAATATTTTCTTCTCCTCTACTTTCCAATTCAATAATATTTTTTCTTAATATTTGAACATTTTCCTCTCCTTTCATGTTTACTGCAATTATGTCTAATTGTAAAGTCTTCAGCATCTCATTATTCTTTAAAGTTAAACTATTCTCTAATCTAGTTAACTTGTTTTCTAATTCAGTGTTAGTTTCTTCACTACGAGACTGTAATTTCTCTTCCAATGACTTAAAATTAGCTTCACTAGCTTTTAAATGACTTTCAGTATTAGTCTGTAATCTAGTTTCTAATTACTTCAACTCATCTTTACTGTTTGACTGTAGCCTTTCTTCTAATGACTTAAAATTGTCTTCGCTATTTGACTGTAGCCTAGTCTCTAATAACATCAACTCATCTTTGCTATTTGACTGTAACCTAGTCTCTAATGACTTTAAATTATCTTCAGTACTAGTCTGCAATGATTTTAAATTTTCTTCATTACTAGTTTGTAATGCTTGTACATTCTCTTTACATTTAGCTTCTAATCTAGCTTCTGAATTATTAATTTGTTCTTTAACTTCCGTTTCCATCTTAGAAATAGTTTCTGCAATACCAGACATACCCGTCTGTAACTCTCCTAACACCTTCGCTAAATCTTCCGGCAACATAATTATATTTTCAATATAGGTTTTATATAGAGACGTTAGACAACAGCACATCACAATGTCTCAATTCCTGCATTCACTTGGGTATAGGAAAAATGTCTTATAACTAACATGATATTACTAATACGATTAACATGAACACTGGATTGGGCACACAAGTACATTGTCTGACTAAGTTAAATACATTTTGTAACACACTTAAATGAACTTGAGATCAATCTCTCAGTAATCTAAATCTGATGTGATTCCATAGAATAAACAAAATCGAAAAGCCCCACTAGTTGGATAAAGCCAATTCTCCCTCTCTCTCTGTACCCGTTCGTCCTGGGGATGCGATGACCCATCTGCTATAACAACGCATTCCTGGAGTTCCGGGACAGAGCGGAGTTAAATGAACCTCTAGTCAAATAAGGAATGTGTCGGAAATCCAGCTGAGTTCTCGAAAAAGCAGTGGGTATCACGAGACAAAGTATCTCTAGGGTCGTTACGGGCTTAAGTTTAATAGAAATAATGCAAATATAAATGGGCGCCATCAACTGAATTCCTAGCAAACCACTTCCTTTCCGGATAAGCCTTACTCAAGACAAGGAAAGAAAAAGGAACATCACACCATCATCAGATCACAACTAAGATAAAAACAAATTTATTTTACTTTGATAGTCAGACAGACATTTTAAATATAATTCCTACCTAAGAGTATGGTCGAATACCAAAGTTAAATTGTCATTGTCCAAAAATCGAACCATCTCTTTTCTAATTCAAAATTAATTTTATCCACATAACAAGAAAAATTTATAAAGTTCTCTTGGGTTCTCAGGATCACCGTAGCACTATGTCTTTCGTCACTGACATTTGTGAAACCTGAGACCTAATTTCTCTTTAATTTAACATCAATGAGGATTTAAAATAAATTAATCTGTCTAAACATACACATATAATAATCACACATATTAAATATCACGTAAATTTATGGTTTGCATGGCATAATTTGAATGTTGAACATGTTAATCAAATGCTCCTAAACATCGAATAATTAATTTACACTATTTACATCGTCATTCACAATCACTTATCTGTGAATTACAGAAAATTCATATTCTCATTGGTCATCATTATCGTCATCATCAAAATTAAATATTTCTCACATTAATTCTCACTTCAAAATTCTACATATTCCTGTCAGAATCGTTAATTCATCACCATTACATCATTTAAATTCTCAACTCAAGTTGCAATTCCTTCAAATTATCTCTCAATTAAATTTATTTAATTCCATATAAATTCATTAATCATCAGCTTCTTTAGTTAATTATCACCTTCTAATTCAGTTATTCATCATCATTACAATCGTCTATTAATTTATTTCAATCAGTTTATTTATTCAATCTTTAATTCATCCATTTATTTAATTCATCGATTTATTCAAAAATTTAATTTATCAAATTAACTTATTTAAATTTCAATCATCTGGTTATTTAGATTTTCATTATTTCATCTAGTCATTCTGATTTTTATTTCATTAGGTCAGATCGTTAATATGCTTAAATCTCAGATTATTATTTCATTAATTATTATTTTCAGAAAATCTTGTATTATCAACTTTATTTATTTGTTTAATTTCCTAACAAATTGTTTAATATGGTTTATAGAACGTTGTCTTACAGTTTTATCACTTCCAAGTTATATCTCGTATTTAATTTATCATGCCAAAAAATATTATTGCCTCCACGACATCACGTTGGATCTAACTATCCACAACGACATTGCATTTCTTCAATACTTCAAATATCACATTTGAATACAATAATTATTCCACAAAACTCCATAAATATTCAGCACATACAGCATGAATCTCAACAATTACGCTAGACTGGGTACGACGACCTCATGTCTGCCTTCAAAATACATTATCAACGTTGCAACTATCAGATGGCAACTTCCACAAAATGCCTATCACAAACTTCACTTAACCATGTTGCATGATCTACAAAAAATATATAACTGGCTTCAAATTATCAACGCACACAATCTCCAATAACTGTAATTAATCTGATCACATCTAGACAACTTCTTAAACAATTGGAAAAATATTACTTCAGTAATTTATGATCTGCTTTCAAATAGCATAAATTCTCTTACAATTTTTAACTCACATCACAGAAAAACACCAATGTGCTATAATCTCTTATCAAAATCTGCAATACTGATCTGCCTTAAAATAATTATGACCATTAATGATTAATCTTACAAGATTCAATTACTTTAAATCCTTCTCAAAGGTATCAAACACAATTATAAAAATCATCAAAAGCATCAGCTGTAACAGCTGTTAAATTGAAATTACTCTCAAAAGAGTATAGCAACAAAATATTGGATTGGCAAACAAGAATTACTAAATGCAATCCTGTTGACATTTATCGTTACTTTATTTAACAAAATTTCGACTGATATGTGACTAGTAGTTCCTTGTTTGATTCACTTACATCTCGTGTACATTCGGATGATAAAAATGAGTCCCTCAATGGCGAGTAAGATGTGTAACCACCGTACAGTCATATAAATACGAAAGACCTCGCCCCATCGACTTGGATGATATTTCCCTGAACGATGGGTAAGATGAGTAGCCACCATACAATCGTATAAATACGAAGGACCCCATCTCGTAGGCTATATGAGTGAATGTACCAGATAGGAATCAACAAGTTTCTAGTTGTCATATAAAAGCGATGTTCATTCACTAAAGTGAATAACTTCTTAATATCTCCAAACAATCCAATGGAAAAAAAATCCCTACTGATGAATAATACACACTCGCTAGTATGCAATGAACTGACGAAGTAATTTTAGATAATCAATTGCAGATCACGAGTTCGAAATACTCGTTACAAAAAAAAACTATTCATGAAAAATATCCTAGCTGGAAAAATGTCTAAAAGACCAAACATCTGCTTAATAAAGCCAACAAATGGTGAGAATTTCGTATAATGATGCCTGCCATATCATATGGTCACTCCATATTCTAGCAAATTCGAAGTATATAAATTCAAACCATGTCTTAATATCAAATCACTCCTATTAGAAAAATATACATGTGTGTCCAGTATTCATGAAAATAATCGTATCAGGTAGTTATGACTCTTACAGTACCTTTCATAATCAGCTGTAATTAAATTTCCAAGATCGTCGATTTTCCCTACATAAAGAATTTCTCGAAAGATCGGCGTGAATATCATTCCATCCATGAAATGACGATTGCCTTCGAAATCCCAAGTGAATCAGCTGGTGGACTCCTCTCGTCAGGAATCGAATCCATCGCTCTGCGGTGCCATCTTGTCTCTATTTGCGTCTACTCGGACATGTTGAACTTCGGATTACCCATAGCGGATATTGTCCAACTCCTTCTCGAAAAAGTTCATGGAAACAGCGGACCCCCTACTCCTCTTCTAAGTTACGCCACTGTTCCGTTAAATGTTCAGTTTGAGTATTGTAAGTTCAATCTCAAATGACTGCTAAGTTCCACTTGCGTAAAATAAAATTTTACTTGAGAGTGTTCAAGTTTACGAAACACCCTGTAGTTGTCTGTAATTGGTAATTCATGAAAACTGCATAAGAAGTAAATCTCATTAATGCACGATATAATGTTCATCGGTGCCTATGCTAACAACATTCCGTTTACTTGAAATAGTTGAAGTAGCTTCGAATGCGTTATAGAACAGCATAGTCATAAAGTTATTCATAAACGCTATGTTCAAACTGCGTTGAAATGTCGCTTGAAATAAAGCCTTCAACTACTTGCAGTGCGGTTCTGACATATCCCGGCCGTCTGCGATTGCTTCCTCGGCCAGCCCGCCTGGATCAATGACCCGCCTGGCCTTCGCTGCTCGGCGATGCAGGAACTGTCGCCTACACTTAGCCGTGACAGTTTCTGTATGTTACGTGACCTTCACTGTGCGTCTCGCTTGCGCTATAGAGCTGCTCCTACCTGCTCGTCTGACTGAGCTCAACTGAATCTGCTGGCACTGTCTTCTTGCTTATGTGCTCGGCGCAGGCACGTGGCGTAGTCCCCCACCACTGTGCTCTCGCGTCACGATCATAGTCTCGAACCCAGATCATCTCGGCTGTTCCGTTATAAAATAACTTAAGGGTTATCTGTCTTCTTTAGAATTATTTCCACATATAATGCATGTTATATATCCTCTTCTAAGAAGTTTAATTGCTATAATTCCATATATATCTCAATAAAGCTTCACATCTTTATCCATAATTCCATCTTCTCACAGAAGTCAATGCCTCCTTGATCCTAGACCTCCTACGTCATCTTGACATTCTTCTTGACGCGATCGGTGCGCTATCTTTTCCTAATTCTTTCCAAAACCTCAACTACAGCTTAATGTCTGCTGGCGTAGCCGATAGCCTAAACTAGGTATCGGGTACAGTATACTCCACTGACCAATTCGCCATGGGTATTATACGAGCTATTGTGAATAGGCAGACCGTGTAAGTGGCTTTGGGATTTTGTTCCACCACTAACAGTATTCAAACTTCAATAATTAATTCGACTACATCAAGAAACGAAGAAGATGACGCCGGCCAAGAGTCTACAGCAATCTCTCTTGAAACAACATGTACGAGAGAGAAACTATCTCCAATGGTGAACGCGAATGACGCATATCTACGTAATCTCTCTCTTTTCGTTCTTTTATAATCGTAAATTCAGTAACTTCATAGCTTGGTAATAATCGTAAATTCAGTAATTCATCCGACTCCAATTTCACGTAATTTCCTTGTGGTAATAGTAAAATCTTTAAGCTCCATTTATTATTATTATTATTAAATTTACCTCAGTCTTGTTTTTTTGTTATTAAACTCATTTTATTCAACATGAAATCTTTGACTCCAGTAGGTAGTTTTATATATAAGACAAAACCTTCTCCCAATGCAAATGTTGTCAGGGTTAATGATGCTAATGGTGCAATCATACCACGGTCTGATTTCGAAGAGGATCTCTTGTGTTCTACGCAAGCTTGGGGTTGATATAAATATAAATTTTAGGTTTCAACTTGATGTTGGCACCTTGGCGCCCAATTAATAAATCAATCTTAGACGTATAAGGTAAAGGTAAGCACCCGTCAGGGAAGCCGTTACACTTGGCAGCAAAATGTGGGACTTGTGGTTATCATCACTCACCCCAGAAGCCGTTACAATATCTCAGTTGAAGATGCCCTTAACAGAGATCTCTCCCGCAAGAAAATATTGACGAACGGGCTAAGCCGAGACGAGCAACCGAAGAGAAGACACGGTGCCCCTGGGTCAGAGGAGCATAAGCAGGCCCACTCACAATGTGTGAGGGATATCTGGGCTCTGAAGAACGCCAAATTCAGTGTCAAATGCAACAAGACTTACCGTGGTCTTTGATGGCCCCAGCGAGTTATATATATATATTTATTTAATATAAAATGGGTCCAGTCAAAGAACACGGCGAGTTCCGAAGACGCCACAACCAACAGTTAAACACACGTAGAGAAAATAACTGACATGATGAGGAAAAGGAGGATTTCTTTCTATGAACATATAACCCGAATGAAATCAACACGGCTATCCAACCGAGTGTTTGCTTTTCTACAAGAGAAAAAGACAAATGGGGCCTGGTTCAGTGAAGTAGGGAAAGATCTGTTAGAGATTGGGATAACGTAAAGATCATGTGAACATGTGAATATCAGAGTTTTCAACCTAAGCCGAAACTGAAGACCAGGAAGGCGTGGACGACGGAGGGAAAGGTGCAACATCGATTACGAATGAAAGAGTACTGAGCCAACATTAAAATGCAGAAGAAACAGTTGACATGACGTGGTCACTAGTTGGCCGTAACGAAGCAAGAAGAACGAATAATATAAAAACTCGGAGACGTCTAAGTGTTCTGGAGGGATGCTTTATAACGTGAGATGTTCTCAATATGTACACGCATGTGTCTGGCAACCAACTGCGCGACACAGGCTGCTAAACTTTAGGATGCTTGGGATTAGGAAGAGTTCTATAACTGATCTCAAGGTATTTTTAATTTTGAATACAAATTTTATTTAATTCTTTGGGGTCGCAAGAATACACGAGGTATATTACTGTAATAACTTATCATTTGAGAACAGATCATGTGCAGATTCTTGTTCATTCCGTAGTAACTTTCTGAAAGCCGCCTGCACATTGTCGATGAGTTGTTATATTTCAACCTGCGACATGATACTGAATGTTATTTGTTGTTCGGCTTTTAGAGACGCCTAATACCTGATGAAATATGCACTCTATTAATGAATAATAGTTTCTCGTTTCATATCCGTTAGAGATATTTTAATTAAAATCATAATTAAATTGAACCAAAGCAGGGCTGAGCCAGAGACAATACAGGTATGCATTATTCGATGACGTTTGATTGATATCGAATTACGGCAGCTCGATGAGGCTTTCATTTGCAGGAACACTTTTTATTTTACTACTCCATTATTACACAGTGTTACCAATCGCGTTCAGGTTAGGAAAATATTATTAGATCGTTGGTTGAAACGCGGCAGTCAAAGCCGTACGTCAGGGATTTGGATCCCACTTTTATCACACAATGTAGCCTATCCTTCCCCCATCTATTTGACTGGTACTCTTTGTCAATAATTACCTGTAAAGTCTCCTTGGCCATAACCTTACTGTCCATAAAAATAATGTATAAGTATTTCAGCTATGTCTTGAGGAAGCGGCTTCGGTGGCGTAGTGGGTAGCATGCTGAGCTTCTTTGCCCAAGGTCGTGGGTCCAAATTCGGCCGAAGTTGTCGGATTTTTTAAGAGCGTTAAAATCCCTCAGTATGCCTTCCTTTGGAGGGGAAGTAAAGTCGGCGGTCCCATGTTATAGATTTATGGTATGTAAAAGAACTTCCACTAATTACACTCGTGTGAAGCTAAATTATAGGTTAGATTTGTCTCTTAGTTTCCAACGTTCGTCGGAGCTGACTGTGGTGGCATCTAGTAACCAAGTTCCGAACTAGTTGTCGTTGACGGTGGCGTTTGATAGCAAAAGTAGGAACTACTTGAAAATTGAATGTCTGCAGTCCTTACTTGAATTAAAAACAGATAACACACACTAACACAGTCATCACAATTAACACCGGTTATAGACACACCCAAAGTACACGGGGCTACATGACCGCGTTGTCGCAGCCCCTAAACTGAGGAACCAATCAACCTATGTCTTGAGGCTCTCAGCAATGGGAGTGTTCTAGGTGAACTTCGTGTTCCCGCCACAAGAGTGCAGCAGGGACTGAAGGGGTCCAGGCAAGGAGTAATAAGAAGAAGCCCCAACGGCCAGGAAGTGAAGCTACGAGCTACTTCTGCGCTAGTGCTCAAAACATTGCGCTAGTTCCATAAGAATACCGTGAAAATAATGGCATATCAATTTTTAACACCCACGAGCAATAAATCTGTTCGTGTAACTGTTAAGTTGTCACAAGAGTGTAGCATGACTAGAACGGGTCCAATACGTAATATGGCTAATGGCGAATTATAAGCAACGTCAAGGAATATTAAAGGAGCTTCAGCGTAATGACCTCAGACATTGGGCAAACATTAGCTCAAGAACAGTCAAATTACTCATGTACGCGGTTGACATGGTCTTCTTCTCAAGATAGCGAGATGAACTACGAACAGCTATGGGGAACATTAGGGTATGGGCGGAGAAAACTCTATGGAAACAGTAAGTGTAAGTCCCATACGACATTCCCAAACTCCAAAGCCTATCCCTGTCAACAGTGATAAAGCTATTCAAAATTAAAGTTATGCCGACCGCCACATATGGCATACAATTAATTTGGCCCTACTTGTCGGTGAATAACCTCAGGAAGCTAGAGAGCATCAAAGCGAGATTTATTAAGAGAGCTCTATCTCAAAATTCTCAAGGAACAGCTACGCCTATAAAATAGCACAGGAATCCTTCTTTATAGATGACATAAAGCACTCCTTCGATCTACCGGAAACTCAAACATGTAAAACCATCATCGAGGAGAGACGGAAAAAAGCCGACGAGATACCCCAAGAAATAATGGAGACTGAAGCCATGAAGACAGATATCTGGAAGGGACCAAATTTCAAACTTCGACATCTATATACGCGATTCGCTGTCCATGGGTTCCATGGAAGGATCTCTCAGAATGAGACATTTCATGAGCCCAAGGTGGACTGCGTCTGCAAGAACTGCAATAATCCATGCCCCAAATACCACTTACTTGTTAGTGGAATGTGTAAGCAGGTTTCAATCTCTAATCGCTGAAATGACACAGTGGTGAAAAACGTGATTGTACACATTGTGTTTAATAAAATCATACATAAAAGGAGCTTCATATTGGAGTTCTATGCAGCCAGCAACCAAATTGGTATGCGCCTGGACCTATTCGGTCCCTGCTGCTATCTGGTGACAACTTTTGACAGTTACCGTCCACGCCCATTAGATCGTGATAGTGCAGATGGAAGATAGAGAATAGGCCTAGGTGGCGTTGCTATGATACGATATTTCCCGCTACTCAGGTTGCTATGGCAACGGCAGCAAGACTGTCCCTCCGCTCCCGTGACGTAGCCGAGCACCATGACCGCGTGGGCAGCTGCATCAAGTCCGGAGATTGTAGCTTAGAATACTGGCGCTGACAGTCGCTACACTCAGTGTGACTTTTCCACCTTGCTTCAAGTGCCTACCTTATCTCTGTCCCTAATCACAACACAATACAGGTTCGACACACACCCAACTAGATGGGGTTGGTGACCAATATGTCCTAATTCCCTCAAATGAAATACCAACAGTAAGTGAAGAACGCAGCTAACATTTGAGCCTGGATATTGTTGTTGGTGTTTGTTTTAGGGCTGCGACAATGCGGTCATTTTTTTTTAAATTCGTGTGATAAGCTGTGTTATTGTAATGGCTGTACGAGTGTGTAAATTGTGATAGAATTGAGAAGGAGGTGGTCTCGGGCTTAAGTTAGGAACCATCCTAGCATTATCTTGGAGTAGAAACTACTTTCAGGACGACTGAGATGGGAATCGAATCCAGCCCTTATCAGTATTACCTCACGAGGCTGAATGTTCTCGGCACGATCCCCGCACCGCCCCATGCTGAGCTCTCAAGGTCAAGTGCCAGCTAATCGCCGGGACCTGAAAGTAAAATTAATATTCCTTTTAGTACGTAGGGACAAGAAAATTACCAAGTTACAGACACAACGACAATAGCCTATACCTTCAGTCAATGGCATTATTATTACTGTTCTAAAGAACCGGTGCCGCAATGTATAGTGGATATGGAGCTGCAAGTTCGTGAAATAGAGGTAAAACTATAATTTGCTAATAATGCAGTCAACCTCGGAATGAGAGAGATAAGCTGTGAACTCGTATACACCTTTATTTTGGTGTTCTAAAAGTTGTCTCAAAAGTCTCATAAAATCTCGTGTCTGCGCCGTAAGTTATTCAAGGTCAAAGGTCACAAAAATCAGTGTTTCGTGATTATCTCGGTTTCTATAGCTCCAATGATGTTAACATTTATTATAAAAATCCCTCCTCGAAAAAGAAACATTGTTCCGGCGAGTGGTGTAAATACAAGAAAAGCTGCTGCAGCTGGTATTTTTGATAAGTTTACCCACAAGACCTCTATACCTGAGGCTGTTATGTTGGCAATAATGCGAGTTTATAGAGATTTGGCAAATCCAGACCTACTGAAGAAATGTCTGGCAGGCAAAACACAAAACGTGAATGAGTCATTCAACAATGTAGTGTTGTCAAAAGTACCTAACAAGATGTTCAGCAAATAACATATAGCCTACTTTATCCTAAATGTATGGGTATATTTATAACTCTTTGTCCTCATCCCTAAACCCACCTCTACCACCATGTATTGTTTGTTTTCTTTTATATTGATAATTAGCCAGTAAGTGTTAAAATCATTATTATATACTTTATGATGATTGAATAACAAAACTACTAACTTATTGTAATGCATTCACGTCCGTTAATCTCTATATTAAGCCAGCCTGCAAAGTTAAGAATCTTTCGTTTTGGGTACCTACCCCTTTAAAAATCCGCGCCGATCACAGGAGGTTGGTGCTGCGACCTAGCAGTGAATTAATATTTATCTTGTACGCCTCTGGGTGTTCAACGAGCAGGCAGTTTAAAGTAGCCAGGAGGGAGGCGATCCAGCTGGCAGTGTTTAAAGGTAATCGGAGCGCGATCTTGGCTAATAGGCTAGTTGAACTACCAGTATTACAAAATTGCCATACTTCAGGAGGCCAGGTATTTACACAGCGGTATGTTTGGAACAATATTACCCACATAACCCACAAGAGGACAGCACCGTACAGAGACATTAAGAAGGCTGTGGTTGATAAGAACGTGTATCTAGTTCTTCTATTCTCCTTTTCCTAATGTCTTCTGTTTATGTGCAATGCTGGGACTGTGATTTTATTAATAGACGAGTGTATACATTAGCCTCCCCTTTGACCTAAATGACATTTTATTCCGTATCTGTGGAAAGAGCTTGTGCACATCATTTGTGAAAGAATTCAAGAAAAAAAAGTTAACTGTAGCAGTATTCGATCCCCAGTCAACTGCGTGACAGACTAACACGCTAGCCCAGAGCTGACCATATCCTTAACATCATGGCGATCTTAACTGATATATTAGATACAACCTGTTGGCAAATAATGACTTGAAATAAACTATTTATTCACTGCAGTACATCTTCATTATAGATCATTTCATACAAAGTTTATATTATTGTATCAGTAGGGTATATCACATACAACATACTAAAACTACTGAAATATCTTGTCGTGTGGCAGATACGGCTCAGCTCTTTTAAGCCACTCATACAGAATAATAGTATAATATTAAATTATAATAAATAACGGATCACGACCTTCAGGATAGCTAAACCACCCTAGGCTTGATAATCTGAATTGGTGGGTCTTAAGCTATTGATTATAATGGTTGCATAATTCACACGGCCGCCATCCTGAAATGGCAAGGCCGATGACCTTGAAGTTTGGGTTAAAGACGCGTCCTATATAAAGGTATGTTGTCACCAAATTTGGTACAGATCGGATGATTAGTTTAGCCGTAATTTGAGTATACGTTTTGCACGTTTGAGTGGCCGCCATTCAGTTTTGGTAAAGATAGCGGCGATATAAAGTATGACACTGAGGTGCCCTATGCTAGAGCTACCTCTGTACCAAATTTCGTTCAATTCGGTTTCACCGTGTTTGAATTGATAGGGGGGGGGGGGACAGACATTCAGAGTACACACACTCACACACGCACACACACACACACAGACCTTAGCCTCCAATAATAGAAAGCCTATTCAATCGCGGCGTTCTCTGCAACAACAGTGTCCTCCTAGCAGTGCGCATATTGACCACTGCAGCGCTGATTCCCCACCCAACATTAGCATGTAATGGCATTGCTATCGCAAGGTAATACCAGCATAAATTAATATATAGACTATGTTTGCAGTACATGAACATACGTTGTTGAGTAGAATGGAATAAAATATATGTGATGTTCATCTTTTACTAGTAGGAGTTCGTTTCATCTTCGGATTTCTCTCATAAAGCACGCACAACTAACGAAACTAATGTCTGATTTGCACAAGAGTACGGTACGGTTTCACTGAATACTTTTACTGGCGTCCCATAGACCTAGGGGTTCAGTGAAAAGGAACAACCTTAACCATTTTTCTTGATTCTCTTTTCTCATAATTTGTTCTTCTTCTCAAGAAGTAGTCTCGGCGAAACTCATCTGTCATGTCATTGGTGTAGTTAGTGACAGAAGGGCGCAGAAACTTCTGCAATATTAACTTGCTCAGTTCCTCAGGGTGATCACTCACTCCACACTGTAGAATAGGTGTTTTAGCAACATGTGGCAACAGTATTGTGGTTAATGTTTGTGCTATTCTTGGACTGCCCAGCGTAACCGATATCATTTCGTCCGTTACTTCATCCAGTCTCATCAGCAGCGAAACAAACCCTGGCTTAGGATATCGGAGACCTCCTCTGTATTTGAATTTTATAAGTGACATCACTGGGGATTGACTCTGAATACTACTAATTTTATCAAGGCACTCTTGACATGATATATGGTCTTCGACAGTTCGTACCTAATACCCTCCAATATAGACCATTGCCGCACTCGTCATAGAAACACGTGGCACCCCTTCAGCTTCATTTGCGATGCTTTTTAATTGTGTTCGAAATTTTCTTGCTAAATCTGTATTCGTTGTTGCCGATTGATCTGCATGAATCGTTGTGCTCGTGCGTCTCCCGGTTGAGTTACGTGTTGCCATCCAGTCACTACAGGCAGATTCAGGTGCTACATTTCCCGTGAGAGATGCACTTACGAGTCCAGTAGTCAGAATTTTATGCAGGGCCTGTGTAACACTTGCAGCGTTGGTTTGGTCGTTGCTACCTCCAAACTGCCTGATGCAACTGAACAAGCTTTCTACTTCATCAGAAGAAAATTTCCTGGTTAATACGAAATGAAAGCCATTTTCAAGCAGGTACTTGACACAGAGTACGGCAGATTTTGTCGTCAGACAAACTGCTTCATAAGTTTCTTTACTTATGAATTCCACCGGACTTGCTGATGGTTTCTTCCAGAGTTCCAGATATGGAATGAAGTCGTTCTCCAGCCATTCGAGTCTTTCATCGTCATTTGAGAAGAAATGCATTGCGTCTTCATTCCTAGAGTGTATATGCTGCAAAGTGTTCTCAACATTGAGGATGGTGAACCATTTGTTAACTAGCTTCAAACACTCGATAGTGCCTTCAGCATCCTTAAATTCTTTTATTCCGAACTGAGACCCATATTGCCTCAAGAACTCAAGGGCTGAAACAACATCCGAAGAGAAAATATTGACAGCTCTGCCCACATGCATTTTCTCAAAGGTTGTCGGGTAGATATGTTTGTGTGTCAGTCTTCTAACTAGTTTCACTTTCAAATCCTTTTGCAGGTCGTACAACTTTCTGATGAACCAACCAGATATGGGTTTCCCATCCTTAACTAACTGCTTCTTCACGTCCAGTAATGCATTCCTTAAATTTTTCAATATATGGCATTGGTCATAAGGCAGAAATAAATTGCGTGAACTGTCCAAAGGATGTGACACGACAGGTAGAGGTGTGCTACCCCCAGAAAGTAAGCGGAATAATTTCACATTTGTAGAATGATTATCTGCCACCACACGTACAACAATAAGTGATGCCTTTTCCACTTTATCAATAACTTCAATAGTAAGTTGATGAAGTACTTCAGCTTTTAGGTCCCGAGTAAAAAAGTATGCCACAGGAATTTTAAAATGCGAAGCAAGTCCAACGAACACAAAGCACAGCAGTTTTGTTGCGATTTCTTTTTCTAGGCCTAAATCTTTTTCCAGTCCACCCTTTGACACAAGTCCCTGTACTTCATCAGCTGCTTTACAGTAAAGCGCGCGTGGTTGGATAGCCATCTCATCTACAATAACTGAGCCAAATGTATTTATTCCCTCAGTAAATTTTGCTTCTTCTTGGAGTCTCTTCACTATTAAACTTGACACCATTACACCAGTAGTGCTTCCAACATAACGTTTGATGGTAGAGTTAGAAGGCAAGCTTAACAGTTCGCTACTTCGTACAAATCGGTAACCTGCCGGGGACTTACTGTGCCAGATAATGCAATACCTGATAGTTGAGTCACTTCATCTAGGCTTCTTCTGTATAAATACTTTAAGCTGTTCTTGTAGAAATTTTGCTTTTAAATTTCCTTCAGTACTGGAAACCTCAATTGCGTCCAAATTATAGTCAGCCATATTTTTCTCTAGCCTGCTGATTCGTTGCTTGAGTTGCTCTTGGCGACCTTTAAGTGCAGATATTTTTTGTCTTGTACGCCTTAGTGACCTACGCAGTGTTCGTAGTATCCTATTCCGTGAGTTCAATTGTCTCATATTTACTTTTGTTTGTATAGACGTATCTTTCTTGACTAAATCATTAACATTTGAGATGGCAGGTGGGGGAACACCATCCAAAGCACAAGATTCAACCGCAACAAAGCCTGACTTGGGGGATTTTGTACATTTTAATGATACAGTTGATTTGACAATATTTCTTCTTGGCACTGACAGTTTAAGTTTCTTACTTGATGGGTAGTCACTGAAAACGCTGGGCACCGCATCAGGTTTCAACCGCTTTACCTTTAATTCTGGTCTGTAGTCACATTCGATGATGTGATTATTGCACACGACGGAGCGGTCATTAGGGTTCCATAACTTATCCTTGGTATCACCTACACAATAGAAACAGAAAATTATTATATTGTTTGTTGTTCTATCATTAGTGGGGCTTGGACATATTCGTCATTTAGCTCCGTGTACTTGGTTATTGTAGAATCTGTGTGATAACCTGTGCAATTGAGGTTGTTGTAGTAGTGGGTGTATTTGTAATTCAGGTGATGATTGGGAAGTAGGTGGCTGCGGCCTTAAATTAGGAACAATCCGGGCATTTGTCTGGAGTAGAGGTGGGAAACCACGGAAAACCACTTCCAGGATGGATGAGATGGGAATTGAACCCACCTCATCTCGGTTTTACGTCATGAAGTTGAGTGTTCCCCGTTCCAGCCCTCAGACCTGAGTTAAATTTCTTGGCAGAGCCGGGAATCCAACCCGGACCTCTGGGCCGACACACAAGAATGCTAGCCTATACACGACAAGGTGGTCAGGAGATTATTATCATCATCATCATCAGAACTAGAGCAATAATAGAAAGAAACCTAATTTTCAGTCACATGGTCTACTTATGCTACATACCTTGTCTGCTTATTGCTTTAATCCATAATTTCTTTGTCGGCTCTTGACTAGGAAATTCATGAAAACTCGTTCCAGGAACATTATTTCTAGAGCCTTGTTTACAAAACGGCACGCAACAGTATACCATCTTAATAAAGTGGCCTTATTTCAGCTGGTACAATGTGTGTAAATACCGCCAAGTGAACGGATCATGTGGAGGGTATGCAGCGCCTCTAGCGGCAAACATAGCATCTGCAGGGGGACAGCTCCCAGAGGCCATTGGGCAGGCTTTTTTATTATTGGAGGCTAAGCACAGACTCACTCACACACACACACATACACACACACAGACAGACACACAATTTTTCGCCCTGTGTTGATCTCATAAGTCTACTTCCATTTTTTTGCAAAAATCGAAAGTAGGCTAAAAATGTATTTGTGGGGTACCATGCAATGGAACTTGGTATGTATGCGGCTGCCATCACTTTTAATGATAGCAATACTGGTAGACTGGAAGTCTTGGAGGAGCTGAGAGTGAAGACTGGTTGGAATACGCCAGCCATACTGAAGGATCTGGACAAGGAGCGAGTCGACAAGGCAGAGCTACTGGCCCAGAAAGTGTCCAACGATGCATGATCTTTCAGAAGGAAGAAGGGGATACACTCGGACAATATAGGAGATGATGAAGACTACACTGCTGGCGCATTTTAGCCGTAGTTTCCATTGAAAAGTGAGGTACTGTACAATCTAAATTAATTTGTAATTGCAATTTCTGAAAAACTAACTTTTTCAGACAATTGACCCGTTATCTCCGGTTCTATAGTAGATATACTCTTGATTTCTGCACTGTTCATGTATAATACCCTTGTAATACCATACCTCTAGAATGGTAGAGATAGCTTGTATATTTGAAGAAAAATACAAATAATTTGACAAAAACAAGTGTGAAAAAATTGAAACTGAGAAAAAAATTCTATCCCAACTCCTAGAATATGTATGTCAATAAAACTAGAGGAATAAGTACATAGAGCATGTATAAATTATTTGCAAAAGTTTCACTACTTTGCATGAAGTAGTTCTTGAGAAAATGGGTCATGAAATTAGCAAGTTTAACATTAGCGGGATAGGCCATTCATACTCCCCTTAATGGTACATAACTCTATGGCCTCTACATATAACAATCCAAAATGGCGAGCATCCGAAATACATTTGACGGTTCTCAATATCTACGAATCTTTTACAGCAATCAAACTGATATTTTTATGTACATAGAGGCTATGAACATAAGTTCACCTATAGGACTTTCAGTAACCTAGTGATCACAAATCCAACATGGCGGCGACGCGAAGTATAAATATTTCAATGGACGTTTCTCGCGATATAACCATCCGAGTGCAGTGAAACTTTGCAAGTTAAATGCTTATACAAATTTCAATCCATTGGCATCTAATTTATTTCAATTGTTTTCATAACTACAAGATGGTAGCTGTGCGAAATTTTAAAATCTCGTTTTTACTTCTTGTGTCCTAATCATGCGGTTGAAGTTTGAAAACCACACGTACACAATAATCTTAATGCAATAGTACAAAAATAAAAATCCAACCTGGTGACCATCTGAAATATTTAGACGGTTTTCAATATCTACGAATATATCACAACAATCAAACAGGAATTGTGTATGTTGATAGAGGCTATTAACATGAATAGGTTATATGAAAATAGGCTGTATAGTTCTTCACGGAACTACTTGTTTTTGTTTGTTTTTTCTTAAGTGACTGCATTCTAAGTGTTGTCGAGAGAAGTACTAGTATTTCATTATCATCATCGTCATTAGTTTATCTGCCTGATGGCAGGTTTCCTCTCCACCTTATCCGGTCTTCAGCAGCACGTTTCATCAGCTCATAAGATTTATCAATCTTGATGGAATCCAGCATCTGAAACCTCCTTCTTCCTCTTCGGATTTTCCCCTGGACTGTCCCTTCTAATGCACTTTTCACCAAACCATCTCCTCTTAGGCAGTGTCCGATCCAATTCATTTTTTTAGCTTACTTTTCACATTTTGCAAAAATGAGGAAAATGTAGACTTATGACTCATGAGATTGATCCGGGCAAATGTGTGTCTGTCTGTCCTTCTGTCTGTCTGTCTGTCTGTCTGTCCGTCCGTCCATCTGTCTGTCTGTCTGGTTGGCTGGTTGTGTGTGTGTGTCCCCCCCCCCCCATCAACTCTTAAATGGCTACAGCAATCGAAACAAAGTTTGGTAGGAGTAAAGACCTATACATGAATATCTCAGTGCCGTGTTTGAAAATGATCTCAAAGCTACCAACTGCTGAAAAATCGCAATTGAAATTTGAGCTCCATGTTGGATATCTTGGAAGGTATGAATGGGAGCTATTTCAAAATTGGCACACGTATAGATAATAATATTTCAGTTTAAATTCCTGGAGGCCATACATGGCAATGTTGCCAAAATGATTCTAAGCCTGCTGATAGGTCCAATTTTAAAATGCATGCAACTTCTATAATAACTAATGGATTTCATTCGAAAATGGCACAACAATAGATCGTAATATTTTAGATTATATCTGACCAATACGTGTATGTCATTGTTGCCAACATGATTTTACGCGCGCTGTTAGATCCAATGTTTAACTGCATGTAACGTCCATACTATCCAATGGACTTCAACCAACTTTTGTATTCTGTACTTAAAGAGATGGAACTAAGAATATACAATCACCAGGGCTGCCAACTGTAGTGCTCTATTAGGCTACATTAGGCTACATTACGCCAGGTATACAGTATTTTGAACTAATTTGCAATTTCTATATTACCAACTTAATTTCGTCATTATTCTAGATAGATCCATATAGATTAATCATTGGCATGAATCTTACATTTTAAGAAAAGTAGGTTCTTTAGTTCGTCACGGAACGTCTTGTTATTTTACTTATCTTCTTTACCATCATCCTTTCTTCTCCTACTTTCTTTAATACTTCCTCATTTCTCACTTTGTCCTTATTCTCCCCATTCTTCTCCATACCCACATTTCGAAAGCCTCTATTCTTCTCTCGTCTTCTTTCCTAAGCGTCCCAGTTCCCGCTCCACACATTGCTACACTCCAAACAACTAATCTCTTCCTTAGTCTCACTTTCATTGCTCCACAAAATATTTTTCTTTTCTTACTGAAGGCTTCTTTTGCTATTGCAGTCCTTGTTTTTATTTCTTCAGTGCATATCATTTCTTGTGTAACCCAACTTCCTAAAACTATCGACTTGTTCAATTTCATCTTCCTAATTTTATTGTAATTTTTTCACCTTTTCCACCCACGACCATTCATTTTGTTTCTTTCCCATTTATTTTCATCCCATATAATTTACAAATTTTATCTAGGTCTTTCAACATTTGTGTAGCTTGTCTTTCACACTCATCCATAACCACAAGTAAAAATTAAATTTATAATAGAGGTGAGTTTGATTAATATTTTCTGTATAAAATATTTAAAAATTATAAAATCAGATCTGTTACAAATTTTCATTAATATAATAACCGTTTCTCCAAAAGCAGCTCGATGTTGGCATTCCTGTTCATTTACATTGTTTGGTTAAATTACCGGGGGTTGGCATTCCTGCTCATTTATATTGTTTGGTTAAATTACCGGGTGAGTTAGCCGAGGTCGTTGCGGCATGACTGTTGGCAGTCGCTCACATCCGGGAGGCGAGGAGGTTCGAATCCCCCCGCCGGCAACCTTGAAGATGGTCTTCTGTGGTTTCCCATCTTCCTTCCAGGCAAATGCCGGGGTTAGTCCTTAACTATAGGCCACAGCCGCTACCTTCCAACTCCTCGACCCTCCCTTCCAACTTTCCTCCCCAACGGTACTTGTAGCTCACCCATTGGGTGTCCGTCTCGAAGCAGCTACAAAACTGGCGAGCCGAACATGTCCTCGGACACTCCCGGCACATAAAAGCCATACGCTAAAAAAAAAAACGTGTGTTGGCATTCCTGCTAATTTACAGTATATTGTTTGGTTAATTTACCGGGTGTTGGCATTCCTGCTTATTTATATTCTTTAGTTAAATTACTTTGTAACAGATCTCAATCCGCCAGTTTTGGAATATTTTAAGAGCGTTTCAAAATTACTCGCAACTTGATATTTTTAAATATTTTCTTCCGACAACTTAACATTGCTGTTGATGACCACACAACTAATAGTATAAAACTGAGTCCCCGATTCTTGGATGTCACGAGTAATCTCAAGAACCACTGGATGGATTTTGATGCGGTTTTCACAATTTTGTAAAGGATATCTCGAGGAAGGTTTCTGTAGAAAATTATTTATTTATGTTCAAAGGAAGCCAAGCAGAGACAACTTCACTGAAATAGTCGAACGAAACACCTGGCATCCATGCGCTTTTTAAACTTACGCTGCGCAAACCGTTAAAAGTATCTACTGTATATTATATGAGTATAAGAATTGTTGAGCATGAAAAGTTCTACAAAAAAGTCCACGGCAGCATATCTCTATCTTCAATACATCGCCACTATAAGTGGTTTTACGTTTTCATTTCTTCCATCAATCTCCATTCAATTACTGAGGCGACAGTTTAAGAGCTGGACAGGGGCGAGTCTATCATCCCATTTACAGCCTAGCTAGCGTGCGAGCCTATTACCACAGATACAGCCAGCAGCAAACTGTCGAGTCGTGTTGAGTTAAGACTTCAGAGAAGAGTGGTTGTGTTAGGAGTTTCCCTTGAAGTGCAACTCGGCTTTTCTTCATTTCGCCTGTGAACTTTTCGTTCCGCAAAATATACAGTCAAGTTAAGATTGAACGGAAGGGGGATTTGTGTTTCATGCACATCACCATTCTTATTTACGTCTGACTAGAATTAGTTGCACATGCATCTCCAAGATAATATAATTAATAGTCCAGTCAGTGATATTAACCCATCATGCCAAGTCAACGGATATAGGTCGTGGTTCATTGACATCGAAGAAAAAGCGCTTTACACGTAATGCATTCATAACTGTTCCCGGGCGAAGTGTTATTTCACATCATTTACATTCTGTCAGTAATAACCATGGCAATAACAATAATATGTGTAACGAGAACCTCACGTACAAACAGTTGTACAGACGCCGCACTTGGAACAGCCCCTCTCGGTTGACCCAAGCATTAAAGAAAGAACGCCAATTAAGTTCCATAAAGAAAACAATGACTTTCACTTTCAATCAAACATAATCCCCACAAAGGAGATTGTTAAAGACAAAGAAAAAAGTAATGAGCCAATCAGAAGAAAAGCACTTCAGTAATTACACCCGCTCAATTTATAGACCACTTCTGTCACGAAGAGAGTCACTGACTTTTTGTTCCACTCGTACAGTCAGTTTCAAAACAGAATAGCAGGAATCACATCAGTTCACCAATGTTTGATGATTACGATAATAATTTTACGTCTTTAGTCTCACCTTAGCGACGTCGAGTCACCTAGCTCTCCTCTTAACTGGGTCTGACGTATATAGCCTACTAGCTGAAGTACCCGTGCTTCGCTACGCCTCATAAATAAATTAAAATGTGAAGGTGACAGTTAAAACAGGGGATAGGCGAGGTGCTGTACAGAGGGAGATTAAGGATGGAACATTTTGTCAAACTACACCGCTCGGCGTTGACCGTGTTTTATAGCACAAATTTAGGTTTTACTCGCTAACCGTTGGAGATACATTTCGAATAGAAAATGTAATTTTAAACCTCGTACATGCCATCAAAAGTTTGCTATTTCTTAGCGTTTTCTTTTTATTTGAAATGGAAATATGAAAGTTTGAAACCAAAGGGGGTAGTGACGTCACTAAAATGGTCGCCATTTTTAATAGTGCAAAGTATTGAAATCAAAAGTAACCTATATGTTAACCAGGTAAATCAGCTACTTCCATGTAAAATTCATGTAAATCGAACCAGTGGTACTTGCGTGATTGAGTAATACACAGATACACACCATCTCATTTTTAGCCTCGCTTCGCTCGCGTCATAGTCGTATGATATTGTTATTCAATGAAATGCAGGTTTAACCCCGTTAACACCCTTTAGAACCTGAATATCCAAAAATCCCTCCTTAGTAGACGTTTTCGACACACAACAAACATATCCCCGAAATATCATTCTTCTAACTTTAGTAGTTTTGGTTGGTCGATGAGAGTGAACATCCAAAAATCCTTCCTTAGTGGACGTTTTTCTTCCAGAATTTCACCCCTCCCCTTAGGCCCCTTAAATTGCATTTAAGAAAAAACGGTCGAACACCTATTTATTTTATTTATTTATTTATTTATTTTTAAGCTGATTGATTTCCTCCGAGATTCAAACTCCTCGCCTATGTCGTTTAAGAGATACACGCTCCGTTAGGAATCTTTCTACCCCCACTTTTCATCCCTTTCAACTCATAATATACACTACATCGAAAAACCATTAGACATTTGTCAGCTTATTTTTCATGATTAGTATATGTGCCAAGTATCACATCCCCAAATGAAACCACTCGTGAGATATTGTTATTCAATGAAATGCACGTTTACCCCCTTAACACCGCTTTAGAACCTGAATATCCAAAACTCTTTCCTTAGTGGACGTTTTAGACATAAAACGAACATATCCCCAAAATTTCATGTTTCTAACTTCAATAATTTTGGCTGGGCGATGATGAGTGAGTGAGTAAGTCAGGACATTTTCTTTCATTTATTTTTCAGAATTTCACCCCTCCCCATGAACCCCTTAAATTGGATTTACGAAACAAACGGTCGAACACCTATTTACTTATTTAAAGCTGTTTTTCCCCTGAGTTTGATGAGTGATTGAGTCAATCAGGACACTTTCTTTCCTGTTTTTTTTTTCAGAATTTCACCCCTCTCCAAGGGCCCCTTAAATTGGATTTATGAAAAAACGGTCGAACACCTATTTACTTGTATTTTAAGCTGTTTTTTCCGCCGAATTTCAAACTTCTCGCCTATGTCGTTTCAGAGATACACGCTCCGTTAAGAATCCATCAACCCCCAATGTTCACCCCTTTCACCTCATAATATACACCACATCGATAAACCCTTAGATATATGTCTGATTATTTTTAATGAAAAGTTTATATACCGAATATCACATCCCCAAAGAAACAACTCATGAGATATCGTTATTCAATGAAATGCACGTTTACCCCCTTAACACCTCTTTAAAACCCGAATAAACAAAAATCATTCCTTAGTGGACGTTTTCGACATACAGTGAACATATTCCCAAAATTTCATGTTTCCAACTTTAATACTTTTCGCTGGGCGTGATGAGTGAGTGAGTCAGACAGGACATTTTCTTTCAATTCATTTTACCAGAATTTCACCCCTCCCCATGGGCCTCTTGAATTGGATTGATGAAAAAACGCTTGAACACCTATTAACTTATTTTTAAGCTGTCTTTTTCCCCTGAGTTTGATGAGTGAGTGAGTTAGTCAGTCAGTTAGGACACTTTCTCTCCTTTTTTCCCCAGAATTTCACCCCACCCCATTGGCCCCTTAAATTAATTTATAAAAAACGGTCGAACACCGATTTACTTATTTTTTAAGCTGATTTTTTTTTCGCTGAGTTTCAAATTTCTCGCCTATGCCGTTTAAGAGATAGGCCTACACGCTCCGTTAGGAATCCTTCAACCCCCACTTTAGGGGCAGATGACCTCGTAGTTCCGCCCCTTAAAACAACACTAACTAACTAACCCCCACTTTTCACCCCTTTCACCTCATAATAATACACCACATCGAAAAACCCTTAGACACATGTCTGCTTATTTTTAATGATTAGTTTATATGCCGAGTATCACATCCACAAATGAAACCACTCGTGAGATATTGTTATTCAATGAAATGCAGGTTTAACCCCCATAAGACCCCTTTAGAACTTGAATATCCAAAAATCCTCCCTTAGTGTACGGTTTTGACATACAACGAACATATCCCCGAAATGCCATGTTTCCAACTTCAATATTTTTGGCTGGGCGATGATGAGTGAGTGAATGAGTCAGGGCATTTTCTTTCATTTTTTTTCTTC
The DNA here is from genome assembly GCA_946902985.2 of Meconema thalassinum. Lineage (NCBI taxonomy): Eukaryota > Metazoa > Arthropoda > Insecta > Orthoptera > Tettigoniidae > Meconema > Meconema thalassinum. The sequence goes on along the minus strand of OX336399.1, from coordinate 209,085,536 downwards.
AGAATTTCACCCCTCCCGATGAACCCCTTCAATTTGATTGATCAAAAAAACTGTCGAAAAGCTATTTACCTACTTTAAAGCAGTTTTTCCCCCTGAGTTTGATGAGTGAGTCAGTCAATCAGTTAGGACACGTTCTTTCCTGTTTCCCCCTTCCCCCCCTGAATTTCACCCCACCCCATTGGCCCCTTAAATAAATTTATAAAAAACTGTCGAACACCGATTTACTTACTTTTTAAGCTGATTTTTTTTCGCTGAGTTTCAAATTTCTCGCCTATGTCGTTTATGAGATAGGCCTACACGCTCCGTTAGGAATCCTTCAACCCCCACTTTAGGGGCAGATGACCTCGTAGTTCCGCCCCTTAAAACAACACTAACTAACTAACCCCCACTTTTCACCCCTTTCACCTCATAATAATACACCACATCTAAAAACCCTTAGACATATGTCTGCTTATTTTTAATGATTAGTTTATATGCCGCGTATCACATCCACAAATGAAACCACTCGTGAGATATTGTTATTCAATGAAATGCAGGTTTAACCCCCTTAAGACCCCTTTAGAGCCTGAATATCCGAAAATCCTCCCTTAGTAGACGGTTTTGACATACAATGAACATATCCCCAAATTGTCATGTTTCTAACTTCAATAATTTTGGCTGGGCAATGATGAGTGAGTGAGTCAGGACTTTTTCTTTCAATTTTCTTTTTTCAGAATTTCACCCCTCCCCATAAACCCCTTAAATTGATTTTTGAAAAAAAAAACTGTCGAACAGCTATTTACTTACTTTAAAGCAATTTTTCCCCCTTGAGTTTGATGAGTGAGTCAGTCAGTCAATCAGTTAGGACACTTTCTTTCCTGTCCCCCCAGAATTTCACCCCTCCCCATGGGCCCCTTAAATTGGATTTACGAAAAACCGGCCAAACACATATTTACTTCTTTTTCATGTTGATTTTTTTTCGCAGAGTTTCAAACTCCTCGCCTATGTCGTTTAAGAGATACACGCTCCGTTAGGATTCTTTCAAGCCCCACTTTTCACCCCTTTCACCTCATAATATACACCACATAAAAAAAAACTCAGACACGTGTCTTGTTATTTTTAATGATGAGTTTATATGCCGAGTATCACATCCCCCAATGAAACCAATCGGGAGATATTGCTATTCAATGAAATGCTGGTCTACCCCCTTAACACCCCTTTAGAACCTGAAAATCCAAAAATCCTCTCTTATCAGGCATTTGCGGCCCTTGATGAAGCTGCAAACCAAATTTCATTCCAATCCGTTCGGTGGTTTTTGAGATTTCGTGATGAATGAATGAATGAATGAGTGAGTGAGTGAGTGGTATGAGACAAATATGTAGTAGATAGATAGTGTCAAGTCTTTGTTATGCTAAACTCGGTTGACAGTGCTGTGTAAGCAGTTGAGTAACTAACGGGATTTCAAGTAAAGATCCTCATTTTCTATACCGGTAGTGCAGAGCGCAAATGGCATCAAGTCGGCCGTGTCTGGACTTGAGCTATGTTGCTATGGAAACTATCTGCCTTGCCATTCCTTCATGAGTATATTTTATGATTTGATTAGCCTGTGCTTGAGTGCAAAAGGGCCGAAATCAGAAGAATGAGAAAGATTATCGAAAATTCATGTAGCCAGCGGTTCCTTCTGGGTCCTAAACTATGTGTGTGCAAAATTTGGTTGAGATTGGTGGAACGGTGTAGATTTGTATACGGAACAGACCCACCCACATACATACATACAGACTTTCACTTTTATATATAAGATTCGTATGTTAAATGTTATAATTTAATGGGCATGACGAATATATACGTACTCCATCTTTTACCGCTGACGCCTCCTGGGCGTGACGAGTTTTCACGGCGTGACAAATATCTTCCAGAAAATTGATGTTTTGGCAGCAGTTACGACATTTCCTGCCTCCTGTATCTTGGTTGTTTTTTGTTTTTGTATTTGATTTTGTGTTCGTTTTCTGCTTTTTCTATTTTTATAAATTTTTGTTTTTGTGTAGCCTATGTTTACTGTATTTGCTTTTGTTTTTGTTTTGTGTTCTTTTTCCTTTGTTTTTGCTTTGTGTTTTTTGATTTTATGTTTGTTTTCTGTATTTGCTTTTGTTTTTGCTTTTTCCTTTTTTGTTTTTGAGTTTGTGTTCATTTTCTACTTTTTCTTTTCTTTTTGAATGTTTGTTTTTGCTTAGTGGTTTTTGTGTTTGTTTTATGTATTTGCTTTTGTTTTTGATTTATGCTCTTTTGTTTTCGATTTTGTGTTCGTTTTCTGTTTTTCTTTTCTTTTGAAGTTTGCTTTGCTTTTTTTTTTTTTTTTTTTCGCTTTTGCTTTTGTTTTTGAATTCTGCTTTTTGCTTTCTGTTTTAGTCATGTGTTTGTTTTTCCTTTGTGCGGGGAGCAATACAAGATAATCAATGAAAGCAAACCTACACGTTTGATCTCGATACCATTTGATACGTTTTATTTGCATCTCTCAATGTGCGGAAATGAACAGTTTAGGTCATACGGACAAAACTCTTAAGTTCTAATCAGGTAAATGACCTTGTAGTTACTGTAAAATTGGTCAAAATGTCTCTTGAATTATAATTAATACACTGAAATTTCTTTATTATACTATAACACAACATCATTATTGCTAAACCGGGTGAGTTAGCCGTGGTCGTTACGGCGTGACTGCAGGCAATCGCTCACATCCGGGCGGCGAGGAGGTTCTAATCCCCCCGCTGGCAACCTTGAAGATGGTTTTCTGTGGTTTCCCATCTTCCTTCCTGGCAAATGTCGGGATTGGTCCGTAACTATAGGCCACAGCCGCTACCTTCCAATTCCTCGTCCTTACATTCACACTTTCCTCCCCAGACAACACTCCACACGCGACGGTACTTGTAGCTCACCGCATATGTGTCTGCTTGAAGCTGCTACAAACTCTGGCGAGCCGAACATGTCCTCGGACACTCCCGGCAATAAAAGCCATACGCTAATATATATATATATATATATATATACAGGGTGTATTTGATATGATGGAAGTCCTTTACACTGGTGATAGAAGATGGTATTCTAAGCAAATATCTTCATGAAATTAAGTCGGATCTTAATTAGTGTAGGTGGAATTAAATCACAAAAATCGTCGGTCAATATCTTGGAAACGGGCTTTCACTTCATTCCCCTCAGCAGCAGAGCTGACTTCTCCCCGTCTCCCTCCCCTCCTACGCTGAGGAATGTTGACCAGAGTCTGCAGTTGAGTGACCTCCTCGCCTTGTCTGCCAATGACATTGAAATACACAAACCGAGCCTATGAACAGCTGATTCACACCTTCATGGGGAGTGGCTACATGACTAGTGATGGTGGATCTGTCTTGGATTTTTCCAGCTTCATGAACTATGCATAGAAAATAGAAATCCTAAAGATTTAGTAAATTAATTTAAGGAACTGTTGGTCTATCTTTGTGTGAAGATAGTGCAACAACTGTAATAAACTTATTAATAATACTAATAATAGTAATAGTAGGCTTTTAGACACACTAACTTCTTTTATGTTTCTTTTTGGTATGTCGAGTTGCCAGACTTTAATGTACGTAGGATTTCTTGTATGTGCCATGAAATCCATGGAGATGATCTTATTAGATCCCATTCATTTACTACATGACTGAACGTAGATCGCACCCTCGGGAAGGTTAGCACTCTACCACCAGAACTACACATGCTGACTCTTATTATTATTATTATTAGACTATTATTATTATTATTATTATTATTATTATTATAACACTGTATTATAACAATGTATTTGTATTTTATTTTCATTTTCGTGTATTTTCATATGTATTTACATTGTTGATGGACCAATAAATCAATCCTCCCCCCCCCCCCCCTCTCCAGTTAATGGCCACCCGAGGGCTGGAGATGGGATGGGACAATTCACAATATGAACATGTGGTACCATACTAGTATTAAATCTTGGAAGTAGGTTTCCATGGGTTCCCACTTCTACCCCAGGCAAATGTCGGGATTGTTCCTAACTTCAGGCCACGGCCGCCTTCTTCTCAATAATCATAACCGCTGGCAGTGCAGCCCATGAAGGGCCTAGGCCTACCAAGCAACCGCTGTCCAGCCATTTGGCCTGCAGATATTAGGGTGACGCGTGGTCAGTGTATCGGGTCCCCTCGGCCATTAATCTTGATTTTCCTGACTCGGGCACTGCCTCACTGTTAGACAGCTACTTAATTGCCCTCACGAGGCTTAGTGCACTGCGTTACAGCCCTCACGTCAGTTTCTAATATCCCTGATGGAGCCAGGAATCGAACCCAGGGCCTCCAGGTGAGAGGCAGTTGCACTGCCCCAACACCACAGGGCCGGCGCCTTCTTCCGAATCCTCACCTGAATTACAAATACCCACATTACTACAGAAACCACAAAACACAGGTTATCACACAAATTCTACCCACACCCAGCTACATGGGGCTAAATGACCAAAATCGCCAAGCCTCTCAAACAAAACATCAAGTTTTTTACTTCCGTCCTAAATGCCTAGTTCTGAACAGACTGCGGGATGTCGGAATTTTGTCACACTGCATTTCATTAAGAGAATGTTTTTAGTATTTTCAGAAACTAGTCAACAGAAGGTCCGACACGGACGCCAATGATACATCAGGGCTGAGTATCGAAATTATTTTATACATGAACATCAATCAATGAATTCCACACTTACAAAGTAGGCTACACAATACTACCGGTCCTGACGTCCCAAGCCATTGCGTGCGTTGTCAACAACAACAACAAGAACAACGGCAATGCACATTTTCTTACGAGACGGTAGAGCTCAAACAGCTGATAGCCTACCACCCCTCAAGTCAACCGGTAAGGTCAATGCTCCGATTACGTAACAACTTCCCCTTCGCGCGTCGTCACATCGGGCTCCGCCTCGTTTCCCCAGCCTGCCGCACCACTTTCTGCCTGATTAGTTTCTGAAATAACTAAAAACATTGACTTTTTAATTATTAATTATCAATTTCAAGATAGGTGACAAATTTTTTACCTAGGAAGCTTAGAATAGTCTCTTCTATCACCAGTGTAACGGACTTCCATCATATGAAATACACCCTGTATATTGCTAATATTCCCGTTAACCTGTCGTAACAATTGGCTGGAAATGGTACACAGGACAGGTTACACCAAGCGCTCAAAAATACCGCCAGGTGTTCCGACAGTGGGCAGTCGCATTAAAATCCTTCAGTATGCCTTCCTTCAGAGGGGAAGTAAAGCCGGTGGGCCCATGTCATAGATTACTACAATATTGGTAGAGTGTAGCTAAATTGGTAGGTTATATTTGGCTGGTTAGAAACGCTCTATCAAGTTCGAACGTTCACCGCTAGGTGTCACTGACAGTGGCATCTGGTAGCTAAAGTTGGAACTACTTGAAATCGAACTTGAATTTGAATTTATTCCTAGAGAACCGCCACTGAGGCTAAAGAGCCCCTTTATATAGCATGTACAATGTTCTGGCTTTAAGTTTTGTAAAGAGAAACTGAATCTAGCTTGAAAATTAATAAAACAAAATATAAAATATAGGCTACTTATAACTAAACAAGCCAATTATTAGCAAGCATTTTATACAGGATAAATAACACAAATTAGAATATAATAATATTAAATAAATAAACTTCCTAATGAATTATGTTTATTGAAAAAAAAACACGTTAAAAAGGACTACAATGTTTATGAGAATTATAATTCGAGTCGCCCAGTTGCAAAACTCATTTAATCCACTTGTGAATAAGAATCATGTCGTAAAATTATTTATGGTCGAGGATGTCGGAATGTAAACATCATGTGTCAGAAAACTGTATCATAAAGAGGCTCATTATAACACTATTTTTCATTAAGAAAGAGTTTCTCCCACCAATCAGAGTTCAAGAAACAGTTGTGTGACCAATTAGGTAAGGATACCTTCGTGCAAGCGCTCACAATCCAACATATTTCTGTGTTGGCAAGCAAAGTGAATGGTCTCTGCTCTCTGAGTGCCTTGACCCACGCATGCGCTCTGTTCAGTCAGCAAAGCCAGCGCGCCCTGTTCACTAACTGAATCCCACAGATATTTATGAATATTTTTGTTAAAACTTATAATAAAGTTATAATTATCGTCGAACATAAACAGTCGTATGCAACTCCCCTATAATGGTAATTAAGACACTCGTATGGAAATTATAATAGTACATTATGCAACTCCCCTATAATGGTAATTAAGACACTCGTATGGAAATTATAATAGTACATTATGCAACTCCCCTATAATGGTAATTAAGACACTCGTATGGAAATTATAATAGTACATTATGCAACTCCCCTATAATGGTAATTAAGACACTCGTATGGAAATTATAATAGTACATTATGCAACTCCCCTATAATGGTAATTAAGACACTCGTATGGAAATTATAATAGTACATTATGCTACTCCCCTATAATGGTAATTAAGACACTCGTATGGAAATTATAATAGTACATTATGCAACTCCCCTATAATGGTAATTAAGACACTCGTATGGAAATTATAATAGTACATTATGCAACTCCCCTATAATGGTAATTAAGACACTCGTATGGAAATTATAATAGTACATTATGCAACTCCCCTATAATGGTAATTAAGACACTCGTATGGAAATTATAATAGTACATTATGCAACTTCCCTATAATGGTAATTAAGACACTCGTATGGAAATTATAATAGTACATTATGCAACTCCCCTATAATGGTAATTAAGACACTCGTATGGAAATTATAATAGTACATTATGCAACTCCCCTATAATGGTAATTAAGACACTCGTATGGAAATTATAATAGTACATTATGCAACTCCCCTATAATGGTAATTAAGACACTCGTATGGAAATTATAATAGTACATTATGCAACTCCCCTATAATGGTAATTAAGACACTCGTATGGAAATTATAATAGTACATTATGCAACGAGCCTATAATGGTAATTAAGACACTCGTATGGAAATTATAATAGTACATTATGCAACGAACCTATAATGGTAATTAAGACACTCGTATGGAAATTATAATAGTACATTATGCAACTCCCCTATAATGGTAATTAAGACACTCGTATGGAAATTATAATAGTACATTATGCTACTCCCCTATAATGGTAATTAAGACACTCGTATGGAAATTATAATAGTACATTATGCAACTCCCCTATAATGGTAATTAAGACACTCGTATGGAAATTATAATAGTACATTATGCAACTCCCCTATAATGGTAATTAAGACACTCGTATGGAAATTATAATAGTACATTATGCAACTCCCCTATAATGGTAATTAAGACACTCGTATGGAAATTATAATAGTACATTATGCAACTCCCCTATAATGGTAATTAAGACACTCGTATGGAAATTATAATAGTACATTATGCAACTCCCCTATACTGGTAATTAAGACACTCGTATGGAAATTATAATAGTACATTATGCAACTCCCCTATAATGGTAATTAAGACACTCGTATGGAAATTATAATAGTACATTATGCAACTTCCTTATAATGGTAATTAAGACACTCGTATGGAAATTATAATAGTACATTATGCAACTCCCCTATAATGGTAATTAAGACACTCGTATGGAAATTATAATAGTACATTATGCAACTCCCCTATAATGGTAATTAAGACACTCGTATGGAAATTATAATAGTACATTATGCAACTCCCCTATAATGGTAATTAAGACACTCGTATGGAAATTATAATAGTACATTATGCAACGAGCCTATAATGGTAATTAAGACACTCGTATGGAAATTATAATAGTACATTATGCAACGAACCTATAATGGTAATTAAGACACTCGTATGGAAATTATAATAGTACATTATGCAACGAGCCTATAATGTCAATAATTAAGACACAAGTATGTTTATAAAACGAGCGTATGTTTATGTTCAACAATAATTATTATAACTATTTTATGTTCGAACAAAAATATTCATAAATATCTGTCGGGATTTCGCCAGGGTTATGTACTGAACAGAGCGCATGAGACGCAGAGAATGCCTTGCATTTGACCATGGCCTCCTCGATTACCTCACTTTGACACTAGGCCAGGCAGTGTGATTTGCATTAGAAGGCCGTGGAACTCAGCGCATCTGATTATTTAATTGGTCAAACAACTGTTTCTTGAGCTGTGATTGGTGGGAGAAACTGTTTCATAATGAAAAATAGTGTTATAACGAGCCTCATATAGTACAGTTTTCTGACATATAATAGTCAGGGTCGAACATAAACCTCACTACGCTCGTTTTATAAACATACTCGTATCTTAATTATTGCCAATATAGGCTCATTGCATACTTATACTTAGTTTATTTTACTCTATTTTATCTTAATTATATTTTGTTTTGTTTTATTTTGATTCTCTTTTGTTTATTTTGTTCTATTTTATTATGTTTTATTTAGATTTTCCAGAAAACAAACATAAAACCAAAAACAAAAATCACGAAGCAAAAAGAAAAAAGTAGTAAACAACAAACACAAAAGATACGCGAGGCAAAGTCCAGAGAAACGTTTCTCATGCAAATGATTCTTATTCACAAGTGGATTAAACGAGTTTTGTAACTGGACGACTCAACTGATCTATTAGAAGACACGATTACTCGAACTGAAGCCTGGGAGGGCTGAAAGCCTACAATTAGAAGTACCCTGCTATGGCCATTGGTTGCAATTAGCTCAAACAGCGCTACTCAGCCCGATCGGATATATAAATGAAAGTTGTGCGGTCCGCGGTGTCCGAGACCACTAACGTGTTACCTCGTGCCTCGCTGGCTCCGGGAGAGAGTGGGTTCGAACTCCACATCGGCCGTCCTGAAAATGATTGTCGTGGCTTCCCATTTTCACCATCAGGCAAATGTCAGGACGGTTCCTTTCAACAAATCCACGGCCCACTCTCTTCCCTGACCCTCGCCAGCTGTGCCCAAGGTTGCAGGTTCGTATCCTGGCGCAATCAGCTGGTATTTGAGGGTGCGCAAATGCGAGGGAGCCGTGTCAGTAGATTTACTGGCACGTTAAAGATCACCTTGGGGGCAAAACTCCGGCACCCCGGCGTCTCTAAAGGCCAGAGTAGTTCAAAGGGACGTAAAACCAAGAACATTATTATTATTATTATTTAAATATAGGCGGACCGTGTTCGATTCCCGGTCAATGCATGTGTGATTTTCAAAGTGAAATGGCATGTCCTGTGGTTCGGATTCCACGTAAAATGGAGGTACCGTGGCTCATGATCTCGAGATTAAAGGTCACGTAAAACTACAACCTTCCTTTCTTCCTTAATTAGAGCCAAGTTAGCGGTCATCTGCCACTATCTACTTCTAGGATGCCTGAGGTGAGAATCGAACCCACGTCTTTTCAGGCTGAGGGTTCTCCGTGCCAGCTCTCAGATGAGAATTAAATGACCTTGGCAAAGCCGGGGGAGTTGGCCACTAAACCTCAAGGTGTTTACGTGCTTGGCCGTTTTAGCCACGCAGCCTTAAGCTAGCGGCTTCGGTGGCGTAGTCGGTAGCATGCTGAGCGTCTATGCCCAAGATAGCAGGTTCAAATCCGGCCGAAGCCGTCGGATTTTTTAAGAGCGTTAAAAATCCCTCAGTATGCCTTCCTTCGGAGGGGAAGTAAAGCCGGCGGTCCCATGTCATAGATTTATGGCATGTTAAAGAACCTTCCACTAATTACACCTGTGAGAAGCTAAATTGTATACGTTAGGAATGTAAACAACGCTCTTAGGTTTCTACGTTCGTTGCCAAGAGCCGACTGCTGTGGCGTCTAGTAGCTAAGTTATGAACTAGGCCTAGTAGTCGTTGACGCTGGCGTTTGGCGGCAAAATTAGGAACTATTTGAAAAATTCAAAGTTGCAGTCCTTACTTGAATTTTAAAAAAACTGATAACACACACTAATACAACCATCACAATTAACACCGGTTATCAGACAGATTCTACAACCAGCCCATAAACTTAAGAACCAACCAACCAGCCTTAAGCTGAGTACCATTCCAGCATTTGCCTCGAGTGGAAGTGGGAAACTACGGAAGGGCATTTGTAGGATGATTGACGGGGATATCAAACCCTCAAATTCACTGTTGCGCTTCATGGGAGTGAGTATTCTTCGTTCCAGTTCCCAGACCAGAATTCAATGTCTTGTCACACCCAGGCTGACAGCCAAGTACACCATTCGGGTGGTATTATAATAATATCGAATGGCCTTGGGTGCCGGGTGCAAGCTTTGTTAATTGACGCCCAGAGGGCAACTAGCATGTCAAATTTTGTTGTTCCTTGGAGCGTTATGAGAGTCAAAGAGGTTAGATATCTCAGCTCTAGTAGAGAAATGAGGAACTTTGTGTTGGCGGAAAATTCCGAGATTAATTTCACCATTATGAACATGGCCTACTGAATTCAAATGGGTTCTTTAACATGCCAACAACGTATGACATGCGTACCGTGATATTTGTCGCCTTTCAAAAATGAGCGACTTCGGTGGCGTAGTTGGTAGCATGCCGAACTTCTATGCCCAAGTACGCGGGTTCAAACCCGGCCGAAGTCGTCGGACTTTTTAAGAGCGTAAAAATCCCCCAGTATGGCTTCCTTCGGAGGGGAAGTAAATCCGGCGGTCCCATGTCATAGATTTATGGCATGTAAAAGAATCTTCCACTAATTACCTTAGTGTGAAGCTAAATTATAAGTTATATTTGACTAACGCTCTTAGGTTCCAACGTTCGTCGCCAAGAGCCGACTGCGCTGGCCTCTAGTAACAAAGATCAGAACTACGCGTAGTTGGTCGTTGACGGTGGCGTTTGGTAGCAAAAGTTGGAATTACTTGAAAATCGAATGTCTGCAGTCCTTACTTGAATTAAGAACAGATAACACACACTAATACAGTCATCACATTTAACACCGGTTATCAGACACACAAAGTACATAGGGCTACATAACCGAGTTGTCGCAGCCCCTAAACTGAGGAACCAACCAACTGTAACGTTTCGTTACCAACCTTGCAGGTAAATATACATATATCTAAATCTCCACAGTTGGGCGGCAAATGTAACGTTTTTGCTCCCCGTTGAGTGCACAAATGTAACGTTCCCGGTCCTTCTAAGTGACCAAAGGTTACGTTCCTGGCGGGGCTCCAATATTGCGTTCTCCTGGAGTACAGTAGAAGAATCGCAACAAGAACAAGCACCGCTTTACTCACACCACCAATAGCATACTTACCTCTTACCTGTTCATTAGCAATGATTATAATCAGCTCGTGTGGGCGCCAGGACACCTAACACTTACTTTAGATGTGCCAAAGTATTTAATTAAAATAGTGATAGAGCACTCGAAACGTCTTTCTCTCAAGCCGTGGTATAGCTGAGCCATTAACCAATTGTCTTATCGCTACTGGGAGAAGGTATGCATTATGTCTAAAGCTAGCTACTGGAAATGAAAGTCCTACCATTACTTAAGAACAAAATTTAATTGATCAAAATTTAAAGCAGCAAAAGACGTAAAAAGAGAAACAAATGAATTTTTAAAAAATCTGGAAGTTATATTAAATTGGCGAGAGTTACAAAATGGAATATGAATTAAATTTAAACAAAAGCTGGATTCTAATTTGCCATAAACAGAATTACAGAGACTTGATTGGATTTAGTAAAGGAACTCACGGCCGTCTTCTTCATAGTGGTAGTCTGGTTTTCCCTCTGATCTTGCTGGCGGATGTTGTTTGGTTCTGCCTCAATATTGTATAGATCCTTATCTTGATACGGGCAGGGAACCGATTTGTCCCGTCTCCCGACTGACATATGTGAATGGCTTTGCTCCAAAATTCACTTTTGTGAATATGATCAAAGACACGATCATATTCACGTCAGTAGTATTAATTTTAAAACTTCTTGAACTGATAAGTTGCGATCTCGCAGCGAAGATGTCTGATAGACGTGAAGATTCAGAAAATCTCAGAAGATTGGGGGTTGAGAGTAGATGACCATTGGTTTTTATGGAAGATGAACTTCCCCACTCTGCAGTATTTCTCGACCAATCAATTAGGTATCCTGATGACGTAGCTCCCCACTCCAGATCCCTAAGTTCTGATCATGCCTCTTCATTAGTTGGGTTAACCACGTGGGGTTGCTTCTGAAGTAATTTTAAATCAGCGTCCTGATGCGGTGTTCTTCCGAGAATTCGTGACGTCAGCGCTAACTGACCAACTTGCTTTGTCTTGAAGCCTCGCGTCCCCGGAATGTTTGTACATATATCTCGAAAGTCAAGTCTATTTTTGGCGGACTACCCGTGGCGAAACTGACGACACGTTGAACGAAATATTTCCCAATCAAGTCTTGTATAAAATATAACCTATAACGAATCTAACTAAAATCTCCATTTTATAACTTCCGCCAAACAATAATTAAACCCCTTATATATATATAAAGAAATTATGGAATAAATCTAGAATCGATATGATAATTAAAATATACATAATAATAATAATAATAATAATAATAATAATAATAATAATAATAATACTAATAATAAATTAATTTTGCTGCTTATAAAACATATAAATTAAGGGGAAGTATTCGGACTGTTACACAACCAACGCCTTTCAAAAATCACATACCATGGCCAGAAGCGAACCTGCAAGCTTGGGGTTGGTAGACCGGGACAAGTGAGAAACGTACCCGGCCTCTTGGGCTGACCGAGATACCGCCCTCAAAGACTGTACTGTGTTTGTATCAATTATAAGCTCTGACTGTACCATGTCGATAAATCTCACCCTAATTAACATTGCTGTATTGATTGCACTGAATACCGTGGTAATTATAGGCTAATCCGCTTCTTAACCAGAGGTTGAGGACCGTGATGGCTCAATGCCTTAACAGCTTGTCTTTCACTGCACTGGTTGCGGTTTGAATATCGGTGAAAGTGAGGTGGCTGTTTCAACTGAAAATATCGCGTTGTTGTTTGAGTCTTCAGTCTATTGACTGGTTTGGTGCAGCACTCCATGCCTCCCTGTCTTGAGCTAATCGTTCAATCTCTACATAGCTACTACACCCTACATGCAATGCAATCCGTTTAACATATTATAACCTTGCTCTACCTCCAAAGTTCTTGTCCTGGGTGTCTTAATATGTGTCCCACCAACCTATCTTTTCTCTTCATTAGCAGTCGCCAGAAACATTCTCCCACTAGTCTTAATATCTCTTCATTTGTACCCTATCTACCCATCTGATCTTCATCATTCTCCTGTAACACCACATTTCAAACGCTTCAATTCTCCTCTTTTCTGCTGCACCAACAGACCAAGTTGCACTTCCATAGAGCACCATGCTCCAGACATAGGCTTTCAGAAATGACTTCCTAATAACTTACCTAAATCTATATTCGATGTCACCCGATTCCTTTTGTGTAGAAATGCTTTTCTTGCCTGAGCCAACCGACTTTTGATATTCTCTTTGCTTCGTCCATCACTGGTTATTTTGCATCCTAAGTAACAGAAATCTCCTATTTCCTTTAGCTTTCCACCAACCAATTCGACGTCTCTGATTTATTTTGGCTCCATTCCAATATTTTTGCTTTACATTTATTAATTTTCATCATGAATTCTTTCCTCAAGACAGAATCCATACCACTTAAAAACTCATTCAAATCCTCTGGCGTATAGGCCAAGATGACGAAAATATCACGTGGAGTTATTAAGAGCATTGAGCAATTAATATTTGGCCAAAATCAAAATGGCTTTTGCAACCCCAAATAAGTTAAGGATATCTCCGGGCTCGGTACGGCCCGTAGAGCAGGTCTACTCATAGGTCATTAATTCCCAATGTGGAAACACCGGGTGAGTTAGCCGAGGTCATTGCGGCATGACTGCTGGCAGTCGCTCACATCCGGGAGGCGAGGAGGTTCGAATCCCCCCGCCGGCAACCTTGAAGATGGTCTTCTGTGGTGTCCCATCTTCCTTCCAGGCAAATGCCGGGATTGGTCCCTAACAATAGGCCACAGCCGCTACCTTCCAACTCCTCGACCCTCCCATCCAACATTCCTCCCCAACGGTACTTGTAGCTCACCCATTGGGTGTCCGTCTCGACGCAGCTACAAAACTGGCGAGCCGAACATGTCCTCGGACACTCCCGGCACTAAAAGCCATACGCTAAAAATAAAAAATAAAAAAAATAAAAAAAATGTGGAAACAATGCTAATGTCTTCCCTTACTCACATAAACGGGAGTATACGTCCATAGCGTAACGCACTTTCCAAGCAAATGCTGGGACGGCTCTTAACTTAAGGCCACGGCCGCTTCCTTCCCCATACCCATTCGTTTTATCTCTCACTAGCAGTAGTGCCTGGCTTCGCCCGGTGGATTTATTTCTTTTATAGATGATAATGAATACTACTACAGAACTGGCACATGATACTTCACCGAAAAAAAACACAACATAACATATTGGGGTGGTTGTAGTGGGGGCGAACATTAAGGCCATTAACCCGTAATGATAATAATAATAATAATAATAATATCGTATGGCCTCGGTTGCCGGGTGCAAGCTTTGTTATTTGACACCCAAAGGGTAGCTTGCATGTCGAATTTCGTTGTTCCTTGAAGCACTATGAAAGTCTAGGGGGTTATATATCTAAGCTCCTTGAACACTAAAGCGCTTTCTAATAGAGAAATGAGGAACTTTATGTTGGCGGAAACTCCCGAGAGTAATTTTGCCATTATGAACGCGGCCTACTGAATTCAAATGGGTTCTTTGACATGCCAACATCGTATGACATGGTGTCGTAATTTTTTCCGCCTTTCAAAAATCACCTAACATGGCCAGGAGCGAACCTGCAAGCTTGGGGTTAGTAGACCGACACGTTGACCACTCACCCACCGTGCCAAGCGTAATGATAATGATAATAATGAATAGGGAAACGTCTATTTACTAACTACAGACTGACATGTAATTTACAAACGAATTGAAAAATATGATTAGAAACAGGAGTAGGCCTAAGTGAAATAAAAGACACTGCCTAGGGCCTATATCACATTGATTGTTAGAAAAATATAGACCAATAGTGTCGTCTTTTGTCGCATAGCGCCGTAGGAAAGTAATCGGAACACTTTGGAAAACTTCGGCTGACCCGAGCTCCTGAGGTAGCAATAATGTCATTTATCGCCACATAGCGCTGTAGGATAAGTATCGGATAAAATTATGAAAGTAAATTTGAAAGCACCAACGCTTATTACAGCTGATAACCTCAATGTATTGCGCCAACACCATTGCACTTATACAGAGGTATAATGTTTATGATGATAACTGTTTTATCGGGCCTAAGAAATCTTTTTTCACTAATTACTCCCCGTGACTGTAAGATGTAACCATTTTCGCAATTCTGCACCAGAACACTGGTCGGGGCGTCGTGATACAGCCCGCATTGCCAGCCAACTTATAAAAATATTCTTACATTTACACTACTATGGACATGAATGGTTCTAGGGCATTAAAATGTGGCTTCCAAGTTAATTTTGTCTGTTATTGATGTGTAACATCTTTCCGCTCGGTTGCTGGACTTATTTATTTAGCGTATGGCTTTTAGTGCCGGGAGTGGATATTATTGTGGGAGTGATTTTGAATGAAGTGCGATTGACGGAAAAGTGTAACAGGAAGCAATGAGCGCGCGCGGTGGTGGACATTGGTACCACGACGTACTATCGCATACGGTTTACGTCAATGTTTGGAGGCCCCATTACAGCTATTCCTACAATAAATCATCTTGTTCTTTGGTGTGAAAATATTCATTATATAGTCTAATATTTGATGAAAACAATTATGATTTATTATGGGTCTGTTTCTCAATCTCTGGATAAAATTGATGGGCATCCACTCCCCGAGTAACGTCTTTTTCAATCCAAAGTTATGCGAACTCTGGTGTCAACTGATTGAAACACAAACCACATTGTCAAAGTCTTCTTATCAGTATTTAAATTATGATATGCTTTAATATGAAACATTGTAACTAGTCGGCAATGCCGGTATTATGTATCTGCACAATGGCTATTCAGATATTAACCCACATTGTGTGTTTATACGGGAACTGGGCTAGCCTTTCATGGCGGTACGTGAAAATAAGTAACCGTCTTGTACTCTAATATTAATATCTGTGGTTGTAATAGCTGCGATGATAGCTTCTTGGTCTAAATGTAGAGAATGGAGAGGGTTGTCCAAAATACCAAGTGGACAGTATTACCAGCAGGGTTTCCAAGGGTAAGTGTGTAAAAATCGGTTCAATTAGTTAAAACGGTGTAGATTTGTGCTAAAGGGCCTAAATGCAGGTTTCCAATGGGTAGGCCTACCTAAGCATGTAAAATTCGGTGCAACTAGGTGAATCTGTGTGGATTTGTGCTAAAGGACATAAAATGCAGGGAATGGACTCGGGTATCTGAAATTTAAAGTGGATAATGATACAGGGTTTCCAAGGGTAAGTATGTAAAAATCGGTTCAATTAGGTAAAACGGTGTAGATTTGTGCTAAAGGGCCTAAATGCAGGGAATGGAGTGGGGTATCTGAAATTTAAAGCGGACAATGATACCAGCAAAGTTTCAAAGGGTCAGCATGTACAATTTGGTGCAATTAGGTGAAAAGGTATAGATTTCTGCTAAAGGGCCTAA
Source organism: Meconema thalassinum (assembly GCA_946902985.2). Lineage (NCBI taxonomy): Eukaryota > Metazoa > Arthropoda > Insecta > Orthoptera > Tettigoniidae > Meconema > Meconema thalassinum. The sequence continues at coordinate 209,068,814 of OX336399.1, read as the reverse complement.
ATGCAGGGAATGGAGTGGGTTTTCTGAAATTTAAAGTGGACAGTGTTACCCGAAGCGTTCCAATGGGTACCTAAGCATGTACAATTCGGTGCAACTAGGTGAATCTGTGTAGATTTGTGTTTAAGGACCTAAAATGCAGGGAATGGACAGGTGTGTCCGAAATTTAAAGTGGACAATGATACCAGCACAGTTTCAAAGGGTAAGCATGTACAATTCGGTGGAATTAGGTGAAAAGGTGTAGATTTGTGCTAAAGGGCCTAAATGCAGGAAATGGAGTGGTTTTCCCGAAATTTAAAGTGGACAGTGTTACCCGTAGGGTTCCAAAGGGTAAGTATACAAATTTTGGTTCAGATCGGTGAAACGGTGTAGATTTGTGCCAATGGGCCTAAATGCAGGGAATTGACTGGTCTGTCCAAAATTTCAAGTAGAAAGTGTTACTCGTCGGGTTCCAAAGGTTAAGTACGGTATGTAAAATTTGGTTCAGATGGGAGAAACGGTGTAGATTTGTGCCAAAGAGCCTAAATACAGGGAATGGAGTTGTCTGTCCGAAATTTTAAGTATCCAGTGTTACTCACGAGATTCCAAATGGTAAGTATAGAAATTATATTCAGATCGGTGAAACTGTGTAGATTTGCGCGAAAGAGCCTAAATGCAGGGAAAGGAGGGATCTGTCCGAAATTTAAAGCGGCCAGTATTACTCACAGGGTTACAAATGTTATTTATACATATTTTGGTTCAGATCGGTGAAACAGTGTAGGTTAGTATAAATTACAAACAGACAGACAAACATTGAGCTTTTTACTGTATATATAGATTAAGATGTGCGCAACAGGTCGTATAAACCATCCACCACATGGAGATTCCTAGCCCCTAATCCCCAAGAAGTGCTCGTGCGCCGCACACTAGAGTTATGTCCATGTTCAGCAACCAGAAAACAAATGAGTATCCTCACTCCGTAAATTGTGTTGTTACGAATTTGCTTAAAACATTATAAGATATACTGTATTTAGCTTCTCTCAGCTAATCTTGTGATTTAGAGGCTCGGGATCTGCACAGTTGGAACAAGCTCACAAGCTTCCCCGAGAGACAGTGGCGTAGCGAGGGTCTCTTACACTCACCGGCATAAATAGCAAAACACTGCGAATTTCAGACCTGGTTTGAATGTTGGGATATGGCAATGTGTCGTATGTTAATTAGCGCATTTGATAAGTTTGATGGTCAATATATTAACCACCTACTATAAAAAGAGTTTATGTTCGTCCCTGACTATTAAATGTCCGAAAACTGTACTATAACACGGCTCATTATAGTACTGTTTTCCATTATGAAACAGTTTCTCCAGCCAATCAGAGCTCATTCATTGACCAATTAGGCAAGGATAACTTCGCGCATGCGCTCAAAATCCAACATGTCGGACATGAACACAGCATCGTTGTATATACATTACCGACATGGACAGTGCACCGTCATATGTTCGCGTGAATAAACTGGCGAATATGAGACAAGAAAGAGCACTGTACCTTAATATCCCCTACTCCAATTTCTACACAGCGCATTGCTTTCAAACGACTTCGGTGACAATATTAGTGAATGCTATAGAGCTGGACGGCAGGCTGTAAACAATAGGTGTTCTGTGTTGGCAAGCAAAATGAATGGTCTCTGCTTTCCGAGTGCCTTGACCCACGCAGTCAGCAAATCCAGCAAGTCTCTTACGCTCGTTGTATAAACATACTCGTGTCTGAATTACCATTATAGGCTCGGTGCAAAATGTACTATTGTAGGCTATTATCAAAGGTGCTAATAGTTGAAACTTTCAGCCCAATTACAACAATATTTCTTGTAGATGTAATAAACAAATATTCTATCTGTCTAGTTTTATGGTGATGGATAAAATCTCAACTAGTAAATATAATCAAAAGTATTAAAATTAAACAATAAAATATAACATAAATATACAAATTAAAACAACACACACTAAAATTAAAATAAAATGAGGAATTATCAAATTAGAGAGTTACAATTATAAAATTAAAAATATTAAATAAATAAATCATTTTCAAAATGTATTTAAGAAAATGATATTGAATATTTAAAACAGAAATAAAAATTAGAGCTGAAATGAAAATTTAAATAAAATAATTAAGTAAAAATTAGAAGAAAGAATGCCTGCCCTATGAAGGGTGAAACATTCTTGCTGGTGACAATCACCACTCCTTTCCCGCCCTTGGACAACAATAGCCTCAAACAGTGGTGTGCTGTGAGTTCTGGGGCCGGTTTGTCTACAACATGTACAGTGCGATGGATTCGAGGTTTCGACATTTCCAAATACGTGTTTGTGCACTGTTTTATCACTTATGGTGACAATTAGGGTAATTAGCTTATGCATATTGTTTTAATGTCATAGTATTTAATTAATTATAATAATAATAATAATATCGTATGGCCTCGAGTGCCGGGTGCAAGATATGTTAATTGACGCCCAGAGGGCAACTTGAATGTCGAATTTTATCGCTCCTTGAAAAGCTATGAAAGTCAAGGAGGTTAGATATGTAAGCTCCTTGACACTACAGCGCTTTCTAGTGGAGAAATGAGAAACTTTGTGTTGGCGGAAAAATTTGCCATTATGAACACGACCTACTGAATTCAAATGGGTTCTTTAACATGCCAACAACGTATGACATGCGTGTCGTGATTTTTGTCGCCTGGGTAGATTATTAGCTTGAGAATAACCTAACCCCCAAGGGAAGATGATGAAGAAAAAGAAGTGAGTTTCGGACTGGAGAAAAAGGATGGAGAAATAGGACGAGAGTCCAACAGAAGTTATAATTTTAACTTTAAGTATACTCAAAGGCAGCTGCCACTGCAAATCCGCTTTCCGATACCTAAAGTGGGTAGGGACCTGGGCGAAGCTAACAGAAAACGCAGCTGGAACTTGGGCTATTCGCAAGAAAGCTGCTATAGCGTATTCCCTCTCAAGCATAAATATACCTACTATGGGGAGATGGGTGGTGGTCTGGCAAGACAAAGAGTAACAGATTTATTGTGTATCTGTTCAAAGGAGTTTGTTTCTAAACAAGTATTTTGAAGAATACAAATAATTTGAGTCAGCCGTGATATTTTAGTTCTTGAAATTGTAGAATTTCTAAAGAGTGACCGAATGCTTCCAAGAAGGATAGGAATAAAGCAATTATACCCTTGGGAATAATTTTGGTAAGAGTACCAATAGTTGCATTTAGAAATGACTAAGCGTTTACCCAGCAAGGCGCCGACTAAAAGTTTAGACAATGAGAAACACTTAAATTTTGAAAAACCAACCATAAGTGGTAGAGAGAATCTCCACAAGCAGGAAGCTGGCGTAGCGAGCTATGCTTGCCTTACTGGCCAGTTAGAATTATCTATCAAAGCTAAGAGAGACTTTAATAAGTTAATAACTAAGAGTTTTTGCGCAAATGCAACAAGTAATGAAAACCTTATCAATGGATTTATTTTTTATTAAAGAGAGCATAAACCTAGGAAGAGTCAGGGAAGACAGGATCTTGCCTAACCGTTATTTCAGAGAAATGATAGAACAAAAGAAAAAAATCAAATTTATTTGACAATGCAAAAAGGTGTAATGAATTTAAGACATATATAATTTGAGTTTACAAACAATTGGGGTCGCAGACCTCCGAAAACATCTAAAGCTTGCGCCAGGCAATTGACAATTCTTTTGGTTTTAAACCTTTTATATGCTTTAAAATCTTCGTAAGATTTTGAAATAGCTAAGATTAATAAATAGAAAATTTTAAGATAAATAACGTAATTAAGGTTAAACAATAAATCAAGTACAAGGTGTGTACTTTAAGGATTTCTAGATAGATATCTTAGAAATATGAACAAATAACAACTTCGAAAGTAACAACAACAAAAGCAGGAAGAAATGAAATAGAAGTTTCTAGAACTCCTATGTTTAAGTAGGGCTCACGAGAAAAATAGAGCAAATTTCCCTTTCGTGAAACCTAGAGATAACTCACTTTTGAATTGAAAGAATTGGAGTCCCTCATTAGAAGGGAGAAACAATATACTTTAAGGCGTGTACTAGACACGAAGTTTTACAGACATTAATTCGTTATACTTGGAGCAAGTAAGGGAGGGCACTTATTGAGAGTGACACCTCATTGAAAATAGACCTAAAGTAACAATTTTATTATTTTAGTTTGTTAGTAAAGGGGTTGGGAAAGATCAAATGGGATTGTGGAAGAGTGTTCATGGCCGTATTTATTGTACTCGGACGAGCGCGACGCGGATGAAAAGTTGAACAGGCACTGTTTTCACTATAGTCTGTTGATATAGTTGAAAAGTTCACTGTAGTAGCACAAAAAGTTTATGGCAAAGAAAGTTATTGCAATGGTGGAAGATAACTAGTTACACTAGATTTGCGAGAATCTATTGCTTGAAAAACTTGTAGGTTATAGTTGAATGCACCAGAAAAATCCCAACGGAGGAAGAAAAATGAGATATTGATTAGCAGTTCATAAGGAAGATTCCTTAGTTTGAAAAAGTATTCCCAAATGTGAGTGGAAAGTACTAGAAGGTTTAACTCGTAGATGAATTGTTCGGCATGGAAAATTCCAGAACAATCATGACTGAAGAATAGGGCAAAAGTTAGTCCAGCGGTGGAACGAGCTAAGTATTCTATAGACAGTGGGTAATTTAATGGTGTCCCACGTTGTGAGAAAATCTCTCATTTAATAAGCATAAGAAATGCTGCTTCATGTTAAGATTGGCTTAGATAGACAAAATCGCAACATAGAAAATCCCGCGAAGGATGATTATTGTCCCACATTTAGAAATATCACACTGCCTATAAAATGATTATTAAAAAGCATGTAGCTATTTAAAATCAATTAAAATAAGTTGAAGAACGTTGAAGTAGTACTTAGCTCATTTCTGATGAACGGCGAATCCGTAGTGACCGTTAGTCAGGAATTCACAACATGGCGAAGATTTGAAAGTTTGTCTCTCGAGGTGAGGAGACGAGCTTTAGTTAAGCTCCGACTGACTAGTTTGACTTCTGACGCACAAGTGAGGCCAGCTCAACGGAGCGCGGAGAGACCAGGGAAAGGGAAAGAGTGGGGGTAGGAGACAAAAGGAATACATATAAGAATAGCCAACTTTGAAATAATAATTTCTCTTGATGAAATGGTCTTCAAAGAGTTGATAGCAGGCGTCACTAGCGCAGCCTGGTGGGTGAAAAAGTAGACGAAATTCTCTTGATCACAGAGTTGATAGCTGGCGATAGCGACGAGATCTGGTGGCTAGATTGGTAAGGAAGTCCTCTTGTGCAGGGAAAAATTGAGGAACTTCAGAGATTCGCTGCTAGATGACGCTAGGTGGGTCATGGAAGATATATATCTAGAACATACTTAGAGGTAGTGTAAGAAACATATACCAACAAAGAGAAATCAGGAGATCACTGTTGGTGTTTGCAAAAAAAGGAAGGGATGAACTAAAGCAAAGAGAAGCAAAAGCTTACTCTGTCTTACCGTGTATTCCTAAGAATACACCATCGTCTTTCAAAAAAAAAAATCACTTATCACGGCCAGGAGCGAACCTGCAAGCTTGGGGTTGGCAGTCCGACACGACAACCACTCACCCATCGTGAATAATGGAACGATTTGGTGTCGTGGTAATCAACAATAAAATGCGTGAGGGTCGTCTGCGATGTTTTGGGCATGTGGTACGGTCAGGAGCAGATACCATTGCAAAACAGAGGTCGTTGGGAAAAGACCAAAGGTGCGACCGAGACAACATTGGACCGATACACTGCACAGGGATCTGAAAAGCGTCAACCTACATCCGGACATGGCCCATGACCGTGTAAAGTGGAGACAGCGGGCCCTGCCACGAGGCGGGACAATCGTTAAAGCAAATGAAGAACAAGAAAAATTGAATAATACAAGGTTCGTAACGGTCCAAAATTGAGTTTAGTCTGAGTGTAGGAATTATTCATCACGTCTTCTTGTCAAGTTGACAGCGCTAGTAGTCCTAGTCCTATTGAGTGTTTGTGAAGGTGCCCCGTGGTCAGCAACCCACGACCTACTAGTTATGTGCTCATGGAAGGATAGAAGGTACAATAAATGCCCTACTTTTTTCTAGAATACGAATTCTCATAAATTCTCGCTTCCCTTACTTTAGCTGTGACAGGTCTAAACGGTTCATCAATACCTGGAATAGACCAAGGGCGCTATTGCAGCCGGCAAGACAGAGACATAGCAGCAGCCAATTATATCGAGCGACTGAACTATCAGCCGCCATCACTAACATCCGGGTTGGATTCCAAAAAGAGTTTAACCCTACCATACTAAAGTCAACCCCTGGCACTGTACAACCCATGAAGAACCTTGGCCTACTAAGCGACCGCTGCCCAGCCATTTGGCCTGTAGATATTGGGGTGAGGCGTGATCAGCGCATCGGGTCCCCTCGGCCGTTAATCTTGGTTTTCGTGATCGGGGCGCTGCCTCACTGCCAGACAGCTACTCAATTGTCCTCAAAAGGCTGAGTGCACCCCGTTCCAACCCTCATGTGAGTTTTAAAATCCCTGATAGAGCCAAGAATCGAACCCGGGGCCTTCAGGTGAGAGGCAGGCGCGCTACCCCAACACCATGGGGCCGGCCTACAATGCTAACATACGTAAAATGTACGTGTATGGATAGTTTAACTGCTTAGAATTCCCTCTATATCTGTCCACCCAGCAGTGCTTCTACTGGTCTATGGTGGTGATGTCAATGCTTTTGTTAGTAATTGCAATCAGTTCCAGAGGCATAATCATGGGGCAAAGAATTGCTTGGAAAATATATTTCATTTAAACAACAAATTGGTTTCTCCACAAAGAGGTGGGGAATTTCATGTAGATATGTCACATCACTTTAGAGGGATTATAAAAACAACCTCATAAAAACCAGAGACAGCATAAAAGGCTGGAGAGATTACGTACTCCTATTTACGTCAACGTAAACGACTTCTGAATTTGTTAGCCTACTTTAATTTATGAAAAAAAATAGGCTTATGAGATCACCTTTTGTTCGTGTGTCTGTGTGCGTGCGTGTGTGTGTGTGTGTGTGTGTGTATGAGAGAGAGGATTTTTGTGTGCCCCCCCCCCCCCACTAATAACTTCTAAACGGCTGGAGCGATTTCAATGAAACTCGGTAAGTTCATAACACTATTCCGGGCAACCCCAACCGTGGCCTTAAAATTTTGTTACGTCTCACCAATCCAACATGGTGGCTGTGCGAAATATTTCACCAGCATTCAATATCTCCGAAACTATTATCGATATCACCCTGGAATTTTGTACGGTAATAAAGGAAACTACTACAAGTTCACCTATGTGACCTTTGAAAACCTGGTAACTACAAAACCTACATGGCGGCCAAGCGAAGATGCGACTTTTAAATAGACGTTTCTTGCGATTTAACCAACCAAGCGCAATGAAACTTGGTAGAGTATATGTTTATACACATTGTAATGACCGATATCTAACTTCGTTCAATTGTTTACATAACCTCAAGATGGCAGCTGGGCGAAATATTCCACCGGCATTCTATATCTCTGAAACTATTACCTTTATCACCATGAAATTGTGTACGGAGATAGAGGGAACTATTGGAAGTTCGTCTATGAGACTTTCAAAAACCGGTTAACTACCAAACGAACATGGCAGCCAAGCGAAGTTGAAAGTTTTAAATAGACTTTTCTCGCGATTTAATGATCCAAACGCAATGAAACTTCGTACAACATATGTATATACACATTGTAATGCACTGGTATCTAATTTAGTTCAATTGTTTACGTAACCACAAGATGGCGGCTGAGCGAAATTTAAAATCCCGCTTTTATTTCTTGCGTCCTAATCATGCGATTGAAGTTTGAACAAAACACCTACACAATAATCTTCATGTAATAGTACATAAATCTAAGGCCTATAATATAAAAATCCAACAGGGTGACCATCCAAAATATTTAGACGGTTCTCAATATCTATGAATCTATTACAGCAATCAAACTGACAATTTGTATGCTAATAGAGGCAATTAATATTAGTAGGATATATGAAAATAGGCTATTTAGTTCTTCACGGAACTACTTGTCATAGCCATAATACTAGGTTGGTAAGTTCCTCAGTTTGGGGGCTGCGACAACGCAGTCATGTAGCCCCCTGTACTTTGGGTGTGTGTAAAATCTGTCCGATAACCGGTGTTAATTATGATGGTTGTATTAGTGTGTGTTATCAGTAATTCATGATGATGATGATGATAACTGTTGTTTTAAGGGGCCTAACATCTAGGTTATCGGCCCCTAATAGTTTGGCTCATCGTGAAGATGATAATGAAATGTCAACTATAACTAAAACTTACTACTAACTTATATACTAGAAGAAGAAATGGAAAACTAAAGGAGAATAAGGCAAATAAAGGACAGGAGGAAAAGAAATGCCCTCAACCCTCGAAGAATGCCGATTGAGGGACTTGGAAGGAAGGAGAGCCATGAAAGGCAGATAGGAAAGTGAAACAGGAAAGGTCCGCCCCCAGAGGTGATGGAAAAAGGGGGAAAACTGGATCCAGCTCAGGAATCCCTTGGGGTCGCCAACTACCGAACCCACCAGCCGTGAGCCTTTGAGGGGGTAGCAATATCCAGGGTGCACGAGAAGGGGTGGGGCTACATACACCCTGCCTCCTTGAGGGCCTTGAGCAGAAGACAGGAGATAACAGGAAAAGAAAAGAAAAGAAAAAGAAGGCTGACCCCTCGCAGAAGGAGGGTATCAGAAGAAAAGGGCCAATTAAGGCGGGAAGGAAGAGACTCCCTAGGACTCGGATACCCTAATACCGTCTGGGTCGGAAGAAAACAAGAGTTGACCAAGTGTGGTCGTAAGGAAAGAAGACGGAGAGGAGCCCGTCACAAGTAAGTAGAAGCAATGCCGGACTCAGCTGGGGCCCCGTGGTGGCCAATTCAGGTAATTCTGTAATTCTGGTAAGGACTGCAAACGATCAATTTCTTTTAAAGTAGTTCCTACTTTTGCTACCAAATGCTACCGTCTACGACACCTAGCTGCAAACTTGGCTCCTAGATGCCATCGCAACCAGCACCTGGTGACGAACCTTGAAACTAATATAGCGTTAATCAAATCTAACCTTCAAATTTTAGCTTCACACAAGTGTAGTTACTGGAAGCTTCTTTTACATGCCATTAATCTATGACATGGAACCGCCGGCTTTACTTCCCCTCCGAAGGAAGGATTACTGAGGGATTTTAACGCTCTTAAAAATCCGACGACTTCGGCCAGGTTTGAACCCGCGATCTTGGGCATAGAAGCTCAGCATGCTACCGACTACGCCACATATATGCTAGAAGAGCCATCTTAATGACACAGGTTATCAGACAGTTTCCACACTCATCCAAGTACACGGGGATGATGACAAGAATGCCTCAACCTCCCACTTAAATCATTGTCAACAACAACTCAGATGAAAACAGAACAAAAGGAATATTTTCCCTATTATTGATCCATATCAGTGTTACACACACTAGTACAATCAACACAATAACACGGGTTATCACACAAATTGCACACACTCAATTACACGGGGCTATATGACCACGATGTCGCAGCCTCTAAAATAAGCAACAACAATAATCTCTGTTTGGAACTAAATGTTCCATTTTGCAGCTTGTGATATTAGAAATAATACATTATCATAATAATAATAATATCGTATGGCCTCGGGTGCCGGGTGCAAGCATGGTTATTTGCGCCCAGAGGGTAGCTTGCATGTCGAATTTCATTGTTCCTTGAAGCACTATGAAAGTCAAGGAGGTTAGATATCTAAGCTCCTTGAACACTATAGCGCTTTCTAGTAGAGAAATGAGAAACTTTGTGTTGGCGGAAAAACCCGAGATTAATTCAAATGGGTTCTTTAACATGCCAACATCGTATGACTTGCGTGTCGTGCTTTTTGCCGCCTTTCAAATTCACTTACCACGGCCAGGAGCGAACCTGCAAGCTTGGGGTTAGTAGACCGACACGTTGATCACTCACCCACCGTACAGTTTAGCGGCTTCGGTGGCGTAGTTGGTAGCATGCTGAGCTGCTATGTCCAAGGTTGCGGGTTCAAACGCGGCCGAAGTCCTCGGATTTTTAAGAGCGTTAAAATCCCTCAGTATGCCTTCATTCGGAGGGGAAGTTCCAACTGATGGTTCCGGTGGCATCTAGTAGCCAAGTTCACAGCTAGGTGTCGTTGATGGTAGTATTTTTAATTATGTAGCCTTTTTTAGGTAGATTTCATCAGAAAGCTAACTATTGCAATGGGTGCCATGTTTCGACTTCCGGAAAATTTCGACATATCTTCGCGTTTCACATCCCCCAGACCCCAAAACCACCGTCAGTTCAAAAGTTTATATATATGTGTGTGTATATGCATATATATCAGTTTCTTGTGGACACGATAACTGCCGTAATTTTGCACCAATCACTTTCAATGTTTTACATAATATGTAACCTTTTAAAATGTCGGTCGAGTTCGTTAATGGGAAAAATCGGTTGAAGGGGGTGAAAATGGGGGGCTTTTTTTTTCGAAAAAGTGAAATATTGCTATAACTCTCTTAATACGTAAAATATCGAATCCATTCAAACTTCATAATATGTGTCGGATAAGTGCCAAAAATTTATGTTTGAAAAGTTTTTGATAGCACCAAACATTGACCAAAGGGGTGAAAAAAAGTGGGTTTTCTGGAAACATTAATCATAACTCTCTTAAATGGCCTGTTTGTCATCTCTTGATGAATACAGTACATTTGCATTTGTCAGTTGGCACAGGCTAGATTAAAAGGTGGCTTTTCACCGATGTCTCAGTCTCACTCATGGCTGTGATTATATGGAAGCTACTGAGGTATGGGTGGTGCTTAGTAATGGCATTCGGGGCACAGTCAGTGCTTGTGAATGCTGTGATAGGTTCTACTCATAGGGTTAAGACTACTGTTCTGACTCAGTGAGGAAAGCAATGGCAAACTACCTCACTCCTCTTCTTGCCTAGAACGCCTCAGAATAGCGCTGCCTTGGGTTTTTGTGGGTATCTACTCACATAACGTAATGGCGGTACTTTTTTGAGGATCCAACCAGTCTTCGGGCTGACTACCTAACAGAACACAGAACTCTTAATAGGCACAATATCAAAACCGTACCAAATGGAAAATATTCCCCTGATAATTACCTAAAACTTTGTCTGAAAGAATTTTTGATCTGACCTACCATAACGCCAAGGGATGAGAAAAATCATTTCGGAATTAAAGAAAATGCCAAGTGCCATCAGAGGTTACCACGACAACGCTTCTAAATTGATGAGGGATGAGCTATCAGAGCTTGCCAAGACAACGCCATTGCACGAGATCACATTCATTTTTCCATCTGACTCTGTGGGAAGCGGCTAACTGGTAGCATGCTGAACTTATATGCCCAAGGTCGCTGGTTCAAAGCCGGCCAAAGTCGTCGGATTTTCTAAGAGCGCTAAAATTCCCTCAGCATGCTTTCCTTTGGAGGAAAAGTTCCAACGTTCGTTGCAAGTTGCTGGTTGCGGTGACATCTAGTAGCCAAGTTCACAGCTAGGTGTCGTTGACGTTAGTATAAGGTACAAAATTAGGAACTACTACTTAAAATTGATCGTCTGCAGACCTTACCTGAATTACAGACTAATACAGTCATCACAACTAACACCGTTTATCAGATTCTACACACTCCCAATGTACACGGAGTTACATGACCACGTTATCGCAGCCCCTAAACTGAGGAACCAACCAAAATCTCTGCGGGAGATAAAATTTTGCGTGAAGAAGTAACAGACGGTTACATAGTTACACATCAGTGTCGAAACCTTGCATAAGGACAGTGTGACCACAAGTATAACAGGTAGTTCCGTGAAGAACTATACAGCCTATTTTCATATATCCTACTTATGTTAACTGCCACTATCAACATACAAAATTTAAGTTTGATTGCTGTAATAGATTCGTAGATATTGAGAACCGACTAAATATTTCGGATGGTCGCCATCTTGGATTTTATATATGTAGGTCCTAGAGTTATGTACTGTTACATGAAGATAATTGTGTACGTGTAGCATTCAAATTTCAATCGCATGATTAGGACAAAAGAAAAAACAATGAGATTTAAAAATTTCGCACAGCTGCCATCTTGTGGTTATGGAAACAATTGAAATAAATTAGATGCCAGTGGATTAACATTCGTATAGGTATATACTGTACCAAGTTTCACTACACTCGGATGGTTAAATTGCGAGAAACGTCCATGTGAATATTTATATTTCGCGTCGCCACCATGTTGGATTTGTGATCACCAGGTTAATTAAAGTCCTATAGGTGAACTTAATTTCATAGCCCCTATGAACATAAAAATAATTCAGTTTGATTGCTTTAATAGATTCGTAGATATTCAGAGCCGTCTAAATATTTCGGATGGTCGCCATGTTGGATTGTTAAATGTATAGGCCATAGAGTCATGTACCATTAAAAGTTAATTATTGCGTAGGTTCATTATTCAAACTTTCACTTCAATCGCATGATTACGACACAAGAAATGAAAACGTAATTTTAAAATTCGCACAGCCGCCATATTGAGGTTATGTAAACAATTGAACTAAATTAGATACCAGTGCATTACAATGTGTATAAACATTTCCTATACCAGATTTCATTGCTTTTGGAACGTTAAATCGCGAGAAAGGTCTATTTAAAGTTTTCAAATTCGCTTGACCGCCATGTTCGTTTTGTAGTTAACCGGTTTATGAAAGTCTTATAGATGAACTTCCAGTAGTGCCCTTTATCTCCGTACAAAATTTCAGGGTGATACCGCTAATAGTTTCAGAGATATAGAATGCCGGTGAAATATTTCGCACATCCGCCATCTTGTGGTTATGTAAACAATTGAACGAAGTTAGATGTCGGTGCATTACAATGTGTATGAAAATATACTGCACCAAGTTTTATTGCGTTTGGTTGGTTAAATCGCGAAAAACGTCTATTTAAAGGTCCCAAATTCGCGTAGCCGCCATGTTGGTTTTGTAGTTACCAGTTTTTCAAAAGACACATAGGTGAACTTCTAGTAGTTCCCTTTATGACCGAAAAAAATTTCAGGGTGATATTGGGAATAGTTTCGTAATTATTGAATGCTGGTGAAATATTTCGCACAGCCGCCATTTTGGATTGGCGAGACGTAACAAAATTTAAAGGGCACGGTCGGGGTCGTCGGGAATAGTGCTATGAACTTACTGAGTTTCATTGAAATCGCTCTAGCCGTTTAGATTTTATTAGGGGGACACACACACACCTCACACACACACACACACACACACACACACGGACAAACGGTGATCTCATAAGCCTATTTTTTTTTCAAAATTGAAAATATGCTAAAAATGGACCCCAAATGACAAGAAGGTTACCGTCCCCATAAGACAATAAAATGTTTAAAATATGCATAAAATGACGAAAAACAAAGTTAATTAAGCTCCAATTATAAACTACTTTCTCGCAATAAATGAGGTCTGATCGTTCTACGAAAACGTGCATATTCTGCCTATTTTCGCCTATCCCCAAGTTTGCCCGATGAAATCTACCTCCGCCTTCCAGCGTGCCGAGAGGCCTTTTTTTTTTTTTTTTTTTAAATCCCGTGTTTATGTGAACTGTCCAAAGACGCTACAAGATTTGAGGACCATCATCCAGGAAGAAATTGCCAACACCACGCCTGATATGCTGGCAAGAGTCATGACAAACACCAGAAAACGGTTTACTCAGTGTATGGAGAATGAGGGACGTCACCTACCTGATTTGATCTCCAAAACTAAGTAAAACAAAACTTTATGTATACGCCTACATTATAAAAAAGAAATAAACGTTTTCTGATTCATACAATGGGTTGTATTACGTTTAAAAAAAGGAAGTTATGCTGCCGGACCCTGTATACGGGGCTACATGACCGGGTTGTCGCAGCCCCTAAACTGAGGAACCTACCAACCAGTACAGCAAGTTGAATTGTAATATCCGCCCTCGTGCAGTAACCTGGGGAAGTGATCTGTGTCCCCGGGGTCGTGAGATGAGCTTACGTGGAATCAAAAGGCACTCGGGGGATTCATTTGACAGGCAGCGTAGCGTTCAACCAATGGCTCGTCACGTCACGGTGCAGTTCCATTCGGCCGCGGAGCAAACAGCGTCATGGCTATGGTTGACACCAGACACAGGTTACTCACGCTGTCAGCCACAGCCTCCCTTAATTAGTAATTATTATAGCTATCAGTCGGTCTACACAGTTATTCGAATATGTGAAAAACAACCTGAAGTAAATTACATGTATTATCTCATTTAAACCGCCCAGTCAAACACTTGTCCTCATATAATAATCGAAGCACTCGATCTGGCTCTTCCCTCGCCATCCCCATCAACCACTCATCCATGTTTAACCGCTCTTCTTGCTGTAGCTGGGTGTCGACTATGGAATTCAACTCCTCCCTATATCAGAAATTCCACAACAATAAATAAATTTAAGGCCGCATGCCGAGATTACCTGTTGAATACTGCTGATTGCCCCGTGTGAATGGTGATGGATGATAGGACGTATGACTGAGCTATGATTATATCTAGGATATTATAGAAAGGTCTATGACATTGTGATTATTATTATTATTTGTATTGTTATAATTGTTACGTGCAATGCCCGTACCAACGTTTTTAAAAGTGTATCTCCCCTATTTTTCATGTGTCCCTGACTTTAAAAGGACCGCCTGATGGATTGGTTCCGCTTGTGAACACGAGATGGTAGTATCTGTCGGACTGCGGCGCTTCTAGCCGTGGTTGTTTCTTCCACCGCTAGAGTGTGTTTGTGGTGCCTTCTAAACTCATCCTAATCGAGACTTGTTTGAAGGATATTATATTCTACGTCATGGAACAAAAGACTGTATATACATGATACCGCCAAATTAATTACTTAATAATCACATTGTTACTTGAGGTGTCATGCTGTGATTGGACAATTACATTAACATGAATGCAATGCGAGATTTGACTTGAGATTCACCGCCATGTTGTCATCTGATAGTCTGTCGTCAAGAAATCAACATGCGAGTTGGTAGAAAAAGTTGTTGCCGTGCCCGGGGGCTTGACCCCCTGGCCTCCTCGAAATTTGGATATACGATAAAAAGGAATTGTCTGTGCTTTTAACGCTATAATTTCATCGTTTCGCAGTGAAGAAGAAATTCGAATAGTAATCGCATCTCGATGTAGACAGGAGTGCTTGTGACTTCAAACGAAGCATGTGATGGGTGGGCCATTTTCAGGCAATCTAGTGCCGTATAACGTTATTTGGTTTGTGTGTTAATTATTTTATTTTTATTGTGTCTCCACAGAGAAGTTTTAAGGTACGTTATTAATTTTTATATATTTTGTTATGGAGCTCCGATATTGGCCTTATATTATTGTTTTAAAATTTGTATTTTGTTTCACCTGATAGGCCTAATTTTTTTCTCTTTTACTAATGTTACCAGTTATGTAAAATTTTATTGTTTTCTTCGTACCTTTGGAGACACGCTTCTAGTTTATTTTACGTTGTAAAATTTTTATTTATTTAGTTTTTGGTAGTCTTTGGGATAGCCCTATTATTTTTTTTTTACGATCCGTTGCAGTCTAAAAAGCCTCATGTCAATAGTGTTAAGGCGTAATTCTATCCTCCCCTTCCTTTCTCTCTGCTGATTTTAATTTAAATTTATGCTAATTGTTTGCCGTAATTCGATTTGACATGCGGTCGTCTGTTTTGGTGGCCATGTTTGTTTTTGTTTTGCCCGAATGCATTCTGGTCTTGGGAGTGCAGTCTCTAGGCGTCGAGCGGGAAATTCAAACGTGGTGTGGTGTTAGCTTAATATGTTTTTTATTAACCTTGTAGGTTTAACTTTGTGTTTTTGGTGAATGTTCCTGTGTTTTTCTCCGTCACGAATGTTGTGGATTTCCTAATTGATCATATTTTATTGTATTAATTTAATTTTAAATTTTTCGTTTTGCATCGTGGCCTGGGTCTCTGCATGTCGGGTCGGTATTGCGTACTAGTAAATTATCAAGCCCTTTCTCATTTAATAATGCCTGTCTTCTGATTTTCTTCCTTTGGGCTTAATTAATTTTTTTTTAATTTAATGTTTTCTTTTTGGTTCAGCAAACTGTATGTTAAACCTTATCTAGTTTTCTAAGGTAATTGACTTGTTTTGGCCTTAAGCCATGTGCTTTACAAGAGAGGTTTTTTTGGTGGCTGAAGGAGTTATATTAAATTATATTTTCTTGCATCCTTCTGATAATTAAATTTTTCTTTTAAATGTTAAGCAACTGTTGTGGCATTTTTTCGTCGGTAGCAGTTCTATTAGTTATCGGAGGGTGTCTGTAGAACAGCCTGTGCCTTCCCCTTCTCCACCTTCCTTCCTCCGTTAGGTGTTCTTCTGTTGGGGCATGTCATCTGGAGGTGATTTTGCTGTTGAAGCGATGCGGACCTCTGACGAAAGGTAAGTAGGCCCCATCCACCCTGGCCATTCCCCCCGTGTCAATAATTATTACTATCATTATTCATGTGCTTTTTCACTAATATTAGTATTAGCATAATTAATTTACTCCTTATTTATCATCATAATATTTTTTTTGTATTTTCGAAATTGTCATAAGTTATGTACTGGTACCATATTTCGTGGTTAAGTGTAAGAGAGGGCCATGAGCCCTAACTTCGCCACTACCGAATACATCAAATAAATGAATAAATAAACACTAAAGATACGTTTAATTACATTATCAATCGTACATGTTTCGGTATTTCATTGATACCTTCCTCAGCGTGATTGATTTAAATCTTAAAACTAGTTAACAAAGCCAAAAAGAATTGGATATTCTTACAAAAATTGTTTAAAATCAAAAATGGAAAAGCTTGCAAATAATGAAATGCCATGTATTAAAAAGTGATAGTAAAATGATGTTATTAAAATAAGAGATCTGCCTTATAAACTGCCTACGTCAATACTCCGTTAATTTTGTTCGAAACTGTAGTGACAGAAGATGTCCCTGTCAGATGTCGGCTAAATTGTCGCTTCAAATGGAACAACATTTGTAATACAGTCTTCTAACCTTAAATATTCAGTCGATTCCCAACTTGGTGGCAAACTGTTGTTTTAGTTGTTTAATGGGTAACGCAATGTGCACATTATTTACTAAACACAGCAATCAAGTATATTATTATACAATCATTCAACGTCTAAAATATTTCACTCGATGTATTTGTTGGTCTACTCCTCTGTTCTATGTTTCCAATGATTAACACAAAGTGCAGATCATTTACTAAGCCCAATAACCAAGCATAATGTACAATCTGTTAACCTCTACTACTTATGCTAAAGAAGAGCCTCCGTGGCTTAGGCGGCAGCACGCCGGCCTCTCACCACTGAGTCCGTGGTTCAAATCCCGGTCACTCAATGTGAGATCTGTGCTGGACCAATCGGAGGCAGACAGGTTTTTCTCCGGGTACTCCGGCTTTCCCTGTCAAAAATTTCATTCCAGCAACACTCGCCACTATCATTTCATATCATCTGTCATTCATTTAATCATTGTTCCAGAGGAGTGCATCAGGCTGCGGCAGCCGGTACAGTTCATATCCTCGCCGCTAGAAGGGGAGACTGGAAGCAGGCTGTGGATTTTCATTTGTCACTTGTGATTAAGAGTTATTGTTACTAGCGGACCCATGCGCCCCATGTGTACAGACTACCCGCCCGGCACTATTGTTATGCAGGCTGTATGCGATACAGTTCCACCAGGGGCTAATTTGTTTAAAAAGCACTTTATAAACAAATAAATATATTTCCGTTGACTTATCAAGAAATGCAAGATTGTTCCTGTACTATTGAGACGATTGGGAAGATTTTTTTACAAACCACACCTTCTAACTCCCTCTGGTTTAGGAGCTTGAGTTTTGTGAAACACACACCTTAGCGTATTACAGTATATATAGACAGTTACGGACTATTCAAGAAGCGGAAGAAGAAGAAGAAGAATACTAAGGGATGACAGGTTTCGCTCGTCAAGCGAGAATCATCAGCTCCAAATATGCAACACAAATAGCTCTAAAAACACTACCAAACTTACAGTGATAGTCTCTGTCCTCCAAAAACAAAATACAAGAAATTCTATGAAGGTGTAGCTACTGTTGCTGTGGTTAAGAGAGGAGGATATCAGAGAGGAAGGAGGCATTTACAGAATCCATCACAATGATGAATTCTATGAACACCAGGAGAACATCATCACGTCTATAAGTAAAAGACACCTGCCCTTTTATGGACACTTGGCACGTCTGGATTCTGAAAGACTCACCAACAGGATATTCACAGTAACAGGAAGAGGCAAGGCTTCTAAGAGCAAATGGATTGCGTCAGTTAAGTCAGATATGGAACAACTAGATATCCCACCGTCTGATGTTCCGTCAGGTCATCCGACAGGGCGTTTTCCCAACGTCCCTTACAAGCTCCTGTACGAGCTAAGTGAACAGAAGAAAGAAGACTGATTCATAGTCAGAAAATGAGGGACTATTGGAAGAAGAAGAATGCAACAACTTTACCGAAGAGTAGACACGAGCCCCGTGGTCCTCAGTAGGCCGAAACGATAAAGAAACAAGTAGATCCGTGACGAACTAAAGGACCAACTTTTCTTAAAATGTAAGATTCATGCCAATCTATATAGACCTATCTAGAATAATGACAAAATCAAGTTGGTATTGGCAGCCCTGGTGACTCTCTGAATATATTCTTAGTTCCATCTCTTAAGGTATAGAATGCACAGACAAAATTTCATTGAAGTCTAATGGATAGTATGGACGTTACATGCTGCTTGATATTGGATTTATCAGTGCGCGTAAAATCAAGTTGGGAATAATGTCGTGTATGTGATGCTCAGAATTAATCTGAAATATTACGATCTATTACAGTGCCAATTTTGGAATAGTTCGCATGCATAACTTCTGAGATATCCAACATAGAACTCTAATTTCAATTGCAATTTTTAGCAGGTGGTAGCACTGACGTTAATTTCAAATATGGCAATTCGTTTTGGTAGCTGCAGCCGATTAGGAGTTGATGGGGGGGGGGGGGGGGTACACACAGAAGGACAGACCGACAGACATTTTCCCGGATCGAACTCATAAGTCTACTTTTTCCTCATTTTTGCAAAATGAGAAAAGTGGGGTAAAAATATGCAGAAATGAAGTGTTCGGGATTCTCCACCGCTGCATTGCTGTATTCGTGCATAAGTGCGTCAGGACTGTTTCCACTGCACTGACAGTGTGTGGTGGGATGGACGCTACATACATCCTGAAAGACTGAATTGCAATGGTTGGAGAGATATTTCATTTCCCCATAAACTGTATAGCCTCTGGCAATTTGAGAGGGTAGGGTACAACTCAGTTGTATAATAGCACATTTAGAAATCCAATCTCCCCTAATGAACATTACACAAGCGCAGAAAGTGTGAAGATTGCTGACTGAGCACCGCCATCATCATAAAATAGCATTACACACACCGCTTCGCTTAGGCTACTGCGCATGCTCCTACAAGCCGTGAAACTCAATTTGTCGTGATATATTGATTTGAATGACTGCCTGTGATTGGCTAGTTAAAGTGTTTTCTTTCTGACCGCTAGATAACTCTAGGGTAAAACTGAAACGCCAAGTTGGAAGTAATGATGGCTTTAGTTCACCGGTATTAGGAAGGTAGTCACACTATTATTATTATTATTATTATTATTATTATTATTATTATACCACATTTCTGGTGCATCACAACATAACTACACAGGCTTCAGGGAACCAAAGTCTCAGCCACTTATAAGCTGGAAAGTCGAAATCGCTACCCATGAACTTCCAGACGATTCGGGTTGTTGAGAGAACTACTGCCTTCTGCATTAGTTTGTACAGGTGAGTATCTAGATCCAGTTCGTTAAGGCCTTGGCGCAAGGCACCATACTTGGGATCACGCATTTCTATATTATTATTATCATTTATATGTTCACCATGTCATTGCGTACAATTTACCATTTCATCGGCATTTGTTGCAAGATGGAGTGGAGTTCTCTATATCGCTAGGTTGAGGAACGAGCAGGTCTCTAGAAAAATTACTTTCTGCATACTGATATGCAGATTATGGTGGAGCCCCAGTTTATCGAGGTTGGCCTACAGCGACTTCGGTATAATCCCAGTGGAAGAGATTATGATAGGCAATACAGTGACACATTTCTGTCGCCACATCTGTCGGATCTCTTCAGCCAGAGGTATGTATTTCGTCACTTTCTCAGCATAACTGTGTTGCATATAATGCGAGTTAGGGACTGCGATGTCTATTATAAGAGTATTCTTCTGTACTTTATCAATGAGAATAATGTCTGGCCTGTTTGCTGATATAGGTCTATCTGTGATCACTGACCTGTCCCAGAGTAGCTTGTGTGTATCATTCTCCAGAACAGCATCAGGAATATATTGATAATAAGGCAGCACATTATTACTTAAGGAGTGCTTCTTTGCCAGGCTCAGGTGGATTATCTTGGCTACTTAATCATGCTTCTTCAAGTAGTACGTAGATGATATTGTTGTACAGCCCCCTGTGATATGCTGGATGGTCTCCGATTCGCGATGGCATCTCCTACATTTGTCATCTGGCATGTCTGCATTAATGATTTATTTTAGGTAGTTCTTTGTTGCCACTACTTGATCTTGTATCGCGATCATGAACCCCTCAGTCTCAGAAAATAGATGCGCATGGGTCAGCTGGATGTTCGACGCATGTATGTCGACATATTCTTGACTGAGATCATACGGATGACGGCCGTACAGTGCTTTCTGAGTCCACTGTTGAAGTTTGTTGGTTATGTGCTCTTCTGACGTAGCAAGCTGCACATTCCTGGCATGGAGAAGGTCCAATTGTCATCCACCTTAATAACAGCTTGATGCAGGGGAGAGTTTGTCTTGCTCAAAAAGTAGGCCTGAAGATTCTTCACCTGCTTGGCATGTAGGTGTATAATATCAGTAAGCGCGCGTCCACCTCTCTGGCGCGGGTGTAGACATCTGTGTTTCGTTAAGGTGCGTGCGTGTCTCAATAAGAATATTTTCTAGGTCTGTCTGTGTCCAGTTTAGTATACAAAAGGTGTAAGCCAGTGATGAAATGGCACATGTATTGATGGCCTTGGAGATGTTCCTTCCATTCAACTTGGATTTCAGAATCTTGTTGAGACGTTGATTGTAGGCCTACATCGCTACAGTTGAATCCTTAATGATGTTGTGACCAATTCTCTTTGACTGTTGGAGACCAAGATACTTGTAGCTCTCAGTTTCTTCCATGGGCTGAATGAGACATCGATTTTCGATTACAATTCCTCGGGTTTCTAACTTTTCCTGTCGGAGAGCAAGAGTACGACATTTATCCAACCCAAGGACATACCAGTGTCTTAATCATTATTATTATTATTTTCGTTTCGGTTTTCTAGCGACCACGAGCCTATTTCAATGCTTTGTCCTTTGCTGTTCCTTGTTCTTCCTCCAGTATTCCTCCATCATCTCGCTATGTTTCCTCGTCCTTTCCTCGGACCATTTCGAGCCGGTTTTCTTTCCCTTCCACCCTTGGAATCCTCCCTTTTTTTAGCACGTTTTCCTAAAAATATCTTTCTGTGGTGTATCTTCTTCTCTGATATTGTTTCTTTCCAAATCCTTTTTGACTTCTTGTACCCAGGTTGTTCCACAGGAAGGGGCGTGGTGGCTCAGCGGTCTAGCTGTATGCCTCTCACCAAGGCGGACCGGGTTCGATTCCCGGTCTATGCATGTGAGATTTTCGATGTGAAATGCCATGTCCTGTGGTTCGGATTCCACGTAAAACGGAGGTCCCGTGGCTTATGATCGCGAGATTAACGGTCACGTTAAACTACAAGCTTCCTTGTTCCACAGGAATGTGAAGATCTGCTTGGTTAACCTACTGTCATCCATCCTCTACAAATGTCCAAAAAATAGCAGTCTCCTCTTCCGTATTGTTTCTATTATTATCATTCTTCTTTCTTCTTTCTCCGTTAGCGTCTTCTGAGGACCACGAACCAATTCAATGTTTAGTCCTTTGTTGCTCTTTCTTCTTCCTCCAGTGTTCCTTCATCTATTCGCTGTGTGTCTTCTTTCTCTATTCCGACCATTTTGAGCCTGTTTTCTTATATTGCCTTCCGTGGAGCCCTTCCATTCCCAATACCTTTTTTTTTGAAAATTTCTCTCTCTAGTGCATCTTCTTCTCTTACATTACTAGCCTACTTTTCTCATTTGGAAAAATGATGAAAAAAGTAGACTTATGGGATCGATCCGGGAAAATGAGTGTCTGTCTGTCTGTCCTTCTGTCTGTCTGGCTGGCTGTGTGTGTGTGTGTGTGTGTGTGTGTGTGTCCCCATATCAACTTCTAAGCGGATTCAGCTATGGAAACCAAATTTGGTACGAGTAAAGATCTATGCCGAAATATCTCGATGCCACATTTGAAAATGATGTCAGTGCTACCAACTGCTGAAAAATCGCAATTGAAATTTGAGCTCAATGTTGGATATCCTGGAAGGTATGCATTGGAGCTATTCCAAAGTTGGCACACTTATAGATAATAATATATCAGTTTAATTTCCAGGAGGCCATACATAACAGTGTTACCAACATGATTCTAAGCCAGCTGGTAAGTCTAATTTTTAAATGCATGTAACTTCTACACTATCAAATGGATTTCAACCAAATTTCGTATATACTATGTGTACAATAACAAATATGACTATGCGTATTCTTAAGAGCAACCAGGGCTGCCAACTGTTAATAAATGCTCTCTCTATTATTTTATCCTAATACCAATATATTAAAAGTATGCAAACCAAGAGCGCTAAACTTTGCACACGTATAGTACATGACATTCTGCGTTAATTGGGAGTACCTGGTATACGTCAGTACTGCCAACGTGATTCTAAGATTGTTGAAAGGTCCAAATTTTAAATGCATGTAACTACTATACTAACAAATGGATTTGAACGAAATTTCGTGTGTTACTTTTGTACCATAACTCATATGAATATGCGTATTCTTAAAAGCCAGCAGGGCTGCCAACTCTAAATAAATGCTCTCTCTCTATCTCTTTACCCTAATATTTATAAATCAGAATATATGCAAGCCAACAGCTCTAAACGTTGAATAGGTATAGTACCAGACATTCTAAATTAATTTTGGGGTAACTATTGTACGTCAGTGCCGCCAACATTATTTAATCCTTCTGATAGGTCCAATTTTTTAATGCACGTAACTTCTAAACTAACAAATGGATTTCATCCAAAATTGGCACAATGATAGATCACATCATTTTAGATTCTTTAGTTCGTCACGGAACTACTTGTTCGTATTTGTCATAAATTTCGTTTTTTCTACATTATCATAATTATTATTATTATTATTATTATTCTCTTTCTCCTTTGTTATGCCCATTCAAAGAGCACGATGGTTATCGCCTTCTCATCTCTTCACAAATGCACTGTGTTGCATCTTACACACTGTGAACCACTTCCTCTTTTCAGGCTTCTCCACCAGTTTGTGCTTGCCTTCTATTGCACTCAAGGCTCTATGAGTCAGCCCGTAGCGTAGTGGCTAGCACTCTTTTGGGTGTCTGAGGGCTGGAACGGGATACACTCAGCCTTGTGACGCAAAAGTGAGAGGAGGCGGGGTCGATTCCCACCTCAGGTGGTTTCTCATTTCTACTCCTGGCGAATGCTGGGATGGCCACGCCTACCTGCTTCCTAAACCTAATCTAAATTACAAAGACCCACAGTAATACAGCCATCACAATAACACCAGTTATCAGAGAAAATTCTACACACACCCAAGTACACGGGACTACGTGATCACAATGTCACAAAGCTCCAACAAGCCCCAATTACAACAACTATTTGCTATGTGGTTTGTGATATTTATTTCTTGGAGGCCCGCCTTAGTTTCTTCTAGCCAGTTTACTTTGACCTTCTTTCAGTTGATTTCAGCGGCTTCGGTGGCGTATTGGGTAGCATGCTGAGCTTCTATACCCAAGGTCACTGGTTCAAACCCGGCCGAAGTCATCGGATATTTTAAGAGCGTGAAAAATCCCTCAGTATGCCTTCTTTCGGAGGGGATGTAAAGCCGGTGGTCCCATGTTATATATTTATGGCATAATAAATAACCTTGCACTAACTAAACTTGTGTGAAGCAAAATTTGTAGGTTAGGTTTGATTAATTCTCTTAAGTTCCAACGTTTGTGACCAGGCGCTGGCTGCGATAGCATCTAGTAGTAGCCAAGGGACATGGCCTCTTATCTAATAGCATTTAATCCACGGAGGTGACATGGTCTCCTATCTAATGACATTTAATCTACGGAGATAACATGATCTCCTATCTAATATCATTAAATCTATGGAGGTAACATGGTCTCCTATCTAATATCATTTAATCTATGGAGGTAACATGGCCTCCTATCTAATAACATTTAATCTATGGAGGTGAAATGGAATCCTATCTAATATCATTTGATCTATGGAGGTGAAATGGCCTCCTATCTAATATCATTTAATCTATGAAGGTTAAATGGCCTCCTATCTAATATCATTTAATCTATGGAGGTAACATGGTCTCCTATCTAATATAATTTAATCTATGGAGATAACATGGTCTCCTATCTAATGACATTTATTCTATGAAGGTGACATGGTCTCCTATCTAATATCATTTAATCTATGGAGGTGACATGGTCTCCTATCTAATATAATTTAATCTATGGAGATAACATGGTCTCCTATCTAATGACATTTAATCTATGGAGATAACATGACCTCCTAACTAATATCATTTAATCTATGGAGGTAACATGGCCTCCTATCTAATAACATTTAATATATGGAAGTAGAATGACCTCCTATCTAATATCATTTAATCTATGGAGGTGAAATGGCCTCCTATCTAATATCATTAAATCTATGGAGGTAACATGGTCTCCTATCTAATATCATTTAATCTATGGAGGTGACATGACATCTAATGAGGGGAAATATCATTGTTAGCTCATTAATCTTCAAACTGTTGTTCCGAAACGGTCCGGTACATTATTATTATTATTACTATTATTATTATTAGTATTATTATTATTATTATTATTATTATGTTATAATAACCCCAACGTTACGTCACCTCTAGACTAGGAAGCTGACTGAATGTTGCGCCATATAACAGTAAATTAACGTGGCCTTGTTAGTGAATTTTGAAAACCAAACACAGTTCGTCTACCACAGAATTGCAGGGTAAAATGCTGAAGGGTTACCACAGCCCGAACGGAAAAGAACCGGGCAATGCATCACTCTCGTCATTAAAATGTGGCAACGCTGTTGGTGCTCAAGTCACGAGTGATTGTGGTTCATTGCGCGACCGCAGTGGAAATGGAGTGGTTGGCCAATAAAGCAGTGTCCACACATTCACGGGATTGCGCTGTTTTAAACTTAATTCGCGATTAGCGAGGCTTAAATATACAGGGGCTTGGAAAAGGGTTGCATCAATTTCAGAAAATCACAGCTCGGGAACTATTCGAGATATTAACACGAGTATTTTTTGTTGTTGTTTAAATTTACCAACACAAAAAAAAATCCGTCGTATCTGATAATGTTTCTATTTGCGCTCCCTTGGTCGCTCTGCGAACATCCAGTCCATAGTCGATTGTGGCCCAAGTGCGCTGGACCATCTCAGGCGTGATTGTAGCAACAGCAGTGTCTTAAATATTGCAGTTCTCCGACCGGTTCACTGAATACAATGTTTTATACGTATCCCTATAAGAAAAAAGATACGGTCAGTCTGAGAGACGAGACTTTATGTCATTTCAAATGACGCAAGCTACAAATGCTATACATGTTAGACAGACTCAGAACTCTTTCAACAGACTCCATTACCCATTAACTTAGGCTTCCCGCACGGGCATCTCTTTAAGGGTCACCCTGTATTTGAGTCTGACATCTTTTACAACTCTTTAAGGGTCACCCATTATTTGAATCTGATATCTTGCAAACCTCTTTAAGGGCCACCCTGTATTTGAATTGAATCTAACATACTGTACACCTCGTTAAGTGTCACCCTTTATTTGGCTCTGACATCCGGCACACCTCTTTAGGAGGCACCCTGTATTCTTATCTGGCATGTTGTATATCTCTTTAGAAGTCACCCTGTATTCTTGTGTGACATCTTGTACACTTCATTAGGAGTCACCCTGTATTCTTGTCTGACATCTTGTACACCTCTTTAGGAGTCACCCTGTATTCTTGTCTGACATCTTGTGCACCCCTTTAGGAGTCACCCTGTATTCTGCTCTGCCATCTTGTACACCTCTTTAAGAGTAACCTTGTATTCTTATCTGGCACCTTGTATATCTCTTTAGGAGTTACGCTGTATTCTTATCTGGCATCTTGTACACCTATTTAGGAGTCACCCTGTATTCTTATCTGACGTCTTGTATATCCCTTTAGGAGTCACCCTGTATTCTTGTGTGACATCTTGTACACTTCATTAGGAGTCACCCTGTATTCTTGTCTGACATCTTGTACACCTCTTTAGGAGTCACCCTGTATTCTTGTCTGACATCTTGTACACCTCATTAAGGGTCACCCTGTATTCTTGTCTGACATCGTGTACATCTCTTTAGGAGTCACCCAGTATTCCTGTCTGACATCTTGCACACTTATTTAGGAGTCACCCTGTATTCCTGTCTGACGTCATGCACTCGCCGTCTCCATATCGCATAACGGCAGACATCAGCAGTAAACTCAGACTCGGTGCATATGCACTGAACAACGTGATGACGTCATACACGCTGTAACCGTAACGCGTAACGTTACACCCAAGCATAACGACCAAGTCGATAAGATCATTCGAAATGATAAAAAGTCTAGGGGTGTCAAGTCGGGACTTATGGGAGGCCATTGAATAGGACCGGCATGGCAGCTTCCTGTCGCGCACTCATTCTGCGCATCGGATGGAGGACACGGGCGGAGTACAGTCACATCTAAAACTCGATGTGTTCCTGATTAGTTTTCTGGTTGAATTATTAATGTATATCACCTACAACGGGAGATATGATTTTTTGAGTTTGCTGCAACCTTTCTCAAAGACCTTGTATGTTTAGCTAACCGAAGAACATTCGTAACACAGGTTGCTGGCGATCTTTGCTGTGTTGTTGTTACCACAGTATTGATATCATTACAGTATGGATACTTAGGTAAAACCGGAAGAAAGGATTTTCAAAAAAAACATTGATAAGGGGCAGCACCAATTCTCCTGTAAGCCGCTTGGTAGTACCAACACCACCTAGAGAGAAGGCCATGCAATACGGTTTGAATATGCCAGTGACGTCACGGCCCAACGGCTGTGTGGACATGGAGACACTAATAATATTCGTGTTTATGGTGTGGTTTCCGCGTTATGTGTTTCGTGTTTACGGTCCCGGTACTGATTTTCTCGGAATTCCTATCCGCTTATACTTCATGGTTATCTGTGCAGTGTTAAGTTATGCCTAATAAGAGCAGTGTGCCGAATTGTAAATGCAATTAATCCAATGGACCTTTTCCTAGGAGGAATTCGAAATCGATAGCCTACCAGCTATTCACCGCAATATATTCCTACAAAACATTCCAAGGTATGCATAAACCGAGACTGATTAAATATTAGTTAACAGATAGCCAGGCTAGCCCCTCTGTTTGTGAAAATTCATTTAGTTGTAAAATTCAGAATGTTCTAACCTAAATAATGTGCTACCGTACAAGTTATGTCGTAGGGGGGTTTATTTTTCAAGAACTGCATTAGGCCGATAACCTGTAGCAGGTTCTGATTAATCAGTTTTTCTATTCCACTGATCTCATTCATTACATTTATTATTGGGATGGGGGTTGAGATTGAATAAATTTAGCATAGATAAGGTGTGCCCATTCAACAATGAAATATGCAAATCACAGTTTGCCAGCAATGCTCAATCGGGAGTATCGGAGTTCATGGTTTGTTCTCCCACTCTGTGACTTACACACTTTGGATTAAGCAGAGGATACACTTCCAAAAATAAACAAAAATCAAATCCTACTATTAAAATATTTAATTATCCAAAAATATGGCGCTACATAAATTAAACAAATAAAAATACTGACACTCCACTTCACACTTGTCCAAAGTTGAACAAGGAATTCATATCAAACAATTACAAAATCACAATGACTGGTTTCCAAAAACCAACAAAACTTCAACTAAATTTCACTTCCATATGGTGTCAATTCAAATTCTTTAAAATAAAGAGCTCCAAATGGCTCGGTAATGTTTACATACGCTGTGTTATCAATTTAATACACATCAATTACTATTTACATGAGTATATCTTTTTAATCATAATTATCAAAGTATGGCTAATCATCAATTAATTTTGGGCTTTCACAATGCTCATATGTTACCATCCCTCTCTCTCAAGCTAACAACTCACTACCGTGATTGGGAAAAATTTGCGTATTCCCGAGCTATAGAAGACTACTGAACAAGTCAAACTTAAGATTGCTCCCGGAATCTAATGTCTTCCAAGGAACTCGTGAATCACTAAATCATTGAACAATAACGTTAGGGATTTATCATTATGTCTTCAAAGACCATTATATTATAAGAAAGCAACGATCTGAACTCTGCAAGCGATAATAATGGATATAAAGGGACCTCGGTTCAAAGACTGGGTCGTTCAAACAATCTTTAAACACTTCTGTGTATTCTGACTCAGTCAGTCCGTCCTAACCTACCGCACTATCAGAGGGTAAGGGTCTAATCTTAACTACTTGGCGTGATTTATTGCAGGGAGAGAAGAGAGCCCACAGTCTCGCTTTCACAAGGGCCTGGCTACATCAGCTTTCCACACAGCTGTTTCAAATGCAATTCTCTGAATGACAAGGCTTCTAATACAAATTCATAGAACAGCATATTTAGGTTCTACAGACCTATTCTCTTAGCTTCGGTATATAATAATTATGAAGTGTCCTCATTAGCGGGTAAGAGAAATTCAATAATACAACCAATATTTGAGGGGCTTCAACACGGACGACTCTGAGTTCGATCCTTTCAAATGCCTCGGGAGCAGTATCCCAATTTCGAGGACTTATAACATTAGCGACTTAGGGCAGGCCTCGCCTATTACCAGCGCTCATAATACAACATAAATAGCACCCTTTTTAACATACAACACACAATGCCTCGAGATCACTATCACAACTTTGAGGACTTATCACAGTTCATTCACCACGACTAACTGTCCCTCATAATTACTTTTACCGAGCATTTCAACGCATTCCTAGTGTGATAAATTACTTCAATGCGCTACATGGCGCTCATACATTAATTAGCCAAGATGCCTTCAAAGAACTAAATAAATTCAAAATCTACGTTTGATCTACATCTCAAAATATATATTACTCTTCCTCCCTTTACAATAATTATTTTTACCATAAAGAACATGTATTCATAACATGTATTAATTCATCTAAAGGAAGCTACCACTTTCAATATAAAATTCATCACAATATTCATTCATTTATATAATTATTATTATTATTATTACGCTTGCTTTCTCATATTTATATCATTTACCATATACACTGATATTTTACTGAATACATTCCACAAGGGATTCATTTATATTTCACATATTTATTATATTTCTCTCAAAGTAATCGTTCAGATCGCGCAATCTTTCTTTCACCTGTAATTAAACATCCCCACTCTCCATCTCATGAGGATTATACGCAAATCTTTCCAAACACATAATAATAATGAAATAGTTACTCACATGACGGTTCGGTCAGCGACCGAATTCCCCAGCGATGTAACATTTTCGCCCACCAACTTTTCCTTAAGCCTTTTTCATGGTTATATTTACACTCAATGACACTTTTTTAGCAGCACATAAAATATATACCTTAATCGCTTGGAATATAACGAATACCATTTTGCATTCGTTTTCACTTAACACAATACAATTCACTAAAAATATTACACTAAAAAATGTCACTATATTTACATTACGTAACAATTTTTATCACTTTGGCGTTAATTATTCGCCTTACACACGTGATTTCTTTTCCTTTCCCGTTTCCAAGGGTTGCACTATAGCACGTCGGCTTCCTAATCTGACCAGATGATGGAAAGTCTCGATCGAACTAAACCTCACTGGAACGGCTGATCTTCTAATCCTGGGTTTGACTATCGGCTACTATAACTTTACTGCACGATGTCGTATCGTGCTAGACGCTAACTTGTTCGTCTAAATAAAAGTCTGTCCTTGATGTATTACTTTCTCGATCGCTCGAACTGTTTATCGGTGACCTAGTAATTTCCCTGTACTTTCTGTTACTTTGATTCGTAGCTTATTGGAGTACTCCCCAATGTTTACTGTTCATTTGTCCTCCTAGACAAAGCCTGGAACTACAATTCCTGAATTTTATCGTCCTGCGCTCTAGTCCCCTTGATTTCAGGAACACTAGGCGTACTATTTCGTTCTACCTTGATCTGGTTCCTTAACGTAGATAGAACTGTCTATTTCACATTCCTTGGGTACTTCGAAACCTTATGATGCGTCGGTTCTTTAACTGAACTATTATATTCGAGTCCCTATCGCCTGTTATTTCTCGAGTCCACAGCCTAAACTTTGACTGTAATAGTGAACTTTTCTACTTGCAGCGTCTAAGCGTTCACTAAAATAAATGTTATACTTTACGACACATTATCCCGCTCTCTGGCGTCCTTTATAACTGAATATACTTTGATGCAACACTCCTGCACTAGGAGTTTACTTGTAGCTTGTCTTATAGTTGATGATCCATCGTGCAACGTCTCTGCGCTCACGGAACTGAGTGATTGTGACACAGTGACACGCTTTCCGGCGTCTCTGGTAAACTGAATGATACTTGATACAGTCGGACGCCCCCTCTCGGGCTCTCGGAATAACTGCATGTGCTGTGATGCAGCACCTCCGTACGAGGTCTGTTGTAAACTGCATTAACGATGATAGTGACACAGTGACGCCCCCTCGGGCTGTCTGAAACTACATGCTCCTCCTGGCACCTCCAGGGTTTATATCGTAATCGGCGGCAAAAAGATAATTTCCGCGTCTTCTCCAGCACTAACTTCTGAAGTAATTGTCGTATAATTTTGAAAAATATATCTCTGGAAAGCTCTTGTTTTAAACGTAAACTGGTTTCTTTGATCATGAAAATCGATCGCACAATTCCAAGATATTAAATAATTTAGCTCCTCAGATACGTGGGTGTTGAGGTTTACTTTTCCATCCCTACCAACTCTGATCTCGGGGAATTACTAATTACGTCATGCTACGTCTGTAGTTCTTTCCTGTGCAAATATTATAAACTTTTTCCCCACGCTAAAATCTCTATTCCAGAATGATCAACAATGATGTGTTTCTTTCATTAATCAACTGCTCGCAAATGGCTTAATTCTAATTATTTCTCTTCTTGCACCATTGCGAGGTTGTCATTTTCTAGCTGAGTAAGGTCTATTTCCGAAACGTCTTCTCTCTTACTCGTCGTGGAAAGTTTTTCTCGTTCTATTTATAATCATGAGCCAGCTCCTATCGATGCGTCAAGCATGATCTCACGTCCGCATGACTCGTGGTCACCCATTCTAGCGCCACATTATAACAGCCCACTTCTTAAAATCTTTCCAAGTCATTCTAAAGACTGTCTTTTCTTTTGCATATAAAATATGGATTCGATGCTTGAAACAATTGCAGATGGGTTCAAGAGTAACTAATGTAATACAAGGTGATAAAATTATTGTACCGTCATGTTCGAATGAAATTCCTAGGAGCAGTCCCTTCTCGTTTCCACAACCGCCCAGAGTATTTAACTGGCACTGCAATATTGTCTGCCGAGAAGATCCAGATGATAGGAGGTGTAGGATTGAAATTAAAAGTTTATCAAAGGCTCTTGCTGAAAGTATGCAGACATTGGCGAAGAATCTGGAACTTAGAAGGAATGCCCATTCAGTGAATCCTGGTTCTGATGAACCTGAGCATGAAAGTGTTCAGGATACTCTACCTGTTATGCATGAATCAACAAATTTGTTCTTTGGTAAAGGTTCTCATGTCTCTTTGAGACTGCTAGCCTGTTCCATTTCTGTGCCCAAGATCGCGGGTTCAAACCCGGCCGAAGTCGTCGGATTTTTAAGAGCTTTAACAATCCCTCTGTATGCCTTCCTTTGGAAGGGAAGTAAAGCCAGCGGGCCCAGTTCATAGACTTATGGCATGCAAAAGAACCTTCCACTAACTACAATTGTGTGAAGCTAAATTTGTAGGTTTGATTTGATTATCGCTCTATTAAGTTCGAACGTACGCCGCCAGACGCCGGTTGCGGTGGCATCTAGTAGCCAAGTTCATAGCTAGGTGTCGTTGACGGTAGCATTTGGTAGCAAAAGTAGGAACTACTTGAGATTGATCGTAAGCAGTCCTTACCTGAATTACAGATAACACACATTAATACAGCCATCTCAATTAACACCGGTTATCAGACAGATTCTACACACACCCAAAGTACACGTGTCTACATGACCGCGTTGTAGCAGCCTCTAAACTGAGGAACCAATCAACCAACTTTTTCTGTCATAGGCATTATAATTATTACCAGCCTCGTTTCTTATCACGGAGGAAAACATTCTATGTCTAATTGTTGTTGTTTTTTCGTGAGTGGGTTAGGTCATCGCTGTCATCAGCCATGTGTACTCGGATACGGGTAGAATTTGTATGTGTATTGTCTGTGGTAGTGTGTGTATTGTGATGTTAGAATTAGGAAGGAAGTGACCATAGTCTTCTGTTATGAACAATCCCAGCATTTACCTGGAGGAGAAAGGAGAATCGAACCCACTTCTTCTATGTTCAGTGAGGCTGAGTGAATTCAGTTTCAAACCTCAAATCGAAATTATATTTCCTGCCAGAGGTGGGAATCAAACTTCGACCGTTGGGACAGATGATTGATTATAGATATTAATTTCTGTTTAACTGTTACAGATTAATTGGTTATTTGTGTGTGTGTTTTTTCTTCCCGTTGTGTAGTCGACATTTCACGTTAAAATGCGGTGAATATATTTCAAGTTTTTGATTGAATACTTCTATATATCGCATTTATTGCTGAGACAACAGTGTTTTCTGTGAAGTTCAAACTCGCAAGGTTCGAAATGCATACTTATCGAGTCTGATCGAAAACGTCGATTTATTTGTGTAATTTGCCGATCGCATCAACTTCTGACCTAGTTTAATTTATGGTTTCGTTATTTACTTATTCGCGTCTGTAGAATGTAATTTTATAAGTAAACACTCAGACTCGTTCCTTCACAACTTGTTCATAGTTGGGTAGCGCGCTCGCTGATGGCCGGAAAGCTATGACGTCATAAATCCTATTGCATAGCCTTCTCTCTAGGTGGTGTTGGTAGTACCACTTATGGACAAACACATGATAAACAGCTGGGTGCTGAATGTAGGCTATATTTTATGTTATTTATTTAACTCGATTTCAACACACTAGCTCTCTTTATAATCAGATACCGTATTTTAAGAAAATAAATAAAAATAAAATAGAAAGTGTTAATGTTACTGAGTTTTAATTCTAAGAAGTGTGTGATTTAATGTTTAACCCCACATTCCTTCAGTGTCGCATTGTGATTGCATCGTGACGATGAAAGGTTATGATATATTTTAAATGATTAAAATAGCACGATATATTGAAAAGTGTGGGGCAAATGTGGTTTTTGTTTTCTGAATTAATGGATAGGTGTTTGAGGGACTGATATTTCATGGGTATTAAAACCAGAATCATTCGGTGTAACATTTGATATTTGTATTTACCGCTCCAATGCCCGAGGAAACCGGAATGCTGGTAGGCTATGTCCGGTGCGATAAGAACTGCGCAAAAAATTACTGCACAGATGTTGGTTTCCCACATTTCTGCTATTGGTTAAATTGCAAAATTATATTTCTGAGTTGTTTTTAATAATTACAAGCAATGTTTTCTTCAGACAAAATCGACAGGCCGCGCTCAATAATGAATATGGGTAGACTGCTCTCTCGCGGATACATGGTGAACCGTCGCCGTCATGCGTGCGTGCGTGCGTGCGGTACTTCCGGTGAGGGCCGTTTCAAAACCACCACGAAAAAAAGTGACAGTCAGTCTGAAAGACTAGACTTTGTATCGTTTTAAATGCTACAAATGCTGAAACATGCTGGAAAGGCTGGAGGCTTCTCGCTTCGCTCGAAGCCAAAGACTCTTGACTTGTTAAAAATTATCTGCATAATACTTATCTTGCTTTATAATACTTTACCTTGTTTCAAATTACTCGCGAACGGCAAGTGCAAACCAAGGGCAAAGCAAGGTCAAGCGCGCGGGGTCGTGCCCCTTCCATCCAGTCTAAAAACACTTATAGTGGGCGAAGATACAGATATGCTCTCATGGACTTTTTTGCAGAACTTTTCATGCTGACCAATTCTTACGCTCATAGTATATTGATATGTTTAACGGTTTGCCCAGCGTAAGCTTAAGAAGCGCACGGACGCCAAGTTTGTTTTCGACATTTTCACTGAAATCGTTACTGCTTGGCTTCCTTTGATCATACATAAATTATTTTCTACAGAATCTTTCCTCGAGATATCCTTTACAGAATGGTGTAAACCGCATCAAAATCCATCCAGTGGTTCTCGAGATTACCCGTGACATCCAAGAATCGGGGTTTTTGTCTAATACTAACGAAGTAGAGATTGTCGGGGAGCAAATGCACCAAGCGGTACTATGACGTTACACACCTCAGTGCATCTGGGTACATTTCGTCCCGTCATCGTAACGTAACGCCAGACCACAGCGTAACGACGAAGTCGACAAGATCGTTTAAAATGATAAAATTCCATGGTATAGGCCTGATGTGTCCATGATTACTATATTGTGCTGTTTCCTACTAGGCCTACTGTGCCCTTCAGCAAGAAATCTGCAAATCACAGTATGCCAGCATTGCTCAATTCGGGATTTTTCGGGGCTGCGGTAAGTTCTCCCACTCTGTGACTTACATATTTTGGATTAAATAGAGGATACACTAGCAAAAATAACAACCAAATCAACTCCTATTTTAACACATTTAATTAATCAAAATTATGGCGCTACAAACAATAAAACAAATAAACTACTGACCAATATCTTTCTACTTGTCCAAAGTGAACAAGGAATAGCATAAAAATAAAACAAATATTAGATTAAAACTCATGGTTTTCTTAAAAACCAACAATTCACGATTATTTTCACTTCCATAAAGTACCTATCTTAAAGTTCCATATAGCTACGAGCTTCTTTAACTCGATACTTTTCCATCATAATGGTGCCTTACTTTTGTACACCTCAAGAATTATTTTTTATATTTTCTTATCATCAAAACAAATATATAATTACATTTAAAATTACATGTTAATTATTCACTTCAATATTTGGGCATTTCACATATTCTCAGTATTTACTATCTCTCTCAAGTTTTCAAATTCACTACGGTGATCGGGAAACTATTTGTGTACTCCAGAGTTATAAGATTACTTGACAAAGTCAAAAACTATGATTACTCCCGAAATCTAGTTATCTTCACAAAACTCGTGGATTCCTTATTTTCATACAACATTACAATAGGGATTTTTATTTAATTCATTTGTCTTATAAGACCATTATCACATAAGAAAACTACGATCTGAACTGGCAAGCGATAATATAAATCTACAAGGACCTCGGTTCAACGCCCGGGTCATTAACAACTTTAAACACTCACGGTGTATTTCACTTCTTACAAGACAATCTTTACCCACCCTCGCTCTATGAGGGTCAGGCCATTATACTCGAGCGTGATTTATGACAGGGAGAACGGCTACCTGCATAGCCTATGGTTGGAGCTCTCGTCAATGCTTTTAAAACAAACCTTCACATTATTCTCAGTTCCTTGGGGAGACTTGGCCTTTACTTCACTTATTTTCATTCAACAATATTATTGGTTCATAAACCACTTTCGTAACCTTGGCATTTATTAATTATGAGAGGGTCCTCATTGATTGGGAAGAGTAATACACATTCTACGACGAATAATAAGGGGCTTTAGCAACAAGAGGATTCTAGGTTCGAATCTCTTAACATGCCTCGGGAACCATTTCCGCATTTGAGGACTTATACAAGACGCGATTTAAAGTCGGCCGTGGCCTACATGACATACGCTCAATAATACCATACATTAGCTCCCTTTTCAATATAACACACACAGGGCCTCGTGATCCACGTCACAATTTAGAGGACTTACAACATATCTCAATTCACTGCAATCAACTACCCTCCATAAGTAACTTCACCAAGTACTTTAACTTTTACGCGTTCCTAGCGTGACTTTTTATTTAATTGCGTTCCATTACGCTACACATTACTTTACGGCCTAATGTCTTCCAAAGAGCTGATAAATATCACAGTAACAATTGATACATATCTCAATTCTTATATTAATCTTTTCCGTTGACAATAAATCGCTCCATTTTTAAGAACATGCATTCACATCATGTCTTATACATTCGTTAAGGCTTCAACGCTCTATATTTTTATATCATTCAATTTAATCTTTATTTAGATTTATTTACCTAGTTATTCACATCATGTCTTCATTCCTTACAAAAGCTCAAAAGCTATTTCTTTCATATAATTCAAATTTACCTTTATGTAAATATCTTTGTTCTAATTATTATTATTACGCTTGCTTCTATAACATTCATTAAATACACTGACATTTTATTCCATGCATTTCCTCTACAAGATTTATTATTCACATAATTATTTATTATTTCTTAAAACTTTATTTTCGTTCAGATCGCGTTCCTATTTAGTTATTATTTATTTAAAAACATCCATTTTACTCAAAACTCCGGTGGAATTGTACACAAAAATTTTCCCGTCACCCAAAACATAATGAAAATCTTTACTCACATGTCTAAGGTCGTTTTCTGACCTTTATTCTCGTTTGATGTAACATTTTGGCCCACCTTCTTGACCTACTCCATATTGTACAAACTCATCTCATGTACAGACATTTCTTGACGCATATTCACTATATTTAACACTGAAAACATTTTTAATACACTGGTGTATCCGTTTTGAACACACAATAAAACACTAAAAAATATATTACATTAACACACACTCTTAATATATTTACACTTCACAACTTTTGATCACTAGGCCGTCTTTTTAGCCTATCACACGTGACCTCTTAATCTCCCGTCTCAAAGGGTGAAATTTATTCAATGTCGGCTTCCTATCCTGCAGAATACGAAAGTCTCGAATCATCTACTACTTCCCTGGAATAACAATTCTTCAAATCCTGATCCTGATGATCGGCTATTTCTTTAGCTTAAACGGCTCCCCTTTTAGATCTGATGTATCGATCCTAGCGAAAGTCTGTTCTGATCGAGGTTCCCTCGATAACCTATTGATGACCTATGGATTTTTTAGCCACTAATACTTCTCGAGTCTTAGTGCTTTAGAATAGTTCGTCTGCTTTCTTGAAAACAATGTCTATAGTTTCCGTTCTTCTTTGTTTATTTGGTTCTCGCACTCCTAATTTTCTGGAATACGTTGCGAACCTTACTCTGTTTTTCCCTGTTCGGGTTCTTTAAAATTTATAAACTGTTTATCTCGGTGTTCCGGTAATTCCGTACGTTATGATACTTTTGGTCGTTTACTGAAAGACCTATCGCCTGAATCCTAAGTTCGCAGCCTGCTTTAGCTGTATTTTAGTAACTTTTACGGTAAACTTTGCCCTGTCGGACCTAAATCCTGTAACTAGGATTTTCCTAATTTTTCAACACGGCGATACTTTAATACTTCTTCTTTGCAACTCCTTCCGGAGGCACGCAAGTTACTGATACTTCGACGCCCGTGGCTATCGGATATTAATTCTGCGGTGTAATACAGCGTTTCTCCCCTCAAGGAGTACTGGTTAACTGCCTTCGATGTCTGATACAGCGTTACGTTCCCCTCACGGGCTCTTGAATACTGCGTATACGATGTGGTGCAGCACTTCCGCTCACGGAATGCTCGTAGACTGCATGTACTGATACAGCGTGACGTTCCCCTCACGGGCTCTTGTAGACTGCATATACTGATACAGCGTAACGTTCCCCTCACGGGCTCTTGTAGACTGCATATACGATGTGGTGCAGCACTTCCGCTCACGGAATGCTCGTAGACTGCATGTACTGATACAGCGTGACGTTCCCCTCACGGGCTCTTGTAGACTGCATATACTGATACAGCGTAACGTTCCCCTCACGGGCTCTTGTAGACGGCATATACGATGTGGTGCAGCACTTCCGCTCACGGAATGCTCGTAGACTGCATGTACTGATACAGCGTGACGTTCCCCTCACGGGCTCTTGTAGACTGCATGATTGGCTTGGTGAGGCCAGGAGTTTTATACTTTTCAGTCACAAAAAGATAAAATCCTAGTCCTTTTCGTGACCAACTTTTGAACTAATTGTCGCACAATTATAAAAATCATATCTCCAGAAAGCTCGTCTTCCAAACGTAAATTAATCTTCCTGTGCATGGAAATCGATCGTGCATTTCCGAGATATTAATTAATTTCTCGTCCTCAACTGTGTGGGTGGTGCTGTTCATTTTTAATTCTCCCACTCCTTGGGTCCCGGTGAATTCCCAATGACGTATACTTGCGTTTGCAGTTTTTCTCTGTGCAATTATTACAAGCATTTTCTTTACACAAAAATCTCTAATCCAAAATGATTCACCGTACTGTAACTGTTTACTTATTTTTATACTCATAAACGGTTTAAATTTAATTATTCCTGTTCTGACTCAGCAGCGAGGTTGTCATTTTCCTGCAACGTAAGAGCAATTTCCGAGTCGAGCTTCTTCGTCTTACAGTCCAAACTTTCCACTCGTTCTAATAATATCCATGACTGGCTCCTTATAAATGTCAAGAGGCATGAGCTCATCTTAGGAACACCTGGCCCTAGCGTTTGCACAATGTTAGGCTATAATCCTGGCTTGAAATCTCTCTCCGTTCCCTTAGAGACTGTATGATTCTTTCATTCTTTTCTCAAAATACATGGATTCGACTCCCTTTGAGGCCATGGTACATGGGTTCATCTCTCCCCTCCTTAGGTAAATAAATTTTCGAAAAATTTTGAGGAAATTTATTTTAATTAATCGAAAAAAAATATCTTATTTTTCCTTTTTAACTGTCGAAGCCATCATAACGTTATCCGTACCTTCTGATTTTTCTTCCTTAAAAATCCCACGATAATTTGATTTCTTTCATCTTTTTAAGTCATATCCGGTAATTGTGTCGGTTGGGTACGCTCTGTCCCTACCCTTTCTTTCTCCTTTTTATTTGTCTGGATTTTAGGTTTCCAGAACCTCATTCATCTTTACGGGTGTGGTCTATCCCTACCCGTTCCTTTATTTCATCATTCTCCTTTCTTAAATTGAAATTTTCTTCTTCAATAAAATCAATTATTTCTTTTATTTCCCAATATAATTTCTCCAATTCGCATTCGCACTCGAATGTTTGAGCTCTGTTTCCTTTTTCTATCTCATTCTCGTTTCTATCAAAAGTGGATTCTTCATCTCTAAATTGTTCCATAACCAGGGCTTGTTCATTGGCTTCATCGAAGTCTTCGGGAGGGTAATACACTTTTAAATTTGCTGAATTCATGGTCACTTCGTGATTCGTTTCACAGTGCCGAATTCTATAGGCATTATTTCTCAAATCCCTTATTATTTGATACGGTCCGTGGTACATTTTCTGGAAATTTTGTACACGCGGTTCCCTGGATCCGAAATGGCTGGGCTTTTTACTAACACCATTTCCCCTGCTAATAGTGGCCGATGATACCTCTTGTGCCTATTTCTTCTTTGTCTCCTGTCGGCTTGAGCTTTTAAATGCTCAAAGGCTCTTCTTATACGTACATCTCTTCCAGGCTGAGCGTCTGCTGGCCTAGGAATTACCAGACTCCAAGGTCTCTCTGGTTGCTCATTCCGATGTAACGTTATTGGTATCTCTCCCGTAGATTCATGGATTGTGTTGTTTAGGCAAAATTCGATAATATCCAAGATATCTATCCACTTCCAATTTTCTTCGGCACAGTATATTCTACAATACTTGGCCGTCTCCCTCATCACTCTTTCTACAGGATTTGCCTCAGGATGGCGAATACTTGATAAGATCTGACGTATTCCAAGTCTTTCTAATTCTTGTCTGAACTCTACACTGGTGAAACAACTACCGTGATCCGACAACAAATTCTCAGGTTTTCCCAGAATCGGTATCACTTTTTCTTTGAGTCGTTTCAACACCTGTTTGGTACTAGTCTTCTGTATGGGAGCAAGGACAACCATTTTAGTGAAGACATCCATAGCCACCATTATGTGTCTATTTCCTCTTCTTGCTTTTGGCAAAGGTCCGAAGTTATCAATAGATATGATTTGACCTGGCCTTTCGGGCAACAGTGGTATAGGCTTTTGTCTCATAAGAAATGCATTTGGTTTGATCCTTTGACATAGATCACATGTCTTTAGCGTGTCCCTTACAGTTTCTCTCAGTCTCGGCCATACAAATGCTTCTTTCAGCATCGAGACTGTTTTGTCGACTCCCATATGTCCGAACGATCTATGGGCTAACCATACTATTTTCCTCTGCAAAATTGCAGGTACAACAATCCTTAATCGTGTATGGTCAGAGTCCACAAACTTATATAATAATCCATTATAAAATGTGTAATCTTGAGCTATCTTATTAGCTTCCGTGTACGCTGGTGTTCCCCTTATCAAACTTCCTTCGAGGAAAGATATGAGCATGTTCATCCATGGATCCTCACGTTGCCGTTGACTAATGCTCCTTAACTCATTTAGAGTACGCTGATCCCTGTCTTCCAAATCAATAGCCATTACTTCCTCTTCTGTGGACTCTGGCTGTCTACTTAAATAGTCTGGAAATATATTTTCTTTTCCTGGGCAGTATTCCATCTTTACATCAAACTGTTGAATATATAAAGCCCAACGCATCAACCTTTGACTGGATAGATCAGTCTTCATCAAAAAGGTTAAGGCTTTATGATCCGTTTTTAGAATTACCTGAAACCCATATACGATCTTTCGCCAATATTGCAGCGCGTGCAATATCGCTAACAGCTCGATTTCGCTGATCGTATAATTTTTCTCATGCGGTTTCAGTCTCCGACTTGTGAAAGCTAGATAGTTTTTCTTATCAGGGTTATCCGGGTTTTCCTGATTTAACATTGCCCCTATTCCAATCTGGGATGCATCTGTTTGAATTATAAATTTCTGATTAAAATCAGGATATCCTAACTTCACATAGTTTAAGAGCATTTCCTTGGCCTCCACAAATGCTTTTTCTGTTTCCTCCGTCCATTTCCACTTGCCCCCCTTCTTCAGAAGGTCCTGTATTGGTGCAACAGTTTTGTGTATGATGGACAATGTCCTGAGAAGAAACCAATCAATCCCAAAAACTGGCGAACGTTCTTTACCTTCAAAGGCCTTGGAAAATCCCTTATCGATTCCAATTTGCATGGATTTGGTTTAACACCATCCTTATTAATCACATGCCCTAGAAATGTTACTTGTCTTTGACAAAAATTTGACTTTTTTAAATTGATTTTAAAATTTGCCCTTCTTAAGTCTTCCAATAATTTCTTCAACTTTTCTAAATGTTCCTCAATATTCTCCGAGGTAAGCAAAATATCATCCACATAATGGATAGTGCAATCTTTCACTTCCTCTGACAGGTTTCGATCAAGCGCTCTTATTAAGGCAGATCCCGCGGTCTTCAATCCAAACGGACATCTCCTAAAACAAAGGTTTGTTGGTCGAACTGAAATCCAGTCAACAAGCTGGTTTTCTCTTCCAGTTCGAGATGATGATACGAAGAAGTCATGTCAATATTTGTGAAAAT
The DNA here is from genome assembly GCA_946902985.2 of Meconema thalassinum. Lineage (NCBI taxonomy): Eukaryota > Metazoa > Arthropoda > Insecta > Orthoptera > Tettigoniidae > Meconema > Meconema thalassinum. The sequence continues at coordinate 209,026,641 of OX336399.1, read as the reverse complement.
CTTCTTGCCTTTGAACTTCCTCAGTATTTCTTTTATGGGTGGTGCCGAATCATTTTCTGGTATGATTTTTGCATTTAAATTTCTGGCATCTAGACACACCCTTACTGAGCCATCCGGTTTACTCACAATCACTAATGGACTAACATATGGTGTCGCCATCTTTTCTATAACACCTGCATTCATCATCTCTTGCAGTGTTTTCTTAGTTTGTGGGTAATGTTTTTCCGCAACCGGGTATGGTTTTTGTCTGAACGGTGCCCAATCATTGACTTGGAACGCGTATTTAAAATTTTCAATCTTCCCTGGCTTGGAATCAAATACGTCTCTAAAATTCAATAATAATTTCTTTAATTGTTCCTTATTTTCGAGGTTAACTTTAGCTTCCTCTACTCTTCCTGACAGGTTGGTCTCGAACTCAGTTTCCAAATTATCTTCGAGTTCTATGTTGAGGACTTCAAATATCCTTTCTATGTCCTTACAACCTTCTTCCGTTACTTCTTCCACGTGCCATACCTGTTCTCCTATTTTCACATCCTGTTCCTGTAGGTTAATGTTTTGTTCATCCACATCCTCTCTTTGGATTCTAATGAAGTTTTGCGCTAGATCTATAATGACCTTGTTCTCACGGATAAAATCAATACCTAATATGACATTATACGGTAATTGATTTACCAGCAAAAAGCATTGCGAAATTTCAGTGTTACCCATGATCAGATCAATGTATACCTGAAATTTGCATGTTAAAGATTTTTCAGGGATAATTCCCTTAATCTTTACACTTGATGTGGGGATTTTTAATACGCGGCCTCTTGTTTCCAATTCATTCAGAAGGGTTTGCGTAATTAAACTTATTGTTGATCCGGTATCAATCAATGCCCTGACCAGTAATCCTTCTATCCTGAGCATAATTATGGATAATTCTCTTTTGATAGGTGGGATTCCTTCCTCATCCTCATTAATTAGCTCATCTGGTCTTGCTATCCAATTCACAATTTCTACCTCCTCCCAGCTCCTGGTATGTTTCCACTTTTGACGATTTAAATTTGGAGTTTTTTTTTAATCCTGAGGGCTCCCTTTTCCCTCATTCTTTAACTGAGCTTGTAGTTCCAAGCTTTGAGCTCCATCTAGTCGGTCGGGTGATTTCCGGTTCTTGATTGCCTCACTCCAACGGACTTTTTGCCTTTCAGGTTCGTCTGGTCGTTCGTTCATGTAACGAAGACTTTCCTGATATCTTTCCTCTATTTCGGCCCGATATTCATCATCCCTATCCTCTGGCCTTACGTTCCTTCTGGGATAATTCTCCCATTTCTTTCTGTTTTCTTGCCTCTGATGGTTATTGTTATAGGGTCGGCTCTCTTGTTGCCTATAACCCGTATTCCTAGGATTTCTTCCTCGATATCCTCCTCTGTAGTATGGCTGTATTCCTCTAGGCTCTTGATGTCCATACTCTCGACCTAGTCCTTGAGTATCAGTGCTGGTGGACTGATTCCTGGTCGATGGTTTTTCTCTGGTTTCCTGACTGCTGGCCATGTGTACCTGTTCAGTCTGTCTTTGGTGCCTAGGAGTTACGTGTGACGTCGTCATGTCTAATTGACGTAATACACTCTCCACTTCCACAGCACTTCTGGCTTTGGATGAGATTAACAGCCTCTGAATCTCATATGGAAGTTGTCTTGCAATAGCGGCACACAGGTCGTTCTCAGCTGGAGCAATGTCAAGTTCGCGGAATTTACACAGCTGAGCGGTAAAAAATTCCGAGTACTTAGTTGGTGCATTTGTGCTGTACTTCCTAGAGTACAGATCTAGCCTCAAATTCTCCTGGACGTCTGCTGCCCAATATCGTTTTAAAAAGGCTTCTCTAAAGCCTCCCACCGTATCAAAGGTGTACCTGAAGCTTCTGAACCAGGTGAGACAATCACCTGCCAACAACTTCTCAATAGCTCTCAGTCTCCGATCCTGAGGAACCTTCATTTCGTTTAAGTACTCTTGTAACATTTTTATAAAGTCCTTCATCGTGGTTGATGACTATTGTGGTTCAATAAAACAAACATGATATGAATAAATAATATACACTGTGGTGTGACCTTACCTGTGATAGTGTAATATAATAAGTTGTTGAGCGCCAGATTCCTATTTAAGATAGTGAATCGAAATTTATTGATTTAACCTCGGCTATCAGCAGTAGAGTCGAGAACCACTTACCCGGGCCGTAGTGAGACAAAGTCATCTAACCAATCCAGTATTTAAGCAAGGAGTATGATTGCCCTAAAGTACCAACTACAATGAAAGAAATAGGCATTACGTTGAAGAGAATGAATTTATTAAATGCAAAAACAAAATATTAATAAAACAGAATAGTGATAGTCACACAATTGAATTTAAAATTACTCTATGCGGCAATTAATTATTTAAAAGAAAATGAATATTAAAATGAATTGAAAGTTAAATGAAGTTAAATTATAATAGAGACGATAGTTTTATTGAATTGTTGGCTCACCCAGTCGAAGATTCGTCATATTTAAGAAATGATCGATGATCTCGATGTTACGTCGCTTATGTTTAAAAAAATGATGTGATATCTCATTTACTATGAAATATCCTCATTAAGTACGTTGCCATCTGTAGAAAGACTCTTGATCAGGGATATAACCCATTATGTATTGATATAGATGTCGGCAAGACATCGTTCAGTGTCGACTCTCGGTGCTCAGTCCATTAGGACCCAGAAAGCAAGGTTACAACTTCCTTCCTTCATTGATAGCTATAGATCAATGCGTCTTTTGTCGGAGTCGCAGGTACTAATGACTTCCTTGTCACGTGGTCTTCGACGGTCTCCCCCTCCAGTAAGCTTCCCTTTCTTCAGTGTTCATTCTCTCACGAGGGTTAATTGCACCACAATTTGTAATCTTAGACGCGTACGTACCGTAGAAAATGGCGTGTTGGTTACACCATAGTGGGTGTCTTAGCATCTCAGGAAAATGACGCAGTTTGCCGTGGTGAAATTCTTACTACGTCGTTCAGTTTGTGACGCACAGGGTTAGTCCATATCGCCAGTCTTGTTGCAATATATAATACTTCGTCTCTTTACAAGTAATTGTTAATAAAAATCTAATTGAATATAATAATCAAAACCGCTTACAATTATCTGATATAAAAATCATCTCATGGATGTACTAGTTAATAATAATAATAATAACATGATAATAAATGAATAACCCTTTAAATATAACAGCTATGGGATCGAATCGTTACAATCGCCCCTGATATAAATAATTTAAAATAAAATGTAACATTATTTATATCACTACACATCCTACACAAATGAATACAAATTTAAATATTAATACCCCCATAACGACAACATACAAATAATACCCTTCAACAATACATAAAGATATACAAGAACATACTCTTTTCACTTTACATATTTGTACTATCATTTCTCATTCTTCCAAATGTTCATAATGTTCATTCTTCTTTATATATGTTGTAAAAAAAATATACATAAATGTATTCTTCACAAAAAAATCATATTTTAACTTTCATTCATCTCATTCTTCCAAATGTTCATAATGTTCATTTTTTTATATGCTGTAAAAAAAATACATATAAAATGCCCTTCACTTTTATTTTTGACATATATGTCAACGCTGCACTCGTTTATATTTCGGTGATCGTATGCATGACATACAATTTTGGCTTCATCTCTTTTGAACGTAGTTTTTGTATATCAGTCTGGCGTAGAAGTACATTGTTGTAATACCAGCTGATTAACCCATAATAACTATTACAGCACACGATAATAGGATGCAAACAATACAATATTCCTTTCGTCTTTATAAAGGGATTACTCAAATGCAGTAAAATTTCAATAATTGAAGAAAAAAATAACTTAGCAAGATACCTAAGGCAATTCCTATTTCAGTGCATATGTCATACATGTAAATATTTCCCCAAATACATAATGACATCGAAATACCTCAAAGCAGTTATTAAACAGTTCATTTAAATATCCAAGTTACTACTCACCTGCCTTCGTGGCTTAATTCTTTCTTAGGCCACGGCCGCCTCCTTCCAAATTAATACTTCCTAAGTCTCCACGACTTCTTAACTTCTCATAAAACCATAATTCCTCTTTACTACTTCTCGAAAACAATAACTTGGATTTTCAAAATCACCAATAAACATAAAATCTGACTTCTCGTTCACTTTATAAAATTTAACTTAGCGTCAAGATATAACTTTTCCGTAACGTCATTCCTTACTTACCATAACAAAATGATTAAGACTTGGACAAAATACTACTCAATACCTGAATTACGTATATCACTAAACTATTTCACAAAAACACATGACAAACTCCTCGGAATAAATATTTCGTTCCACAAAATATTAATTCTCTTATACTTTGAACTTAGTCTAATTATGATTTGACTTTTTGCTGAATACCTAAAAACCCCCCTTAGTTTTCTCTCAAAACTCTTAATTAAGTACCGTGTCCTCCAAACACCACTTCCTACTTGTTCTGACCGCCTGGACTATAGCTCACTCTTGCTATACCAGAATCTCTCAAAACTCATCGTGACTTCACACGTCACATACAAAAAACCTCCCCTATTCGTGGTATAATCCCACATCTTCTTACTGTTACAGGTCACCTCTTACTGACCAATAACACACTAAATTTCAGCTAAAAAATCTTACATGCTTCGACTAATTCCTTGGAATAATAACATCACACTTAGCTTTCCTAACTATTGTCTTCCTAAAATAATGACAGTGTTCCAGTTGACAGTCAATAACACTGACACTCATAATTAGCAAATATTCTCCCATAATCACTTCATAAAGCAAGTTCTGAGTTCTAACACAGTTCAGATACTTTCTTCTCTATCAAATTAAATGCGTAACTTACACCTGCCTTTAATTGTAACTTCATTATTATCCTTTAGGTATCTACTTATCTTACCAACTTATTCTTCCTTCAAAATATTAACTTATCTTTACTAACTCCGTATGACATAAATAAAACTTTATTTCTTGTCTACCAAAAACACAATAACACCGGTTGGTATAACAACTTTACTTACCTGTTCGCTCAAAACCAATACTCAAATATCTTAAAAGATAAAATACCATGTTATATCTTTAAGATACATATTTTCTTAACGATCTCACATTGTAAGTACCGTATAGGCGTATACCATCGTTTTCCAGTACATATGCTGAATTACCGATTCTCTTCTGCACAGTGTAGGGGCCTTCATAAATTAAAAAGAACTTCATCATGGTTTTCTCTAAACTACTAGATTGCCTCGGAACCCGTAATAGAACTTTATCACCGATTTCGAATTGATCTAGTTTCTTTCCTGTTTGTTGACGAATTCTGCGTTCTGCTGCTTTACCTAAATTCCTCTTCGCCAACTGGATAATCATATCCATCCCCGGTTGTTTTACCTCAGTTAATCCTAGTGTTTTAGCCAATTCATTTTGGGGTTTCCGTCCAAAATGGACTTCATTAGGACTCATGCCAGTACTCTCATGTTGAACAGCATTCAACCAGGTTTCAACCTTTCCAAGCTGAGATACCCAAGTAGAATGCTTATTATGCACAAGGGCACGTAACAAGCGACCTAAATCTCTCATCCTACGTTCACTGAGGTTGCCTTGTGGGTAACGCACTGATGAGTGAACGTGTGTGATTCCGGCTTCACGCATACTGGTTCTCCAGTGTTTCGACGTGAATTGCGGTCCGCTATCAGTCAAAATCCTGAGTGGAAGACCATACTCAGGTACATACTTTTCAATGATCATTTTGCTACAAGCTTTACCGGTGGCCTTCCTTAAAGCATATAGTTTGACGTATTTACTGAATGCATCAACTATTACAAAAATGTATTCATAGCCAAATTGACCTTTTACTATCGGGCCAAATAGGTCCGCACAGAGCAACTCCCCGGGTTTACTTGTGAGAACGGCCTGCATTTTACCCATTAAATATCTATTAGGAAACTTAGACTTTTGACAGAGGTCACATTTTGCTAAAACAGTCCTAATTTCCCTCCCCATTCTACACCATATAAAGTTCTGTTGAATTTCATAAAACACTTTTTTCGCTCCAAAGTGTCCGAGTTCCTTATGAATGAACCATATGAGTTCCTCAGTCAAAGACTTTGGCACGCATATAGCCCATTTCTCTTCTCCACACTTCCGTGCCAGAAAACCATCCATTAATTTGTACGTTAATCGACCAGATTCAACAAACTCCAACTCATTTCTTTCCAAAATTGTCAAAGGTTCACTTAATACCTCATCTTCCCTTTGTTTTAAAAGCAAATTCTTCAATACTTTTAAAGACTCTATATTGGTAGGATCCAAGCATGCACAGATTAATACACCCTGGTCCGCCTTTACCACTGATTCACCTGAGTTTAGATTGCTATCTCTAGACAAAATGTCTGCCAATATATTATCCTTACCTTTTATGTGTTGGATCTTAAAATCATATTCTTGCAGTGCTAAAATCCACCTGCTGATACGATTACTACTTAATTTACACGTATTGATGAAAGCTAATGCATGGTGATCAGTGAAAATTTCGAATTTCCCGCCAAGAACATACATACGGAATTTACTTAAACTATAGACTATACTTAAAAATTCTAGTTCCGTTATTGTATAACGTTTCTCAGCAGCAGAAAGACCTCGTGAGGCTAGGGATACAATTCTCAGATTGCCCTCCTCATCTCTTTGGCAAAGAACTCCAGAAATACCAATGTGGGATGCGTCAGTCATCAGCACATATGGTTTATCAACAAATGGGTATTTTAGTACTACTGCTTTTTCAAAACACACTTTGAGTTTCTGAAAGGCCATCTCATGCATCTCAGTCCATTCCCACCTCTTACCTGACTTTGTTAATTCACGAAATGGTTCCACCATACACGCATACCTCACAATAAAACGACGGAAATAGCCACACACACCAAGGTATGATTTTAGTTCTTTCACACTCTTCGGTGATTTAGCACCTAAAATCTTTCCTACACGGCTTTCTTCAGGTTTCACACCGTTTGTAGAGACCGTATGACCAAGAAAAGTGATTTCTTTTCTACAAAAAACAGACTTACTTAACTTGAGAGTAAACCCAGCTCTCGCTAATTTCTTGAAAACTAAATCTAAATGCATTAAGTGCTCTGAAAATGTCCTTGAACTAATCACCAAGTCATCTATATATATAGTCATAAATTCATCCATATCATTTCCTAAAGCGATCCCTAAAGCTCTGATTAGGGCTGCAGAACTACTTTTTAACCCAAAAGCGACTCGTGTGAATTGATATAAATTGTTTTGAAATGAAAATGCGGTCAAGGGCCTGTCTTCTACTTTCAGTGCCACTTGCCAGAAGCTCGAACTCAGGTCAACACAACTAAACCAGTTCTTACCTTCAAAACCTTGTACTAATTCTTCGATGGATTTTGATCTTAATTGGTCTTCAGAGATGTGGTTGTTCAAATTACGTGCGTCTAAACATAGTCTAACTTTGCCATCTGATTTGGGTACAACAATTAAGGAATTTAGATATGGACTGACTGAAGGTTCGATAATTCCATCTTCCAACATTTGACTTATCTGGTTATTAACCGCATCATAGTAACGATATGGCACAGGATAACGGTGTCCTACAAAAATACTCCTGTCATGCACATTTAGTGAGTGCTCGTAGCAATTCGCTAATCCTATGCGGTCCTCAAATACACACTTGTTATCGATTAATACTTCATACAATTGATCTCTTAGATCATCTACTATATTACTCTGTAGTACAGCGTCATGCAATGAGTCCTCTAGACAATCATTCATTAACATACTGCCCAGAAAATTAAAAACCTTAAGTTCTCTCTCAAGAGACACCTCAACATCATCCTTATTCATCTTATTATTATTATTACTTCTATTAATCGATAATACTTCCTCCAACTTACCTATATTTTTAGGACCCATACTCAACTTACCTGAATCACTAAATGGCATAACAACTTCGCAATCTATCCAAAAGAATTTAATTGTGCCTAGTTTATAACACAACTGAACAGTGTGTTGCGACATCCAATCACTACCTAGGATCACCGAGTAGACTAAATTTGGTATTACTAAGCAGACCTGTGTCCCAATCTTACCTCCTATTGATATCTCAATTACTACCTGTCTTGAAATTATATGAGATTTCTTTCCTACGGCCGTTATCACAAATGTTGACTTTATAGGAATTTCCTCGAAATGGATACCATTTTCTTTTCTATTAGTATAAAATGCTGCGCTAATGGATGAAGTATGACAACCACTGTCAATAAGCGTGGCTACACGCGCCCCTGACACATCTATCTCTAGGACTGAATTGAAACTATTAACCATTGGTTTCACTGTTAACTCTTTTAAATCATGAAGTAATTCTTCACGAATGTCTAGGTCATACGGCTCTCTTAGGATTGTGTGAACCGGAAAATACACAGACTTATGACTCGACCTTATGTCACAGTCTGGTTGGCATTTAAATTAGCATTACTTGTATTGGGCTCAGCCCCGTGTACTTGGTTTTGGTTTTGGCGAGAGTTGTCATTAGTATTTCTCTCTTCCCTAGGTCCTTCCGTATTTCTACTGTTGTTCCTATTTCCACCTTGTCTATTATTAGAATTACCGTTTTGTTGGTTATTATGGCCAGAATTACCATAATATGGTCTTTGGCCTCCCTGATGACCACCTCTATTCTGGTATTGGCCTCTGCCATGATAACCCTGTTGATTACCTTGCCTATTATGATATGAATTACCATTTTGCTGTTCATTATGGCCGGGATTACCATAATATGGTCTTTGGCCTCCCTGATGACCACCTCTATTTTCATATTGGCCTCTACCATGATAATCCTGTTGATTATCTTGCCTATTATCATAAGTCTTATTTCGAGGATAATTCTGTACCATAGGCATATCGTATGCATCTCCGAGTGCATCGAATCTACTTAATAATCCCTCTAATTCTTGAATCGTAGTTATCCTTTGCATACAAGCAGCCACGTTTACCCTGGGTGGGAAATGCCTGAGGAGAAGCCTTACCACATCCGCATCTTGATTCATCCCGTCCAGATGTTTACATATGAGCACATACTCTAGAAAGTACTCAGTCATATGACTCCCTTCCCCAAATTGATACTTGCCGGAACTAATAATCTGTCTCATTTCTGACTGGATATCCTCATTCCAATATTTTTCAATAAATTTACTTTTGAAATCTTCAAAATTTATCAAGGTATGTTTGTATACTAAAAACCATCCCTTAGTATCTCCTATAAAAGCCTGGTCCAATAGCTCTACTACCATCTTCCATTCAACTTGCCCATCTATCAGTCTTTCTTTAAATCTATCCTGTACTATATTCAAGAACTCCATAGGACACCCATGTTTATTTGAAAATTTAGGCAGTTCAGTCTCTTTCATGCTACTAGAATATATTATCCTATCCTGACTTCCTCCCTGCCTTATCTGCTTCTTTAATCTTGCTTCCATTTCTTGAAAACTACTCTCTTTATCCATTAATTCATTTCTTAATACATTCTGTTTTTCCTGTATCTCTTGATAATTTTCAATACTCTTTAAGTGATTTTCTTCTACTTTCTTTATAACTTCTGTTTCAACTTCCTTAATCTTATCCCTCAACTTTTCTCTCACCTGCCTAGTTTCCGCTTGTATTTCTTTGCTAAAACTTTCACCTTGGGTTACTATTCTTTCCCCAATCTTACTTTCTACGGATTCTATTTGTTTATTTACTTTTTCAATCTCGCCCCCCATATCTAGTCTCATCTGCCTAGTTTCCTCATTTAATTTGCTAAAACTCTCATTCTGCGTTACTATTCTCTCTTCAGTCTTACTTTCTACCGTTTTTAATTTTTTATCTATCTGTTCGATAATATCCTTAGCCTTCACTTCTAATTCACCCTTGATTTCATCTCTAATTTCCTGTTTCACAACCTGAATACTTTGCTGTAGTACCTCATACTTCTTACTCAACCCTTCATTGACTTTAACCACACTGTCTAGTTTTACATTATTCTCTTCCAGCTTCTGATTTATTTTACTCATATCCTCTCTCATCTTTTGATTACTCTGATCTAATTTCTCACCTAAATCTCTACTCAATTCCTTCCTACTTTCCAAATTATCTTTCTTACTCTCTTCCATATTTTTATTCATATCTTTATCTAATTTCTCAAATTTATCATTGAATTCCTTCCTACTTTCTAAATTATCTTTCTTACTCTCTTCCATATTTTTATTCATATCTTTATCTAATTTCTCAAATTTATCATTGAATTCCTTCCTACTTTCTAAATTATCTTTCTTACTCTCTTCCATATTTTTATTCATATCTTTATCTAATTTCTCAAATTTATCATTGAATTCCTTCCTACTTTCTAAATTATCTTTCTTATTCTCTTCTATATTTTGATTTAGCCTACCAATATTTTCTTTCATCTCCCTACTATTTTTATTCATCTCCTGACTATTTTTATTCATCTCCTGACTATTTTTATTCATCTCCCTCAAGATATCAGCTAATGAAATTTCATGGACCTCTAAGGACTTCTGTTTCTCCTGACTACCACTAGTCTCAGGATGTACCTCTGTATTCGTCTCGAGATTTTCCTCTGAATTCATGTCAGGGTTAACCTCAGGATTATTTTCAGGATTACTCTCAGGATTATTCTCAAGATTTACCTCCGACATCTTGGTATTATTCTCTACGCTCTCAACATCGCTACCGCTATCAACCTCCTTATAATTAACTTTCTTGACTGCATCCCTACTTCTCAACTGCCTCTGTTCCTCCTCCGACATCTCGAAGTACACCGTATAACAATTGCCCTTCCAAAATTTCACTTCACTTCACTGTCCCCCAAAAGCACTGACAATTTGCACTGAAATTATACACTCCTCTGACTAAATACCGAATGGTTTTCGTGCCCTACTTTGTGGCGCCAAATGTAACATTTTTATAAAGTCCTTCATCGTGGTTGATGACTATTGTGGTTCAATAAAACAAACATGATATGAATAAATAATATACACTGTGGTGTGACCTTACCTGTGATAGTGTAATATAATAAGTTGTTGAGCGCCAGATTCCTATTTAAGATAGTGAATCGAAATTTATTGATTTAACCTCGGCTATCAGCAGTAGAGTCGAGAACCACTTACCCGGGCCGTAGTGAGACAAAGTCATCTAACCAATCCAGTATTTAAGCAAGGAGTATGATTGCCCTAAAGTACCAACTACAATGAAAGAAATAGGCATTACGTTGAAGAGAATGAATTTATTAAATGCAAAAACAAAATATTAATAAAACAGAATAGTGATAGTCACACAATTGAATTTAAAATTACTCAATGCGGCAATTAATTATTTAAAAGAAAATGAATATTAAAATGAATTGAAAGTTAAATGAAGTTAAATTATAATAGAGACGATAGTTTTATTGAATTGTTGGCTCACCCAGTCGAAGATTCGTCATATTTAAGAAATGATCGATGATCTCGATGTTACGTCGCTTATGTTTAAAAAAATGATGTGATATCTCATTTACTATGAAATATCCTCATTAAGTACGTTGCCATCTGTAGAAAGACTCTTGATCAGGGATATAACCCATTATGTATTGATATAGATGTCGGCAAGACATCGTTCAGTGTCGACTCTCGGTGCTCAGTCCATTAGGACCCAGAAAGCAAGGTTACAACTTCCTTCCTTCATTGATAGCTATAGATCAATGCGTCTTTTGTCGGAGTCGCAGGTACTAATGACTTCCTTGTCACGTGGTCTTCGACGGTCTCCCCCTCCAGTAAGCTTCCCTTTCTTCAGTGTTCATTCTCTCACGAGGGTTAATTGCACCACAATTTGTAATCTTAGACGCGTACGTACCGTAGAAAATGGCGTGTTGGTTACACCATAGTGGGTGTCTTAGCATCTCAGGAAAATGACGCAGTTTGCCGTGGTGAAATTCTTACTACGTCGTTCAGTTTGTGACGCACAGGGTTAGTCCATATCGCCAGTCTTGTTGCAATATATAATACTTCGTCTCTTTACAAGTAATTGTTAATAAAAATCTAATTGAATATAATAATCAAAACCGCTTACAATTATCTGATATAAAAATCATCTCATGGATGTACTAGTTAATAATAATAATAATAACATGATAATAAATGAATAACCCTTTAAATATAACAGCTATGGGATCGAATCGTTACACTCTGCGACTTCCTTTAGCCAGTATTTTGGAGTAATTGACATGTAAACTTTACCGGTCTGTCCTCATTCGATTTGATAATGTTTATTATCTGACCATTTGTCTGGTTCATGTATGGGGTTGCCATCGCCATCGGATATCCTGGATTCTTATAAGGGCTCACCCCTCCTAAGTCCCTATCGGTATCTGTGCCTTGTTCACGAGGATCTATCCATCCTGTCTTTGGAAACTCATCCTGACTTTCAAATTCTAATTTCCTTTCCCTCCGGGCACTTTCTTCATTTGCCATGAGTTGGATTTCCATTTGACTATTTTTGTGTTCAGTCCTTTCCAACCGTGATCCTAATTCATTTTGAATTCTTTCCTGATTTTTCTTACTAGTTTCCATTTCTCGTTTGAGTTGGAATTTCTCATCCCTGAAGCTATCCCTGATTTCATTTAGGTGTTGTTCTACCTCTTTCTTGATGACCATGACCTGTTCTGTTATAATTTCTGGCTTTACGTCCCCTATGGTGTCGAGGTCTTCTCGTATTTCCTTTATTTTCTCCTCCATTTCTCTTTGTCCTTTGACCATATCTACTTTAATTCCTTCAAGCTTTTCTTCAGTTTTCCCTTGGCTCTTAGACACTATCGTCAATTCATTTTTTACCTGATATACTTCGGTACTGGTTTTTCCTACTTGGATCTTTAATGTTCCGATGGTTTCCTGAACATCATTAATACCCTGACTTATTTCATCTATCTTATGGGTATTTTCCTCATTTTCTTTCTCCCGTTGTTTTCTTTCATCCTGGAGATGTTCCTCATATAGACCTAATCTTTGATTTATTCCAACCTCGTACTTCTTTAAGTTATCATCTACCTGCCCGGTAAACAGCTCAAATTGATCTTTCATGTCCCGCGCATCCTTTTGATTTTGGTTTTTCATCTCAGTTACTTCGGTCTGAACTACACCGATTTTATTCTCGAGGGTCCCTACTTTCTCCTCAACCTTTCCAAATCGGGTTCCTAGCTCATCCACACTTTTTTTTTTCTCATCCCGGGATGTTTCACAAATACTCTTGTTCGATTCTATCTTAGCTTTCAATTCCTTCTGCACCTCTTGGATCTGGTTTACAAGATCTTTCTTACATGCATCTACATTTTTTTACAAGATTCTTCCATTCCAACCAATTTAATCTCTAAATTTTCAAAATTTTCTTGACACTTAGTTTGGGAATCTACCATACTGTCCTTCAAGATCTTTATTTGGCCTTGCCATTCTGAATTAAAGGCATCGTATTCCTTTTTAATTTGACTTGTGATTTCCCCTTTAAACTCTTTTAACTTATCCCCAAACTTAGTGTCAAACCCTTGAAATTTATTATTCATTGTTTCTTCTAAACTCTCTCTGAGTCCATTTGACCCCTTTTTCATTTCCTCAATTTCAGCCTTCACTTCATCGTTCATTTTTACACAATTAGCCTCAATAGCTTCTAATTTAGTTCCCATGTTAGCACTATCAGTTTTTAGTGACTCTAAACTTTGATTCATGGATCCTAACTTATGGTTATTTTCCTCCTGTTGGCTGTCCAACTTATTGTTTATAGATCCTAAATCCCTTTTATTTTCACTCTGTTGGCTATCCAACTTACTGTTTATGGCCTCCAAGAGCCGTTGCATCTCTTCACTCAATGCCATCTTATTAGAATATAGTGGGCTACTAATGCCACATCGCTAATACATGCTTGAGAGATAGTAATCTGAACCATTGTGTCCCAATTTCTTTAAAAATTTACTTTGGTACGGGTTTTTACTACACCGTACCCTTTTGATATCTTTATTCAAACTCAAAGACCTTTATGGAAGTATTTAAAATTCAAAATTTCGAAAAACCATTTTTTTTTTCAAAAAAAATGAAAATTTTGATTTTTCGAGAAAACTCGGGTTTTCCCTAGGAAAACTCATCCCTGCGTACTGGGCACCATGAAATTAAGGTTTTATTAGGTGTATGATAAAATCATACAGGCCCCACGTTGGAAAACGGTAAAACAAATAAGATTTGCTGGAAGCCCCACGTTGAAGCCACTACACAAATTAAAACTACTCCGGTTCCAAATAAACACGGAGTCCATAAGATAACACAAATGTTATATTAAATAGGTGGGTTTCATTTACACCCACAATTCACGATTATTTTCACTTCCATAAAGTACCTATCTTAAAGTTCCATATAGCTACGAGCTTCTTTAACTCGATACTTTTCCATAATAATGGTGCCTTTCTCTTGTACACCTCAAGAATTATTTTTTATATTTTCTTATCATCAAAACAAATATATAATTACATTTAAAATTACATGTTAATTATTCACTTCAATATTTGGGCATTTCACATATTCTCAGTATTTACTATCTCTCTCAAGTTTTCAAATTCACTACGGTGATCGGGAAACTATTTGTGTACTCCAGAGTTATAAGATTACTTGACAAAGTCAAAAACTATGATTACTCCCGAAATCTAGTTATCTTCACAAAACTCGTGGATTCCTTATTTTCATACAACATTACAATAGGGATTTTTATTTAATTCATTTGTCTTATAAGACCATTATCACATAAGAAAACTACGATCTGAACTGGCAAGCGATAATATAAATCTACAAGGACCTCGGTTCAACGCCCGGGTCATTAACAACTTTAAACACTCACGGTGTATTTCACTTCTTACAAGACAATCTTTACCCACCCTCGCTCTATGAGGGTCAGGCCATTATACTCGAGCGTGATTTATGACAGGGAGAACGGCTCCCTGCATAGCCTATGGTTGGAGCTCTCGTCAATGCTTTTAAAACAAACCTTCACATTATTCTCAGTTCCTTGGGGAGACTTGGCCTTTACTTCACTTATTTTCATTCAACAATATTATTGGTTCATAAACCACTTTCGTAACCTTGGCATTTATTAATTATGAGAGGGTCCTCATTGATTGGGAAGAGTAATACACATTCTACGACGAATAATAAGGGGCTTTAACAACAAGAGGATTCTAGGTTCGAATCTCTTAAAATGCCTCGGGAACCATTTCCGCATTTGAGGACTTATACAAGACGCGATTTAAAGTCGGCCGTGGCCTACATGACATACGCTCAATAATACCATACATTAGCTCCCTTTTCAATATAACACACACAGGGCCTCGTGATCCACGTCACAATTTAGAGGACTTACAACATATCTCAATTCACTGCAATCAACTACCCTCCATAAGTAACTTTACCAAGTACTTTAACTTTTACGCGTTCCTAGCGTGACTATTTATTTAATTGCGTTCCATTACGCTACACATTACTTTACGGCCTAATGTCTTCCAAAGAGCTGATAAATATCATAGTAACAATTGATACCTATCTCAATTCTTATATTAATCTTTTCCGTTGACAATAAATCGCTCCATTTTTAAGAACATGCATTCACACCATGTCTTATACATTCGTTAAGGCTTCAACGCTCTATATTTTTATATCATTCAATTTAATCTTTATTTAGATTTATTTACCTAGTTATTCACATCATGTCTTCATTCCTTACAAAAGCTCAAAAGCTATTTCTTTCATATAATTCAAATTTACCTTTATGTAAATATCTTTGTTCTAATTATTATTATTACGCTTGCTTTTATAACATTCATTAAATACACTGACATTTTATTCCATGCATTTCCACTACAAGATTTATTATTCACATAATTATTTATTATTTCTTAAAACTTTATTTTCGTTCAGATCGCGTTCCTATTTAGTTATTATTTATTTAAAAACACCCCTTTTACTCAAAACTCCGGTGGAATTGTACACAAAAATTTTCCCGACACCCAAAACATAATGAAAATCTTTACTCACATGTCTAAGGTCGTTTTCTGACCTTTATTCTCGTTTGATGTAACATTTTGGCCCACCTTCTTGACCTACTCCATATTGTACAAACTCATCTCATGTACAGACATTTCTTGACACATATTCACTATATTTAACACTGACAACATTTTTAATACACTGGTGTATCCGTTTTGAACACACAATAAAACACTAAAAAATATATTACTTTAACACACACTCTTAATATATTTACACTTCACAACTTTTGATCACTAGGCCGTCTTTTTAGCCTATCACACGTGACCTCTTAATCTCCCGTCTCCAAGGGTGAAATTTATTCAATGTCGGCTTCCTATCCTGCAGAATACGAAAGTCTCGAATCATCTACTACTTCCCTGGAATAACAATTCTTCAAATCCTGATCCTGATGATCGGCTATTTCTTTAGCTTAAACGGCTCCCCTTTTAGATCTGATTTATCGATCCTAGCGAAAGTCTGTTCTGATCGAGCTTCCCTCGATAACCTATTGATGACCTATGGATTTTTTAGCCACTAATACTTCTCGAGTCTTAGTGCTTTAGAATAGTTCGTCTGCTTTCTTGAAAACAATGTCTATAGTTTCCGTTCTTCTTTGTTTATTTGGTTCTCGCACTCCTAATTTTCTGGAATACGTTGCGAACCTTACTCTGTTTTTCCCTGTTCGGGTTCTTTAAAATTTATAAACTGTTTATCTCGGTGTTCCGGTACTTCCGTACGTTATGATACTTTTGGTCGTTTACTGAAAGACCTATCGCCTGAATCCTAAGTTCGCAGCCTGCTTTAGCTGTATTTTAGGAACTTTTACGGTAAACTTTGCCCTGTCGGACCTAAATCCTGTAACTAGGATTTTCCTAATTTTTCAACACGGCGATACTTTAATACTTCTTCTTTGCAACTCCTTCCGGAAGCACGCAAGTTAGTGATACTTCGACGCCCGTGGCTATCGGATATTAATTCTGCGGTGTAATACAGCGTTTCTCCCCTCAAGGAGTACTGGTTAACTGCCTTCGATGTCTGATACAGCGTTACGTTCCCCTCACGGGCTCTTGAATACTGCGTATACGATGTGGTGCAGCACTTCCGCTCACGGAATGCTCGTAGACTGCATGTACTGATACAGCGTGACGTTCCCCTCACGGGCTCTTGTAGACTGCATATACTGATACAGCGTAACGTTCCCCTCACGGGCTCTTGTAGACTGCATATACGATGTGGTGCAGCACTTCCGCTCACGGAATGCTCGTAGACTGCATGTACTGATACAGCGTGACGTTCCCCTCACGGGCTCTTGTAGACTGCATATACTGATACAGCGTAACGTTCCCCTCACGGGCTCTTGTAGACGGCATATACGATGTGGTGCAGCACTTCCGCTCACGGAATGCTCGTAGACTGCATGTACTGATACAGCGTGACGTTCCCCTCACGGGCTCTTGTAGACTGCATGATTGGCTTGGTGAGGCCAGGAGTTTTATACTTTTCAGTCACAAAAAGATAAAATCCTAGTCCTTTTCGTGACCAACTTTTGAACTAATTGTCGCACAATTATAAAAATCATATCTCCAGAAAGCTCGTCTTCCAAACGTAAATTAATCTTCCTGTGCATGGAAATCGATCGTGCATTTCCGAGATATTAATTAATTTCTCGTCCTCAACTGTGTGGGTGGTGCTGTTCATTTTTAATTCTCCCACTCCTTGGGTCCCGGTGAATTCCCAATGACGTATACTTGCGTTTGCAGTTTTTCTCTGTGCAATTATTACAAGCATTTTCTTTACACAAAAATCTCTAATCCAAAATGATTCACCGTAATGTATCTGTTTACTTATTTTTTTACTCATAAACGGGTTAAATTTAATTATTCCTGTTCTGACTCAGCAGCGAGGTTGCCATTTTCCTGCAACGTAAGAGCAATTTCCGAGTCAAGCTTCTTCGTCTTACAGTCCAAACTTTCCACTCGTTCTAATAATATCCATGACTGGCTCCTTATAAATGTCAAGAGGCATGAGCTCATCTTAGGAACACCTGGCCCTAGCGTTTGCACAATGTTAGGCTATAATCCTGGCTTGAAATCTCTCTCCGTTCCCTTAGAGACTGTATGATTCTTTCATTCTTTTCTCAAAATACATGGATTCGACTCCCTTTGAGGCCATGGTACATGGGTTCACTCCCTCAGCGACTTATAAGTTGTAGAAACCGTATCGTGACGTCAGCTCACACGGGTTTCCGTTGAAATCCCAGCAAAACACACGTCGGTTGGTTGGTTGACTCATCAGTGTACGGGCTGCGACAACGTGGTCATGTATCCCCGTGTTCTTTGGGTGTGTGTATAACCGGTGTTAATTGTGATGGCTGCATTAGTGTGTGTTATCTGTAATACAAGTAAGGAGTGCAGGCGATACATTCAAGTAGTTCCAACATTAGCTACCAAATGCTACCTTCCTCCACACCTAGCTGTGAACTTCGCTACTACTAGATGTCATCGCAACCAGCACCCGCTGACGAACGTTGGAACCTAAGAGCATTAATCAAACCTAACCTACAAATTTTGGCTTCACACAAGTGTAGTTAGTGTAAGGTTCTTTTACATGCCATAAATCTATGTCATTGGACCGCCGGCTTTACTTCCCCTCCGAAGGAAGGCGTACTGAGGGATTCTTAACGCTCTTAAAAATCCTACGACTTCGGCCGGGTTTGAACCCGCAACCTTGGGCATAGAAGCTCAGCGAAGCCGCCCAAGCCCACGCCAATTCTAAAAGTCAGGCTGCTCAGGTATTGAGACTCCGGTCCCAAAGGTGTTTGGCTCGATTCCCGGTTCTGACGAAAACATTAATTCTGGTCTTAGGATAAAACGGGATGAACTCAGCCTCGTGAGGCAGAACTGAGAAGATTCCCAACCTCAGCCATCCTACAAGTTGTTTTCCGTGGTTTCCCACTGCTACTACAGGCAAATGCCGGGATGGTCCCTAAGTTAAGGTCTCGAACGCTTTCTTTCCAATTCTAGCTTCATATAAACATACACACTACTGCAAACACCACAATAACACAGGATATCAGATATGGGAGTAAAATGCCCACGAAATCCAAATCCCATCAAATAAATAACAAGAACCTTTGCGACATAACTTGGCGCTGTTAGATACAAAATGAAAAATACATAAATAATAATATTAATAAATTCGTAAGGGGAGATTGCTACTTTTTGGACATTTGTGCAGGATGGACGACAGTGTAGTAGGTTAACCATGCAGATCTTCACAGTCCTACCGAACAAGAAGTCAACAACAAACTTTGATGTGGTTTCACCATTCTGTAAGGATATCTCGAGAAAGGGTTACGGAATAGATATTAACTATCAAAGAGTGTCTACATTTTTCTGGACCCCTCTGTATATCTTCAATACATCGCCCACTATAAGTGTTTTTATGTTTTCATTTCTTCAACAATCTCCATTCAATTACTAGTTTCAAGGCAGTGTTTACGAGCTAGCTGGCTGGCGAGCGGGCCTATCACCCCAGACACTGTCGAGTCGTGTCAAATCAAGACTTCAGAGAAGAGTGGATGTGTTTGGAGTTTCCCTGGAAGTGCAATTGGGCTTTCTTTTCTTCGTCTGTGAACTTTTCGTTCCGTAGAATACACAGTCAAGTTTAGATTGGACGGAAGGGGGATTTGTGATTCATGCACTTCGCCATTTTTAAATTACGTGGAACTCGTGTAGTGTCCGTTGCCCGCCGCCATTAAAATCTGAAACATTTTCTGTAGGAATGGCCAATGTTACTAATATACAGTTGAATATTTTATCGCTAGAGGGTGTTATTGCATTTTTTCAGAGTGCCAACATTATTGTTTCCAGACCAATATTTTCATCCAGACCAATGGTTTTCGCCTAGACCAACAAAGGTTAGGTAGCGTGGCCCTGCGGGCCGCGTTAGCTAATATAAACACCCCTGGTTTTTTCACGCACAGTGCGTGTAGTCACGCATCAATAATCTTTATCCAGGCCAATGGTTTTGCCTAGTAGTACAATCTGTAATTTTCACCAATAACCCCCCAGGGGCTCACATCTAGTGAGACGTGGGTTGGCGACCACGGGGCCCCAGCATTGCTTCCACTTACTTGTGCTGGGCTCCTTTCCGTCTTCTTTCCTGTCGACCTCACTTGGTCAACTCTTGTTCTCTTCCGACCCCGACGGTATTAGGGTATCCGAAGCCTAGGGAGTCTCTTCCTTTCCCGCCTTAATTGGCCCTTGTCTCATCTTTTCTGATACCCTCCTTCTGCGGGGGGGGGGGGTTAGCCTACTTTTTATTTTCATGTCATCTCCTGCCTTCTGCTCAAGGCCCTCAAGGAGGCAGGGTGTATGTAGTCCCACCACTTCAGGGGCACTCTGGATATTGCTATACCCTCAGGGGCTCACGGCTGGTGAGTTAGGGAGTTGGCGACCCCGAGGGATTCCTGAGCTGGGTCCGGTTTTCCCCCTTTTATCCTTTACCTGTGGGGCGGACCCTCTCCTCTTTCACTCTCCTATCTGCCTTTAATGGCTCTCCTTCCTTCCAAGTCCCTCAATCCGCATTCATCGAGGTTGAGGGCATTTTTTTTCCTCCTGTTCTAATAATAATGTTATTGGTTTAACGTCCCTTTTAACTACACTGGCTTTTAGAGACGCCGGGGTGCCGGAATTTTGCCCCGAAGGGGATCTTTAACGTGCCAGTAAATCTACTGACACGGCTCCCTTGCATTTGCGCACCCTCAAATGCCAGCTGACTGCGCCACCTCCTGTTCTTTATTTGCCTTATTCTCCATTTCTTCTTGTAGTATATAGGTTAGTAGTTAATTTTAGTTATAGTTTAAATTTGATTATAATCTTCACGATCACCCAAACCATTAGGGGCCGATAAACTAGATGTTACGCCCCTTAAAACAACAATAATAATAATAATAATAATAATCATCATCATCATCACCAATAAATTCGTCCAGAGAGTCGCCGGGGAAGTGAAGTTGGCAGCAAACATGGCGACGTGCTTTTTGATAAGTTTATTACTTGAAAGTTAATGTTGGCAATTCCCTTATCTTGAAAGTGCGAACGTGGTGTTTGTTAATAGCAGTTGGCTTCAATAACGTGGCACAGAAAGTACAAACTATTTTCAGAGCGCTACTAACAAAAATAACGCACTTTTGAAACGGGCAACAAATAATGCACGAGAGCCAATTACGTCCGACATGCTATTCTAATATATTAATAGTCCAGTCAGTGATTTTAACGGATATAGGTCGCAGTTCATTGAAATCGAAAACAATACGCTCATCACGTAACATTGAAACTGGGCAACAAATAATTTCTCCATTGTCACAAGAGAGAGAAGGAAAGAATTCACCAAGACAAAGTTCCTATGACAGAGGGAAGAAATGTTTAAGGTGTGTGGTCCGATAAAGAGAATTCTGCTGTATGGTTCCTCCATAAATAATACAAATGGAGCTTCAGCCTCCGGGCAAATCCGGGCCGGGTTGCTAGTGATAAATAAATAGACAAGTACTTTCGTGAACATCTATACAGCCTATTTTCATATATCCTACTTATGTTAATTGCCTCTCACACCAAACAAATTTTCAGTTTGATCGCTGTAATAGATTCGTGATATAGAACCGTCTAAATATTTCGGACGGATGCCACGTTGGATGTTTATACATGTAGGCCATAGAGTTATGTACTTTTACATGAAGATTATTGCGTAGGTATATTATTATTATTATTATTCAAACTTCAATCGAATGATTACGAGTCAAGAAATACGGACGAGGTTTTAAAATTTCACACAGCCGCCATCTTGTGGTTATGAAAAAAATTGAAATAAATTAGATGTCAGTAGATTAAAATTTGTATGAGCATATACTGTACCAAGTTTCACTACGCTCTGATGGTTAAATCGCGAGAAACGTCCATCCAAATATTTAAATTTCCCTTCCCTGAAATTATTTAATTGGAGCACTACAATGAAGCTTTGGAAACTTTATATCTTTACAGCCAAAGAAAGAAATTCCAAGAAATTACAGTTATACGTCCCTTAATAGATCTTGGCTGGGAAGCGATGGGTGGAAACTCTACCAGTAATAAGTAATAATTAGGGCTGGGATTTTTAGGTAAATAAATATTTTTTTTATGTAAATACATATTTTAAGCATTTTTTCTATAAATACATAAATTCCTGCTTTTCACTGATTAGCACATAAAAAGACATAATATTTACATTTTTTAAAATCAATATGCTAGATCTTTCAGTTTATTGCATTTTTGTTCTGTGTTACTTCAACGGGGAAGAACCTGTGAGCTAGCTAATCTTCATGCAGAGCCCCGTTCCAATCACTGTGGAAGCCGGGGATTTCCTTGTCCAAAGCCATATTTCACCACGTGCCAAATCTCCCCCTCCCCCAGCTACCTGGAACCAGTGTCACTCACATGCAGTTCATTTCTGGCACTGTGTAGTGTAAGGCAGTTCTACGTTGCCCAAAGTAAAAACTAGGTACAATTTTTCGTCTGTTGCAGAATTTAAAGATAATTTTACTTCTGATTGGGGCGTTATGTTCTGCCAACCATGTGGAAAAGCAATCAAGGCTGAACAGCGATCTCAAATTACACAACACCTCAAGGTCAAGAAACATTAGCTCGCGCCTTCAGAAGAAGTGTTTCGCGATATTGTCGGTCATTTGTGATGGACAACCCGAAGATGCATCTCGTTGTGTATTGTAATGCTTCAGCAGTCCGTGAAACATAGAATAAATTGTATTCGTGAGCACTTCATATTGTTTATATTCACATTAATACACTAAATTATAATTAAATATTTTTACTTTTTTGTCATATATTTCAGGCATTTTAAGTACATAAAAAATAAATATTTTCCCGATTTTTAGCACCTAATAATCCAAGCCCTAGTAATAATAGTCGTGACACCACACTGCCTGTGGCTGTCACCTAATGTTATACGAGAGGTCTTTCCGAGCCGATATTGGGAGTGGCGTGCTGTGTACACACATGTTGCACATATCATGGCTGTGTGGAAATGGATTTAATTGGAGCGATCCAATGCTGCAAGACATAGAGATTGTGTTCATGCATATTTAACAAACCGTGGTCGATCTCTACGCAAATGATGCCGCTTGGGATAGGATAGGCTACCGCATTGTCAACTGCGATAATAAGGTGTGTGTTCCTTTTATTGCGAGAGACTCTCTACAATGGTGTCGACCGACCGAAAAGCAATCGTTTGGTAAATTTATAATATTATAAAAACTAATTTTACAATTCTAACTTACCAAAATTTAACTTCTCTCCTACTGCATCGACTTCAAATTAATTTTGTCATCATATATAACACGTCAAGATGTAGTTATTTTTAAGGTTTGAAGGCCATAACTTGAACGGTTTTTGAATTATTAATTTTTAATGTGGTTTTTAATGGCATTTTTGAAAACCAAATGTTAGTACACAGATATCGATTTCTACATTTCAATTTCTTCAGACACGGTAACAGGACATAGCTTAAGAGTTCTGTGCATTTATTTTATGAGAATATTTGTTTATTTACGCTTAGTTCATTTTTCAAATTATAAATTAATTCTGTTTTCAAATAATTTGTACATAAATGTCATAAAAATCATTAAAACGGCATATCATTTAATATTAATTCACAGAAGTATGTAACTACCTCATGACTGCTTCCTCCAAAGATTTCACTGAGATTGGTTAATATTTAGGATACAAAAGTTGGTATTGAAGTTAGAAAAACAAATTTTCAGGAAAATGGATTTTAATAAAATGTTAGCTAGTTCAAGACACATACCCATTTAAGTTCTCCAGGACCATATGTTTTGCAAAAAGCCAACGTTGGAACAAAAATATTCGATTGGTGATAATATGGTTGTGTTTGATGGTGATAACATCAAATACTATCTTTGACAGCTGTCGGTGAGCCACGCCCCCCTCATGCAGTCCATGTATCAAATATTATTTAGACGTATTTATAATTCGAATAGAACCAAATATTTCTGAGATCTAAGAGAAAACACTCCAAGGGTATGAAATAGCCAATAAAATTTCTTTGAAAAAGACTTAAACACATCGTATGTATGTCTACCCCTCATTATTCCCGTTTTGCAACTGGGTCGGTGATGAGATGCGTTGGAAGTCTTTGTGGCGAATGGTTTTTTCGTCCGGATGCTCTCCCTGGCGCCAACCTCATGATAGCAGTTAATGAGGGATGAAATGAATGATGGTAATTGAAACAGGGCAAGGATGTGGAAGGAAGCGGCCGTGGCCTGTCAGAGGTACCGTCCGAGCATTTGCCTGGTGTTGAAAATCGGAAACCACGGAAAACCACTTCAAGGACGGCTGACGGTGGGGCTCGAACCCACGCGTCCACCGAGTCAGCAGAGAGCTTGGCCCAATGACCTAACCTGCGCTTTATCCAGCGTAACAATTGCTGTCGATAACGTAATGGTTATTGTGGAAGAAAAGAAAGAGCGCATGGGAGGAGGATGTACAGAAGAGAGAAAGGAGCAACACTCTCAAAGAATGAAGGAAATGCGGAGGAAGATATGATGATGATAATTGTTGTTTAAAGGGGCCTAACTTCTAGGTTATCGGCCCCTAAAGGTTTGGGTGATCGTGAAGGTGATAATGAAATGTAAACTATAACTAAAACTAACTACTAACTTATATACTAGAAGAAGAAATGGAAAACAAAAGGAGAATAAGGCAAAAAAAAAGGACAGGGGGAAAAGAAATACCTTCAACCCTCGAAGAATGGGGATTGAGGGACTTGGAAGGAAGGAGAGCCATAAAAGGCAGATAGGCAAGTGAAAGAGGAGAGGGTCCGCCCCAGAGGTAATGGATAAAAGGGGGAAAACCGGACCCAGCTCAGGAATCCCTCGGGGTCGGCAACTCCCAAACTCACCAGCCGTGAGCCCCTGAGGGTGTAGCTTATCCAGGGTGCACCAGAAGTGGTGGGGCTACATACATCCTGCCTCCTTGAGGGCCTTGGGCAGAAGGCAGGAGATTACAGGAAAAGAAAAAGGAGGCTGACCCCTCCCAGAAGGAGGGTATCAGAAAAGATGAGACAAGGGCCAATTAAGGCGGGAAAGGAAGAGACTCCCTAGGCCTCGGATACCCTAATACCGTCGGGGTCGGAAGAGAAGAGTTGACCAAGTGAGGTCGACAGGAAAGTCGACGGAGAGGAACCCGGCACAAGTAAGTGGAAGTAATGCCGGACTCAGCTGGGGCCCCGTGGTCGACAACCCACGTCCCACTAGATGTGAGCCCCTGAGGAAAGGGGGGGGGGGGGCGGAGGAAGAGAAAGGAAGAAAGATAGAACGATGAGAAGGAAGTGAAGTGATATTTGGGTGGTCCTTAGTTTTGGCCGGTTTGCAAGGGAAAGAAACTGTTTCAACATGTTTTCTGTCAGTAATGATTAATCAGTTATTATTTTGGTTGTCCCCCTTAAGTGAGGATAACCTACTCTAGTATCGATTGTGAGAGCGAGCAGCCACTCAAGATATTACTGGACTATTACCAAACGGTATCTCTGGAAGCCACAACTGCTAATAGCAGTGGGAAGCTAAATGAGCACTCGAGCCAACGTCAATCAACTACGAGAGTTAATAAAAGTGGTGGGTGGCTTTCTCTGCAGAGCTCATCTCGTAATTCCGCATCGTCAGTAAAAAATATCTTCTTCACAGTCAATTAGAGAAACAGTTGTGTGTTTGTGCTTTCCAGGCGCTGGGATCAACTAGGTTTGATATTCTTGGTTCTTAGTGATGCCAAGTAGAATAAGTTAGTCAACACACAAATTCGCATTAATTTCGAAAAAAGAATCGTAATATGAATACTGAATTTCGTCTTATAACGCGAAGGTTATCGCGATAATTTCGTGTACATTTGAAAGGGATTTTAGGTAAATAGAATAACACTAAAGGCCTATATCGAATGGACGCTATTAGGCATGCAAATTATGACAAATGTGTCTTCTGACGAAGGAACGAACCATCGGGAGGCCGCTGTGTTTTAGTACCCACACTTTTTGATGTGTAACATCTCTCCAGTCGGTTGCTGGCTTGTACAAAGCGTGGCTGTCATGTTCACAAGTTCAAATGTTTAAGAGGGCATGGAGTATTAAAATCAAATAAAATGCCAATACATTTTTCTCCTTTCCTGCTGAAATAGTTTATTTCGCTATTAAAGATATTTATCACGATAATTCGCGATAGAAATATTAAAATTTTCGATAGTGTTACCAACCTATTCGCAAAGAAATTGCATTTTCTTTTCAATAAACAAGTTATCGTGATTGCGAAAATCTGTTGTCTCTAAAGTGATCCATTTTGATTTCACCAAGTTCAACCGAACTCGCTGTAGTGTTAGTTGGTTGGTTCCATAGTTTAGGGACTGCGACAACGCGGTCATGTAGCCCCGTACACTTTGGGTGTCTGATAACTGGTGTTAATTGTGATGGCTGCATTAGTGTGAGTTATCTGTTTTTAATTCAAGTAACGACTGCAAGCCAAAGCTGGAATGGGAAAAGAACGCATTCCAAAGGCGACTGAAACAAAGGCCCGGCGGTCACTGACACTTGGTGGAGGGTAGAAGTCTATTGTCCACCTCCTGGAAGGGTGCTAGTGTTGACTCCCAGAATGTCTGATACTCGTTATTTTAGGAACTGATCCAATATCCAGTCGTACTTGATGGCCAGAACGTCAACAGTGACAGTTCATTCCAGACCCAAAGAATTTTCTACTCAAGGTCTTTATGTTGTTTGAGCCTTCAATTATTTGACTGGTTTGATGAAGCCGTCCATGCCTCCCTGTCCTGAGCTAATCGTTCCATCTCTACATAGCTACCACACCCTACATCCGAGGCAATCTGTTTAACAAATTCTAACCTTGGTATACCCCTATTGTTTTTGTCCTCGACCCTTCCTTCCATAACTAAGCTGACTATTCCTGGGTGTCTTCGGAAGAGTCAAACCAACCTATCTCTTCTCTTAATTTGCCTTCGCCAGAAACATCTCTCCTCTCCCACTCGTCTTAATACCTCTTCGTTTGTAACCCGAACTATCCAACTGATCTTCATGATTCTCCTGTAACACCACATTTCAAACGCTTCAATTCTCCTCTTTTCTGCTGCACCAACAGTCCAGGTTTCACTTCCATACAGCGCCACGCTCCAGACAAAGGCTTTCAAAAATGACTTCCCAATACATAAATCTATATTCAATGTCAACAGATTCCTTTTCTGTAGAAATGCTTTCCTTGCCTGAGCCAACTTATTCTCTTTGCTTCGTCCATCACTGGTTATTTTGCTTCCTAAGTAACAGAAGTCTCCTACTTCCTTTAGCTTTTCACCTGCCAATTTGATGTCCATAGAGGTTTCTGATTTATTGCAGCTGCATTAACTTATTTTAGTTTTATATAATTTTATTAATTTTCATCATGAATTCTTCCCTCGACGGATTCCAAACCATTCAAAAACTCATTGAAATCCTCAGGCGTGTCGGCCGAGATGACGATGTCATCAGCAAATCCCAGAGTTGAAATTCGTTCTCCCTTAATATTCACTCCCACTTTAAATTTTTCTCCAATTTTCTTCATTGCTTGTTCAATGTATAGACTGAAAAGTTTGGGTGATAAGTTGCAGCCTTGCCTTACACCTTTCTCTATGTATCCGATTCTAAAATTTTTATGTGCAAATATTGTAATGTGCAGGTTGATTGGGAGAATCGGAACAGTGTCTAAACATTGCTTAAAAAATAAAGAGCACAAGCTGAACCCGGCATGCGTTGCAATGCCAATCAAAGAAAGTGCTGGTGATTTAATTTTGTTTTTGAAGTGCGTTAGCATACACAATATGTTTTCGATTTCCGTTAACTGCCTCTAAACTTTCGTAAAATGGATTTACTAATTTAGAAACATTCATGGGAGCGTGCACAACAACTCACCAAAGTTTCATCGCTATGGGATATATGGCATATGAAAGAATACGGGATTTTGTTTAAACGATTCGTGCGCTGTCACTCATTTCTTGAATCTACTCGTGCGCTACCCACAGTGAAATGGATTTACTAAGTTAGATACCTTCACATATGTCTACGCAACAACTCATCAATGTTTTATCGCAATCGATGAATGGCATACGGGATTTCGTTGTAACGCTTAGCCATCGTCACACATTTGTTGCATCTACTCGTGCGCTACCTATTGTGGAATGGATTTACTAAGTCGAAAACCTTCTCTGGCGTGTTCAAAACAAATCATTAACGTTTCATGGCAATCGGATGAATGGCATATGAACCAAAACGGGACTTTGTTTAAACGATTCGCGCCTCGTCACTCATTTGTTGAATTTACACGTGCGCTTCCTGTCGTAAAATGGAATTACTAATCCAGAAACCTTCCTTGGGGTGTACTCAATATCTCACCCAAGTTTCATCGCAATCGGATGAATACTATGTGAACGCATACGGGACTTTATTGAAACGCTTCGCGCACCGTCGCTCATTTGTTGAATCTACTCGTGCGCTACCTATTGTAAAGTGGATTTAGTAAGCCAGAAATCTCCCTTGGAGTGGTGTACTCAACATCTCACCCAAGTTTCATCGTAATCGAATGAATGGAATGTGAACGTATACGGGACTTTATTGTAACGCTTCGCGCGTCGTCGCTCATTTGTTGAAAGATTTTTAATTTTTTACTAAATCCATTTCTCAGTAATCTGATGTTAGTCTCAAGATTCTACTCCATCGGGAAATATTTAATGACATTTAGCCTCGACTATGACGCTCTCGGCCTACGTCACTTAACCATGTCTTGGCTGTCGAAAGCTTCCAATTCCTTCTAAGAAGGTTTGGCGCGCGCTATTCAAACTTTCAATTCTGGACTTAGCATGATGGCCTGTACCCTCAAATCCACGCCACTGGATTTGGGCACATCCACCCCGCACATAGCCAAAAATAAAAATAGAAAAAAAAAAATTTCCTATTCACACATCAAGCTACCTGGTTCTTGAATAATAAATCTTCAAACTCGAAGAATTGTAAATTCCCACGATGTTAACCACTTCGTGTGTCGGCTATCTTGTCATTACTTTCCTCGACTCGACAAGTTTAAAAAATATCACAGGCCAAAGTTTGAATAGACCCCCCGATGTTGCTTTATGCATTTAGTCTATCTTTTCGTCCCTTGTGGTGTTCTTCGGAAAGTATCTAACTCTCTGTCTTCCTCTTCGAAATTACCATCTTCCTCAAAATTATAATCTGTTAAGAAAAAAGTATTTACTTCAGCAGACTTTTCTTTGGTGTTATTTATCCCGGAAGTACTGGGTTTTTCCTGCTGTTTCAACCGATTTAGGTATTCTTTACTTTCCTGTACTCTATCATCCAGGTTTTTACTTTTTTCCTCTTCCTCATTCAACTGTCGTGAATTTTCGTTTCTTGCGTAATAGCCATTATTTCTACCAAAGTATCTTCTCTCTTGGTTTCGTCCTTGGTTTCCTCTTGGTCTTCCTCATCGACTTCTATAATTGTTCGTACCTTCAGGTCTCGCATAATGGTTTATTCTCATATGAGCGATAGTTGTTTTGGTTCCATCTACCTTGTCCTGGATCATCCCTCGGCGTTTCCTCTTCTCTACCGCCTTGAGGTGTCTGAGAATATCTATCAGCCATCACTGCAAATACCACGCTGTCATTCTTTCCAGCTTTCTGATGAGAGAATTGAGCGTTCGTGTGGTCCAACTTCTGTAGAACTTCATCAAATTGTTCCATGTTGTAAATGTCCGCTGCTATAAGTGTTCTTTGGACATCCGCAGGAATTTCCTGATCAATGCAGTAATTAATTCGTTGTCGGGCATAGGCGGATCTAAATATTGAAGTTTAGATAGTTGCCCTGCGAAATAAGTCGAATAACGTGTTGGTTGTGAAGTAGAGTATCTTTTAGAGTATAGCTCTGCTCTCACTTGCTGTTGAGTTTCTGGGAACCAGAATTTCTTCAATAATCCTCCAGCGAATTCCTCAAAATTATTTAGAGTAGATCTAAAGGCCCTAAACCACGTAAGTGCGGGACCCTCCAAAAATTTCCCTATCACTCTTATTTCCCTTTCGTTTCCAATCATGGAATCCTTGAGGTAATCTCCTACTTCTCTCAGGAATTCTACGGGTGTAATTCTCCCAGTTCCAGAGAATTTAGAAGGTTTATCTTCTACGTTTTTATAGAAGGTTATCGGAGTGGATTCCATATTTGTCCTAACCTCTTCCTGTTTATGGGGATTTCCTACTTTGTTTACTCCCTCAATATCCATATCCTTACTCGTAATTGTAGCTTTACCTTGAGGTTCAACAACACTCTTTGCTTGCTTTTGGTAATCCAAGAATTTGTTACTAAGTGCTTTGATAGTTTCTTTGAGTTCGGCATTATCCTCGCCCACTAATTTCTTTAACTCTTCGGTACTGGTTTTATTATGCGAATAATCACCCTGATTTTTGTCTTTAACCTGACTCTTGATATCCTCAATTTCCTTCTGGTTCTCTTCAGATCTTTTCCTGATTTCTTCAGTATCTCTTTTGATCCCTTCTGTTTGCTTACAATTTTCTTTTACATCTGTAGAAATTTTGTTCATAATCTCTTCGTGATTCTTTAATGAACTTGTCATATCCACAATGTCTTTCTGAGCTATCTGGATATCCTTAGTGATAACTTGAACATGTGACGTCAAAGTTTCTCTAATCTCTTTGATTCCGTCTTGAGTCTCCAGTTTAAGTGCATCTTTGACTTCGCTGACGACTGTCGTCTTGATCTCGGTTGTCAACTCTTTGACTACACTTTGCTGAATCTCTCCAACCACAAGTTCCTGGAATTGCTCGTCAAACGTTGTATGACGTTATTTTAAATATCGCTGTTCTCTTTCTGGACACGAATTTCTAGATTTGTCATATCTTCTCCTACTTTCCTAATACCTTACTCGATCCTATCAGCTAATGACTGAGATTTTTTGTCGGCATCGCGAAATCTATCCTCCATTTTACTTGTGTTCAAAGCTAATGAAGTTTGGAGTTCATGAGTTTTCTCAAACAGTTTAGACATTTTGTTTTCTAAAGAAGTTGTCACTGAATCAGAATTTTCTTTGATTTTATTTTCTAACGAAGTAGAATTTTCTTTGATTTTATTTTCTAACGAAGTGGAATGTTCTTTGATTTTATTTTCTAAAGAGGCTCCTAATGAATCTGAATTCTCCCTCATTTTAGCTTTTAAGATTACTGAATTTTCCTCTAATCTAGCTTCCAAAGAATCAGAATTTTCTCTTAACTTGTTTTCTAAAGAAGTTTTTAACGAATCAGAGTTTCCTTTAATTTATTTTCTAAAGAATTTTCACGATTTACTTTTAATTTGTTTTCTAATGATTCGGAGTTTTCTTTTAATTTGTCTTCTAAAGAATGTTCAAGATTTACTTTTAATCTGTTTTCTAATGAATCGGAGTTTTTCTTCTAATTTGTCTTCTAAAGAAGTTAATTAGTCTCCAAAGCATTAGAATTTTCTTTAAATTTACTTTCCATTGAGTTTTCAAGATGACCTTGTAAAGAAGTGGTCAATGTATTTTCTAGGGCATCTGAGTTTTCCTTTAATTTTTCCCTTAAAGTTTCAGAATTTTCTTTAAGTTTAACCTCCATTTTATTAGTTTTCTCTATAATTTCTGCCATTTACAGTTCTGCACATTTGGAGCTCTCCTCCATACGATTCAAGATCCTCATGACCTCCTCCATAATTATCACAATATAATTCAAAGTTAGGGGTATAAATGTAGGCAGACACAAAGACTTAGAACTAGAACATGAATTATGCGTAGCTACTTGGATTTATCGGAATAAAATGAGATATGCCCTAATGTCGACGTGATGGAAAAAAATTATCTACCATTAATTAAATTTCAACAACAATATCCAAAAAATTGCAAGGTCAATATCCTCCACCTGGATTCTAATAAATTGCATATTTCCAGACTATCTAACGTATACTACAAATTTTACTTGACACCCTAATGGATAAGCCATTATACAACAATCAAAAATCACACTAACTATTTGAACTTTAATTTGAATTAAGTTTCCCACTAACTGGGTTTCCTATGAATTTATTTATCCATACCAGACATCTTCCAATTCCCCCAAAATATCTATTGAAAAATCACAATCAAATCGGTATGCAAACGACCGTATAGAAATCGAATACCACGTTGGGCGCCATTTCCTCTTCTATCTTATTTTATGTGCGCTTTCAGACCGAAGTCCGGACGACCACATACGCATTTCACCAAAAATCAGTCAGCACGAGAATCAAAATATCCCGGGGCGGCAGATGGGTTAAAATGACTACAATAACTCAACAAAAAATGCTTTACTGATTTTCGACTCGATGCAACAATAAGGATAGAAGGAGATTTTCTGAAATGAATGCATCCGATGAAATTATCTCATTTTATTTAAAATTTTAAAATTGACTGAAAGTTTGCCAAAATGGCATAAAAGATGAACGACGAATCATATGTTACGTACAAAATATACAATTTCACCAACACATGAACACTTAACAATTGAAACGAAGGTCAAATTAATAGTCCTGTTGACTTCGCTCAAAATAATTATTTACAGTAGTAGGGGTTTGTCAGTGCAAATTTAATTGTCTTCACTGATCCCTATATTATTTGAGTATTCACATATTGAAATGATTTTTTTTATCACTCGTTGAAAAATATCTCATAGTTCACTTTTTCAAAATATCGTAGCAAATTAACTAACACTTCAGGATTCAGTTATATCAAGATTTGTTCAAATACAAAGTTATTAACAAGGAATACAACACAATGTCACTTACATGGACTTCGAGCATTTGGATTCGACGAAAATATTTATTGAACCATCTGTTCTCGATCCAAAGTCTATTCAGCTTTACACTCAATCATAAATATAATTGTCAAAATATTATTATCAACAAAATATAAATTCAATTCCATATGGATTCAACCATTTAATCAATTAATTATCCTTTGGAAATATTATTTAGAAAGTTTACCATAAAACAATTTCATTTGTTATAATCAAAATTTCAATAAATTGACAAAATATCAAATATGTTAATCATCAACTTATTTGCAAAATGTTTATATATTTTTGCAGGACCACAAAATCCTCTCAGTTTGTTGTGGTTGTTAAGAAGTAACATTTTTAAATAATTAACAGCATCGGCCCATTCGATTTAAATGCGTCAAAAATCGCATAATCATAATTAGCATCTAGACAACGGTAAAGTTTTTTTCACAATGAAAAGTACAAGTTTAACAATAACAATTCTCGGGCAAGCAATTACTAGGAATACTTCTAGAACACGTGGGTAAACTGTGAATTGACAATGATGGCTCAACTAAATAACCTTTGGTTATATTTCGACGAAGGTGTGGCTAAAATCGACTCTTCTACTAATCAAAGACATCCAACCTACAATATGCTTGATGCTTCATTTCACACAACCTCATTCCCGCGACTTAATTGCGCACTCAGAATGGCATATTTAACTCTGCACACACACCAATTATTTCTTCCCAAATTATACAGAATAATCAAGCCTTTGCTTGTTACGACAACTGGAAGATTTATGAATTAGTAAACCTCCACCAATGGGTTTACAATAATAATATTTTTACCATCAGTTTGAAACATGAATAACTCCACACCGTGACTATTCTTAGCCAAACGTTTTCAAAGACGTTGCTCAATAATGATTTTATTTTTATACTAACTCTAGCAAAAACCCTGTTTTATACATGCTTTTAGCTTCCCGTATCATTACTTTCCGTGTCTTCTCAAAAATTTAAATATATAATGCAAGCGTGAAATAATTCCACTGAATTAATATGTTATTTATTTGTGGCCATGAGTTAACCACTAACCTTCGGAATCAACAAGTATCCGATCTTAGAATATTCTTTCAAATGCCAAATGTACAAATCACACTACTGATTGTTAGAAATCATAACTATTATTATTATTATTATTATTATTATTATCTCAGAAAATAGAAAAATAATTATTATTAAATCAACATTATTATTATTATTATTATTATTATTTCCTCAACAAAAGGATTTGAAGTTATTAAACTGTTCGGGGAATATCATCCTCGACTTCTAAATAATGGATAAATATCCATTCCTCAACTTAAATTTATTATTAAATCTTCAGTTACGACGGCTGATGACCGTGATTAGAAAAATATCAAAATTAAATAAATGCTCGCTCTGCTCGTCCATAAATTTCGAATCGTTGACTTCTAAGTGTAAAATCTACTCAGATCAAAGCTTCTATTGCAAAACAAAAATACTTGCAACAGCAAAAAACATATCGATGAAAGAAAATATGTGTTGGTAAGATTGTAGATAAATATGACAAATCCAGCTAACTACGCATAAAAATAATGCAAATTGTAGCTTACATTCTTGTAGATCTTGATGCTTGTAATCTGGTCTGAACCAGATTATTCAGTCTTCTTGTCCCCATTAGGACACGTATTTAAAATCTTGTATCGGCCTCCATTTTATACCCGCAATGGTCTTACACAGACATAGCGGTATTCATACTTGAAGCCTGAATATATTGAATAAAAATGTTACCAGCTTCAAAAGCTGAAGTAAAGTTGACGGGGGTCTGATCAAATTGATCCATGATGAAAATTATTAACATGACCCAACTGCGGTGTGTTCAGTACTCCTAATACGCTTATAATCTTGTTCAGCACTAGTACAAATTCTGTCGAGTTTGCTGGGCTGATCTTCTCACTCTCCAGATTGCGCTAGGCAAAACTGTATTCCCAATATCGGCTAAAGAATTGTACTGTGCAAGAATGGTAATAAAAGTACTGATTTATCTTGGCTGGTCCACTAACAAGACAAAAGCTTGTCCTCTGACTGTTGGATTAAATAATCCGGCTTTGAATAATTGTGGACAGAAGAAAGAAATGTACACAAAGTCTACCATATGTCCAGTTGTAGCAGTAAATAATTACCAGTGCCACAAATTTTTATCACTTCGGTGATAACATTTGAAAAGTTCGAAGATCACTAAAATGTTTAACACTTTCCTAATACCAGTAACCATGTACTGTCGAAACACTAAGTCCCAGCAACTGTGCTGTTAATAACGAAGAATTTGCAACCATGTGCACGAAGATTATAACAGTGTTCGGAGTTACGTAGAGTGATTAGCGGCTAGAGCGCTTACGAATTACTACTCATCCATAGCAACGGAGTGCTTATGGAGAAGTGAACATCCATAGCAACGGAGTGCCTATGGAGAAGTGAACATACTTAGCTCGGGCAGGCGTGCCTATTATATACTCCTCAGCGGGCCACTCGAGGTCACTGCGGGAAAAATGCTGGAACTAAAACATCTCATATCTCAGCTTCCGCTCAATCAATTTCCTCGAAATAAAGCACATT
This sequence comes from Meconema thalassinum, assembly GCA_946902985.2. Lineage (NCBI taxonomy): Eukaryota > Metazoa > Arthropoda > Insecta > Orthoptera > Tettigoniidae > Meconema > Meconema thalassinum. Next base: position 208,990,917 of record OX336399.1, on the reverse strand, counting down.
CTTCCTCCCTTGTCCGTGCCAGTAATCTGATGTTAGTCTCAAGATTCTACTCCATCGGGAAATATTTAATGACATTTAGCCTCGACTATGACGCTCTCGGCCTACGTCACTTAACCATTTCTTGGCTGTCGAAAGCTTCCAATTCCTTCTAAGAAGGTTTGGCGCGCGCTATTCAAACTTTCAATTCTGGACTTAGCATTATGGCCTGTACCCTCAAATCTAGGCCACTGGATTAGGGCACAACGTATACGGGAATTTATTGAAACGCTTCGCGCGTTGTCACTCATTTGTTGAATCTACACGTGCGATGCATATTGTAAAATGGATTTACTAAGCCAGAAATCTTCCTTGGGGTGCACTCAACATCTCACCCAAGTTTCATCGTAATCGAATGAATGGTATGTGAACGTATACGGGACTTTATTGAAACGCTTCACGCATCGTCGCTCATTTGTTGAATCTACACGTGCGCTACCTATTGTAAAATGGATTTACTAAGCCAGCAACCTTCCTTGGAGTGTACTCAACATCTCAACCAAGTTTCATCGTAATCGAATGAATGGTATGTGAACGCATAGGAGACATACACACACACCCACCCACCCACAGACAAACTATCTCGTACATTGATGACCGCATAGGGACTTTATTGAAACGCTTCGCGCGTCGTCACTCATTTGTTGAATCTACACGTGCGCTGCCTATTGGCTGGCATGTTCACAGGTTCAAATGTTTATTATTATTATTATTATTATTATTATTATTATTATTATTATTATTATTATTATTATTATTTATTTACCAAAAATTGTGCCTACAATTTATAGACGGCAGATAGAGAAAGGGCAAGCACCACATACACAGCAGTGTCTCCATGGAGTATTAAAATCAAAAAATGCCAATACATTTTGCTTCTTTCCCGCTGAAATAGTTTATTTCGCTATTAAAGATACTTATCACGAAAATTCGCGATAGAAATATTAACATTTTAGATAGTGTTACCACCCTATTCGCAAAGAAATTGCATTTTCTTTTCAATAAACAAGTTATTGTGATTGCGAAAATCTGTTGTCTCTAAAGTGATCCATTTTGATTTCACCAAGTTCACCCGAACTCGCTGTAGTGTTAGTTGGTTGGTTCCATAGTTTAGGGACTGCGACAACGCGGTCATGTAGCCCCATGTACTTTGGGTGTGTGTAGAATCTGAACCGGTGTTAACTGTAAAGGCTGCATTAGTGTGTGTTATCTGTTTATAATTCAGGTAGAGACTGCAGACGATAATTTCAAGTAGTTCATACTTTCGCTACCAAATGCTACCGTCCACGACACCTAGCTGTGAACTTCGCTACTACTAGATGCCATCGCAACCAGCGTCCGGTGACGAACGTTGGAACTTAAGAGCATTAATCAAACCTAACCAACAAATTTCGGCTGCACCCAATATTGCAGTTTGTGGAAGGTTCCTTTTCATGCCATAAATCTATGACATGGGACCCGCTGGCTGCACTTCCCCTCTGAAGGAAGGCATACTGAGGGATTTTTAAAGCTCCCAAAAAACTTTACGAGCCTTACAGTAGTCGCATATGATTTGTAACATCTGACATAGAAGAAACCTCACGTGAAATTGTTGTTACACCGGTATTTTATACTATTATTGGCACGAATATTAATCTATTGTAAAAGGGAGTGTTTTACAGATATTGTAGTTTATAATACGGAACTCATTTTATTAGATGATTTGTAGCTTCCACCAGCACTAGCCTAAATAAAGAATACGACATGGATCAATTAGATTAATAGACGCGACACCGCTCATAACCTTAAATTCCTTATAAACAGGTCCTCTTCATTCACAGACCAACACGTAATTTCATATGGATTCTGTTAAAATGAGTCATATTGATATGATTAGCAGCAGAGTATCAAGAAAGCAGTGCTAGAATAATCAAGAAGGCAGTGCGAGAGTAGAAATATCAAGTAGGCAGTGAAGAAAAAAAGAGAGTCTTGCAATTGTTATGTATTATTAGTGTGTAAAAAAAAGATCTGTGTTGATGAATGTCCAGGAGGGATACGATCCAGCTGGCAGTGCGTCTTACACACTTCCGTCCCATTTTTCAAAATCACTCTTACAAAAATATCCAGCAACCGTAGGAAAGATGTTACAACATGAAAAATCCAACGACCTCTGCCGGGTTTGAACCCGCGATCTTGGCATAGAAGCTCAGCATGCTACCAACTACGCCACCGAAGCCCCCTTGGGTGTGCTCAACACTTGGATTCTCTTCGCTTCGCTCAACATTCATTTCAGTCGGATTTTTGGTCATTGGGCACCATACAGAGTGGGAAGGTATGCAGGACAGACGTCCTGATTATTCCCTGGAGGGAGTGCGGAAAATACACACTCATGCCACTGTCAGTGCCGGGATTCGAACCTGCGATCTCCGGACTTGCTGCAGCTGTCCTCTCAACCGTGGTGCACAACTTAACGAGCACAGCATCGCCGGAAACGAATACTTGTTGTGATTTGCATACTGTATGTCTGTAGCTCAAATGGATGTACACAAACATTGGTATATATCTGGAAAAAAAAAGTCTCATTCTTCTGTACGTCCATGCGTTTAGTTGTTAAGTCTCTCTGTTAGGTAGTCAGCCCGAAGGCTGGTTGGATCCTCAGAAAGTACCGCCGTTAGGTTATGTGGGTACATATCTACAAAAACCCAAGGCAGACCTATATTGAGGCGTACTAGGCAAGAAGAGGAGTGAGGTAGTTTGCCATTGCTTTCCTCACTGAGTCAGAACAGCAGTTAACCCTATGAGTACAATATTTTTACTAAGCACCACCCATACCTCAGTAGCTTCCATATAATCACAGCCATGAGTGAGACTGAGACATCAGTGATACTCTATCCTGTGCCAACAGACAAATGCAAATATACTGCATTCATCAAAAGATGGCAAACAGGCTTATAGTTGTAAGTAAATGATATAAATGGTACGCCCATTGTTACAGCAAGTCTGACAATGCAGTGAAGTAGGCGCAAACCTCTCACGCTCGCAATGCCAGTGAGGGGAGGGCAGTGACGTAATGTTGACATCTCCGGATGGTTAACGGCCACCATCGTAGCTGGCCTCACAGCATGTACCTCATTGAGCTGAAAGTGGATTTGGTTTATTACGTGGCTATTTATTTCTCTTCTACTTTTCGGCGTCATGAGTCACGTGGAATCCGAACCACAGGACGTGACATTTCATCTCAAAAATTAACCGAGGATCGATTACTGTCCTCACTGATGAGAGGCAAGCAGCTTGAATACTGTCCCCCGACACGTTCAGTTCCTGTAGCCTCGGTACAGACGTCCTGATTATTCCCTGGAGGGAGTGCGGAAAATACACACTCATGCCACTGTCAGTGCCGGGATTCGAACCTGCGATCTCCGGACTTGCTGCAGCTGTCCTCTCAACCGTGGTGCACAACTTAACGAGCACAGCATCGCCGGAAACAAATACTTGTTGTGATATGGGCCATGAGTATGTGTAGTAGGCTGCCTTCCTGTTGATGGTCATTGCTCCTATCTGATTGGTTGAGTTACTAGCCATACAGCGGCCTCAGTTGAGTGTGTGCTTCCAATACAGCGAAGTATTAGTGAATCCATGCAGAACGTAAACCGTGAAATGGAGTCGTACTTTTCCACGAGGGAAATGGCAGACATACTATTGTGCTATGGCCTCCCCATTCACCTAATCTTAATCAATTGGAGTACTGGCTATGGGGACATTTAAGGCGTTAGTGACTAATGAATGTGAACAAGTTCGAGTGCAGCCACGTCTGATCGCAAAAGTTTGTGATTCTTTGAGAGAAGTGCTGAAGCATACGTGCTAACTCCTCGTGTAGGGTCTACTCTATGGGTATCACAGGGCAGATTGGTCCATATCTCAACAGGCATATGTTGCGGATATAGGGATGTTTCTTCTAGTAGTGCCCTGTGCTACCTCCTTTAGGAATATGGGATACTTTTTTAAACTTTCACTAACCTCACCTTTTGGTTAAATGTACAACCAAATTGTCGTTCCTCATAAATCATATCGAAATAACCAATCTGCGTTGCGGAGATTAAGACTTCTATTGGAAGGCAAAGATTATTTCCTCAGTGTAATAGAAGAAATTGGGAGTGGTCCATCACTCTCCAGTTAGAAGCATTTGATCAAGCATCTTTCTTATTGGCATTATGAATATGTAAACCAATTGGAGCTGACGTCATGTTCTGTGATGATGGCCGGGAACTTGTCTGGATTCAATTTCATGCTATGTTTAACGTGAGGCTGCTTCCAGATCCTGATTAAAGTGCCTCTCGTCATTTGCATATGTGTCGTCTAGTGTGGAGTGTGTGTGTGTAGGTACAATAGGGTGATCAACAAGTTGCTCCATTCGCTGCGGAACATACTGCAGTCCGTGAACACGTCATAAGGGCTCTAGACAAATATTGGAAATGAATAGCCTACACGCTTACAGAAATATATACTTCATTTTTCGTCCGTCATCTTAAAATCAAGGTTGAAATGTGTAATTATTAGGGCTCGGAATTTTAGGTAAACAAATATATTTTTATCTAAGTACATATTTTAAGCGTTTTTCTATAAATACATACATTCCTGATGTTCACTTATTAGGACATGAAAATACATAATATTTACATTTTTTAAATTAGTACGGTATGCTAGAGCTTTCAGTTTATTGAATTTTTGTTCTGTGTTACTTCAACGGGGAAGAACCTGTGAGCTATCTAATCTTCATGCAGAGCGTATGTCAGCTTGCAAATGTGCTATTCGTAACTTGTCGCCCAGTGCCACTCACTGTGGAAGCAGGGGATTTCCTTGTCCATAGCCATATTGCACCACGTGCTAGACCTCCCCCTCCCCCAGCTACCTGGAACCAGTGTCACTCACATGCAGTCCATTTCTGGCACTGTGAAGTGTAAGGCAGTTCTACGATGCCTAAAGTAAAAACAACTACAAGTTATCGTCTGTTGCAGAATTCAAAGATAATTTTACTTCTGATGGGGGCGTTCTGTTCTGCCAACCATGTGGGAAAGCAATCAATGATGAACAGCGATCTCAAGTTACACAACGCCTCAAGGGCAAGAAAGATATTGCCGCAGTATCGCGCCTTCAGAATAAGTGTTTCGCAATAATCGTCGGTCATTGGTGATGGACAACCTGAAGATGTATCTCGTTGTGTAGACTGTTGTAATTCTTCAGTAGTCAGTGAGGCAGAGCATTTGCGGGTACTGAACATTGTTTATACTCACATTAATAAACTAAATTATAATTAAATATTTTTACTTTTCTGTCACATATTTCAGGTATTTTTAATACATAAAAATAAACATTTTCCCAATTTTTAGCACCTATCAATCCGAGCCCTAGTGACTATACTTACATACAAAATAAGGAGTTACTGTAACAGGTTAGGTTTACACTGCAGGCGTTGAATAATTAATACATAATTAACATTGATGAGTTAGTAACGTCTTTCGACCTTTAAAAATACCTTGGCCGTGAAAATCGAACTAATTTTTGAGATACGAGGGAAGTTCCTTAAATATGTTTTGTTAATTTTTCCCAAGGACCCTCCATTTCCAAACTGACATACACCATGACATTAAGAACTATATACAGTAGAGCCTCGCACAACCGACCTCCGCTTATCCGACAATCCCTGTTATCCGACTCAGGTAGACTCAGTCGAACGTTTGGTGTACCCTATATTCTTGGACTCCCGATGTGGATGTTGCTGCCGTGGGACAAGCACTGACGAACATAAGTATGGTGAAAAAGAAGAACGAGGTATTGCAGAACAAAAGGATAAAACACCATCTCACAGTAAAGGATAGAGTACCTCAAAGTGTTCTGAACAAAGTGTAAGAACATGTCTGAGGAATGCCCATTAATTTGGGATCAGTGATGTTTACAACATGCATTACATTTTCAAACAAAATAATTTGTTAAAAAACAAGAAGTTCCGTGACGAACTAAAGAGCCTACTTTTCTTAAAATTTAAAATTCATGCCAATGATTACTCTATATGGACCTAGGCTATCTTGAATAATGACGAAATAAAGTTGGTAATATAGAAATTTCTAATTAGTTCAAAATATACCTGGCATTATGTAGCCTGATAGAGCACTACAGTTGGCAGCCCTGGTGACTGCATATATTCTTAGTTCCATCTCTTAAAGTACAGAACACAAAATTTGGTTGAAGTCCAATGGATAGCATGGACTTGACATGAAGTTCAACATTGGACTTAATACAGCGTGCGTAAAATGATGTTGGCAACAATTTCATGCATGTGTTGGTCAGAAATAATTTGAAATATTATCATCTATTGTTGTGCCAATTTTGGATGAAATCCATTCGTTTGTATAGTAGTTACTGGTATTTTAAAATTGGACCTATCAGCCGGCTTTGAATGATGTTGGTAGCACTGACGTACATTATTCGCTCCAAATTAATCTAGAATGGCAGGTGCTATACGTGCGCAAAGTTTAGAGCTGTAGGCTTGCATACTTTATGATAGCCTATATTGATATTAGGGTAAAAAATATAAACAGCATTTATTAACAGTTGGCAGCCCTGACTGCTCTTAACAATAAGCATAGTCATAGCACATACGAAATTTGGTTGAAATCCAATTGATAGTATATAAGTAACATGTTTTTAAAAATTGGTCCTATCAGCAGGCTTAGAATCATGTTGGTAGCACTGACATACATTAGTTGCTCCAAATTAATCTAGAATGTCAGGCACTATACGTCTGCGAAGGTTAAGACTGTTGGCTCGCATACTTTCTGATATATTGGTATTTGGATGAAAAATAGAGAGAGCATTTATTGACAGTTGGCAGCCCTGGTGGCTCTTAAGAATACGCTCAGTCATATCAGTTTATGTACAGATAGAACAAACGAAATTTGGTTGAAATCCAATTTATAGTGTAGGAGTTATATGCATTTAAACATTGGACCTATCAGTAGGCTTAGAATCATTTTGGCAACACTGTCATGTATGTCCTCCTGAAAATTAAACTGAAGTATTCTTATCTATATATGTGCCAATTTTGGAATAGTGCCCATGTATATATTCCAAGATATCCAACATGGAGCTGAAATTTCAATTATGATTTTTCAGCAGTTGGTAGCACTGACATCATTTTCAAGTATGACGTTGAGATGTCTCGGTATAGATCTTGACTCATACCAAATTTGGTTTTGATTGCTGCAGCCGTTTAGGAGTTGATAGGGGGTACACACACACACACACAGACAGACATTTTCCCGGATCGATCTCCTAAGACTACTTTTTCCTCATTATTTTGCAAAATGTGAAAAGTAGGCTAAAAACTAGCTTATACAATATTCTGTGTCTATATGTATAGTAACATTCTTGCTTTTACTTGCTCATTCCAGTAAACTTTAATTTCAAACCCCTAATGTTGTAAAAAAATAAAATTTCTGGGTGTACACAGAGGCCTTCTGTTGAAGGCCTTTAGCTTTGTCAATGGCGTTGTCAGCTTCAAGGTCGTGGCGCCAATTCCAGACCAAGATTATTGAAGAGACATTCCGACTCGTCCGATGTCAGCTCTTGAAAGTTCTCCGTGTCATATTTGCTGTTGACAAGCCAAAAATAACAAGAAGTTCCGTGACGAACTAAAGAGCCCACTTTTCTTAAAATTAAGTTTCATGCCAATGATTAATCTACAGTATATGAACCTATCTAGAATAATGACGAAATTAAGTTGGTAATATCGAAATGTGTAATTAGTTCGAAATATACCTGGTATAATGTAGCCTAATAGAGCATTACAGTTGGCAGCTTTGGTGACTGAATATATTCTTAGTTCCATCTCTTAAGGTGCAGAATAAAAAAATTGGTTGAAGTCCAATGGACGCTACATGCAGTTAGACATTCGATCTATCAACACGCGTAAAAGCATGTTGGCAACAATGTCATGCGTGTGCTGGTCAGAAATAGTCTAATCTGAAATATTATGACATCTTGTGCCAATTTTGGACGAAATCCATTTGTTAGTATAGAAGTTACATGTATTTTAAAATTGGACCTATCAGCAGGCATAGAATCATGTTGGCAGCACTGACTTATATTAATTATTCCAAATTAATCTAGAATGTCAGGTGCTATACGTGTGCAAAGTATAGAGCTGTTGGCTTGTATACTTCCTGATATATTGATATTAGGTTAAAAAAATATAGACAGCATTTATTAACAGTTGGCAGCCCTGATTGCTCTTAAGAATACTTATAGTCATATCTGTTATGTTACACATAGCACATACGAAATTTGGTTGAAATCCAACTGATAGTATAGAAGTTACATGTATTTAAAAATTGGCCTTATCAGCAGGCTTAGAATCATGTTGGTAGAACTGAAGTATATAAGTTACTCCAAAATTAATCTAAAATGTCAGGTACTATACGTGTGTATAGTTTAAAGCTGTCAGCTTGCATACTTTCTGATATATTGGTATATGGATAAAAGAATAGAGAGAGCAATTATTAATAGTTGGCAGCCCTGGAGGCTCTTAAGAATACGCTCAGGCATATCTGTTTACGTACACATATTACATACAAAATTTGGTTGAAATCCAATTGATAGTGTAGAAGTTATAGGCATTTAAAAATTGGACTTATCAGAAGGCTTAAAATTATTTTGACAACACTGTCATGTACGGCCTCTTGGAAATTAAACTGATATAGTGTTATCTACATGTGTGCCAATTTTGGAATAGCTCCCATGCATACCTTCCAAGGTATCCAACATGGAGCTCAAATTTCTATTGCGTTTTTTCAGCAGTTGGTAGCACTGACATCATTTTCTAATATGGACGTGAGATATTCCGGTATACATCTTTACTCATACTAAATTTGGTGTCGATTTCTGCAGCCGTTTAGGAGTTGATAGGGGGACACACACAGACAGACAGACAGACAGACAGACACATTTTCCCGGATCGATCTCATAAGTCTACTTTTCCTCATTTTTGCAAAATGTGAAAAGTAGATTAATGAAATCTCAGCCACAGAGTTATGGTTCCTCTATCTGGTGGCAGTGTTGAGGGAACATCTAAATTAGAGAGTTGATGTTGTTTGAATCTTTAGAATTTTGACTGGTTTGATGTAGCTATCCAAGCCTCCCTGCCCTGAGCTAATCGTTTCATCTCTACATAGCTAGAACACCTCACATCCAAGGCAATCTGTTTAACTTATTCTAACCTTGGTCTACCTCTACAGTTCTTGTCCTCGACCCTTCCTTCTATAACCAAGTTTCCTATTCCTGGGTGTCTTAGTATGTGTCCTACCAACCTATCTCTTATATTCATTAGCAGTCGCCAACTCTCCTCTCCAACTAGTCCTAATACCTCGTCGTTATTCTTTCTCCCCATCTGATCTTCATTCTCCTGTAACACCACATTTCAAATGCTTTTATTCTCCTCTTTTCTGCTGTACCAACAGTCCAAGTTTCACTTCCATAGAGCGCCACGCTCCAGACAAAGGCTTTCAAAAATGACTCTCTAATACCTAAATCTATATTTGATGTCACCGGTTTTTTTTGTTTGTAGCGGGTTCAAACCCGGCCGAAGCCGCCGGATTTTTTAAGAGCGTTAAAAATCCCTCAGTATGCCTTCCTTCGGAGGGGAAGTAAAGCCGGCGGTCCCATGTCATAGATTTATGGCATGATAAAGAACTTTCCACTAATCACACCTGTGTGAATCTAAATTGGATAGGTTAAGAATGTAAACAACGCTCTTAGGTTGCTACGTTCGTTGCCAAGAGCCGACTGCGGTGACGTCTAGTAGTTAAGTTCTGAACTACGCCTAGAAGTCGTTGACGGTGGCGTTTGGCGGCAAAAGTAGGAACTATTTGAAAAATTCAAAGTTGCAGTCCTTACTTGAATTTAAAAAAACAGATACACACACTAATACAGCCATCACAATTAACACCGCGTATAAGGCAGATGCTACACACACCCGACGTACATGGGGCTACATGACCGCGTTGTCGCAGCCCCTAAACTTAAGAACCAACCAACCAACCTTTTTTGTAGGAATGGTTTCCTTGCTCGTGCTAACCAACTCTTTGCTTCCCAAGTAACAGAAGTCTCCTACTTCCTTTAGCCTTTCAGCTGCCATTACAACATCCATAGGGGTTTCTGAATTCTTTCGACTGCATTGCAATTATTTTAGTTTTACATTTATTGATTTTCATCATGAATTCTTTCCTCCCGTCCTTTCCTCAAGACGGAGTCCATACCACTCTGTCGTATCGGCTAAATTATCTTTATGTGTTTGTAGTCATTTTCAGTGTTGCCTTGTCAACAATAAAGGTTTATATAAATTGTCGTGGACTTAATCAATTCTGTTACGACAAATTGCCTCTCTCAACAGTAAAAACTGAACTCTATCAATGAATGGCAGCAGAAATGGGAAGAATCTTCAAAAGGAACTATCACAGGGGAATTCTTCCCAACAGTAGAAAGCAGATTATCAAGCAAAATTAACCTCACGCCAAATTTGACAACATTAGTATTAGGACATGGTAATATCAACTCCTATCTACACAGATTAAGAATCGTACGCAGCCCCGAGTGTTCCTGTAACGAAGGACCCCAAACAGTGGACCATATAATATTTCACTGTAGTGAAGTGAATATCGAGAGAAACATTTTATTAGACAGTGTTTCAATAGAAGGATACTGGCCGATTCATAAGCCTCTTTTAATCAGAAAATATCTTCAACCATTTTCAAAATTCGTGAATTCTTTGGACTTTTTAGCAATGATAGGAAATCAAGATCATCAAGCATCAGCAAATAATATGTAGGAAAAACTGTGCCGTATATTATAATTACCCAATTGTATGAAATTAGTTAAGAGCATGTAAATAGTGCAGCACGCAGAGAGTATATTCATGAAAATGAAAATTTTAAAAATCACATGTAATATTTCAGGTTATTTTTCACATATTCTACTTATGTTTCTGTTGACCGACTGAAAGATATAATAATTAAGATACCAACTACTGAAAGGTAAAATACCCACAAAGAAAAGTGTTGGCTAACATGCCCCGAGACTGGACTCTCAAGACATCGGAAGAGTTGTTCCAAGTGTCTCAGAACAGAGAAAGCACAGCGCAGATGGTCGCCGTCATTCGTAACGGATAGGGACTACAAGAAGAAGAAGATGTCAATGCCATCAGAAAATCTCAGAGTTGAAATTTCTCCTGTAATCTTTTCTACTATTTTAAATTTTTCTCCAATTTTATTGGTCGGTGGAGAAAGGAACTAAATCATATTTTTGCATTTCTCAGGACAAGGGAAAAAAGATTTTCTCGCCAAATTACAACAGCCGTGTTCTCCTAATCTTGTTTATGGCAACTACGGTCGTTTTGTAATATTAGAAACAGTTTTGGAATAAAAAACCAACCTGGAATTCTTAAGGAAAATCAAAGAAGAGAGAAGATTAATGAAGAAAATGGGAAAGAGAAAAATAAAATTTATTGGACATGTCATCAGTCACAACACTTTTATCGTTAACATTCTTGAAGGGAAAATGCTGGGAACGAAAGGAAGAGGACAGCCCAGGACGAAGTATTTGGTAGACATCAAGAATAGAATGGGATGTGACAATTACATGGAACTGAGACGAACCGCCAACGACAGAAGAATGTGGCATTAGCCTTTAGCATATGAGTATGAACACGTTTGAGAAATGAAAAATGAAAATCCACAGCCTGCTTCCAGTCTCCGACCGGGTCAGGAATGGAATGAATGAAGCCCCCATCTAGCGGCGAGGATATGAATGTGCCGGCTGCCGAGGCCTGACGCACTCCTCTGGGGCAATGATTAAATGAATGTCAGATGAAATGAAATGATAGTGGAGAGTGTTGCTGGAATGAAATTTTGACAGGGAAAACCGGAGTACCCGGAGGAAAACCTGTCTGCCTCCGTTTTGTCCAGCACAGATCTCACATGGAGTGACCGGGATTTGAACCACGGACCCAGCGGTGAGAGGCCGGCGTGCTGCCGCCTGAGCCACGGAGGCTTCACGTTTGAGAAATAATGTATTGAAAAAAAAATTGACTTAAATCCTCTCTCCAATCGTTGGCAGTTTTCAAGGAAGAAATCAGTTCATTTATTTTAAGAAATGTGAGTAAGTGACTATTAGTTTCAACAAGAGTCTTGTTAACAAATTTCGATATATAAGGCACAAAATAAACAGCATAAGAACACTGAGAGTTCATTTTCACAGATCAATATTGTAAGACTTATCACTGAAAATGTCTTAGTAACTATTTTGGGCAAGAAGAAACAAAATCACACCTTCTTTTAGAATATTTATAACCCTACAGAGATACTGAGAGAGGAATGAAAATCTAACAAAACATTCAAAGTTCCTTTCTCCTCAGTAGAGTGTGTATAGAACTATAAAATGGACTTACTGTAGTTTCTTTCTCCACCTACCTATTCAAATGGTGAGTAGATCACCTAAATGACTTCAACTCATGTCATCAGAGGCCGATAACCTAGATGTTATCATCAACAACTGATCCGTACAGGGGAAGAGAAACCTTTGCTACCGAATCAAGGTTCAGCGAAGACTCTGAGTACATACCTGCTCGTATAATTAATTGAAATCTCACTGCAGGACGAAGGAAGGAGTAATTTAGAGCAGACGGAATAATACTCATCGAAATTAAACTGTTAGGCGTTGCTTCGTTAAATACACACAAAGTAAAGCCTACAATATCCAAGGGTATTGATCCCCCAATTAGTAAAGACGTAATACACTCGCACCCTTTAGTGCCTGAGCTCGTACACTGCTCACAACGGAAAATGCAACACCAGTGACGTAATACACTCGCACCCTCTCGTACACTGCTCGCAATGGAAAATGCAACACCAGTGAGGGTTTGGTGACTGACGAGTTGAGTCAATTATATTTGTTAGCTGTTGAAACTCTTCTGTCGACACAATTTGCCCAATATAACTAGTTAGTTAGTTATTGAGGTTTCGAGGGGAGGAACTATGAGGTCATCTATCCCTAAACCCCAATATGACTGGGCGGCGGTACAGTATATACATATATAGAATCTAGGGCAGACATGGGCAAACTTTTTAGTAGCAGGGCCTGATGAAATACAAAATAATCTTGGCGGACCGAAAAAAACACCACGTGTTTATAGATCGATTATAAACTTTTTATTTCTGAATGTTTTATCAAACAAACCTTATTGGCTACAAATGGTAGAAAACTTATGAATAAAGAATACACCATCATTATTTGTTAGAATAGGAAGGTGTATGTGAAACTGTACCTGCGCTTGTAAATGTTTTTCATACTCGGGTTGAAACTGGGATGAGCTGATTCTTAGTAGCGCAGCTAAATGGTGGTCTGTTAATATATTTCTGACGCTAATTTTGCAAAGCTTCATTGTAGAAAAGACCTGTTCACAAAATAATATAGTATGATGCGAACATGGCAGTTATCTTCTGTGCATGAGATTTCAAGTTTAGGAAGCTTGATTTTAATAGGACCTTTTAAAACTCAATCTTCGAAACATTGAGGGATATTTGCTTCAGTTCTTTGTTAAATTGTAACTCAATCAGTTCTCGCTGCAACTCTGATTTTACTGTTTAACAGTCAACATTAAATGTCTTGCTGAAAACGTCCAAGTCCCGTTTATTAACTTTGAAGTGCTGACATCTTCGTTCAAATTCGTCGTGGAGATTTTTCACGCGTTCTTCATAATACTTAAGTCTGTCTTCCCTAACTGCAATAGTATGAACACGGAATGGTACACGCATCGAATGCGATATTGCACAAAACGCGTAAACACAATGAGATTGAAACACTTTTTCACTTCTAGGTGCACAGAACAGAAAAATATGACTTATGATGTAGGGAGTATAATTCGAAACCATGACGCGAGCCAGATTAAACTAACTCAAGGACTGCACTTGGCCCTCGGGCTGTCCTTTTCCCATGACTGCTCTATGGAATAAATGAAAAAACTAAAACTTTCTTCGGCTTTTCCCAATTAATTGGGGTCGCCGGAGCCAACCAGGCTCATTTTGGTTTTGGCCGGGGATTTAAGGCCGCATGCCCTTCCTGACGCCACGTGATTTTCCAGGTGAAAATTTCACCCCACTGTCACCGCGATTCGATCCCCGGGTGAAAGGCGAGAAGCTAAGCCACTGCGCTATCACGCTCCCCTTATGAAATACATTTATTTATGAAATAAATGAACACTCCTGGGAAAATTACATGTAGGCCCATTAGTTATAATCATTATTATATAATGGGCAATTTAGGATAACGCGTTTTGATCATAAATATCAATAGGTGATGGGCGAAGCAAGGAGGATAGTAAAAAGAAGGTTGGCCCAGGCAAGGACAGCATTTCTACAGAAAAAAACTGTTGACAAGATTTAGGTATTACAAAGTTATTTTTAAAACCTTCGTTTGGAGCGTGGCACTCTTTAGAAGTGAAACTAGGACTGTTGCCACAGTAGAACAGAGGAGAATAAAATCGTTTGAAACGTGGTGTTACAGGAGAATGAAGAAGATCAGATGAGAAGATAGAGTCACAAAAGGAAGAAGCATTAAGAGGAAAGGAGAAATGTTTCTGGTGATTGCTCATGAAGAGAAGAGATAGGTTGGTAGGACACATACTAACACACCCAGGAATATGAATATTTCTTATGCATGGAAGGATTGAGGACAATACCTTTAGGGGTAGACCGACGTTAGAATATGTTAAACAGATTGTCTCGGATGTAGGGCGTGGTAGCTATTTAAAGATGAAACGATTAGCACAGGTCAGGGAACCATGCAGTCCTGCATCAAACAACAACATTAATAGGTGTAGTCTTATTATGATTTGTACTGGTTTATCTCGTTGTACACAGCGTCCACAAAGTCTCTCCGCAGCGGTGAGCTACACGAGTCTTGCCTTGTGGGACGTGTTAGGTTGGCAGCAAATTCATGTCGCTATATACGCAAAGTCTCTCCGCATCGGCAAGCTACGCGGGTCTCGCCTTTTTGGGACGTGTTAGGTTGGCAGCACAAGCATGTCGCTGTATACGTAAAGTCTCTCCGCAGTGGCGGGCTACGTGAGTCTCGCCTTGTGGGACGTGTTAGGTTGGCAGCACAAGCATGTCTCTGTATACGCAAAGTCTCTCCGCAGTGGCGGGCTACGTGAGTCTCGCCTTGTGGGACGTGTTAGGTTGGCAGCACAAGCATGTCTCTGTATACGCAAAGTCTCTCCGCAGTGGCGGGCTACGTGGGTCTCGCCTTGTGGGACGTGTTAGGTTGGCAGCACAAGCATGTCTCTGTATACGTAAAGTCTCTCCGCAGTGGCGAGCTAACCGGGTCTCGCCTTTTTGGGAAGTGTTAGGTTGGCAGCACATTCATGTCGCTGTATACGCAAAGTCTCACCACAGCGGCTGGCATAAGCTTGCACTTGCTCCGTGTTCACGTTCAACTGGAGTGGTAGGGTGGGAACCGACAGTGAGTAGCAGTGTTGACGCTGTAAGTTGTGTTCTTGTGTAAGCTGAGTCTAGTGGGAATGCTGACTACTGAAGAGCGTGTGTTTTTAGGGAAGAGGTTTTCCGTGCTGGTGGAAACTTCCTGGAGCATAGTGTGATAGTGGTGAATTAAGTACATATAATTGCATTACTTAATTTAATGTAATTGTTTTCCTCGTAACAACATAGCATGAACTACGTATGAGTATTATGCACTTGTATACCCAATGTGGTAAATTAGAGCATGCACATTGGTATAAACTATGTATATGGTTATTTTTCTGATTTCAAGGGCAGATGACCTCGCTGTTCTGCCCCTTAACACAATAATAACTATCTGATTTCACAGGAGGCTCGATATACAGACGCGCGTCAAGCTTGGATAATCCAGACGGACGCACTATTGAGTGCGTCCACGTGAACATCCTTGCGCGTGGTATTGGTGGCAGAAGTTGTAACTAACCTGAATTAACAGCACCTGAGGCTGGTGTATTTATGTTTCTGGAACTATTCTCATTACTATTGTAGGCCGTTGAATTCATCTTCCACAGCTTAGACAAAGGTCCATAATTATATGCTTGCAACATAGGACCCTATAACACTGCCTGGTTGAGGCACGGTGCATCCTCCTCCAACATATTCCCCAATTTATTCCTTCCTTTATGCATTCATTGCCTCATTTTATCGTTACAAGTGTGGATTTATTTCATTTATCAGCGGAAAAATAAAGTGGATCTTTCCAATACCATGTGTTCCTTAGATTCGCCGGATTATCTTTCTTTGGTAGATCTATTTATATGGATTCTTATAGGCAGAGAACTCTGTCCTTTGTTTCGTAGTATAGAATTTTTAGGTCTGTTACTGTTAGTGAACCTATTGTTGTCCAAGATGTCGTGTTTAATCGCATTTCTGTGTTCCTTGTATCGTCTTTAAAACTGTCTTCCACTTTGCCCTACATAGTTAGCCTTACGTCCTTCATCAGCAAATATTGCCATGGGTTTCAGTGTCTCGAACACTTGGCAGTGATCTATACCGCACATCAGTAGTCGGCCATGAGGGACCTTCGTTTTAAGGCGTATACTACCGAAATGGCACATGGTGCACCCACCTGATGGGGTAGGGTAAACCGACCAGGCTTTCTGGCCAGAAGGCCAAGTTGGTGACCCTTCCCCAATCGGCATGCATGTACAATATTGTTCTAAGGACCAAACCAAAATTGGGATCGGGAAATAAAAATCTATCTTTTAAAAGGTTCCCATTTATTCGGCTTTTACGACAGACAGGGGATACCTTGGGTGATTTCTGTCACCCTACACTCAAGGGGTGGGGGAGGGGTGGGAAAACACTCTGTCCCGTAAAGCGGGAATAATATCCGGTAGAAATAAATTGTTATTATTATTATTTTTCATTACCAGAACATTCGGTACGTGCACAGAGCGATTTCTACTGCTTCAAACGACCAGCCTAGCTGTAACAAAAGTGTACAAATATGCAATCCACGTATGTAACACATTGTTACTGTACTAACAGTAGCAATATAAAAAGGTGTATGGATGATCACTCGTTTGAAAATCACACCATTTGTGTTTTATCGTAAGCATAATGTTTATGGTTGAGCATGCCACTTGAATATATAGCGGCTTCAAATAATTGTTTGGGTGTTAGCGAGCTATGTTACAATATTGTAACGCCCCAGCACGAAACTGTTTTTACTTTCATTGGCATGACGCCAATGTTGTGCAAAAGTGTTTCGAGTGTCGTGCTCATAGCACAATACGTACATTTAAATGATCCCGTAGAGTTTTTAACCTAGTCTGAAGCGTCCGTTAAGAGAAGGGCGAGCCCGCCATCAGTGTGCAAGGTGCGTGCTCGTGAATTGGATAAGGGCGAGGCCACCACATGTTAATGCTGCACTGTATTGCAATACTACGACTGCTATGGAAATATGAAACATAAAGTGCGAATGAATCGGTCGGAGATGAAAAGCATTAAGTCAAAAGTGGTCATTTTGTAAAGAATTACTATTTTGAAGTATTGGCCCAAAGGCCTAAGAAAGAATTAACTCAGCCTTCTGTTTAAGCCAGACACCACTACTACATGCAGTGTGATCAGAGGAGAAAGTAATAACAAAAGTTGGGTGCTTTTCAGTCGATCAACACGAATGTACCCAAAATAGCTGGGTTATGCCCTAATCCTGAAAAAAATTACATGTGATTAATAAATACACTAGGATGACCAGTTTCGATCGTCAAGCGATATCATGAGATCCATTACACTTAGGCTATAACATCTATGTTTGAAAATACAGGTGAAAATATTTACAGTATGTACAATTATTTAGTTGCTGTATTGGTAATGCAACTTGTCGGTGTATGCTAATTGTAGTAGGCTATATGATGCCAGGTGGAATGCTAAAATGGTGATAGAAATCCGGAGTTTGTCTGTTTGGAGTGACTACATGGTTGTACAGTAATAGTACAGCGAGGAAGACATCCATCCAGATAAGTAGTAGACTGTTGTGGGACAGTGTGGCGTGTGATAGTCAAGGCAGGATCCCCACGCTGGCCTGGACATCTCCAAACACGCCTGCGGTTGTCGTCAGGGCACCGTTGGAAACGGGACTCGTCACTAAAGACTATACGTCCCCAGTCAGCGCAGTTCCACGTTGCTCGAGCGCGGCACCACTGTAATCTGACTTGACGTTGAACAGGCGTGAGTGGTTGGGGGCGTAACGGGCGGCGCGAGCGCAAATTCCTGTCGCTCAAGCGTCTGTTGACGGTTATGGTGGACACATGTGTGCGGGTCACACGCTGGATCGTTCATAACGACGACTCCGGTGCTGTGGCAGCTGTTCTGACAATCGCTCTGTCTTCCCGTGCTGATGTGGCCCTCGGTCGACCACTGCCGTCTTGACGCTGATGGCTGCCGTTGCTGACCCACGCTTGCAAGCATCGTCTGATCGCCGTATCACTTCGACCTAAATGTCCAGCGACAGCTCGATTCGACCAACCAGATTCTTTCAACCCGATCGCACGACCTCTTTCAAACTCTGACATCTGCTCGTAATGAGCACGAATCCTTCGGAATGGCATTCTTACAGCCGACGTTCAGATATCGCAGTCAAATGCAACAGGTACTTTGAGCATACGCTTCAGAATCGCGTCTTATATACACCTGGTGCATGCGCAGTTTGAATGCGCGGGAGGTCCCGCTATTCATTCATTGGACACGAAGCTTTAATCAGTTGCATGTTCGGTCCGAATGTCTTAGCATACGTAATTTCCTTACAATCGGACAACGCCTTCCCGGTGCGTCATTTTTAGCCTATTTTCAATTTTGAAAAAATGGGCTTATGAGATCACCTTTTGTCCGTGTGTGTGTGTGTGCGTGTGTGTGTGTGTGTGTGTGTGTGTGAGGTGTGTGTGTGTCCCCTAATAAAATCTAAACGGCTGGAGCGATTTCAATGAAACTCGGTAATTTCATAGCACTATTCCCGGCGACCTCGACCGTGACCTTCAAATTTTGTTACGTCTCAACAATCCAACATGGCGGCTGTGCGAAATATTTCACTAGCATTCAATATCTCCGAAACTATTGCCGATATCGCCCTGAAATTATGTACGGTGATAAAGGGCACTACTAAAATTTCACCTATGAGACTTTCAAAAACCTGGTGACTAAAAAACCAACATGGTGGTCAAGCGAAGTTGAGACATTTAAATAGACTTTTCTCGCGATTTAACTATCCAAATGTAATGAAACTTGGTACAGCAAATGTTTGTACACATTGTAATGCACTGGAGTATAATTTAGTTTAATTGTTTACATAACCTCAAAATGGCGGCTGTGCGAAATATTTCACTGATATTCTATATCTCCGAAACTATTACAGATATCACCCTGCAATTCTGTACGGTGAAAAAGGGTACTGATAAGAGTTTACCTATGTGTATTTCATAAACCTGTAAAGTACAAAACGAACATGGTGACCAACCGAATTTGAAATATTTTAATTGACTTTTCTCGTGATTTAACTCTCTGAGCGCAGTGAAATGTGGTACAGTAAATTATTTTGCAGATTGTAATGCATTGCCATCTAATTTAATTCAATTGTTTACATAACCTCAATGGCGGCTGTGCGAAATTTTAAAATTACGTTTTTATTTCTTGTGTCGTAATCATTTGATCGAAGTGAAAGTTTGAATAATGAACCTAGGCAATAATTGTCCTTGAATGGTACATAACTCTATGGCCTATACATATAACAATCCTAAATGGCGAGCTTCCGAAATATTTAGACGGTTCTCAATATCTATGAATCTTTTACAACAACCAAACTGTTTTTTTTTTATGTTCATAGAGACTATGAAATAAAATAACAAGAAGTTCCGTGAAGAACTATACAGCCTACGTTTCATGCCAATGATTATTCTACAGAATATGAACCTATCTAGAATAATGACGAAATTAAGTTGCTAATATCGAAATTTCCAATTAGTTCGAAATACTGTATACCTGGCATAATGTATCCTAATAGAGCACTACAGTTGGCAGCCCTGATGGCTGAATATATTCTTAGTTCCATCTCTTAAGGTACAAAATACAAAATTTGGTTGAAGTCCAATGAATAGCATGGACGTTACATGCAGTTAAACATTGGATTTAACAGCGCGCGTAAAATCATCTTGGCAACAATGTCATGCATGTATTGGTCAGAAATAATCTGAAATAATATGATCTATTGTTGTGCCAATTTTGAATGAAATCCATTAGTTAGTATAGAAGTTACATGCATTTTAAAATTGGACCTGTCAGCAGGCTTATAATCATGTTGGCAGCACTGACGTATATTAGTTACTCAAAATTCGTCTAGAATGCCAGATACTATACGTGTGCATAGTTTAAAGCTGTCGGCTTGCATACTTTCTGATATATTGGTATTTGGATAAAATAAATTAGGAGCATTTATTAACAGTTGGCAGCCCTGGTAGGTCTTAAGAATACGCTCAGTCATATCTGGTTATGTACACATACAACATACGAAATTTGGTTGAATTCCAATTGATAGTGCAGAAGTTATATGCATTTAAAAATTGGACTTATGAGGAGGCTTATAATCATTTTGGCAACACTGCCATTTTTGGCCTCCTAGAAATTAAACTGAAATATTATGATCTGTACGTGTGCCAATTTTGAAATAGCTCCCATTCATACTTTCCATGATATCCAACATGGAGCTCAAATTTCAATTGCGATTTTTTAGCAGTTGGTAGCACTGGCATCATTTTCAAATATGGCCGTGAGATATTCAGGTATAGATCTTTACTCCTACCAAATTTTGTTTCGATTGCTGCAGCCGTTTAGGAGTTGATAGGGGGGGACACACACACAGCCAGACAGACAGACAGAAGGACAGACAGACAGACAGACACACATTTGCCCGATCTCATAAGTCTACTTTTTCCTCATTTTTGCAAAATGTGAAAAGTAGGCTAAAAATCCAACCTGGCGACCATCTGAAATATTTAGACGGTTCTCAATATCTACGAATCTGTTACAGCAATTGAACTGAAATTTTGTATGTTGATAGTGGCAATTAACATGAGCAGGATATATGAAAATAGGGTGTATAGTTCTTCACGGAACTACTTGTTGTTGTTGTTATACAGTGTATTTCTGATACGAATAAATAAATAAATTGCTTAATTCAGATAGAAAATGCATATTTGGCAAGAATATTATTGCTCCAAGGCATTGAAGTTGATTTACAGCCGTCAATGTCTCCGTAGCATAGATATATAGAATTGGTTGAGGGTTGCCTTGAATGAGAAGAATGAATAAACCCCCAAGTAATATCAGTACAACCACAAAGCTAGGAACAAACGCTCGGCTAATCGCAAGAGACAATGACATTAGCGTAATTGGTTCACTTGTTCTCTGTGAAGCATTTAGCTTTGATGCAAGTCTGCGCTAATGCGATTTCAACTGGACAGGTCGTGCTAATTCTAATACACTTACAGCTACAATCAGATCTTTGATATCCTAATAGCTGCTTTTAGTTCGGATCCACTAAGCAGGTGTTTATACCAAGATTCTAAAAACAAATTAGGTGCCCCCAGCAAATCGGAAAATCAATGATCAAAATTCAATTTTGATGGATACCGTAGTCTGCCAAATATAGTACAGTCTGGTAAATTGGCTTTCACGGCCAGTGAATTAAAACTCAGCAATTTCTCTAAGTTTGTGCCGTGTCTTGTGTGGGGGTTTGACCTAGGACACCACGCTGGCTCATCAGTGGGTTCCTGGTGTCCGTGTCCGGATCCCCACAGGAGTAGCAAACTGCACGCTACCTCCCTTCATATGAAGTGCACCTGCACATCTTTACTGCGAGAACTAAAAGCTGAAGTTGCCATAACCTCACTATGAAGGCTTCCTAAAAGATGGTGTATTGGATTTCATGGCCTGTGAATTAAAACTCAGCAATTTTTCAAGGCTCATAAAAAGGGAGGCAGCCCGCAGTTTGCTACTCCTGTGGGGGTCCGGATGGTACACCAAGAGCACGCTGATGAACCAGATTGGTATCCTATACACAAGACATGGCACAAACCTAGAGAAATTGCTGAGTTTCAATAGTACAGTCTGATCCACAAAGCTTAAAACAGAAGTATTCCAATAAAAGTGTGTCACAAACGTTTAAGGACTCATTCGTCTCGCATGGATGATGAAATGAAATGGAGGGCCTGGTGCAGTGCATGGTGTTGAGGGTGAAATGATTATCACCTAGTCCCCGAGCGGTGGAAATAAGCGAAAGAGACTAAAATCCCCTGCGAAGAATCGAACCCGGAACCTATCTGGCGAAAGCCTAGTATTTCAGAACTTAAAAGGTTCGTTCTGGTTCCATATTGATAAACTAATTGAGTAATAAACAGGTTAAAAGTTCCGCCTGATCAATACTTTTTAGCCTATTTTCATTTTATGAAGAAAAAAAGTCTTATGAGATCACCTCTTGTCCGTGTGTGTGTGTGTCTGCGTGTCTGTCTGTGTGTCCCCCCATATTAACTTTTAAACGGCAGGACCGATTTCAATGAAACTCGGTAAGGTCATAGCACCATCTCGGCCAACGTTGACCGTGCCCTTCAAATGTTATTATGTCTCACCAATCCAACATGGCGGCTGTGCGAAGTATTTCACCGGCATTCTATATCTCCGAAACTATTATCGATATCACGATGAAATTTTATAAGGTGATAAAGGGCACTGCCGGAAGTTCACCTGTTAACTACAAAACCAACATGGTGGCCAAACGAAGTTGAAACTTTCAAATAGACTTTTCTCGCGATTTAACCATCCAATCGCAACCAAACTTGGTACAGCAAATGTTTATACAAATTGTAATGCACTGGCGGCTGTGCGAAATGTCAAAATATCAATTTTATTTCTTGTGTCCTAATGATACGATAGAAGTTAGAATACTACACCTGTAAAATAATTGTCATGTAATAGTACTGTATATTATTTTAAGACCTACATTTATAAAAATCCAACATGGCGACCATCCGAAATATTAAACGGTTCTCAATATCTACGAATCTATTACAGCAATCAAACTGAAATTTTGTATGTTGATAGAGGCAATTAACATGAGTAGGTTATATGGAAATAGGCTTTAGTTCTTCACGGAATTACTTGTTATTAAATATGATAACTGTGTGGTCGTTGGTGGGACATGTTTCAATGTCTAATTATGTTTGGCCCCTCCATCAGCCGATATGAATTAATATATGTCAAAACCTTGGAACGTGGCTATGTGAGGATTGGAGATAAAATATGGTGATGAAATGTCGTATTGAGAATGCTTTTGTGAAATTCAAGAAAATCCTC
Organism: Meconema thalassinum; assembly: GCA_946902985.2. Taxonomy (NCBI): domain Eukaryota; kingdom Metazoa; phylum Arthropoda; class Insecta; order Orthoptera; family Tettigoniidae; genus Meconema; species Meconema thalassinum. The sequence continues at coordinate 208,967,437 of OX336399.1, read as the reverse complement.
ACAAGTACGGACATAAATCAAACCCTTAAACTTTGTTTTGTAAGCTGCTACATTTTGTCTGTATTTCTAAATGGGACTGAAGGATGGACAATAAATGCGGCTACAAAGAAGATAGATGCCATTGAATTGTGGATTTACCGCAGAATGCTGAAGGTACCATGGACTGCACGAGTAACTAATATTGAAGTACTGCATAGAATGAACAGGCAACGAAACTTATTATGCATCTTTAAAAGACGAAAAACTGTATACCTGGGAGATATCTTGCGGAACACCAAATATATATTTCTGAAGTTGATGTTGGAAGGAATGTACGAGGGAAGCAAAAGCTGTGTAAAGGTGGGAAGGGAGAGAACGGAATGGTTTCAACTGGAGAGTGGTCTGAAACAAGGAAGTGCCCTCTCACCCCTGTTATTTATAGTGGTGATGGATGAAATCATACGAAAAGTGGTAAATAGCATTGGGGAAAGGAAAATGAAGGCAATGTTGTTTGCTGATGAACTTCTGGTATGGGGAGAGGATGAGGAAGAAGTACAAGAGCAATTAGATGAGTGGGAGAAGGTAGTGTTATCATATGGGATGAAGTTCTCAGCACAAAAGAGTGAAATGGTCATCACAACGAGGAGGAAGAACGGACTGGATATGGGCATAACTCTTGGAGGACAGCAGTTGCAGAAAGTAGAATGCTTCAGGTACTTGGGAAGCATAAATGAAGAAAAGGGAGGCAATAGGATGGAAATAAATGAAAGGGGAAGGTGCACAGATGGATTTTTCAAGAGTGTTAGAGGGATGATATGGAATAAAGATGTACCACAAAAATGTAAAGGAATCATCTACAAGACCTACTTTGTGCCAATTTTGACGTATGGTTCAGAAACATGGGTGAAGAAGGACAGAGTAAAATACGAGCAGTGGAGATGAAGTTCCAGAGGAGTAGGGTAGGAGTGACAAGAATGGACAGAGTAAGGAATGAGAGAGTCAGAGAGATGGTAAGAGAGAAACCATTGCAAAATGGAATAGAGCGATCTAGGCTACAATGGTATGTACATGTGAGGAGGATGCGAGAGGAGAGGATACCGAAGAAGATGTTTGGAATGGAAATGAAGGGAAGGAGGCCAAGGGACAGATGGACAAAAGGAGTTAAGAAGAGTGTGGAGGAAAGAGGAGTGTGCTGGGACACAGTGAAAGACGAGAGATGGTGGATGGACAGGAAACGATGGAGAGGCTTATGTTCCAAGCAGACCCGATCAGCGGTCGGAAACTGCTCAAGATGATGATGATATTGGAAGGAAAGATCGAAGGTCAAAGAGGAAGGGGCCGAAGAAGGAATTCCTGGGTGGATAACATAAAACAGTGGACAGGATTGCCCAGCATCGATCAATTATCCCACATCGCAGTTCATAGGCAAAAGATGCATCAAGTGGTCGCTAACATCCATTAATGGATAGGACAGGCATCCGAAGGAGGAGAAGAAGAAGAAGACACAAGATAAATGTACAGTGTAACACTAAACAGTCCCTTGTAACTAAACCTTATATGGAGCATCATGGGAAATTGAACGCCTAAAGCAACCCAATGAGAATGTGAGTAAAATAATCATTTGAAACAAATTTGAAACACAAATAAAACTCTAATAAGAAAAGTCCTCTCGGCACGCCGGAAGGCGGAGGTAGATTTCACCGGGCAAACTTGGGGATAGGCGAAAATAGGCAGAATATGCAGGTTTTCGTAGAAGGATCAGACCTCATTTATTGCGAGAAAGTATTTTATAATTGGAGCTTAATTAACTTTGTTTTTCGTCATTTTATGCATATTTTAAACATTTTATTGTCTTATGATGACGGTAATCTTCTTGTCATTTGGGGTCCATTTTTAGCCTATTTTCAATTTTGAAAAAATAGGCTAATGAGATCACCTTTTGTCCGTGTGTGTGTGCGTGTGTGTGTGTGTGTGTGAATCGTGTGTGTGTCCCCCCCCCCTAATAAAATCTAAACGGCAGGAGCGATTTCAATGAAACTCGGAAAGTTCATAGCACTATTCCCGGCGACCTCGACCGTGCCCTTCAAATTTTGTTACTACTCACCAATCCAACATGGCGAAATATTTCACCAGCATTCAATATCTCCGAAACTATTACCGATATTACCCTGAGATTTTCTATGGTGATAGAGGGAACTACTATAAGTTCACTTATGTGACTTTTGAAAACCTGGTAACTTCAAAACCAACATGGCGGCCAAGTGAATTTGCGACTTTTAAATAGACGTTTCTCGTGATTTGACCAACCAAACGCAATGAAACTTGGTACAGTATAAGTTTATATACATTGTAATGCACCGACATCTAACTTCGTTCAATTGTTTACATAATCACAAGATGGCGGATGTGCGAAATATTTCACCGGCATTCTATATCTCTGAAACTATTAGCGGTATCTCCCTAAAATTTTGTACGGAGATAAAGGGCACTACTGGAAGTCCACCTATAAGACTTTCAAAAACCGGTTGACTACAAAACGAACATGGCGGCCTAGCGAATTTGAAAATTTTAAATAGACCTTTCTCGCGATTTAATGTTCCAAGCGCACTGAAACCAGGTACAGGAAATATTTATACACATTGTAATCCTCTGGTATCTAATTTAGTTTAATTGTTTACATAACCTCAAGATGGCGGCAGTGCGAATTTTAAAATTAAGTTTTTATTTCTTGTGATGTAGTCATGCGATCGAAGTGAAAGTTTGAATAATGAACCTACGCAATAATTTTCCTTTAATGGTACATGACTCTATGGCCTATACATTTAACAATCCAACATGGCGACCATCCGAAATATTTAGACGATACTGAATATCTACGAATCTATTTTAGCAATCAAACTGCATTTTTTAATGTTCATAGGGGCTATGAACTTATGTTCACCTATTGGACTTTAAATAACCTGGTGATCACAAATCCAACATGGCGGTGACGCGAATTATAAATATTCACATGGACGTTTCTCGCAATTTAACCATCCGAGTGCAGTGAAACTTGGTACAGTAAATCCTTATACGAATGTTAATCCACTGGCATCTAATGTATTTCAATTGTTTCCATAACCTCAAGATGGCAGCTGTGAAAAATTTTAAAATCTCCTTGTTTTTTCTTGTGTCCTAATTATGCGATTGAAATTTGAATACTACACGTTCACAATAATCTGCATGTAACAGTACATAACTCTAGGACCTACATATATAAAATCCAACATGGCGACCATCCGAAATATTTAGTCGGTTCTTAATATCTACGAATCTATTACAGCAATCAAACAGAAATTGTGTATGTTGATAGAGGCAGTTAACATAAGTAGGATATATGAAAATAGGCTGTATAGTTCTTCACGGAACTACTTGTTATACTTGTGGTCACACTGTCCTTATGCAAGGTTTCGACACTGATGTTTAACTATGTAACGGTCTGTTACTTCTTCACGCAAAATTATATCTCCCGCAGAGATTTTGGTTGGTTCCTCAGTTTAGGGGCTGCGACAACGCGGTTATGTAACCCCGTGTACTTTGGGTGAGTGTAGAATCTGTCTGATAAACGGTGTGAATTGTGATGGCTGTATTAGTCTGTAATTCAGGTAAGGACTGCAGACGGTCAATTTCAAGCAGTACTTCCTAATGTTGCTAACAAATACTACCGTCAACGACACCTAGCTGTGAACTTGGCTACTACATGCCACCGCAACCAGCAACTCGCAACTAACGTTGGAACTTCCCTCCAAAGGAAAGAATACTGAGGGATTTTTAGCGCTCTTAGAAAATCCGACGACTTCGGCCGGCTTTGAACCCGCGACCTTGGGCATAGAAGTACAGCATGCTACCAGTTACGTCACCGAAGTCGCTTCACACTTAGTCAGATGGAAATCTGAATCTGATCTCGTGCAAGTGCGTTGTCATGGCAACGTCTGATGGCTCATCCCTCATCAATTTAGTAATGTTGCCATGGCAACCTCTGATAGCTCTTGGCATTTTCTTATAATTCCGAAATCATTTTTCTCATCCCTTGGCGTAATGGTGGGTCATATCAAAAATTCTTTCAGACAAAAGTTTTAGGTAATTATTGGGGTAATATTGTCCATTTTGTACGGTTTTGATATTGTGCCTATTGAGAGAGATATGATTAATGTTTCCCGAAAAACCCACTTTTTCCCACCCCTTTGGTCAATGGTTGCTACTGTAAAAAATCTCTTCAAACAAAAATTTTTGGGCTTTATCCGACACATAGTATGAACTTCGAACGGATTCGATATTTCACATTTTAAGAGAGTTATAGCAATATTTCACTTTTTCGAAAAAAGCCCCCCATTTTCACCCCCTTCGACCGATTTAGCCCAGTAACGAACTCGACCGAGATTTTATAGGTATACATATTCGGTAAAAAATTCAAAGTGATTGGTGCAGAATTACGGCAGTTATCGTGTCCACAAGAAACTGATATACATATATATATACATAAATTATATATAAACTTTTGAACTGACGGTGGTTTTGGGGTCTGGAGAATGTGAAACGCGAAGATATGTCGAAATTGTCATATTGTGTTGCTTTAGGCGTTCAATTTCGCATCCTTCTTTATGATGCACCATATAAGGTTTAATGACAAGGGACGTTTTAGTGTTACGCTATACATTTAGCTTGTGTCTTTGACATTATTAGCCTATTTTCATTTATGAAATAGGCTTATGAAATCACCTATTTTCCGTGTGTCTGTGTGTGCGTGTGTGTGTGTGATTCGTGTATGTGTCCCCGCCCCTAATAAAATCAAAACGGCAGGAGCGATTTCAATGAAACTCAGTAAGTTCATAGCACTATTCCGGACCACCTCGACCGTACCCTTCAAATTTTGTTACGTCTCACCAATCCAACATGGCGGCTGTGCGAAATATTTCACCAGCATTCAATATCTCCGAATTTATTTCCGATATCACCCTGGAATTTTGTACGGTGATAAAGGGATCTACTAGAAGTTCACCTATGTGACTTTTGAAAACCTGGTAACTACAAAACCAGCATGGCGGCCAAGCAAAGTTGCGACTTTTAAATAGACGTTTCTCGCGATTTAACCAACCAAACGCAATGAAACTTGGTACAGTATATGTTTATACACATTCTAATACACCGACATCTAGCTTCTTTCAATTGTTTACAGAACCTCAAGATGGCGGCTGTATGAAATGATTCCCCGGCATTGTAAATCTGAAACTATTAGCGGTATCACCATAAGATTTTGTACGGAGATAAAGGGCACTACTGGAAGTTCATGTATGAGATATTTAGTAAAAAGTATTGATTAGGCGGAACTTATTACTCAAAGCCTAGAATATTGTAGGTGATGATTGTTGTTTTAAGGAACGATACATCTAGGACAAGAATGAGGAGTATGAAATGAATACCATCAACTCACACCAAACGAGCGCCGAGAGAGACAGTGACGTCACTGACACGTGGTGAACCCAACGAGAACAGAGCAAGCTCCATCGTTACCGCCGTGTTAACGCGCTGTGTATTCTGAAGCAGAGATTAACGAATTCGTGTGCTGAGTGGTGTAGGCTATGTTAATGCGCCAGTTTTGATGGACGAAAAGCTATTCAAGCTGGAGAAGCACTCATGTTAATAACTAAACTGAACGGAAAGCCAAAGCTGGTGAACCAAGTGCGAGCCGGAGAAATCTCTTCAACCACGATCATTTTCTTGAACTTGACAACCATTTTATTTGGTTAATCCGAGCTGTGGCCGAGAAATATCTTGACTTAAGGTTTATTTTTGCTTGGCAAGACGATTCCGCTCGACTTTGGCTGGCGGTTCCCGGCCAATAGCCGGCTGGCGCGCGCCGTATTCCCTCGCTCTTCCTGCAGTAGACATGTGAGCTCCGAGCTAATTGGGTGTTTTATAAAGCTACTGTGTACTGTATATTGTATTGTATAGTGATTTAGTATAGTGCTGTGATGCCGTATGTGAAATATTCGTTACGTGAACGTGTAGAATTCGTACGCTAGAACAAAGAAAAGATTCGTGTGAAATTTCCAGGGAGACCCATTCCTATAAATCGGACAATAAAACAACTGGGTAAGAGATTCAAACGTTCAGGTTCAGTAAACAATTTATTTTGTTTATTTATCGTATGGCTTTTAGTGCCGGGAGTGTCCAAGGACATGTTCGGCTCGCCTGAGTCTGTAGCTGCTTCCAGCGGACACCCAGAGGGTGAGCTACTCATTCCGTTGAATTTCACGTAGTTCCAACTTTCGCTACCAGATATCAATGATACCTAGTGGTGAACGTTGGAACATTGATAGTGTGTTCCAACGAAATCTAACCTAGAAATTTAGCTTCACACAAGTTTCGTCTGTGGAAGGTTCTTTTGCATGCCATAAATCTATGACATGGAACCGCCGGCTTTACTTCCCCTCCGAAGGAAGGCATACTGAAGGATTTTTAATGCTCTTAAAAAATCCAACGACTTCGGCCGGGTTTGAACCCGCTATCTTGGGCACAGCAGTTCAGCATGCTACCGACTACGCCACCGAAGCCGCTTCAGTAAACAATAAAAATAGACGTCAAGGTCGTTATTTCCTTACTGAAGCTGAATTAACTGGAAGTTTCATAGGGAGATGTTTGGCATCTACTGTAAACAAGGTCACCGTATTCTGCCGTACATATGCGCGCGCGGCAGCCGGCAACTGAGCCGTCACTGGCGGAGCGAGAATGTCCTTGCCAAGCAAATATAAACACCCTGTATATTTCGAGATACACGAACAGTACAATACCTCGAAAATATGTTCGTCAGCTGAATAACAAGCACGTAATCTCTAAGGGCCAGTCCATGGTCACGTATTTGTGCTGTTTATGTTCTTAAAATGACTTACATATACCATTCTAAATATGTTTAAAATGCAATTTCTCCGTGTCACAAAAATGAATTTCCTTTATGTTGATTTTGTCAGGTGTTTTGGGATATTAGAGTGATCTGTGAAATTGAAAATAATTCATGAACACGAGAACAAATACGAAAGGTACAGGCCTAGGCCCTTCAAGGGCTGTGGTGCCAGGGGTTACTTTTACAGTATATCAAATATATCCTGAGGTTTTGTAAGAAATAAACAAAACCTCCCAGGCATTTCGATTCAATTATAGAACTTGTTAAAGGTAAGTGCCTGAGAATCAGCATAACTATCCGTAATGTATTATTGAAAGACGAAAGTATGTAGATAGTTGCTAAATTTATGTTAACTACATTTCATTTCACGATATGTATTACTGTACTACTTAATATTCATGGAATGCTAAGTCAGAGATTACTAAATGGAAAATACAGGTACACCACTTAGTGCTTAATGCTTTAATTTCTTATGAACCGTTCTCTCTCTCTCTCTCTCTCTTCAAACCCAATGAAGCAGTTAGTGGTAGCAACACAGTTAATCTTGATCGCGGGCTGTCGCTTCGTCTTGTAGTGGTGGGGGAAGCAGTCATGTCTCGATGGGAGTACCGTGCACATGAACCATGATATATAATACAAGGAGCAAAAAGAGAAATGACAGAAAGTGGCAAGCAATGCCCTCAAAACTCGCAAAATGAGGATAGGGGGACTGGAAAGGAACGAGAGCCATAAAAGGCGAGTAAAAGAAAACAGGAGTATGTCAACCCAAAAGTCAATGGAAAAGGGTAGAAACCGGACCAGGCTCAGGAAAACCTCAGGGTGATCAACTCACCAGCCTGGGTGTCACTCATTGTCCTTGAACAATCTCGCTCATCCATCGCTCGACCATTACCCCTCACAAGTGTGTCGCTGTCAAGCTTCTTGCTGACTGATGGATCGCCATCACTGACAAGTGTGCAATGAACACCAAACGCTCAAGCACATGGAAAACACTCTGAATGCATAGAATGTAAATTGACCTTACTTACAGAATATTCTCCGTAAGTAGGGGGATGGTGGGTGTTCTAAATAGTGTCATGGCCGCCGCGTGAGTCCAAGCCAATATCTCGCAAACCGATGGTCGGATTTTAATAAATGAGGTGTCGTTGGACTCGGGCTGACGCCCTCTTTCCAATGGACTACTCATTTCAACCCCTAAATAAAACCTACCCCTACTAGGGGGTGAAATTGTAATTTTTTAGTGAAAGTCTCTTTTCAAATACGACATGTATAAGGTGCGCTGCTAAAATGAACTTAAACGTTGTTGCTCATATCGCGCATGCGTTTTACGAGATGCCGCTATGGATGAACATTTTTGTTTTTTGTTTTTTACGCATGCGCACTGGGGATTTTTGTAAGAGGGCGAGCTCTTTGAAAAAAATGATTGATAAGAAGAGGTTTTGGTGGTGAGGAGAGAGCCAGATAGTCGCCTACTTTCCTACGAAGTTTGCCGATATGTCTCAAACGCAAGGTCGGATTTGGACGTGTGACGTGTCAAATCGCTTGTCTCGAAGCCCTATACATGTTATTAATAGGTTAGAGTTTTGAGAATGAGGGAAACAGGCTTTTTTGGGGTAAAACCATGATTTTAGACTTTTTCTGATATTTCACGAATGCATGGTCGGATTTGGTCCTATGACGTGTCAAATGGCTTGTCTCGAAACCCTGTGTATTTTGGTAATAGGTTAAAGTTTTTGAGAATGAGGGAAACAGAATTTTTTGTTGTAAAACCGTGATTTTAGACTTTCTGTTATATCTCACAAACCAATAACGCCAGAGACGTATACGAGGGGTCGTAGGACTCGGGGTGACGCCCCTTTCCTCTCCCCTTTCGAATATAGTATTTATGTTTAAAAAATGCGAAAGGGTCTAACGACACTTTTGTTGAAAACATTTTAGTTTTTAAAACTTTTTCTTTTAATCTGTCTAAAATGTTCATGAAGAGTGGTTGCAGATAGAGACGATACCACTGGACACGTGTTTCAACGAAGCTATTACTGGCCACGGTGGTGATATACCAATACAGTATTCGCTATTTCGATGAGACGGCGGGTCGAGGGTTCGTTTTCCGATTTTTCCTATGATGGAATACCTAATACCTAAACCCCCTGAAGGGGGTCTTTAACATGTAAACGATTATGAGTGACATGACAAATGATAATTCCTTGATCAGATGAAGTTAGCTTTAGATAGAACAAACAGAACTTGGTTATATGTTGCTTGAAGTGAGTATAGAAAACAAACTTGCTGGGGCAGACTGACAGGATGTGGATGTTATTTGAGCTTATTGGAATGCATTGACTTGACTTGACAACAGGGCAATGAAAAAAGCACAGAGATGCTGAGGACACTTGAAGGTCAAACGATATGGCAACTATGGTGGGAGGGGGAAGCGAGGATGATGTCGCCGATCATGTTCAATGTTCAATGGATGAATTTAAATTTTGCGAAGCATTGTTCGGAGAGGGTCATGTGACGATTTGTTTTAAGGATATTTATTTTTCCGATCTTTCTTATGGTGGTCTCATTGATTGAAATCATACAAAACTGCTAGGGCATGGCCTTGAGATTTTATAAACTGATAATGGGATTTTGACATACAAGGTCCACTCAGAACTTGACATGATGTCATTCTTTTTATGGCTTATGAATTTCCCCAAAAAAGACCCAAAACAACAAGATCATAGACTTTTGCTTTCTTAATATATTGCAAACCCATAATGTTAGATGTTTACTGTGAGTGACGAAACCTAGCTAGGTAAAGAAAGAATTATTGTGGGCTACATGTATGGTGACTGACACGTCTTTGAACATTGGAACTTGTTTTCAGATCTGAGTGTAGTACATAGGGAGTATAGGTTGTAGGCATGGCTTGACAAACGGTGTACACAAAATTCAATTTATCGATTCAAGAATTATGAGTAGACTATCATTAATTAATTGGTTAAAGAGTGTAGCTAAAAATAAAAAAAGTGACTACATTAAACTAAACTGAACCAAGTCGAATCAAACCCAACTGAACCAAACCAAGCCTAAAGCAAACCAAACCTAATCAAGAACAAGCCAAGGGCTTAAGTGTAAAACTTGTGGGGGAATGCAGTCATTGGCAATGTCCAAAGAAAGGGATAACGCTCTACCTTTAGAGGGTGAGGTAAAGCTAGCGCATGGTGCTAATGCATATTCCCAAGTACATGAACCACACACACACACAACTATCCTATGCTGTTTTTATGAGTTGACTGTTAAAACTTACTCAGTGGTTACTGAGCAAGATGGTCGCTACACACAACAAGCTTTAAATACTTGAGGCTAATAATCTATACACACACACGCACTCGCTTGTTCTAAACTAAACTGTCTCGCTGGCAGTGCTCACACAGTAGGCAAATGACAGAAATGCTTGGCTAACCGAAATACAATCATTTTCGGTTGTCTAATGATACCAGCTAGCCATTACATGCTATAGTGGTGAGCACATGTGCCTCTTGCACTGGAGATCGTAACTCGATTTCTAGCTCTAAGGCCTAGAACGAATCAAACTAAGAAAGAATGGTATGGTGACGCAGTAGTTAAACTGTTAGCCTTTCAATAAGGTAGACTAGGGTTTGATTTTGGGTTAATATACATGTCATAAACAAACAAACAAAAAAAGCGGAGATAATGTTTAAAACTGATTACACTTGTCTCTTTTCAAATTATTACTTAGATTACAAATACAAAGGTGGACTGGGTTTGATATACAGTTAATGCTGCCTATCGCATACTAGCCTGTAAGAAAGCCAAACAAGCAAAAGGCGTAGGTAGAGCAGTGGTAAAATCACTATGTGTAGAGAACTACCTAACGGTTTTATGAACTGGCAATGCTATGTCGCATAAACAGTGCAGGATACAATCCGGCAACCATAATTTTTATCTTGTGGAACAGAGAAAATGCAATTTTACCTTGATGGATAGCAAATGAGTGCAGATGAATGACCTATGCATTAGCCTACCATAGGGTTATAACCACGAGGTGGAGGTGTGACTTTTATATTTTATTGTTTAGAGACATGGCTTTTTTGTAACCAGTAGATTTAGTATTTTGTAAATATTCATTTTTGTAATTGTAAATAGTGGAAACATTTTTTTGTAATAGTAAATGTTAAATGTATAACTAAAAGTTATTTGGGATAAGTGTGCATGTCAAGGATAAATAGCGTGGTTGTATTTGTTTTCAAAGACAGGTATGGTTGTGTGAATGTATGACTACAAATAGAATGATAGAGAGAGAGAGAGAAAGCTTGTGTATGTGTGTGTGTGTGTGTGTGTGTGTGTGTGGGTAGCATTGATTTTTCAACCAAAGCAAACACGGCAAGGTAGGATGGTGGGGTAATTAATGTATATAGCAAATGGTAAATAGTATACTATATTTTTTTAACACTTGTGTTTTTTTAATGCAGCAGTAGATAGGTGTTATTTTATAAAACAGTCTTACCTACAGTAGTAGTAGTAGTAGTAGTAGTAGTAGGCCTATATGTTTTTGGAAACAAACAGAAAGAGAATGCACTATTGCCATGGCCAAGCACTTCCATTAAAGTGATTTCAAGAAAATTTAAATCAGCAAATGTGTGTTTTACAAAACTAAACATTCAGCATGGACTAAATCATAAACGTGTCTTCTGTGATATGGAAAAAATAGGAAATCCATGTTTCCATATCAACACAATTTAAAAACTTAAAACTGACATTTAAAAAATGTAAATGGGAAATTGGCAAATGTGTAAACAACAAAATGGAAAATTCTTGTTTCCATATCATGAAATCCAAAAACTTTAAACTGACATTTTCAAATCGTGTACATGGAAAATTGACAAATGGCAATGTGTGAAATGTGAAAATGAAAAAATATGAACAAATGGCTATCATTATTTTAAAAAAATAAAAAACCGTCGTGTTCTATCGTTAAAGTGTGAATCAAACCACATCTACTTATTTGGATCACTCGAGACTGAGTAGACCTGTTTTAGTCCTAATATACTTTTAAAATTTTATGTTAAAGCTCAATTTGAACTCAAGAGCTTTAGAGTGCCAGCTAACTATTATAACCGTTACGTCACAAAGACAACTTTACACTACTCTTAATAAACAATAATAAGAAAAAGAATAATAAATGTTGAATTTTTTTTTAAGGATGAACATGGTGACACTGTTTCTGTTGCACAGTCTGCTAGCTACTAGCCAGCAGCTGGGGTCTTAGAAAACGATACAGTTGACATTTTGTAATGAGATGTGACATGTTTCAAAGTACAGTATTATGGGTTGCTGTTGAGTAAAAACTAATCCTGTACAAGGAAGCAAGGGTTCGAACCCCTTACCTAACATTACTATTGCCTGAACATGGCTTGACGACACTGTATTATTATGATACTCGGTACACAAACCATAGATAGAGTGTATTGTTTAAGATCACTTTCTTTCTGAACATAGGTGGAGACTGTTGATGGTTAACAATGGCATTAATATAGTAGGACGTGGGTATAGCAATTAAGAAAAAACAGACAATACCCATACAATATTTTTATTTATTTAATATAAGTACTTGTACAATAGTTACATTCAAAATACATTTCTTTTTTCTCTATTACTATTTAGTCCTTTTTGATTCTCTTGCATATGAAGGGTAGATAACCTTGTAGTTCAGCCCCTTAAAACAACAACAACACAACCTTTTGCATAGTCTGTGATGTTGACGACTCTTGAGATGTGGAAGATGGATTAAACATAACTTTTACAGCAGGGGTTAAATGTTGCTCAATAAACACTGCACTATTTTGAGTAGCAACATTTTTTTCTTGTACTAGCTTTTTAGCATTGTCATGATTATTTGTTGACACCAACAGTGTTTCATCTGGTACACCACATTGATGATCACTCACACTTAAAACCTTACCATTTCTACTTTTTAGATTGCCTCGACATGTTTTTGACCTCTCTTTTGAGCATCGCCAAAATATTATTCCTTTTACATTTTGACGATTATAGTTATAAGAGTAGCCTTTATAGAGTACACGTTGTTTACCTTTGTTAGTTGTAGTAAGTTCCATAGTAGCAACTAACCTGTTAGTATGATTTGCTCACTACAAAGGTTATAACTGTTCTGATAATAAAATCATTTAGCGTTGGCTTTTATATTTAATATGTACAGTTTGAAGTGATAGCAAAAGTGAGAGCAAAATGGTAGCAGAGTGGTAGAAAATATAACATGTATTGTTAAGAAATAGTTTAAGCTGTTATGTGGATCCATTACATAATAATTTTAGCACGACGAAGCTCATTTTCTATATCCAATAGTTCTTCCTCATATTCAGTATAACCAGCCTGTTTATAGACATGCAGTTGCTGAAGCCGCCGGATTAGCTTACTTGGATTGTTCCAGTAGACAAATTTAACAAATGATTTTTTAGTTGTAAACAAAGCATTACCATTATCATTATTATCTTCATCATCAACATCATCATCATCATAACCATTATCATTATCATCATCATCATTATCATCATCATCATGATCATTATAATCCTCATCACTATTACTATATAGTCCTTTTTGATTCTTTTGCAATACCACATTTTGCACAGTCTGTGTTGCCCTTGATAATGTTGGGAGTTTTTCAGACATTGACAACTGTCCTAACACGACTTTCTGAGGAGATGATACATGCTTCTTAACAAACAATGCACTATCTTGAGCTGCAATATCTTTTTCTGGGACAAGTGTTTTAGCATTTTGAAGAGTTTTTTTAAACAGCAACGATGTTTTATCTGGTACACTACATTGATGATCACTCATACTTAAGACATCACTATTTTTACTTTTCAGCTCACCTCGACACTGTTTTGAACGATGTTTTGAACAACGCCAAATAACAGTTCCATTTTTATTGGTTCGTTTTACAATATATTTATATCCTTTATAGAATGCGTATGGCATACCATTGCTATTTGTTGATACTTCCATGTCAATTGTCAAGCATGAACTAATCTCTAGCAAAGTTCACTCGATAATATAAATAATTTCTAAACCCCAGTAGTGAATAGTCAGTTGTTTTTGATCTATGCAAGCGTAAACATGTCACATACACTGGTGATGGATACTCAAGGCTTTAAGGTCAATGAAAACAAGTACAGTATATATTTAAATAGGTGGCTATCATTGATTGCACAACACGCGGGTCACCATATCTTTTTTTCTTTCGGACTAGTGTTTTAACATTTGAAGAGTGTTTTAAACAGCAACGATGTCTTATCAGTCACACTACATTGATGATCACTCACACTTAAGACCTCGCTATTTTTACTTTTTAACTCACTTTGACACTGTTTTGAACGATGTTTTGAACAACGCCAAATAACAGTTCCATTTTTATTGGTTCGTTTTACAATATACGTATAACCTTTATAGTATGCATATGGCTTACCATAACTATTCGTTGATACTTTCATATCAATTTTCAAGCATGAAATAATCTCCAATAAATTTCGCTCGATAATAGAAATAATAGTTTAAAGTGGGTGCGAAGATGGGTGCAAAAGTGGGTGCAAAAGTGAGTGTAAAAGTGGGTGTAAAAGTGGGTGCAAAAGTGGGTGCAAAAGTGAGTGCAAAAGTGGGGGCGAAAGTGGGTGCGAAAGTGGATGCAGTTTATAGTAGGCACCATTTTTACTAGAATGTGATTTGAGTAAATGTAATTTCTAAACCCAAGTAGTGAATAGTCAGTTGGTTTTGATTTATGCAAGCGTAAACATGTCTCATACACTGATGATGGATACTCAAGGCTTTTTGGTCAACAAAAACAAGTATATAGTTAAAGAGGTAGCTATTATTGATTGCACAACACTGAATCTATTTTTGAAATTTTGACAAAGGGTCTAAGTGCACTTTTGTTAATATCTCGCGAACCAATAAGACTACGGCATTGTATGAGGTATTGTTGGACTTTTTGCCGAAGACTGCTGGTAAACACTTATGTTCCCACGACCTTTTTAAAGATGGCGGCTGACCCACGAGGGGTGATTAAAACGTATTCCAAGCGACGCTTGTCGATAAGCAAACCAATAATCAAAGGGGGGTGTGACAGAGCTTGAGGCGATAACCCCTTTTGATTGATCCCTGTTGATTTGCCCCTTTGGACTGGTCCCCGTTGACAAGTCCCTCTGAACGGGTCCTTTTTGAAGGGAGTCATTTATGACGGGCCCCTGCTGACGGGTCACTGTGGACGGATCCCTGTGGACAGGTCCCTGTTGACAGGTCCTTTTGACTAATCCCTTTGGACCTGTCAACAGGGACCTGTCCACAGGGATCCGTCCACAGTGACCCGTCAGCAGGGGCCCGTCATAAATGACTCCCTTCAAAAAGGACCCGTTCAGAGGGACTTGTCAACGGGGACCAGTCCAAAGGGGCAAATCAACAGGGATCAATCAAAAGGGGTTATCGCCTCAAGCTCTGTCACACCCCCCTTTGATTATTGGTTTGCTTATCGACAAGCGTCGCTTGGAATACGTTTTAATCACCCCTCGTGGGTCAGCCGCCATCTTTAAAAAGGTCGTGGGAACATAAGTGTTTACCAGCAGTCTTCGGCAAAAAGTCCAACAATACCTCATACAATGCCGTAGTCTTATTGGTTCGTGAGATATTAACAAAAGTGCACTTAGACCCTTTGTCAAAATTTCAAAAATAGATTCAGTGTTGTGCAATCAATAATAGCTACCTCTTTAACTATATACTTGTTTTTGTTGACCAAAAAGCCTTGAGTATCCATCATCAGTGTATGAGACATGTTTACGCTTGCATAAATCAAAACCAACTGACTATTCACTACTTGGGTTTAGAAATTACATTTACTCAAATCACATTCTAGTAAAAATGGTGCCTACTATAAACTGCATCCACTTTCGCACCCACTTTCGCACCCACGTTTGCACTCACTTTTGCACCCACTTTTGCACCCACTTTTACACCCACTTTTACACTCACTTTTGCACCCACTTTTGCACCCACCTTCGCACCCACTTTAAACTATTATTTCTATTATCGAGCGAAATTTATTGGAGATTATTTCATGCTTGAAAATTGATATGAAAGTATCAACGAATAGTTATGGTAAGCCATATGCATACTATAAAGGTTATACGTATATTGTAAAACGAACCAATAAAAATGGAACTGTTATTTGGCGTTGTTCAAAACATCGTTCAAAACAGTGTCAAAGTGAGTTAAAAAGTAAAAATAGCGAGGTCTTAAGTGTGAGTGATCATCAATGTAGTGTGACTGATAAGACATCGTTGCTGTTTAAAACACTCTTCAAATGTTAAAACACTAGTCCGAAAGAAAAAAAGATATGGTGACCCGCGTGTTGTGCAATCAATGATAGCCACCTATTTAAATATATACTGTACTTGTTTTCATTGACCTTAAAGCCTTGAGTATCCATCACCAGTGTATGTGACATGTTTACGCTTGCATAGATCAAAAACAACTGACTATTCACTACTGGGGTTTAGAAATTATTTATATTATCGAGTGAACTTTGCTAGAGATTAGTTCATGCTTGACAATTGACATGGAAGTATCAACAAATAGCAATGGTATGCCATACGCATTCTATAAAGGATATAAATATATTGTAAAACGAACCAATAAAAATGGAACTGTTATTTGGCGTTGTTCAAAACATCGTTCAAAACAGTGTCGAGGTGAGCTGAAAAGTAAAAATAGTGATGTCTTAAGTATGAGTGATCATCAATGTAGTGTACCAGATAAAACATCGTTGCTGTTTAAAAAAACTCTTCAAAATGCTAAAACACTTGTCCCAGAAAAAGATATTGCAGCTCAAGATAGTGCATTGTTTGTTAAGAAGCATGTATCATCTCCTCAGAAAGTCGTGTTAGGACAGTTGTCAATGTCTGAAAAACTCCCAACATTATCAAGGGCAACACAGACTGTGCAAAATGTGGTATTGCAAAAGAATCAAAAAGGACTATATAGTAATAGTGATGAGGATTATAATGATCATGATGATGATGATAATGATGATGATGATAATGATAATGGTTATGATGATGATGATGTTGATGATGAAGATAATAATGATAATGGTAATGCTTTGTTTACAACTAAAAAATCATTTGTTAAATTTGTCTACTGGAACAATCCAAGTAAGCTAATCCGGCGGCTTCAGCAACTGCATGTCTATAAACAGGCTGGTTATACTGAATATGAGGAAGAACTATTGGATATAGAAAATGAGCTTCGTCGTGCTAAAATTATTATGTAATGGATCCACATAACAGCTTAAACTATTTCTTAACAATACATGTTATATTTTCTACCACTCTGCTACCATTTTGCTCTCACTTTTGCTATCACTTCAAACTGTACATATTAAATATAAAAGCCAACGCTAAATGATTTTATTATCAGAACAGTTATAACCTTTGTAGTGAGCAAATCATACTAACAGGTTAGTTGCTACTATGGAACTTACTACAACTAACAAAGGTAAACAACGTGTACTCTATAAAGGCTACTCTTATAACTATAATCGTCAAAATGTAAAAGGAATAATATTTTGGCGATGCTCAAAAGAGAGGTCAAAAACATGTCGAGGCAATCTAAAAAGTAGAAATGGTAAGGTTTTAAGTGTGAGTGATCATCAATGTGGTGTACCAGATGAAACACTGTTGGTGTCAACAAATAATCATGACAATGCTAAAAAGCTAGTACAAGAAAAAAATGTTGCTACTCAAAATAGTGCAGTGTTTATTGAGCAACATTTAACCCCTGCTGTAAAAGTTATGTTTAATCCATCTTCCACATCTCAAGAGTCATCAACATCACAGACTATGCAAAAGGTTGTGTTGTTGTTGTTTTAAGGGGCTGAACTACAAGGTTATCTACCCTTCATATGCAAGAGAATCAAAAAGGACTAAATAGTAATAGAGAAAAAAGAAATGTATTTTGAATGTAACTATTGTACAAGTACTTATATTAAATAAATAAAAATATTGTATGGGTATTGTCTGTTTTTTCTTAATTGCTATACCCACGTCCTACTATATTAATGCCATTGTTAACCATCAACAGTCTCCACCTATGTTCAGAAAGAAAGTGATCTTAAACAATACACTCTATCTATGGTTTGTGTACCGAGTATCATAATAATACAGTGTCGTCAAGCCATGTTCAGGCAATAGTAATGTTAGGTAAGGGGTTCGAACCCTTGCTTCCTTGTACAGGATTAGTTTTTACTCAACAGCAACCCATAATACTGTACTTTGAAACATGTCACATCTCATTACAAAATGTCAACTGTATCGTTTTCTAAGACCCCAGCTGCTGGCTAGTAGCTAGCAGACTGTGCAACAGAAACAGTGTCACCATGTTCATCCTTAAAAAAAAATTCAACATTTATTATTCTTTTTCTTATTATTGTTTATTAAGAGTAGTGTAAAGTTGTCTTTGTGACGTAACGGTTATAATAGTTAGCTGGCACTCTAAAGCTCTTGAGTTCAAATTGAGCTTTAACATAAAATTTTAAAAGTATATTAGGACTAAAACAGGTCTACTCAGTCTCGAGTGATCCAAATAAGTAGATGTGGTTTGATTCACACTTTAACGATAGAACACGACGGTTTTTTATTTTTTTTAAATAATGATAGCCATTTGTTCATATTTTTTCATTTTCACATTTCACACATTGCCATTTGTCAATTTTCCATGTACACGATTTGAAAATGTCAGTTTAAAGTTTTTGGATTTCATGATATGGAAACAAGAATTTTCCATTTTGTTGTTTACACATTTGCCAATTTCCCATTTACATTTTTTAAATGTCAGTTTTAAGTTTTTAAATTGTGTTGATATGGAAACATGGATTTCCTATTTTTTCCATATCACAGAAGACACGTTTATGATTTAGTCCATGCTGAATGTTTAGTTTTGTAAAACACACATTTGCTGATTTAAATTTTCTTGAAATCACTTTAATGGAAGTGCTTGGCCATGGCAATAGTGCATTCTCTTTCTGTTTGTTTCCAAAAACATATAGGCCTACTACTACTACTACTACTACTACTACTGTAGGTAAGACTGTTTTATAAAATAACACCTATCTACTGCTGCATTAAAAAAACACAAGTGTTAAAAAAATATAGTATACTATTTACCATTTGCTATATACATTAATTACCCCACCATCCTACCTTGCCGTGTTTGCTTTGGTTGAAAAATCAATGCTACCCACACACACACACACACACACACACACACATACACAAGCTTTCTCTCTCTCTCTCTATCATTCTATTTGTAGTCATACATTCACACAACCATACCTGTCTTTGAAAACAAATACAACCACGCTATTTATCCTTGACATGCACACTTATCCCAAATAACTTTTAGTTATACATTTAACATTTACTATTACAAAAAAATGTTTCCACTATTTACAATTACAAAAATGAATATTTACAAAATACTAAATCTACTGGTTACAAAAAAGCCATGTCTCTAAACAATAAAATATAAAAGTCACACCTCCACCTCGTGGTTATAACCCTATGGTAGGCTAATGCATAGGTCATTCATCTGCACTCATTTGCTATCCATCAAGGTAAAATTGCATTTTCTCTGTTCCACAAGATAAAAATTATGGTTGCCGGATTGTATCCTGCACTGTTTATGCGACATAGCATTGCCAGTTCATAAAACCGTTAGGTAGTTCTCTACACATAGTGATTTTACCACTGCTCTACCTACGCCTTTTGCTTGTTTGGCTTTCTTACAGGCTAGTATGCGATAGGCAGCATTAACTGTATATCAAACCCAGTCCACCTTTGTATTTGTAATCTAAGTAATAATTTGAAAAGAGACAAGTGTAATCAGTTTTAAACATTATCTCCGCTTTTTTTGTTTGTTTGTTTATGACATGTATATTAACCCAAAATCAAACCCTAGTCTACCTTATTGAAAGGCTAACAGTTTAACTACTGCGTCACCATACCATTCTTTCTTAGTTTGATTCGTTCTAGGCCTTAGAGCTAGAAATCGAGTTACGATCTCCAGTGCAAGAGGCACATGTGCTCACCACTATAGCATGTAATGGCTAGCTGGTATCATTAGACAACCGAAAATGATTGTATTTCGGTTAGCCAAGCATTTCTGTCATTTGCCTACTGTGTGAGCACTGCCAGCGAGACAGTTTAGTTTAGAACAAGCGAGTGCGTGTGTGTGTATAGATTATTAGCCTCAAGTATTTAAAGCTTGTTGTGTGTAGCGACCATCTTGCTCAGTAACCACTGAGTAAGTTTTAACAGTCAACTCATAAAAACAGCATAGGATAGTTGTGTGTGTGTGTGGTTCATGTACTTGGGAATATGCATTAGCACCATGCGCTAGCTTTACCTCACCCTCTAAAGGTAGAGCGTTATCCCTTTCTTTGGACATTGCCAATGACTGCATTCCCCCACAAGTTTTACACTTAAGCCCTTGGCTTGTTCTTGATTAGGTTTGGTTTGCTTTAGGCTTGGTTTGGTTCAGTTGGGTTTGATTCGACTTGGTTCAGTTTAGTTTAATGTAGTCACTTTTTTTATTTTTAGCTACACTCTTTAACCAATTAATTAATGATAGTCTACTCATAATTCTTGAATCGATAAATTGAATTTTGTGTACACCGTTTGTCAAGCCATGCCTACAACCTATACTCCCTATGTACTACACTCAGATCTGAAAACAAGTTCCAATGTTCAAAGACGTGTCAGTCACCATACATGTAGCCCACAATAATTCTTTCTTTACCTAGCTAGGTTTCGTCACTCACAGTAAACATCTAACATTATGGGTTTGCAATATATTAAGAAAGCAAAAGTCTATGATCTTGTTGTTTTGGGTCTTTTTTGGGGAAATTCATAAGCCATAAAAAGAATGACATCATGTCAAGTTCTGAGTGGACCTTGTATGTCAAAATCCCATTATCAGTTTATAAAATCTCAAGGCCATGCCCTAGCAGTTTTGTATGATTTCAATCAATGAGACCACCATAAGAAAGATCGGAAAAATAAATATCCTTAAAACAAATCGTCACATGACCCTCTCCGAACAATGCTTCGCAAAATTTAAATTCATCCATTGAACATTGAACATGATCGGCGACATCATCCTCGCTTCCCCCTCCCACCATAGTTGCCATATCGTTTGACCTTCAAGTGTCCTCAGCATCTCTGTGCTTTTTTCATTGCCCTGTTGTCAAGTCAAGTCAATGCATTCCAATAAGCTCAAATAACATCCACATCCTGTCAGTCTGCCCCAGCAAGTTTGTTTTCTATACTCACTTCAAGCAACATATAACCAAGTTCTGTTTGTTCTATCTAAAGCTAACTTCATCTGATCAAGGAATTATCATTTGTCATGTCACTCATAATCGTTTACATGTTAAAGACCCCCTTCAGGGGGTTTAGGTATTAGGTATTCCATCATAGGAAAAATCGGAAAACGAACCCTCGACCCGCCGTCTCATCGAAATAGCGAATACTGTATTGGTATATCACCACCGTGGCCAGTAATAGCTTCGTTGAAACACGTGTCCAGTGGTATCGTCTCTATCTGCAACCACTCTTCATGAACATTTTAGACAGATTAAAAGAAAAAGTTTTAAAAACTAAAATGTTTTCAACAAAAGTGTCGTTAGACCCTTTCGCATTTTTTAAACATAAATACTATATTCGAAAGGGGAGAGGAAAGGGGCGTCACCCCGAGTCCTACGACCCCTCGTATACGTCTCTGGCGTTATTGGTTTGTGAGATATAACAGAAAGTCTAAAATCACGGTTTTACAACAAAAAATTCTGTTTCCCTCATTCTCAAAAACTTTAACCTATTACCAAAATACACAGGGTTTCGAGACAAGCCATTTGACACGTCATAGGACCAAATCCGACCATGCATTCGTGAAATATCAGAAAAAGTCTAAAATCATGGTTTTACCCCAAAAAAGCCTGTTTCCCTCATTCTCAAAACTCTAACCTATTAATAACATGTATAGGGCTTCGAGACAAGCGATTTGACACGTCACACGTCCAAATCCGACCTTGCGTTTGAGACATATCGGCAAACTTCGTAGGAAAGTAGGCGACTATCTGGCTCTCTCCTCACCACCAAAACCTCTTCTTATCAATCATTTTTTTCAAAGAGCTCGCCCTCTTACAAAAATCCCCAGTGCGCATGCGTAAAAAACAAAAAACAAAAATGTTCATCCATAGCGACATCTCGTAAAACGCATGCGCGATATGAGCAACAACGTTTAAGTTCATTTTAGCAGCGCACCTTATACATGTCGTATTTGAAAAGAGACTTTCACTAAAAAATTACAATTTCACCCCCTAGTAGGGGTAGGTTTTATTTAGGGGTTGAAATGAGTAGTCCATTGGAAAGAGGGCGTCAGCCCGAGTCCAACGACACCTCATTTATTAAAATCCGACCATCGGTTTGCGAGATATTGGCTTGGACTCACGCGGCGGCCATGACACTATTTAGAACACCCACCATCCCCCTACTTCCGTATGTTAGGTTGCAGTGTATTTCTCTTTATGTGCATAGTGAACGCTACTGAACTCACATAATAATTGCTCCAACCCAGGGGTTCCCAACATTTAATAACTGCATTCCACTTACATGTTTAGAAATGTTAGCGTACCAACAGCCGTATATATATTTTTTGATGTGTAACATATTTCCACTCGGTTGCTGGATATTTTTGTGGGAGTGATTTTGGAAAAGGGACGGTAATGGGACGGAAATGGGACGGAAACAACGATCGCGCGGTGGCGGAGATTGGTACCACGGCGTACTGTCGGCCATGTGGCTATGTGGAATGTATATCGTATACGGTTTACTTCAAGGTCTGGAGGCCCCATTAAAGATATTCCTACAATAAATCATGTTCAAGTTGTCGTTCTTTGGTGTGAAAATATTTATTATATCACAATTGCTGCAAACAATTATGATTTATTAAATCATCATACTTTTGCTGTATTCTTATTTAATGTAAGCATTCGAGGTAATGTCGGCCACCATACTGCCCTATGTGGAATGTATATCGCATACGGTTTACTTCAAGGTTTGCCCCACTGAAGATATCCCTACAGTGAATCATTGGTACCACGACGTACCTCGCGCCTGCGCTCCGGTCAGGATTTGGCACTGGAGTCAATGACCAACAGAGTTCACTGTTCACAAGGGATCTTCGCTCCCGGTACACACATAGTAGGATAGCATGTCACATGTTACACATCATATGCGACTACTGTAAGGCTCGGAAAAGTGCCCCATGGCTTGTTTAATTGTAATTTAATTATTGAGAAAACTTATTCAATTAGTTATTTACTTATTGAGGTTTCAAGGGGCGCAGTTACGAGGTCATCTGACCCTTCATATTTAATTATTTTTGCACTTGTATTTCGGGGTTCTCAACCCTTAATCAAGACAACATGTGTAGATTCTTTTCAATTTTTTCTTGCTAATTTGTACGCAAAAATATAGAGAGTATAGGCCTGATATGTGTATTAATAACATTTTTATAATCGTGGAAACAAGTAGTTCCGTGGAGAACCAAATAGCCTATAGTAATGGAGCGACCACGGCGGCTATGGCGTTCACTGACACTCGGCGCTCCTGGGTAACGTTGTCATCGGTAATGCAGGGGGGGTGCCCCAGACCGGGCATCATCGGCTAACGACACCCGTCCTTCCCTCGAGCGCTTGTACCACGCCTTGACCCTTGCAAGGGACATGCAGTGTTCGCTGTACACTTGTCTCATTCGGCGATGAATGTCCGTTCCCCCTACTCCTTCCGCTGTCAGAAACCGAACAACACCTCTTTGCTCTTCGGTTGACGCCTCCATGTCTCTGTTTGCATTCGACTAGCAGCGTGGGACGATTGATGCATGCTGCTGCTCTCTTTTATATCGTCACGTGACGTGTACGCGTGCCCTCTAGCGACGGGCTGTGACCTTCCACGCTCTGGTCGGGACCACACCTCGTTACACACGCCACGATTAGCCGATGTAGTCACCGGTTTGAGCATTCCAGCCTCCGGCTCGTTACTTTTTGAACGCACCTTATAGATTCTTAGATATTGTTAACAATGTAAATATTTCGGATGGTCGCCATTTTGAATTGGTATATGTATAGGCCATATAGTTATGTACCATTAAAGTAAAATTATTTCGTAGCTTCATTATGCATACTTTCACTTCGATCACATGCTTACGACACAAGAAATGAACACTTAATTTTAAAATTTCGCAACATCTTGAGTTAATGTAAACAATTGAACTAAATTAGTTGCTACTGCATTACAATGTGCATAAACTTTCGCTGTACCAAGTTTCATTGCGTTTGGATGGTTAAATCGCGAGAACATTCTATTTAAATGTCGCAAATTTGCTTAGCCGCATTGTTGGTTCAGTAGTTACCAGGTTTTTGAAACGTCCATAGTTGAACTTCTAGTAGTGATCTTTATCACTGTACAAAACTTCAGGGTGATGTCGGTAATAGTTTCGGAGATATTGAATGTTGGTTAAATACTTCGCACAGCCGCCATGTTGGATTGGTGAGACGTAGTAAGCTTTGAAGGCCATGGTCGGGTTCGGCCAAAATGGTGCAATTACCTCACCGATTTTCATTGAAATCGCTCCAGCCGTTTAGTAGTTATTAGGGGGGACACACAGCCACACGTTACACACACACACACACACACACACACGGACAAAAGGTGATCTCATAAGGCTATATTTTCATAAAATGAAAATAGGCTAAAAACGATTGATGCAATTTACAATTTATTACTCAAAGGTCTAAAAACATATAATTTTATATAATTAGTACAAACTAAGCAAATAAGCTTGGCAGACGCTCAGCAGAGTAAAGTTTGCGTGGTCACGCACACAGAGGCCCCAACTAGCCTATCGCTCGTAATCAGCCACCAGAAACGTTCCCGCGTACCGCCAGTGGTACGCTTACCACCGGTTGGCAACCCCTGCTCCAACCCATAAAGTTAATGAAGGAACTTGTTGTTGCACCATATATGAGTTGGCTCATTACTCCTCCCCAAAGTGCGAACACCTAGCTGGCACACGCTTTTGTCACATGTACCACACGCATTCCTGTGTTACGTACAAAAGCATTCCAGCTGGGAATATAGCAGACGTCACAGTGTTTGATCTTCAACAGCAGCATTGATTATAATGTTGAACAAGCCCCATCCTTGTATACGCTTAGAGGAAGTACTCTGCAAGTTTACGGACTTACAGGGATTCGAACACCAAGTCCCCAGTGCAACTAAGAGCGACTCGGCACGTCATACCACTGCAGCATTCCGGACAACTACTGCAGCTATTAGGGTTCAAGTATAGGCTGTACCGCGATACGAACATCGAACACATTACGAGCAGTTGCAGAAAACTAGCGCCGATATCCAGAGCCCTGAGCGGATCAACAGAAGGTTATCCGCATCCGCCCCACATCCACACGACTGTTATCCACATCCGCCCCACATCCACACGACTGTTATCCGCATCCGCCCCACATCCACACGACTGTTATCCGCATCCGCCCCGCACCCACACGACTGTTATCCACATCCGCCCCACATCCACACGACTGTTATCCACATCCGCCCCACATCCACACGACTGTTATCCACATCCGCCCCACATCCACACGACTGTTATCCACATCCGCCCCGCATCCACACGACTGTTATCCACATCCGTCCCACATCCACACGACTGTTATCCGCATCCGCCCCACATCCACACGACTGTTATCCGCATCCGCCCCGCACCCACACGACTGTTATCCACATCCGCCCCACATCCACACGACTGTTATCCGCATCCGCCCCGCACCCACACGACTGTTATCCACATCCGCCCCACATCCACACGACTGTTATCCACATCCGCCCCACATCCACACGACTGTTATCCACATCCGCCCCGCACCCACACGACTGTTATCCACATCCGCCCCACATCCACACGACTGTTATCCACATCCGCCCCACATCCACACGACTGTTATCCGCATCCGCCCCGCACCCACACGACTGTTATCCACATCCGCCCCACATCCACACGACTGTTATCCACATCCGCCCCACATCCACACGACTGTTATCCACATCCGCCCCACATCCACACGACTGTTATCCACATCCGCCCCACATCCACACTACTGTTATCCACATCCGCCCCGCATCCACACGACTGTTATCCACATCCGCCCCGCATCCACACGACTGTTATCCGCATCCGCCCCGCACCCACACGACTGTTATCCACATCCGCCCCACATCCACACGACTGTTATCCACATCCGCCCCACATCCACACGACTGTTATCCACATCCGCCCCACATCCACACGACTGTTATCCACATCCGCCCCGCATCCACACGACTGTTATCCACATCCGCCCCACATCCACACGACTGTTATCCACATCCGCCCCACATCCACACGACTGTTATCCGCATCCGCCCCACATCCACACGACTGTTATCCGCATCCGCCCCACATCCACACGACTGTTATCCGAATCTCCTGGCATTACATTAATATTTGCTTCACACAAGTATAGTTAGTGGAAGGTTCTTTAACATGCCATAAATCTGTGACTTGGGACCGCCGGCTTTACTTCCCCTCCGAATGAAGGCATACTGAGGGACTTTTAACGCTCTTAAAAATTCCGACGAATTCGGCCGGTTTTGAACCCGCGACCTTGGGCATAGAAGCTCAGCATGCTACCAACTACGCCACCAAAGCTGTCGGCCGATATTGTGGGGGAAAATATTATTAACCTCTGAAGAAGCCGAGAGAAAAGAAAAACGATTTTGGATTGACGACATAAATGTAAGAAGGGAATATTAGGATACATGACGAGGAAAATTTATTCTAAACATCTCTCAATGTCAAATGGCAGGTCTTTCGAATTGCTCAGTGTACTAACACACTTTCTCCTAAAACTACAGCTGAGATGGGAATCGAACCCAAGAAATTTGGATCTGGAGTGTCAATACTACAGTTGGCTCGAACCGAAAAACGGTGACTGAACTCACACTTAGTACATCTCTACGTAATGTGCCATAGTCGCGAGAAAACTGCAGATCTTGAGGAAACCTGAAAGTTAGACCCAGCAACTTAACCCGCGAGGACTGGCCCAAGGGTATTATTGACCCGAGGCTATAATAATGCTCTTTATATTCGTTTTGGTCAGCCCTGCAAAAGAAACACTTGAGTTATTTCTATATTATTTACGGTCGGGTCAGACTTACCCATTGCGCCAGTCCTCTCGTGACAAATTTTGGCTTACGTTAGTCAGGACAATCTGTAAACAAGATATTCAGTAAAGAACATATAGCCTTCTTTCTCCTAAATGCATGGGTATTGTTCTAACTCTTTTTCCTTTTCAAGGAACTAATTTAATATCGGTTGTAGTAGCTTGTCGAAATACAACGTGTTATACGGATATTAAACAGGAATGTTACGTGCCCTTTGCTAGTGCTACCTCTGTGCAAAATTTCATTCAATTAGGTTTCACCGTATTTGAATTGATATGGTGAATCGATTTGCACACATACATGCCTGCTATCTGCAAACTATTGGACTGATGAACTTGAAGTTCAGTCAAAAGATGCTTCCCACAAAAAGGTATGTTATTGCAAAATTTGGAAGAGATCAGATTATTAGGTTGGTCGTAATTTAATTTAATCTTTTAACATTCGGGTGGCCGCCATTACGTTTCTGTCAAGATGGCAACGATATAAAACATGACACTGAGTTGCCTCTCGCAAGTGCTACCTCTGTACCAAATTTCGTTCAATTCGGTTTCACCATGTTTGAATTGATAGGGGGAATCGATTTAACACATAAATGGCCGCTATCTGTAAACTATTGGGCTGATGACCTTATCGTTTGGTCAAAAGATGCTTACCACATAAAGGTATGCTGTTGCAAGATTTAGTAGAGATCAGATGATTAGGGTGGTAGTAAATTGATTTAAGCTTTTAATATTTGGGTGGCCGCCATTACGTTTCCGTCAAGATGGCGGCGATATAAAATATGACAATGAGGTGCCCTTTGCCATTGCTACCTCTGTACCAAATTTCGTTCAGTTCGGTTTCACCGTGTTTGAATAGATAGGGGGAATCGATTTGCACACAAACATGGCCGCCATCCGCAAATTATTGGGCTGATGACCTTGTAGTTGGGTCAAAAGATTCTTCATATGAAAAGGTATAATTTTGCAGAAATCGGTAGAGATCAGATGATTCTTTTGGTCGTAATTTGATTTAAGCTTTTAACATTTGGGTGGCCGCCATTACGTTTCCGTCAAGATGGCGGCAATATAAAAATAGACACTGAGGTGCCCTTTGCTAGTGCTACCTCTGCACCAAATTTCGTTGAATTCGGATTCACCGTGTTCGAATTGATAGGGGGGGACAGACATTCAGAGTACACACACTCACACACAGACACACAATTTTTCGCCCTGTGTTGATCTCATAAGTCTACTTTCATTTTTGGAAAAATCGAAAGTAGGCTAAAAATAAGGGGAAAATCCAACTATATTGGTGCAGTACAATCTCATAGCTCACGTTCTTGTTGATCCATGTTCGGGGTCTAGGGACACCTTGGTCATCAGCTCCTATGTCAAGAGAATCGAGATGACTACTCTACCACCTCTATCGAGGCCAATTATACTGTTAAAAACAAGTAGTTCCGTGAAGAACTATACAGCCTATTTTCATATATCCTACTTATGTTAATTGCCACTATCAACATACACAATTTCTGTTTGATTGCTGTAATAGATTCGTACATATTAAGAACCGACTAAATATTTCGGATGGTCGCCATGTTGGATTTTATATATGTAGGTTCTAGAGTTATGTACTGTTACATGCAGATTATTGTGAACGTGTAGTATTCAAACTTCAATCGCTTAATTAGGACACAAGAAAAAACAAGGAGATTTTAAAATTTCGCACAGCTGCCATCTTGAGGTTATGGAAAAAATTGAAAAATATTAGATGCCATTGCATTAACATTCGTATAAGGATTTACTGTACCAAGTTTCACTCCACTCGGATGGTTAAATTGCGAGAAATGCCCATGTGAATATTTATAATTCGCGTCACCGCCATGTTGGATTTGTGATCACCAGGTTATTTAAAGTCTTATAGGTGAACATAAGTTCATAGCCCCTATGAACATTAAAAAATGCAGTTTGATTGCTAAAATAGATTCGTAGATATTCAGTATCGTCTAAACATTTCGGATGGTCGCCATGTTGGATTGTTAAATGTATAGGCCATAGAGTCATGTACCATTAAAGGAAAATTATTGCGTAGGTTCATTATTCAAACTTTCACTTCGAACGCATGACTACATCACAAGAAATAAAAACTTAATTTTAAAATTCGCACTGCCGCCATCTTGAGGTTATGTAAACAATTGAACTAAATTAGATATCAGTGGATTACAATGTGTATATATATTTCCTGTACCAGGTTTCAGTGCGCTTGGAACATTAAATCGCGAGAAAGGTCTATTTAAAATTTTCAAATTCGCTTGGCCGCCATGTTCGTTTTGTAGTTAACCGGTTTTTGAAAATCTTATTGATGGACTTCCAGTAGTGCCCTTTATCTCCGTACAAAATTTTAGGGAGATACCGCTAACAGTTTCAGAGATATAGAATGCCGGTGAAATATTTCGCACATCCGCCATCTTGTGATTATGTAAACAATTGAACGAAGTTAGATGTCGGTGCATTACAATGTATATAAACATATACTGTACCAAGTTTCATTGCGTTTGGTTGGTCAAATAGCGAGAAACGTCTATTTCAAAGTCGCAAATTCGCTTGGCCTCCATGTTGGTTTTGTAGTTACCAGGTTTTCAAAAGTCACATAAGTGAACTTATAGTAGTTCCCTCTATCACCATAGAAAATCTCAGGGTAATATCGGTAATAGTTTCGGAGATATTGAATGCTGGTGAAATATTTCGCACAGCCGCCATGTTGGATTGGTGAGTCGTAACAAAATTTGAAGGGCACGGTCGAGGTCGCCGGGAATAGTGCTATGAACTTTCCGAGTTTCATTGAAATCGCTCCTGCCGTTTAGATTTTATTAGGGGGGGACACACACACACACACACACACACACGCACACACACACGGACAAAAGGTGATCTCATAAGCCTATTTTTTCAAATTTGAAAAATATAAATAAAGCTCATTTTATACTGGTAATATTTGATAGGAAGACTCCAAGAGTACATCAAAGTCCATACCACTACGACAAAAGGGAGTGACAACAGCCCTCGTGTTATATTTTTAGCCTACTTTCGATTTTTGCAAAAAATGAAAGTAGACTTATGAGATCAACACAGGGCCAAAAATTGTGTGTCTGTGTGTGAGTGTGTGCACTCTGAATGTCTGTCCCCCCACTATCAATTCAAACACGGTGTAACCGAATTGAACGAAATTTGGTACCGTGGTAGAACTAGCAAAGGGCACCTCAGTATGATGTTTTATATCGCCACCATCTTGACGAAAACGTAATGGCGGCCACCCACATGTTCAAAGCATAAATCAAATTACGACTAACCTAGTCATTCGATCTCTACCAAATTTTTCAACAACATATATTTATATGGCGAGCGTCTTTTGACCAAACAACAAGGTCATCAGCCTAATAATTTGCGGATGGCGGCCATGTTTGTGTGCTAATCGATTCCCCGTATCTTTTCAAACACAATGAAACCGAACTGAACGAAATTTGGTACAGAGGCTAGCAAAGGGCACCACAGTGTCATGTTTTATATCGCCACCATCATGACGGAAACGTAATGGCGGCCACCAAAATGTTAAAAGCTTAAATCAAATTACGACCAACCTAATCATTTGATCTCTACCAAATTTTTGAACAACATACCTTTGTGTGGGAAGCATCTTTTAACTGAACAGCAAGGTCATCAGCCCAATACTTTGCAGATAGTGGCCATGTATGTTTGCAAATCAATTCCCCATATCAATTCAAACACGGCGAAACCGAATTGAATGATTTTTTTACAGAGGTAGCACTAGCAAAGGGCACCTCATATTCATGTTTAATATCCGTCTAGCACGTTGTATTTCAACAAGCTACTACAACCAATATTCAATTATACTCCTTGAAAAGGACAAAGAGTTATAACAATACCCATGCATTTAGGAGAAAGTAGGCTATAAGTTCTTTACTGAACATCATGCTTGACGTCAGCTCTCAGGGGTTAATAGATGCCTCACGAAGTAGGAAGATTTAAAACGCGAAACATTCAACTGATCTGGGAGTAAAGCATTTTAAATTCCGAAAGATATAACCCTCCCCTGAGAGTGCAAAAGAGAAAGAGTAGACATGCTTATCAACTGCAATTCCTTGGAATAAAGCTGTGTGCCTAGGGACGACTGCGGTACGTTCAGCTTCTATGGAGATTCATTGTAAACCCATGGGCAATACCATACAAAAGCTTTTTATCCCTCTTGTGGCTTTAAGCAGTCATCTGTTCGTCTGTATTTTTGGCCACCCTGCTCGTAGCGTGTTAGGAGCCATGCGATCTCCATCTTTACGTGGAATCCGAATCACAGTACCTTAAATTTCACTTCAGAAATCTCTTATGCATTGCCGGAAAAACAAACCCGGTCCGCCTTGGTAAGATGGATGGTTGGTCCCTCAGTTTAAGGGCTGCGACAACACGGTCTAGTAGCCCCGTGTACTTTGGGTGTGTGTAGAATCTGTCTGATAACCGGTGTTAATTGTGATGGCCGTATTAGTGTGCTATCTGTTTTATTTCAAGTAAGGACTGCAGACATCCAATTTTCAAGAAGTTCCTACTTTTGCTACCAAACGCCACCGTCAACGACAACTCGGTTACTAGATGCCACCGCAATCGGCTCCTGGCGACGAACGTTGGAATCTAAGAGCGCTAGTCAAATATAACCTATAATTTAGCTTAACACAAGTGTAATTAGTGGAATGTTCTTTTACATGCCATAAACCTATGACATGGGACCACCGGCATACTGAGGGATTTTTAACGCTTTTGAAAAATCCGACGACTTTGGCCGGGTTTGAACCCGCGACCTTGGGCATAGAAGCTCAGCATGCTACCAACTACGCCACAGAAACCGCCACCTTGGTCAGAGACAAGCAGCTTGACCAGTGCACCATCACGTCCTTAATACAGTACCATCTGCAGTGCTTCAAAGCCATTAGAATGCTTCATCAACAGGATGACCAATATTTAGTCCGGTGAGCTTACCTTTCCTAAATCAACGCCTCATTTATAAAATATTTTTACGAACTGAGTTTGGAAGTAGTGGTGAACATCTGTGCTGTAATCTCACAGAGAGTGGAAGTGTAGTAAGTTATATGGCTCTGGAAAATTTCCGCAGTTCATATGTCTTAATTGTGCGCCGTAGTGCGGTAACCTAGGAGCGAGCGGTCACGTCGCAGACTAAGTCCTAGGAGACCAGCGATAGCTAGTCGACACCAATCGATATCTACGTGACGTCATTCAATCGGAAAGAAACATTCGCACAGTCTCGATTATACCCAACAGCTCCGAAAGTGAGAGTGAAGCGCAAGAGTGTTCCAGCCTCACGATAGTGACGTAGGCTCCCGTAGTCCACTGGCTTGTACAGGGTTATTGAAAATGATTGTCGGGGTTACAAAAATTCATAACATACAGTGCAATTGACGTAGGAAGATGAATCGTGTTTTATTGAGTACTGTAACTTTAAAAGTTTTTTTTACATACATTACAAATGCTCGATATGTGCGCCTCTGGTCACTCTACACACATCAAGTCGAAAGTCCATCTCATCCCACACACCCAACATGTCGGTGGTGATGGTGTGGAAGGCGGCTCGGATTCGCTGCTTCAATTGCAGAATATTCGCTGGTAGAGGAGGAACAAATACCTGATCTTTGACATACCCCCACAGGAAGAAGTCACACGCTGTTGCGTCTGGTGACCTTGGTGGCCAGGATAAGAGCATCTGATCATGTTCCATTCCTCGTCCAATCCATCGTCTTGGAAGTTATTGATTTAAAAATGCTCTAACATGCAGTTCCCTGCTGCCTCTTGTAGTCGATTTCTTAGGACTACGGAGATAAACATCCCTGATCCGATTCACGTCTGCTTCTGACACGCGGGGACGGCCAAGGCTTTTCCCTTTACACAAGCAACCGGTATTCACGAATTGCGCATACCATCTGCGAATAGAGTTGTCGGAAGGAGGGTCTTTCCCCAACGTCGTAGGAAAATGGCGCTGGACTCTGGTAACGGAATGGTTTGATGAAATTCGAGAGTACAAAACGCCTTCTCTTTAACGCTGACCGCCATTTTGTCAAATACACCTGTTACTGACATCTGGTGGTTATACATGGTACTAAATCGACGTAGAACAAAACTTTGAGAGTTAGTGTAACCGTTACTGCTACAATAACAATGGCATGTTGTCCACTGTGTCTACAAAACATTCACGAAACGCCGACAATCATTTTGAATAACCCTGATTTTGGTGTACAGTACCGCTCCAGTGATTGCCACGGTGGGTGAGTGGTTATCGTGTAGGACTACTAACCCAAAGCTTGCCGGCTCGCTCCTGGCCATGGTAAGTGTTTTTTTTGTAAGGCGACAAAAATCACGACACGCATGTTATACGTTGTTGGCATGTTAAAGAACCCATCTGAATTCAGTAGGCCGTGTTCATAATGGCAAAATTAATCTCACTATTTTCCGCCAACACAAATGATCCTCAATTCTCCACTAGAAAGCGCTAGAGTGTCAAGGAGCTTAGGTATCTAACCTCCTTGACTTTTATAGTGCTCCAAAGAACAACAAAATTCGACATGCAAGCTGCCCTCTGGTTGTTAAATAACAAAGCTTGCACCCGGCACCTGAGGCCATACTATATTATTATTATTATTATTATTATTATTATTATTATTATTATTATTATTATTACCGCTCCAGTTCCTCAAACCGGCAGAGTCGGGAATCAACCCCGGCTTACTACACCACGAGACGATGATGACAGATTTCAAGAATTTTGTTTCACGACAGCAATGATGATGATGATGATGTTTTTAGAACAGCTGATCCCAAATTGGACCGTTTGTTTCCTAGCCCAGTAAGTCAATGTTTTGAGGGGCATCGTGTAATGTCAGGTCTCCAATCACACATGTGAATTGAAAAATGCGTAAAAATGCAGCAAAAACACCTAAAGAATGCTCTTTCCCACAAAATTACAGGAAAATGAAAGAAAGAAAAAGAAACGCTCTAACAAATATCCTTAGTTCAGCACCTTTATATCGGGTGAGTCCCTTGGCCCTTAATTTTCTAGTTTTCCGATATAAAATTGGCAGGTGAAATGCTGAAGGAAGTAGGAGACTTTTATTACTTAGGAGCGAAATAACCAGTGATGGACGAAGCAAAAAGGATATAAGAAGTAGGTTGGCTCAGGCTAGGAAAGCATTTCTACAAAAAAGGAATCTGTTGACATCGAATATAGATTTAGGTATTAGTAAGTCATTTTTGAAAGCCTTTGTCTGGAGCGTAGCGCTGTATAGAAGTGAAACTTGACTATTGGTGCAGCAGAAAAGAGGAGAATTGAAGCACTTGAAATGTGGTGTTACTGGAGAATGATGAAGATCATATGGGTAGATAGGGTTACAAACGAAGATGTATTACTGTAAGACAAGTGGGAGAGGAGAGATGTTTCTGGCGAGTGCTAATGAAGAGAAGAGAGAGGTTGGTAGGACACATACTAAGACACCCATGAATAGCAAGCTTAGTTATGGAAGGAAGGGTCGAGGACAAGAACTGTAGGGGTCGATCAAGGTTAGAATATGTTAAACAGATTGCCTCGGATGTAGGGTGTGGTAGCTATGTAGAGATGAAACGTTTAGCTCAGGACAGGGAAGCATGGAGTGCTGCATCAAACCAGTGAAAAGACTGAAGACTCAATCATCATCATCCGCCACAGTTCCAACGTCTGATACCAGCATGGTCGACAGTTCCCCTTCTATAGCCAAGCCACAATGACCCTAAACGTCTATACAAGATTTATGACGACATGGAAGCAAGACCTTTACAAAAACATGTGTGCGACAACTGATTATTCAATGCATCAAACTGCCATGCGGGCATGCACTCAGTATACACTGGGTGCGGTGGCTTACTGATAACAAACGTGAATGAACCCTCGAAGTGGACGAATAGCCGTGGAGCAATGGTCCAAGTGCGTAGAAGATTAAGACACCTAAATAAATACCGGTAACTAAATAAACAATAAGTACACATTGAACCCTAAATAAACACATCATGATATTGGTCAAACCTGGCACGAATGCCTTTGTATTTGATCCGCAAAGCTTAAAATGTGCACAGGTCTGCTACCTTCTACGCACTTGTGCATTTGCTCCACGGCTACGCTAAGGTACAGTCTATATAAAGATTATAACTGACCCAAGGTTATGTCTCTTCCCGTTGTCTTGTGTTCTAATCTCTACCGAAACGGTGCACTGCGGTAGGTGGAGATGGCGCTGAACTCTCCCGAGAGATGCTGTTATCTTGCGCGCTCCACACTTTCACTTGTTCATACTCGTAAATAGCCCCTATTGTTCCGAATGATACCACCCATCGAGCATCTCCCTGGTGTCGTGCATTCTCCTCACAAAGACAAGCTGTAGAATGACTTAACATCTCTTCTACATCCCACAAGAATTAAGGGGTACAGTCTGCGTTACTATGGATGGAACCTTCATCACCACAAACATGGTGACTTGCAGGTGTTTAGCCTACTTTTCGTTTTTTGCAAAAAATTATGAAAGACTAGACTTATATGATGTGCGTCTGTCCTTCTGTATGTGTGTGAGTCCTATCAATTCCTAAATGGCTGCAGATATCGAAATCAAACTTGGTCGCAGTGGCGTACCAACAGGCGAGGTTTTAAGGTTAACCCCACCCCTCGAGACATTCCTTTACTTGAATAGTTATATTGTCCCATCCGTCACCTGATTTACGCTACCGCTATTGAGGCTTCTTACTCCTGTATATATTTTAAAAGTGATAACGTTCCTCACTTGTTAATGTCCTGCACTCCACTCGCAGAGAGACTTCACCTTCAGTGTTGGAACGAGCCATGGATCAGTTTTGCTGTTTAAGTATGCGATCGGTTACATTATTTATGTCGCTTGGGATTGCTTTAATTGTGTGTCTGTTTCGCTAAAGATAATTCAGTACATGAGGAGTTTCTGCAATTTATTCCAATTAATGATACAGAAGTCATCAAGATGGCGGATTTCAATTGTAATGGCAGAAGGAACACGGAGAGAAAAACATTACTTTTCTCTCACATAATATCAATATTATAAGCAACCATGTAAGTATGGTCATGTTGATACCACGGCATCGTTTCAGTTCTAATATTTAGTTACTGTCTTCCAAATTATTTATATTTGTATCATTTCAAATGATCTTGTCGACTTCATCGTTATGCTTGAGTCAAAAGTTATGCGTTACGGAGACGGCGACGGTGACGTCATGCAGCCGCGCGGGAAGCCTAAGCTAATGGGTAATGGACGGCGAGTGCGTGACGTCATGCAGCCACGCGGGAAGCCTAAGTTAATGGTTAATGGAGTCTGGTGAAAGAGTCCTGGGGCGTCGATCGACCTGGGGCTTCGAGCGAAGCGAAAGGAATACAGGGTGACTCCTAAAGAGGTGTACAATATGCCATATAAGAATACAGCGTGACTCGTAAAGAGATATACAAGATGCCAGATAAGAATACAGGGTGCCT
Source organism: Meconema thalassinum (assembly GCA_946902985.2). Lineage (NCBI taxonomy): Eukaryota > Metazoa > Arthropoda > Insecta > Orthoptera > Tettigoniidae > Meconema > Meconema thalassinum. Next base: position 208,930,537 of record OX336399.1, on the reverse strand, counting down.
CCTAAAGCGGTGTGCAGGATGTCAGAGCAAAATACAGGATGACACTTAACGAGGTGTACAGTATGTTAGATTCAATCAAATACAGGGTGGCCCTTAAGGAGGTTTGCAAGATATCAGATTCGAATAATGGGTGACCCTTAAAGAGTTGTAAAAGATGTCAGACCCAAATACAGGGTGACCCTTAAAGAGGTGCCCGCGCGGGAAGCCTAAGTTAATGGGTGATGGAGTCTGTCGAAAGGGTCCTGGGGCTTCGAGCGAAGCGAGAAGCCCTCCTCAGACTTTCTAACATGAGCAGCATTTGTAGCATGCGTCATTTGAAATGATATAAAGTCTAGTCTTTCGGATTGACAGTATTTTTTTTATTGTGTCGAAAAATAATGAGGCCAAAAATAGTTTTCATGCAAAAAGTGCGGTTATTTTGTTATTGTATTTTATGAATATTAATCGAAATTTCATTTTAATTATGATGATTACTGACCTTTCAAGGGGAGGAACAGTAAGGTCATCAGCCCCTTTAATAATGTACACAATTGCCCTATTATATTATAAAAATATCCAGTTTACAATACAAATTTTTATTACCGGATGTCCTTATAAACTATGATAAATGTTTCGGCTCTCTTTGAGCCTTCTTCAGTCAATAGGACTAATGAAATTCTCACAAAACAGTCAAGGGTTGATCAGTGTGACCTCTCAATAAAATTTGTTATTTTTTAAAATAAGATTTTCACCTCGTCCTGCCAATTAAAACATTGGACATAAAACGCTTAAAGAATTTAAAAACTATATAAAATTCAAGTCGTGGACTCATCGTCGTTGAAATCACTTCCAAATAAGGGACCTGTAACAACAAAAAGATCCTGACAATCTACATTTCTTACTTGGGGAACCTGAACTGATAACTCTCATTGGGCAATAACTTACCCCTTTGTACAGGATCGTGTGTTAGTTATCCTGGTAGAGACGAAAATACGGAAGTTGCTTGTTTCATAATTTATACAAATTGTGTTCATCACCCTGTAAAGCGAAAAGATATTTGAAAATATGAAAAATAACCAAATGTTTACATACCGCAGTTTGGAGACAAGAACTGTCACATCACAGATTTAAAGAAATACAACGAATGTGTTTAAGTCCGTCGTTGCTTGTTTTCCATATGATAACTGGCTAACTTACCGGCCTTAACGTGTTAGAAAACATAGAATTTCACAATGCTCAAAAAACAGACCCTATAAATAACTTGAATGATTTAACTTTCAACGACAACGTTTTATTTAACGCGATCTCGAAATTAAGGCGAAGAGACCCTCCTCCATAACGCAAGTTTCTAACGTATGTCTTGCCTCCCCTTCGCACGACCCTCGCCCTCACACTTGCAGTACCAAGGCCGGTAAGTTAGCCAGTTATCACAGGTAGACAAGCAACGACGGGCATAAACACATTCATTATATTTCTTTAAATCTGTGATGTGACAGTTCTGGTCTCCAAACTGCGGTATGTAAACATTTGGTTATTTTTCATATTTTCAAATATCTTTTCGCTTTACAGGGTGATGAACACAATTTGTATAAATTATGAAACAAGCAACTTCCGTATTTTCGTCTCTACCAGGATAACTAACACACGATCCTGTACAAAGGGGTAAGTTATTGCCCAATGAGAGTTATCAGTTCAGGTTCCCCAAAGTAAGAAATGTAGATTGTCAGGATCTTTTTGTTGTTACAGGTCCCTTATTTGGAAGTGATTTCAACGACGATGAGTCCACGACTTGAATTTTATATAGTTTTTAAATTCTTTAAGCGTTTTATGTCCAATGTTTTAATTGGCAGGACGAGGTGAAAATCATATTTTAAAAAATAACAAATTTTATTGAGAGGTCGCACTGATCAACCCTTGACTGTTTTGTGAGAATTTCATTAGTGCTATTGACTGAAGAAGGGTCAAAGAGAGCCGAAACATGTATCATAGTTTATAAGGACATCGGGTGATAAAACATGTGTATTGTAAAGTGGATATTGGTATAATATATAATAATCAATACGGGAAAATTTAGAATTATGACTAAAGTCATAGATATTCATTACCCTATTATATTAATATCAGAAGGAAATCCTGCGTATGCTACTGTGTATGAGTGAAGATCTATACCAGGACATCCTAAGGAAATATATTTTGAAAATTACGTCAGTGCTACCAACTTCGGGAAAATAATTGAAATTTGAACTCTAAGTCGGATATCTCAGGAGGTATGCATGGGAACCGTTCCAAAATTGGCACAAATCTCTAAAAGAATATATGAGTTTAGAAAGGAATGTTCCGTGATAGTTTGTATGTATGTCTTGTGTGCGTTCATATACCATTCATCCGATTACGATGAAACTTTGGTGAGATGTTGTGCACACTCCCGTGAAAGTTCCTGAATTAGTAAATTCATTTTACAATAAGTGGCGCTAGAGTAGTTTCAACAAATGAGTACTACTGTTACTGGTTTTACGTTCCTTTTAACTACTACGGCTTTTAGAGACGCCGGGGTGCCTGAATTTTGCCCCGAAGTGAATCATTAGTGCGCCAATAAAACTACTGACATGGCTCCCTCGCATTTGCGCACCCTCAAATGCCAACTGACTGCACCGGGTTTAAAATTGGGGGCCACGATTAACATTGCAGCATAGGCTATGTGGCAACCCTTAAGCGCTTACGTCGTGCCATTTAAACTAAGCGGCCAGGAAGATGGGCTAAAGGTGTGCTTCTGCAACATGACAATGCCCGCCCCCACACTAGCCGAGACACCACCACTGCCATTGATCAAATGGGATTCGCGGTGCTGTCAGACCCTCCATACTCTCCGGATTTGGCACCAAGTGATTATCACCTGCGTGGTCGCCGTATTTCAGAACTAGACACAGCTGTCACGGCACTCCGAAATGATGGTTCAGGACGGTCTAGAGAGACTGACACATGGATGGCAAAAATGCATAAATTGAGAAGGTGGACGTACTTCATTTGGGTAGAAATCAAGTAGTTTCGTGAAGAACTAAAGCCTATTTTCATATACCCTACTTATGTTAATTGCCTCGATCAACATACAAAATTTCAGTTTGATTGCTGTAATAGATTTGTAGATATTGAGAACCGACTAAATATTGCGGCTCCGTACAGGACAAGGCATTTGTGCAGAGAACCTCCAGCGATGGGGATTGGCGACATCTTCCCAATGTGACGGTGGCAGTGAACACCAGACCATCAAACACATTGTAACATCCTGAGCAGACGAGCTTATTCTGGAAACCCTGAGATTTCTTTGAAGTGACGGCTTCAGCCCTTCAATGGATTAAAGACTTAGACATTAACTTGTAGATATTCAGTATTTGTAAACTATGTATATTAGTTGCTCTTCAGTTGCCATACGCTAAATAAATAAATTGCGGATGGTCGCCATGTTGGATTTTTATATATGTAGGTCTTAGAGTTATATACTGTTACATGAAGATTATTGTGTGCGTGTAGTATTCAAACTTCAATCGCGTGATTAGGACACCAGAAGTAAAAACATGATTTTAAATTTCGCACATCTGCCATCTTGTGGTTATGGATACAATTGAAAAAATTAAATGCCAGTGGATTAACATTCGTATAAGGGTTTACTGTACCAAGTTTCACTGCACTTGGATGGTTAAATTGCGAGAAACGTCCATGTGAATATTTATACTTCGCGTCGCAGCCATGTTGGATTTGTGATCACCAGGTTATTGAAAGTCCTATAGGTGATTTTATGTTCATAGCCCCTATGAACATTAAAAAATTCAGTTTGATTGCTGTAATAGATTCGTAGATATTCAGAGCCGTCGAAATATTTCGGATGGTCGCCATGTAGGATTGTTATATGTATAGGCCTTAGAGTCATGTACAATTAAAGGAAAATTATTGCGTAGATTCATTATTCAAACTTTCACTTCGATCGCATGATTACGACACAAGAAATAAAAAAACTTAATTTAAAAATTCGCTCAGTCGCCATCTTGAGGTTATGTAAACAATTGAAATAAATTAGATACCAGTGCATTGCAATGTGTATACACATTTCATGTGCCAAGTTTCATTGCGTTTGGATCATTAAATCGCGAGAATGGTCTATTTAAATTTTCAAATTCGCTTGGCCGCCATATTCGTTTTGTAGTAAACCGGTTTTTGTAAGTCTTATAGATGAACTTTTAGTAGTGCCCTTTATCTCCGTACAAAATTGCAGGGTGATGCCGCTAATAGTTTCAGAGATATAGAATGACTGTGAAATATTTCGCACAGCCGCCATCTTGAAGTTATGTAAACAATTGAACGAAGTTAGATGTCGGTGCATTACAATGTGTATAGACATATACTGTACCAAGCTGTATTGCGTTTGGTTGGTTAAATCGCGAGAAACGTCTATTTAAAAGTCGCAAATTCGCTTGGCCGCCATGTTGGTGTTGTAGTTACCAGATTTTCAAAAGTCACATAGGTGAACTTCTAGTTGTTCCTTTTATCGCCATAAAATATTCCAGGGTGATATTGGTATTAGTTTCGGAGATATTGAATGCTGATGAAATATTTCGCACAGCCGCCATTTTGGATTGGTGAGACGTAACAAAATTTGAAGGGCACGGTCGGGGTCGTCCGGAATGGTGCTATGAACTTACCGAGTTTCATTGAAATCGCTCCAGCCTTTTAGAAGTTATTAGGGAGGGGGGACACACCATCACACACACACGCACACACAGACAGACACACGGACAAGACTATTTTTTTATTAAATGAAAATAGGCTAAAAATAAAGGGTGCCCTTCGAATATTGTGTATTCTAGTGGGTCCGTGCGTGAAATCTCGCATGTTCATAAACCACACTTTCCCCAATAGGTTTGTAATGAGAGACTTAAGGAGAAAGGTTGTTATGTTTTTATTTCAACCAAATGATTATAGAACGCTATTTACATTTCAGTTAGAATTCCAAGTTCTACGTTCCCTTACTTAAGAAGGCAATCACTGAAAATTGGATCATCATAACACTCACCGGTTATTTGATATTTATGAAATTAATTATACGATTTGAGTACTCATTCCTTTGATTACCTGTTTCTGAAATCCATGCAAAATGATAAAGGAAATACCTCAGAATTTTAACATGACATGAAACAGGCGTCACAGTAACCAAAATGTGAAGTGGACAGCAATTATGGAGCGTATTTTCCTACAGCAACAGTATCTGCAAATCGCACACGTCGAACATTCTCAAGTTTTTTTTAAAAAGAAATTATAGACATTTATGAAATTAGAGTGCAATTCATCACTGCTAATGTCTATTCTCATTCATTTGAATGCTAATTTGTCACGATTGGTCGCTTGTGAGACCCCCAGGAGGATCTATAGCCTACTACTGAAATAATTAGTTATAGACCGAATATTAAATATATTTGGAATTATTTGTGGATTAAGGAGAATTGTGTATAAAGTAAAATTTAGATCTTGTTAAATATTTAGGTAGGGAATAGCTGTGGCGATCGCTAATTTTAGTATTTGCAGTTTAAAGTAATATAACATATTCTTATTGTCTATTCCTCAATGGTAGGGCACAGCAGTGTTTATGCCAGGAGCATCGTTTATTTATTTTATTTTATTTTTATTTAGACAGGATGAGTTAGGAGTTTATTTTATGCAGGATGACAGGGTTTATTTAATTTTCTCTTGTTGTACAAACTGTATGCGCTTTGACAATAAATAGGCGGACTCGTTTTTACATCTGTCTGGCGTTTCTATAGAAACTTGCATTATCTTTTGCAGTTAATTAGGTAGTAATATTGTGCTATAGAGCAGGGGCGTATATAGAGTTTTTGTGTTGATGGGTGCCCAATGCTATCTGGCTTCACTTTTACAACCAATTTGCTGTGATGTTTTATGTTTGGTTAATGTCAAACACAACTAAGACCATTTTATGTTACTTCTTATTAAAACAATCATCTTGCTCATTTGATAGTGTTTACACGGAAAGAATTAATGTTACTGTTTTGATTTACAACGTACACTATAATATAAAGTCAAGGTTTCTTGAAGCATTACCAAATCGGTTTATAACTTCGTCGTAAGTGATGTATGTCTCTGTAGCAATGCTAGACCGTTGAGTTTGTTTCCAGAAGTAGAATTTCTTAAGTATGTTTCCAACCAATTCAAATTCCAACTCCGTTCGACAGTACCAGTAGCTACAGAGAGAGGCAAATTTGCCAATAGTTTGATAAGGGTATAAAAGTTGGGGAAAAAACTTTTGTTACACTCTTTAAGGGCACTTGTTGCTGTTCTTGGTATGTTCTTAAGAGCGAAGGCACTGGAGAGTAATAACAGGTTATGTTGTTACACATAAGATCAGAGCAAACGGATTGTCACACTGTTTACATCGCACTACCTTCGCCTTGCTTTGCAACGTTGCAATACGTCGCTTAGTAACAATAGTACATGATTATATAGGTTTTTAAAGTTTATATTAATAATCAAATTTTATAAGGGACAAATATTTCGGAAGGGGGGAGGATGCCTCTCGGGACCTTATATACGCACCTGCTATAGAGGTAGAATAGGATTCACAGCCCACACCTACAACCCGTTGCGCAGGATAACTGCAAGACTCTCAGTCTCCAACCGTAGCTAGTAACCTAAGAACCCAGTAGAATAGTCATATAGCACAATAGTAGTTACCGTACCACTACTGTTTTATTTTCCGGGAGCTTCAAGTGGTTTATCTAGCCGGAGACTACGACTTGCATCTTCAGATATAGGCAGATACTTCTTGAGGATGTTCGGGTACAATACGTTTTGAACACCCTGAAGAAGTTGACCAAGAGATTTATAAACCGACAATAGAATTCGTCAAACCCTAGGCCTAGTTAGATAAAGTCCCTGTTCATGTTGGCAGCCGTGGGAGTATCTCTAATTCCTGTCGAATATTTACAGTTCTTAAACATCAAGTGGCGCTTCAATACTTTGTTGTTAGTGTCAAAACAAAACTCTCTGTAAATCGAATAGTGCTGTATGGAAGGGAGAGTAACTGATATGAGGGTATTCAGGAGGATACTCGTATTCAAGAAATAAAGGCTGTGTAAGAAATGAACAAGTTTGATGAGGCTGTTCGTATGAGCCCACTCAGATGGCGAAGAGACCAGATAGGTAATCCGAGATGTTTCGTAATGATTTATACGCCTCTTAAAATAATAGTCTGCACCTTTCAATACAATTAGGAAACATAATTCGACCCTTTGATTGAGTCTTCTTCAGCTTATATCTAACTAAAACAGAGTAAAAATAAGTAAACTGTTAATGAATATTGTCAAAAATAACGTGCAGTCAGATATCGAAATGAAAATGTCTTGATTCTCAAAATTAAAATTTATCTAATTATCACATCTTCAGAGTTTATTTTGACAATAAATCAAGAATTCTTCATTTTGATATCTGACTGACAGCACGTAATTTTTGACAATATTCATTAGCTTTTGATATCCTTGACTGACTTCAAAATTATACTGTTTCAAATCATTTTTGAAATTTAATATTTTATTAAGGATACTCATTTATTTATTTATTTATTTATTTATTTATTTGCCATCAATGCTTTAATAAAAGCTTTGTTATTAGATAACCATGTCAACTAGAAAATTGAGATTTTTACAAGTTATCAACAACATCCAGGGTAGTGTTTTGATAATAAATTATAGAAATTGAAAATATTTCCGAAAAATAATGAACATTTGAAAATTCTGAAAATTTCAGAAGAGTACTTGTACCTTTTTCTGTGGTGTTAAAATACATAATTAGGAGAAATCTATAGTTCTTAATCTAATGTTACTGATACAGCTTGTAAAGAAACGTTATTGTTGTCAGGCATTAGGTTTTGATTTTATGAATTTTTGATTTCGTGAATATCTTTTAGCCTTTATTTGAGTTCTTTTTTAATTTTTAATATTTTTATCTTTTTTCAATTACTTCCATTTTGCTTCGCAGCTTTTGGTTTGCAAGCATCTATAACTTCCGAAAATTCCACCTTAACCAGGCATGTGGTTCCTGAGAAAAAAAGGTCCAAAATATCAAAAATTTTAAATCTTGAGAAAATTAAAGATTCAGTCGTTTCATGTAGCTTAATTGACGTATGCAGGGTTACATTAAAATATCAATAATGACGTCAAATGTGGTTTCTATACATATGTGTTATATATTGGTGCAATCGGGAAAGAATGGAGATTTTGAACCTAAAAACCAACAAGTAGTTCCTTGAAGAACTAAAGCCTATTTTCATATATCCTTCTTATGTTATTCGCCACTATCAACATACAAAATTTCAGTTTGATTGCTGTAATAGTTTCGTAGATATTGAGATCCATCTAAATATTTCGGATGGTCGCCATGTTGGATTTTTATATATATAGGCCATAGAGTCATGTACCTTTGAGGGAGAATTATTGCGTAGGTTCATTATTCAAACTTTCACTTCGATCGCATGATTACGACACAATAAATAAAAACTTAATTTTAAAATTCGCACAGCCGCCATCTTAAGGTTATATAAACAATTGTACTAAATTAGATACCAGTGCATTACAATGTGTATAAACATATGCTGTACCAAGTTTTATTGCGTTTGGTTGGTTAAATCGCGAGAAACGTCTATTTAAAAGTCGCAACTTCGCTTGGCCGCCATGTTGGCTTTGTAGTTGCCAGGTTTTCAAAAGTCACATAGGTGAACTTCTGATAGTTCCCTTTATCACCGTAAAATATTCCAGGGTGATATCGGTAATAGTTTCGAAGGTATTGAATGCTGGTGAAATATTTCGCACTGCCGCCATGTTGGATTGGTGAGACGTAACAAAATTTGAAGGGCACGGTCGGGGTCGACCGGAATAGTGCTATGTACTTACCGAGTTTCATTGACATCGCTCCTGCCGTTTAGAAGTTATTAGGGGGGTCACACACCATCACACACACACACGCACACACAGACAGACACACGGACAAAAGATGATCTCATGAGCTAAAAATGCAATTTTCGGTCATTCCACACTACTGTACCTGGTTCCCGTAATTAGAATAGATTTCTCATTAGATATTAGCTGAACAATGCCCCATCGAAGGGTTGTAACGTGTCCAGAAACAATGATTGGGACCGTTTAAATATGAACTTCTGCAAAATGGGATGAGTTGTTGGAAAAATACGTAAGGGTAGCATGTCTAAGAAGATCCATAAATGTATTTGTAGTAGTATATTTACTTGCTAGCACAGAGTATTGAAACTATAGAGAAGGTATTGTAATGGATGCGCAACATACTCCATGAACAGACTTTATATACGAAACATGCAAGTTAGCGGGAGAAGCTATTAAGATGTGCAACCTGGCTGATGCAGCTTTGAAATTAGCGGTGATTTGGTGAACTATGCAATTGTATCGTCAATTAAAGCAAAGAGAGCTACTATATTTATTTATTCGGGGACATTTTGATAACAAGAGAAAAGGGAAGAACAAACTTTGAGATGGCAGAGATGTAAAAGAAAATCTATTTGAACCGCTACTCGATGGATTATTCCTCAGGTTACACACTTTCGTTTCTGATAGATAGTGTACATTATTCTGATATACGCAGCCAATATATGAAAGCACTGTATACAGCAGCTTCTTATGGAAATTCCATAGTTCGGAGATACCATGAAACCAACGAAATGTTACCTACATCGGTGAGCTTATACGTGACCTAGCACAAGTTTATACTGTATTCCTATTATTTATAAATATTAGATTAACCTCAGTATTTTATTAAATTTGTTCCCTTTGTTACGATTGTTCTTTGTTTTCAAAAATTATATTACGGTATATGGTATCTTGCCCTTGCCTAGTGTTCCTGGTTGGTGATTTGTTTTCATGCCACGACCCGAGGCTAGAGAGATATGATGTGCTCTAAGCTACATATATTCTGTTCGTAAGCATCTGGTTTATTAGCTGGCGCCCTCCCGGAAAATATTAATATTTATAAGAACCGTTGCAGGGTCAAAACAGGTGCTTCAATTCAATAGATGTTTCATAAATTGCATTAATTTAAAGAGTAATTCAAGGTGCGAGGTGTAAATCAGAGAAGACCGCTGTACTAACTGCTAATAGGGGATTATCAAGGCAATTCGGTCGCGCACAGAGGCTTGCAGACTGGACTGCACTCTGAGAGGTAAAACAATCTCAAACAAAAATGTATGAATTATTATTATTGACGTGTTGTTATTGGTTCTGTCCTCACTTTGTGGAACATGTTCAGTCTGTATTGTATGACGCTAACCCGCTGTTAACGTTATTTCATTTCTGATTTGGAATTTAAACTCGTTCAACGACTAATTTGATCATCTATTTCATCAACTGCATCGCAACGGAATTAAAATTGAAATATCATTGCAATGTCCGGTAATTAGATTCATTAAATTCCTCCATTAACCCAAATGTAATTATCACAAAACCGAAACTATCCACACATTTAACAAACAAGAATCACACCAGGCATTAGGGACTTTTAGCCTGACGGAAAACTAGTTTTCTGAGATCCATATGTGGTGACTGTATGTACCTTGGACAGTATTTTTTCAGATAGCCATATTTTGTGGGTGTGGTACCTATTTGTAAGTATTATTTCATCATATTGCAAGCTTACCTGTTGCTTACGTTGTGAAAACATTTGAACACGCAGCATCTGAAACGTAACCTATAATATTTATAATTAATTTCACGGTTCATGGTACAGGACGGAATTAATGGCTCGTACCATGGACCGGGTGGTAATGTACCAACGGTATGTATGCCATGAATGAGGAGGATAATGTTTAAATCCTTTTATTGTATTGATTGATTAATTGAGAACGCATTAAAATAGGCCAATACATATCATAAACAAGCAATTTACTAATTTAAACCATAAAACTAAAACAGAAATCACTCCTTATTAGGTTTAGCATTGTTGTTTTTCAATTATTCTACGTTGAAACCTTGAAACCAGCCTACTCCAAATGATAGCAACTGGCGTCTTCTTTCATATCTCCCAACGGTTACAGGTTTTGGCAGCTTCGTGATTATATTGTCCACGTTCAGAGGTCGCAGTTGTTCAGATTTGTGACGTCACTACAAACCCTAACGTAATTGAAGCTTGGGGAGCCAAAACACCGAGGTGAAGGAATAGCATTGCAACAAACAGACTAGATATTAATGGCAGCATTGAAAGTGAATTTCTTATAATACAATATAATCATGAACATTTCATGTCTCATTACTTGTGGATTTGAGACTTTCGAGAAGATTCTGAGGAACGGAGCAATTTGATTGGTTAATCCTTGAAAACTGGCGTGAAAAACTATAACACGAAGATTGGCGCCGGGTTATTTTGACCCACATTGTGTCGCTCCCTTTTTGTCGTAGTCGTGCGGATTTTAATGAAGTAAGTTTACACCCGGTGTCTTCCTATGAACTATTCCCAACATAAAATGAGGTTTATTTAAATTTTTCAAATTAAACTTGCAGAAAAAGACAATAACTTTCGTAAGAGTATCATTGGCCTTGATAGTGTGACAAAGCAGTCATCTCAATATTTTTGAACAAAGGAGCTGATGACAAAGGTGTCCCTAGACCCTAAATATGGATCAAAAATAACGTGAGCTATGTGATTGTGCTACACCAAAATACGTGGATTTCCCCCCTTATTCTTTACAGATTGTCCCGACTAACGAGGACTGGCGCCATGGGTAAATCTGACCCGACGGTAAATAATATAGAAATAACTTGAGTGTTCTAAAACCTGTGGGCATGTATCTTTTGCAGGGTGAAGTTCAAGGCTAGGAAGGAAGGTTCTGTAAGCGACAGGAAATAAGGGCTGACCAAAACGAAAATATAGAGCATTATTTAGCCTCGGGTGAAAAATACCCTTGCGCCAGTCCTTGCGGGTAACCGTACAGGAAGGAGGAAAATGAGGAAGGAGATTGTTTACAAGGTGTCGAAATCTTGGAGAGAGTAAACGAGTGCCACTGTGGACAAAATAATTACGGCATCGAATTGAAATATTAATGTGGACCAGTGAAATATTGAAACAAATTTTCATTATAATTGAGCATGATCGTCACTGCAAGTTTTTTGGCGAGGCATCTCTCTAGCTAGACAACTCGTACAGGCGTCTTCACACCAACTATGACTGGATGATTCAGAAGGCGGTGAACTAAACAAACGAAGGTTAGTGATGGCGGGAAGGATCAAGTTCTTGGTAGCATTGTTGCTACAATAATTGAGATATCTGCAAGTGTGTAGAAAGAACCTTGTTTGCACGTCCATGTTCCTTCCACGGATTGAGCTCACCGCGGAATTAATTTCAACGTTCCATACATCATATCTGTAGAATAGCCACTGAATATGACATGGAAATATCTTCAGAAAAAGACAAAACTATTCACTTTCAAAGGCAAAGAACCAGTTCCGAGTATGATCTGCCTCAACAACAAACTGTTGGAAAGAGTAAACACCTTCAACTACCTAGGCTACTCTTAATCATTCGACAATGATGCTGATATTTCATAAAGTATAATAAAACCATAGGCACAGTGAACTCAGTAATGAATCCTTCCTTAGTCCAGAGGGACACAAGACTACGAGTCTGCAAAACACTAGCTAGACCTATCCTCAGATATGGAAGTGAAGCATGGACAATCCGAAAACGAGTTGAAACTAGGATCACTGCTGCTGAGACACACAGCAGGATACACACGTTGGGACCACAAAAGGAATGAGGTCGTGATGAAAGAACTAAAGACAGAACCTGTTTTAAACTTCATAGGAACCTATAGGAAGAACTGGAGAGGCCACGTCAACAGAATACCTAGGGAACGGGTCCCATAGAAGATTGTACGATACCAACCAACGGGGTTTGGGTCTACTGGACGTCCAGCTAAAAGATGGAATGAGACCGTAACAGGCCTTGGCCTAATACTTGACCGGAAGATGTCACATAGCAAGAGTAGTGTATTCAAAACCAAAGTAGCATTTCAAAAAATCAGACGATGGATGATGTCCCACGGGAATAATAATAATTACTGTTTGGCTTTTCGCTGACGATTTTGCGATACTTTCAGGAAACGTACAGAGATATTGTGATGAAGTCAATGTTAGCGGATATTTGTAAGCCGAGAATCAAACTGGTAACTGTACAGTATCGCCACAAGGTCGAGTGAACAGGAACATTCTCTTAGTACCGTACTGAAAATTGGAAATTTTATGGGAAAAGTGTGTGTAAGTAAATAATAGACTAAGTATATTTGGAGAAATCCATATACAATGGCAGGAGTGCTTAGACAATTTTGATATATCCGCCGTAATAAATTCAGTGAGTGGAAAAGTGAAAAATAGTAGTCATGGAGAAGATCATCTGAGGATTTCCACGACAAATCAACCAACACTCTGAAATAATGGAGGCCTACATCAATCATCAAGGAGAATTAGGAATTAGGGGGCAGGATCATGAAGATGACGTTCGATCCAGGAGGGAGTGAAGCAACGTAGGTACTAACTGGGGACTCTTAAACCAGAAACCAAACATGCTAAGGTAGAGCGGAAGCGAAATTAATCATTGTAGTAGTTGATGATGATGATGATGATGATGATGACTTGCTCATTTAGTTGGCGGAATTTCAATTACAAACTGTGCAGATCATGTTGCGTAGGATAAGGTTGGAATTCAGGTGGAAAGAGGTTATCGTTGTTTTAAGGAGAGGGGGGAACAACAAGGCCATCTGCCCCTACAAGGTTTGTTTACTAAACTACCGTATTTATTTTATTAATTATCCATTCAAAAACATTGGGAAACTTAACATAACATAAATGGATCACATAATTCGTGGCTAACCTCCTATAGCCTACATTTCACTCGACAAATCTGTATCTAATTATATAATTTGTTATTATAAATATTACTATAATTACTATCATTCTTTCCTTCTTTCTTCGTTTTGCCCACTTAGGGAGCGCGCTTGAACTTGTTGACTCGGGTTGATGGAGCTTTCCTCTTCTTCTCCTCCCAAAATCTCCTCATGAACTCACTGTCCCTTCTTACGTTCCTCCGTCCATTTTTTCCAGTGGTCTTTTTAGCTTTCTCGGCGAAAGAGTGATTTGTAACTCGGGATCCAAAAGTCTTGCGATCCATGATGCTATCTTCTGTAATGTTTATTTCCTTTAAGTCCTGTTTGATTTCTTCTAACCAACTGATTTTGACCTTGTTTGAATTAATTATATCAACAGTTGTTTTGCATATCTGGTGTTGTCCATTCGTCAGATGTGACCACAAAATTTCAATCGTCTCTTACGCACGGTATTAGTGAACTTATTGATTACTGTGTACAAGTCTGTGGTTTTACTTTCAATCCATATTCCATTAACATAAACGGGGCCATATATTTCCCTGAGAATTTTACGTTCCTGGATTTCGTTTTCACCAATTTGAGAGTGGCCTCCTAGAGATATAGTTTCGGAGACGTACAATGCTTCCGGAAGAACAACTGTCTGGTAGTGCCGTAGTTTTGCATTTCGTGACATCACTCTTTTATTATAGTGATTCCATGTTATTCGGCATGTTTTCTGAAGTTTGGTAGTGCATTCTAAATTAGCTTATTATTATTATTATTATTATTATCATTATCATCATTGCCGCCTCATCCACTAGAACAGCTCACCGATCAGCTATAGTACAGAACCGTACAATTGATGGACACGTAATTGGGCTGTCGATCAGAGACGAGATATCGATTGTAAACTTGTAAAATAGCTCTACACAATGATACCGATGAAAACATCCATTACACTCACAAAGAGGGGAATTTCCGATTCAGTGAAGTGGCTGCTTTAGTTAGACAGTAAACGTCGTCATGACAGCATAACAAGCCTAAGAGGCTCTCAAGTCGTGCGTTGTAAGAGTACAATGCATATCGTCAAGGTATGGAATTAAGATACAGTATTTGAGTCATACGGAAATTGAATTGAGACCTAGCCTACTGTTTTGACCAGCATTATGCGCTAATGCGTTAGTGCTCGGCCACCGTGGTCGGTAATTCAAATATATCTTATTATTACAATATGCGGTGACTAGCAGGATTTGAGAAATTTCATTGATTTGATTTCTAGTAGTCTATAGATAAGCTATAAATGGTTACTATTGGCTTTCACGACCAGTGAATAAAAACTCTGCAATTTTTCTAGGTTTGGCCGGGCGGGGACACCAAGGGCCCGCTGATGAGCCAGTTTGGTGTCCTAGGCGAAACCCCACAGAAGACACGGCACAAACCTAGAAGAATAAATGAGTTGTAATTCACTGGCCGTGAAAGCCAATATAGATTTCAGAAATTTCATTGAATTGATTTGATTTGATTTCTAGTAGCCTAGTCTTTCGACAAGCTATAAATGGTTTAATGAACATTGTATCATCTCTCCTCTTTGCGGTGTAAAACATGCGATGTTTCTTTAAAACAATTGCGACAGTAGCGTTTTCCAATTAATTCTATACATTAATTATTTAATAAGACGAAAACTGATCGTAAATTCACATCCGACACAATTTTAAGAATATTCTGATATTGTAATAGTGTATACACCTGTGTGCGTATCGAATCTGATAATTCTAGCGCAGCCAATCCATCACTTTTCGATAAAACAAAAACAAGCCATGAAATAAAGATTCAATACAACCAGAATACAAATCGCTGAATGTTCGCAGCTGGCAGAAGAAACCCAACAAGCAACTTCGGAGTGTCACTACTCCGAAGGTTTGATGTTTATTCGGCACAAATATGGCCACTTGCCCAACACAAGTATTCCATTGGCTGAAAAGCTCAACATGGAGTATGCTACTCCTAACTTTGCCCTACGATTGAAATACAGACCCTAAGCCTAAAGGTCTGTCCACACTCATGCGTTTTCATCTTCCCTTTCCCTTTCAACGTGCCTTTCCTCTTTCCCTTCAACATTCCTCTTAATTAGGGCATGCCTCTGAAGCATGCCTCAAACGCAAGCAATACCTGTCCACATTCATGCGTGATGGATGCTGCGGACGCGAGTTCACTTCTTCTGATAACTGCCGCTTATTCAGTAATAAATGCTGCAAAAAAGAAGAAACCCAGAAGGCAGCGATTAATGTGGAGGAAAGATTTTTTGAAAAAACGAGATTACGGGATCTTAAAAGAAGTGCGTGCGGATAAAATGCTGCTCAGGAACTTCACTAGGATGTCCAAAGCGAACTTCGAATTTTTGTTGAGCATGATTGAGAAAAGAATTGAGAAAAAGAAAACACATTTCCGAGAAGCAATACCTCCAATATTAAAACAAGAGGCTTGTACCCTATTCATAATCTTCATCAGCTCCAGAACCCGTCTTTTCCTTGTTACTTTTTGATGCTCTTTTGAAAAGTAAGATCCGAAACATTTTATTTTTTTCTTTACCCCCTGAATATCCAACTTGTAATTTTCAGCCAAACCCCTGAATGCGTCATTTCGTACTGTTTTATTCGTGTACACTTTCGAGGATAGCCTACGTCCCACAGAGCAGGATGCTTTCTGTAATCCTCGATAAATTGTATAGTTTCCTCAGTGGTCGCTGACATGACGTGCACAATATTGGCTTAAATTATACAGAATGCAAGACGAGAGGCACGAAATCCCCAAACCGTGCCGTTCGGCTATCAACACTGCGTGCGCTACGATCCTCTCCGTCGTTCAACTCCGAAGACGCATGCAGCAACGTGTTCGCCACTTGCCTCAAACGTTGCGCTATGACGCATGCCTTTGACGATCATAAAAACGCACGAGTGTGGACAGACCTTTTTTAAGATGGATAGCACCGAGCAGAGTAGTTACGTACCGTACGCTAGGCTAAGGAGTACTTAAAATGGTGTCCTGTGGTTTCCCCTTTTCACACAAATGCAAGGGCGGTGTCTCATATTAGGCCACGTCCGCCTCCTCCCAACACCTTGGACATCTACATTCATTCGCTTCATCTGCATATGGTTAGTGCTTCGAGCCCAAGTGAAACAAGGTTCACGCGCGAACAGCTTAAGGTATAGGCTGCATTTATAGACATTTATTACAATAATATAATCTCCTCAACACAACATATTGCCAACTTACTGCCTCCAACATGCAGCTTCGGTGGCGTAGTTGGTAGAATCTGAGCTTCTATGCCCAGGGTCGCGCTTTAATAATTATAATAATTTAATAAGATGCGCTCGAACTTAACCTACATAATACACGAAAATATCATTCTAAATACAATTTGATCTTACAATGCTATTTAGTTTTCACTGTAGTCTCTGATGGATTTAGTTCTTTTTGCACACTTATTTAAGTGATAACGGTCACACCTCTTGTTACACAACGAACATACGCAATCATCATCTGGATGGTGAAAACCTTGAGTTAAGCAGATCTTATGGTGAAAACCATGATTTGCACGTCTCGTTACCACATGTCTTAGATCCTGTCCTGCCTCAGTCCATTGTCGATCCATCATATCGTTAGTGCTATAAAAATCAGGGTCGATGTAATTTCTCTTCTTTCGCCGCAGTTCGAGATGCGCTTGGTAAGGGCCGATAGATGGCAGCGTGAATTGCAGTCTCAGGTCTTCCAAGAAGAAGCTTTCCCTTGCTAATTCGTATACAATCCTTGAGGGTGCATAAATCCCAACTCACAAAGCACTCTTCAGATATCGTGCTTAAACACTTTCTAATCGTTTGAAATCGCTACTCGAAAGCTTATCCCATATTAATTCTATTCCATATGAGACAATTGGAGTTATTACTGTTTTGAATAATGACATTATAATAAATCTTTATTGCGGCCAAATAGCCAAGATGAAATAGAAATTTTACATGTTTTCATATTCAGATAATGACTTTGTCCTTTTTGTGCATATTTCGATGTGATAACGATCACATGCCGTTTCACACAGCCTACATTCACAGTCTATATTTGGTTCGTGGAAGTTTGCGTTCTTGCACATGGACTGCCAACCTAGTGATAACGTGTCTGATTTCGACGCTTTCCTTTGCCCACGCACGGTTTACCATGGCTCCTGTGCTGTACAATGTCGGATGAATTTCCTCTCTTTTCCTATTCAGTGTTGCTAGCAGGTTCTGAATAATGACATTGCAGTGGGCATTCAAACACGGTTGAAGTCGTCGGATTTTTAAGAGCGTTAAAAATCCCTCAGTATGCCTTCCTTCTTAGGGTAAGTAAAGCTGGCGGTCCCATGTCATAGATTTATGGGAAGAAAAAGAACCTTCCACTAACTACACTTGTGTGAAGGCAAAAATTGTTGGTTAGAATTGATAAATATCTATTAGTTCCAACGTTTGCCGCCTGGTGCTGACTGCGATGCCCTCTAGTAGCCAAGTCCGCAAGCTAGGTGTCGCGGACGGTAGCATTTGGTAGCAAAAGTAGGAACTACTTGAAATTATTGCCTGAAGTCCTTACTTGAATTAAAAAAGTCCTCTCAGCACGCCAGAAGGCGGAGGTAGATTTCACCGGACAAACTTGGGGATAGGCGAAAATAGGCAGAATATGCAGGTTTTCGTAGAAGGATCAGACCTCATTTATTGCGAGAAAGTATTTTATAATTGGAGCTTAATTATCTTTGTTTTTCGTCATTTTATGCATATTTTAAACATTTTATTGTCTTATAGGGACGGTAACCTTCTTGTCATTTGGGGTCCATTTTTAGCCTATTTTCAATTTTGAAAAAATAGGCTTATGAGATCACTTTTGTCCGTGTGTGGGTGCGTGTGTGTGTGTGTGTGATTCGTGTGTGTGTCCCCCCCTAATAAAATCTAAACGGCTGGAGCGATTTCAATGAAACTCGGAAAGTTCATAGCACTATTCCCGGCGACCTCGACCGTGCCCTTCAAATTTTGATACGTCTCACCAATCCAAAATGGCGGCTGTGCGAAATATTTCATCAGCATTCAATATCTCCGAAACTAATACCAATATCACCCTGGAATATTTTATGGCGATAAAAGGAACAACTAGAAGTTCACCTATGTGACTTTTGAAAATCTGGTAACTACAACACCAACATGGCGGCCAAGCGAATTTGCGACTTTTAAATAGACGTGTCTCGCGATTTAACCAACCAAACGCAATACAGCTTGGTACAGTATATGTCTATACACATTGTAATGCACCGACATCTAACTTCGTTCAATTGTTTACATAATCACAAGATGGCGGATGTGCGAAATATTTCACCGGCATTCGATATCTCTGAAACTATTAGCGGCAAACCCCTGAAATTTAGTACGGAGATAAAGGGCACTACTGGAATTCCATCTATAAGACTTTCAAAAACCGGTTAACTACAAAACGAACATGGCGGCCAAGCGAATTTGAAAATTTTAAATAGACCTTTCTCGCGATTTAATGTTCCAAGCGCACTGAAACCTGGCACAGGAAATATTTATACACATTGTAATCCACTGATATCTAATTTAGTTCAATTGTTTACATAACCTCAAGATGGCGGAAGTGCGAATTTTAAAATTAAGATTTTATTTATTGTGATGTAGTCATGCGATCGAAGTGAAAGTTTGAATAATGAACTTACGCAAAAATTTTCCTTTAATGGTACATGACTCTATGGCCTATACATTTAACAATCCAACATGGCGACCATCCGAAATATTTAGACGATACTGAATATCTACGAATCTATTTTAGCAATCAAACTGCATTTTTAATGTTCATAGGGGCTATGAACTTAAGTTCACCTATAGGACTTTAAATAACCTGGTGATCACAAATCCAACATGGCGGTGACGCGAATTATAAATATTCACATGGACGTTTCTCGCAATTTAACCATCCGAGTGCAGTGAAACTTGGTACAGTAAATCCTTATACGAATGTTAATCCACTGGCATCTAATTTATTTCAATTGTTTCCATAACCTCAAGTTGGCAGCTATGAAAAATTTTAAACTCTCCTTGTTTTTTCTTGTGTCCTAACTATGCGATTGAAGTTTGAATACTACACGTTCACAATAATCGGCATGTAACAGTACATAACTCTAGGACCTACATATATAAAATCCAACATGGCGACTATCCGAAATATTTAGTCGGTTCTCAATATCTACGAATCTATTACAGCAATCAAACTGAAATTGTGTATGTTGATAGTGGCAATTAACATAAGTAGGATATATGAAAATAGGCTGTATAGTTCTTCACGGAACTACTTGTTATACTTGTGGTCACACTGTCCTTATGCAAGGTTTCGACACTGATGTGTAACTATGTAACGGTCTGTTACTTCTTCACGCAAAATTTTATCTCCCGCAGAGATTTTGGTTGGTTCCTCAGTTTAGGGGCTGCGACAACGCGGTCATGTAACCCCGTGTACTTTGGGTGAGTGTAGAATTTGTCTGATAAACGGTGTGAATTGTGATGGCTGTATTAGTCTGTAATTCAGATAAGGACTGCAGACGGTCAATTTCAAGCAGTAGTTCCTAATGTTGCTACCAGATACTACCGTCAACAACACCTAGCTGTGAACTTGGCTACTAGATGCCACCGCAACCAGCAAATCGCAACGAACGTTTGAACTTACCCTCCAAAGGAAAGCATAGGGAGGGATTTTTAGCGCTCTTAGAAAATCCGACGACTTCGGCCGGCTTTGAACCCGCGACCTTGGCCATAGAAGTTCAGCATGCTACCAGTTACGTCACCGAAGACGCTTCACACTTAGATGGATATCTGAATCTGATCTCGTGCAAGTGCGTTGTCATGGCTACGTCTGATGGCTCATCCCTCATCAATTTAGTAGTGTTGTCATGGCAACCTCTGATAGCTCTTGGCATTTTCTTATAATTCCGAAATCATTTTTCTCATCCCTTTGCGTAATGGTGGGTCGTATCAAAAATTCTTTCAGAAAAAAGTTTTAGATAATTATTAGGGGAATATTGTCCATTTTGTACGGTTTTGATATTGTGCCTATTAAGAGGGATATGATTAATGTTTCCCGAAAAACCCACTTTTTCCCACCCCTTTGGTCAACGGTTGGTGCTATAAAAGAACTCTTCAAACATAAATATTTGGGCTTTATCCGACACATAGTATGAACTTTGAACGGATTCGATATTTCACATATTAAGACAGTTATAGCAATATTTCACTTTTTCGAAAAAAAAAAACATTTTCACCCCCTTCGACCGATTTACCCCAGTAACGAACTCGACCGAGATTTTATAGGTATGCATATTCGGTAAAAAATTCAAGGTGATTGGTGCAAAATTACGGCAGTTATCGTGTCCACAAGAAACTGATATACATATATAAATTATATATAAAATTTTGAACTGACGGTGGTTTTGGGGTCTGGGGGATGTGAAACGCGAAGATATGTCGAAATTTTCCGGAAGTCGAAACATGGTACCCACTGCAATAGTTAGCTTTCTAATTAAATCTACCTAATAGATAACACACACTAATACAGCCATCACAATTAACACCGGTTATCAGACAGATTCTACACGCACCCAAAGTACACGGGGCTACATGACCGCGTTGTCACTTAAACCAAGGAACCAACAGTTGGCGTCAGGAAGAGCATCACGCCGTAAAATCATTGTTTCCTATCTCATTTCCTCACCGACCTCGTGCAAACTGTAAGATTAAAGCAATGTTATGTGATAAACGGACTTCGAGATGTCGGAAGGTAAAGTTCAACTGCATTGGGCACAAGAAGGCAAGACACTATCGAGTTTCAGGGAGCAGCTGGGATCAAACCACTCTCCTCCAGGTTCCATGTTACGTGTTAAACCAGCAAATCCAATGATCGGCTGTCAAATTGAAATTACAATTAACCCTTGATACTAAGCTAATTGAAGCGAAGCATATCGGCTATCGCAGCGACAAACCATCTGTCGTACCGTTATATCAATCACATAAATTGCGTGCGTTGCTATTCCGGTAAAGGGACGTGGTGACGCATTGGTCAAGCAGTTTGTTTCTCACCATGGTGGACCGGGTTCGATTCCCGGTCAAATTGAACTGCCATGTCCTGTGGTTCAGATTCCACGTTAAAATGAGGTCGCATGGTTCAATATCGTCAGATATACGGTCATGTAAAACTACAAAGTTCTTTCCTTTTTTCATTCCGGGAAATTCCGGACGAGGATCTTTCGGTTTCTGGTGGAGTAAGGTAGTGCATCTATGGTGAGGGAGTCATTGCCCTTCATTCTGGAGTCTCTCGATCAGATGTGACATCACAACACTTCGTGAAGCGCGTTGGTTGACGTCAAGTCCTCCACTTTACTGCACCCCCTGGGGCTCACAACTTGTGGGACGTGGGTTGGCTACCATGGGACTCCAGCTGAGTCCGGCATTGAGTCCACTTTCTTGTGTCAGGCTCCTCTCTGTTATCTTTCCTCTCGACCTCTCTTGGTCAACTCTTGCTCTCTTCCGACCCCGACGGTATTAGGGTATCTGAGGCCTAGGGAGTCTTTCACTTTCCCGCCTTAATTGGCCCTTCTTTCATCATTCCTGCTCCCTCATTTAACGAAGGTTCACACCTCTTGTACCCCAACAGTACTTGTAGCTCACCCATTGGGTGTCCGTCTGGAAGCAGCTACAAAACTGGTGAGCCGAACATGTCCTCGGACACTCCCGGCACTAAAAGCCATACGCTAAAAAAAACTCTTGTTTTCTTTTCATGTTATCTCCTGCCTCCTGCTCAAGGCCCTAAAGGATGAAGGGTGTTTGTAGCCCCACCACTTATGGTGCACCCTGTATAGTGCTACACCCTCAAGGGCTCATGTCTGGTTACGGCAGTTGGCGACCCCGAGAGCTTCCTGAGCTGGGTCTGGTTTCTCTCCTTCCTCCATTGCCTTTTGGGCGGTCCTCTCCTCTTTCCTATATGTCTTTCATGGCTCTCTTTCCTTCCAAGTCCCTCAATTCTCATTCCTCCTGTCATTTTAATTACATTATTCTCCCTTTTGCTTCCGATTTGCTCTTCTAGTTTGTAAGAGCGTAGTTTTTTAGTTGTACGTTTCATTTGATCATCCTTCATTTTCACTCCCAAACCATTAGGGGCCGATAACCTAGATGTTAGGCCCCTTAAAACAACAATTATCATCATCATCATAAACTTTACTGCCGTCCGAAAATGAGACGCTATTTTGAACTTCACAGAAGTATCCGTGGCTCTGAAAACATTCATCATACTGATACCACATTGAGTGCGTTCATTCAACACTCGGGACAAAGTAGACAAGATACGCAATTTAGTATATCATGCACAACTACCAAAAAAGATGACAGCAGACTTCAGGCTACAGAAAATAAGTTTCTAAGAAGCATGGTTCAAAACACTAGGAAATAATAATAATAATAATATCGCATGGCCTCGGGTGCCTGGTGCAAGCTTTGTTAATTGACACCCAGAGGGTAGCTTGCATGTCGAATTTCGTCGCTCCTTTGAACGCTATGAAAGTCAAGAAGGTTAGATATCTAAACTCCTTGACACTACAGCGCTTTCAAGTAGAGAATGGAGGAACTTTGTGTTGGCGGAAAATCCCGAGATTAATTTTGCCATTGAACACGCCCTACTGAATTCAAATGGGTTCTTTAACATGCCAACAACGTATGACATGAGTGTCGTGATTTTTGTCGCCTTCAAAAATCACTTACCACGACCAGGGGCGAACCTGCAATCTTGGGGTTGGTAGTCCGACACTATAACCACTCACCCACCGTGGCAAGCACTAGGAAATACAAAGTAGGAAATGAGAAGATAAGAGAACAAGCTGGAATAAATCAGTCACGTCAAACGTATGACAGAATAAAGAATTGTAAAACAATGGTTACACACTGAGAGTACTGGAAAGAGACCTGTTGGAAGACCTAGGAGGAGATGGCTGGACCAAATGAAGGAAGATATCACATCCAAGGGAATCAACTGGGATGAAGTCTTGAAGGAGCAGTGGTACATGGACAGACCAAAATGGAGAGCACTCGTAAACCACACCCGGGAAACTGGAGTGGAAATTTGATGATGATGATGATGATGATGAGAGCACTTTTGACATCCTGAATGTATTAAATATTAAAATCAATGGCCAATTGGGAAGCTTGGCAATGTACATGTGACAAAGGGCAGAGGGTGTTCAATAGCGCACTGCCATTTTCTTTTGTTTTAATAGTATTTGTTTATATTTGTATAATTGTGCGACGTTCTCTAACTCTTAGTTATTCTTTTCCTTTTTTTCTGTTATGATTTTTCAGGCAAGGAGAAGATGAACTGTAAATAAAGGAAAGAAGGCTGTGAATGTTTTGATCTGTTATAATATTGTATCATTTACCTTGTCTGTGATGAATAAAGCCAGTTTTGACGAATATTAGTAAGTCGGGTAGATTTCATGTTCGATTCAACATTAGTGGCGACCGTGACAGGACATTTTTGACGTGAACATACCCGTAAGTACGATTAAATATGGATAAACTCGTAAAAGCGAGAAAGCCGATACGGGCCATGTTCACGAAGACATACGATACACTGATGGCTGAAGCAGATTCTGACAAGGTAAGATTGCTATTTACGAAATTAGAACGCCTTGGCACGGAAATGAAAGACACGGATGAGAAAATATTGGAATTCCTTATCGATAACAACGACGAGTCTGAATACGCAACTGAATACGAGAAGGTACAAGAATACCGCGATAAACATGACGAGGCCCGTTATAAGACTGATTATGTGAATGCTGCTCTTCGTGCGACTGAAGAAAATGGAGCTATGGCCGTTATGAGTGATAGTGTTGGCAAGAAGAAATTGAAGTTACCGAAAATCGAACTGCGGAAATTTTCTGGAGAGGTTAAGGACTGGATAGGTTTTTGGAGTAAGTTTCAACGCATTCATAATGATCCAGATATAGAACGAGAAGATAAATTCCAGTATTTACTCCAGGCCACCACGAAGGGCAGTAGAGCTAGTTTCCCTCCAACTGCGGACAATTATGAGAAAGCAGGGCAGTGTCTTGAATGTAGATTTAGTAGGGAAGAATTACTTGTTGAATTTTATGTGCGCGAACTACTAGGATTGGTGATTGAGAATGTCACTTCATCGCAGAGACTTGCTCCATTGCAGTTATATGACCGCTTAGAATCTCACCTCCGGTCTCTTGAGTCGTTAGGGATGACTAGTGACAGGTATGCCGCGTTTTTTGTTCCCGTTAGTAGAGTCATCTCTTCCAGAAGAACTACTGAGAGTCTGGGTGAGAACTTCTGTCCAACGTCCCAATTACGTCTTTGCTGCATGTCTGGTTACTCAATGTAGTGCTGGCTTCCCACAGACTTGACACATGATACTACATTTACAGGATGTTGCCATGTGACTTCGTTTCAGGCATTGAAAGCAACATCCCGCTTTCAACAGAACATTCTTCCTTTCAGTTAAGGTCATCTTTTGTGCTTTAAAGCATTCCTTGCTGTCATGAGGTTTGCTGCAGAACACGCAATTAAGGCTTAGACTTCTTGAATCCCCGGACAATAAGCTAGTGGCTGTTGGAATGTTCGTTGCAACTTCCAGTCTCTTCCTTGGTTTGTTCACCGTCCGTTGTGAAGCCTGGAATCCCCCTTGAGCGAGAGTGATTCTCTGTTCTCCCTCTACTTCATTCTTCAAGAATAGAGACAACTGTTCAAGTTTCTCACAGTACACGTTTTCTACTGAATCGCTTAAGGGACGAGAAGGAATTCCAATATTTTCTCATCCACGTCTTTCATTTCCGTGCCAAGGCGTTCTAATTTCGTAAATAGCAATCTTACCTTGTCAGAATCTGCTTCAGCCATCAGTGTATCGTATGTCTTCGTGAACATGGCCCGTATAGGCTTTCTCGCTTTTACGAGTTTATCCATATTTAATCGTACTTACGGGTATGGTCACGTCAAAAATGTCCTGTCACGGTCGCCACTAATGTTGAATCGAACATGAAATCTACCCGACTTACTAATATTCGTCAAAACTGGCTTTATTCATCACAGACAAGGCAAATTATACAATATTATAACAGATCAAAACATTCACAGCCTTCTTTCCTTTATTTGCAGTTCATCTTCTCCTTGCCTGAAAAATCATAACAGAAAAAAGGAATGGAATAACTAAGAGTTAGAGAGCGTCGCACAATTATACAAATAAAAACAAATACTATTAAAACAAAAGAAAATGGCAGTGCGCTATTGAACATCCTCTGCCCTTAGTCACATGTACATTGCCAAGCTTCCCAATTGGCCATTGATTTTAATATTTAATACATTCAGGATGTCAAAAGTGCTCTCATCATCATCATCATCATCATCATCAAATTTCCACTCCAGTTTCCCGGGTGTGGTTTACGAGTGCTCTCCATTTTAGTCTATTCATGTACCACTGCTCCTTCAAGACTTCATCCCAGTTGATTCCCTTGGATGTGATATCTTCCTTCATTTGGTCCAGCCATCTCCTCCTAGGTCTTCCAACAGGTCTCTTTCCAGTACTCTCAGTGTGTAACCATTGTTTTGCAATTCTTTATTCTGTCATACGTTTGACGTGACTGATTTATTCCTGCTTGTTCTCTTATCTTCTCATTTCCTACTTTGTATTTCCTAGTATTTTGAACCATGCTTCTTAGAAACTTATTTTCTGTAGCTGTCGAAACTAGGCTTGGTTGGGTCATTATGCGGAGGCTATCAACGAATAGGTTTTCGAACTCTTCTAGTGCACTCGCGATCTCATTGTTGACCTTGAACTCTTCAGTGACTGATCTTTGGAAGTTGGACACACTAGGCATAAGGGATCCAGCTGAGAAACAATCTAAAGAATAATTAGAAGTGACCACACTTGAACACTTCAAGGAGACGGTGCATATAAATGAGGAGGGGCGTTATGAAGTTCATATGCCCTGGAATGATAGATTTGAAGACATTTTAGAGACTCGTGACATTGCTGAAAGGAGATGTACATCTACAACGATAAAACTGATTCGCAGTGGCAGATATGTGGACTACAATGATGTATTTAACGAATGGAAGAAGGAAGGCGTGATCGAAGAGGTGCCTTCTCAAGAAATAGATAACAAAGGTCACTACTTACCGCATCGAGGTGTGTTCAAGGAAAACTCCACGACAGCTGTTAGGCCAGTGTTTGATGCCTCATGTAAGGGGAAAGGAAATCTGTCCTTGAATGACTGATTAAAGTTGGGACCAAATCTGCTTGAACAGATTCCCCCAATTTTGAATAGGTTTCGCACAGGGAAGATTGGTGTAATTGCCGACATAAGGAAGGCTTTTCTCCAGATATCCATTGCTCCCTGTGATAGGGATAATATGAAGTTCCTTTGGTGGGACGACTTTGAGAGGAGAGAACTCCAAGTTCTCAGACATAAACGGGTAGTATTTGGCCTCAACTGCAGTCCTTTCCTGCTGGCAGCCGTACTTGATCTTCATCTAGAGAGGAGCCCACCTGAATTCCATAATACAGCGAGATTACTTCAGAGCTCCTTTTATGTGGACAATTGTGTCACATCACTTGGGTCAGAAGAGGAAATGGATAAATTCATCCATGAATCCACAGAACTGTTGTCGACTGCAAAATTTGAACTTCGTGGATTATTTTATCGTATGATGAAAGGAGGAATATGTACAAAAATATATACAAGACACACATGATCTCATGTTTGTAAAATTAGAGTTCAATTTTAAGTTGTTGAATCCAATCGATGGCTTCTTGATTAAGCTGGTGGAGTTCTTGTATTGTCCCTTTGAATGCTCTGAGAGGACATTCGAAAGCTACGTGGCCCATAGTTTGCCGATCTTCTCCACAGTCACATTCAGGGGAGGACTTCCAGCCCTTGATTCAGTATCGCTGCACACCTGCCTTGGCCCGTTCTTATCCGGTTCAGTGTGCACCATTGACGTCGAGATAAACGAAAACTTGCAGGTCGTTCCCAAGGAGTCACAATTAGGTGGTGATGTGTCAGGGAAGTTTGTTCCTGCCATTGATTGTTCCAGGCATCTAGAATGTTGAAGTGATTATCCTGCAGGTTGACTGCTGTTCGCCATGATGGTTGTCTGGACTTCAGTCGCTGCGGTAAAGGTACTGCGAGCTCAGAGTGTATTGGCAGCGATGGGTTGTTTTCAATTCTCTTCCATGTGTTCAGCAATGATTGAAGTCTTCTCAGGGGTGGAGGTGGAATGTTACTTAGAACCGGAAGCCAATGTGTGTTTGTGGATCGCATGCATCCTGTGAAGAGGCGCATTGCTTGATTGAGTTGTGTGTCAATAATTTTGGTGTGGGCACTGTTAAGCCAGGTAGAGCAGCAATATTCTGCAACTGAGTATGTAAGAGCTAGGGCTGTGGATCTCAGAACTGTTGCGTTGGCACCCCAGGAAGTCCCTGTTAGTTTCTGGAGTATGTTGTTCCGCGTTTTGATTTTAGCTGCTAGGTTTTTTATGTGAGTTTTGTACGTCATTGACCTGTCCAGGATCATCCCAAGATATTTTGGATTGCTGCAGTGTTGAAGAATCTCGCCCCCGAATGTAACTGTAGGTTTGTAGTTCGCATCTTTGTTCCGCAGGTGGAAAGTTGATACAACGGTCTTTTGAGGATTCGGTCGTAAACAATTCTGTTTGAAGTACTCGTCTAACATCTTCAGGTCTGATGTTAATGATGCTTCAGCTCCCTGGAATCGTTGATCCTGCACGACCAAAGTAATATCATCAGCGTAAATAAATTTTCTGGACTTTGTTACTGGGAGGTCGTGCGTGTACAAATTAAAAAGGAGTGGAACCAACACTGATCCTTGGAGGAGTCCATCATTTATTTTGTGCACATTGCTTTTAGAGTTCTCTGAGAACACCTGAAAGTATCTGTAGTTCAGCATGTTGCCTATTAGGGTAGTTAGTTTCCGACATGGAATGACGCTGATGAGTTTGAGCAGCAGTTTATCACGCCAAACGGTATCATAGGCAGCAGTTAGGTCTAAGAAGACACCAATGCTTATCAACTTCTTCTCAAATCCATTTTCGATATGAGTTGCTAATGCTAGCACCTGTTCCTTACATACTCTTCCTGGTCTAAATCCAGCTTGCTCCACAGGTACAACCTTGTTGATAGCGGAGGATATTCTGTTATGGATTAGCCTCTTCAGAAGTTTCAGTGTCACACTAAGGAGTGCAATTGGTTGGCAGCTTTCAACTTTTGAAGCATCTTTGTTTGGCTTTAGAATAGCAAGGATCTTAGTTTTCTTGAAGAGAGGTGGCAGATTACCTGTTTCTAAGAAGTTTGAAAAGAAATTGGTCAACCATCTGATAGTAGCTGGGCCACAGCGTAAAAGGAACTCGGGGTAGATACCATCAACACCTGCTGCCTTTCCAGGTTTTATGCTTTTCATGGCTTCCATAATCTCTTTCAGTTGGAACGGTGCAGAGAACTCTGAAGTTTGTGGGGCTGACCGTTTTCTTGTATTCAGTAAATGTCTGACTTCCCTTTTTATGTTCTTATCCTTTGTTGATTTTGAGATAGAGGTCATATGCTTGGCTACATCATCCAAATTTACACTGCATTTTTGTCGGACTGTGATTCTTGCTGTACCCAGTTTCCGGATTAAAGACCAGGCCTTTCTGCTAGAGCGTGTACAGTCCAACGATTCCACAGTCACTTGTCATTTCTTACGTCTGTTTTCATTTAATGATTGTAGGAGATCAGAAGCAGTTATAGGATCACCACTATCTTCGTTCCAGCCTGGGATGTACTGTTTACGTTGTGCTGCAGCTTTTAAAACACCAATGAATCTGCTATAGTTGTTGAAGGTTGGCTTTATCCATCTTATGTTGGAATCAGTCTGTTCCGAATACTCCGGCCAGTTAGCTTTGCTGAAGTTCCACCTTGGCTTTGGGTAGGAGAGGATGGTGGGTATGAACAAGCCTGTCTCGAGAATTACTGGCCGATGTTGACTGTGGGGGAATCTGGTTAATACTGTGCGGCGCACCTCATTGGGCATGTTTGGAGACTGCGTAGTGAAGCTTAGATCGGGTGTATATCCCTTATTCCATCGCGCAGAGAAGAACGTTGCCTTGTCTTTAGCATCATACACAAGTGTGAGGTTTTCTGTTTCCATCCAGTCAATAAGTTTCTGTCCATTTTCATCATTCTCTTGGTATCCCCAGAGGGTGTGATGGCTGTTGAAGTCACCAGCGATGATGCTAGGATGTTGTATTGAGGGCAGAGGTGGAGAAGGCCAGAAGTATCCTGGCGGTTTGTATAAATTGACTATCGTCAAGTTACCCACCTGGATTGTTGCTGTAAAGATGTTGTCATCTGAAGTTGATGGGAGGACCTCATAATTGCTAATGTTCTTTCTTACGTACGTTGCTAATCCATACTTGTGGTGATTGTTTCTTGCTACTAGCTTGTACCCTGGGATCTTTCCCCTATGGTAAAGTAGCAAGTCGTCTTCAGCAAGGGTTTCCTGGAGTGGGATGATGTCAAATTGATGATTTTTCAAGCTTTTGTATAGATATTCACACTTTGCCCTGCTTATACCTTCTATATTGAAGTAGTAGATTTGTAATGATAGTCCAATCTTACGAACATGAGGGTCCTGAGAAAGACCTATTTGGGTATCTTTTCTCCTTGACTTTTAACCGAGAGGTCGTTTACGACAGTTCGGTCTCATCTTGATTGTTGTTGCTCGCTTAGCACCACCCAGGGGACACGTGCAGGGTAATGGTTTGGTAATTCCTGCGGACGTGAGCAACAGTGGATGGGAACATACCTCACTGAATGGAGAGAGTGGTTGTCAACAAGTTTCTTCTGTTCTGGGTTTGATGTGGGACAAAGACAATGATGTTATCTTTTGTGATATATCTGGGAGTGGCTCTGGTGACATCACTCGTAGAAGAATTTTGTCTGCCGCCCAGAGGGTTTTTGACCCTATAGGATTTACTTGTTCTTTTACCTTATTGCCAAAACTTCTCATCCAGAGCAGCTGGAACCTGAAGATGGGCTGGGATGATCCATTACCGGATGAGGTGCAGCGGAAGTTCAAGAAGTGGGAATCAGAAGTTCCCCGTCTTTCAGAGGTGACGATACCAAGACATTTCGCTGACGGCGGGTTTGGAAAATTGTGGAATCTTCATACATTTTGTGATGCCAGTCGAAGTGCCTATGCAGCTGCTGTTTATTTAAGGAGCGGAATACCAGGATCTGTTTCGATACAACTTGTGATGGCCAAGGCAAGGGTTACGCCCTTGAAGGATATTTCGATGCCAAGTCTGGAACTTCTGGCATGTTGCATTGGCAGTCGTCTGACTTCCTGTGTGAGAGAAAGTCTAAATTTGCATGTTCCTGAATTCTATTGGACTGACTCCTCTACTGCATTACAATGGATATAGAAGAACGAGCCCTGGGGCGTGTTCGTCAACAATCGAGTCCAGGAAATAAGATCACTGACTAGCGTAGAAGATTGGAGACACGTACCTGGGGAATGTAACCCAGCTGACCTCCCTTCGCGAGGTTGCTCTGCAGAATCCCTCATAAACTCCAGATGGTGGGAGGGGCCAGCTTGGCTGAGAGCAGAAGAAAAGGACTGGCCTATGTCAGGTGTGGTTGCAGACGAGGAAAAAGTTGATCGAGAAAAAAGGAAGGTGACGTCAACACTATCCTGTTTAATCGAAGAGGAAGACCCCTGGTACCTGAGACGCTTTTCGAGGTTTTCACAGATTGTGAGGCTTGCGGCTCGGATACTGCGCTTCTTCAGGAAAGCATAAAAACTTGAAGGTTGCGTGTCTGGTGAGATTTCTGTTTTGGAAATCGAAGAGGCCGAAAGAAGGTTACTACGCCTGGCTCAACTGGGAGTGACGGAAGAGACTGACAAGAAAGGATTGAAATCATTCTGCATAGTTGTTGGTTCAGATGGTCTTCTGAGGTTGAAGACAAAGATTGTGCAGTGAGATGATGTTGAGAACTTCAGATATCCCATTCTGCTACCGTCAAGTCATAAATTGGTGGAGATCCTAATTAGAGACTATCATCTTCAGTACTCTCATGCTGGTGTCCAAATGTTACTTGGAAAATTGAGGGAGGACTATTGGATTCCAAGAGGGAGGAGGACAGTGATGAGAGTGGTTAACAAATTTGTCAGATGTCGAAGATTTGAAGCAAAGAGAGTTGAGACTGGTCCTGTACCTCTACCAGGAGATAGAGTGGGGGATGCATCGGTTTTTGAAGTGAGTGGGGTTGACCTAGCGGGACCTTTGCACCTCAGAGATGGTGAAAAGGCCTGGATCCTGTTGTTCACCTGTGCAGTTTATCGTGCTGTTCATTTGGAACTTGTGCAAAGTTTGTCGACGGAAGCCTTCGTCCAAGGAATGAGGAGATTCATCGCCAGGCGGGGCAGACCCCGAATATTGTACAGTGACAATGGGACGAATTTCACTGGGGCTAATAATTCCTTTGCCTCACTGGACTGGGCTGTGATTGAAAGAACGTCTTCCATCAAGAGAATTCAGTGGAAGTGGTGGATGGTGGGAGAGGATGGTGCAGATGGTCAAGAAGCTGTTGAGGAGAACATTGGGGAAAGCTTGTCTCAAGTATGAGGAGCTTACAACCATTCTTTGCGATGTTGAAGCCGTGATCAACTCCAGACCCTTGACCTATCGCTCGGAGGATCCAGATGACTTGATGCCATTGACCCCGGCCATGTTCCTGCAGGCAGCGGAGTTCCTGATCTTGACCACTTGGATGGAACAGACATCAGAAGGCGAGCCAAGTATCTCCAAAGCTTGCGTGAAGATTTGCGGAAAAGATTCCGGGATGAATACCTGAGCCTCCTGGTGCAGTCGCATGTTGACATGAAACCCCATAGAACATTGAAGATCGGTGATGTTGTGTTGGTGGGGTCAGATGACAGGAAGAGGTAGGAGTGGCCAGTGGGAAGGGTCACAGAAATGTTCCCAGGCAAGGACAACAATGTCAGGGTGGTTCGTGTTAAGGCAGCGGGGAGAAGTATGATCGGACCAATCCAGCGGAATAAACCCTCTGGAAATATCGTCGTCGCAGGATGCTCCCTTGGGTGAAGACGAACCAAGTGATGACGAGTGTGAAGCCCCCGGTGGACAACAAGTGATGAGATCAAGAAGGGGACGTGTAGTGAAACTGCCTGCTCGATACAGGTCGTAGCTTGTGTGGATTGTGTAATTGTAAATAAGTTTTGTTTTGATTTTGTGTTTGAAATCAAAAGGTGGGAGGTATGTGACGTTCTCTAACTCTTAGTTATTCCTTTCCTTTTTTTTCTGTTATGATTTTTCAGGCAAGGCGAAGATGAACTGTAAACAAAGGAAAGAAGGCTGTGAATGTTTTGATCTGTTATAATATTGTATCATTTACCTTGTCTGTGATGAATAAAGCCAGTTTTGACGAATATTAGTAAGTCGGGTAGATTTCATGTTCGATTCAACAAATTGGTTTTCGGTCACAAATAGCTAAGGTGTCCTTCTCTCAACTTTCCACATTCAATATGGTGACCATGCGTACTGTTAAAACTAAATAGGTGGATATAATTGAGGAATAGTGTAAGACAGTCACGTGTGTTAGTACTTACTATATCTGCGGCCTGACTGCCCATTAGGGCTCGGGCCGGCTATCTGGGAACAGCGCATAGAGAGACAGAGATGCATGTCCACTGTTGCGACAGGTCTACCAGTTCCACGTTCATGCGGCGTGGCAACACCGCCGCTTACCTCATCGAGCCCGTCTCTTTCTCGCTGCTTTACACTTTTATGTTCGACGGTGACGAAATGTAAACATAATGTGTCAGAAAACTGTATCATAATGATAGTCATTATAACACTATTTTTCATTACGATACAGTTCCTCCAGCCAATCAGAGCTCATTCATTGACCCATTAGGTAAGGATACCTTCGCGCTTGCGCTCAAAATCCAACATGTCGGACATAAACAGAACATCTTTCTATATAAATTACCGACATGGAATACGCACCGTCCATATGTTCGCGTAAATAAACTGGCAAATATGAAACAAGTAATAGCACTCTACCTTAATATCACCAACTCCAATTACTACACAACGCATTGCTTTCAAACGACTCCGGTGACAATATTACTGAGGGACGGCAGATGTTAACATATGGCCTGCATATGGCATTGCAATCACACAGAGCGCGTGCGTCGGTCGGTCAGAGAGCTTGAAAGACAGAGATATCATACCCAGCGCAAAGAATTCATGTGGCTGAATCTCTACAGATATGTATGAATATTTATGTTAAAACATATAATAAAGTTATAATTATCGTCGAACATAAACAGTCGTATGCAAGTCGCCTATAATGGTAAT
The DNA here is from genome assembly GCA_946902985.2 of Meconema thalassinum. NCBI lineage: Eukaryota > Metazoa > Arthropoda > Insecta > Orthoptera > Tettigoniidae > Meconema > Meconema thalassinum. The sequence goes on along the minus strand of OX336399.1, from coordinate 208,896,094 downwards.
TAAGATACTCGTATGTCAATTATAAAACTCGCATACGCTCGTTTTATAAACATACTCTTGTCTTAATTATTGCCACTATAGACTCGTTGCATAATGTACTTTTAAAGTTTTCGTGCACTTTGTAAACTACTTCTCGGGCTTGCCTATGCTCAACCTTTGTTTCCATAGCACTCAAAATGTACACAATCGCTTCCTCTGGATCTTTAAATACTGCGATATAATCATTTCGCTTTCCTGACAACACAAGAGCTCACCATTGGTGGAATGGAAGTGAGGCATGACGTAATGGTAGCGTTGTGTTCTGCGCACCGCCTTCCCGGCTAACTCGAGCTCTAACTCTGATTTACAAAAGATGAACGGTGGAAGCTGTCATCCGCTAGATGGGTGAGGTGAGGAGTGGAGACGTGAGGGGTAACGGTCTCCATGGCAACAACGAGCAGTATTCCAATGTAAGCCGACACAGCAGTGAGCACATGGTTTGGCTCAGTGTGTCTTCACTCGTCACGGTCATTAGACCGCCAGGCAGGGGGGCTAACTTCCTCAGTATTTGTGTCTTCCTGCAAGCTTCTTGGAATGTTATGAGTCATGATCTGCCACAGTGGCAACGCAGCATTTCCCCCACGTGCTAGCTTTGACAGCTGTCAGCGATCATTATTGGTTATACAGAGTATAGTACAAGTCGTCTTCCGCTTCTACTCCTAACTTAAGACCACGGCCGCCTCCTTCCCAATCCTACACTCACAATAACACATGTTATGAGACAAATCCTACAATTGATATTGCAATTTTCAGTCGGTCATCACAATATAATCCCAATACCTCTACCAAAGCGCCCAATGTATATATGGATCTGACGATGCTAGCTTGACGACCGAAACACACCATGAGAATGTATTTATTAATCTCACGTAATTTATTTTTGTGTTATGGCACAATTCAATTGGCTATCATCATGTTGGCCGACTGAAAAGCATATATTTTGATCACTAAGGCACCACTAAAAATGTCTTCCATTTGACTGAATTAAATTATTCTTTACTGTTTTGACATGTTATTTTTGTATATGAGAAATGCTCCTTTTCTTCTTTCTTTGGTTTCGGGCACCTTTAGACCACGTGTAATAACTTCCTCATGATTGTGTCTGATTTCTTGATTTCTTCAGTGTTTCTTCATCCTTTGTGCTCTTTCATCCGTTGAGCACTTTTAGTGTTTGTCCTGAATATCCCTGAATTTTCTAAATGTAAGCCACTCTCGAATTTTTTCGTGAAATCCATTTCCATTTCATTAAACCCACTAATTTGCATTTTGGGTTTTAGTCGTGTTGTCTGAGTCTTCAGTCTTTTGACTAGTTTGATACAGATCTCCATGCCTCCCTGTCCTGAGCTAATCGTTTCATCTATAAATAGCTACCACGCCCTACATCCGACGCAATCTGTTTATCATGTTTTAAGCTTGGTCTACCCCTACAGTTCTTGTCCTCGACCCTTCCTTCCATAACTAAGCTTGCTAGTCATGGTTGTCATAGTATGTGTCCTACCAACCTATCTCTTCTCTTCATTAGCAGTCTCCAGAAACATCTCTCCTCGCCCACTCAGCTTAATACCTCTTCATTTGTAACCTATCTACCCATTGATCTTAATTATTCTCCTGTAACACCACATTTCAAACGCTTCAATTCTCCTCTTTTCTGCTGCAGCAATAGTCCAAGTTTCACTTCCATAGAGCACCACGCTCGAGACAAAGACTTTCAGAAGTGACTTCCTAATAACTAAACCTATATTCGATGTCAACAGATTCCTTTTCTGTAGAAATGCTTTCCTTGCCTGAGCCCGCCTACTTTTTATATCCTCTTTGCTTCGTCCATCACTGGTTATTTTGCTTCCTAAGTAACTGAAGTCTCCTACTTCCTTTAGTTTTTCACCTGCCAATTTGATGTCCATAGGGGTCTCCGATTTATTTCTGCTCCGTTCCAATATTTTTGTTATACATTTATTAATTTTCATCATGAATTCGTTCCTCAAGACGGACGGCGTGTCGGCGAAGATAACGATGTCATCGGCAAATCTCAGAGGTGACATTATTTCTCCTTTGAATCTTCAAGAAGGTCAAATATTTATTAGGTCTATCTTCCATTCGGATCACGTGACCATAAAAAGAAATTCTTCACTTTCTGAGAGCATCTGAAAATTTTTCAGTTGAGCATTCGCAACTTCCCTAGGCCCAAGTATAGTATTAGTAGCCTTTATAATCTAGTAGGCTGCATCTTATTTCGGCAACGAATTCAAAACGTTTAACTAATTAAAATCGCATCTTCAACTGTGTTACGAGAGGCCGATGACCTTGCTGTTTCCCTCCTTAAAGCAACGATCATTGTAGACGTCCTACTCTACTCGATCACTTCCACTCATTCTCTCTCTGATTCCTTTCTCGCTTGATAAATTTGCCTATTTGTAGAGCCCTGTGCTGATGAAGAAAACGTTAACCGCATCCGCCCCGCATCCACACGACTGTTATCCACATACGCCCCGCTTCTGCACGACTGTTATCCACATCCGCCCCGCATCCACACGACTGTTATCCAAATCCGCCCCGCATCCACAGGACTGTTATCCACATCCGCCCCGCTTCTGCACGACTGTTATCCAAATCCGCCCCGCATCCACACGACTGTTATCCACATCCGCCCCGCATCCACACGACTGTTATCCACATACGCCCCGCTTCTGCACGGCTGTTATCAGCATCCGCCCCACATCCACACGACTGTTATCCACATCCGCCCCGCATCCGCATGACTGTTATCCACATCCGCCCCGCATCTGCACGACTGTTATCCACATCCGCCCCGCATCCGCATGACTGTTATCCACATCCGCCCCGCATCCACACGACTGTTATCCACATCCGCCCCGCATCCGCATGACTGTTATCCACATCCGCCCCACATCCACACGACTGTTATCCGCAGCCGCACCACATCTGCACGACTGTTATCCAAATCCGCACCGCATCCACACGACTGTTATCCACATCCGCCCCGCATCCGCATGACTGTTATCCACATCCGCCCCGCATCCACACGACTGTTATCCACATCCGCCCCGCATCCGCATGACTGTTATCCACATCCGCCCCACATCCACACGACTGTTATCCACATCCACCTCGCATCTGCTCGACTGTTATCCAAATCCGCACCGCATCCACACGACTGTTATCCACATCCGCCCCGCATCCACACGACTGTTAACCACATCCGCCCCGCATCCGCATGACTGTTATCCACATCCGCCCCGCATCCACACGACTGTTAACCACATCCGCCCCGCATCCACACGACTGTTATCCACATCCGCCCCACATCCACACGACTGTTATCCACATCCGCCCCACATACACACGACTGTTATCCTCATCCGCCCCGCATCCACACGACTGTTATCCAAATCCGCACCGCATCTGCACGACTGTTATCCACATCCGCCACGTATCCACACGACTGTTATCCACATCCGCACCGCATCTGCACGACTGTTATCCGAATCTACTGGCATTACATTAGTATTTTAATTAGATAAAGCATAAATTACTAATGCAATTTATTTGGACATTTGAGGAAAGAATCGTTCCCCTGGGCTTTGTAAGTCATGTGCTATGTTTAAAGTGAATGTTACTCAGCCAGAATTGCAACCCGTTCCTTTTCGGAGTATTAATTATGCTTAATGACATCATTTGAATGAGATACGCTTAAATAATCATCTTACATTTGTCATGAAAAAACATAACGGAAAAATATGACATGCCATAAACATCCGGGTCCTAATATTGATATTAAACAAGTTCGGATTGTATTCTAAAAATTATCCGCAAATTTTCTCCAAACATTATCCGCAGCTTATCCACTATCCGCACAAAGTATATCCGAATGGCGAAATCTTTTGCGGATATTCGCGGGTATTCTCATTCGCTCAGGACTTCACCCATCTGATCCTTTTCATTGCGTCTTATTAATCTATGGCACTTCGCTATCTGTAGATATTACAGGCAGTTGAGGTGAGGAAAGACAAACGAGTCTTTTCGAATTTAGCAATTAAATCAGATTCAGTAATCGGTTTACGACTGATTTTAAAGGAGACCTGTGGCGAAAGAACCACTGAACATTCCCTTTAACCGTACATAAATACAGCAGAAAACAGGAATATTTCAATTCGTTTATTTTTTGGATTCTTCTTAATTATACTCTTCCATATCACCGGGCTGAAGTTCATATAAAACAGATAATGGGATAGCATTGAGTTGGGATGAGCTTAATTGAAAATTACATCTCGAGTTGGAAAAGGATGGGGATTGATAAAATCCCGTCAAAACTTTTCATTACAATTCACGCTTGTTGTGGGACTCGATCGATATTCCCTTGACTGCGCAGCCAGCGCTCTGCCATTCACGCTCAATTTCTTGTCATTAGCTACTGAATACGATCATGGCTTCATTTAGATTGTTACCATTGGTTTCATTGATCGATTAGTTACAAAAGATGATGATATTATTGGTTTACGTGCAGTATCTATTAACAACTGTGGTTTTAGAGACAGCATGCCGGGGCACGTGCCAGTAAACACGACTGCACCCTCAAATGCTAACTGCTTGCGCCGGAAGTTGATCGTCCGACCTTGGACACAGCAGGAGCCTACGGGAGCTTCAGGACGGGCGTGCGGTGGCGCGGCGGCGTGGGGTTGTGCCTGGAGACGTGCTGTGTACATAGACAATTTTACAGATATTAGCGAATCAGTCGAGGTTTCCTGCTCTCCGCGCAGAAATGGCCGCCAGGCGTGCATTTCAATCGTTGCCAAGTGCAATATTCGCGGTGGTGGCGCGTACCGGCGAAATGGAAAGGGGGTGATCTTGTTTATCTCCAATGCAACTTTCCACGATTTGCCCTTATAATGCACAGGACCTTCCTCGTTGTGAAGGCTTTCATTTCGCACCGAAATTAAAAACGATATGGTATTATTGCAGGCACCAAAGCCTCCGTGGCTTAGGCGGCAGCACGCCGGCCTCTCACCGCTGGGTCCGTGGTTCAAATCACGGTCACTCCATGTGAGATCTGTGCTGGACAAAACGGAGGCAGACAGGTTTTTCTCCGGGTACTCCGGTTTTCCCTGTCAACATTTCATTCCAGCAACACTCTCCACTATCAATTCATTTCATCTGTCATTCATTTAATCATTGCCCCAGAGGAGTGCGTCAGGCCTCGGCAGCCGGCACAGTTCATATCCTTGCCGCTAGATGGGGGCTTCATTCATTCCATTCCTGACCCGGTCGGAGACTGGAAGCAGGCTGTGGATTTTCATGGTATTATTGCAGGCATGAATTGGAGGCCACAAAGGAAGACTCTGAAGGTGGTGACCATGTTGACGTTGAGGAGCAATAACAGGTATGGTCATCCCGAGCCAAGAGGCGACGCGTGGAAGGTAACGCACACCGTCCGTGCGATACCATACGCTCAGAGGAAATACATCAGGCTCTTGCAAGGATGGTTGCTGTAAACCAACTGCCTTTGTCATTTTGTGCCAGTTTTAGGCTTAGGCAGTCCATGGCAGTTGTAGAGCCCAATTACATGTGTATTTCAGAGGATGCCCTTATAAGCGAAGAATGGCTCTACTAGCCGATGGTGTCAGAGAGAATGTACGGGGTGACCTATCAGCGGCATCTGACTGTTGGACATCTCGCTCACAAGCGTCTCTCCTGACGGTAACGGCTGACAACATCGACTCCCAGTGGGTTCCAAAGGCAATGACGCTTACCACGCATGAAATGGAAGACCGCCACACTGCAGAAAATCTGGCATCGGAATTGCAATTGGTTGCAGAAGAATGGGATGTGCAGGACAAGATCACCGCCATCGTCACTGGCAACGCGTAAAACGTCGTCAACGCTGTGCGCGCTCTTGATTTGCTGAAGAAGGACAAAGTGTCTTGCGCTGCACATTCTGTACAGCTTGCTGCAAACAGGGCTCTTGCTCATGAAAAGGCTGCTAATGTGTTTCTGAAAGCAAGAAGGATAGTTGGCCATTTTTGACATTCTAATGTTGCGTCCAGTGCGCTGACAAAAATACAATCACAACTTCCAATGCCTGAACAACCCCTGATTCAGAGCTGCAACACCCTCTGGAATTTAACTTTTGCCATGATCGAGCGCCTTTTGAAAAACAGGAACCCCGTCAGCAACGTCCTAGGTGACCGGAAATGCACGCCAAAGGCCACAGCACAGAAGCTGCAAGTAACTGAACAGGAGTGGCATTACATGGAGGTTTTAACCAAGCTCCTTAAACCTGTGGAAGTGGTAACCACTCTCTTGTGCGGTGACAATTCTCCCATATCGATTGTCCGGCCAATAATACAGACGATAATTAAAAATCACATCAGCATCCAGGAGTTGTAGGACGACAGCTCCTAGAGGACGTGCAGTCTTGGTCTGCGAATTGAACGATCGGTTCGGCCTCCTATGGATAAATGATAGTACTGTCACAGCCAGACAGATTGCATCTTTCCTCGACCCGAGGTATATGGATTTGGTAGATGAGACAGCAGAGGCTCGACGACGCATTCGCGACAGAGTGCTTCATAAGCTTCAGAGCGATGCACCTGCTAAAGTCGCGGTTAATACTGATCAACCCTCCACCAGCAGTGCCCTGGAGTTCTTGTATCAAATGCCAGGTGGGAGAAGGAACAGTCCTGAATCTCAATTTGAAGATTTTCTTTCGGAGGCACGGATACGTTTTGACATGAACCTGTTCGAGTGGTGGAAAGCAAGGGAACACAAATATCCTGCGGTTGCTGCTCTAGCGAAAAAGTACTTGTGTATTCCAGTAACATCCACAAGCTCCGAAAGGTACTTTTCCTCTGCTGAAAACATTGTCACAGCCAAACTGAATTGTCTTATGGCAGAAAATGTAAACCTCTCGGTATTCTTGTTCCAAAACAAAGCTTTCTTAAAGTAAATTGGTCAATGAGTCAATTTGTTGTTCTTATTATACTGTTCTATTTTATATTCGTTTCCTACACCTGATATTTTAATTTTGTTGTTTAGTTACATTCTGGTCAAATGACAGTTCAAATAATAAATTATTATTCCGTTACATACAATTTTGTATCTACTCATCTTTCATCCTCGGAACTAACCTTTATAATCAATCAAATAATTAATTAATTTCACACTGCTTCGATTGGAATAAACGCGTGCGGACACATTGCACACGCAAACACGATTTCTAAATTCATGTATAAACGGCACGATATCGCCGTGAACAGATGTTCGAGCTAGGTTAACGGACACGGCACTCTTTCACAATATTCGGTGCGACCCATGTACCCGGGTACACGGGTAAATAGTAGAACCCGGATTATTAGCACACGGATCTTAAAAACACGGTTGTGCGGGTACACGGGTAATATGGAGCGCTACTTAGAACCCCATTGAAACAAAACCTACGTCAGGTTCATCAAGAGGAAGTAAAACCCAGCGAGAGATATGTTTACTTGGATGAATGGAAGAAATCCCATTCCGAAAGGATGAAGACGTGGTGAGATCTCGCGGTCCCTAGTGGGCACAGCGATAAAAGTAAAGTAAATAAGTAATAATAATAATGTTTTAAGGAATCTTCAACAAACTTAACTGACTTGCTGACACAATAAAGAGATTACGAGATCATTGTCATGTGCTCAAACTGTCTGGCAACCTGTGTCATTGTGACTGTAATACAGACCGTGGTCTCACGTTAGGGAGTATCCCGGCATTTGCCTGGAGAAGAAATGAGATGTCATGGCTGAGGTAGGAACAGAAACTGTAGGTTAATCTATTGGGCATAGGGGGTGACATAGACTACAGCACGAAGTGGTAAGACATGATGGTTCTACAATACATGGTTTAGTACGCTATGTAGCCTTCTAACCCGTGGACTTGGGTGTAGTTCCTGCAGGTGATTATTGTGCGCGTTGCGGTGTTTCTCCCCTTACCGGACACTGTCACCCTGTCTGAACGCCGCTTTCTACTATTTCCAACGATGTTTTTAAATTTTCCTGAATATACTTTCTGCATGCTCCACTAGTCATGCTCTTAACTAATTTCATACAATTGTGTAACTTTAATGTATGGCACAGTTTTACCTAGATATTATTTGCTGATGGTTGATGATCTCGATTTCCCTTCATTGCTGTCAAGTCCAAAGAATTCACGAATTTTGAAAATGGTTTAAGATATTTTCTGATTAAAACGTCTTATGGATCGGCCAGTATCCTTCTATGGAAACACAGTAATAAAATGTTTCTCTCGCTATTCACTTGACTACACTGAAATATTATACGGTCCACTGTTTGGGGTCCTTGGTTACAGGAACACTCGGGGCTGCGTACGATTCTTAGTCTGTGTAGATAGGAGTTGATATTACCATGTCCTAATACTAATGTTGTCAAATTTGGCATGAGTTTAATTTCGTTTGTTAATCTGCTTTCTACTGTTGGGAAGAATTCCTTTGTGATAGTTCCTATTGAAGATTCTTCCCATTTCTGCTGCCTTTCATTAGTAGACTTCCAACGATTGAAGCTCTTTGCAATGGCAGATAACAGCATCCCCGTAGAGGCACCATCCCAGCAGCGGTCCAGACAGGGTGACAACTGACGCAGTAGAAACCAACAACAATTCTTGGAATTTAATTACATTCCATAAAAATTGAAAGCTATTTCGAGTTGGTTTTACATCAGCTCGTGTTGTAAGAAACTAGCCTACAGTCTGAGCAAAGAGCGCCTCACTAACTTGAGCTATGTTTTTTATTTGTTCCAGGTAAGACAACTCCTTCAACCCCTTCGAGGAAGGCGTAAGTTAATTTCACCGACACAAATACTTTACAATGTAGCCTATCTGAATATGGTTGTCAGTGGCGAAGACTTGTTTACAGCTGCAACTGGGACGCGGTGCGGTGGTGCCACCTTTCCCCGCGAGCCAACAAGCAGCGCCAGTGGCGTTCCCATAACAAATGGATTACACCATTTGTTTTGTTGATACATCTTTCTTTCCTCTCTCACAAAATCTCTCGCAATGGCTCTTTCTGCGCTCACCCATCCAGGTTCTGTTGGTCTGATGGTCTGAATATTGGTGATTATCAACTAGTTTCCTAGCGTATCACTAGAGATGTCTATTTCTTCAAGGTCTTATCCAACTTCAAACAGCCAGCAGTTCTTAGCTCTCATTGAGAGAGTCAGCCTGTGATCACTCATTCTGAGAATATGCCCAAAAAAATTCAAACGTATTTTCGTCAATGTATCAAAGATTTTCTTCCAATGCTTATAAAGCACCTAGTGAAGAAATAAATAGGAGGATTATTAATGGAAACAGAGCCTATTTTGCCAATCTGAGTTGTTGTCGCTTACAAGATTACAAGATCTTCATCAGATAAGTGTTAACTTATGGCTCAGAAACATGGAATATGTCGGTTCAGGATTGCAATAAACTTAGCGTGTTTGTGAGGAAAATAATACGGAGAATTTATGGTGCTGTATTGGATAGAGGAGAATGGAGGATACGAACTAATAGATGAAATCCTCAAAAGCGAAGACATTGTTGGACATAAAATCACAAAGACAACGATAGCTGGGCCACATTGAAAGAATGCAAGACAAAAGAACACCATAGATTATATATAAATCCAGAATGGAAAGAAGACGACGCCCTGGGAGACCAAGGAATCGATGGAATGATAAAGTGGAGGTGGACTTGCAAACAATGAACGTACGATCCTGTCCAAGATCGGGATCGATGGAAATCTGTGGTTGGGGAGGCCAAAGCTCACACCAGGCTGTAGTGCCAGATAAAGAGAAGAAGAAGCTCCCTCAGTACAAACTGGGGCAAAAATCTACCTCAGGATTGGTCTTTCTTGTTTTTGTATAACTTTAATCTGCCCCCAATGCTCAGTGTTTCAGTGCCTCGCGTTTGATCACCGTGTTGTAATGTCGTAATTTTGCTTTATGTTAGACGGTGTCGAAATGTAAATATTATATGTCAGAAAACTGTATCATAATGAGGGTCATTCTAACACTATTTTTCATTATGAAGCAGTTTCTCCCACCAATCAGAGCTCAAGAAACAGTTGTGTGACCAATTAGGTAAGGATAGCATCGTATCTGCGCTGACTTCCATGGCCTCCTATTTTAAATTTAATTGCAAGGCTAGTGTCATATTGGGTTATTTGAGGAGGCCATTGTATTCTCTGCGTCCCATGCGCTCTGTTCAGTACATAAAACTGGTGAAATCTCGACAGATATTTATGAATATTTATGCTCGAGCATAAAATAGTTATTATTATGGGCGGCTTCAGTGGCGTAGTTGGTAGCATGCTGAGTTTCTATGCCCAAGATCGCGGGATCAAATCCGGCCGAAGTCGTCGGATTTTTTAAGAGCACTAAAAATCCCTCAGTATGCCTTCCTTCGGAGGGGAAGTAAAGCCGGCGGTCCCATGTCATAGATTTACGGCATGTTAAAGAACCTTCCACTAATTACACCTGTGTGAAGCTAAATTGTATAGGTTAAGAATGTAAACAACGCTCTTAGGTTCCTACGTTCGTTGGCAAGAGCCGACTGCGGTGCGTCTGGTAGCTAAGTTCTGAACTAGTAATCGTTGACGGTGGCGTTTGGCGGCAAAAGTAGGAACTATTTGAAAATTTCAAAAGTCTGCAGTCCTTACTTGAATTGAAAATCACAATTAACACCGGTTATCAGACAGATTCTACACACACCCAAAGTACACGGGGCTACATGACCGCGTTGTAGCAGCCCCTAAACTGAGGAACCAACCAACCAGTTATAATTATCGTCGAACATAAACAGTCGTATGAAACACGCCTATAATGGTAATTAAGACACTCGTATGAAAATTTTTAAACTCGCTTCGCTCGTTTTATAAACATACTCGTGTCTTAATTATTGCCATTATAGGCTCGTTGCATAATGTACGATTACGGGAGATTGATCTTTATTATACAGGGTGTATACAAAGTCTCTCCGTAGTGACGTGAATACGCTAGTTGGCAGCGGATTTCGCTAGCAGTCACTTCGCTAATGGGAACTGTATTAACAGACGAATTGAACGCAGCGCGCACAGCGAGTGATCAGACAGGCTCCAAGGTCAACCCGTGCGCAGACAGTGATCAGACAGGCTCCAAGGTCAACCCGTGCGCAGACAGTGATCAGACGGGCTCCAAGGTCAACCCGTGCGCAGACAGTGATCAGACAGGCTCCAAGGTCAACCCGTGCGCAGACAGTGATCAGACAGGCTCCAAGGTCAACCCGTGCGCAGACAGTGATCAGACAGGCTCCAAGGTCAACCCGTGCGCAGACAGTGATCAGACAGGCTCCAAGGTCAACCCAGCGCGCACAGCGAGTGATCAGACAGGCTCCAAGGTCAACCCGTGCACAGTTGCCAACTTAACCAGACTCGGAAGCGCCTGACTTCGCTGCGGAGAGAGTTTCTGTACACACTGTACCTGTTCCATGTGATTCCCTAGGCTCTTTGTAATTTAGAGATTCTCTCTTTCTTTGCATCGCCATAATAATAATTATTATTAATCAATTCCCTCAAGACAGCTCAAGATTGGAGTATCGATAAAGACATAACGAGCGTCGGAGATTATTTGAGACGTCTCTAAGCGATTGCGCCATGAAGTGGCGGTTCTTGATGGGAGGTTCAAGTGCAATGTACGGTTATAACCTTGTGGAATGGAGAAGTTGCTTATTTTACGGGGTATGGTATCGTGTTCATATAGCACCGTGTACTTGGTTGTGTGTGATACCTTACCCATCGGCGCAACAGCTCGTGGAGAGCCCGGGCCTTCCCAATGGCATCATTCCTTGCTTTACGATCGTGGGCCAGACGTCTCCGTCCACGAATTCCCAGTTGTAGATCAATCCGGTTTACTTTGATTCAGATTTCATGACATTAATATATTGTTTTCGTGGTAGAGTCGTCGGTCTCACGCATAACCTTCTGGGGGGCTGCCCCTCTTAGCACTCTGGTTTGCTACCCATTAACGTCGGGGTGGAACCCTCAGCCTTTGTAGGTCCCCCCCCCCCCCTACCTACCATCTGCAAGGCAGCAGCTGTCGATTGGTGATGCTTCCTCCTTTTCCGCCGTTGGGGTGTTATATCAATCATCCTCATCCGCCTTCCAAGCCATTCTCCACTCAGTCTCTTCACCAGAGCCCCGTTAGCCGTCACTTTCCTGGGTTCCAGTAGGGTATTCAAAGCTCCCGTAGCGGTTCGGGGGCCCACGAGGTCCCCAATTTATTTCACCGCTACAGGCAATCCCCTACTTCAGTCCGTTGCCCATCTCCCGCGACGTGGACGAGGGGTTGGTTTTATGGGTAACGGCTGTGTGTGATTACTTGTGTTATCGTGATGGCTGTACAAGTGTGTGGATTTGTGAATTGGGGATAAGATAAGAAGGAGGCGGCCATAGCCTTACATTATGAACCATCACAGTATTCGCCTGGAGTAGAAGTGGTTGAGGGGAAACCATGGAAAACCACTTTCAAAATGGCTGCGGTGGAAAATCGAACTTTTCTTTTCTCAGTGTACCCCACTCCAGTCCTCACACCAGAATTAAAAATTCTTGGCAGAGCTGTAAATTGAAACCGTACCCCCGGGGTGACAGCCAAGAACGCTAGCTACTGCAACATGACGTAATTCTTATATAGATGGTACCAGCTGATTACAGACGTACAGGCTTCATGCAGAGCCTGTACCTTCTGATGATGGCACAGAATGGGTACATTGGACTGTACAGAGGTACAGTAATTCTTACAATGACTGTACCAGCTGATGATGGGATAGAAAGGGTACATAGGACTGTACAGACATACAGTAATTCTTACAGACTCTGTACCTACAGATGATGGAACAGAATGGGTTCATTAGACTGTACAGACGTACAGTAATTTTTACAGAGACTGTACCCACTGATTATGGAACGGAATGGGTTCATTGCACTGTACACACGCACAGTAATTCTTACAGTGACTGTACCAGCAGATGATGGAACAGAATGGGTACATTGGACTATACAGATGTACGGTAATTCTTACAGAGACTGTACCTACTGATGATGGAAGAGAATGGGTTCATTGGACTGTACACACGTACAGTAATTCTTACAGGGACTGTACCAGTTGATGATGGAACAGAATGGGTTCTGGACAGTACAGACGTACAGTAATTCATTCAGAGACTGTACCTACTGATGAAGGAACAGAATGGGTACATGGGACTCTACACACATACAGTAATTCTTACAGAGACTGTACCTGCTGATGAAGGAACAGAATGGGTACATGAGACTGTACAGACGTACAGTAATTCTTTCAGAGACTGTACCTGCTGATGATGGAACAGAATGGGTTCATTGGACTGTACAGACGGCCAGTAATTCTTACAGAGACTGTACCTACTGATGATGGAACAGAATGGGTTCATTGGACTGTACAGACGTCCAGTAATTCTTACAGAGACTGTACCTACTGATGAAGGAACAGAATGGGTACAAGGGACTGTACAGACGTACCGGTACAGTAATTCTTACAGAGACTGTACCAGCTGATGATGGACCAGAATGGGTACATGGAACTGTACAAACGTACAGTAATTCTTTCAGAGACTGTACCTGCTGATGATGGAACAGAATGGGTACATGGGACTATACACACGTACAGTAATTCTTACAGAGACTGTACCTGCTGATGGTGGAACAGAATGGGTTCATTGGACTGCACAGAGGTACAGTAATTCTTACAGAGACTGTACCAGCTGATGATGGAACAGAATGGTTACATTGGATTGTACACACGTACAGTAATTCATACAGAGACTGTACCAGCTGATGATGGAACAGAATGGGTTAATTAGACTGTACAGAAGTGCAGTAATTCTTACAGAGGCTGTACCTACCGATGATGGAACAGAATGGGTTCATTGCACTGCACAGATGTACAGTAATTCTTGCAGAGACTGTACCTACTGATGATGGAACAGAATGAGTTCATTGGACTGTACCGAGGTACAGTAATTCTTACAGAGGATGTACCTACCGATGATGGAACAGAATGGGTTCATTGGACTGCACAGATGTACAGTAATTCTTGCAGAGACTGTACCTACTGATGATGGAACAGCATGGGTTCATTGGACTGCACAGATGTACAGTAATTCTTGCAGAGACTGTACCTACCGATGATGGAACAGAATGGGTTCATTGGACTGCACAGATGTACAGTAATTCTTTCAGAGACTGTACCTACTGATGATGGAACAGAATGGGTTCATTGGACTGCACAGATGTACAGTAATTCTTACAGAGGCTGTACCTACCGATGATGGAACAGAATGGGTTCATTGGATTGTACAGAGTTACAGTAATTCTTGCAGAGACTGTACCAGCTGATGATGGAACAGAATGGGTTCATTGGACTGCACAGATGTACAGTAATTCTTGCAGAGACTGTACCTACTGATGATGGAACAGAATGGGTTCATTGGACTGCACAGATGTACAGTAATTCTTACAGAGGCTGTACCTACTGATGATGGAACAGAATGGGTTCATTGGATTGTACAGAGTTACAGTAATTCTTGCAGAGACTGTACCAGCTGATAATGGAACATAATGGGTTCATTGGACTGTACCGAGGTACAGTAATTCTTGCAGAGACTGTACCAGCCGATGATGGAACAGAATGGGTACATTTGATTGTACAGAGTTACAGTAATTCTTGCAGAGACTGTACCAGCTGATGATGGAACAGAATGGGTACATTTGATTGTACAGAGTTACAGTAATTCTTGCAGAGACTGTACCAGCTGATGATGGAACAGAATGGGTACATTTGATTGTACAGAGTTACAGTAATTCTTGCAGAGGCTGTACCAGCTGATGATGGAACAGAATGGGTTCATTGGACTGCACATATGTACAGTAATTGTTACAGAGACTGTACCAGCTGATGATGGAACAGAATGGGTTCATTGGACTGCACAGCTTAGTTCACGACGTAATCGGCTTAAAATGCTTCCGCAAGGTGCGGTATATAAACGTCGTTTTAATCCCGTACAAGATTATCGCTAATCTTGGTCCAGTGCGCACAATACGTACGGACATCGTTAGGATCATAAGCTGTGCGTGCTTTTGTCGCCCTGTTCTATCTAGGGAGCAGCACTCTCGTCCTCAGATACAAACCACTCTCACAAAATCATATCTTTATAGCAACAGAATGAGGACATTTCTAGTAACATCCTGGCGCTTTATTCCACATGGCGTCATTGTTTATTTCTGGGGAAGATACAGCTTAGGGTAGAAGATGACCTTGGCTGTCATAAATCTCGTAGAACAATTATAGATAGGGCTCGGAGATTTAGGTGCTCAAAATCTGTTTTTTTATGTATTAAATATTTCTATAATATGTGATAAAAAGTAAAAATATTTAATGAATTTAGTTTATTAATGTGAATATAATCAATATGCAGTATTCACGAATGCAATTTATTCTATGACTCACTGACTGCTGAAGAATTACAAAACACAAAGAGATACATCTTCAGGTTATCAATGACAAATGACCAACGATTATCGCGAAACACTTCATCTGAAGGCGCGATACTGCGGCAATGTGTTTCTTTCCCTCGAGGTGTTATGTAACTTGAGATCGCTGTTCAGCCTTGATTGCTTTTCCACATGGTTGGCAGAACAGAACGCCGTCAGAAAAAAATTATCCTTAAATTCTGCAACATACTGCTCCAGACGATAACTTGTAGTTGCTTTTACTTTAGGCATCCCAGGCTTCCACAGTGAGTGGGACGGGGCGAGAATATAAGAAAATCACAGCTGCAAGCTGACATACGCTCTGCATGAAGATTAGGTAGCTCACAGGTTCTCTCCCGTTGAAGTAACACAGAACAAAAATGCAATAAACTGAAAGATCTTACTGCTTTAAAAATATAAATATCTTGTCTTTTTGTGCGCTAATCAGTGAAAAGCAGGAATTTATGTATTTATAGAAAAAATACTTAAAATATGTATTTACATAAAAAATATTTATTTACCTAAAAATCCGAACCCTAATTATATATATTGGCAAAGAAACACAAACATATTTGCTTCAAGAAAGTCCCACCACAAACAATAAGATGTGCTCGTTATATCGTGCACCGCGACCATGCGGGCAGCTGCAGCAGTCCAGAAATCATAGATTCAAATCCCGGCCATCCTGAGTGTAGATTTTCTCCAGGGTTTTCCACACTCTCCCAGGCAAATGCTGCAATAGTACCTTACTTCAAGTCCCAGGGCACCTACAGCTGGTAAAAAGGTATTCATACCCCATGCTGTTTTTGAATGTTGGTTTAACCCTTTATATGACAAAACAACTTTTTATTTTTATGTGTTTTTACATTTGTATTTAATCTATTTTAATTATTATAATTATTAATAATGTTAATTTTTGTTTCTCTAATGTTAATGTTTATATATTTACTTTTAATGTTCAATTTATGTCCTTATAGATTTAATTTTGATATTTTTATTGAATTATTAACTAATTTTGAATTGTTTCTTACAATTATTTTCATAATATTTGTATAGTTATGTTCAGGGGCGGCTCCTGATTTTAATTATAGGGTGGGCCAGATGATACTATTGTTGTTACATATTAAAAATTGTTTTGTATTTGGCATTTATTGTTGCCAATATTGCCATTATCATAATTCCACACAACACAAAATTTTTAACAAGTTTTAATAAATAGTTGATGCATTAAAAACTGTACCCACATGGCTCTTTATTAATACATATATTCTCTCCTGTGCTTGGATGAAGCAAATTTATCCATCAGCTTGGTTGGTGAGGTCATAATTCTTTAATTTCATACTTTGTGTTCAGAGCTGTAGAAGAAAATGGATTTGTTTAAAAATTCCACTTTCATTTTCCTATTTCGGCATACAATCGATATATAAAATAACTACGTACCGTGTCACAAATTTAAAAAGAAAAACATTTATACACTAGAAATTACAGCTTCGTCGACAGAACTCACTAACACATTTGTACTGTACTTGGAATATCAGACAACTGAAAATGTCTAATTATATGTTTGTCTTATGTCAGCAATCTGCAAACAATAGCTGAATACCTGTTTAAGAGCTTGGGGTGGGGTGAACCCTTCTTCTGTAATCCTGTTTGACAGCGACAAAAGCAGGAAGCTTCAAAGCAACGCTGTGGGCCCAATCTGCTGGCCCTTGAAGAGAGAGAAAATTCCCTTCATAGCACTGAAGAATTCGCGTGCAAGACAGTGCTATGTCCACTGTTTCCTCACCCGGCCCATGAAGCCATACTAGGTGGCCCATTTGCGCCGTGCAATCTTCTTATAAGTGTCCCGCATGTACGGGTGGTGAACGGGAGGTCTAATAACTGAATTCCTAAGGAGTAACCTAAAGCAAGCCGGTTACGTCAGATTTCCAAGAGATAACAACCAGACAGCCACACGCTGCATGTTCCTCAGTACTCCTGTCTAATGCGCCCCATAACGGTATGAATCCTCGCTGGCGAGCGCAGACGGCAGACGTCTATCTCGAAACGCCAGTGCTTACCGTCTACGAGCTTCAACGGCATTACGACCAGCTTCTCCATAGATTAGTGTAATGTCTTGTACACATCGATGCTGAATACACCAGCCATCGTCAATATGTTGCCAGCAACTGTCATGTTGTTGTACCACATAGGCTATGAGTCTATTACGCTCTCAAATGCGAGGCTCCAAAAGGCAATGGGGTGCATTAGACGGGTAGCGCTGAGGAACATGCAGCTAGCGGCCGTCCGGTTGTTATTCCTTCGTATTCTGACGTAATCGGTCTGCGTCCAGTGTGAACCCTGTGGAAATCAGTTAACCGACATCCCATACAGCATTATTGTATGAGGGACATCTAAAACTGGATTGCACGGGGCAAACGGGCCACCTGGTATACTTTACATGGGACTTGCTGTGGAGTGGCCCTCGCTATGACGATACACCGTACGAGACTGTCAAGATCTTAAGCTAGGGATGAATTATTTATAATGAATTCTCTTTAGAGATTCTAGAAGGGTAAAACTCTTATTTTAAGTTGAGTATCTGTAATATTAAGTAATTTTAAAAGACATTAATTAAACAAATTCTTTGCAATGCTGCCTAACGGCCTTGGGTGGGCAGGGCCCATTCGGCCCTTAATGACGCACCGTCCCTGTTTATGTTCATTATTTTAATTTGTATATTTCTTTTATTATTCTAATTTCATTAGGTAGGTAGGTGTATATTTGATTGAGAAAATTCTCCGAAATTTGGCTTAAAGATTCAACCATCAGCGTCTTTGAAAGCATAATCTGTCCTTATGACAGGTGGTTAATATAGAGACCACTGTCCCTTAAAGGGTTAATATATGGCCAGAGAACGTCTTGTAGAACGAAAAGTACCAATTATTCATTACCAAACAACGAAAACCTTTCAAACACAATACGTATTACAATATGAAACAAAAACCATTCTTGGGGTACCAAAAAAGTATTCATTCACACCACAAATGAGACTTTCTACAGTATACAAACACAATTAATATTTGATATGCCAACCTTTTGCATTTATAATGGCCTGAAGCCTCGTGGCATGGATTTAATAAGCCTGTTCGTGAAGACTGGTGTAATTTAAGACCAGCATTTTCGCAAATTGTCTACTAGTTGTGTTTCGGAGGAACTCATTAATTTTCAGATTTTGTTTTCGAAATGGGCCCATAAATTTTCAATGGGGTTAACTTCCGGAGATAGTGGTGGCGTTGAAAATACTTTTCGGGTGTTGTTCAACAGCCACTCTCGCGTATTCTTGCTGTATGCTTTGGGTCGTTGTCATGTTGAAATAAATAAGTGTCTTGTATGACTAATTTCACAACACCCCTCGAAACATTACCCCGGAGCACTTTCATGTAGCCCCGAGCATTCTTGTTACCTTCAATTACGTCCAGTTCAAATCCTGTGGCACTTATGCAGCCCCATGCCATGACGTGGCCTCCTCCATTGTAGTAAATTCTTGCTTTCTAATTCTGTATTTGGTTTTCTCTAAACGAACTGTCGACCATCAGATCCAAACTTCTAAAATTTACTTTCGTCTCAAAATGAAAGTCTTTCAGAAGTCTTGTCCCGTGTTTATACACTGGTCAAAAAAAATTTGCATATTGCAAGCCTATGTATTTTTGGACTAAATATAATACACGTGCTTTTTCCGTTAACTGTTGTATTTATATATGTAGCCTATGGCATTAGACATGAATCACAATAATAATATTAATAATAATAATAATAATAATAATAATAACAGTATATACGAGGCGCTTTTTTATGTAAAAACCGTTGTGATAATACGCCGTTGCAGCGCTGCGGTCGGCATTCCGTGCAAGGCGCGTGGTGTATCTGCATCTATTGGCAACGCTGAGACGCCATTACGGCAACAATCGCCCATGTGTAGGCGTTTTGGCAAGCTTTTGAAATGGCATCGCCGATCGAGAGTCCTAACGACTCCTAAACATACTGAGCAAATACGGAATTTGCTTGTCAGCATACCTTACAGGAGAGTTCTCTCTCTTGTCTACGAGTCGGCGGGAGACTCGATCGGCGGCGCGATTTCAAAAGCTAGTCAACACTCCCACACATGGGCGACTGTTACCGTAATGGCGTCTCACTTGCCAATAGATGCAGGTACACAGCGCACCTGCACGGAATGCCGACCGCAGCGCTGCAACGGCGTAATATCACAACGGCTTTTACTTAAAAAGCGCCTCGTATGTACTTATTATTATTATTATTATTATTATTATTATTATTATTATTATTATTATTATTATTATTATTATTATTATTATTATTATTATTATTATTATTATTGTGATTCATAGGCTACATAAATAAATAAAACAGTTATCGGATAAAGCACGTGTTTTATATTTAGTCCACAAATACATAAGCTTGCAATATGCAAAACCTTTTTTTTTTTTTGACCAGTGTATATTCACTAGGAGTGCCAACCTCTTCCCTCGGTTTATCCCACTTATAAAAGGCTTCTTTTGCGCTGCTCTGCCGTTAATGCCTGCTTCATGGAGCCAATTCCGGATAGTTTGAAGTGAAACAATCTTCTCGGAACATGAAGCAAGCTGTTTCCCTAGTTCAGCTACACTAATTCTAGGGTTCTCTAAGGTTGCACGAACCAATTGGCGAGATTCACGTTGCGAAATGACCCTTGGTCATCCTTGTCGCTTTGCATTATCGGTCGATCCCGTCTTGAACTTGTTAATATACTGGACAGTCGTATGCGATCGTTTCACCAGCTTCCCAATCTTCTGATAGCTGAATCCTTGTTTAAGTAATGAAACTATGTGGTCTTTGAAGGCAGCACTCAACTCCTGTGATTTCCGACCCATTTTGTACCTCTGTCAGACGTAAGGTAAACAGTCTCTTCTAAGAAAACTATGGTGAGTCGACCTTCGTTTGTCGTCACGTCCTAAGCCAGCCCAATGCTTACAAATATTGGATATATATAAATATGTGAACACACTCCTGAAAAGAAATACATGTATTAGTTATCTGTCACACTTAAAAGGGCAATGTAGGATCACACGTTTCGTCCCTCAAGTGGCCATAATCAGATCTGATCACTATGTTAAGGTTAACGTTTACAATAAATAATTATTTAATTTAAGTTGCTATTTCCGTATTGTAGTTAGTAGTTCGTCTTGGTTGTATTCTCACAACAGTGAGTCCCGTTTTTGTCTTGACGGTTTATTTTATGAATTACGTAATCTCTTAGGTAGTCAGCACGAAGGCTGGTTGGATACTCAAAAAGCACCACAGTTAGGTTATGTGGGTAGATACCCACAAAAACCCAAGACAGCGCTATATTGAGGCGTACTAGGCAACAGGGCCGAGTTGGTTCGAGGAATGCGAAATAGATCTCAGGCAAATTGGTATTCTAGACCGAGAAATTCCTGACAGGTACACATTTAGAGGATTCGTGAACAACTACCAAGGTTTTAAATTCGTATCAACTTCCGGAAGACGGAGAGGACCTTTGTCCGAAGAACATAAACAGGCACTCGTCGCTGGGGTCAGAAGATACTGGCAGGAAGTCAAAGCCGGAACAAGAACGAGACCTAGACACTAAAGTGAAGTTGGTTGTTACCACGCAGTCCATAGAGGCTCGACTCGATGTATAAAAAAGATAAACAAGTAGTTTCGTGAAGAACAATCAGCCTATTTTCATATATCCTAATTATGTTAATTGCCCCTATCAACATACAGAATTTCAGTTTGATTGCTGTAATAGATTCGTAGATATTGAGAACCGACTAAATATTTCGGATGTTCGCCATGTTGGATTTTATATATGCAGGTCCTAAAGTTATGCACTGTTATATGAAGATTGTGTACGTGTAGCATTCAAACTTCAATCGCATGATTAGGACAAAAGAAGTAAAAAAGAGATTTTAAAATTTTGCACGACTGCCATCTTGTGGTTATGGAAACAATTGAAATAAATGAGATGCCAGTGGATTAACATTCGTATAAGGATTTACTGTACCAAGTTTCACTGCACTCGGATGGTTAAATTGCAAGAAACATTCATGTGAATATTTATAGTTCGCGTCGCCGCCATGTTGGATTTGTGATCACCTGGTTATTTAAAGTCCTATAGGTGAACATAAGTTCATAGCCCCTATGCACATTAAAAAATTCAGTTTGCTTGCTATAATAGATTCGTAGATATTCAGAGCCGTCTAAATATTTCGGATAGTCGCCATGTTGGTTTGTTAAATGTATAGGCCATAGAGTCATGTGACATTAAAGGAAAATTATTGCGTAGGTTTATTATTCAAACTTTCACTTCGATCGCATGATTACGACACAAGAAATAAAAATTTAATTTTTGAAATTCGCACAGCCGCCATCTTGAGGTTATGTAAACAATTGTACTAAATTAGATACCAGTGCATTACAATGTCTATAAAAATTTCCAGTGCCAGATTTCATTGCGTTTGGAACATTAAATCGCGAGAAAGGTCTTTAAAAATGTTCAAATTCGCTTGGCCGCCATGTTCGTTTTGTAGTTAACCGGTTTTTGAAAGTCTTATAAATGAACTTCCAGTAGTGCTCTTTATCTCCGTACAAAATTTCAGGGTGATACCGCTAATAGTTTCATAGATATAGAATGCCGGTGAAATAATTCGCACATCCGCCATCTTGTGGTTATGTAAACAATTGAACGAAGTTAGATGTCGGTGCATTACAATGTGTATAAACATATACTGTACCAAGTTTTATTGCGTTTGGTCGGTTAAATCGCGAGAAACGTCTATTTTAAAGTCGCAAATTCGCGTAGCTGCCATGTTGGTTTTGTAGTTACCAGTTTTTCAAAAGTTACATAGGTAAACTTCTAGTAGTTCCCTTTATCACAGTAATAAATTGCAGGGTGATATCGGGAATAGTTTCGGAGATATTGAATGGTTGTGAAATATTTTGCACAGCCGCCATGTTGGATTGGTGAGACGTAACAAAATTTGAAGGGCACGGTCGGAGTCGCCCGAAATAGTGCTATGCACTTACCGAGTTTCATTGAAATCGCTCCAGCCGTTTAGATTTTATTAGGGACACACACACACACACACACACCTCACTCACACACATACACACGCACACACACACGGACAAAAGGTGATCTCATAAGCCTATATTTTCAAAATTGAAAATAGGCTAAAAATGTGCATACACGTGTGTACAAATAAAAACCAATATAGTAGTAAGTAATAAACACATCGCACACATGAACAGGGGGGAGAAAGGGAAAAACCCGTGTCGTTGAGATAACAGCTCATCTCAGTCAACCACACCTGGAGTTACAGTGAACACGAAAACTGCGCGTAGCTCCAGCAAGGACGACAACCAGATAAGTAGTAGCCTGTTATATTACATTTTAACTATAGTAAATTTTTTTACAACCATATAATCACTCCAAACATACAAACTCCGGATAGCTATCACCATTTAGCATTTCAACTAACATCATATATACTGCATTTAGCATACACCGACAGTTGCAGTACCAATACTGCAACTAAATAATTGTACATATTGTAAATATTTTCACCTGTATTTTCAAACATCGATTTTATAGCCTAAGTGTAATGGATTTGATGATGATCGCTTGACGATCGAAACTGGTCATCCTAGTGTATTTAATAATCTCATGTAATTAATTTCAGGATTAGGGCATAACTCAGCTCTTTTGGGTACATTCGTGTTGACTGACTGAAAAGCACTAAACTCTTGTATAGTAGTAAGTTAACAAACAAACAAACATGAAGCTAGGATGCACTATATGCATTGTACTGACTCGACTCGTGAAGTTTCACGGTGTTGAACTTGTCACGGGCCTCTCGCTCGTGTTTTCTGTTGGCTCAGGCAATGAAACCATTTCTACAAGAGATCTGTTGACATCGAATATAGATTTAGGTATTAGGAAGTCATTTTCAAAAGCCTTTGTCTGGAGCGTGAATCCACGGCCAAGGAGAAAGACAGGCCATGGAGCGTAAACCAAATCCTTCTCTGACGTAGGCAATGTAGTGCTTGTACGTTTAAGTCGAGACCAATAAATGAGCAGCAGAAATGCGATATTTTATATCAATCTTCTTGAAATGGACCCAGTTTAGATGTTCCGTGTGTTTTCAAACACGATAAATTATACTCTATATGTTTACTAAAGTACGGCAGCTATGACATAAAAACTTATCTTTTCCTATCTTGATATGTATTACAAGTTCAGTAAGCAAAATTCATTCGTTATTATAGTGTCCTGGTTGGCGGACCCTGCTCCAAAGCGGGACAAACGCTAGGAACATGATGATATAGTGTCCTGGTGGATATAGCATAGCCTCACTCCCATGAATTCAACGCCAATTCACCGGATGGAAAATATTTCTCCGTATTGACATGACTGACCCGAAGTCTTTTTGAAGAATTTTGCTGCTCAGGAATCGATGTGTCAACCAGAGGCAATTCAGTATCCCGGAGATGTAAGTGTAGCGTCTGGAGCCAACAAAAGTGGGCAACCGAGGGTTTTAGTTTCTGGAAAACACCTGTCAACTGAATTACAGTTGCCGTTTCATGATTTTCATACTTCCCGAGCTCTGTTGTTAGGGCTATAGCGATGGAACTACCGAGCGCCCAGCAGGGGCAACAATGCTGGCCCTACGGAGCTCAATTTTCTTGGGTGTAATATTCACCAATAAATAAATAAATACTGTAAGATCATTTGGTCACGGGTGCCGGGTGCAAGCTTTGTTATTTGACACCCAGAGGGCAGCTTGCTTGTCAAATTTTGTTGTTTCTTGGAGCGCTATGAAAGTCAAGGAGATTAGATATCTAAGCGCCTTGACACTATAGCGCATTCTAGTAGAGAAATAAGGAACTTTTGTGTTGGCGGAAAATCCCGAGATTAATTTTGCCACTATGAGCACGGCCTATTGAATTGAAATGGGTTATTTAACATGCCAACATCGTATGACTTGCGTGTCGTGAATTTTGACGCCTTTCAAAAATCACTTACCATGGCCAGGAGCGAACCTGCAAGCTTGGGGGTGGTATTCCAACACGATAACCACTCACCCACCGTGGCAAGCTGTTGCTCCAATGTCCTACGACTCTCAAACCGAAGAGTCGGAGGGAAAATGTTCGCAATGAAAATCGAGAGATTACAACTTATAATGGGTGGAAAGGATTCTGTGGCGCCACGTGGTATCTACGTAATCGAAGCAAACGGCGACTAGGTGCTTCATTTTGATATGATGATGATAATTGTTGTTTTAAGGGGCCTAACATCTAGGTTATCGGCCGCTAATGGTCTGGGTGAGAGCGAAAATTACAACGAAATGGAAACCATTAATAAAATTATGTTAGACTGAAAATACTCACAAAATCGAACTCAGATTGAAACGACTCACAAATGGAGAGTGGAAATACTAACACAAGGTAATTTAGAAGGAAAATATTCACAAAAGGAATAGATTGAAAAATACGCACAAAATAAAGTTGAAATTGAAAATACTTACAAGATGCAATTGAAATTGAAAATGTTTACAAAATGTATGGTAGATTCAAAATACTCATTTGGATTGACAATGATTGCAAAATGCAATTTAGATTGAAAATACTTACAAAATGCAATTTCGATTGAAAATACTTACAAAATGCAATTTAGATTGAAAATACTTACAAAATGCAATTTAGATTGAAAATACTTGCAAAATGCGGTTTAGGTTGAAAGTACTTACCAAATGCAATTGAAAAACAAAATACTCTCAAAAGTGCCCCCACCTACATTGAATGACTTACTAAAAAGGAAGTTAGATTGTCAATCCTTACAAAATGCAATTGAGGTTGAAAATTGTTGCAAAATGCAATTTAGATCGAAAATACTTACAAAATTCAACTTAGATTGAAAATAGCTACTAAATGTATTTCGCTAAATGCAATTTAGATACAAGGGGAGCCAATTCCCAAAAACAGAGCGGGAATCTTAAATAGAAAAGAAAATATAATGAAATGAAAACAAGAGGTCTGACCTCCCGAAGAATGAGAGATCAGGGAAGATGAGACAAGGACCAATTAAGGCGGGAAAGTGAAAGACCACCTAGACCTCGGATACCCTAATACTGTCGGGGTTGGAAAAGAACAAGAGTTAACCAAGGGCGGTCGACTGGAAAAAGGCGGAGAGGAGCCCGGCACATGTAAGGGGAAATAATACCGGACTCACCTGGGGTCCCGTGGTCGCCAATCCACCTCCTACTAGATGTAAACCCCCGGGAGGCGCTTCATTTTAGAGAAACGCTCCTGTAGGACGTTCACAAGTCGCACCATAGTGGACACCTCCTTCGTACTCAGAGAAGAGACCTCTCCCCTCCAACAACCACACAACCAACTTCCAGAGACCAGTTGTGAGGGAAATGGGCCAATAGTTGCTAACAATTCAAGCATTCCAATCCGATAAATATTTTTTCGCTTTTGTACGGGCTATAAAATGACCATCCTTACTGATAATGCACTTGGGAATAATGTTATGTAGTGATCGGCTCCACGAATAAACATCCAGCTCGCTTCGCCCGCTCGTTTCATGTTTGATATCCCTGCTCTGCCAAACACGATTGATATTCTAACCACCGGATTTTACTGCCTCATGGTTCAATCAGCACGAGCTCACACCTGAGTAGACATAATACCGATGAACAGAGCATGGAATTTAAACTTGGCAACGTGGTAGGAATGTGGCTAAGTACAGGAAGGGACGCACTGCTCCACTCTCAGTAATTCTTGTTTTAATTGTTTAGTTTCAATATTAATTCAAAAGTTAATAAAAAGTGTAAGGCCCGCTAGATCAGAGCTCACTTGATTATTCTTTTTGAAAGGCACAAATATTTATTATTATATATTTATCTTTGTTTTAATTTACTAATTTAATTCAAACAAAATGACAAAGCTAACTCTGCTAGTCAAAGTTTACCGTAATTTGCTATAGCTTGAAAGGCAAAAAATTATTATTTTTATTTTTATTTTACAAGTATTAGTTCAAATGAAATAGGAAAAGTGACGTATCTATTGATCAAGCTAAACCACTTTCCACTTAATATCTACGTATTAATACAAAGAAAATAATGTTATGTAAAAAATCCCGTTTATATTTACCCAAAATCACTCTTCCTTTGAAAGGCAAATTAAATATTATTATTATTGCTCAACACAAAAAAACATACGAACCATGTGTTCACTGGAAATATGCAGGCATTACAAAATAAGGTACAGTAAAAACTCGATTAACCGTCTTCATTGGGACCGTGGTCGTGACGGTTGAGCGGATAGACGGATAACAGAAACACTGAATTATTCCTCCAAAACATGACCTCAATCAATTCTATTATAGACAGATATCACTCTCACATTAATGTAATATATTTCGGAGCGAAAGAAATTAAACACGATAAAAACATCCGTACAGTAGCCACAAATGTGGCAAAATAATGTACAGTCTGTCTTTTAGGTAGTCAGCCCGAAGGCTGGTTGGATGCTCAAAAAGCACCGCCGATAGGTTATGTGGGTAGATACCCACAAAATCCCAAGGCAGCGCTATATTGAGGCGTACTAGGCAAGATAAGGAGTGAGGTAGTTTGCCATTGCTTTCCTCACTGAGTCAGTACAGCAGTACTAACGCTATGAGTAGAACCTTTCACAGCATCCACAGGCACTGACTGTGCCCTGAATGTAATTACTAAGCACCACCCACACCTCAGTAGCTTCCATATAATCACAGCCATGAGTGAGACTGAGACATCGGTGATACTCTAGCCTGTGCCAACAGACACTGACTGTGCCCTGAATGTCATTACTAAGCACCACCCATACCTCAGTAGCTTCCATATAATCACAGCCATGAGTGAGACTGAGACATCGGTGATACTCTAGCCTGTGTCAACAGACACTGACTGTGCCCTGAATGTCATTACTAAGCACCACCCATACCTCAGTAGCTTCCATATAATCACAGCCATGAGTGAGACTGAGACATCGGTGATACTCTAGCCTGTGCCAACAGACACTGACTGTGCCCTGAATGTCATTACTAAGCACCACCCATACCTCAGTAGCTTCCATATAATCACAGCCATGAGTGAGACTGAGACATCGGTGATACTCTAGCCTGTGCCAACAGACACTGACTGTGCTCTGAATGTCATTACTAAACACCACCCATACCTCAGTAGCTTCCATATAATCACAGCCATGAGTGAGACTGAGACATCGGTGATACTCTAGCCTGTGCCAACATACACTGACTGTGCTCTGAATGTCATTACTAAACACCACCCATACCTCAGTAGCTTCCATATAATCACAGCCATGAGTGAGACTGAGACATCGGTGATATTCTAGCCTGTGTCAACAGACACTGACTGTGCCCTGAATGTCATTACTAAGCACCACCCATACCTCAGTAGCTTCCATATAATCACAGCCATGAGTGAGACTGAGACATCGGTGATACTCTAGCCTGTGCCAACAGACACTGACTGTGCCCTGAATGCCATTACTAAGCACCACCCATACCTCAGTAGCTTCCATATAATCACAGCCATGAGTGAGACTGAGACATCGGTGATACTCTAGCCTGTGTCAACAGACACTGACTGTGCCCTGAATGTCATTACTAAGCACCACCCATACCTCAGTAGCTTCCATATAATCACAGCCATGAGTGAGACTGAGACATCGGTGATACTCTAGCCTGTGCCAACAGACACTGACTGTGCCCTGAATGTCATTACTAAGCACCACCCATACCTCAGTAGCTTCCATATAATCACAGCCATGAGTGAGACTGAGACATCGGTGATACTCTAGCCTGTGCCAACAGACACTGACTGTGCTCTGAATGTCATTACTAAACACCACCCATACCTCAGTAGCTTCCATATAATCACAGCCATGAGTGAGACTGAGACATCGGTGATACTCTAGCCTGTGCCAACATACACTGACTGTGCTCTGAATGTCATTACTAAACACCACCCATACCTCAGTAGCTTCCATATAATCACAGCCATGAGTGAGACTGAGACATCGGTGATATTCTAGCCTGTGCCAACATACACTGACTGTGCTCTGAATGTCATTACTAAACACCACCCATACCTCAGTAGCTTCCATATAATCACAGCCATGAGTGAGACTGAGACATCGGTGATACTCTAGCCTGTGTCAACAGACACTGACTGTGCCCTGAATGTCATTACTAAACACCACCCATACCTCAGTAGCTTCCATATAATCACAGCCATGAGTGAGACTGAGACATCGGTGATACTCTAGCCTGTGTCAACAGACACTGACTGTGCCCTGAATGTCATTACTAAGCACCACCCATACCTCAGTAGCTTCCATATAATCACAGCCATGAGTGAGACTGAGACATCGGTGATACTCTAGCCTGTGCCAACAGACACTGACTGTGCCCTGAATGTCATTACTAAGCACCACCCATACCTCAGTAGCTTCCATATAATCACAGCCATGAGTGAGACTGAGACATCGGTGATACTCTAGCCTGTGTCAACAGACACTGACTGTGCTCTGAATGTCATTACTAAACACCACCCATACCTCTGTAGCTTCCATATAATCACAGCCATGAGTGAGACTGAGACATCGGTGATACTCTAGCCTGTGTCAACAGACACTGACTGTGCCCTGAATGTCATTACTAAGCACCACACATACCTCAGTAGTGTGCCCTTTCAGCAAGAAATATGCAAATCACAGTATGCCAGCAATGCTCAAATCGGGATTTTCGGGGTTATGGTAAGTTCTCCCACTCTGTGACCTACATATTTTGGATTAAATAGAGGATACACTTTCAAAAATAAATAAACAAAATCAACTCCTACTATAAAACATTTAATTAACCAAATATATGGCGCTACAACAAAATAAACAAATAAAATACTGACCAATACTTCTAACTTGTTCAGAGTGAACAAGGAATACATAAAATAAAACAAATGTTAAATCAGAATAAATGGTTTTCTACAAACCAACAAACTTATAATTCTTTTCACTTCCATAAAGTATCCCTTTTAAAATTCAATATAATCACGAGCTCCCAACGGCTCGATACTTTTACATACTCTGTGTTAATCTTATACAACACCTCACTTCCTATTATATGAGTATCTTGTAATCAAAACAATATATAATTCTTATTAAAGTACTGTTATTCCTTCACTTAAACTTTTGGGCTTTTCACAGTGTTCTCATGTTACCACCTCTCTCAAGTTAACAAATTCACTACAGTGATTGGGAAAACACTTGTGTACTCCCGAGTTATAGAAGACTACTTGAACATGTCAAAAATTAAGATCACTCCCGAAATCTAATTGTCTTCACTGAACTCGTGAAATCCTACATCAATATAACATTGCATTAGGGATTTATATATTTGTCTTAAAAGACCATCATCTCATAAGAAAGCAACGATCAGAACTTGCAAGCGGTATCTTTCATCTACAAGAACCTCGGTTCGAATCCCGGGTCATTAACAAACTCTAAACACTCATGGTGTATTATTACTTCAAACAGACGGTCACCTGACCTACCACACTTCCGTTAGTAATAAGGGTCGGACCGTCCCACTCAGCGTGATTTATTGGCCGGGAGCAGGACCCCAAGTCTCGCCACAGAGACGGGCTACACTCTGCTTTAAACAGCTATTTCTTATACGCAGTTCTTTGAACAGACCTGGCATTTCATTCCTTCATTTTAACAACATTATTTAGGTCCATAGACCACTCTCGTAACCTTGGCATTTATTAATTATGAAGTGTCCTCATTGATGGGTAAGAATAATTCAATACAACAACAATATTTAGGGGCTTCACACAAACGAACTTGGGTTCGATTCTTCCATTGCCTCGGGAACCACATCCCGTACTGGAGGACTTTATAACATTAGCGGCTTAGGGCGACCTTTGTCTAACCTGCGCTCATAATACAATAAATAGCACCCTTTTAAAAAATACACACAACGGCCTCGTGATTACATCACTATATGGAGGACTTATCATAGCTCAATTACCGCAATCAACTGTCCCTCATTATTAATTTACCAAGTATATTTAGGTTCAACGCCTTCCTAGCGTGACAAATTACTTCAATGCGCGACATGCGCTATACATTACTTTACGGCCAAGTTTTTCAAAGAACTGATAAATTCAAAATCAACATTTGCTCTACATTCAATTTTTATTATTAATCCTCTCCCGTGGCAATAATCGCTATACTTTAAGACCATGTATTCACAACATGTATATATTCTATTACAGGAGCTCAAAAGCTACTACTTTCATAACATTCAACTTAATCTTCATTTATATAATTGTTATTATTATTATTACGCTTGCTTTCATATAATTCAATCATTTATCAAATACACTGATATTTTAATTCATATATTTCCTCTAAGGGAATTATTCACTTCACATAATCATTTTATACTTTCTCAATTTGTATTTGTTCAGATCGCGCTCTTATTCTGTTATTTGTTATTCAAAAATATCCCTTTTTCTCATTCTCAGGTGGATTGTACACAAATATTCCCCAACACATAACATAATGAAATAACTACTTACATGATAAGACGGTCCCCAACCGTATTTTCCAACGATGTTTCATTTCGCCCAATATTAGTGTTTAAGCCATCTTGATTATTTCCATGCCACACACTGACATTTCTTGACACACATATAACTTATATACCTTAAACACTGGTAACATTTTGAATACAATTCTGTATTCTTCTATTATACACAAATAAAGTCACTAAAAATTACTATACTAACACACATTTTATATATTTACATTACACTGCTTCTAATCACTGAGGCTTTGATTTGGCCTTACACATGTGATTTCTTGCTTCCCGTTTCCAAGGGTGAAACTCTAGATGTCGGCTCCCTATCTGGTAAGAAGTTGAAAGTCTCGATCAATCTACCCCTCCCTGGAACGGTAATTCTTCAGATCCGGTTTCCTGACCATTCGGCTTTATTTTTAACTAGCTCGAAGTCGTTTCTCTCTAGACACTATTTAGTTTGTCTAGATACAGTTTGTCCTATTTACGGTCTCTCGAATATTTTATCGGTGACCTATGATTCTCTAGCATTTACTGCTCTTCCTTACTGCTTTTAATCACTGTTCGTTTGTCTCCAGTGAGACAATGTCTTGGATTAAATTTTCCCTTCTTAATTTCTTCGCTCTAGACCCTATCTTATTCAGAATACTAGGCGGCACTTATTTCGTCTGACCCTGATCGGGTTCTTTAACTTTGCTAGAAATGTTCGTTTCTCTATCGTTGGTACTTCAAACGTTACGACACTTTCAGTCGTTTTGCTAAACTGTTATTTGAAGATCTATCGCCTGTTCTTTTAAGTTCGCAGCCTATTTTGACTGTAATACGGAACTTTCACTATAAGACTGATACTGGCGGAACTAAATCCTGTATTAGTATTTTCCTAAGTCTTCACACGGCGATACTATGATGATACTTCTCGGCCACTCCTCACGGGTGCACGTGGTGATACAGAGTATCACGACCTCTCGAGGTCTAGTAAGTACTGCATGTACTTTGAAACAGTACCACGCTCTCCGGCGTCTTTGGTAAACTGAATGATCGAAACAGCACCGTGCCCTCAGGCACCTATGGTAAACTGAATTGTTGTCGAAACAGTACGACCCGCCTCAGCGGTCGTTCAAGACTGAATATGGTGATGCTCCAACGTCACGCCCCCCGGGCTGACTAGTAACTGCATTCGATGTGATGTAGCCTGACGCCCCCCTCGGGCTGTCGGAAACTGCATGTTTAGCCTGGCTCTGCCAGGACTTTTATACTCTTTGGCTAAAAAAAAGATAAAATTCTCGTCTTTTTCATAACCAACTTTTGAAGTAATGGTCGCACACTTTTAAAAATTATATCTCTGGAAAGCTTGTTTTCTAAACGTAAACTGATTTCTTTGTACGTGAAAATCGATCGTACAATTCCGAGATATTAAATGAAATTTACTCTTGAGGTACGTGGGTGTTGAGGTTGATTTTAATCCCCTCCATCTCGGGTCTCGGGGAACTTTTTATGACGTATGGCCACGTTTGCACTTCTTTTCTAGGCAATTATTAAAACCTTTTTCTCCACACAAATATCTCTATTCCGAAATGATTCACAATGATGTACTTCTTTAGTTAATTATATGCTCGCACGTGCTTTAAATCTAATTATTCCTTTTCTTGCACAACTGCGACGATGCCAATTTACTGCAACGTAAGATCAATTTCCGAAACATGCTCGCAGTCACTCCGACGGAAAGTTCCACTCGTTCTAATTATAGCCATGATCGGCTCCTATCGGTGCGTCATGCGTGATATCATTTCCTGGCCACCTGAACCCTCACTTCTTGCACAACGTTATGCTCGCCCTCTCGTATAAAATCTTCCTATGTTCCTCTGAAGACTGTATATTTCCTTCCTTTTTTTACCATAATACATGGATTCGACCCCTTGAACCAATGGTACATGGGTTCAGTAACTTCCATATAATCACAGCCATGAGTGAGACTGAGACATCGGTGATACTCTATCCTGTGCCAACAGACACTGACTGTGCCCAGAATGTCATTACTAAGCACCACCCATACCCCAGTAGCTTCCATATAATCACAGCCATGAGTGAGACTGAGACATCGGTGATACTCTAGCCTGTGCCAACAGACACTGACTGTGCCCAGAATGTCATTACTAAGCACCACCCATACCTCAGTAGCTTCCATATAATCACAGCCATAAGTGAGACTGAGACATCGGTGATACTCTAGCCTGTGCCAACAGACACTGACTGTGCCCTGAATGTCATTACTAAGCACCACCCATACCTCAGTAGCTTCCATATAATCACAGCCATGAGTGAGACTGAGACATCGGTGATACTCTAGCCTGTGCCAACAGACACTGACTGTGCCCTGAATGTCATTACTAGGCACCACCCATACCTCAGTAGCTTCCATATAATCACAGCCATGAGTGAGACTGAGACATTGGTGATACTCTAGCCTGTGCCAACACACACTGACTGTGTCCTGAATGTCATTACTAAGCACCACCCATACCTCAGTAGCTTCCATATAATCACAGCCATGAGTGAGGCTGAGACATCGGTGAAAAGCCACATTTTACTCTAGCCTGTGCCAACAGACAAATGCAAATGTACTGAATTTTTCAAGAGATTACAAACAGGCCATATATACAGAAC
This sequence comes from Meconema thalassinum, assembly GCA_946902985.2. Taxonomy (NCBI): domain Eukaryota; kingdom Metazoa; phylum Arthropoda; class Insecta; order Orthoptera; family Tettigoniidae; genus Meconema; species Meconema thalassinum. Next base: position 208,862,102 of record OX336399.1, on the reverse strand, counting down.
AGTAATATAAATTTACAGGTGAAGTATTTCATGTAGCTTGAAAATAGTCAGTTATTTTCTTCTGCATCTCTGACGCTCGAGCTTTCACCGCGGCAATATTTCGTATTTTCCGGAGCAGTAGTGTCTGCGTTGCATTGGCCTCTTCTTGATTTTCAAACCATTCAGTACACTTGGACAGCATTGTTTCAGCCTCTGAGTGGCTAATAGTTTGTTTTTCGTCATGGTTTGAACACTCGTCTCCATCAGGTACACTCACCTCCTACTGAAATAAAGTAAGCAAAGCGAACGCATCACTGCACCTTAAAGAACTTTGTTATTACAGTATTATTGTGCTATTACAGCAATGACGGTTAACAGAAACTGACGGTTAAACGAAGTTTTACTGTACTTACAGGCTGACAACTTTCCAAGAGGCCAACGCCCCAAGTAACGCCTTTCAACCACACGCCATCAGGAAAACTATCCGCCAGCAGCAGTACAGAAGAAATGCGATCCGAACTGTGGATCTTTTTCTGCTGATGGCGGATGGTTTCCCTGATGTCTATCGATTACAAATTTTGATCGGTTAACCGAATGCCTTATTCGATTAATCGTTCGATTTTAGTCGGTTTGAGACAGTATTAGTTCGAGAAAAAGAAACCTTTGAATAATTATTTTAAAATGTTTAGAATTCCATTTGCTATGAGGAAGTTAGTTAGTTATTGATGTTTTAAAGGGCGCAACTTCCAGGTCATCTGCCCCTGCTATGAAGAAGATACAATTTTAATTTTTATTCCATAGGATGCGTGCAAGAAAATAAAATAAATTCAAAAGCATTTAAGTACCGGTATATGAAAATGAACATCCAAAGCCTGCTTCCAGTCGACCGACCGGGTCAGGGAATGGAATGAATGAAGCTTCCATCTAGCGGCGAGGATGTGAACTGTGCCGGCTGCCGAAGTCTGTCGCACTTCCCTGAGTAAATGATTAAATGAATGACAGATGAAATGAAATGATAGTGGAGAGTGTTGCTGGAGTGTAATTTGTGACAGGGAAAACCGGAGTACCCGGAGAAAATCCTGACTGCCTCTGCTTTGTCCAGCACAATTCTCACATGGAGTGACCGGGATATGAACCATGGATCCAGCGGTTAGAGGCTGGTGCGCTGTGGCCTAAGCCACGGAGGCCTTTTTTAGGTAAATATTATTTAAAATATATTTCAATATTGTATACTATTGTCTTTCACCTCCAGTGAATTAAAACTCAGCAATTCTTCTAGGTTTGTGCCATGTGTTGTGTGGGGTTTCGCCCAGGACACCAAGAGCCCACTGATGAGCCAGCTTGGTGTCCTGGGTGAAATCCCAAGCAAGACATGACACAAATCTACAAAAATTGCTGAGTTCTTATTTCAATATCGATTATTGATGACACAAGAGTTTGAAGTTGAAGTTCACAGTTACTTTGAGTCACATTTCTTTGCTCCAGGACTTCAGACATGTCAGTAAATTGACATTGCTCAGAAGTAATGTGTGCCCTTCTCTTAGTAATAATATTTCCAGCGTCTATCTCACACAGAAATGATGTAGCTGGAATACAAAGCACTATTTTCGCTTTGCGTATGAGATGTGGAAGTTGGGCAGAATGTATTTTCCACCATTATAGAGGGACTGCGAAGTCATCTTCTAGTTCCACCAACGATTTGTAAACTTTAGTAATAAGACAATAATAGCCAGTCCGGTATTTCCTCTCCTATTGTTTGTAAAAGTGGTAGGCAAATCCCTCAGTTTAGAAGAAAAGAATTAAGGAGATATTATCGCGTTTATCTTCATGGAGCACAGGCATGAGTCAGCTAACCTGTCAATCTTACAATAGCTGATGCTAGCACGCCAATTGGCAAATAATAAAACAATAGAATACTGCCCAAGAACAAATTAGAGACTTCCAAAAACAGGCAGCCAAAGTCGGACTACAAATACCATTTGAAAAACTGACTTCACGACAAACATCACTGATGCACCGAAAAGTATCACAATTCATGACAGTTCAGTATGTAAAACAAATTCCTTTAAATACCTGGGAGAGTGGATAATGAACGACTCACAGGAAAAGACAGAAATAGAAACACAAAGGTGTTTTCATATGACTAATAATTAAAAAAACTTATCCTGGAACACTAAATTAAGGCATAATCACACAGTGGTCAGACCTGAAACTCTGTATGCGGCAGAAACACTTAAATTAACAAGATTTGGTGATTTAGACAAATTAGAGAAGACTGAAATATGAATTCTGAGAAAAATACGGGGAGCTAAACAAAATAATAACTCAGAATATAGGTTACGACCAAATACAGAGTTATATTTGTAATGTGAAAAATTAACTGATGTAATGAGAAAGAGAAGATTACAGCTTATTGGGCACATTTATAGATTGGAAAATAGTAGACTAACTAAACAGATCTTCAACTTACTGACTAGTTACAAATCCAAACCCACATGGTTCATTGAAATTGACAAAGATTAGACAAACGCCAGAATTCAGACAGACAATAGCAAACAGATCAGTCTTCAGAGAAGCTATTCAAAAGGCAGAATTTCAAGAAAGGAAGAAACAAACAACTGGCAGAAAGTGGACTCAAGAGGAGAAAGATGGTCACTCAAGAAGTTTGAAAGATATTAGGAAACAAAGGTAATTGAATACAATGGACAATGGCCATCATACCCTCCAAATGGGTTATTCGAAAGAAGAAGGAGAAGAAGAATACAATACACAGGTTTTGTGCTACGCAAAACAATTACTTTTCCTACACCACATTACTGTTGTAATCGGTCCGATTAATAGTTTAAATCGTCAGCTGTAGTAAATATGCCCTCTGCTTGCATTTCTCCAACATATTAATACAAGTAACACATTCCAAATACCCTCTTACAGAATACCGCACCTGGAGGAGAAATTCAGGGCACTTTCAAAATCTTAAACTTTGGATTTAAGAGGAATGTAAAGTTTTGAAACCATTCATTCAGTGTTGCCAATACAAACTCTTCAGTCGGTTGACAAGAATTTCCCTGATGATTAGGGCGGGTACAATACTCGTGTTAACAATAAGTAAAGCAGCTTGAGTGGCCTAGTTGGTGGCATATGTGTGCCTATTTTGGAATAGTTCGCATGCATAACTTCTGACATATCCAACATACAGCTCAAATCTCAATTGCCATTTTTCAGCAGTTGGTAGCACTGACGCCAATTTCAAATATGGCCATGAGACATTCAGGTATAGAGCTTTACTCTGACCAAATTTGGTTTCGATAGCTGCAGCCGTTTAAGAGAGTTGATGGGCAGGGGGGGGGGGGGGGGCGACGACGACGACGACGACGACACACACACACACAGACAGACACACATTTTCCCGAATCGATCTCATCCACTTGCTTATTTTTGCAAAATGAGAAAAGTAGGCTAAAATGAATGTTTTTTTACGTTTATTTGTTCGTCTTTTATGTATTCATATACCATTTATCCGATTGTGATCAAATTTTGGTGAGTTGTTGTTCACACTCCCGGGATGGTTATAGGCATTTGCAATAGATAGCGCGCGAGTAGTTTCAACAAATGAGTGTTGGCGTGCGACTCGTTTCAACAAAATCCCACATGCGTTCATATACCATTCACACCATTGCGATGAAGCTTTGATGAGTTGTTGTGCACGCTCTCACGAATGTTTCTGAATTAGTAAATCCATTTTACAAACGTTTATAGGTAGTTAATGGAAAAAGAAATATTCTGTATACAAATGCACATCAACAAACAAAGTTACGACGCCAATTCTTTCTTTGATTGGCTTTGCATCACATTGCATGCCGGGTACAGCTTGTTTTTCATAGAAAGCAATATTTAAATAAACATTCTCTTTGCATGAAATCTATTTTAATTATATTTTTCAGCTTCGACGACGTAACTGCTGAACTGCTGTACCCAAGATCACGGGTTCAAACCCAGCCGAAGTCGTCAGATTTTTAAGAGCGTTAAAAATCCTTCATAATGCCTTCCTTCAGAGAGGAAGTAAAGTCGGCGGTCCCATGTCATAGATTTATGGCATGTAAAAGTACTTCCACTAATTACACTTGTGTGAAGCCAAAATGTGTAAGTTAGGTTTGATTAATGCTCTTACGTTCCAACGTTAGTCACCGGGCGCTGGCTGCGATGCCATCTAGTAGTAGTGAAGTTCACTGCTAGGTGTCGTGGACGGTAGCATTTGGTAGCGAAAGTAGGAACTACGTGAAATTATCGTCTGCAGTCCTTACTTGATTTAAAACAGATAACACACACTAATACAGCCATCACAATTAACACCGGTTATCAGACAGATTCTACACACACCCAAAGTACACGGGGCTACATGACCGCGTTGTCGCAGCCCCTAAACTGAGGAACCAACCAACCAATCTCATGTATTTCTTTTTAACGATTGGGGAATAACCCACCTCATTTAGGTACAATCGTGTTGACCGACTGAAAAGCACCAAACTTTTGTTTTCTAAGGCAACACAGAAAATGGCTTCAAACACCATAATAGAGCGTACAGTCAACCCAAGCATAGTCCTGTCTTTTTGCCCACATCACACAACATGCTCTTAAAGTAAGCACGCCATAGTATTTGCCGTTAAAAACAATACGCTGTTGAAAGTTTCATTTTATTGAACATATTGATGGAGCGAAATGACATTAACCTATTACGATAATGCGGTGACTCTGAATCTGGCAACACTGTGCAGCAACTCTCAGTTGTTTGCTAAAGGCAAACAATCGTAATGACTTTGTTTAATGTTCTAAACGACCGATTATTCCGGTTCTTGAGGCCATCGGCCCTTCTGATTATAAAGTTTGCATAATTCACACGGCTGTCATCCTCAAAGGGTACGGCAGATGACCTTGTAGTTTGGACACAATACGCGTCTTATATAAAGGTATATTATTACCAAATTTGGTAGAGATCGGATGATTAGTTTAGTCGTTATTTGATTTAACGTTTTGAACGTTAGAGTTTGACTTCTCAGATCTACACGGGGCGAAAAAGTGTGTGTCTATCTGTGTGTGAGAGTGTATGTGTGTATGTGTGTGGTATGTCTGTCCCCGCCCCCCTATCAATTCGAACACGACAAAACCGAATCAAACGAAATTTGGTACAGTGGTAGCACTACCAAAGGGCACCTCACTGTCATGTTTTATATCGCCGCCATCTTTACCAAAATGCAATGACGGCCACTCAAACGTTCTGACACGTGACCAATATCCACCAAACCGTGCGAATCATCAGTGGTGCACTTAATCCACCCCTCCTTATTCTCGGTTATAGAGAACTACCCCGACTAAGAAGATAGAAGAATCTGTGGTTCAAGTGTTGACCATTACCACTTGGAGTGATATCCGTTTATCACCTTGACATTAGGAAGTGGAACAACACTACATCTTATGTCGCTCCCCCCAGGGGCTCACATCTAGTGGGACGTGGGTGGGCGACCACGGGACCCCAGCTGAGTCCGGTGTTGCTTCCACTTACTTGTGCCGGTCTCCTCTCTGTCATGTTTCCTATCGACCACCCTTGGTCAACTCTTGTTCTTTTCCGACCCCGACAGTATCAGGGTATCCGAGGCCTAGGGAGTATTTTACTTAATTGGTCCTTGTCTCATCTTTCCTGATACCCTCATTCTTCGAGGGGTGAGACCTCTTCTGTTCTCTACCTATCTCCTACTTTCTGCTCTAGGCTCTTAAGGACACTGGGTTGTGACACAGGCTTATTTGACACCATTAAATGAGCATTTTTTTAAACCTGTTATTTCCGTTTAGTCAATGGTTGCTAATTTTACACTAAACAAATATCTAACCTTTCTAAGCCTTTTGTATAGGGTGCTCAAAAATAAGGGCACAGAAAACAATTCTAGTATAGGCTACACATTTCTCAACTTTGGTACACTTTTCTTGAAACTTTCTTGTCAAGGATACTTAATTTTTTCCTGAAATGTAAACAACATGTGGCTTGACAAAATGAACGGATTGTTTTTTCTAGAATAATTATTTTGATCCGCTTAAAAATTAACAAACTCAAAAAATATTTTTGCCTCTTAAAATGTATTAATTCATTAATTTATAAATTGAAAAGATAAAGATTATTTTAAATATCTTTGGTTCATTCTATGAGCATACGTGGTTACCAACACATTACAAGAGATCAGGCCTGTAACTTAAGTACTTCCTGAGAAAAGTGTACCAGCATCTCTAAAATCTCAACTTGGGGATCGTTTTCTGTGACCTTGTTTTTGAACACGCTGTACAACATCAGACAATAATATGTCATAATTATTGTTAGAAGGTGGTTTAGAAAGGTTAGATCTTTGTTCAGTGTAAAATTAGAACAGAAATAACAGAAATTTGTATTTAAATTGTGCTCATTCAATTGTGTAAAATTGTCACAACCCAGTGTCCTTTTAAGGAGGCAGGATGTGTGTAGCCCCACCACTTCTGGTGCAACTTGGATAGTGCTACACCCTCAAGGAGGCAGGGTGAGTGTAGCTCCACCACTTCTGGTGCAACTTGGATAGTGCTACACCCTCAAGGAGGCAGGGTGTGTGTAGCTCCACCACTTCTGGTGCAACTTGGGTAGTGCTACACCCTCAAGGAGGCAGGGTGTGTGTAGCCCCACCACTTCTGGTGCAACTTGGATAGTGCTACACCCTCAAGGAGGCAGGGTGTGTGTAGCCCCACCACTTCTGGTGCAACATGGATAGTGCTACACCCTCAAGGAGGCAGGGTGTGTGTAGCTCCACCACTTCTGGTGCAACTTGGATAGTGCTACACCCTCAAGGAGGCAGGATGTGTGTAGCCCCACCACTTCTGGTGCAACCTGGATAGTGCTACACCCTCAAGGAGGCAGGGTGTGTGTAGCCCCACCACTTCTGGTGCAACATGCATAGTGCTACACCCTCAAGGAGGCAGGGTGTGTGTAGCCCCACCACTTCTGGTGCACTCTGGATAGTGCTTCACCCTCAAGGAGGCAGGGTGTGTGTAGCCCCACCACTTCTGGTGCAACTTGGATAGTGCTACACCCTCAAGGAGGCAGGGTGTGTATAGCCCCACCACTTCTGGTGCATCCTGTATAGTGCTACACTCTCAAGGAGGCAGGGTGTGTGTAGCCCCACCACTTCTGGTGCAACTTGGATAGTGCTACACCCTCAAGGAGGCAGGGTGTGTGTAGCCCCACCACTTCTGGTGCACTCTGGATAGTGCTACACCCTCAAGGAGGCAGGGTGTGTGTAGCCCCACCACTTCTGGTGCAACTTGGATAGTGCTACACTCTCAAGGAGGCAGGGTGTGTGTAGCCCCACCACTTCTGGTGCAACTTGGATAGTGCTACACCCTCAGGGAGGCAGGGTGTGTGTAGCCCCACCACTTCTGGTGCAACTTGGATAGTGCTACACCCTCAAGGAGGCAGGGTGTGTGTAGCCCCACCACTTCTGGTGCACTCTGGATAGTGCTTCACCCTCAAGGAGGCAGGGTGTGTGTAGCCCCACCACTTCTGGTGCAACTTGGATAGTGCTACACCCTCAAGGAGGCAGGGTGTGTATAGCCCCACCACTTCTGGTGCATCTTGGATAGTGCTACACTCTCAAGGAGGCAGGGTGTGTGTAGCCCCACCACTTCTGGTGCAACTTGGATAGTGCTACACCCTCAAGGAGGCAGGGTGTGTGTAGCCCCACCACTTCTGGTGCACTCTGGATAGTGCTACACCCTCAAGGAGGCAGGGTGTGTGTAGCCCCACCACTTCTGGTGCAACTTGGATAGTGCTACACTCTCAAGGAGGCAGGGTGTGTGTAGCCCCACCACTTCTGGTGCAACTTGGATAGTGCTACACCCTCAAGGAGGCAGGGTGTGTGTAGCCCCACCACTTCTGGTGCAACTTGGATAGTGCTACACCCTCAAGGAGGCAGGGTGTGTGTAGCCCCACCACTTCTGGTGCAACTTGGATAGTGCTACACCCTCAAGGAGGCAGGGTGTGTGTAGCCCCACCACTTCTGGTGCACTCTGAATAGTGCTACACTCTCAAGGAGGCAGGGTGTGTGTAGCCCCACCACTTCTGGTGCAACTTGGATAGTGCTACACCCTCAAGGAGGCAGGGTGTGTGTAGCCCCACCACTTCTGGTGCAACTTGGATAGTGCTAGACCCTCAAGGAGGCAGGGTGTTTGTAGCCCCACCACTTCTGGTGCAACTTGGATAGTGCTACACCCTCAAGGAGGCAGGGTGTTTGTAGCCCCACCACTTCTGGTGCAAACTGGATAGTGCTACACCCTCAAGGAGGCAGATTGTGTGTATCCCCACCACTTCTGGTGCAACCTGGATAGTGCTACACCCTCAAGGAGGCAGGGTGTGTGTAGCCCCACCACTTCTGGTGCAACTTGGATAGTGCTACACCCTCAAGGAGGCAGGGTGTGTGTAGCCCCACCACTTCTGGTGCAACTTGGATAGTGCTACACCCTCAAGGAGGCAGGGTGTTTGTAGCCCCACCACTTCTGGTGCAACTTGGATAGTGCTACACCCTCAAGGAGGCAGGGTGTGTGTAGCCCCACCACTTCTGGTGCATCCTGGAAAGTGCTACACCCTCAAGGAGACAGGGTGTGTGTAGCCCCACCACTTCAGGTGCACCGTGGATAGTGCTACACCCTCAAGGAGCCACGGTGTTTGTAGCCCCACCATTTCTGGTGCAACCTGGATAGTGCTACACACTCAAGGAGGCAGGGTGTGTGTAGCCCCACCACTTCTGGTGCAACTTGGATAGTGCTACACCCTCAAGGAGGTAGGGTGTGTGTAGCCCCACCACTTCTGGTGCACTCTGGATAGTGCTACACTCTCAAGGAGGCAGGGTGTGTGTAGCTCCACCACTTCAGGTTCACCCTGGATAGTGCTACACCCTCAAGGAGGCACGGTGTTTGTAGCCCCACCACTTCTAGTGCACCCTGGATAGTGCAAAACCCTCAAGGAGGCAGGGTGTGTGTAGCCCCACCACTTCTGGTGCAACATGGATAGTGCTACACCCTCAAGGAGGCAGGGTGTGTGTAGCTCCACCACTTCAGATTCACCCTGGATAGTGCTACACCCTCAAGGAGGCAGGGTGTTTGTAGCCCCACCACTTCTGGTGCAACTTGGATAGTGCTACACCCTCAAGGAGGCAGGGTGTGTATAGCCCCACCACTTCTGGTGCATCCTGGATAGTGCTACACCCTCAAGGAGACAGGGTGTGTGTAGCCCCACCACTTCAGGTGCACCCTGGATAGTGCTACACCCTCAAGGAGGCACGGTGTTTGTAGCCCCACCACTTCAGATTCACCCTCGATAGTGCTACACCCTCAAGGAGGCACGGTGTTTGTAGCCCCACCACTTCTAGTGCACCCTGGATAGTGCTACACCCTCAAGGAGGCAGGGTGTGTGTAGCCCCACCACTTCTGGTACAACTTGGATAGTGCTACACCCTCAAGAAGGCAGGGTGTGTGTAGCTCCACCACTTCAGATTCACCCTGGATAGTGCTACACCCTCAAGGAGACAGGGTGTGTGTAGCCCCACCACTTCTGGTGCATCCAGGATAGTGCTACACCCTCAAGGAGACAGGGTGTGTGTAGCCCCACCACTTCAGGTGCACCCTGGATAGTGCTACACCCTCAAGGAGACAGGGTGTGTGTAGCCCCACCATTTCTGGTGCAACCTGGATAGTGCTACACCCTCAAGGAGGCAGGGTGTGTGTAGCCCCACCACTTCTGGTGCAACTTGGATAGTGCTACACCCTCAAGGAGGCAGGGTGTGTGTAGCCCCACCACTTATGGTGCATCCTGGATAGTGCGACACCCTCAAGGAGACAGGGTGTGTGTAGCCCCACCACTTCAGGTGCACCCTGGATAGTGCTACACCCTCAAGGAGACACGGTGTTTGTAGCCCCACCACTTCAGATTCACCCTGGATAGTGCTACACCCTCAAGGAGGCAGGGTGTGTGTAGCTCCACCACTTCAGATTCACCCTGGATAGTGCTACACCCTCAAGGAGGCAGGGTGTTTGTAGCCCCACCACTTCTGGTGCAACCTGGATAGTGCTACACCCTCAAGGAGGCAGGGTGTGTGTAGCCCCACCACTTCTGGTGCATCTAGGATAGTGCTACACCCTCAAGGAGACAGGGTGTGTGTAGCCCCACCACTTCAGGTGCACCCTGGATACTGCTACACCCTCAAGGAGACAGGGTGTGTGTAGCCCCACCATTTCTGGTGCAACCTGGATAGTGCTACACCCTCAAGGAGGCAGGGTGTGTGTAGCCCCACCACTTCTGGTGCAACTTGGATAGTGCTACACCCTCAAGGAGGCAGGGTGTGTGTAGCCCCACCACTTCTGGTGCACTCTGGATAGTGCTACACTCTCAAGGAGGCAGGGTGTGTGTAGCTCCATCACTTCTGGTTCACCCTGGATAGTGCTACACCCTCAAGGAGGCACGGTGTTTGTAGCCCCACCACTTCTAGTGCACCCGGGATAGTGCTACACCCTCAAAGAGGCAGGGTGTGTGTAGCCCCACCACTTCTGGTGCAACTTGGATAGTGCTACACCCCCAAGGAGGCAGGGTGTGTGTAGCTCCACCACTTCAGGTTCACCCTGGATAGTACTACACCCTCAAGGAGACAGGGTGTGTGTAGCCCCACCACTTCAGGTGCACCGTGGTTAGTGCTACACCCTCAAGGAGGCACGGTGTTTGTAGCCCCACCATTTCTGGTGCATCCTGGAGAGTGCTACACCCTCAAAGAGGCAGGGTGTGTGTAGCCCCACCACTTCTGGTGCAACTTGGATAGTGCTACACCCTCAAGGAGGTAGGGTGTGTGTAGCCCCACCACTTCTGGAGCACTCTGGATAGTGCTACACTCTCAAGGGGGCAGGGTGTGTGTAGCTCCACCACTTCAGGTTCACCCTGGATAGTGCTACACCCTCAAGGAGGCACGGTGTTTGTAGCCCCACCACTTCTAGTGCACCCTGGATAGTGCTACACCCTCAAGGAGGCAGGGTGTGTGTAGCCCCACCACTTCTGGTGCAACTTGGATAGTGCCACACCTTCAAGGAGACAGGGTGTATGTAGACCCACCACTTCTGGTGCAACCTGGATAGTGCTACACCCTCAAGGAGACAGGGTGTATGTAGCCCCACCACTTCTGGTGCAACCTGGATAGTGCTACACCCTCAAGGAGACAGGGTGTGTGTAGCCCCACCACTTCTGGTGCATCCTGGATAGTGCTACACCCTCAAGGAGACAGGGTGTGTGTAGGCCCACCACTTCAGGTGCACCCTGGATAGTGCTACACCCTGAAGGAGGCACGGTGTTTGTAGCCCCACCATTTCTGGTGCATCCTGGATAGTGCTACACCCTCAAGGAGGCAGGGTGTGTGTAGCCCCCACCACTTCTGGTGCAACTTGGATAGAGCTACACCCTCAAGGAGGCAGGGTGTGTGTAGCCCCACCACTTCTGGTGCAACTTGGATAGTGCTACACCCTCAAGGAGGCAGGGTGTGTGAAGCTCCACCACTTCTGGTGCACTCTGGAGAGTGATACACCCTCAAGGAGACAGGGTGTGTGTAGCTCCACCACTGCAGGTGCAACCTGGATAGTGCTACACCCTCAAGGAGACAGGGTGTGTGTAGCCCCACCATTTCTGGTGCAACCTGGATAGTGCTACACCCACAAGGAGGCAGGGTGTGTGTAGCCCCACCACTTCTGGTGCAACTTGGATAGTGCTACACCCTCAAGGAGGCAGGGTGTGTGTAGCCCCACCACTTCTGGTGCACTCTGGATAGTGCTACACTCTCAAGGAGGCAGGGTGTGTGTAGCTCCACCACTTCAGGTTCACCCTGGATAGTGCTACACCCTCAAGGAGGCACGGTGTTTGTAGCCCCACCACTTCCGTTGCAACCTGGATAGGTCTACACCCTCAAGGAGGCAGGGTGTGTGTAGCCCCAGCACTTCTGGTGCAACTTGGATAGTGCCACACCTTCAAGGAGACAGGGTGTATGTAGACCCACCACTTCTGGTGCATCCTGGATAGTGCTACACCCTCAAGGTGGCAGGGTGTGTGTAGCCCCACCACTTCTGGTGCAATTTGGATAGTGCTACACCCTCAAGGAGGCACGGTGTTTGTAGCCCCACCACTTCTAGTGCACCCTGGATAGTGCTACACCCTCAAGGAGGCAGGGTGTGTGTAGCCCCACCACTTCTGGTACAACTTGGATAGTGCTACACCCTCAAGAAGGCAGGGTGTGTGTAGCTCCACCACTTCAGATTCACCCTGGATAGTGCTACACCCTCAAGGAGACAGGGTGTGTGTAGCCCTACCATTTCTGGTGCAACCTGGATAGTGCTACACCCTCAAGGAGGCAGGGTGTGTGTAGCCCCACCACTTCTGGTGCAACTTGGATAGTGCTACACCCTCTAGGAGGCAGGGTGTGTGTAGCCCCACCACTTATGGTCCATCCTGGATAGTGCGACACCCTCAAGGAGACAGGGTGTGTGTAGCCCCACCACTTCAGGTGCACCCTGGATAGTGCTACACCCTCAAGGAGACACGGTGTTTGTAGCCCCACCACTTCAGATTCACCCTGGATAGTGCTACACCTTCAAGGAGGCAGGGTGTGTGTAGCTCCACCACTTCAGATTCACCCTGGATAGTGCTACACCCTCAAGGAGGCAGGGTGATTGTAGCCCCACCACTTCTGGTGCAACCTGGATAGTGCTACACCCTCAAGGAGGCAGGGTGTGTGTAGCCCCACCACTTCTGGTGCATCCAGGATAGTGCTACACCCTCAAGGAGACAGGGAGTGTGTAGCCCCACCTCTTCAGGTGCACCCTGGATACTGCTACACCCTCATGGAGACAGGGTGTGTGTAGCCCCACCATTTCTGGTGCAACCTGGATAGTGCTACACCCTCAAGGAGGCAGGGTGTGTGTAGCCCCACCACTTCTGGTGCAACTTGGATAGTGCTACACCCTCAAGGAGGCAGGGTGTGTGTAGCCCCACCACTTCTGGTGCACTCTGGATAGTGCTACACTCTCAAGGAGGCAGGGTGTGTGTAGCTCCATCACTTCTGTTTCACCCTGGATAGTGCTACACCCTCAAGGAGGCACGGTGTTTGTAGCCCCACCACTTCTAGTGCACCCGGGATAGTGCTACACCCTCAAGGAGGCAGGGTGTGTGTAGCCCCACCACTTCTGGTGCAACTTGGATAGTGCTACACCCCCAAGGAGGCAGGGTGTGTGTAGCTCCACCACTTCAGATTCACCCTGGATAGTGCTACACCCTCAAGGAGACAGGGTGTGTGTAGCCCCACCACTTCAGGTGCACCGTGGATAGTGCTACACCCTCAAGGAGGCACGGTGTTTGTAGCCCCACCATTTCTGGTGCATCCTGGAGAGTGCTACACCCTCAAAGAGGCAGGGTGTGTGTAGCCCCACCACTTCTGGTGCAACTTGGATAGTGCTACACCCTCAAGGAGGTAGGGTGTGTGTAGCCCCACCACTTCTGGTGCACTCTGGATAGTGCTACACTCTCAAGGGGGCAGGGTGTGTGTAGCTCCACCACTTCAGGTTCACCCTGGATAGTGCTACACCCTCAAGGAGGCACGGTGTTTGTAGCCCCACCACTTCTAGTGCACCCTGGATAGTGCTACACCCTCAAGGAGGCAGGGTGTGTGTAGCCCCACCACTTCTGGTGCAACTTGGATAGTGCCACACCTTCAAGGAGACAGGGTGTATGTAGACCCACCACTTCTGGTGCAACCTGGATAGTGCTACACCCTCAAGGAGACAGGGTGTATGTAGCCCCACCACTTCTGGTGCAACCTGGATAGTGCTACACCCTCAAGGAGACAGGGTGTGTGTAGCCCCACCACTTCTGGTGCATCCTGGATAGTGCTACACCCTCAAGGAGACAGGGTGTGTGTAGGCCCACCACTTCAGGTGCACCCTGGATAGTGCTACACCCTGAAGGAGGCACGGTGTTTGTAGCCCCACCATTTCTGGTGCATCCTGGATAGTGCTACACCCTCAAGGAGGCAGGGTGTGTGTAGCCCCCACCACTTCTGGTGCAACTTGGATAGAGCTACACCCTCAAGGAGGCAGGGTGTGTGTAGCCCCACCACTTCTGGTGCAACTTGGATAGTGCTACACCCTCAAGGAGGCAGGGTGTGTGAAGCTCCACCACTTCTGGTGCACTCTGGAGAGTGATACACCCTCAAGGAGACAGGGTGTGTGTAGCTCCACCACTGCAGGTGCAACCTGGATAGTGCTACACCCTCAAGGAGACAGGTTGTGTGTAGCCCCACCATTTCTGGTGCAACCTGGATAGTGCTACACCCTCAAGGAGGCAGGGTGTGTATAGCCCCACCACTTCTGGTGCAACTTGGATAGTGCTACACCCTCAAGGAGGCAGGGTGTGTGTAGCCCCACCACATCTGGTGCGCTCTGGATAGTGCTACACTCTCAAGGAGGCAGGGTGTGTGTAGCTCCACCACTTCAGGTTCACCCTGGATAGTGCTACACCCTCAAGGAGGCACGGTGTTTGTAGCCCCACCACTTCTGGTGCAACCTGGATAGGTCTACACCCTCAAGGAGGCAGGGTGTGTGTAGCCCCAGCACTTCTGGTGCAACTTGGATAGTGCCACACCTTCAAGGAGACAGGGTGTATGTAGACCCACCACTTCTGGTGCAACCTGGATAGTGCTACACCCTCAAGGAGACAGGGTGTATGTAGCCCCACCACTTCTGGTGCAACCTGGATAGTGCTACACCCTCAAGGAGACAGGGTGTATGTAGACCCACCACTTCTGGTGCATCCTGGATAGTGCTACACCCTCAAGGAGGCAGGGTGTGTGTAGCCCCACCACTTAGGAGGCACGGTGTTTGTAGCCCCACCATTTCTGGTGCATCCTGGATAGTGCTACACCCTCAAGGAGGCAGGGTGTGTGTAGCCCCACCACTTCAGGTGCACCCTGGATAGTGCTACACCCTGAAGGAGGCACGGTGTTTGTAGCCCCACCATTTCTGGTGCATCCTGGATAGTGCTACACCCTCAAGGAGGCAGGGTGTGTGTAGCCCCCACCACTTCTGGTGCAACTTGGATAGTGCTACACCCTCAAGGAGGCAGGGTGTGTGTAGCCCCACCACTTCTGGTGCAACTTGGATAGTGCTACACCCTCAAGGAGGCAGAGTGTGTGTAGCCCCACCACTTCTGGTGCACTCTGGATAGTGCTACACTCTCAAGGGGGCAGGGTGTGTGTAGCTCCACCACTTCAGGTTCACCCTGGATAGTGCTACACCCTCAAGGAGGCACGGTGTTTGTAGCCCCACCACTTCTAGTGCACCCTGGATAGTGCTACACCCTCAAGGAGGCAGGGTGTGTGTAGCCCCACCACTTCTGGTGCAACTTGGATAGTGCTACACCCTCGAGGAGGCAGGGTGTGTGTAGCTCCACCACTTCAGATTCACCCTGGATAGTGCTACACCCTCAAGGAGGCAGGGTGTTTGTAGCCCCACCACTTCTGGTGCAACTAGGATAGTGCTACACCCTCAAGGAGGCAGGGTGTGTGTAGCCCCACCACTTCTGGTGCATCCTGGATAGTGCTACACCCTCAAGGAGACAGGGTGTGTGTAGCCCCACCACTTCAGGTGCACCCTGGATAGTGCTACACCCTGAAGGAGGCACGGTGTTTGTAGCCCCACCACTTCTGGTGCAACTTGGATAGTGCTACACCCTCAAGGAGGCAGGGTGTGTGTAGCCCCACCACTTCTGGTGCACTCTGGATAGTGCTACACTCTCAAGGAGGCAGGGTGTGTGTAGCTCCACCACTTCAGGTTCACCCTGGATAGTGCTACACCCTCAAGGAGGCACGGTGTTTGTAGCCCCACCACTTCCGTTGCAACCTGGATAGGTCTACACCCTCAAGGAGGCAGGGTGTGTGTAGCCCCAGCACTTCTGGTGCAACTTGGATAGTGCCACACCTTCAAGGCGACAGGGTGTATGTAGACCCACCACTTCTGGTGCATCCTGGATAGTGCTACACCCTCAAGGTGGCAGGGTGTGTGTAGCCCCACCACTTCTGGTGCAATTTGGATAGTGCTACACCCTCAAGGAGGCACGGTGTTTGTAGCCCCACCACTTCTAGTGCACCCTGGATAGTGCTACACCCTCAAGGAGGCAGGGTGTGTGTAGCCCCACCACTTCTGGTACAACTTGGATAGTGCTACACCCTCAAGAAGGCAGGGTGTGTGTAGCTCCACCACTTCAGATTCACCCTGGATAGTGCTACACCCTCAAGGAGACAGGGTGTGTGTAGCCCTACCATTTCTGGTGCAACCTGGATAGTGCTACACCCTCAAGGAGGCAGGGTGTGTGTAGCCCCACCACTTCTGGTGCAACTTGGATAGTGCTACACCCTCTAGGAGGCAGGGTGTGTGTAGCCCCACCACTTATGGTCCATCCTGGATAGTGCGACACCCTCAAGGAGACAGGGTGTGTGTAGCCCCACCACTTCAGGTGCACCCTGGATAGTGCTACACCCTCAAGGAGACACGGTGTTTGTAGCCCCACCACTTCAGATTCACCCTGGATAGTTTTACACCTTCAAGGAGGCAGGGTGTGTGTAGCTCCACCACTTCAGATTCACCCTGGATAGTGCTACACCCTCAAGGAGGCAGGGTGATTGTAGCCCCACCACTTCTGGTGCAACCTGGATAGTGCTACACCCTCAAGGAGGCAGGGTGTGTGTAGCCCCACCACTTCTGGTGCATCCAGGATAGTGCTACACCCTCAAGGAGACAGGGAGTGTGTAGCCCCACCTCTTCAGGTGCACCCTGGATACTGCTACACCCTCATGGAGACAGGGTGTGTGTAGCCCCACCATTTCTGGTGCAACCTGGATAGTGCTACACCCTCAAGGAGGCAGGGTGTGTGTAGCCCCACCACTTCTGGTGCAACTTGGATAGTGCTACACCCTCAAGGAGGCAGGGTGTGTGTAGCCCCACCACTTCTGGTGCACTCTGGATAGTGCTACACTCTCAAGGAGGCAGGGTGTGTGTAGCTCCATCACTTCTGTTTCACCCTGGATAGTGCTACACCCTCAAGGAGGCACGGTGTTTGTAGCCCCACCACTTCTAGTGCACCCGGGATAGTGCTACACCCTCAAGGAGGCAGGGTGTGTGTAGCCCCACCACTTCTGGTGCAACTTGGATAGTGCTACACCCCCAAGGAGGCAGGGTGTGTGTAGCTCCACCACTTCAGATTCACCCTGGATAGTGCTACACCCTCAAGGAGACAGGGTGTGTGTAGCCCCACCACTTCAGGTGCACCGTGGATAGTGCTACACCCTCAAGGAGGCACGGTGTTTGTAGCCCCACCATTTCTGGTGCATCCTGGAGAGTGCTACACCCTCAAAGAGGCAGGGTGTGTGTAGCCCCACCACTTCTGGTGCAACTTGGATAGTGCTACACCCTCAAGGAGGTAGGGTGTGTGTAGCCCCACCACTTCTGGTGCACTCTGGATAGTGCTACACTCTCAAGGGGGCAGGGTGTGTGTAGCTCCACCACTTCAGGTTCACCCTGGATAGTGCTACACCCTCAAGGAGGCACGGTGTTTGTAGCCCCACCACTTCTAGTGCACCCTGGATAGTGCTACACCCTCAAGGAGGCAGGGTGTGTGTAGCCCCACCACTTCTGGTGCAACTTGGATAGTGCCACACCTTCAAGGAGACAGGGTGTATGTAGACCCACCACTTCTGGTGCAACCTGGATAGTGCTACACCCTCAAGGAGACAGGGTGTATGTAGCCCCACCACTTCTGGTGCAACCTGGATAGTGCTACACCCTCAAGGAGACAGGGTGTGTGTAGCCCCACCACTTCTGGTGCATCCTGGATAGTGCTACACCCTCAAGGAGACAGGGTGTGTGTAGGCCCACCACTTCAGGTGCACCCTGGATAGTGCTACACCCTGAAGGAGGCACGGTGTTTGTAGCCCCACCATTTCTGGTGCATCCTGGATAGTGCTACACCCTCAAGGAGGCAGGGTGTGTGTAGCCCCCACCACTTCTGGTGCAACTTGGATAGAGCTACACCCTCAAGGAGGCAGGGTGTGTGTAGCCCCACCACTTCTGGTGCAACTTGGATAGTGCTACACCCTCAAGGAGGCAGGGTGTGTGAAGCTCCACCACTTCTGGTGCACTCTGGAGAGTGATACACCCTCAAGGAGACAGGGTGTGTGTAGCTCCACCACTGCAGGTGCAACCTGGATAGTGCTACACCCCCAAGGAGACAGGTTGTGTGTAGCCCCACCATTTCTGGTGCAACCTGGATAGTGCTACACCCTCAAGGAGGCAGGGTGTGTATAGCCCCACCACTTCTGGTGCAACTTGGATAGTGCTACACCCTCAAGGAGGCAGGGTGTGTGTAGCCCCACCACTTCTGGTGCGCTCTGGATAGTGCTACACTCTCAAGGAGGCAGGGTGTGTGTAGCTCCACCACTTCAGGTTCACCCTGGATAGTGCTACACCCTCAAGGAGGCACGGTGTTTGTAGCCCCACCACTTCTGGTGCAACCTGGATAGGTCTACACCCTCAAGGAGGCAGGGTGTGTGTAGCCCCAGCACTTCTGGTGCAACTTGGATAGTGCCACACCTTCAAGGAGACAGGGTGTATGTAGACCCACCACTTCTGGTGCAACCTGGATAGTGCTACACCCTCAAGGAGACAGGGTGTATGTAGCCCCACCACTTCTGGTGCAACCTGGATAGTGCTACACCCTCAAGGAGACAGGGTGTATGTAGACCCACCACTTCTGGTGCATCCTGGATAGTGCTACACCCTCAAGGAGGCAGGGTGTGTGTAGCCCCACCACTTAGGAGGCACGGTGTTTGTAGCCCCACCATTTCTGGTGCATCCTGGATAGTGCTACACCCTCAAGGAGGCAGGGTGTGTGTAGCCCCACCACTTCAGGTGCACCCTGGATAGTGCTACACCCTGAAGGAGGCACGGTGTTTGTAGCCCCACCATTTCTGGTGCATCCTGGATAGTGCTACACCCTCAAGGAGGCAGGGTGTGTGTAGCCCCCACCACTTCTGGTGCAACTTGGATAGTGCTACACCCTCAAGGAGGCAGGGTGTGTGTAGCCCCACCACTTCTGGTGCAACTTGGATAGTGCTACACCCTCAAGGAGGCAGAGTGTGTGTAGCCCCACCACTTCTGGTGCACTCTGGATAGTGCTACACTCTCAAGGGGGCAGGGTGTGTGTAGCTCCACCACTTCAGGTTCACCCTGGATAGTGCTACACCCTCAAGGAGGCACGGTGTTTGTAGCCCCACCACTTCTAGTGCACCCTGGATAGTGCTACACCCTCAAGGAGGCAGGGTGTGTGTAGCCCCACCACTTCTGGTGCAACTTGGATAGTGCTACACCCTCGAGGAGGCAGGGTGTGTGTAGCTCCACCACTTCAGATTCACCCTGGATAGTGCTACACCCTCAAGGAGGCAGGGTGTTTGTAGCCCCACCACTTCTGGTGCAACTAGGATAGTGCTACACCCTCAAGGAGGCAGGGTGTGTGTAGCCCCACCACTTCTGGTGCATCCTGGATAGTGCTACACCCTCAAGGAGACAGGGTGTGTGTAGCCCCACCACTTCAGGTGCACCCTGGATAGTGCTACACCCTGAAGGAGGCACGGTGTTTGTAGCCCCACCATTTCTGGTGCATCCTGGATAGTGCTACACCCTCAAGGAGGCAGGGTGTGTGTAGCCCCCACCACTTCTGGTGCAACTTGGATAGTGCTACACCCTCAAGGAGGCAGGGTGTGTGTAGCCCCACCACTTCTGGTGCAACTTGGATAGTGCTACACCCTCAAGGAGGCAGGGTTTGTGAATCTCCACCACTTCTGGTGCACTCTGGAGAGTGATACACCCTCAAGGAGACAGGGTGTGTGTAGCTCCACCACTGCAGGTGCAACCTGGATAGTGCTACACCCTCTAGGAGCAGGGAGTGTGCAACCCCACCACTTCAGGTGCACCCTGGATAGTGCTACACCCTCAAGGGGACAGGGTGTATGTAGACCCACCACTTCTGGTGCAACCTGGATAGGTCTACACCCTCAAGGAGGCAGGGTGTGTGTAGCCCCACCACTTCAGGTGCACCCTGGATAGTGCTACACCTTCAAGGAGGCAGGGTGTGTGTAGCCCCACCACTTCAGGTACAACCTGGATAGTGCTACACCCTCAATGGCCCACGGGGGTTGGCGGCCCTGAGGGATTCCTGAGCTGGGTCTGGTTTCCCACCCGCCCCCTTTTTCTATTGTCTCTGGAGTGAGCCCTCTCCTCTTTACCTTTCCTGCCTTTTCTGGCTCTCCTTCCTTCCAGGTCCCTCGGTCCTCGTCCTTCGAGGGTTGCGGCATTTCTTTTCCTCCTGTCCATTGGTCGCCTTATTCTTTATTTGTTTACCATTTCTTCTTCTGGTTTGTGGGACTGTAGTTGGTGTTGGTATAGTTTTCATTACATTCTCATCTCATATTTCACTATCACCCAAACCATTAGTGGCCGATAACCTAGATGTTAGGCCCTTTAAAACAACAATTATCATCAACATCACCATCATCTTTATCAGATCGTAGCCTTTCGCGGCCGGTGTCTAGTTTATCATCTTGGCTAACAGGATTGAGCCGCATCATATATCGGTTATTATTTCCCGACGTTTCGGCTGACATTGCAGCAGCCTTAATCATGATAGGTTCGAGTTGGTGTCCGTACTCAAACTAACGGTTATTGACTGTCAGATGTGCTTGCTTGCCCCGCATTGTAGTCACGCTACTCGCTGATTGGTCCCCGCCCCTGGCAGTCGCGTGCTAGGAGAACTTTCCAAATGTTGCCGAAGAACTGGCAAAAAGAACGAAGATAGGCCCTACCATAAAGCCTTTCTGCCGTACGTAGAGGGGTTGACTGATACAATCGCCAGGCTGCTTATGAAACACGATGTGACAACTGTGATGCATCCTATAAACAAGCTGACGCAAGTGGTGCGTAAATCAACCGAGATAAAGCAGCCAAACCAGGGCGCAGGAGATTACAATGTGCCTTGCTCCTGTGGACAGGTTTACTTAGGGCAAACAAAAAGACGCGTTTCCATTAGGATTTCAGAGCACATTCGAGACACGAAACAGACTATCTACAGATCTGCAATAGCTGCACACGTCACGAGACACGCCATCGAATTTGATAAGGCCGAAACTGTTGCTAAAATTCCCGGATATCAAAACAGGTTAATTAGAGAGAAATAGAGGTCGTGAAGCATCCCAATAATTTCAATCGCGAAGATGGTTTCAAACTTAGCAACATCTGGAAAGTTCTCCTAGCGACTGGCAGTGGCGGGGACCAATCAGCGAGCAGCGTGAAGACAATGCAGGGCAAGCACATCCGAATGGCAACAACCGTTAGTTTCAGTACGGACACCAACTCGTACCTACCCATGAGTAAGGCTGCTGCAATGTCAGCCGAAACGTCGGGAAATAATAACCGATATACGATGCGGCTCAATCCTATAAGCCAAGATGATAAATCATCTTTATCAGCTGTGACATTAAGAAGAGGAACAACACCTACCGAGCATGATGACGTACACCATAACTTCCGTGCCGTATTTGTACTTTCCTGAGAAAGAAGCAACAGATTTTCATTGAGGTCAGCATTATTCTGTTGGCGTGCTCTCCAGTGTTCTTCAAACAAGTAGAGTCGCATTAAACAATAATGGTTGGTTCATTATTCAAGACATCAGGTGCTTGGGCAGGATTATGGCAACATACTGTGGGTGTGTTCCATTATTCAAGACACGCTCGACCACGAGAGTATCTCAAACTCCCGAAGGAACAAATGTCATGTGAGAGCGCCCGTCTCCCTGGGTCTGTATTGCTCAGCTGCCAGCCCCTTTCAATAGCCTAGATATGTACGTGCAGCTAGGGTTTGACTCCTGGTGACAGCGGGGTGGCGTTAGGAAGAGAAACTGATATTAAATCATCAGCAAAATGTGAATGGGTCTGGTTGTCGCCCGTTATACCAAAGTTATCGACAAGTTGCATTCAGTAGATTCATAATCACTATTACCAAGTAAACGGAATGGTATGGACTCCGTCTTGAGGAAAGAATTCATGATGAAAGTTAATAAATGTAAAAGAAAAAATATTGGAATGCAGCCGAAATAAATCAGATTGGCAGGAGAAAAGATAAAGGTAATAGGATACTTCTGTTACTTAGGAAGGAAAATAACCAGTGATGGACGAAGCAAGGATGATATAAAAAGTAGGTTGGCTCAGGCAAGGAAGGCATTTCTAAAAAAAAGGAATCTGTTGACATTGAATGCAGATTTAGGTATTCGGAATTCATTTTTGAAAGCCTTTGTCCGGAGCGTGGTGCTCTATGGAAGTGAAACTTGAACTATTGGTGCAGCAGAAAAGAGGAGAATCGAAGCGTTTGAAATGTGGTGTTACAGGAGAATGATGAAGATCAGATGGGTAGATAGGGTAATAAATGAAGAGGTATTAAGACGAGTGGGAGAGGAGAGATGTTTCTGGCGACTGCTAATGAAGGGAAGAGATAGGTTGGTAGGACACATACTAAGACACCCCGGAATAGCAAGCAAGGAAGGGTCGAGGATAAGAACTGTGGGGGGTAGACCAAGGTTTAGAGTATGTTAAACGGATGTAAGGTAAGGCAGCTATGTGGAGATGAAACGATTAGCTCAGGACAGGTAGCCATGGAGGGCTGCATCAAACCAGTCAAAAGACTCAAACAACAACAACAACAACAACTACTGGTAACAAAAGAAATCTAAAATTACCATCTACAGCGAATTCTAGAAAACAGGTAAATAAATAAATAAAGATACATAAATAAATACATCATAAAAGAACTAAACAATGAAATAAATATACAACAATATAAGTAAACAAATGAACAAACAAATACAACCATTACCACTTGGAGTGATCTCTGTTTGATAGCGCATTCTTTATCAGCTGTGACATTAGGAAGAGGTACAACACCACATGTTTGGACTAGCGTCTAGCCTACCGAGCATTAATTAATTAACAAACACGTCTACATTCAACTAACTAGGCTAAAACGATTATCGCATCAATAAATTATCAATTTACGATATAATAGGATAGAATTTTACTCAACAACACAATGCAATTAGCTCATTTATATTCAGAGTTATTCTTGTATCAAACTAATACTACTCGTCGCTCTTGGCGTCATAGAAGGCAGCTTCATTAATAGTAGAGTAGAGTACACTAACGTACTGGGGCATGCGCAGTGTGCTGGAGCCCCGTCCTTGTGATTCTTCTTCTTTTCCTTCGTCTTTTCCCACTCAAGTGGGGTCGACGTTCCTGGCAAGTCTTCTCCATTTGCCTAGGTCCCATACGTCCTCTTCCCTTGGATGTTTCTCCCTCAAGTCATCTCTAAGGTTCGGATGTTCAGGAAAAATCATATTTTTTCCTGAGCTCATTTTACCCGAAATCTGAAAAATAAGTTTGAATGACGGGTCCCTGACCACGTTTAAAGCAATTTGATGTTGCCTATAAATGCATATTTCGGGCATTTTTATTGTTTTGGTCATATGTTAGTGATATAAGGTCATATTTGGTTATAATTTCAGCATTTTTGTTTAAATTGAGGCGTCGTTAACAAGGTACGTGTTATCTGCGTCGAGTTTCAAACACAGGATTTCCGAATAGTGTAGTAGATATATTTTTCTTTCCTTTCCCGGAACAGGCAGATAGCAGGCTTAGAAGATCTACTTCCAAGAAGGCGCTCCTCTACGGGCGTCTTTTAGCACATCTTTGTGGACAAGTTGTATTGCGACACTGTACGCATGAGGTCACGAAACATGACGATAATGAGCTTCCGCCTGTCAACAGGATGTCACTCCAGTAGATATATTTAGCTCAGAAGCAATTAGCAAACAAGGAAATTGTTTTTATCCATAATGGTCCGTATGGAATTTAAATTCCACTAAATAACTTACTCTTATTTTCGTCTGATCAATACTTTGCGATATTATTATCACTGTTTAGTACTGGTACATGTTTCCAACAATAATGTTGTTCTTCATCAGCCTGATATACACATTGTAATCACTTATGGGAATAGAATACATTGCCAATACACATAGTTCATTAAAAAAAATCACTTGTAAAATCGAAATATCACATGTCCGATACACTGGAAAATTGTTTTGGCACTTAAGACGTTTACTGTCCCAAAACGTCATGTCATATTTCATAGATTTTTAGGTCATATTGTGCTAATTTTTAGGGTTTATTTGCTTGCATATTTTGTACTTCTTTAGGTATTAAACTTCCAAACACAGGTCATCTCGTACACAGTCCCTCCATCTTCTTGGTCCTCCCCTTCCTCTG
This sequence comes from Meconema thalassinum, assembly GCA_946902985.2. Lineage (NCBI taxonomy): Eukaryota > Metazoa > Arthropoda > Insecta > Orthoptera > Tettigoniidae > Meconema > Meconema thalassinum. Next base: position 208,837,617 of record OX336399.1, on the reverse strand, counting down.
TCACCTTCCACTACCATAAGTGTCGTCCCTTCTCATGACATGTCCATACCACTGTAGTCTTGTCTCTTGAACACTTTAACACTGCCTCTTAGTCTCTCATTTCTAATTCTATCGGCTCTGATGACGCCACAAATTCTTCTTAACCTTTTCATTTCAGCCACATCCATTGCCTTACAATGTGCCTTAGTTGGTGCCCATGTCTCTGCTCCATAAATCATTGCAGATCTCACTACTGACTTTAGTCCTCAGGTTTATCCTTCTGCCACACAATACAGCTGACGTCCATCTTAACTGCACTCTGCCTCGTCCTTGAGATAATAATGGTAAACTTTTGGTGAAAGTGAACACTTACAGTACTCAATATCTATACTCTATCCTCCCATCCAATCATTATCAATTTTTGTTTGTTTATTTATTAATCAAAGCACAAACTACAGCTATGCTAGCCCTTCACGCTTGTACAAATAACAACAAAATAACAATTTCAAGTAAAATATAAGATAACATTTAACAAATCACCAAACAAGACAAGTCCAGATCAAGAGCCGGTAGAATGTCCTTGCTCGTAGCCGTGTCGTCAGTGGCCAAGATGACACTTCTCCCTCGCCTGCTTCAGGAACGTCTCTTGTTTGTGGATATGTCCAACTCGCGTTTCCTTGCAGTGTTATTGTACAGGGATGATATGCGTATTTGGAAGGATCTTTGGATTATGGAATGTTTTGTGTGTGGAATGTGCAAAATATCTTTGAGCCTGGTAGAACGGGAAGGAGCTCTTAGTTTGAAAAGTGACAGCAGGTGGTCGGAACGGTAATGGCCATGTAAAATAGAAGGTAGGAAGGACAGGTCTTGTCGTGTTGAGGAGAGGGATGTTTACGGCAGAAAGTACCTGCTGAGTGGTGAAGTGTCTCAACCTTGGAATTCTGTTCCTAACAATGGCAGCAAAGAAGGATTGAATTCTGTTTAATTTAGCTATGTTTGACGGGCAAGAAGTTGTTTGCAGTAGTTTGCAATGGGCTGGATTATCGAGAGGTATCTCTTGTTACACCACATTTCAAATCCTCTTGTATGCTACACTAACATTCGCTGTGAGTTGTACCAGAAGCTCATATAATTTGCATGTTTTGTGTGATAAGCCTGGACACCACTACAATAGCAAACTAATGGGACTCGTCTTATGATACCGACATCTGGTAATCCTACTTGGCATGTTTGCATTGTATTTGAGAAGATTCTGTCTACTGCATCTCAACAAAATAATCTAGTGGTATTCCCTTTAGAACAACCTCATCACGCGCTTCCCTTTCAAGCAGTCTCAAGAGAGACACCAAGACAGAGTGCACGAGATTGGAGAAGACTTTATAAAATCTCTTCGCATTCAAATTTTGATTTTAATTAAATTATATTTTGTAACGTAATCTAGATAGATTGTTAGGATTATCCAGTTTATGTGGAACTGATAACTTAATGTCCAAGCAGCGAAGGCTCTTCATTAACATTCAAATGAGATTTCCAAGTCTTTGAGGAGGAGGCTGAACTTCTATATCCATGCGCCTCCAAAAGAGGAAGGCGCTCCGTTCCGCTTTGAGCAAGACGCTAGGCTTTAGCAGGCGCCCGTGCATAAAGCATCTCCGCCACTTCACAGATAATGGACTTATGGATCACTTCACGAAGTGTTGGGCCATGAATGGATGGAGTTATCCACATAAATTAATTACATTCACGCGTCTTCATCATGAAACAAACTAGAATTTGCTTTCTAATTTAATAAATGGTTCAGAACAAAAGAGGTGCAAGTCTATTGACTGGCTTGAGAAACAAGTCCGTATACATTACTAGCTGAGCTTCCAAAGTCGCGGGTTCAAACCCGGCCGAAGTCGTCGGATTTCTACGAGCGTTAAATATCCCTCAGTATGCCTTCCTTCTGAGGGGAAGTAAAGCCGGCGGGCCCATGTCATAGATTTATGGCATGTAAAAGAACTATCCACTAATTACACTTGTGTAAAGCTAAATTATAGGTTATATTTGACTCGCCAACGGCCTAGCTGTGTTGAAACACTGGATCCCATGAGAACTCCGCAGTTAAGCAACATTGGGCGTAGTCGGAGGTTGGATGGTATGCCGGTTCCAGGTAGTGCGCGCTATTGGCCAACATAAGGAGGAGCGGAAAGGAACTGGCCACCCTACCACACGTAAACTCCGGCTGGGGGTAGCCTCTTCGGAGGCTCGGACCTGCCTTCGGGCATAATACCAATTAATTTTAATATATGACTAACGCTTTTAGGTTCCAACGTTCGTCGCCAGGAGCCAGCTACGGTTGCATCTAGTAACAAAGTTCAGAACTAGTTGGTCGTTGATGGTGGCGTTTGGTAGCAAAAGTTGTAACTACTTGAAAGTGAATGTATGCAGTCCTTACTTGAATTTAAAAAAAACAGATAACACACACTAATACAGCCATCACAATTAACACCGGTTATCAGACAGATCCTACACACTCCCAAAGTGCACGGGGCTACATGACCGCGTTGTCGCAGCCCCTAAACTGAGGAACCAACCAACAAATACACACCCTAGTACTGCCAACAATGTCAAAGAAATTCGATATACACCAAAGTACACAGGACTACATGGCCACGTTACTATAAAGTCCCTAAAAGAACTAACTACAGAGATGAACAACGTTAATCTCTGAATGTTAATATTTCGCAGACTTTATCGTCGTTGTTACCCATTTGTTCATCATGGAACATATCGCCATTCTTCTCAGTGGGCTTTAAGGTACCCCAGTATCGCACACTTAAGGGCCCTTTTGTATAATAACTTAAGGAAAGGGTCAAATTAAAATTAAAAATTATTTTTGAAAACTTGATTTGATTCTTTTTCATTGTAGCAAATCATCCTGATATCAAGAAATTTAAAACATTTATAAATCGCACAATTAAAAACGAGGCACACAGTATCGGACAGTCCCAATATTGTAAGATTATTCTATTATTATGCTCATGTATGTACAGTATATCCATATTACTTTTTATCACATATGTCACATTGATAATAGGGAAGTTTCCCTTCAAGTAAACCTTTCCATATGTTGCACTGGATCCAGTCCTCACTGAAATTCTCACCACAAATTATGCAGTCGGTTGTATCGCAATCAAAATTCAGTGTCTTCCTTGCTTTTTTCCCCAATTACGCCAAAGACTTGTAAATTCAGGTCAACACGCCTTGTGTTCACATTATGCTTTGTATATAATATAATCATAAACTTAGGGAAAGGCTTTCCAAAAATTAACATAGAAACTAATTTATTACATAATTGTGACATAAATTCAGTTCTAAAAATTTGTCTAAACATGTTCCAATCACTGTCTTGCTCGGCGGAAAACGAGCTTTTAAATGCACCCATTGCAAGTTTCATTTGTGCCTCTTTGCCTGCAGAAATTAGTTTCAATCTGTCACCTAATGAACTTATAGGGACACAGAACTGCTCATTTCCTTTCCTAATGCTCATTTTAGCCCCTCTTACAGTACTTCATCAATTGCTAATTTTATGTTTTCCATCACCCAGCTTTACCTTTATACTCCCATATTTGACTGAAACAAATGAAGGTATTGTAGGAATTGGCAAGAAACCTTCGGGTACGTTTGTCCGATACTGTGTGCCGGAAGCTTGTCCGATTATGGGTGCCCAACACGTAAAAACTTGAACGGATCATCATACGTAACACATTTAAACAAAAGCTATGCCATCATCCACATTTCTTCATTAACGTATGGTTAACAATCTTCAACCCTTAAAAGATTTCACTCACCAGTATTATGGTGCAGAACAGGTTCACAAAATTATCTTCGTGTAGCAAGAAACAGTCACAAAAGAGAGAGCTTCTCACCACGTGCTTACTTCTTTGCTTATGGACACACAATGGTGACCCTCCAACGTACCTCGTGAAGGGTCAGTACTACCATCACAAAGGTCCCGCAACATTGTGCTGAACATCAAAAACTGACACTGTCCGATATTGAGTTCCGTCCGATACCGGGGGATCTTCCCCTAAGCATAACCCACATTCATTCATGTTCTCAATCCGTACATTGGTCGGCAGCAATCCTTCCCTGTCGCCAGTCAGTCTCTGTATGAATGGACATTAACATCTGTTATGATCTGTTTGATGTATTGCAGTGTTGGTCGCCCTCTTCCTCACTTGCCCCGAATTATGCCATCTAACACAGTTACCATTAAGTTATTGTGGCGATAGACATGTCCTATCAGTTGGTCTCGTCGTTTCCGTATTGTTTTGAGAAATGCTCTCTTTTCATCAATGGTTTTGAGCACTTCGTCATTCGTCACTCTTGCGGTCCATGGAATTTTTCCCATCCGCCGCCAACACCACATTTCAAAAGCTGCAAGTCTTCTTTTATGATGTTTGGTTGGTTCCTCAGTTTACGGGCTGCGAAAACGCGGTCATGTAGCCCCGTGAACTTTGGGTGTGTGTAGAATCTGTCTGATAACCGGTGTTAATTTTGATGACTGTATTAGTATGTGTTATCTGTTTTTTAATTTAAGTACAGACTGCAACTTAGAATTTTTCAAATAGTTCCTACTTTTGCCGCCAGACGCCACCGTCAACGACTACTAGGCCTAGTTCAGAACTTAGCTACTAGACGCCACCGCAGTCGGCTCTTGGCAACGAACGTAGAAACCTAAGAGCCTTGTTTACATTCTTAACCTATCCAATTTAGTTTCACACAGGTGTAATTAGTGGAAGGTTCTTTAACATGCCATACATCTATGACATGGGACCGCCGGCTTTACTTCCCCTCCGAAGGAAGGCATACTGAGGGATTTTTAACGCTCTTAAAAAATCCGACGGCTTCGACCGGGTTTGAACCCGCTATCTTGGGCATAGAAGCTCAGCATGCTACCGACTACGCCACCGAAGCCACCCTTCTGTTATGAGAACATCCCATTGTCCAAGCTCCTGTGCCAAACAAGGCTACACTCCACACATAACATTCTATAAATTTAATCCTGGCCTCAATAGATATATTCTTTGAAGTCAGAAGGGATTTTTTGCTGTTAAATGCAATTTTGGCTTGGGCAATTCTAGCTTTAATATCAGTTGAACTTTTTCCAGTGGAAGTTGTTTTGCTCCCTAGATAGGTGAAAATGGAGCACCAGCTATGTGAATAGCTCCATTAAGTTGTTCTCTGGCGCATACCATGCGTCACACGTGTAGACCTACTCAATAGCACCTCGGGTACTGCACACGATGCATCCTTAAGAGATTCACCTCCGTCCATACTTGTATTGTCTCTACGTCACTACCAGAGCCTTCTCATCAAGCATTGCGCTGTCGAACTGTTCACACTGTAGTCCTCGCTGACCACATCCGGGTGGTGCTCTACAGCAAGTGACAATCTGAACCTGGTGGTCAGTTATAACAACACAAAACACTCGCCGATTCAACACGCAGTAGCGTAGTGACCAGTTGAAAGTACAGGTACTATAGGAACATCCTACACAAGCCCACCCTAATTATGAAAATACCCTGTCTTAAGTTTGATGCTTTTCAGTCGATGAACACAATTGTACGAGTGTAAGACAAAAAAAATGTTGCACTTCCCAGTTATGGCCATTTATTACACCACCTATACCACAGCAGAACGCCTATAACGACATACAATGTAACGTCACTTTTCCACATAGTTTCCAAGAGACTCCAAACATTTCTGCGAACGCACAACCAACTTGTCGATGCCGGATGCATAGAAAGTTCCTCCAGCGTTCTGCAACCACACGGACACAGCGGCCTTCACCTCCTCATCGGTCTGGGAATGTCGACCACCAAGCTCCGTTTTGAGCTTATCGAACAGATGAAAGTCACATGGCGTGGAGCAAACCCTCCATGTCAAAAAACACTGTCGCCATAACCTTACCGGCTGAAGGTTGAACCTTGGCCTTCTTTCGTTGTGGTGATGAGGGGTGGACCCATTCCATTGATGTTCTCTTCGTTACGGGGGTGAAGTGGTGGAACCACGTTTCATCGCCTGTGACGATTCGCCGCAGAGAACCGTTGCACGTGGAATTCATGCAGATAGGAACGACGATCAACGCGGCGTCGTATTGTCAAACGTTGCACTGGTTGCGTCAAGCGATTAAAGAGAAGCGCTGGGGGAAATTGAGCGCCGGTGTGATTTTGTTGCACGATAACGCAACACCTCACAAGGCCCGCCAAACGAGCGAACTGCAGCAGCGTTTCAAGTGGGAGGTCTGGCAACATCCACCCTACAGTCCCGACCTAACGGCATGTGACTTTCATCTGTTCGGTAAGCTCAAAACGCAGCTCGGTGGTCGACGTTTACAGACCGATGGGGAGGTGAAGGCCGCTGTCTCCGTGTGGTTGCAGAACTCTGGAGGAACTTTCTATGCATCCGGCATCGACAAGTTGGTTGTGCGTTCGCAGAAATGTTTGGAGTCTCTTGGAAACTATGTGGCAAAGTGACGTTACATTGTATGTCGTTATAGGCGTGTTGCTGTTGTATAGGTGGTGTAATAAATGGCCATAACTGGGAAGTGCAAGTTATTTTTTGATCTGCCCTCGTACCTAATTGAGATGGGTTATTCCCTAACCCTGCACGAGGAGCACACTGCAATTAGGAATGCGAGAGGGGCAAGAGCCAGCGAGGTAACGGACCCTCACACACAAGAATTGTCATTCAGTCGAGTGCAATAAGTGACCAAGTTAACTGCTCTCAACAGGACCGTGCAAGACTCAACTAGATAAGTAGCCTGTACAATACAATCTGAATTGACCATTTACAACAGGCTGTTCCAGCCGAGCTGCTCCCTAAAGAGCAGCCGAGTACTCGTCGCCTTGCGTGAGTAAACCAGCAACATGCAATACAGCTCTGCTGTGGGGGCAGCCGTCACTGCGCGGTGGATATATCAAGACTGGCAGGAAACGCATGGACTTGTGCCCAGTGACGTATTGTCTATCACCCCCAGTCCCTCTCCAACCTACTCCGAGCATCACTGCTGAGTACTCGCGAGTACGCATACTCAAACTCGTGCATTTGGAACAGTCTGGTTTACAACAACCACATATTCAATACAAACAGGCAAATTCCGGAGGTCAATCACCACTTCCAGCATCATTGTGGGGTTTGAAGCCATTTTTTCAGTGTTGCCTTAGTAAACAAGAGTTTATTGCTTTTCAGTCGGTCAACAACAAAGGGGGGGGGGTAATTAGGGGGTTTTAATAGGTAAATGTTATCAGGATCAGGTGTACGATGAACTTTTCTTCTGCAATAAACCAAGGCCCGTATTCGCGGCAGCATTAAAGGTGCAGGGACGTCCTCAAAAGACCGGGCAGCACTTAGTTTGAATGGCTTACGGTCCACGCGTGGCGGGGAATGATCCACGGTCTTTAATAGTTGTAGACCCACCTCATTCAATAACATACATCTATCTAGTTTTGGCAACACCCCACATATACACATTGCACTGACTCCACTCAGCACATATGAACAGGGGGAGAAAAAGGGAAAAACCAGTGTCATTGAGATAACAGCCCATCTCCGTCGACCACACCTGGAGTAACAGTGAACACGAAACTGCGCGCAGCTCCAGCAAGGAAGACAACCAGAGAAGTAGTAGCCTGTAATATTACAGTTTAACCATATTTGATTTTTTACAACCGTATAACCACTACAAATATACAAACTCAGGATATCTATCACCATTTAGCATTTCACCTAACATCATATATACTTCATTTAGCATACACCGACAGTTGCAGTAGTAATCTTCTTCTTCTTCTTTATATGCCGTCTCCACGTCGAAGATTGGCGATCATCATTGCAATCCCTTGCCTAGAAGTTGCCGTTCAAAACAGAGATGCTGAGTCGAGTTCAAACCATTCCCGCAAATTCTTGAGCCAGGAGATCCTCCTCCTCCCTGGTCTGCGCCGTCCTTCAATCTTGCCTTCCATGATTAGCCGCTGGAGTCGGTTTTTGTTATTTCGAATCAAGTGGCCAAAATATTGTAGCTTCTGTCGCTTGATGTTGTAGAGCACCTCCATCTCCTTGCCCATCCGATCCAGCACCCCGGTGTTTCTCACCTTGTCGGTCCCCGATATAATATTGTGCCCTTTTAGCAAGAAATATGCAAATCACAGTATGCCAGCATTGCTCAATTCGGGATTTTCGGGGTTGTAGTACGTTCTCCCACTCTGTGACTTACACATTTTTGGATTAAATAGAGGATACACTTGCCAAAATAACAACAAAATCAACTCCTATTTTAAAACATTTAATTAACCAAAGTTATGGCGCTACAAACAATAAAACAATTAAACTACTGACCAAAATCTTCTACTTGTTCCAAGTGAACAAGGAATAATATAAGAATTAAACAAATATTATATTAAAACACATGGTCTCCTTTAAAACCAACAATTCATAATTATTTTTACTTCCATAAAGTATCTATCTTAAAGTTCCATATAACTACGAGCTCCTTTGGCTCGATACTTTCTATAATAACGGTGTCATTCTTCTCGTACACCTCAAATACTATTTTTATATTTTCTTATCATCAAAACAAATATATAATTACATTTAAAGTACATGTTAATTCTTTACTTAAATATTTGGGCACTTCACATGTTTTCAGCATTTATCATCCCTCTCAAGTTTTTACAAATTCACCATAGTGATCGGGAAAATACTTGTGTACTCCAGAGTTATAAAGATTACTTGACAAAGTCAAAAACTATGATTACTCCCGGAATCTAGTTACCTTCATTTAACTCGTGGAATCCTACTTTCATACAACATTACAATAGGGATTGTTATTTATTTATTTGTCTTATAAGACCATTATCACATAAGAAAACTACGATCTGAACTTGCAAGCGATAATTTCATCTACAAGGACCTCGGTTCAATTCCCGGGTCATTAACAACTTTAAACACTCACGGTGTATTCATTCCTTCTTACAGACGGCCTTCACCCAACCCTCCTGCTATGAGGGTCAGACCGTTATACTTGAGCGAGATTTATGACTGGTAGGATGGCTCCCTGTCTAGTCTACGGTTGGAGCTCTCCTCAATGCTTTTAAAACAAATCTTCCTTTCTTTCAGTTCTATGGAGAGACCTGGCATTTAACTTCTCTTTCCACTTTCAACAATATTATTTGGCTCATAAACCACTTTCGTAACCTTGGCATTTATTAATTATGAGAGGTCCTCATTGATTGGGAAGAGTAATACACATTCTACGACGAATAATTAGGGGCTTCAACAATAAGAGGATTCTAGGTTCGAATCTCTTAACATGCCTCGGGAACCATTCCCACATTGGAGGACTTATACAAAATGCGATTTAGGGTCAGCCGTAGCTTACATGACCTACGCTCAATAATACCATACATTTGCTCCCTTTTCAATATAATAACACACACATGGCCTCGTGATCTATGTCACTATAGGAGGACTTACAACATATCTCAATTCACTGCAATCAACTACCCCTCATAAGTAATTTACCAAGTACTTTTAACTTTTACGCATTCCTAGCGTGACATTTTATTTTAATTGCGCTCCATTGCGCTATACATTATTTTTAAGCCTAGCGTCTTCCAAAGAACTGATAAATTCCATATTAACAATGGATACATATCTCAATTTTTATATTAATCTTTTCCTTTGACAATAATTGCTCTATTTTAAATAACAAGCGTTAATATCATGTCTTATACTTTTATTAAGGCTCCAACGCTCTTACTTTCATATTATTCAGTTTAATCTTTATTTATATTTCCTTTATATTATTATTATTATTATTAATACGCTTGCTTTTATAACATTCGTCAAATACACTGACATTTTATTCATACATTTCCTCTACAGGATTTATTCTTTCACATAATAATTTATAATTTCTCAAAATTCTATTTTTGTTCAGACCGCGTTCTTATTCTGTATTTAGTTATTTAGAAACATCCCTTTTACTCAAAAACTCCGGTGGATTTGTACACAATCATTTCCCCGACACCAAAACATAATGAAAATCTTTACTCACATGTTTAAGGTCGTTTCTTGACCCTTCTCCTCGTGCGATGCGTCATTTTTGGCCCACTTTTTTTTTAAATTACTCCATCGTGTACAAATTCATTGCATGTACAGACATATCTTGACACATATTTAACACGTATACATTTAACACTAATAACATTTTAAATACACTGGTGTATCCGTTTAGAACACACAATAAAAACACTGAAAATATATTACTTTTAACACAAAAACTTGATATATTTACACTTCACGAATTTTGATCACTAGACCGCTATTAGGCCTATCACACGTGACCTCTTGATCTCCTGTCTCCAAGGGTGAAATTTAGTAATGTCGGCTTCCTATCCTCTCTGAATATGAAAGTCTCGAATCATCTACTTCCTCCCTGCAATAGCACTCCTTCGAATCCCATTCTTGACGATCTGCTATTTCTCTGACACTAACGGCTCCCCTTTTAGATTCTATTTATTGATCTTAGCGAAAGTCTGTTCTGTTCACGGTCCCCTCGATAATTTATCGGTGACCGACGGATTTTTAGCAACTAATACTTCTTGCGTCTTAGTGCTTTTAAATAGTTCGTCTGCTTTCTTGAAACGATGTCTATAGTTTCCTGTCTTCTTCTTTGCTTATTCGGTTCTCGCACTTCTAATCTTCTAGAATACTTACGAACCTTATTTTCTCTGTCCCTGCTCGGGTTCTTTAAATTAGAGAAACTGTTTATCTCTCTGTTACGGTACTTCCGTACGTTATGATACTTTTGGTCGTTTACTTAAAGACCTATCGCCCTGAGTCCTAAGTTCGCAGCCTACTTTGACTGTATTTTATGAACTTTTCACTGTAAATTGTATACTGTCGGACCTAAATCCTGTAACTAGGATTTTCCTCATTATCAACACGGCGATACTGTAATATTACTTCTTTGCAACCCTTTACGGATGCACGTAAATTATTGATACTGCGACGCCCGTGGCTGTCGGATATTTTCTATGCGATGTGATACAGCGTTTTTCCCCTCAAGGAAAGCTGGTATACTGTCTTCGGTGTGTTTCAGCGTGACGCCCCCTCACGGACTATCGGAAATCGGTGTCTGATGAAACACAGTGACGCGCCCTCAGGCCGTTTGATAACTGCATGTACTGATCCAGCGTGACGCCCCCCTGGGCTATCGGAAACTGCATTCGGTGCTTATACTTGTTGCACAGTATGACCTCCCCTGAGGTTCATACGTTTGAAGACTTTGATGCAGCACCTCCGCTCACGGAGTGCTCGTTGTAAAACTGCATGATGCGTAGTGACGCCCCCCTGGGCTATCGGAAACTGCCTTCGGTGTGATACAGAGTGACGCCCCCTCACGGGCTCTCGAAATACTGCATGATTGGCTTGGTGAGGCCAGGAGTTTTATACTCTTTAGTCACAAAAAGATAAAATCCTAGTCCTTTTCGTGACCAACTTTTGAACTAATTGTCGTACAATTATAAAAATTATATCTCCAGAAAGCTCGTCTTCTCAACGTCAAATGATCTCACTGCGCATAAGAATCGATCGTGCATTTCGGAGATATTAATTAATTTGTAGTCTTCAGCTGCGTGGGTGTTGCTGTTCATTTTTAAATTCTCCACTCCTCTGGTATCAGTGAATTCCCGATGACGTATACTGCGTTTGCAGTTTTTTTCTGTGCAATTATTACAAGGTTTTTCTTTACACAAAAATCTCTAATCCGAAATGATTCACAGTACAGTATTTATTTACTTATTTTCATTCCTGCAAATGGGTTAAATTTAATTATTCTTCTTCTGGCACATCGGCGGTGTTGCCGTTTTCCTGCAAGCTAAGCTGGATTTCCGAGTCACGTTTCTCTCTCTTACAGCCAAAACTTTCCACTCGGTCTAATAATATCCATGACCAGCTCCCACTCAATGAGTCAAGAGGCATGATCTCATCTTCTGAACACCTGGTCCAGCGGCTTGCGCAATGTTAGGCGTGATCCCTTGCTTGAAATCTCTCTCCGTTCCCTTATAAACTGTGTGTTTCTTTCATTCCTTTCACAAATACATGGATTCGACCCCTTTTGAGCCAATGGTACATGGGTTCATCTCACCCCTCCTTAGGTAAAATAAATTTTCGAAAAATTTTGAGGAAATTTATTTCAATTAATCTTATCTTTCTTTATTCGTCGAAGCCATCATAACGTTATCCGTACCTTCTGTTTCTTTTATTTCTTTAAAGTTCCCTTCTTCTCTGGCTTGTCTTTGGGTCTCCTAAAAGGTCCAATTCACTCATTCCCCCTTAGTGGTCGACTACACTCAGGGTCATAAATTTCTTGTCACGTTCGGGTGTTAACAATTTTCCCCCAGTCTGGTGCATGCTCTCCAAACTTGAGTCAAACAATTTGTTTCTTTTCTCTTTTCATAAGACGGACTTCTTGTCGGTCTGTTTCTCTATTCATTACGTATTGTCAATCTAATGACCTTCTTTTAATTATCTTGCGGGTGCAAATGGCTTTACCCGTTACTTCATCATTATTGTTCTCAGACATCAAGTCTGTAAAATTTCATTTGGTTTTTAAGAGCTCGGTCTAACCTCACCTGACTCTTTCTGGTTTTCTTCCACCTTCCTAAATTATTTTATTCCTCTTATTCTTTAACGGTTGCATATGGCTTAACCCGTTGGCTATGATGGAATAATCCTTTTCCTTCATCTCGCATCGAGATGGCATTTTTAAAGAGTGTTTTTTTTCGACTCTTCCAATTCCTTAGATCCTTCAGATCTCCCTTCTGTCTCTTTCTTTTATCATTCCCTTTCCTTTTACGAAGTTTCCAACTGAAATATGCCTGTGCTTCCTCTTTCTCCAAGGCATTGTATGTTGTCTCTCCTCCTCTCTTAATTTTCATGGGGTATCTATTTTCTTGTAAACCGACTACCAATTGCGGTTTTCCTCTTTCTTACTGATTTTCTTCAAAGGCATCTCCTTCCTTCTTTTCATTATTTCCAACAATCTCATCTTTTCCTTTGAGGTTTTCTTGGCTCTCATTTGGATCTGTTTCCATTTTTCTTTTCTTTATTTGGCAATCCTGGCATTTTATCATTAATTCAAGGATCTGTGCCTTCAATTTTACTTCTTCTTCTTCTAATGCCCTTTTATCTTCCTTATCCTGAATTTCTTCTAGATTTTCCTTTTCAATTTCAATGAAATCTTGAACCTCTGTTTCTATCGGTGCTTCGACGATAGTTTCTATTATGGTTTCATTTACTTTCTCCATTTCTTCAGGAATTATTATTTCCTTTTCCCCAGTCTTCAATTCTTTTGTTATCTCCTGTTCTGAGATTATTTCTTGCTCTTCCAGCTCAACCTTTTCGTAAACGTGTTCTTCTTCACTTTGCAACTCGTTTTCATTTCGGCTGTCCTCCTGGTCTGGAGTTACTATTTCCTCCTGAATTTCCATTTGTTCCTCTGGAAGGATCTCAGTTTCCACTGGGGTTATTACGATTACTACTTTTTTTTTCAACTTGGGCATCGGCTTCATCTGACTGACGATTTTGTGCTACGATATATTCATCATATCTCTTCTGAGCAGCCTCTAATATTTCTTGATATTCCCGGATCTTAATTTCTCTCAATTCAGTCCTGAATGGTTAGTATATCTTTGTCCTCCAATATTTCGCGTATATGATCTATCATTTCCCTGTACTTATTTCTCATTTGATCCATTTGTTCTTGGACGCCCTTCCTTCTATCTACTTCTTCGTATTTTTACGATGACTGAATATTCTCCCATTTATTTCTTATTTCATCCAGCTTTCCATATATTTCCTGTATTTCTTTTACAACTTTTTTTTGCTCTGTCCAGGAACTTAATTCAATCAATCCCTCCTGATCCAATCTTCCTACGAATTTCCGTCTTATTCTGGTCATATCTACTCCAACACGAATATATAATTCCCTTACTTCTTGTTCAGATACCTTGCCCAATTTTCCCCTTAACTCACTAAGGATTTTAACTACACTATCCCTTTTCCGTAGAATATTCTGTAATTTCTCATCAATTTCTTCGAATTCTTTAGGCCCTAGTCCTAAATGCATCTTCCCAAATTTCTCTATCAATTCATCATAACTCTGACGTACCTTTTCAATCATTTCTCCGTACAGCTCTATATCCCTTAACGAAGCCAATTCTATATTCTGCTGAGATGGAATATTAAGACTATCATTCTTTTCGCTTTCGCTTTTCGAGCCTACTGGAACTTGCCTTACTACATGAGACTTTGAATTTTCTTTACTATTGTTATCCTCTGTACTAATTACATTTTCCCTTGGAATCGGTTTACATTTTTCTTTTTCCATTTGGAGCTCTAAAGGCTCACTTGTTACCCTGTTGTCTGCAGACATGTCACCTTCTCTTCGTGTAACTATGTCTCCAGGTGCACGCATGCTTTCTACAGAAACCTTTACAATTTCCTTACTTGGGTACTCTTTATCATCTATTTGGAGGTTCTCTTGACTATCTCTAGCTTTACTTTCTGCCTTCTTGGCCTCCCATACTTCATTATTTATCTTTATCATTTCCTCCATCTCTTTATTAAAATGCTCCCTCAGACACTCCTTAACATCTGTAGCTTTACATTTATCTTTATTCTTTACCCTTACATTCTCTGAGAGCCTCCGCCTCTCTTCACTTAATGACATCATATTAGAATACAGTGGGCTACTCATGCCACATCGCTAAAAACATGCTTGAGAGATGGCAATCTGAACCATTGTGTCCCAATTTCTTCAAAAATTTTACTTTGGTACGGGTTTTTACTACAACGTACCCTTTTGATCTCTTTATTCAATCTCATAAACCTTTATGGAAGTATTTAAAATTCAAAATTTCGAAAAACCATTTTTTTTAATGAAAATTTTGATTTTTCGAGAAAACTCGGGTTTTCCCCAGGAAAACTCATCCCTGCGTACTGGGCGCCAAAAAGATAATTTAGAATCCCCACGTTGAAGCTACTAAACAAATATGAATTTCAGGGGGTCGTTTGATCCAGGGCTGCTCGGTGTGAGTTTCTAGGGACCCATGCGGTCAGTTAACATTATACGTTGTAGCTATTCCTAATATTACTTTACTTTACATGAAATGACCGTCTTAAGTGTTCCTCTAGTTATTAATCCAAGCACATTACTTTATATACCCCCATGTGCCCTTTCAGCAAGAAATATGCAAATCGCAGTATGCCAGCATTGCTCAATTCGGGATTTTCGGGGTTGTAGTACGTTCTCCCACTCTGTGACTTACACATTTTTGGATTAAATAGAGGATACACTTGCCAAAATAACAACAAAATCAACTCCTATTTTAAAACATTTAATTAACCAAAGTTATGGCGCTACAAACAATAAAACAATTAAACTACTGACCAAAATCTTCTACTTGTTCCAAGTGAACAAGGAATAATATAAGAATTAAACAAATATTATATTAAAACACATGGTCTCCTTTAAAACCAACAATTCATAATTATTTTTACTTCCATAAAGTATCTATCTTAAAGTTCCATATAACTACGAGCTCCTTTGGCTCGATACTTTCTATAATAACGGTGTCATTCTTCTTGTACACCTCAAATACTATTTTTATATTTTCTTATCATCAAAACAAATATATAATTACATTTAAAGTACATGTTAATTCTTTACTTAAATATTTGGGCACTTCACATGTTTTCAGCATTTATCATCCCTCTCAAGTTTTTACAAATTCACCATAGTGATCGGGAAAATACTTGTGTACTCCAGAGTTATAAAGATTACTTGACAAAGTCAAAAACTATGATTACTCCCGGAATCTAGTTACCTTCATTTAACTCGTGGAATCCTACTTTCATACAACATTACAATAGGGATTGTTATTTATTTATTTGTCTTATAAGACCATTATCACATAAGAAAACTACGATCTGAACTTGCAAGCGATAATTTCATCTACAAGGACCTCGGTTCAATTCCCGGGTCATTAACAACTTTAAACACTCACGGTGTATTCATTCCTTCTTACAGACGGCCTTCACCCAACCCTCCTGCTATGAGGGTCAGACCGTTATACTTGAGCGAGATTTATGACTGGTAGGATGGCTCCCTGTCTAGTCTACGTTTGGAGCTCTCCTCAATGCTTTTAAAACAAATCTTCCTTTCTTTCAGTTCTATGGAGAGACCTGGCATTTAACTTCTCTTTCCACTTTCAACAATATTATTTGGCTCATAAACCACTTTCGTAACCTTGGCATTTATTAATTATGAGAGGTCCTCATTGATTGGGAAGAGTAATACACATTCTACGACGAATAATTAGGGGCTTCAACAATAAGAGGATTCTAGGTTCGAATCTCTTAACATGCCTCGGGAACCATTCCCACATTGGAGGACTTATACAAAATGCGATTTAGGGTCAGCCGTAGCTTACATGACCTACGCTCAATAATACCATACATTTGCTCCCTTTTCAATATAATAACACACACATGGCCTCGTGATCTATGTCACTATAGGAGGACTTACAACATATCTCAATTCACTGCAATCAACTACCCCTCATAAGTAATTTACCAAGTACTTTTAACTTTTACGCATTCCTAGCGTGACATTTTATTTTAATTGAGCTCCATTGCGCTATACATTATTTTTAAGCCTAGCGTCTTCCAAAGAACTGATAAATTCCATATTAACAATTGATGCATATCTCAATTTTTATATTAATCTTTTCCTTTGACAATAATTGCTCTATTTTAAATAACAAGCGTTAATATCATGTCTTATACTTTCATTAAGGCTCCAACGCTCTTACTTTCATATTATTCAGTTTAATCTTTATTTATATTTCCTTTATATTATTATTATTATTATTAATACGCTTGCTTTTATAACATTCGTCAAATACACTGACATTTTATTCATACATTTCCTCTACAGGATTTATTCTTTCACATAATTATTTATAATTTCTCAAAATTCTATTTTTGTTCAGACCGCGTTCTTATTCTGTATTTAGTTATTTAGAAACATCCCTTTTACTCAAAAACTCCGGTGGATTTGTACACAATCATTTCCCCGACACCAAAACATAATGAAAATCTTTACTCACATGTTTAAGGTCGTTTCTTGACCCTTCTCCTCGTGCGATGCGTCATTTTTGGCCCACTTTTTTTTTAAATTACTCCATCGTGTACAAATTCATTGCATGTACAGACATATCTTGACACATATTTAACACGTATACATTTAACACTAATAACATTTTAAATACACTGGTGAATCCGTTTAGAACACACAATAAAAACACTGAAAATATATTACTTTTAACACAAAATCTTGATATATTTACACTTCACGAATTTTGATCACTAGACCGCTATTAGGCCTATCACACGTGACCTCTTGATCTCCCGTCTCCAAGGGTGAAATTTAGTAATGTCGGCTTTCTATCCTCTCTGAATATGAAAGTCTCGAATCATCTACTTCCTCCCTGCAATAGCACTCCTTCGAATCCCGTTCTTGACGATCTGTTATTTCTCTGACACGAACGGCTCCCCTTTTAGATTCTATTTATTGATCTTAGCGAAAGTCTGTTCTGTTCACGGTCCCCTCGATAATTTATCGGTGACCGATGGATTTTTAGCAACTTATACTTCTTGCGTCTTAGTGCTTTTAAATAGTTCGTCTGCTTTCTTGAAACGATGTCTATAGTTTCCTGTCTTCTTCTTTGCTTATTCGGTTCTCGCACTTCTAATCTTCTAGAATACTTACGAACCTTATTTTCTCTGTCCCTGCTCGGGTTCTTTAAATTGTGAGAAACTGTTTATCTCTCTGTTACGGTACTTCCGTACGTTATGATACTTTTGGTCGTTTACTTAAAGACCTATCGCCCTGAGTCCTAAGTTCGCAGCCTACTTTGACTGTATTTTATGAACTGTTCACTGTAAATTGTATACTGTCGGACCTAAATCCCGTAACTAGGATTTTCCTCATTTTCAACACGGCGATACTGTAATATTACTTCTTTGCAACCCTTTACGGATGCACGTAAATTATTGATACCTCGACGCCCGTGGCTGTCGGATATTTTCTATGCGATGTGATACAGCGTTTTTCCCCTCAAGGAAAGCTGGTATACTGTCTTCGGTGTGTTTCAGCGTGACGCCCCCTCACGGACTATCGGAAATCGGTGTCTGATGAAACACAGTGACGCGCCCTCAGGCCGTTTGATAACTGCATGTACTGATCCAGCGTGACGCCCCCCGGGCTATCGGAAACTGCATTCGGTGCTTATACTTGTTGCACAGTATGAACTCCCCTGAGGTTCATACGTTTGAAGACTTTGATGCAGCACCACCGCTCACGGAGTGCTCGTTGTAAAACTGCATGATGCGTAGTGACGCCCCCCTGGGCTATCGGAAACTGCATTCGGTGCTTATACTTGTTGCACAGTATGACCTCCCCTGAGGTTCATACGTTTGAAGACTTTGATGCAGCACCTCCGCTCACGGAGTGCTCGTTGTAAAACTGCATGATGCGTAGTGACGCCCCCTGGGCTATCGGAAACTGCCCTCGGTGTGATACAGAGTGACGCCCCCTCACGGGCTCTCGAAATACTGCATGATTGGCTTGGTGAGGCCAGGAGTTTTATACTCTTTAGTCACAAAAAGATAAAATCCTAGTCCTTTTCGTGACCAACTTTTGAAGTAATTGTCGTACAATTATAAAAATTATATCTCCAGAAAGCTCGTCTTCTCAACGTCAAATGATCTCACTGCGCCAAAGAATCGATCGTGCATTTCGGAGATATTAATTAATTTGTAGTCTTCAGCTGCGTGGGTGTTGCTGTTCATTTTTAAATTCTCCACTCCTCTGGTATCAGTGAATCCCCGATGACGTATACTGCGTTTGCAGTTTTTTTCTGTGCAATTATTACAAGGTTTTTCTTTACACAAAAATCTCTAATCCGAATTGATTCACAGTACAGTATTTATTTACTTATTTTCATTCCTGCAAATGGGTTAAATTTAATTATTCTTCTTCTGGCACATCGGCGGTGTTGCCGTTTTCCTGCAAGCTAAGCTGGATTTCTGAGTCACGTTTCTCTCTCTTACAGCCAAAACTTTCCACTCGGTCTAATAATATCCATGACCAGCTCCCACTCATTGAGTCAAGAGGCATGATCTCATCTTCTGAACACCTGGTCCAGCGGCTTGCGCAATGTTAGGCTAGAACCCTTGCTTGAAATCTCTCTCCGTTCCCTTATAAACTGTGTGTTTCTTTCATTCCTTTCACAAATACTTGGATTCGACCCCTTTTGAGCCAATGGTACATGGGTTCAATATATAGTACTAATACTGCAACTAAATAATTGTAGATATTGTAAATATTTTCACCTGTATTATCATTTAAAATGATCTTGTCGACTTCGTCGTTATGGTTGGGGTCCATCCTTATGCGTTACGGACACGGACACGGTGACGGACGTGACGTCATGCAGCCGCGCGGGAAGTGACGTCATGCAGCTGCGCGGGAACGTGACGTCATGCTCACGCGGGGAGCGAGAAGCAGACGCTAATGATTATTGGAGTCTGTTGAAAGAGGCCTGGCGTCGAGCGACCTGGGGCTTTGAGCGAAGCGAACACAAGAATACAGGATGACTTCTAAAGAGATATACAAGATGCCATATAAGAATACAGGGTGCCTCCTATAGAGGTGTGCAGGATGTCAGAGAAAAATACAGGCGAAGCGAACACAAGAATACAGAGTGACTTCTAAAGAGATATACAAGATGCCATATAAGAATAAGAATACAGGGTGCCTCACCAACAGGTGTGCAGGATGTCAGAGCAAAGCATCGAACCAGTCCCAATATTCCATCCCTACTCTCACTCAAAATAGCCCCCCCCCCCCTAATGTTCAGCCAGCCACTGCTCGCTCCCAGGTTCTACAACTCATCTCCCAACTCTCTACCGTTACACTAGTCTAGCCAGATCGAACACAGGCCTGCCTGGGGCAAAAACACTCCTTTTCAAAGAAATAACAACTCCGCAACAAGCTTCACTAAAACCCAAATTAAAATCGAAAATTACATTCTACAAACACCAAATTCAGTAAACTTTCCTTTTCAGTTACTCTATACTTTAATCAGACACAGAGGGCATAGGCATGACTCCTTCATGGAGTTGGCTATTGTCTAATCATGTTCACCTCTCCTTCACCTTTACCATAAATTTCATAAACTCTATTTAAAAATCAGAAACTCACTCCACAAATCTGTAAATCAGTATTCTTCCCTTATTTCAGATACACTATTAATTAAACAAACATATAAGGCATAGTCATGACCCCTTCATGGAGTAGGCTATTGTCTATATCTGGACACTCATACCACATCCTTAAATAAAAAATAAATAAATAAATAGCCTTACAAATCCCATAAGGGCTATGGCCTCCTGCTTTGCAGGGAATTGCTCAGTTTTAACTCATCAGGTGAGCAAGTCCTGAGGAGCATTCGGGGTTATTCTTTCTGATTGGGCCTTCTATATAGATGTGCAGCTGATTAAAGATTATGTAAATTATATTACGATGGCATAACATTCGCTACAACAATCTTCATTTCTGAGTCTGGCGATATCAAAGCCTCAAATATCCATTAGTATTACGGAAATCATAATAGCCATCAACCAATATCTGGGAGCTTCCCACTGCCACTAAGCACAAAGCTTACCCTATCTAAGCACTTGAACAATGACAGAAACTGCCAAGTCTTCACTCTTCAGTAAAATCTACGTATATTGAACCGTTTCAAATAGGTCTTTTTAAAATGCAATACAAAACCTTACCGGTGGAGTTTTAACATCTAGTTTGGATGCAGATACCTATACACGTTCTTTAACATCCCACAAATCATTCACTATGTTGTGCACATGTGGTCCCGGAACGAATTAACAAGTGTTTCGCAAGATAGTTGAACCTTTTGAATTCCTTGTGATGCAGTAAGGTTATTTTCCCTAGTGAACACGATGATGTTTCCTCAAATTAGAGCGCGAGACAATGTTCCATTAGTTCTGTCCGCCATGCAAATGACTTCTCACATGTGCTACAAGTGTATTACTTCACTCCAGTATGAACAACAGTGTGCTTCTTGAGGTCACCGCTCTGTGAGAAGCCTTTATTGCACACCAGAGATATGTACCGCTTTGCTGCATGCCCACTGAACGGTGTCTTTCTAGTTGATGCATTGTTTTATTGGTCACTGCATGCGAGTCTCCCTAGGTCTTTCCACTCCTGCCTCATCTTCGCTGTTCTTGTCCATTGTTTTCCTCCCCATTTTACGAACCAGTCTGCCCATCTGATTCTTTGTCTCCCAACGTTTCGTCTTCCTGTTCTTGGGTCCCACATCGTCATTTTGTACGTCAATCGGTTAGGATCTAATCTCGCTACATGTCCACCCCATCTCCATTTGAGCTGGTCTGCTGATGTCATAGCATCCTTCATTCCGGTTCTCCTTCTTAAATCTTCGTTCCGTATTCTATCTCTCAATGAGACATGAAGTATCTTCCTTTCCATTTTCCGTTGACATCTCTGGATCATTTGTCTTTGTTTCGATGTTAATGCCCAAGTTTGGCAACCATATAGTAACACCGGTATAACGCATTTTTCCAGAACTTCAGCCTTTAAAGTGCGTTTTTGGGTCTTGTCAGCCAGTATAAACTTTAGGGACCAAAAGCTCTTCCATGCTTGTCCTATTCTTCGTTTGACCTCTTTCTCTGAACGACTTGAAAATGACATGTTCTGACCGAGATATACATATTCTTCAACATATTCCAGTGTTTCTCCGTTCACATTAATTGGGGCTTCTAACTCATTGGTCATCAGCTTCGTTTTCTTCGGGTTCATTGTAAGGCCCACTTCTTTACTTGTTTTGTCTAATTCTTTTATCATTTGTTCCAGCTCTTTCGCTGATTCAGCCACCAAAACAATGTCGTCTGCGAACCGTAAATGGGTTAGTCTTGTCCCATCGATTCTGATGCCATATTTTTCTTCCCAGTCTAGTTTTCTTCACATCCTTACACTAATTCAAATTTACGGCCAAATGATCCTTCTGACAGGGAGGCAGAGGTTTCCGGCGGCTTGCCGCTATCAAAAAGTACACAATTTACGCTTTATTCAACCAAACACATCTCTAATACAAGTACAAGAAACACATTTCTTCCCGTGACCCTTAAAGAGGTGCCCGCGCGGGAAGTCTAAGTTAATGGGTAATGCAGTCTGTTGCAAGAGTCCTGGGGCTTCGAGCAAAGCGAGAAGCCCTCCTGAGCCTTTCTAACATGTGTAGCATTTGTAGCATGCGTCATTTGAAATGATACAAAGTCTAGTCTTTCAGACTGACTGTGATATTTTTTCAAACATAGATTTTATAGCCTAAGTGTAATGGATCTGATGATGATCGCTTGACGTTCGAAACTGGTCATCCAAGGGTATATATTAATCTAATGTAATTTTATTTCAGGATTACGGCATAACTCATCTCACTTGGGTACATTCGTGTTGACCGACTGAAAAGCACCAAACTTTTGTTAACTAAGGCAACACTGTAAAATGCCTTCAAACGCCAGAACACCCTGTTTTAAACAAGGTTCATTATTTACAGTGAATATCACCCCCAACTAACGATGAGTATGTGTGGTTTGTAACGTGGCCACGGCCGCCTCACCATGATGCCCTGGATCCTGGGTTCACAAGTTCACTCCATTGATGATGCTGCTGGCTTCGTTACTCATTGCGCTGTATGCATGTTTGCCACACGCACTCTTCCTAATCGCGTGCACCAGTCCCCTAATATTTTTGGGCGTGGAACATTTTCGAACTCGCAAATAACTAACTTGATCTAAGCAAGTGGTTTTGTCTCACAACGGCTTTAGAAGAGTACAGTGCAACTTTTCAAATGACTTGAACAACTAAAAGTAATTTATGAACATTCGTAACTCACCATCATACCTCGCACTAAAACACCTGTGACTACATCCGCAAGTAACGACGCACTGTTTGAAATTTCGTACATCTGTGTAATATGGTTGCAATTCATTGCGCAATATCAATTGATATCCTCGCCCGCAAGTCATCCGTGACGTTATTGACTACACGACAATATTCTCCTAGAGAAGTACGTATCGCGGTATATACTTGAGCCACAGTTCCATACATTACGCGACCCACCAAACACGCCTATAGAGCTCATCAATTGGTTGATGAACGTTGCCCTAGAGGAGGAATTCTCAGCCCAAATGTCATGACCCCCTGGAGGGTCTCAGGATGTGTCTGGGGAGGGGGGGTCGCGAAATACGGAGAAAGAGTTTAAAAAATTAGTTATTGCTGTAGTTTTTTATTTAAGAAAAGAATAAAAACTTTTACGTTTTTTAAATTCTATTATTGAGAAACTTGAGCTTGATTGGAATTGACCAATGTTTGAATGTCCGGAATGATTTTTAGCATATTTTCAATTTTGAAAAAATGGGCTTATGAGATCACATTTTGTCCGTGTGTGTGTGCGTGTGCGTGAGATGGTGTGTGCCCCCCCCCCTAATAAGTTCTAAACGGCTGGAGCGATTTCAATGAAACTCGGTAAGTTCATAGCACTATTCCGGAGACCCAATCTGTGCCCTTCACAATTTTGTTGCGTCTCACCAATCCAACATGGCGGCTGTGCGAACTATTTCACCAGCATTCAATATCTCCGAAACTATTACCGATATGACCCTGGAATTTTTTACAGTGACAAAGGAAACTACTAGAAGTTCACCTATGTGACTTTTGAAACACTGGTAACTACAAAACCAACATGGCGACCAATCGAAGTTACGACTGTTAAATAGACGTTTCTCACGATGTAACCAACCAAACGGAATAAAACTTGGTACAGTATATGTTTATACACATTGTAATGCACCGACATTTAACTTCGTTCAATTGTTTACATAACCACAAGATGGTGGCTGTGCTAAATATTTCACCGGCATTCTATATCTCTGAAACTATTAGCGGTATCACCCTGAAATTTTGTACGGAGATAAAGGGCACTACTGGAAGTTCACCTATAAGACTTCCAAAAACCGGTTAACTACAATACGTACATGGCGGCCAAGCGAATTTGAAAATTTTAAATAGACCTTTCTCGCGATTTAATGTTCCAAACGCAATGAAACTTGGAACAGGAAATATTTATACGAATGTTAATCCACTGGCATCTAATTTATTTCAATTGTTTCCATAACCACAAGATGGCAGCTGTGCGAAATTTTAACATTTCGTTGTTACTTCTTGTGTCCTAATCATGCGATTGAAGCTTGAATGCTACACGTACACAATAATCTTCATGTAACAGTACTTAACTATAGGACCTACATATAAAACATCCAACATGGCGACCATCTGAAATATTTAGTCGGTTCTCAATATCTACGAATATTTTACAGCAATCAAACTGAAATTTTGTATGTTGATAGTGGCAATCAACATAAGTAGGATATACGAAAATAGGCTGTATAGCTCATCACGGAACTGCTTTTGTAACACACAAAACAATGCCATTTTCCAGTGTCAAACGATTTCTTGATTTGGTTTTTAAGTTCACCATTATGGAGAATCCTTGTTCACAGTTGTAAGATGTAGAAAATGGCATCAATGTTTTTAACGCTGTTGCGGACAGTATTTAATACTTCTCAAAAATTTCTCGGCACAGGCATTGTTAAACGTACAAATGGCATTGACGAAAGAATGGGAAAAATTACCAATTCATCAGGACATTTTTCCACCACATCTCAGATTGACATCTAGGAAACCTCCCTGGTTACTAGGTGAGGAATTGGTTCAACAGCAATTTAATGTCTGTCAAGCATGGCGTAATAATTGGGATTCCTCAAATCCAGACAAATATCATCTAATTCTGGATCCAACTCAACGCCCACCTGGTTTCTACTTATCCCGAAAAACTTGTACGTCACTAAATCGACTAAGAACCCGACATGGTAGATGCCAGTATTGGAGGCATAAGTGGAGGATGATCGACAGTCCAGCCTGCGATTGCAGTGAAGTGCCACAGACGGTTTATAACATTTCCATGGAATGCCCAATAAGGAGGTTCAGTGGGACGCTACAAGAAATACACGAGGCTACGGATGAAGCAGTGAATTGGTTAACTCGTTGGACATCCATTTGTAATGTTTGTATCTTCTTCCCTGTCAGAACTTTTGTACATTTTGTATATACTAGCAATTGAGTTTTCCTTATTTGTAACATATGTATCCTTTATGCCAGGGTGGTCCAACCTTTAGCTATCCGAAGGCCAATCAAACTTAAGTATAGGAATGTGAGGGCCAGAGATATTCAAGAAAGAAAACGTATTACATAATTTACTCAAAAACATTTATTAAAATTTTCATTAAAAAAGTTTAATATTGCTATAAAATCGTAGACTTTCGCGGCCGGTGTCTAGTTTATCATCTTGGCTTACAGGATTGAGCCGCGTCGTATATCGGTGATTATTTCCCGAGTACGGACACCAAGTCGTACCTACCAATGATTAAGGATGCTGCAATGTCAGCCGAAACGTCGAGAAATAATCACCGATATACGACGCGGCTCAATCCTGTAAGCCAAGATGATAAATTAATATTACTTCATTTTACCTTCGAGAAATCAATGTGATGATTGGCACTGCTATTCTGATACAAGTGTATCAATGCCCACTGTCAGTTCAGTAAGGCAAAGTCTCCGGCTCGATTCCAGTGAAGCACTTTCAATTCGATTTCTCGTTTCTGATTTAATTTGTTTGAGAGCAGAAAAAGGACTGTCGTACTCATACGTACCGCCAAACAGCGATAACACTTGCAGAGAGAATTTAAGCAGTTTATGAAAACGTTCTTTAGAAATCAGTTTCCAGAAATTTTCAGGGACATCACACCTTTTAGTCTGGTAGAATGGGTTATCCTGAAGATCACAAATTTCCATTTGAAGGTCGCAGGGCGCCTCACTCACTTCAATATCCATGGGGTTGTTGAACAGTGCAAGTGTTGGTTTTAGGGAGTCAAAATCCTTGAATCTGTTCTGGAACTCTTGATATCTATTATTATTTCATGAAACATACTAAAATTTATGTCACTTTTTTCTTCTTTCAACTGCTGACAAGATGGGAAGTGTGCCATATTATTTGCCTTCAATGCAATTTGCATGACATCAAGTTTATTGCGGAAGCCCTCAATATGTCCATAAAGCTGAGAGATATTTTGTTTTCTGGCTTGTAGTTTCAGGTTTAAATCATTTACTTGGGATGTTAAATCTACCAGAAAAGCAAGATTATTTAAAAACTGGATTTCTTCCAGTTTTTTTTGATACTCATGTCCAATGTTTTCATTTTTGACAAGAATTTAATTCCTCAACCCCAAAAAAAACTGTTGCAAGCAATTTCTAGCACTTAGCCAACGCACTTCACAGTACAATGAAATGTCACCTTACTCAGCTTCCAAATTGTCCAGGAATGCAATAAATGCTCTGTGTCTACAGGCTTTATTGCCTCCCCTAATTACATTTACAGTATTTACAACAGTTTTCATTGTCTCACTGAGCCTTATAATTTTTTCCACAGAGAGCCTCCTGGTGGATAACGCAGTGGGAGAACAAAAAAATCAATCCTTTTTCTGTACACAGTCCTACTTAACCAATGTTAGGACCAGCCATTGCTTTAGCTCAATCTGTTGCAATGCCAGAGCACTTCACAAAACCATCATATTTACGAACGACATCATCCAGTGCGGCGAATATGTCAATACCTTTTTTGCTAGTTTCTAATGATCTTAATTCAAACAGTTCTTCATGACTTTCAGATTCTTCGTTTATTGTTATGACAAAGATAAGGAGCTGGCCGATGTCAGCTATATCTGTGCTCTCATCTAGAGCTAGAGAGTAAAATTCACATTTTTCCAAAATGCTCTTGAGAGAACCTGAAACCTTACCAGCCATGTCATTAATCCTTCTACTAACTGTCTGATGAGACAAGGAAACTGTTTCAAAATTTTTAGCTATCCTATTATCTCCAAATGAAGATGCCATTTTACATCACATCTCTTAATGAGCTCACCATCCCCAAAATACTTTTTACTTTTAGCTAGCTCTAAACATAAGTCATAAGATAACGTTTGATGTGTTGCAGTGTTTGATGGTTGCAGAAATATATTCTTCTGTCTTGTTAGTTTCAGCTTCAAATCATTAAACACACAACTTCTGGCACTTCCCTGGTATTGATCGTATTGTGATTTATGCAAGCTGGTGAGAACAGATAACACACTATGGTTTTCCATTATGTTCAACAAAAAGTAAATTTCCTGCCACTTTGACTGAAATTTTCGTTTCTCATCTTCAACACGCCGTTTATTAAGTCCCGCCATATTAGGTACCTCCCTCGCAACAACGATGACAACAAACTCTCGCCGTACTATATCTCCCGAACAACCTCTCCGAACAGCCCTACGCTCCCTTTTATAGGGAAATCCGCCGCAGCACTCGAACGATCGCGAACTTATCGGCAGCCAACCAGTTGTCGCCTGGAGGCGGGACCGCTTCGCGAGCTGTAAGTATTCGTGGAAAAACAATTCTGATTACTGCCGTATTTTTCGAGATCTTTCCTTTCCCACCTCGATCCTTCGTAACATTAATGAATGAAGATGGTATATTGGCTTTCACGGCCGGTGAATCAAAACTCAACAATTCTTCTAGGTTTGTGCCGTGTCTTGTGTGGGGTTTCGCCTAGGACACTAAGCTGGCTCATCGGCGGGCTCTTGGTGTCCCCGCCCGGACCCCCACAGAAGTAACGAACTGTGCGCTACCTCCCTTTATATAGAGTGCAACTGCACTACTTGACTGCGAGAACTAAAGCAGCCACCAAGAGCCTACCGATGAGCCAGCTTGGTGCCCTAGGCGAAACCCCACACAAGGCACGCCACAGATTATAAATGTCGAAGACTGAAGTTCAGTAAGAAGGGCAAGGGCAAACAAAAATGAACAGGCGGACCGCGGGTTGGACCACTCTGCTTTATGCCATACGATATATATATGATTAAAAGTTAGTTTCGCTGACTCATCCCTTGAAATCTTTAACGTTAAAACTTGGGGGGGATTTCCAAAATACTCAGCCTAAAAAGAGGGTCGCAGTGGCTTAATGGTTGTGAACCCCTGCCTTAGCTAGAGCATGGTGTCGGGTCCCTCCCATGAGACGTGCCTGGGTCATCCTCTTAGAGCATTATCATAGCTGTATAAGAACTAGCGCAGGCGTCAAGCTCATGATTTGCCTCCAAATTTTCTTTTAATTCTGAGATTGGTTAATTT
Organism: Meconema thalassinum; assembly: GCA_946902985.2. Classification (NCBI taxonomy): domain Eukaryota; kingdom Metazoa; phylum Arthropoda; class Insecta; order Orthoptera; family Tettigoniidae; genus Meconema; species Meconema thalassinum. The sequence goes on along the minus strand of OX336399.1, from coordinate 208,809,143 downwards.
CCATTTTAATTGGCGGGTGACTGGATGTCTCCGCTATAGAATATTCTTCATTTACTTGTTAATGAGGGCTATTTTCAGCTCAGATTTCCATTGCAGACGATTAGGAACGTGTTATGAATGTTGCAATATGCAATATATACGGTACCGGATAGGTTTTAGCAAAATTCCAGTACAGCATTGCTAATATTTACTAAAGTTCCTTGAAGTATTGAAGGTCAGTCCTGTGTCATAACCCTGGCTGAGATCACACCCTGCTCAGTCAGTTGGTATGTGAAATACCTGTGTCAATGTATTTACTGGCACGTTAGAGAACCCCATCAGGCCTAAATTCAGGCATCAGTCAACTCTAAAGCCACAAAAGTTCAAACTCATCATTTTATTAGCTTACTTTCCATTTTTGCAAAAAATGAAAGTAGATTTATGAGATCAACACAGGGCCAAAAATTGTAGTCTATGTCTGTCTGTGCGTCTGTTTGTGTGTGTGTGAATGTGTGCGCTCTGAATGTCTGTCTCCCCCTATCAATTCGAACACGGTGCAACCGAATAGAACGAAATATGGTACAGAGATAGAACAGGTAAAGGGCACCTCAGTGTCATGTTTTACATCGCCGCCATTTTGACGGAAACGTAATGGAGGCCACCCAAATGTTCAAAGGTTAAATCAAATTACGACTAACCTAATCATCCGATCTCTACCAAATTTTACAACATTGTACCTTTATGTATTGTACCCATATGAATAATTTCCACGGAAAACATGCTTCTGCCTCCAGCTAGCATCAGTCCTCAGGCGTGTACCGTTCACCCACTGAGCAGTTGCATTTTTTTGATCTGAGACTAAAAGGTATCAACTCTACAATAATAAAGCACAACTCTATTCTAAAGACTTTATTTGAGCTCTAAAATCATGGCTTCACACAAACAAAAACACAATCCAAACAATAATACACAAAACAATGCAAAACTTATTCCTTCAATCCACTATTATTCGCATTTTATCCTCACAAATCCAAATGATTATTGATTTTATTTACCATGAGATTAACATGAAATTCATTCTCAAGTGCGCTGATGCACTGGTAAAATACACATACAACTGTTCTTACAATCTTACGTCACCTATTGTGACAACTTTAATTTCACAATCTAGTTGTTTAATCTCAACATATCCTACTTTACATTATGCGTACAATTATGTTCTGCATTTCTCTTCCCACTCAAATGCTCTACAATGCATTAACCAATTTTTGAGTTGCACATCAGATTTTACTTGCAACTCCACTGTTACTTGTAATTCTACTCTTTTTGTAGTTCCACTCTATGCCGTAATGAGTTCAATTTCAATGATTCCGTTACCGCTGTGTCGGGTGGGATTTTATGCTACCCTTGCGTGGGCATAGCATATGGCATTTGGTATCCACCTTCGGAAATAGGTGACAATGTCAGTGTAAAATGCAGCTTAAAACCTCTCAATAGTTTGCCAAGTATTAAGTTATCAGAATGATCCTTAACTAACAATTGTCTCAAACCACACAAATTCATTATACACTATTACAATGATTCTTTTATAACAAACAGGGTTTCAAAGTTTCTCCACTCTAAACATCATTCTACGAGCCTAGGTAGGGAACGATCTCTCCCCCGACCCTTCTAGAATACAATGCGTCCGCGCCGGGCTTATAACAAGTCGCTCGTTACCTCCCTCGCCCATTTCCTTTTCTTTCCAAGCGGTAGCACGTGGCCTCAAATACAATAGTGCCGTCTTAATGACCCACATAATACACATGACCTAACTCGACTGAATGCAAGACGGAATATGGAATTGTTTAAGCATTTATTCCTATCATTAGGATATTAATAGCTGGCATCAACGGGTCCATTTGCGTCTATATGCAGGAAACGAGATTCATCCACCACATGTCGATTTGGAATAGCCGGCATCTTTTTGTCAAAGCACACGGTCAAGCACAACCTCCTGCCGTCCAAATTCACTTCCAGGAGCTGAATTTATTCACACAATAGCTAGTTCTCGGTCGATATCAGGTGTCATGCTGAGTTGTCCGTTGTTATCCTCCCATGCACCACTGGATTCGAACCCGGAACGTTTCATAGCAACACTCAGAGATAGGGTCTCCTTCACTAAATACGCTCGATTGCAATAATACCTCTCTGTATGCCCTTGGCTATACGAGATTTCACGCGTCGATTAGACTGCCTGGCTTCCGTGACCATTGTGAGACGATCCCGTCCTTTAATTAATGAGATTATCTCTATCGATTTCTCTTATAAGCTTATTCATCAAGCTGCGATTCAATTCACTATTAAACCTTTCCAGTTCCTGTGTTCTTGCATATTTCTTTACATCATCATAAGATACTCTGATATTAATTCCTTTGCTTGGCCCATCAGGTGTAATACTACTGCTTGGATCCACAGTTATTCAAATTAGCATATATTTTGCTTACAAACATTCTCCCTGATATGTATTCATTTATTCTCATTATTATTATTATTATTACTGACATAAATTTCCCCTATACCGAAACAACGTAACCGTATTTATATAAATCAATAACCGAACATCCGTGTCGTTACGTTAACTTTCTATTTAACTCAATTGCCATTTTTTACATTAGTGGTAACGATTTATCCACTCAATGATGTACAAAGACATCTCAAATTGACTAAAATCAATACAACATTAATATCTGAAGGTTCTACCTCCTAAATTGACTCTTATTGGCATATTCTATAATTTTTGACATCACTCAACATACAGTGGACCACATATTCACTACAAAATCATGGTTTTGGGTACTTACATTGGCTAATCTGGCGGCTCCGACCATACATTTTCTCCATTAATGCCTGCCATAATTTGCAAGTTAGCAAGGCATTATTTCACTTTCCACACACATTTTGCATAATTTTTGCATTACAAAACACATTGCACTTTGCTTCTTCATGCTTCCTTTTCCACAAAAACACTTTACATTACCTATTACACTGGTAATTTATACACATTTAAATAACCATCACTAAAAATCATATGATCACTATGTACACTTCTTATTGGTTGACCCTTTTTTGCAGAATTTCAGAAATGCAGGCGTTAAAGATCTTTCCTTCACGAATATCCCGCATCTCGTTCGAAAGTCTCGATTCTCTGCCTGATGATTCCTAGCGGTCCCCAATCTGTCAGTTTTTATCCTTTGATAAAATTCCCGATATAGCATAGATATGCTTCCATATCGTCCTGAACATTAATTACAATGGTATCCCTGAGAAAATACATCACCCGTATGACAAAGTTTATACCTGCGCAGTTCGACATCCTATTATTATGTCTAACAAATAGCTTATATATTGCGCTCGTCCATTGTACATTGCACTTGTACAATTAACATTTTCAATTGTCCTTCGACTGAACATACAGTCCCCTTGAATGATCTGCTTATAGCAAAGCCTTGGACAGTTCCACGTACATTTTTATAATACCACATAAATCTCCTCGTCATGAGGTACGATTGATCTAATATGACATTGTCTGAACTGGTACACCACACTGAACATTTACTGCGTACTCAATAGTAATCACTTGTAATGCCGACTATAAAAGGATGGCACGACTGTCCTTATTAATTGTTCTAATCAGTGCGTTATACTGCATGCTTATTATGTTGATGAGCACTCAACATACTAAAGTGCGCGCGTCCCCCTCTCGTACTCAGGCAACGTGCGCTCCGCACTACCGTATGGTTCAACTGAATATATTAATTGTTCTTAATTAGTGCGATATACTGCATGTTTATTATGTTGATGAGCACTCAACATACTTAAGTGCGCACGTCCCCCTCTCGGACTCAGGCAACGTGCGCTCCGCACTAGACTATGGTTCAACTGACCTCGACTGCTCGCTCCACTGACCTTATATCTGTTTGGAGGAGAAAAGGTCTAAAATTTCCTTGGAGTTTCATCTCCTCTATCCGTGCTTCTCTGGTCTTGAAATAACGTTTTCCCGGTCCATTTTGCCTCGCTGATTACATATCCGCCTGTGTGCCCGAGGATCGATCGGCCAATTAATTAATATTAATTGCCTTTGCCAGTGCGTCCCCACGCCGCGTCAGTGGTTCTTCCCCGAAGACATGGTCAGAATATTGCGCTGGACTCATCCCTTCAGTGTCCTTGCGCGTTACATTAAATCTGCCTCGATTTCACTGTTAGACTGCTTGATAATTAGCCTCCTGGCAATTCATTCACATAGGTGCAATCCTCATGTCTCTGAGTTACTCCCATCACGAGTAATCATTAAATTATTCTGGCATCTTCTCACTCCACTGGACCTCCTCTTATGTGGCGGGGATTCACTTGCCCATATATTACTGTCCTGCCTTGTCTCAGACAGCGTAAATAGGTCCTAGTGACTGGCATGGTGCCACGAAACCACGCCTATATTCCAGGCTCATTTGCAATCTGTCAAGAGTTCCAACTCTCTGCGCTACGTCCAGAATTGTATGCATCTTATAGCCCAATACTGCCGTATTCTGCTAATATCTTCTACATTATGTTAACAAATAATGTCAGAATTTGTTTATATCACAACAGTGAATTACTGTGTACTTTCTCTAGGGGTTTTTATAGCTTAATCTCCCTCAAAGGACCGTGTGTTCGTTTCTTGCTGGTATCTCTAGTCTATTCTCATCTACCCCAGAGATCCAGGTTCGACACCAGTCAGCCTAATACCGTAGGGTTCATATTCCCCTTACAAAACTTATAGAAGTCATTAGCAAGTGACCTTCTGTAATTCACTGTCTGACTGTGTCCTGACCGCCGCCGTGTTTACAATAAGAGGTCGTTCAACTCGTCTGCCTGCGAGTGGGTCTGTCTACCTCCCCCTTCTACTCTTAGGTTGGCTCTCAGACGTGCATTGTCCTCACGGAGGGCTTCATTGAAGGCTTCAACCTCCCCTGCAAAACCGACCATTTCTTTGTATAGCAGTAGTAGACACTTGCACTCCCTCTGTCTTCCTTCCATGCGCGAGCTGCTTGGGTCTCTTTCCGTCTCGCTGCGTGAGCCTCCAAGCTGGTCTGCCTGGCTGACTTCGCTGTCCGCATACTCTTGGGTGTGCCCTGCTACAACTTCCTCTTGTTCGTCTAATTCTTCTGGTGAATAATAAATTTTGAGGTTGGCAGCGTTCATAACGACCTCGTTTCCCGTTTCTAAATGCCGTATTCTATATGCATTATTCTGTAGGTCTCATATAATTTCGAACGGGCCGTGATATCCAAAATTGAACTTCTTGTATTTACGTGCTTCTGGATCTGAACTGGCTGGTCTCCTAACTAAAACTTTTTCCCCAATGAGAAGCGGTCTATGATATCGCTTCGCACGGTTTCTTCTCTGGCGTCTTTCAGCGTGTGCTTGGAGATATTCGAAGGTTCGCAGGATCCTCAATTCTCGTCCTGGCTGCGCGTCTACAGGTAGTGGAATAACACCAGTCCATGGCCTCTCCGGTCTCTGATCCAGATGTAGGGTCACGGGCACTTGACCTGTCGCTTCGTGCACAGTATTATTGATGCAGTACTCTATTATATCCAAAACGTCGATCCATCTCCAATTCCCTTCTGAAAAGTAGATTTTCATGTATTTCTGGATCTCTCTCATAACGCGTTCAACGGGGCTAGCATCAGGATGGCGAATGGTAGATAGAAAAAAAATGAAAATCCACAGCCTGCTTCCAGTCTCCGACCGGGTCAGGAATGGAATGAATGAAGCCCCCATCTAGCGGCGAGGATATGAACTGTGCCGGCTGCCGAGGCCTGACGCACTCCTCTGGGACAATGATTAAATGAATGACAGATGAAATGAAATGATAGTGGAGAGTGTTGCGGGAAAGAAATTATGACAGGGAAAACCGGAGTACCCGGAGAAAAACCTGTCTGCCTCCGCTTTGTCCAGCACAGATCTCACATGGAGTGACCGGGATTTGAGCCACGGACCCAGCGGTGAGAGGCCGGCGTGCTGCCGCCTAAGCCACGGAGGCTTCGAATGGTCGATAGAATCTGCCTAATTCCTAAATTTGCCAATTACCGACGAGATTCTGCGCTAGTAAAGCAGCTCCCGTGAGTAGTGGAGTAGTGGCGCTTCCAACCAGTGTCATGGCCGCCGCGTGAGTCCAAGCCAATATCTCGTCAACCCATGGTCCGATTTTGACAAATGAGGTGTCGTTGGACTCGGACTGATGCCCTCTTTCTAATGGACCACTCATTTCAACCCCTAAATAAAACCTACCCCTACTAGGGGGTGAAAATGTAATTTTTTAGTGAAAGTCTCTTTCCAAATGGGACATGTATAAGGTGCGCTGCTAAAATGAACTTAAACGTTGTTGCTCATATCGCGCATGCGTTTTACGAGATGCCGCTATGGATGAACATTTTTGTTTTTTGTTTTTTACGCATGCGCACTTTGGATTTTTGTAAGAGGGCGAGCTCTTTGAAATAAATGATTGATAAGAAGAGGTTTTGGTGGTGAGGAGAGAATCAGATAGTCGCCTACTTTCCTACGAAGTTTGCCGATATGTCTCAAACGCAAGGTCGGATTTGGACGTGTGACGTGTCAAATCGCTTGTCTCGAAGCCCTATACATGTTATTAATAGGTTAGAGTTTTGAGAATGAGGGAAACAGGCTTTTTTGGGGTAAAACCATGATTTTAGACTTTTTCTGATATTTCACGAATGCATGGTCGGATTTGGTCCTATGACGTGTCAAATGGCTTGTCTCGAAACCCTGTGTATTTTGGTAATAGGTTAAAGTTTTTGAGAATGAGGGAAACAGAATTTTTTGTTGTAAAACCGTGACTTTAGACTTTCTGTTATATCTCACAAACCAATAACGCCAGAGACGTTTACGAGGGGTCGTAGGACTCGGGGTGATGCCCCTTTCCTCTCTCTTTTCGAATATAGTATTTATGTTTAAAAAATGCGAAAGGGTCTAACGACACTTTTGTTGAAAACATTTTAGTTTTTAAACCTTTTTTTTTAATCTTTCTAAAATGTTCATGAAGAGTGGTTGCAGATAGAGACGATACCACTGGACACGTGTTTCAACGAAGCTATTACTGGCCACGGTGGTGATATACCAATACAGTATTCGCTATTTCGATGAGACGGCGGGTCGAGGGTTCGTTTTCCGATTTTTCCTATGATGGAATACCTAATACCTAAACCCCCTGAAGGGGGTCTTTAACATGTAAACGATTATGAGTGACATGACAAATGATAATTCCTTGATCAGATGAAGTTAGCTTTAGATAGAACAAACAGAACTTGGTTATATGTTGCTTGAAGTGAGTATAGAAAACAAACTTGCTGGGGCAGACTGACAGGATGTGGATGTTATTTGAGCTTATTGGAATGCATTGACTTGACTTGACAACAGGGCAATGAAAAAAGCACAGAGATGCTGAGGACACTTGAAGGTCAAACGATATGGCAACTATGGTGGGAGGGGGAAGCGAGGATGATGTCGCCGATCATGTTCAATGTTCAATGAATGAATTTAAATTTTGCGAAGCATTGTTCGGAGAGGGTCATGGGACGACTTGTTTTAAGGATATTTATTTTTCCGATCTTTCTTATGGTGGTCTCATTGATTGAAATCATTCAAAACTGCTAGGGCATGGCCTTGAGATTTTATAAACTGATAATGGGATTTTGACATACAAGGTCCACTCAGAACTTGACATGATGTCATTCTTTTTATGGCTTATGAATTTCCCCAAAAAAGACCCAAAACAACAAGATCATAGACTTTTGCTTTTCTTAATATATTGCAAACCCATAATGTTAGATGTTTACTGTGAGTGACGAAACCTAGCTAGGTAAAGAAAGAATTATTGTGGGCTACATGTATGGTGACCGACACGTCTTTGAACATTGGAACTTGTTTTCAGATCTGAGTGTAGTACATAGGGAGTATAGGTTGTAGGCATGGCTTGACAAACGGTGTACACAAAATTCAATTTATCGATTCAAGAATTAAGAGTAGACTATCATTAATTAATTGGTTAAAGAGTGTAGCTAAAAATAAAAAAGTGACTACATTAAACTAAACTGAACCAAGTCGAATCAAACCCAACTGAACCAAACCAAGCCTAAAGCAAACCAAACCTAATCAAGAACAAGCCAAGGGCTTAAGTGTAAAACTTGTGGGGGAATGCAGTCATTGGCAATGTCCAAAGAAAGGGATAACGCTCTACCTTTAGAGGGTGAGGTAAAGCTAGCGCATGGTGCTAATGCATATTCCCAAGTACATGAACCACACACACACACAACTATCCTATGCTGTTTTTATGAGTTGACTGTTAAAACTTACTCAGTGGTTACTGAGCAAGATGGTCGCTACACACAACAAGCTTTAAATACTTGAGGCTAATAATCTATACACACACACACGCACTCGCTTGTTCTAAACTAAACTGTCTCGCTGGCAGTGCTCACACAGTAGGCAAATGACAGAAATGCTTGGCTAACCGAAATACAATCATTTTCGGTTGTCTAATGATACCAGCTAGCCATTACATGCTATAGTGGTGAGCACATGTGCCTCTTGCACTGGAGATCGTAACTCGATTTCTAGCTCTAAGGACTAGAACGAATCAAACTAAGAAAGAATGGTATGGTGACGCAGTAGTTAAACTGTTAGCCTTTCAATAAGGTAGACTAGGGTTTGATTTTGGGTTAATATACATGTCATAAACAAACAAACAAAAAAAGCGGAGATAATGTTTAAAACTGATTACACTTGTCTCTTTTCAAATTATTACTTAGATTACAAATACAAAGGTGGACTGGGTTTGATATACAGTTAATGCTGCCTATCGCATACTAGCCTGTAAGAAAGCCAAACAAGCAAAAGGCGTAGGTAGAGCAGTGGTAAAATCACTATGTGTAGAGAACTACCTAACGGTTTTATGAACTGGCAATGCTATGTCGCATAAACAGTGCAGGATACAATCCGGCAACCATAATTTTTATCTTGTGGAACAGAGAAAATGCAATTTTACCTTGATGGATAGGAAATGAGTGCAGATGAATGACCTATGCATTAGCCTACCATAGGGTTATAACCACGAGGTGGAGGTGTGACTTTTATATTTTATTGTTTAGAGACATGGCTTTTTTGTAACCAGTAGATTTAGTATTTTGTAAATATTCATTTTTGTAATTGTAAATAGTGGAAACATTTTTTTTGTAATAGAAAAATGTTAAATGTATAACTAAAAGTTATTTGGGATAAGTGTGCATGTCAAGGATAAATAGCGTGGTTGTATTTGTTTTGAAAGACAGGTATGGTTGTGTGAATGTATGACTACAAATAGAATGATAGAGAGAGAGAGAGAAAGCTTGTGTATGTGTGTGTGTGTGTGGGTAGCATTGATTTTTCAACCAAAGCAAACACGGCAAGATAGGATGGTGGGGTAATTAATGTATATAGCAATTGGTAAATAGTATACTATATTTTTTTAACACTTGTGTTTTTTTAATGCAGCAGTAGATAGGTGTTATTTTGTAAAACAGTCTTACCTACAGTAGTAGTAGTAGTAGTAGTAGTAGGCCTATATGTTTTTGGAAACAAACAGAAAGAGAATGCACTATTGCCATGGCCAAGCACTTCCATTAAAGTGATTTCAAGAAAATTTAAATCAGCAAATGTGTGTTTTACAAAACTAAACATTCAGCATGGACTAAATCATAAACGTGTCTTCTGTGATATGGAAAAAATAGGAAATCCATGTTTCCATATCAACACAATTTAAAAACTTAAAACTGACATTTAAAAAATGTAAATGGGAAATTGGCAAATGTGTAAACAACAAAATGGAAAATTCTTGTTTCCATATCATGAAATCCAAAAACTTTAAACTGACATTTTCAAATCGTGTACATGGAAAATTGACAAATGGCAATGTGTGAAATGTGAAAATGAAAAAATATGAACAAATGGCTATCATTATTTTAAAAAAATAAAAAACCGTCGTGTTCTATCGTTAAAGTGTGAATCAAACCACATCTACTTATTTGGGTCACCCGAGACTGAGTAGACCTGTTTTAGTCCTAATATACTTTTAAAATTTTATGTTAAAGCTCAATTTGAACTCAAGAGCTTTAGAGTGCCAGCTAACTATTATAACCGTTACGTCACAAAGACAACTTTACACTACTCTTAATAAACAATAATAAGAAAAAGAATAATAAATGTTGAATTTTTTTTTAAGGATGAACATGGTGACACTGTTTCTGTTGCACAGTCTGCTAGCTACTAGCCAGCAGCTGGGGTCTTAGAAAACGATACAGTTGACATTTTGTAATGAGATGTGACATGTTTCAAAGTACAGTATTATGGGTTGCTGTTGAGTAAAAACTAATCCTGTACAAGGAAGCAAGGGTTCGAACCCCTTACCTAACATTACTATTGCCTGAACATGGCTTGACGACACTGTATTATTATGATACTCGATACACAAACCATAGATAGAGTGTATTGTTTAAGATCACTTTCTTTCTGAACATAGGTGGAGACTGTTGATGGTTAACAATGGCATTAATATAGTAGGACGTGGGCATAGCAATTAAGAAAAAACAGACAATACCCATACAATATTTTTATTTATTTAATATAAGTACTTGTACAATAGTTACATTCAAAATAAATTTCTTTTTTCTCTATTACTATTTAGTCCTTTTTGATTCTCTTGCATATGAAGGGTAGATAACCTTGTAGTTCAGCCCCTTAAAACAACAACAACACAACCTTTTGCATAGTCTGTGATGTTGACGACTCTTGAGATGTGGAAGATGGATTAAACATAACTTTTACAGCAGGGGTTAAATGTTGCTCAATAAACACTGCACTATTTTGAGTAGCAACATTTTTTTCTTGTACTAGCTTTTTAGCATTGTCATGATTATTTGTTGACACCAACAGTGTTTCATTTGGTACACTACATTGATGATCACTCACACTTAAAACCTTACCATTTCTACTTTTTAGATTGCCTCGACATATTTTTGACCTCTCTTTTGAGCATCGCCAAAATATTATTCCTTTTACATTTTGACGATTATAGTTATAAGAGTAGCCTTTATAGAGTACACGTTGTTTACCTTTGTTAGTTGTAGTAAGTTCCATAGTAGCAACTAACCTGTTAGTATGATTTGCTCACTACAAAGGTTATAACTGTTCTGATAATAAAATCATTTAGCGTTGGCTTTTATATTTAATATGTACAGTTTGAAGTGATAGCAAAAGTGAGAGCAAAATGGTAGCAGAGTGGTAGAAAATATAACATGTATTGTTAAGAAATAGTTTAAGCTGTTATGTGGATCCATTACATAATAATTTTAGCACGACGAAGCTCATTTTCTATATCCAATAGTTCTTCCTCATATTCAGTATAACCAGCCTGTTTATAGACATGCAGTTGCTGAAGCCGCCGGATTAGCTTACTTGGATTGTTCCAGTAGACAAATTTAACAAATGATTTTTTAGTTGTAAACAAAGCATTACCATTATCATTATTATCTTCATCATCAACATCATCATCATCATAACCATTATCATTATCATCATCATCATTATCATCATCATGATCATTATAATCCTCATCACTATTACTATATAGTCCTTTTTGATCCTTTTGCAATACCACATTTTGCACAGTCTGTGTTGCCCTTGATAATGTTGGGAGTTTTTCAGACATTGACAACTGTCCTAACACGACTTTCTGAGGAGATGATACATGCTTCTTAACAAACAATGCACTATCTTGAGCTGCAATATCTTTTTCTGGGACAAGTGTCTTAGCATTTTGAAGAGTTTTTTTAAACAGCAACGATGTTTTATCTGGTACACTACATTGATGATCACTCATACTTAAGACATCACTATTTTTACTTTTCAGCTCACCTCGACACTGTTTTGAACGATGTTTTGAACAACGCCAAATAACAGTTCCATTTTTATTGGTTCGTTTTACAATATATTTATATCCTTTATAGAATGCGTATGGCATACCATTGCTATTTGTTGATACTTTCATGTCAATTGTCAAGCATGAACTAATCTCTAGCAAAGTTCACTCGATAATATAAATAATTTCTAAACCCCAGTAGTGAATAGTCAGTTGTTTTTGATCTATGCAAGCGTAAACATGTCACATACACTGGTGATGGATACTCAAGGCTTTAAGGTCAATGAAAACAAGTACAGTATATATTTAAATAGGTGACTATCATTGATTGCACAACACGCGGGTCACCATATCTTTTTTTCTTTCGGACTAGTGTTTTAACATTTGAAGAGTGTTTTAAACAGCAACGATGTCTTATCAGTCACACTACATTGATGATCACTCACACTTAAGACCTCGCTATTTTTACTTTTTAACTCACTTTGACACTGTTTTGAACGATGTTTTGAACAACGCCAAATAACAGTTCCATTTTTATTGATTCGTTTTACAATATACGTATAACCTTTATAGTATGCATATGGCTTACCATAACTATTCGTTGATACTTTCATATCAATTTTCAAGCATGAAATAATCTCCAATAAATTTCGCTCGATAATAGAAATAATAGTTTAAAGTGGGTGCGAAGGTGGGTGCAAAAGTGGGTGCAAAAGTGAGTGTAAAAGTGGGTGTAAAAGTGGGTGCAAAAGTGGGTGCAAAAGTGAGTGCAAAAGTGGGTGCGAAAGTGGGTGCGAAAGTGGATGCAGTTTATAGTAGGCACCATTTTTACTAGAATGTGATTTGAGTAAATGTAATTTCTAAACCCAAGTAGTGAATAGTCAGTTGGTTTTGATTTATGCAAGCGTAAACATGTCTCATACACTGATGATGGATACTCAAGGCTTTTTGGTCAACAAAAACAAGTATATAGTTAAAGAGGTAGCTATTATTGATTGCACAACACTGAATCTATTTTTGAAATTTTGACAAAGGGTCTAAGTGCACTTTTGTTAATATCTCGCGAACCAATAAGACTACGGCATTGTATGAGGTATTGTTGGACTTTTTGCCGAAGACTGCTGGTAAACACTTATGTTCCCACGACCTTTTTAAAGATGGCGGCTGACCCACGAGGGGTGATTAAAACGTATTCCAAGCGACGCTTGTCGATAAGCAAACCAATAATCAAAGGGGGGTGTGACAGAGCTTGAGGCGATAACCCCTTTTGATTGATCCCTGTTGATTTGCCCCTTTGGACTGGTCCCCGTTGACAAGTCCCTCTGAACGGGTCCTTTTTGAAGGGAGTCATTTATGACGGGCCCCTGCTGACGGGTCACTGTGGACGGATCCCTGTGGACAGGTCCCTGTTGACAGGTCCTTTTGACTAATCCCTTTGGACCTGTCAACAGGGACCTGTCCACAGGGATCCGTCCACAGTGACCCGTCAGCAGGGGCCCGTCATAAATGACTCCCTTCAAAAAGGACCCGTTCAGAGGGACTTGTCAACGGGGACCAGTCCAAAGGGGCAAATCAACAGGGATCAATCAAAAGGGGTTATCGCCTCAAGCTCTGTCACACCCCCCTTTGATTATTGGTTTGCTTATCGACAAGCGTCGCTTGGAATACGTTTTAATCACCCCTCGTGGGTCAGCCGCCATCTTTAAAAAGGTCGTGGGAACATAAGTGTTTACCAGCAGTCTTCGGCAAAAAGTCCAACAATACCTCATACAATGCCGTAGTCTTATTGGTTCGCGAGATATTAACAAAAGTGCACTTAGACCCTTTGTCAAAATTTCAAAAATAGATTCAGTGTTGTGCAATCAATAATAGCTACCTCTTTAACTATATACTTGTTTTTGTTGACCAAAAAGCCTTGAGTATCCATCATCAGTGTATGAGACATGTTTACGCTTGCATAAATCAAAACCAACTGACTATTCACTACTTGGGTTTAGAAATTACATTTACTCAAATCACATTCTAGTAAAAATGGTGCCTACTATAAACTGCATCCACTTTCGCACCCACTTTCGCACCCACTTTTGCACTCACTTTTGCACCCACTTTTGCACCCACTTTTACACCCACTTTTACACTCACTTTTGCACCCACTTTTGCACCCACCTTCGCACCCACTTTAAACTATTATTTCTATTATCGAGCGAAATTTATTGGAGATTATTTCATGCTTGAAAATTGATATGAAAGTATCAACGAATAGTTATGGTAAGCCATATGCATACTATAAAGGTTATACGTATATTGTAAAACGAATCAATAAAAATGGAACTGTTATTTGGCGTTGTTCAAAACATCGTTCAAAACAGTGTCAAAGTGAGTTAAAAAGTAAAAATAGCGAGGTCTTAAGTGTGAGTGATCATCAATGTAGTGTGACTGATAAGACATCGTTGCTGTTTAAAACACTCTTCAAATGTTAAAACACTAGTCCGAAAGAAAAAAAGATATGGTGACCCGCGTGTTGTGCAATCAATGATAGTCACCTATTTAAATATATACTGTACTTGTTTTCATTGACCTTAAAGCCTTGAGTATCCATCACCAGTGTATGTGACATGTTTACGCTTGCATAGATCAAAAACAACTGACTATTCACTACTGGGGTTTAGAAATTATTTATATTATCGAGTGAACTTTGCTAGAGATTAGTTCATGCTTGACAATTGACATGAAAGTATCAACAAATAGCAATGGTATGCCATACGCATTCTATAAAGGATATAAATATATTGTAAAACGAACCAATAAAAATGGAACTGTTATTTGGCGTTGTTCAAAACATCGTTCAAAACAGTGTCGAGGTGAGCTGAAAAGTAAAAATAGTGATGTCTTAAGTATGAGTGATCATCAATGTAGTGTACCAGATAAAACATCGTTGCTGTTTAAAAAAACTCTTCAAAATGCTAAGACACTTGTCCCAGAAAAAGATATTGCAGCTCAAGATAGTGCATTGTTTGTTAAGAAGCATGTATCATCTCCTCAGAAAGTCGTGTTAGGACAGTTGTCAATGTCTGAAAAACTCCCAACATTATCAAGGGCAACACAGACTGTGCAAAATGTGGTATTGCAAAAGGATCAAAAAGGACTATATAGTAATAGTGATGAGGATTATAATGATCATGATGATGATAATGATGATGATGATAATGATAATGGTTATGATGATGATGATGTTGATGATGAAGATAATAATGATAATGGTAATGCTTTGTTTACAACTAAAAAATCATTTGTTAAATTTGTCTACTGGAACAATCCAAGTAAGCTAATCCGGCGGCTTCAGCAACTGCATGTCTATAAACAGGCTGGTTATACTGAATATGAGGAAGAACTATTGGATATAGAAAATGAGCTTCGTCGTGCTAAAATTATTATGTAATGGATCCACATAACAGCTTAAACTATTTCTTAACAATACATGTTATATTTTCTACCACTCTGCTACCATTTTGCTCTCACTTTTGCTATCACTTCAAACTGTACATATTAAATATAAAAGCCAACGCTAAATGATTTTATTATCAGAACAGTTATAACCTTTGTAGTGAGCAAATCATACTAACAGGTTAGTTGCTACTATGGAACTTACTACAACTAACAAAGGTAAACAACGTGTACTCTATAAAGGCTACTCTTATAACTATAATCGTCAAAATGTAAAAGGAATAATATTTTGGCGATGCTCAAAAGAGAGGTCAAAAATATGTCGAGGCAATCTAAAAAGTAGAAATGGTAAGGTTTTAAGTGTGAGTGATCATCAATGTAGTGTACCAAATGAAACACTGTTGGTGTCAACAAATAATCATGACAATGCTAAAAAGCTAGTACAAGAAAAAAATGTTGCTACTCAAAATAGTGCAGTGTTTATTGAGCAACATTTAACCCCTGCTGTAAAAGTTATGTTTAATCCATCTTCCACATCTCAAGAGTCGTCAACATCACAGACTATGCAAAAGGTTGTGTTGTTGTTGTTTTAAGGGGCTGAACTACAAGGTTATCTACCCTTCATATGCAAGAGAATCAAAAAGGACTAAATAGTAATAGAGAAAAAAGAAATGTATTTTGAATGTAAATATTGTACAAGTACTTATATTAAATAAATAAAAATATTGTATGGGTATTGTCTGTTTTTTCTTAATTGCTATACCCACGTCCTACTATATTAATGCCATTGTTAACCATCAACAGTCTCCACCTATGTTCAGAAAGAAAGTGATCTTAAACAATACACTCTATCTATGGTTTGTGTATCGAGTATCATAATAATACAGTGTCGTCAAGCCATGTTCAGGCAATAGTAATGTTAGGTAAGGGGTTCGAACCCTTGCTTCCTTGTACAGGATTAGTTTTTACTCAACAGCAACCCATAATACTGTACTTTGAAACATGTCACATCTCATTACAAAATGTCAACTGTATCGTTTTCTAAGACCCCAGCTGCTGGCTAGTAGCTAGCAGACTGTGCAACAGAAACAGTGTCACCATGTTCATCCTTAAAAAAAAATTCAACATTTATTATTCTTTTTCTTATTATTGTTTATTAAGAGTAGTGTAAAGTTGTCTTTGTGACGTAACGGTTATAATAGTTAGCTGGCACTCTAAAGCTCTTGAGTTCAAATTGAGCTTTAACATAAAATTTTAAAAGTATATTAGGACTAAAACAGGTCTACTCAGTCTCGGGTGACCCAAATAAGTAGATGTGGTTTGATTCACACTTTAACGATAGAACACGACGGTTTTTTATTTTTTTAAAATAATGATAGCCATTTGTTCATATTTTTTCATTTTCACATTTCACACATTGCCATTTGTCAATTTTCCATGTACACGATTTGAAAATGTCAGTTTAAAGTTTTTGGATTTCATGATATGGAAACAAGAATTTTCCATTTTGTTGTTTACACATTTGCCAATTTCCCATTTACATTTTTTAAATGTCAGTTTTAAGTTTTTAAATTGTGTTGATATGGAAACATGGATTTCCTATTTTTTCCATATCACAGAAGACACGTTTATGATTTAGTCCATGCTGAATGTTTAGTTTTGTAAAACACACATTTGCTGATTTAAATTTTCTTGAAATCACTTTAATGGAAGTGCTTGGCCATGGCAATAGTGCATTCTCTTTCTGTTTGTTTCCAAAAACATATAGGCCTACTACTACTACTACTACTACTACTGTAGGTAAGACTGTTTTACAAAATAACACCTATCTACTGCTGCATTAAAAAAACACAAGTGTTAAAAAAATATAGTATACTATTTACCAATTGCTATATACATTAATTACCCCACCATCCTATCTTGCCGTGTTTGCTTTGGTTGAAAAATCAATGCTACCCACACACACACACACATACACAAGCTTTCTCTCTCTCTCTCTATCATTCTATTTGTAGTCATACATTCACACAACCATACCTGTCTTTCAAAACAAATACAACCACGCTATTTATCCTTGACATGCACACTTATCCCAAATAACTTTTAGTTATACATTTAACATTTTTCTATTACAAAAAAAATGTTTCCACTATTTACAATTACAAAAATGAATATTTACAAAATACTAAATCTACTGGTTACAAAAAAGCCATGTCTCTAAACAATAAAATATAAAAGTCACACCTCCACCTCGTGGTTATAACCCTATGGTAGGCTAATGCATAGGTCATTCATCTGCACTCATTTCCTATCCATCAAGGTAAAATTGCATTTTCTCTGTTCCACAAGATAAAAATTATGGTTGCCGGATTGTATCCTGCACTGTTTATGCGACATAGCATTGCCAGTTCATAAAACCGTTAGGTAGTTCTCTACACATAGTGATTTTACCACTGCTCTACCTACGCCTTTTGCTTGTTTGGCTTTCTTACAGGCTAGTATGCGATAGGCAGCATTAACTGTATATCAAACCCAGTCCACCTTTGTATTTGTAATCTAAGTAATAATTTGAAAAGAGACAAGTGTAATCAGTTTTAAACATTATCTCCGCTTTTTTTGTTTGTTTGTTTATGACATGTATATTAACCCAAAATCAAACCCTAGTCTACCTTATTGAAAGGCTAACAGTTTAACTACTGCGTCACCATACCCTTCTTTCTTAGTTTGATTCGTTCTAGTCCTTAGAGCTAGAAATCGAGTTACGATCTCCAGTGCAAGAGGCACATGTGCTCACCACTATAGCATGTAATGGCTAGCTGGTATCATTAGACAACCGAAAATGATTGTATTTCGGTTAGCCAAGCATTTCTGTCATTTGCCTACTGTGTGAGCACTGCCAGCGAGACAGTTTAGTTTAGAACAAGCGAGTGCGTGTGTGTGTGTATAGATTATTAGCCTCAAGTATTTAAAGCTTGTTGTGTGTAGCGACCATCTTGCTCAGTAACCACTGAGTAAGTTTTAACAGTCAACTCATAAAAACAGCATAGGATAGTTGTGTGTGTGTGTGGTTCATGTACTTGGGAATATGCATTAGCACCATGCGCTAGCTTTACCTCACCCTCTAAAGGTAGAGCGTTATCCCTTTCTTTGGACATTGCCAATGACTGCATTCCCCCACAAGTTTTACACTTAAGCCCTTGGCTTGTTCTTGATTAGGTTTGGTTTGCTTTAGGCTTGGTTTGGTTCAGTTGGGTTTGATTCGACTTGGTTCAGTTTAGTTTAATGTAGTCACTTTTTTATTTTTAGCTACACTCTTTAACCAATTAATTAATGATAGTCTACTCTTAATTCTTGAATCGATAAATTGAATTTTGTGTACACCGTTTGTCAAGCCATGCCTACAACCTATACTCCCTATGTACTACACTCAGATCTGAAAACAAGTTCCAATGTTCAAAGACGTGTCGGTCACCATACATGTAGCCCACAATAATTCTTTCTTTACCTAGCTAGGTTTCGTCACTCACAGTAAACATCTAACATTATGGGTTTGCAATATATTAAGAAAAGCAAAAGTCTATGATCTTGTTGTTTTGGGTCTTTTTTGGGGAAATTCATAAGCCATAAAAAGAATGACATCATGTCAAGTTCTGAGTGGACCTTGTATGTCAAAATCCCATTATCAGTTTATAAAATCTCAAGGCCATGCCCTAGCAGTTTTGAATGATTTCAATCAATGAGACCACCATAAGAAAGATCGGAAAAATAAATATCCTTAAAACAAGTCGTCACATGACCCTCTCCGAACAATGCTTCGCAAAATTTAAATTCATTCATTGAACATTGAACATGATCGGCGACATCATCCTCGCTTCCCCCTCCCACCATAGTTGCCATATCGTTTGACCTTCAAGTGTCCTCAGCATCTCTGTGCTTTTTTCATTGCCCTGTTGTCAAGTCAAGTCAATGCATTCCAATAAGCTCAAATAACATCCACATCCTGTCAGTCTGCCCCAGCAAGTTTGTTTTCTATACTCACTTCAAGCAACATATAACCAAGTTCTGTTTGTTCTATCTAAAGCTAACTTCATCTGATCAAGGAATTATCATTTGTCATGTCACTCATAATCGTTTACATGTTAAAGACCCCCTTCAGGGGGTTTAGGTATTAGGTATTCCATCATAGGAAAAATCGGAAAACGAACCCTCGACCCGCCGTCTCATCGAAATAGCGAATACTGTATTGGTATATCACCACCGTGGCCAGTAATAGCTTCGTTGAAACACGTGTCCAGTGGTATCGTCTCTATCTGCAACCACTCTTCATGAACATTTTAGAAAGATTAAAAAAAAAGGTTTAAAAACTAAAATGTTTTCAACAAAAGTGTCGTTAGACCCTTTCGCATTTTTTAAACATAAATACTATATTCGAAAAGAGAGAGGAAAGGGGCATCACCCCGAGTCCTACGACCCCTCGTAAACGTCTCTGGCGTTATTGGTTTGTGAGATATAACAGAAAGTCTAAAGTCACGGTTTTACAACAAAAAATTCTGTTTCCCTCATTCTCAAAAACTTTAACCTATTACCAAAATACACAGGGTTTCGAGACAAGCCATTTGACACGTCATAGGACCAAATCCGACCATGCATTCGTGAAATATCAGAAAAAGTCTAAAATCATGGTTTTACCCCAAAAAAGCCTGTTTCCCTCATTCTCAAAACTCTAACCTATTAATAACATGTATAGGGCTTCGAGACAAGCGATTTGACACGTCACACGTCCAAATCCGACCTTGCGTTTGAGACATATCGGCAAACTTCGTAGGAAAGTAGGCGACTATCTGATTCTCTCCTCACCACCAAAACCTCTTCTTATCAATCATTTATTTCAAAGAGCTCGCCCTCTTACAAAAATCCAAAGTGCGCATGCGTAAAAAACAAAAAACAAAAATGTTCATCCATAGCGGCATCTCGTAAAACGCATGCGCGATATGAGCAACAACGTTTAAGTTCATTTTAGCAGCGCACCTTATACATGTCCCATTTGGAAAGAGACTTTCACTAAAAAATTACATTTTCACCCCCTAGTAGGGGTAGGTTTTATTTAGGGGTTGAAATGAGTGGTCCATTAGAAAGAGGGCATCAGTCCGAGTCCAACGACACCTCATTTGTCAAAATCGGACCATGGGTTGACGAGATATTGGCTTGGACTCACGCGGCGGCCATGACACTGGTTGGAAGCGCCACTACTCCACTACTCCCGTGATCTGAGTGTAAGTTATCCGGTTTCCCAAGCATCGGAATTACTCTCTCTTTCAATCTCTTTAACACCTGCTTAGAGCTGGTCTTCTGTATGGGGCATAATACTTCTATAAGTTTTGCAAGGGGAATATGAACCCTACGGTATTAGGCTGACTGGTGTCGAACCTGGATCTCTGGGGTAGATGAGAATAGACTAGAGATACCAGCAAGAAACGAACACACGGTCCTTTGAGGGAGTTTAAGCTATAAATACCCCTAGGGAAAGTACATAGTAAATCACTGTTGTGATATAAACAAATTCTGTCATTATTTGTTAACATAATGTAGAAGATATTAGCAGAATACGGCAGTATTGGGCTGCAAGATGCATACAATTCTGGACTTAGCGCAGAGAGTTGGACATCGATTTGTGCCAAAGGGTAAAGCCAAATCCCTTTTTAATGAGACAACGACCCATACCGTTGTTACCAGAGAAGCCAAGGCAGCTAATGAGTGTAGACAACTTTGGACCACTGCCTAGGGCACGTAGAGGCAATAGACATATTTTTGAAAATACATCCGTGGCTGCAAAAATATGTCTATTGCCTCTACGTGCCCTAGGCAGTGGTCCAAACTTGTCTACACTCATTAGCTGCTTTGGCTTCTCTGGTAACAACGGAAGGGTCGTTGTCTCATTAAAAAGGGATTTGGCTTTACCCTGTGGCACAAATCGATGTCCTAAGAGCATTTCTTACAGTTTCTCTTAACTTCAGCCAAATGAATGCTTCTTTCAGTAGAGCAGTTACCTCTATACCAGGGTGTCCAAACGCTCTATGTGCCAGCCACACCAATCTCCTCTGTAGAGATGCTGGAATAACAATTCTTTGGCGGGTATGCTCTACATCACTCCACTGGTGTAGCATCTGATTGTACCTCAAGTAGTCTGTTGATAACGCCTCTGCCTCTCTGTATATTGCAGTTCCCCTTGCTAAGCGTCCCTCGAAGTAATCAATCATCAGTTTCAACCACGGATCTTCGCGTTGCAGGATGGTAAGATTCTTCAAGTCATCTAAAGTCTTCTGATCTCGATTTTCTATCTCGACAGCTAGAGTTTCCTCTTCTCTCGGATGACGGCTTAGCATGTCCGGTATTACATTCTCTTTCCCTGGACAGTATTATATTTCCACATTGAACTGTTGAATATACAGAGACCATCTTGTCAACCTCTGGCTGGACAAATCCGTCTTTAACAAGAATGTTAAAGCTTTATGGTCTGATCTGAGAACGATTTGGAACCCATACACGAGTTTGCGCCAGTAGTGTAACGCGTACAGAATTGCGAGCAACTCTATCTCTGTAATCGTGTAATTTTTCTCGTGGGCCTTCAATCTCCTACTTATAAAGGCAATAAAAATTTTCTCCTCAGGCTTATCAACATTTTCTTGGAACAGCATCGCCCCTATTCCAACAAGTGATGCATCCGTCTGAATTATGAACTTCTGGGTATAATCCGGGTATCCCAGCTTCACGTAGTCCAAAAGCATTTGTTTCGACCTCACGAATGCTTCTTGACACTGCTCCGTCCAATTCCACCTGCCGCCTTTCTTCGATAGATCTTGCAGGGGTGCCACAGTTGTAGTGTAGTTTGGGCAGTGGTTAGCAAAGAATCCAATAACTCCCAAATACTCTCGGACGTGCTTAACTTTCGTGGGTCGAGGAAAATTTCGAATTACCTCTAATTTCTCTGGATTTGGCCTGACTCCATTTTCATCGATAACGTGCCCTAGGAATTTCACTTCCCTCTGACAGAAGTGCGATTTCTTGATATTAACCTTAAAATTAGCTTCTCTAAGGTTATCCAGCAACTTCATCAGGTCTCTCATGTGCTCCTCCAGAGATTCCGATTTGAGTAGAATGTCATCGAAGTACCTGATGGTACTCTCTTTAACTTCTTCCGATAGATTGCGGTCTAACGCTCTTATCAAAGTTGAACCAGCTGTTTTCAAACCGAAGGGGAGTCTTAAAAATGAGTATGTATGTTGATCAAACAAAAATCCTGTCAATAGATAAGTTTTCTTTTCCAATTCAATATGGTGAAAGCTCGACGTGATATCTAAATTTGTAAATATGGTCTTCCCTTTAAACTTTCTGAGGATTTCCTTAATAGGTGGCACTTGGTCAAGCTCTGGTATCACCCTCATATTTAAATTTCTCAAGTCCAGGCACTCTCTGACAGTCCCGTCTGTCTTGGGTACAATCACCAATGGACTTACGTAAGGTGTAGATGTCTTCATCTCCTGAATTGCTTCTTTTACCTTAGCATAGTGCTCTTCGTCTATTGGGTAGGGTTTCTGCCTAAATGGTGTCCAGTCGTTAACTTGGAATGCATAAGTGAAGTTATTTATACGGCCAGGTCTCGAGTCAAAGATTTCCTTCTGTTCCAATAACAATTTTTTAAATTTTCTTTATCTCTTGGACTAATTTTCGCTTCTTCTAGTTTTTCCAGTTCGGGTTCCAGATCTTTCTCCATGTCTGCGGCTATTGTTTGCAGTTCGTCTTCTAAATGCTCGATAGCTAACACTTCCTCCTCAGTCATGTCTTTTTATGTATGCCATACTTGTTCATCTGTTCCTGGTTCATTCTGTTTGAGTGAGACCTCTAAGCCTTCGGCTTCCTCGTTCACACGGAACATAACTCTGTCCTGGGATTGGCCTATTACCACTCTGTATTCCCTTATAAACTCTGCCCCAATAATGACATTAAAAGGCAATTTGCTTACTAGAAGAAAACTCTGTGAAAAGATAGAGCCTCCTATCTGTAAGTCTAGGAATACCTGATATTTGCATATCATCGTCTTGTCAGGGATGACACCCTTTATTTTGACACTTGAGATAGGTATTTTCAAAACGTTTTCTCTTTGCGCTATCTCATTATACAAAGCTTGTGTCATGAGACACACCGTTGAACCTGTGTCCAAAAGACTTCTTATGTTCAACCCTGCCACTCTTACTATAATAATGGGCAATTCTCTTTTGACCATGACCTGTTATCCTCCTGTATCCTCGATTAATTCTTCCGGTTTAGCTATCCAATTAATGCTGTTGACTGCATTCTATCCATCATTCTCAAAATCTTCTAATTTTCGTGTTTTTTTTCTCTACAGCGCCAGTCCCGTTAGAGTTTCTTCTCTCCTGTTCACTGCGCTGTAACTCCAAATTTTGGCCCCGTCTCCATATCTGTCTGGTGACGTCCTATTTTGAATAGCTTCTTGCCAGCGGACTTGCTGTTTCTTGGGTTCTTCTCCCCTTTCATCGAGGTATTGCAATGAAGCGTGATAACGTTCCTCTACCTCGTCATCAAAGTTACGCCTTCTTTCCTGGGGTCTCCAATTTCGATTGTTGCCTTCTTGATCATTGTTACCTCCATTATTTTGGTATGGTCTACCCCTTGTATTCTGTTGATTCCAAGAATTTCGGCCTCCTCTTCCTCTACAGGCGTTTCCTTTATATTTCGGTTGCCATCTTCTTGGTTCACGTTCCCATTGACGTCCGTTGGAATCTAACGTTTCGGTGCTCGTAGCTTTGTTATTTTTCGGAGCTTTGTACTGGTCAGTCTGCGTGTTGGTCACGTGTACCTGTTCCACGGTTCGATTCTGACGCATAGTATTGGATGTTTTGAGGTCCAGTTGCCTACGAACTGCCTCCATTTCCATTGCTGTTTTTGCATTTGCCGAAATCAGCAGCCTTTGGATTTCATAAGGAAGTTGTTTGGCAATAGCAATGCATAGCTTTAACTCGCCAGGTGCTTTGTCTAGTTCTTTAAATTTACACACCTGAGATACGAAAAATTCAGCATATTTCGTAGGATTGTTGGTGCTGTATCTTTTTGATTACAAATCCAGTCGTAAATTCTGTTGGGTACTCGGATCCCAGTATCGCTTCAGAAAAGCATCCCGGAACTCCTCGACAGTATCGAAGGTATAACGGAAACTGCGAAACCATAACGCACATTCTCCCTCCGTTAGTTTCTCTATGGCTCGTAGCCTGCGCTCTTGTGGTATCCGCGCATCATTCAGATATTCGAACACCTCTTTCAACCAATACTTCGGTGTCATATTACAAAGGCTACCTGAAAACTTTCTTGGTTTTTCATCGCTTACTCTAATTACAGTTATAACTTGGTTGTGAATAGCATTTTCATGCGGCGTAGAAGCTGCAATCGGTGCACCTGGCGTCATATATGCACGTTCGCCTGGACCTGTAGCATTCCTTATTATAGGTTGGGTTTCTAATTCTGCCCACTTGGTTTTCCTCATATCTTCCACGCTGCCTTCACTTGACTTAGGATCTTTCATTAGGGTTTCCTCCTGTGCTATTATCCTAGTCTCCATTTGGTTGTGGCACATTTCTGCTCATTCCAATCGAGCGAGTACTTCTTGTTCTATTCTGCTTAGCCTATCCCGGTTTTCTTCTGCCACTTGAAATATTTTCTTCTTATCTTCCTTCAGGCTTTGCTTGATATGGGAGATTTCATCTTCTACGTCTTCCTTTATTTGAGCAAGGGTCATGTCGCTTGCCTCTATCTTTTGGCCTTCTCTCACTTCGAGTTCTTCTCTAAGCCCTTTAATTTCCTCTTGGATATGTCCATTGACCTTTGATATTTCACTTCTGACCTTGGCGATTTCCCCTCTGTTTTCCTCTTGTCTTTTGTTAACTATAACAATGTCACTTTGAATTTGGTCCAGTTCTTGATGAACTTTGCTCACCTGACCTTTTATGTTGCCTACCAGCTCTTTACTTTCGTTAGCGATAGCCTTAATTTCTCCTATTTCCTGACATTGGTCTAATATGTTCTGGTCCTGCTTCTATAAATCACCTTTAATCGCTCTAGCATAACTTTTCAACTTTTCATCCCATTTATTATCGTTCTCTTCTAATCTCTGATCTACCGTTCTAGTAAATTCGGAAAACTGTTTCGCTTGGCGTTCGAGATTCGCCTCATTTTGAATTTGAATATCCTTAATGTCATTGGACAGAGCATCTAACCTGATGTTCGTTTCATCCTGCGCGTGCTTACACGCCTGCAAATTACTTTCGAGTTTCGCTTCTATCGACACAAAACGCTCTTCGGTCTTAACCTGCATTTCTGATATAATGCTTACAACGGTTTCAGTTACCTCGGTCTTAATTGTTTCTTGCATTTGACCTAACTTAGCATTTATTTCTGCCTGATTATTATTCATTGCAACCTGATTTGCATTAATTGCCACCTGATTGGCATCTAAACGATTACTCAATTCAACCTGATCATTGTTCATTGCAACCTGATTTGCATTAATTGCCAGCTGATTGGCATCTAAACGGTTATTTATTTCATCCTGGAAATCCTTGGCTTCCAGCTTATTCTGTTCATGGACAGCGTCAAAATGCTGTCTTAGCTCTGCAATACCTTGCAGTATTCCCTCCGTGCCAGCCATTCGTACTACCATTCACTTTGAGATATAGGCAGGCTTCACGGATACATGTATGGATTCGTTTTGAAGTGAAATTCAAGACACTGTACACATATTGTAAGATTGTACTTAAAATTTGGATTTTGGATAAATTGTGAATTGGGTGTGTAGCGCTCGTACCCTTGGGCACTTCTCTTCTTAATAGAGAGATTCTGCGTTAGTTCAAAAGCCTACTGAACTCAAAAATCACTCAAACACAGTTTGAGGAAAAAATAATTATTATGGTTTTCCCCATGAAATACCATATAAAATCTATGGGGTTTCCCTAAATCCCATAAGCTCCACAAACTTGGGCGCCATGATAAATAATAGGAGAGGTTGCTTACCATGTTTTGCCCCAATCACGGGCGACATGATAAATAAAGAGAGATCCCATGATAAAAAGATGACAGATCCTTATCGTAGGTCAGGCTGTGCAATGCCTAGATATATATATATTTCACTAATCGGGCGATTCCATGATAGAATAATACCGCCCCATGTTACCTGGACCATGATAAGTATAAGATGTTCATCAAAATTTATGTTTGTTTGTATCGGAGCTTAGCTAAGGTTAGGTGCGGTCCTTCCCCTAATTCGTTTTATTCGTTATGTTAATAGAGTTGTTTACATCAGATCTTGACCGAACTTAAGCTGTACCATTAGCTCAAATCACTGTACAGGGCACCAAATCCCATGTACCCATGAGAATAATTTCCACGGAAAACATGCTTCTGCCTCCAGCTAGCATTAGTCCTCAGGCGTGTACCGTTCACCCACTGAGCAGCTGCATATTTTTGATCTGAGACTAAAAGGTATCAACTCTACAATAATAAGGCACAACACTATTCTAAAGACTTTATTTGAGCTGTAAAATCATGGCTTTACACAAACAAAAACACAATCCAAACAATAATACACAAAACAATGCAAAACTTATTCCTTCAATCCACTATTATTCGCATTTTATCCTCACAAATCCAAATGTTTATTGATTTTATTTACCATGAGATTAACATGAAATTCATTCTCAAGTGCGCTGATGCACTGGTAAAATACACATACAACTGTTCTTACAATCTTACGTCACCTATTGTGACAACTTTAATTTCACAATCTAGTTGTTTAATCTCAACATATCCTACTTTACATTATGCGTACAATTATGTTCTGCATTTCTCTTCCCACTCAAATGCTCTACAATGCATTAACCAATTTTTGAGTTGCACATCAGATTTTACTTGCAACTCCACTGTTACTTGTAATTCTACCCTTTTTGTAGTTCCACTCTATGCCGTAATGAGTTCAATTTCAATGATTCCGTTACCGCTGTGTCGGGTGGATTTTATGCTACCCTTGCGTGGGCATAGAAAATGGCATCTGGTATCCACCTTCGGAAATAGGTGACAATGTCAGTGTAAAATGCAACTTATAACCTCTCAATAGTTTGCCAAGTATTAAGTTATCAGAATGATCCTTAACTATCAATTGTCTCAAACCACACAATTCATTATACACTATTACAATGATTCTTTTATAACGAACAGGGTTTCAAAGTTTTTCCACTCTAAACATCATTCTACGAGCCTGGGTAGGGAATGATCTCTCCCCCGACCCTTCTAGAATACAATGGGCCCGCGCCGGGCTTGTAACAAGTCGCTCGTTACCTCCCTCGCCCATTTCCTTTTCTTTCCAAGCAGTAGCACGTGGCCTCAAATACAATAGTGCCGTCTTAATGACCCACATAATACACATGACCTAACTCGACTGAATGCAAGACGGAATATGGAATTGTTTAAGCATTTATTCCTATCATTAGGATATTAATAACTGGCCTCAACGGGTCCAATTACATTTATATGCAGGAAACGAGATTCATCCACCACATGTCGATTTGGAATAGTCGGCATCTTTTTGTCAAAGCACACGGTCAGGCACAACTTCCTGCCGTCCAAATTCACTTCCAGGAGCTGAATTTATTCACACAATAGCTAGTTCTCCGTCGATATCAGGTGTCATGCTGAGGTGTCCATTGTTATCCTCCCATGCACCACTGGATTCGAACCCGGAACGTTTCATAGCAACACTCAGAGCTAGGGTCTCCTTCACTAAATACGCTCGATTGCAATAATACCTCTCTGTATGCCCTTGGCTATACGAGATTTCACGCGTCGATTAGACTGCCTGGCTTCCGTGACCATTGTGAGACGATCCCGTCCTTTAATTAATGAGATAATCTCTATCAATTACTCTTATAAGCTTATTCATCAAGCTGCGATTCAATTCACTATTAAACCTTTCCAGTTCCTGTGATCTTGCATATTTCTTTACATCATCATAAGATACTCTGATATTAATTCCTTTGCTTGGCCCATCAGGTGTAATACTACTGCTTGGATCCCCAGTTATTCAAATTAGCATATATTTTGCTTACAAACATTCTCCCTGATATGTATTCATTTATTCTCATTATTATTATTATTATTATTATTATTATTATTACTGACATAAATTTCCCCTATACCGACACAACGTAACCGTATTTATATAAATCAATAACCGAACATCCGTGTCGTTACGTTAACTTTCTATTTAACTCAATTGCCATTTTTTACATTAGTGGTAACGATTTATCCACTCAATGATGTACAAAGACATCTCAACTTGACTAAAATCTATACAACATTAATATCTGAGGGTTCTACCTCCTAAATTTCACTCTTATTGGCATATTCTATAATTTTTGACATCACTCAACATACACTGGACCACATATTCACTACAAAATCATGGTTTTGGGTACTTACATTGGCTAATCTGGCGGCTCCGACCATACATTTTCTCATTTAATCCCTGCCATAATTTTATTTGCAAGTTAGCAAGGCATTATTTCACTTTCCACACATATTTTACCTAATATTTTTGCATTACAAAACACATTGCACTTTGTTCCTTCATGCTTCCTTTCCACAAAAACACTTTACATTACCTATTACACTGGTAATTTACACACATTTAAATAACCATCACTAAAAATCACATGATCACTATGTACACTTCTTATTGGTTGACCCTTCTTTGCAAAATTTCAGAAATGCAGGCGTTAAAGATCTTTCCTTCACGAATATCCCGCATCTCGTTCGAAAGTCTCGATTCTCTGCCTGATGATTCATAGCGGTCCCCAATCTGTCAGTTTTTATCCTTTGATAAAATTCCCGATATAGCATAGATATGCTTCCATATCGTCCTGAACATTAATTACAATGGTATCCCTGCGAAAATACATCACCCGTATGACAAAGTTTATACCTGCGCAGTTCGACATCCTATTATTATGTCTAACAAATAGCTTATATATTGCGCTCGTCCATTTTACATTGCACTTGTACAATTAACATTTTCAATTGTCCTTTGACTGAACATACAGTCCCCTTGAATGATCTGCTTATAGCAAAGCCTTGGACAGTTCCACGTACATTTTTATAATACCACATAAATCTCCTCGTCATGAGGTACGATTGATCTAATATGACATTGTCTGAACTGCTACACCACACTGAAAATTTACTGCGTTCTCAATAGTAATCACTTGTAATGCCGACTATAAAAGGATGGCACGACTGTCCTTATTAATTGTTCTAATCAGTGCGTTATACTGCATGCTTATTATGTTGATGAGCACTCAACATACTAAAATGCGCGCGTCCCCCTCTCGGACTCAGGCAACGTGCGCTCCACGCTAGACTATGGTTCGACTGACCTCGACTGCTCGCTCCACTGACCTTATATCTGTTTGGAGGAGAAAAGGTCTAAAATTTCCTTGGAGTTTCATCTCCTCTATCCGTGCTTCTCTGGTCTTGAAATAACGTTTTCCCGGTCCATTTTGCCTCGCTGATTACATATCCGCCTGTGTGCCCGAGGATCGATCGGCCAATTAATTAATATTTATTGCCTTTGCCAGCGCGTCCCCACGCCGCGTCAGTGGTTCTTCCCCGAAGACATGGTCAGAATATTGCGCTGGACTCATCCCTTCAGTGTCCTTGCGCGTTACATTAAATCTGCCCCGATTTCACTGTTTGACGGCTTGATAATTAGCCACCTGGCAATTCATTCATATAGGTGCAATCCTCATGTCTCTGAGTTACTCCCATCACGAGTAATCATTATTCTGGCATCTTCTCACTCCACTGGACCTCCTCTTATGTGGCGGGGATTCACTTGCCCATATATTACTGTCCTGCCTTGTCTCAGACAGCGTAAATAGGTCCTAGTGACTGACATGGCGCCACGAAACCACGCCTATATTCCAGGCTCATTTGCAATCTGTCAAGAGTTCCAACTCTCTGCGCTAAGTCCAGAATTGTATGCATCTTGCATCCCATTACTGCCGTATTCTGCTAATATCTTGTACATTATGTTAACAAATAATGTCAGAATTTGTTTATATCACAACAGTGATTTACTGTGTACTTTCCCTAGGGGTATTTATAGCTTAAACTCCCTCAAAGGACCGTGTGTTCGTTTCTTGCTGGTATCTCTAGTCTATTCTCATCTACCCCAGAGATCCAGGTTCGACACCAGTCAGCCTAATACCGTACGGTTCATATTCCCCTTGCAAAACTTATAGAAGTCATTAGCAAGTGACCTTCTCTAAGTCACTGTCTGACTGTGTCCTGACCGCCGCCGTGTTTACAATAAGAGGTAGTTCAATTCGTCTGCCTGCGAGTGGGTCTGTCTACCTCCCCCTTCTACTCTTAGGTTGGCTCTCAGACGTGCATTGTCCTCACGGAGGGCTTCATTCAAGGCTTCAACCTCCCCTGCAAAACCGACCATTTCTTTGTATAGCAGTAGTAGACACTTGCACTCCGTCTGTCTTCTTCCTTCCATGCGCGAGCTGCTTGGGTCTCTTTCCGTCTCGCTGCGTGAGCCTCCAAGCTGGTCTGCCTGGCTGACTTCGCTGTCCGCATACTCTTGGGTGTGCCCTGCTACAACTTCCTCTTGTTCGTCTAATTCTTCTGGTGAATAATAAATTTTGAGGTTGGCAGCGTTCATAACGACCTCGTTTCCCGTTTCTAAATGCCGTATTCTATATGCATTATTCTGTAGGTCTCATATAATTTCGAACGGGCCGTGATATCCAAAATTGAATTTCTTGTATTTACGTGCTTCTGGATCTGAACTGACTGGTCTCCTAACTAAAACTTTTTCTCCAATGAGAAGCGGTCTATGATATTGGACCACTTATTCACTACAAAATCATGGTTTTGGGTACTTACATTGGCTAATCTGGCGGCTTCGACCATACATTTTCTCCATTAATGCCTGCCATAATTTGCAAGTTATCAAGGCATTATTTTACTTTCCACACACATTTTACATAATTTTTGCATTACAAAACACATTGCACTTTGCTTCTTCATGCTTCCTTTCCACAAAAACACTTTACATTACCTATTACACTGGTAATTTACACACATTTAAATAACCATCACTAAAAATCACATGATCACTATGTACACTTCTTATTGGTTGACCCTTCTTTGCATAATTTCAGAAATGCAGGCGTTGAAGATCTTACCTTCACGAATATCCCGCATCTCGTTCGAAAGTCTCGATTCTCCGCCTGATGATTCCTAGCGGTCCCCAATCTGTCAGTTTCTATCCTTGGATAAAATTCCCGATATAGCATAGATATGCTTCCATATCGTCCTGAACATTAATTACAATGGTATCCCTGCGAAAATACATCACCCGTATGACAAAGTTTATACCTACACAGTTCGACATTCTATTATTATGTCGAACAAATAACTTATATATTGCGCTCGTCCATTGTACATTGCACTTGTACAATTAACACATTCAATTTTCCTTCGACTGAACATACAGTCCCCTTGAATGATCTGCTTATAGCAAAGCCTTTGACAGTTCCACGTACATTTTTATAATGCCACATAAATCTCCTCGTCATGAGGTACGATTGATCTAATATGACATTGTCTGAACTTGTACACCACACTGTACATTTACTGCGTACTCAATAGTAATCACTTGTAATGCCGACTATAAAAGGATGGCACGACTGTCCTTATTAATTGTTCTAATTAGTGTGGTATTCTGCATGCTTATTATGTTGATGAGCACTCAACATACTAAATTGCGCGCGTCCCCCTCTCGGACTCAGGCAACGTGCGCTCCACGCTAGACTATGGTTCGACTGACATCGACTGCTCGCTCCACTGACCTTATATCTGTTTGGAGGCGAAAAGTAGGTCTAAAATTTCCGTGGAGCTTCATCTCCTCTATCCGTGCTTCTCTGGTCTAGAAATAACGTTTTCCCGGTCCATTTTGCCTCGCTGATTACATATCCTCCTGTGTTCGAGGATCGATCGGGCAATTAATTAACATTTATTGCCTTTGCCAGCGCGTCCCCACGCCGCGTCAGTGGTTCTTCCCCGAAGACATGGTCAGAATATTGCGCTGGACTCATCCCTTCAGTGTCCTTGCGCGTTACATTAAATCTGCTTCGATTTCACTGTTAGACCGCTTGATAATTAGCCTCCTGGCAATT
Organism: Meconema thalassinum; assembly: GCA_946902985.2. Taxonomy (NCBI): domain Eukaryota; kingdom Metazoa; phylum Arthropoda; class Insecta; order Orthoptera; family Tettigoniidae; genus Meconema; species Meconema thalassinum. The sequence continues at coordinate 208,776,425 of OX336399.1, read as the reverse complement.
CATTCACATAGGTGCAATCCTCATGTCTCTGAGTTACTCCCATCACGAGTAATCATTAAATTATTCTGGCATCTTCTCACTCCACTGGACCTCCTCTTATGTGGCGGGGATTCACTTGCCCATATATTACTGTCCTGCCTTGTCTCAGACAGCTTAAATAGGTCCTAGTGACTGGCATGGTGCCACGAAACCACGCCTATATTCCAGGCTCATTTGCTATCTGTCAAGAGATCCAACTCTCTGCGCTACGTTCAGAATTGTATGCATCTTATAGCCCAATACTGCCGTATTCTGCTAATATCTTCTACATTATGTTAACAAATAATGTCAGAATTTGTTTATATCACAACAGTGATTTACTGTGTACTTTCTCTAGGGGTTTTTATAGCTTAATCTCCCTCAAAGGACCGTGTGTTCGTTTCTGGCTGGTATCTCTAGTCTGTTCTCATTTACCCCAGAGATCCAGATTCGACACCAGTCAGCCTAATACCGTAGGGTTCAATATGAAGGATCTTTTGACCAAACTACAAGGTCATGAACCCGATAATTTTTGGATGGCGGCCATGTACGTGTGCAAATCGATTCCCCCTATGTATTCAAACTCGGTGAACCCGAATTCAACGAAATTTGGTACAGAGGTAGCACTCGTAAAAGGCAAAAAGTGCCATGTTTTATATCTTCACCATCTTGACGGAAACGTAATGGCGGCCACCCCAATGTTAAAAGCTTAAAATGAATTACGACCAACCTAATCATCAGATCTCTACCAAATTTTGCAACAACATACCTTTATGTGAGAAGTGTTCTTTAAGCAAGCTATAAGGTCATCAGTCAAATAGTTTGCATATGGCGGCCATGTATGTGTGCAAATCGATTCCCCTTTCATTTCAAACACGGTAAAACCGAATTGAACGACATTTGGCACAGAGGTATCACTAGCAAAGGGCGCCTCAGTGTCTTGTTTTATATCGCCGCCATCTTGACGGAAACGTAATGGTGGCCACCCAAAGGTAAAAACTTTAATCTAATTACGACCAACCGAATCATTTGATCTCTACCAAATTTTGAAACAACATACCTTTTTGTGGTAAGCATCTTTTGACTGAACTACAAGGTAATCAGCCCAATAGCTTGCTGATAGCGGCCATGTATGTGTGCAAGTCGATTCACCATATCAATTCAAACACGGTGAAACCGATTTGAATGAAATTTTATACAGAGGTAGCACTAGCCAAGGGCACATCATATTCATGTTTAATATCCCTATAGCACGTTGTATTTCAACAAGCTACTACAACCAACATTCAATTATACTCCTTGAAAATGACAAAGAGTTAAAACTTTACCCATGCATTTAGGAGAAAGTGGGCTATGTGTTCTTTACTGAACATCTTGTTAGTCATTCATTCATTCATTTCGTCATGTTGAATGCTTACCACGGTGGGTGAGTGGTTATCGTATCGGACTACCAACCCCAAGCTTGCAGGTTCGCTCCTGGCCGTGATAAGTGAGTTTTGAAAGGCGAAAAAAAAATACGGCACGCATGTCATACGTTGTTGGAATGTTAAAGAACCCCTTTGAATTCATAGTTCATAATGGCAAAATTAATCTCGGAATCTTCCGCCTGCAGAACGTTCCTCCATTCTCTACTAGAAAGCGCTATAGTGTTAAGAAGCTTAGATATCTAACCTTCTTGACTTTTATAGCGTTCAAAGGAACAACAACAAAATATTCGACATGCAAGCTGCCCTCTGGGCGTCAAATAACAAAGCTTGCACCCACCCTAGGCCATATGATAGTATTATTATTATTATTTCGTATCGACCATGTATGACTGCGTTCGTTCTCGGTGGGTTTCCTTCCTCTTCTGGGTCCAAATCGTTCCCTCCTCAGCCTCATCTTGGCTTGCTTGAAGATTCCTCCTCAGTGGACTGCGCTCCTGAATGTAATCCCCGCTTCTCTATCCAGTTCAATGAACCAGGCCCGTTTTTTTCCTCTCCTAAAAGTAAGTAAGTAATGTGGCTGGTATGTCTCACTGAGCTCATTCGCATGTATATATTTTTAGCCTACTTTTCACATTTTGCAAAAATGAGGAAAAAGTAGACTTATGAGATCAATCCGGGCAAATGTCTGTCTGTCTGTCTGGCTGGCTGGCTGGCTGTGTGTGTGTGTGTGTGTGTCCCCCTATCAACTCCTAAACGCCTACAGCAATCGAATCCAAATTTGGTATGAGTAAAGATCTATACCTGAATATCTCAAACCCATATTTGAAAATGATGTCAGTGCTACCAACTGCTGAAAACCCGCAATATCCATGTTGGATATCTTGGAAGGTATGCATGGGAGCTATTTCAAAATTGGCACACGTATAGATAAAAATATTTCAGTTTAATTTCCTGGAGGCAGTGTACCCAAAATTATTCTAAGCCTGCTGATAGGTCCAATTTTTAAATGCATATAACATCTACACTATCAATTAAATTTCAACCGAATTTCGTATGTACTATGTGTGTATAAACAGATTTGACTGAGCGTATTCTTAAAAGCCACCAGGTCTGCCAACTGTTAATAAATGTTCTCTCTCCATTTTCTTATCCAAAGACCAATATATCAGAAAGTAAGCAAGCCGACAGCTTTAAATTATGCACACGTATATTACCTGACATTCTAGAATAATTTGGAGTAACTTATATACATCAGTGCTGCCAACATGATTCTAAGCCTGTTGATAGGACCACTTTTTAAATACATGTAACTTCTATACTACCAATTGGACTTCAGCCAAATTTCGTATGTGCTCTGTGTACTGTACCATGGCAGATATGACTATGCTTTTTCCTAAGAGCAACCAGGCTTGCCAACTGTCAATATTTTGCTACCTAATATTAATATATCAGAAAGTATGTAAGCCAACAGCTTTAAACTTTGCACAAGTATAGTACCTGCCATTCTAGATTAATTTGGAGGAACTAATACACGACAGTACTGCCAACATGACTCTATGCCTGCTGATAGGTCCAATATTAAAATGCATGTAACGTCTATACTAACAAATAGATTTAATCCAAAATTGGCACAAAAAGAGATCGTAATATTTCAGATTATTTCTGACCAACAAATGCATGACATTGTTGCCAACATGATTTTACGCGCGCCGATAGATCCAATGTCTAACTGCATGTAACGTCCATGCTATCCATTGGACTTCATCCAATTTTTGTGTTCTGTACCTTAAGAGATGGAACTAAGAATATATTCCGTCACCAGGGCTGCCAACTGTAGTGCTCTATTAGGCTACATTATACCAGGTATATTCCGAACAAATTATAAATTTCGATATTAGACTACCAACTGAATTTCGTCATTATTCTAGAGAGGTCTATATAGATTGGGCGAATCTTACATTTTAAGAAAAGTAGGCTCTTTAGTTCGTCACGGAACTTCTTGTTATTACACTTGTTTCATTTTGGCCAACCAGAGACCACGTCATTCTGGGTCACCAATCTTCGTATTGTTAGCGAGAGAAAGTAATAAATCTATAATTCAACACCTAACTTAGTTGGTTGGTTCCTTAGTTTAGCGGCTGCGACAACGCGGTCATGTAGCCCCGTGTACTTTGGGTGTGTGTAGAACTGTCTGATAACCGGTGTTAATTGCGATGACTGTATTAGTGTGTGTTATCTGTTTATAATTCAAGTAAGGACTGCAGACAATAATTTCAAGTAGCTCCTACTTTCGCTACCAAATGTTACCGTCCACGACACATTGTTTTGAACTTGGCTACTACTAGATGCCATCGCAACCAGCGTCCGGTGATGAACGTTGAAACTTCAGAGCATTAATCAAACCTAACCAACAAATTTTGGCTTTACACAAGTGTAGTTAGTGGAAGGTTCTTTTACATACCCTAAATCTATGGCATGGGACCGCCTGCTTTACTTCCCCTCCGAAGGAAGGCATACTGAAGAATTTTAACGCTCTTAAAAATCCGACGACTTCGGCCGGGTTCGAACCAACGATCTTGGGCACAGCAGTTCAAAGGAAGAAGTAAGGAAGATTGTAGTTTTACGTGACCGTGAGTCTGGTGATTATGAGCCACGGGACCTCCTTTTTACGTGGAATCCGAACCACAGGACATGGCATTTCACTTCGAAAATCTGACATGCATTGACCGGGAATCGAACCCGGACCGCCTTGGTGAGAGGCATACAGCTAGACCGCTGAGCCACCACGCCCCCGTCACACAGCAGTTCAGCATGCTACCGACTACACAACCGAAGCCGCTAGAAGATCGAAATTAGAAAGTAATAACTATTGTATTGTTCGTATGGGAGCTAGTGTTGTTATAGAACAGTGACTTCCTGTAATGGATCCGCCATGAAGGCGATGCTTCCATCAACATGAACCTTTGGTACACTTTGAAGATATCATTTTAATTATTAATACACTTGGTCTCGCAAGCTCCCGACATTGAAGAAATTACGGAGATAATCCGACTACTCAAAAACGACAAAGCACCCGGGGAAGATGGGATCATTGCTGAACTCTGGAAACTGAATGACCCCACACTGACGCGGAAACTCCATTCCTTAATAGATATGTGGACAACAAAGCAATTACCAGATGACTGGAAATGCGCTCTCATTCACCAGTTGCACAAAAAGGGCGACAAGACGGACATCAACAATTATAGAGGAATCTCCCTGCTACCGGTTGCTTATAAAATCCTTTCCATAGCAGGTTAGAACCCCAAATGGATCCACTCATTGGTGACTACCAGGCTGGATTCAGAAAAGGGCGATCGAGTGCTGAACAGATCAGGTGCCTAAAGACGACCTTACAAATGAGGAAATGTAGAAATACCGCGATTGCATTCATCGACTTCAGAAAGGTATACGACTCTGTTGATCGCGACACCCTCTATAAAATCATGGAAGAATTTGGGATCGATCGTAAGACACGCAAAATCATAGAACAGACACAGGAACAATATCCAAACTGAAATTCATGGGCGAAATATCAGAGCCCTTCGAAATCAAGACTGGAGTCAGACAGGGGGATGGACTATCCCCAATCCTCTTCAATGTTATTCTGGAGAGGATAATTAGGGAATGGGTACCTCTTGTAAAGGGCATTCAAATTGGTATTAAAAAAGAGAACCGAACTAGTCAAATGTCTCGCTTTCGCGGACGATATTGCAATTGTCACAGACAACAGATCGGAAGCGACTTACGCAGTGAAAAAGCTCCATGAGATTGCACAAAAGACCTGATTGCATATCTCTTACGACAAGACCAAATATATGGAGAGAAGGCCTGAAAGTAAATCCCCTTTAAACACCAAATACGGTAAAATCGCCCAAGTCTTCACTTTTAAATACCTTGGTGAAATTATACAGCCCTCAGGACTTAATCGAATCGCCAATGAAGACAGAATCACCAAGCTCCAGAAGGCCTACAAGCTAACGTGGGCCCATTACAACAAGAAATGCATTTGGACGAACGCCAAATTGCATTACAACAGTTATTCTTCCAGAAGCAACATATGCCGCTGAAACAATAGTAGTCGATGATCATTCCAATATTAGGGAACTGGAAAAACAGGAACGAAAAATTATCCGTAAGATCTGTGGAGCAATCAATAGAAACAGTATTTGGATGAAGAGACCTTGTACAGAACACTATCAAAAGACCAATACGATAACTGACGAAATTATAAAACTCAAAGCCACATTTTACACTCACGTCCACAGGATGGCCACCTCCAGATTGCCAAAGAAACTACTTGGTATCATAACACAGAGTAAATGCGGCACAGAATGGCTTAAAGAGGTACAGAGAGACTTACAAGTTTTCAGTATAGAAAATTTCGAAGACCGAACTGAGTGCCAGACGAAAATCGCGAATGTTAAGTTTGAACCAAGATCATTACGACAACCTGGGAAAACGTGGACGGATGAGAGGAAGAAGGAGCATTCCGCGAGAATAAAGAGATTTTGGGAGGATCGAAGGAGACACGCCTCCAAATGACATCATGTTATCAAGTTTAATCACTCTCCTGTAGGGGAATTATCGCTTAAATAATTATTATTATTACTATTCATACTTGTAGTGGTATTAATATATTTCATTGGATTAGATTAGGTTCTGTTTGGAGACGCCGGTGTGTTGCAATTGCATGTGACGTGAACACACTCTGAATTGTTTTCACAACTGGGTCAATGTTGTAAAGTTCGGAGACGCGAGTTTAGACTTGGCTGATTCACAATGGAATGACAATGTATTCAAAGACAATTCGCTGAGAAACTGTGTTCAAAGTCTATTAGTTGAAATGTTGTTTCAAACTCTGGAGATCACTTCATCCTCCGATAGTTCCTAATGCACTCACGTTCATCAATTGCTTCAACTATCACAATACCAGTTGAAGTGCGAGGCTCGTCGACAAAATTCACAGATATCTTTCCAAATGATGTGACATAACAGGTCTCCTATCACTTAGAGGAAGCGTACATGTGTTACCAGTTGCGTGTTGCAGAACAATAGTTAATAGAAGTTTAGTTAATTGGTTGGTTCCTTAGTTTAGGGGCTGCGACAACGTGGTCATGTAGCCCCGTGTACTTTGGGTGTGTGTAGAATCTGTCTGATAACCAGTGTTAATTGTGACGGCTGTATTAGTGTGTGTTATCTGTGACTGAAGTAGAAGGACTGCAGACGATTAATTTTTTCGAGAGAAGTTCCAACTTTTGCTACCAAATGCTACCGTCCACGACACCTAGCTGCGGACGAGGCTACTAAATGACATCGCAGTCGCACCTGGCGGCGAACGTTGGTACTAATATAGCGTTATCAAACCAACCCACAAATATTAGCTTCCACAAGTGTAGTTAACGGAAGGTTCCTTTTCATGCCGGCTTTACTTTCCCTCCGGAGGAAGGCATGCTGAGGGATTTTTAACGCTCTTAAAAAATACGACGACCTCCGCCGGGTTTGAACTCACGATCTTGGGCATAGAAGCTTAGTTTGCTACCAACTAAGCCGCCGTCTTTTGACAGGTTTGATGCAACACTCCACTCTCCCTGTCCTGAGCTAATCGTTTCATATCTACATAGCTACCACACCTTTCATCCTGGGGCTGATGACCTCGTACTTCCGTCTCTTAAAACAATAGTAATAATAATATAATACACCTTTCATCCAGGGCAACCTCGGTCTACCCCTACAGTTCTTGTCCTCGACCCTTCCTTCCATAAGTAACTTTGCAATTCCTGGGTGTCTTAGTTGTGTCCTACCAACCTATCTCTTCTCTTCATTAGAAGTTAAAATAAACATATTGATTTTTTCTTAAATTTAAATTAAATTTTGGGGAAAATGCTTTGCACCTAAATGATGCTTTACTTTTGTACCACCAAACAACAGACACAACTCTTTACCTCAATTAGTACCGTACCTGAGAAACTGCGTCAAACAATTACAAAAAAATATTTCTTCAGAAATGTAACCATTGGATATTCCAGTCCCTGGTTTGGCGGGAAATATGGTATTAACTGTTACAACTAACACTTGAACACTTCCTTCGTGTTTCTGATGGCACCATTAGCAACACTAGCAACCCACCCCGGCTTCGCACGGGAACTGCAATACCTGCTAGCTCGTAAACTGTCGCCTCAGTAATTGAATGGAGATTCTTGGAAGAAATGAAAACGTGGAAAAACTTACACTGTGCGATGTATTCAGGATAGAGATATGCTGTCACAGACTTTATTGTAGAACTTTTCATGCTGAACAATTCTTACATTCATAGTATATTGATATTTGCCTACTTTCGATTTTTGCAAAAAATGAAAGTAGACTTATGAGATCACTACAGGGCGAAAAAAGTGTGTCTGTCTGTGTGTGTGTATGTGTGTGTGTGAGTATGTGTGTGTGTGTGTATGTGTGTGTGTGAGTCTGTGTGTGTGTGTGTGTGTGAGTGTGTGTACTCTGAATGTCTGCTCCCCCCCCCCTATCAATTCGAACACGGTGAGCGCACATTGAACGAAATTTGGTACAAAGGTAGCACTAGCAAAGGACACCTCAGTGTCATGTTTTTATCGCCGCCATCTTGACGGAAACGTAATGGCGGCCACACAAATGTTCAAAGCTTAAATCAAATTACGACTAACCTAATCATCCGATCTCTACCAAATTTTGCAACACCATACCTTTATAGGGGCAGCATCCTTTGACCAAACTAATCGGTCATCAGCCTAATAGTTTGCGGATGGCGGCCATCTTTGTGTGAAAATGGATTGCCCCTATTAATTCGAACACGGTGAAACCGAATGGAACAAAATTTGGTACAGAGGTAGTACTAGCAAAGGGCACCCCAGTGTCATGTTTTATATCGCCGCCATCTTGACGGAAACGTAATGGCGGCCACACAAATGTTCAAAGCTTAAATCAAATTACGACTAACCTAATCATCCGATCTCTACCAAATTTTGCAACAACATACCTTTATGGAGGGAGCATCCTTTCACAAACCTAATAGGTCATTAGCCTAATAGTTTGCGGATGGCGGCCATCTTTGTGTCAAAATCGATTACCCCTATTAATTCGAACACGGTGAAACCGAATGGAATGAAATTTGGTACAGAGGTAGCACTAGCAAAGGGCACCTCAGTGTCATGTTTTATATCACCGCCATCTTGACGGAAACGTAATGGCGGCCACACAAATATTCAAAGCTTAAATCAAATTACGATTAACCTAATCATCCGATCTCTACCAAATTTTGCATCAACATACCATTATGGAGGGAGCATCCTTTGACCAAACTAATAGGTCATTAGCCTAATATTTTGCGTAAGGCGGCCATCTTTGTGTGAAAATCGATTCCCCCTATTAATTCGAACACGGTGAAACCTAATGGAACGAAATTTGGTACAGAGGTAGCACTAGTAAAGGCCACCTCAGTGTCATGTTTTATATCACCGCCATCTTGACGGAAACGTAATCGCGGCCACCCAAATGTTAAAGGCTAAAATGTAATTACGACCAACCTAATAATCTAGTCTCTACCAAATTTTGCAACAACAAATCTTTATGTGGGAAGCATATTCTGACCAAACTGCTAGATCATCAGCCCAATAGTTTGCAGATGGTGGCCAAGTATGTGTGCAAATCGATTCCCCCTATCAACTCAAACACGGTGAAACCGAATTGAACGAAATTTGGTACAGAGGTAGCACTAGCAAAAGGCACCTCAGTGTCTTGTTTTATATCGCCGCCATCTTGACGGAAACGGAATGACGGCCACCCAATTGTTAAAAGCTTAAATCAAATTTCGACCATCCTAATAATTTGATCTCTACCGGATTTTGCAACAACATGCCTTTTTGTGGAAATTATCTTATGACTGACTACAAGGTCATCAGCCCAATAGTTTGCAAATAGCGGCCATGTATGTGTGCAAATCCATTCCCCAGATAAATTCAAACACAGTGAAACAGAATTGAATGAATTTTTTTACAGAGGTAGCACTAGCAAAGGGCACCTCATATTCATGTTTAATATCCCTATAGCACGTTGTATTTCAACAAGCTACTACAACCAACATTGAATTATACTCCTTGAAAAGGACAAAGAGTTATAACAATACCCATGCATTTAGGAGAAAGTAGGCTATATGTTCTTTACTGAACATCTTGTTTTAACCATTTTCCCAGCGTAAGCTTAAGAAGCACACGGATGCCAGGTTTATTTCTCGACTTTTTCCCTGAAGTCGTTACTGCTTGGCTTCCTTTGATCAAAAATAAATTACTGTATTTTCTACAGAAACCTTCCTCAAGATATAGAATATAGAGATATAGAATGGTCAAAACCACATCAAAATCCATTCAGTGGTTCTCGAGATTATCCGTGACATCTAAGAATCGGGGACTTTGTTTTATACTAAGTAGATATATAAAATGAAGATTGGGGCAGATGACCTCGTAATTTCGCCCCTTAAAACAACATTAACTAACGAAAATGAAGCATCGTCTACTAAAAAAAAACTAGTTCCGTGAAGAACTATACAGCCCATTTTCATATATCCTACTTATGTTAATTGCCTCTATCAATATACACAATTTCAGTTTGATTGCTGTAATAGATTCGTAGATATTGAGAACCGACTGAATATTGCGGATGTTCGCTATGTTGGATTTTATATATATATGTGTACGTGTAGCATTCAAACTTCAAGCGCATGATTACGACACAAGAAGTAAAAAGGAGATTTTAAAATTTCGCACAGCTGCCATCTTGCGGTTATGGAAACAATTGAAAAAAATTGGATGCCAGTGGATTAACATTTGTATAAAACCAAGTGTCACTGCACTCGGATGGTTAAATTTGCGAGAAACGACCATGTGAAAATTTATACTTCGCGTCGCCGCCATGTTGGATTGTTATAGGCTAGTCTATGTATAGGCCATAGAGTCATGTAACATTAAAGGAAAATTATTGCGTAGGTTCATTATTCAAACTTTCTCTTCGATCGCATGATTACGACACTTCTTCTTCCTCTTCGGCTTTTCCCAATTAATTGGGGTCACCGGAGCCAACCAGGCTCAATTTGGTTTTGGCCGGGGATTTAAGGCCGGATGCCCTTCCTGACGCCACGTGATTGTCCAGGTGAAAATTCCACCCCGCTGTCACCGGGATTCGAACCCCGGTCGTCCGGGTGAAAGGCGAGTAGCTAAGCCACTGCGCCATCACGCTCCCCCGATCGCATGATTACGACACAAGAAATAAAAAATTATTTTTTAAATTCGCACAGCCGCCATCTTGAGGTTATGCAAACAATTGAACTAAATTAGATACCAGTGCATTACAATGTGTATAAACATTTGCTGTACCAAGTTTCATTGCTTTTGGATTATTAAATCGCGAGAAAAGTCTATTTAAAACTTTCAAATTCGCTTGGCCGCCATGTTCGTTTTGTAGTTAACTGGTTTTTTAAAGTATCATAGATGATCTTATAGCAGTACCCTTTACCTCCATACAAGATTTCAGGATGATACCGTTAATAGTTTCAGAGATATAGAATGCCGGTGAAATATTTCGCACATCCGCCATCTTGAGGTTATGTAAACAATTGAAGGAAGTTAGATGTCGGTGCATTACAATATGTATAAACATATACTGTACCATGTTTCATTGCGTTTGGTTGGTTAAATCGCGAGAAACGTTTATTTAAAAGTCGCAACTTCGTTTGGCCGCCATGTTGGTTTTGTAGTTACGAGTTTTTCGAAAGTCACATAAGTGAACTTCTAGTAGTTCCCTTTATCACCGTAAAATATTCCAGGGTGATATTGGTATCAGTTTCGGAGATATTGAATGCTGGTGAAATATTTCGCACTGCCGCCATGTTGTATTGGTGAGACGTAAAAAAATGTGAAGGGCACGGTCGGGGTCGTCCGAAATAGTGCTTTGAACTTACCGTGTTTCATTGAAGTCGCTTCAGCTGTTTAGAAGTTATTATGGGGGGTTACACAAAACACAAAATTTATCACACACGCACACACACACACACGTACACACAGACAGACACACCGACAAAAGGTGATCTCATAAACCTATATTTTCATAGATGAAAATAGGCTAAAAACAGGTTTCTGGACTAAACAGCCTTGAATGAATAATTTTTAAAATAAAAGCGTGAAATTTGTCAATGATGTCTTCAGCTTCTGAACATGTTATTCTAGGGGCTTCTCACAACGTACCACACATTTCTATAGACTAAGTCTCGAATCTGTGGAACTTGTATCTCCCGAACAGCTGTTGACTCATTTCCTTTGATTCCTAGGTGAAACCAAAGCCTTTCCTTGCCTTACCTTGAGGATTCCAAGTCAGAGCCTGTCTCGTGATAGACCTTTTAGGAATCTGCTTGACGTAATAATAATAATAATAATAATAATAATAACTAGCGGACCCACGCGAGAACTCTCGCATAATGGGTTGTGTGCGCTCGATGTGTACAGACTACCCGCCCGGCTGTAGCGCTATGCGGGCAGTACGCGACACAGTTCTGCCAGGTGCTATCGTCTTGTTTATTTGTTTAAAAGCACTTTATAAACAAATGCAAGATTGTTCCTGTACTATTGAGAAGATTTGGAAGAATTTGCTACAAACCACACCTTCTAACTCCCTCTGGTTTAGGAGCTTGCGTTTTGTGAAACATACTCCTTAGCGTATTATATAATAAGGTGGCCTCTCCACTCCAACTCCAAACATCAACCTGCCCGGGGTGTCCCCTGCTAAGCCGAGCAATCCAGTGGAAGTTTGGGTAACCAACCCCAGCGGGAAACTGGGTCGGTGAACAGATGGGTGTTTGGGGGCTGAGAATTTTATTTCTCAGCTGAATAGTAAGCCCGAAAAGTTGGAAACGGGTTGGCGTCAGGAAGGGCATCCGGCCATAAAACTAAATAGCCAAAACCGTACAAATATGACAAGTTCTACAAGCTTAGCCTCGGAAACTGCTAGGGCGTTCCCCGGAAGCGACGCGCAAGGATTCCGCCTGTCCCTTGTGAGAAATGAGCGAAGGCTACCGGGCCATGGTCGGGCCTGGCTAAAGAAGCAAGTCCAAATGAGAATTGGTACCCTGAATGTTGGATCTTTGACTGGTAAAGGTAGAGAGGTTGTGGACCTAATGATAAGGAGAAGGATTGGAATCCTGTGTGTTCAAAAAACTAGGTGGAAAGATAATAAAGCAAGAGAGCTTGGCTGTGGCTTTAAGTTGCTATACAGTGGAGCAAACAGTGCAGGTAGAAATGGTGTTGGAATTATCCTTTCAAATGACTTTGCCACCTGCCTGGTCAGTGTAAACAGAAGAAATGACAGAATAATGAGTGTGAAGCTGTGCCTTGGGAAGGAGTTCACAATTGTAGCTGCTTATGCTCCACAAGTTGGTTGTGAAGAGCAAGAAAAGGATGACTTCTGGAGAGACCTGGAAGAAGAACTTTCCAGCATACCAGCAAATGAAAAAGTATTTTTGGGCGGAGATCTGAATGGACACGTTGGAACCAGTATCGAAGAAGAAGGAATGAGAAGAGTACATGGAGGTTGGGGATTTGATGCGAGAAATGAAGAAGGCGAGAGAGTGATAAATTTTGCCTTGGCTTCAGATCTGGCAATTTGTAACACCTTCTTCCAGAAAAGCGAGAGGCATCTATTGACATACAAAAGTGGAGGACGGGAAAGCAGAATAGATTTCCTCTTGTGCAGAAGAATACATCTGAAGGAGGTAAAGAACTGCAAAGTCATACTAGGGGAAGACGTGACTCCACAGCACAGAGTGCTGGTGCTGGACTATGAATGCACAGGCATGAAGAAAAGAGCAGTACGGAAAATGACTCCAAGAATCAAATGGTGGAGATTAAAAGATCCAATTTTGGGAAGTGAATTCAAGGACAAGGTGCTCCAAGAAACACATTTAGTGGAGGGAGTTCAGAAATGGTGGACAGTAAATGCTCAGGCTATCAGGAAAGTTGGTGTGGAAGTTCTGGGTAAGACGTCTGGGAAAGGCGCTCCACATGATAAAGAAACATGGTGGTGGAATGATGAGGTCCAGGATACGATCAAGGCGAAAAAACAAGCCAAGAAGGCCTGGGAAGAATCTGGAATGACCAAAGACAGAGAACACTACAGACAAGCAAACAAAGCTGCGAAAAGAGCAGTTGGAAGAGCAAAGGCAATGGCATGGAATGAAGTCTACCAAAATCTAGAGACCAAAGAAGGCGAGGCAAAGCTCTTTAGAATTGCTAAGGCACGGGACAGAGCATCAAAAGATCTTACCCACATCAAGCAAATAAAGAATGAACAAGGAATGGTAATTCGAGATGAGAACCAAATTAAGAAGAGATGGGAGGAGTACTTTGAACAGCTGCTTAATGAGGAGAATAAAAGGCTTGTGTTTGAAGATGGTATTCAAAATTATAATTTAACAACTAACATTTGCAGGGTAGAGATTGTAACTGCTATGAAGAAAATGAAAAGTGGAAAAGCAACGGGCCCCGATGAAAATCCCCGTAGAGGCCTGGAAATGCCTGGGAGAAGAGGGAATAGATATGTTGCTGAGCCTATTCCAACAAATATTTCAAGAGGAAATAATGCCCAACGAATGGCGGAAGAGTACCATAATTCCCATCTATAAAGAAAAGGGGGACATTCAGGATTGTGCAAATTACAGAGGAATAAAACTCATGTCGCACACTATGAAGATCTGGGAAAAAGTCATTGAAGGTAGGCTTAGGCAAGAGACAACAATAGCAGAAGAACAGTTTGGATTTATGCCAGGGAAAGGAACCACAGATGCCATTTTTTCTCTGAGACAGCTCATGGAAAAACACAGGGAAAAGAAGAAAGAATTGCATATGGTGTTCATAGATCTAGAGAAGGCTTATGATCGTGTCCCCGTCAAGAAGTATGGAGATGCATGAGATTCAAGGGAGTACCAGAGAAGTATGTGCGCATTATCCAGGACATGTACCATGGGGCAAAGACGCAAGTTAGAAGCAGTGTAGGGCTAACGGGAACCATACCAGTTGAAGTTGGTCTCCATCAAGGATCTGCACTGAGTCCCTATATCTTTGATCTGATAATGGATGTTATCTCTGAAAGCCTTAGAGAACCTGCTCCTTGGTGCATGCTATTTGCAGATGACATTGTACTATGTAGCACTAATCAAGAACAACTCGAACTTAAACTAGAACACTGGAGAAAAGCATTAGAGGACAGGGGTCTTAAAATCAGCCGGAATAAGACTGAATACATGTGCCTCGGTGGAAAGGGAAATGACAGTGTGAAGATGGACGGAAATCAGCTCCAAGCAAGTAATAGTTTCAAGTACCTTGGATCAACGGTATCTGACGATGGCAATCTAGACCTGGAAATTACCCACCGAATTCAGGCTGCCTGGTTAAACTGGAAAAGGTTGTCTGGTGTCCTCTGTGACAGGAGACTAAATGTCCAAGTAAAGGGGAGAGCCTATAAAAGTGTGGTGAGACCTGCCATGCTATATGGAGCAGAAACTTGGCCAATAGTACAGTCGCAAAATAAACGGCTGGATGTAGCCGAAATGAAAATGCTGAGGTGGATGTGTGGTGTTACTAGGAAAGACCACATCAAGAACAGCTTCATACGAGGAAGTGTCAAGGTAACCCAAGCATCAAGGAAAGTTCAAGAAAGGCGGTTGCTCTGGTATGGTCACATTAAGCGCAGGGATGAGACCTATGTGGGAAGAAGAGTGCTGGATCTTGAGCTGGAAGGCAGGAGGGAGAGAGGCAGACCTACAAGTAGATGGATGGACTGCGTGCGGGAAGACTTCGCAGAAAAGCAGTTAACCGAAAACACCATTTGGGACCGAGGGAAATGGAAAAGACTTGCCAAAAACGTCGACCCCGCATGAGCGGGAAAAGATGAAGAAGAAGAAGTCGCCATGTTGGATTTTATATATATATGTGTACGTGTAGCATTCAAACTTCAAGCGCATGATTACGACACAAGAAGTAAAAAGGAGATTTTAAAATTTCGCACAGCTGCCATCTTGCGGTTAAGGAAACAATTGAAAAAAATTAGATGCCAGTGGATTAACATTTGTATAAAACCAAGTGTCACTGCACTCGGATGGTTAAATTTGCGAGAAACGACCATGTGAAAATTTATACTTCGCGTCGCCGCCATGTTGGATTGTTATAGGCTAGTCTATGTATAGGCCATAGAGTCATGTAACATTAAAGGAAAATTATTGCGTAGGTTCATTATTCAAACTTTCTCTTCGATCGCATGATTACGACACAAGAAATAAAAACTTTTTTTTAAATTCGCACAGCCGCCATCTTGAGATTATGCAAACAATTGAACTAAATTAGATACCAGTGCATTACAATGTGTATAAAAATTTGCTCTGCCAAGTTTCATTGCTTTTGGATTATTAAATCGCGAGAAAAGTCTATTTAAAACTTTCAAATTCGCTTGGCCGCCATGTTCGTTTTGTAGTTAACCGGTTTTTTTAAGTATCATAGATGATCTTATAGCAGTACCCTTTACCTCCATACAAGATTTCAGGATGATACCGTTAATAGTTTCAGAGATATAGAATGCCGGTGAAATATTTCGCACATCCGCCATCTTGAGGTTATGTAAACAATTTAAGGAAGTTAGATGTCGGTGCATTGCAATGTGTATAAACATATACTGTACCATGTTTCATTGCGTTTGGTTGGTTAAATCGCGAGAAACGTTATTTAAAAGTCGCAAATTCGTTTGGCCGCCATGTTGGTTTTGTAGTTACGAGATTTTCGAAAGTCACATAAGTGAACTTCTAGTAGTTCCCTTTATCACCGTAAAATATTCCAGGGTGATATTGGTATCAGTTTCGGAAATATTCAATGCTGGTGAAATATTTCGCACTGCCGCCATGTTGTATTGGTGAGACGTAACAAAATTTGAAGGGCACGGTCGGGGTCGTCCGAAATAGTGCTTTGAACTTACCGTGTTTCATTGAAGTCGCTTCAGCTGTTTAGAAGTTATTATGGGGGGTTACACAAAACACAAAATTTATCACACACGCACACACACACACACACACACACGTACACACAGACAGACACACCGACAAAAGGTGATCTCATAAACCTATATTTTCATAGATGAAAATAGGCTAAAATCAGGTTTCTGGACTAAACAGCCTTGAATGAATAATTTTTAAAATAAAAGCGTGAAATTTGTCAATGATGTCTTCAGCTTCTGAACATGTTATTCTAGGGGCTTCTCACAACGTACCACACATTTCTATAGACTAAGTCTCGAATCTGTGGAACTTGTATCTCCCGAACAGCTGTTGACTCATTTCCTTTGATTCCTAGGTGAAACCAAAGCCTTTCCTTGCCTTACCTTGAGGATTCCAAGTCAGAGCCTGTCTCGTGATAGACCTTTTAGGAATCTGCTTGACGTAATAATAATAATAATAATAATAATAATAACTAGCGGACCCACGCGAGAACTCTCGCATAATGGGTTGTGTGCGCTCGATGTGTACAGACTACCCGCCCGGCTGTAGCGCTATGCGGGCAGTACGCGACACCGTTCGGCCAGGTGCTATCGTCTTGTTTATTTGTTTAAAAGCACTTTATAAACAAATGCAAGATTGTTCCTGTACTATTGAGAAGATTTGGAAGAATTTGGTACAAACCACACCTTCTAAGTCCCTCTGGTTTAGGAGCTTGCGTTTTGTGAAACATACTCCTTAGCGTATTATATAATAAGGTGGCCTCGGGTGCTACGGTGAAAAGACACTGCCTAGGGCCTATATCCCATTGGCTGTTAGAAATGTAGAGACCAATAGTGTCGTCTTTAGTGGCATAGCGCCATAGGAAAATAATCAGAACACTTTGGAAAACTTCGGCTGTCTCGAGCTCCTGAGGAAGAAACGGTATCATTTATGGCCACATAGCGCTCAACGATAAGTTTTGGAATAGATTACGGTAAATTTAAAAGCACCAACGCTTATTGCAGCTGATAACCTCAATGTATCGCACCAACACCATTGCACTTATAGAGATGCATAATATGTTCATGATGATAACTGTTTTAAGGGGCAAAAGAAATATTTTTGCACCAATTACTCCCCGTGACTGCAATTTATAAGCAGCGCAAGATTTAACAATTTTCGCAATTCTGCACCAGAACACTGGTAGGGGCGACGTGATGCAGCCCGAATTGCCAGTCAAAAATAGACTAGAGTTATTAAAATACTCTTACAGTTACACTACTACGGACATGAATGATTCTAGGACCATAATACATGGTTTCCAAGTTCAGTTTGTTTGTTATTCTAAATGTAGGGAATGGAGAGCGTTGTCCAAAATATCAAGTGGACAGTTTTACCAGCAGGGTTTCAAAGTGTATGTCTAATTTGGGGCAATTAGGAGAAACGGTGTAGATTTGTGATAAAGGGCCTTAATGCAGGGAATGGAGTCGTCTGTCCGAAATTTAAAGTGGACAGTGTCACACGCAGGGTTCCAAAGGGTCAGTGTACAAAATGTGGTTCAGATCGGTGAAACGGTGTAGATTTGTGCCAATGGACCTAAATGCAGGGAATGGAGTGGTCTGTCCGAAATTTCAAGCTGACAGTGTTACTCGCCGGGTTCCAAAGTGTAAGTATTTGAAATTTGTTTCAGATCGGTGAAACGGTGTAGATTTGTGACAAAGGGCCTAAATGCAGGGAATGGAGTGGTCTGTCCGAAATTTCATGCAGACAGTGTTCCTCGTAGGGTTCCAAAGGGTAAATATACAAATTTTGGTTCAGATCGGTGAAACGGTGGAGATTTGTGCCAAAGGGCATAATTGCAGGGAATGGAGTGGTCTGTCCGAAATTTCATGCAGACAGTGTTCCTCGTAGGGTTCCAAAGGGTAAATATACACATTTTGGTTCAGATCGGTGAAACGGTATTCAGTAAAAATGTCACCGAAATCGTTTGAAAACAACCCGCTGTGTAGAAATTGGATTTGGGGATGTTAAGGAACAGTGTCTCATATTCACCAGTTTATTTACGCGAACATTTGGACGGTGCACTTTCCGTAATTTATATAGACATGTAGGATTGTGAGCGCATGCGCGATGGTATCCTTATCTAATTGGTCAAGCAACTGTTTCTTGAGCTGTGATTGGTGGGAGAAACTGTTTCATAATAAAAAATAGTGTTATAATGACCATCATTATGATATAGTTTTTAGACATATAATTGTCAGGGTCGAACATAAAAATAATTAAAGTTTTCATTCTCAAGGAACATTCACATTTAAATGTTCCTATTTTTCATTGGCATAGGCAAATTAAATCTAGGTTTTCGTATTATTCTTTGTAACCAAGGTGGGATTGACGTCAGCTTCTCAGTGCGGGACTGAGCATCCAGTGAGTCTCCTTTGAAACAGCTCAAGTCCCTGTGGGTAGAGAGGGCATGCGCCAATAGGAAGGTCGATAGCTGAATGCGCGAGCAGGAGCCTAGGCTCAAGTCTCTGTGGGTAGAGAAGGCATGCGCCAAGCAGAAGGTCGATAGCTGAATGCGCGAGCAGGAGCCTAGGCTCAAGTCTCTGTGGGTAGAGAAGGCATGCGCCAAGCAGAAGGTCGATAGCTGAATGCGCGAGCAGGAGCCTAGGCTCAAGTCCCTGTGGGTAGAGAGGGCATGCGCCAATCGGAAGGTCGATAGCTGAATGCGCGAGCAGGAGCCTAGGCTCAAGTCTCTGTGGGTAGAGAAGGCATGCGCCAAGCAGAAGGTCGATAGCTGAACGCGCGAGCAGGAGCCTAGGCTCCAAGCAGTGAGGCGGGCGGCATCGCAGCGCGCGCAGGAGCCTAGGCTCCAAGCAGTGAGGCGGGCGGCATCGCAGCGCGAGCAGGAGCCTAGGCTCCAAGCAGTGAGGCGGGCGGCATCGCAGCGCGCGCACGTTTGTCTGTGAGTTTCAAAACATGGATCAGTGTATTTAGAATCAAGACCGTTTTCTTCGTGGTCCTATGAAGAAAATATATTTTGAACAACGACCTAGAAAAAATATATCAAAACACAGAGTGCCTATTGATTCTTACCTTTCCATTTTATATTGATTCAAGTGAACGAAGTATGAGTGCATTGAAGACAGTTAAGACATTTTTAAGGAACTCCATGCCAGATTCTAGACAGAGCAATTTGAGTTCTCTGGCTATTGTGAAGAGTATGCCGAACTATCTTTCCAGGGATGACGTCTTCAAAGAACGCATCATTGATATCTTTGCTGAGCGGAAAACACCACGACTGGAGTTTATCTACAAAAAACTATAAGGTATGAACTTTAGAATTCCCAGTTACATGAATGTAGCTTCATCACTGCTCTAGTTTACCATGTCTAAGGTTGAAGGAAGGAAGGAAGCTTTTAATTTTACGTGACCATTAATCATGCGATCATGTGCCACGGGACCTCCTTGTAACGTGGAATCCGAACTACAGGAAATGGCATTTCACTTCGAAAATCTCACATGCATTGACCGGGAATCGAACCCGGTCCACCTTGTCTAAGATTGAATATGAATATATGTTTTCTGGTCCTATTGCCAGGAGCTTTCTCCCTATCTGTAATACTTTGGAATTTCTAGGTTCAAATGTAGAACTCTGTGAATTGGGCGAGTCCTTTCAAGCTGCATTCTCTTAAATATTCACTCTTCATGAACATTTAATTTTGTGTTAGTATATTTTAAATATCTTAATATGCCAAAAAAATATCCATTTTTTTCACCCATCTTTGTCACGTATGAAGCATGAATACAGGTTTTTATGATGTGCAAAGTGGCATAAACACACTGCAGCTTGGGGCAGATGACCTCGTAGTTCCACCCCTTAAAACTTCAATAACTAACTAACACTGAAGCTTAATAATATTTGCCTATTCACTAATGAGCGTCGTCAGACAAAGTTCTCAACAGTCCCATATCTCAATCAAAAGTTCTGTATTAAACAGTTTTACAGTGACAGGTCGGGGATGGACGCACACCTCGCTCATGGAGTAATGATCCACACCTAACACCTTCGTGGAAGATGAAAGCATGAAGGAGGATGTTTCTTATTAAACAGTGCTGTCAGAGAAATGGACCAGCACTGAACCATGTCGAGCGCAATCATCCGTTCCATCACATAAGGTGGCTCACCCCACCACTCTCAGAACTTCAGTTTGGCTTTCTTCTCCACATTCCAAAGAGGTGGATATAGCTCTGAATGTGACTTCCAGGATTGTGTCTGGGTGTCTTAGACCAACACCACTTCAGAAGATCTACCCTATTATTGGAATTTCTCCACCTCTTGTCCGAAGAATGGTAGCTGCAGCATCTGAGAAGAAACCGATTCAAGGCATCCACTTTTCGGCCAACAACCCGACCAACAGAGACTGAAGTCCAGAAACAGCTTTTTGAGGGGAGTAACAGCCCTCGAAGGCTCACAAGAAGCTGCCTGTGTGAACATATGGAAGACAGAAATTATAGACCCGATTATTCCTCTATCAGAAAAAATGGCACCTGGTCACAACTTGCCATATGGAATTTGGAAATCATTGAACAGGCTGAGGAAGGAGGTTTCACGCTGCAAGAACAATCTCAAGAAATGGAACATGCTCGTCAACAATGATGAGTTCTGTGACTACAGCATGTTACAAGATCCAGAACACCTGCTGATCTGCCCCTTGATGGAGGACATATGTTCAAAAGACGATCTTTTGGCTGCAAATGCTAATGCTGTAACTGTAGCTACTTACTGGCAAAATGTAATTTGATTTGGACACGTAAAATAAAAACAAGAAGTTCTTTTCTTAAAATTAAGAGTCATGCCAATGATTAATCAACAGTATATGAACCTATCTAGAATAATGACAAAATTAAGTTGGTAATATCGAAATGTCTAATTAGTTCGAAATATACTTGGTATAATTTAGCCTAATAGAGCACTACAGTTGACAGCCCTGATTACTGAATATATTGTTAGTTCCATCTCTTAAGGTACAGAATACAAAATTAGGTTGGAGTCCAATGGACGTTACATGCAGTTAGACATTGGATCTATCAGCACGCGTTAAACAGTTATCATCATGAACATTTATGCATCTGTATATGTGCAATGGTGTTGGTGCAATACATTGAGCTTATCAGCTGCAATAAGCGTTGGTGCTTTTAAATTTACCTTAATCTATTCCGAAACTTATCGTTGAGCGCTATGTGGCCATAAATGATACTGTTTCTTCCTCAGGAGCTTGAGACAGCCGAAGTTTTCCAAAGTGTTCTGATTATCTTCCTATGGCGCTATGCCACTAAAGACGACACTATTGGTCTCTACATTTCTAACAGCCAATGGGATATAGGCCCTATGCAGTGTCTTTTATTTCACTTGCACCTCTTTCTAATCATTTTTAGAAATGTGTTTGTAAATTACAAGTGTCAGTGCTGTAGTTAGTAAATAGCCGTTTCCCTGTTCATTATTATCATTAGGGGAAAATTACCTAAATGTTACGTTCATTTCACTGTACTGCTTATCACCCCCACCACCGCCACCGTAAAAAAGTTATATTTAAAAAAATCTGGTAGTTTAAGTATCATGTGCCAGTTCTGTAGTAGTATTCATTGTCATCCATAAAACAAATAAATCCACCGGGCGAAGCCGGGCACTACTGCTAGTATATATATGTGTGTGTTCATTCCTAATAAAATGTAACAATAAAAGCATGTATGTCAACTCACCAGCAGATGTCAGTTTGTTCATACAATGTTACCAACCTACAAACTTCGTATTATTGATCTACAGAACATTGAATCATTGAATAATCAAACATGAACCAATACTCAATGCAAGATTATTTGAATATCTTAAAAGTTCCTATATTTATTAATTTCTGGTACTCGATAGTGACTTCTATTAGTGTACAATTTGGGACTTGAAATCTCTTCCTATATATGTTCCTTATCATACGAACAATCATCGTCAGTTTTTGGCGCCTTGATAACTGCCACGGCCATTACTAGAATATATGCCCGATTTGAGTCTAACTTCAAAGTAATTTCAGGAGAACATTCCACCTCGTAATCACATATCACACAAGTCCCCTTGCGTAAATTCACTGTGGCACTCGTCGAAACAGCTTCTGATTCACTGCTACTTTCTGTTTCTTGCTTTCTTCATCGCTAATTCAGCACATTTTTAGCCTGTTTTCATTTATGAAGAAATAGGCTTATGAGATCACCATTTGTCCGTGTCTGTGTGTATGTGGATGTGTCCCCCTAATACCTTATAACGTCTGCAGCGATTTCAATGAAACTCGGTAAGGTCGTAGTATCAATTTGGCCAACCCCGATCGTGCACTTAAAATGTTATTACGTCTCACCAATCCAACATGCAGGTTGTGCGAAATATTTCACTGGCATTCTATATCTCCAAAACTATTACTGATGTCACCCTGAAATATTGTACGGTAATACAAGGCACCACTACACGCTCATCTATACAACTTTCAAACACCTGTTACGTACGAAACGAACATGGCGGCAAGCGAAATTGAAATATTTCGTAGACTTTTCTCAGGATTTTACCATCTGAGCGCAGTGAAACTTGGTACAGGAAATGTTTATACATATTGTAATGCACTGGCATCTAATTTAGTTCAATTGTTTATATAACCTCAAGATGGCGGCTGTGCGAAATTTCAAAATTAAGTTTTAATTTCTTGTGTCATAATCATGCGATCAAATTGAAAGTTTGAAAAATGAACCTACGCAATAATTTTCATTTAATGGTAAATAATGCTATGGCCTATACATATAACAATCCAACATGGCGACCATCGGAAATATTTCGACGGTTCTCAATATCTACGTATCTATTACAGCAATCAAACTGAAATTTTGTATGTTGATAGAGGCAATTAACATGAGTAGGATATATGACAATAGGCTTTAGTTCTTCACGGAACTAGTTGTTCTTCATTCCTTTCTGCTCATCACGTCTCTAAAAGTTCCCAGATAGCAAAATGCGTTTTACCCATTCCATCTCACTGCAACACCAAGAGGAACAAATTCTCCCCGGGCAGGAAGAGAGTAGCCTAGCTCCAAGGCCGGCAGATTACGAGCGTATCTCCGTTTATAACTGTCAGCGCGGACAGAGCAGTAAATCACCTTCTATTGTGTGTATCAGTTGATTTCCAATTAAAAGTAATGCATGAATGAAGCGAGCACGCTTTATGACCGGCCATTAAAAGTGACACCCTGAATGGGATTATCTCCCTGGCTTCTTCCAGCGCGCTAATTCAAATACATTTCGTTAAATCACGAGCCAAAGTTCAGTCTTCATTGGGCCTATACTCCACCACATAAAATATTACCGAGAAAATCTGATCTTTTCAAAACAAAACAAAATCCTCAGCCTTCGCGTCCCAGGATGTTGGGTAGTGAACGACCTGTCGTATCCCATTTGGTGATTACAAGACTACATTAAATCTCAGTCACAGATTATTCCCGTTCCTCTGCCATCTGACAGTGTGTAGATCACCTAAATGGTTACAAACCATAACATCTACACCAGGTAGTTGTTGCTGTTGTCTTATTATACTCCATGTATTTAGGTGCATGTGTGGTTATTTAGCCTACTTTTCACATTTTGCAAAAATGAGGAATTTTTTGCCTGTATGTCTGTCTGTCTGTCTGACTGTGTGCCCCCACTATCAACTTCTAAACGGCTGCAGCAATAGAATCCAAATTTGGTGACAGTAAAGATCTATACATGAATATCTCAAGTCCATATTTGAAAATTATGTCAGTGCTACCAACTGCTGAAAAACCGCAATTGAAATTTGAGCTCAATGTTGGATATCGTGGAAGGTATGCATGGGAGCTATTTCAAAATTGGCACACGTATAGATAATAATATTTTAGTTTAATTTCCAGGAGGCCATGAATTGCAGTGTTGCCAAAATGATTCTAAGCCTGCTGATAGGTCCAATTTTTAAATGCATATAACTTCCATACCATCAATTGGATTTCAACCACATTTTGTACGTAATATGTGTACATAAACAGATATGATTGAGCGTATTCTTAAGAGCCACCAGGGCAGCCAACTGTCAATAAATGTTCTCTCTATTCTTTCATCCAAATACCAATATATCAGAAAGTATGCAAGCCGACAGCTTTAAACTATGCACACGTATAGTACCTGACATTCTAGATGAATTCGGAGTAACGTACAGTATGTACGTCAGGGCTACCAACGTGATTCTAAGCCTACTGATAGAATCAATTTTTAAATACATGTAACTTCTATACTATCAATTGGATTTCAACCACATTTCGTATGTGCTATGTGTACCACAACAGATATGACTATGCTTATTCTTAAGAGCAACCAGGGCTGCCAACTGTTAATAAATGCTGTCTCTATTTTTTTTACCCAAATATTAATATATCAGAAAGTATGTAAGCCAACAGATTTAAAATTTGCACATGTATAGTACCTAAACTGATATACCTCAGTGCTGCCAACATGACTCTAAGCCTGCTGATAGGTCCAATTTTAAGATACTTCTATACTTCTATACTAACAAATGGATTTCATGCACAATTGGCACAACAAGAGATCATAATATTTCAGATTATTTCTGACCAACGCATGCATGACATTGTTGCCAACATGATTAGACGCGCGCTGATAAATCCAATCTCGAACTGCAAGTAACGTCAATGCTATCCATTGGACTTCAACCGAATATTGTATTCTGTACCTTAAGAGATGGAACTAGCAATATATTCAGTCACCAGGGCTGCCAACTCTAGTGCTCTATTAGGCTACAGGTATCTTTCGAACTAATTAGAAATTTCGATATTACCAACTTAATTTCGCTATTTTTAAGATAGGTCTATATAGATTGGCATGAATCTAAAATTTTAAGAAAAGTAGGCTCTTTAGTTCGTCACGGAACTTCTTGTTTTGACGTGACAGTATCACATACATTGTTGGAACACAGTGACGTTCGTGAAAAAGTGTTACAGTGAAAGGTGATGATATCGTTTATCTCTCTTCTGCTGCAACTGTCTCTCTCTCTCTCTCTCTCTCTCTCTCTTCAGTTGCTACGCTCGAGTGTCGCTACTGTCCTTTTTGGATGTCACGGGTGGACCTCTGGATGGATTTTGATGCGCTTTTCACCATTCTGTAAAGTATATCTCGAGGAAGGTTTTTGTAGAAAATAATGTATTTATGATCAAAGGAAGCCAAGCAGTAACGATTTAAGTGAAAAAGTCGAAGAAAAACCTGGCGTCCGTGCGCTTCTTAAGCTTACGCTGGGCTAACCGTTAAAAATATCAATATACACTCAGTGTAAGAATTGTTCAGCATGAAAAGTTCTACAAAATAGTCCGCGTGTGCATATCTCTATCTTCAATACATCGCCCACTATAAGTGTTCTTACGTTATCAGTTCTTCCAACAATGTCCAGTCAAATACTGAAGCGACAGTTTGCGAGCTGACTAGGGGCGAGTCTATCACCGCAGTTACAGCCTAGCAAGTGGGCGAGCCTATTACCCGAGATACAGCTGGCTGTCGAGTCGTGATGAGTTAAGACTTCAGAGAAGAGTGGTAGTGTTTGGAGTTTCCCTTCAATTGCAACTCGGCATTTCTTCATTTCACCTGTAAACTTTCCGATCCGCAAAATACTTAATTTTAAAAAATATAGCCTACGGTAAGAAGCTGAAATTTCGCAAGAGCGACAGTTTAAACAAATCAGTCCGAGAATATCGTCGCGTATCGTAGTTGCACTCACCCTATAATAGTTCTTGTCTGATAACATGTGTTATAGTGACGATGTGCGTATTTGTAATTCAGGCGGGCATTGGGAAGGAGAGGCCGTGGCCCCGACATATACCTGAAGTAGAGGAGGGTAACCACAGAAGACCCTTCTACTATGGCGTAAGTGGGAATGAAACCCACCTCTTGTCAGTACCGCTTCACCAGGCTCCTCAGTGTTGTTGTTGTTGTTGTTGTTGTTGTTTGAGTCTTCAGTCTCTCCATGTCTCTCTGTCTTGAGCTAATCGTTTCATCTCTAAATACAGGGTCCGGCAGCATAACTTCCTTAAAAAAACGTAATAAAACCCATTGTATGAATCAGAAAACTATTATATATTTTTATAATGTAGGCGCATACGTAAAGTTTTGTTTTACTTAGTTTTGAAGATAAAATCAGGTAGGTGACGTCCCCCATTCTCCATGCACTGAGAAAACCGCTTTCTGGCGTTTGTCATGACTCTTGCCAGCATACCAGGCGTTGTGATGGCAATTTCTTCCTGGATGTCGATCTTCAAATGTTGTAGGGTCCTTGGGCGGTTCACATAAACATGGGATTTCAAAAACAAAACAAAAAACATGGAATAGAAAACCACAAGGGGACAAATCGGGAGAGCGGGCCGGCCACTCCAAATCGCCCCTAAGTGAGATGAGGTGCTCCGGGAAGTGTTCCCTCAATATAGCCATCGATACTCTTGAAATGTGTGCCGTGGGAAAAAATATCCTGTAACATGCTTACATACCGGTCCGAATTCACTGTATCTGTGACTGCATTTTCCTCAAAGAACCAGGGACCAATATTTCTAGATGAGGGCAGTGCACACCACACTGTTACTTTAGGTGAATGCAGAGGCCTTTGGTGCAGTTATCGAGGATTGGTGGCAGCCCAGTAGCGCATGTTTTGTTTGGTAACGGATCCACACAAATGAATATGGGCTTCATCACTAAATAAAAATAGCGTCCTCAGGAGCGACTTCGAGAAGAACCTCACACGCGTTCTGCTGACAATTGAAGTCACGTTCAGAAAGTTCCTGCGCACTCGCCATCTTGTACGGATGGAAATGAAGATCAGCATAAAGAATTCTCCTCATAGACTGATCGGAAAATCCAAGGGCAGACGCATTTTTGCGTGCAGAACGCCGTGGTGATTGGAATACTGAAGCTCTCACTGCCTCAATGTTCTCAGGTGATCGAATAGGCCGACGGACTCCAGTTCTTCGTCCTGTCACACTTCCAGTTCGTCTGAACGTAGTCACCCAAGTAACAATTGATTTCCGGTCCCGGACAGGGACCAACGGGGCTAAATTAAAGTGCCTCCGAAAGGCGCGCTGGGTTGCGATCACAGAACATCCGCTCGAAAATTAGGCCTCAACGGCAAAAGCACACTCCTCCCTGTTGCAACGCATGATGGCGACTGAACTGTGTCGGGACAAAACTTTATAGTACCACCTCACGAACGAGACCACTAGCGCTCGGCTACGGCATCAACCAACTAAATGGCGCGCATTTTAGAAAAGGAAGTTATGTTGCCGGACCCTGTAGCTACCACACCCTACATCCGAGGAAATCTATTTAACATCCTTGCTCTACCCCAACAGTCCTTCCTGGGTGTCTTAGTATGTGTCCTACCAACCTATCTCTTTTCTTCATTAACAGTCGCCAGAAACATCTCTCCTCTCCCACGCGTGTTAATACCTCTTCATTTGTAACCTTATCTACCCATCTGATCTTCATCATTCTCCTGTAACACCACATTTCTCATCTTTTCTGCTGCATCAATAGTCCAAGTTTCACTTCCATAGAGCAGCACACTCCAGACAAGGCTTTCAAAAATGACTTCCTAATACCTAAATCTCTATTCGATGTCAAATGATTCCTTTTCTGTAGAAATGCTTTCCTTGTCCGAGCCAACCTACTTTTTATATCCTCTTTGCTTCGTCCATCACTGGTTATTTTGCTTCCTAACTAACAAAAGTCTCCTAATTCCTTTAGCTGTGCACTTGCCAATTTGATGTCCATAGAGGTTTCTGATTTATATCTTGGCAGAGCCGGGATTCGAACCCGGGCGTGCGCGGGCTAGGATCAGCGAACAGACATTTGACTAAATACATACTCTTCGCTGCTTATAAATTAACTGCTGCTACTTTGAATAAAATCCAGTCCACAGTGTTCCTGGTTCAATTCTCACCTTAGCCATCCTAGAAGTGATTCCTAACTTACGACCACGGATGCCTCCCAGTTTAAATTACAAATGCACACACTTCTACACACACGACAATAACACAGGTTGTGACACAACCCTAAATTAAAGAACAACAATTAAAATCCCCCAACTCTTAAGACATTTTATTTTCATAAAATACTCATTTAGAAATATTTATATAGGCTACCTTGTTATACTTTTGGTATATGTTCAGCTGTAGCTACGCTTGCTAAGGCCGTCGTTGAAATGGCTTACTGTGATTTCTCATTCTCAACTACAGACATATAGCCTACTTAACTCGCGATGTTGACATGTGGAAGGGCATCTAACTGATAGAATAATAATGATATCGTATGGCCTCGGGTGCCGGGTGCAAGCTTTGTTATTTGACGCCCAGAAGGCAGCTTGAGTGTCGAATTTTCTTGTTCCTTGGAGCACTATGAAAGTCAAGGAGGCTAGATATCTATGCTCCTTGACATTTTTTAAGAGCGTTAAAAATCCTTCAGTATACCTTCCTTCGGAGGGGAAGTAAAGCCGGCGGTCCCATGTCATAGATTTATGGCATGATAAAGATCCTTTCACTGACTAAACTTGTGTAAAGCAAAATTGTTAGAGATTTCGTCAGAACGCTCTATCAAAGTTCCAACGTTCACCACTAGGTATCATTGACATCTGGTGGCGAAAGTTGGAACTACTTGAAATTGAACGGAACTTGTAGCTCACCCTTTAGGGTGTCCGCTGGAAGCAGCTACTGATTCAGGCGATCGAACATGTCCTCGGACACTCCCGGCACTAAAAGCCATACGATAAATAATAAATAAATAATTTCTAGTTGAGAAAGGAGGAACTTTTGTGTTGGCGGAAAATCCGGAGATTAATTTTGCCATTATGAACACGGCCTATTGAATACAAATGGGTTCTTTAACATGCCCACAACGTATAATATGCGTGTCGTGATTTTTGTCGCCTTTCAAAAATCACTTACCATGACCAGGAGCGAACCTGCAAGCTTGGGGTTGGCAGTCCGGCACGATAACCACTGACCCACCGAAAGAAACTACAACCACATATAAATTCAACGCGTCTCGACTCTGACACCGTAGGAACGTCAATATTTTCCTTCACAGTGCGATCATCTCATCTGCTCCATACATCCTCGTGTAGCACTGAGTCTTGCTGGATTGAAATAAGCTCTTGCGTGCATTTCTTTTGCACTTTCCCAATATCAGCACATTCGAGCCATTTGTCCAGCTGTGTCAAAAGCAAAAGCAAAATCAAAACGTAAACTGAAGAGCATCAAACTTTCGTGATATATTGTGGTGCCATTTAAAATCAAAGTCGGTTTGATGAATATAAATTTGTAATTGTTCCAACAAATTGATAAACAGATCTTTGTTAGCTATGTGTAGCGGTTTCAAGTCGCGAGTTCGGAAGAGAAAAACAAGTAGTTCCGTGAAGAACTATACAGCCTATTTTCATATATCCTACTTATATTAATTGCCTTTATTAACATACAAAATTTCAGTTTGATTGCTGTAATAGATTCGTAGATATTGAGAACCGACTAAATATTTCGGATGGTCGCCATATTGGATAGGTCCTAGAGTTATGTACTGTTACATGAAGATTATTGTGTACGTATAACATGCAAACTTCAATCGCATGATTAGGACACAAGAAGTAACTAGGAGATTTTAAAATTTCGCACAGCTGCCATCTTGTGGTTATGGAAACAATTGAAATAAATTAGATGCCAGTGGATTAACATTCGTATGAGGATTTAATGTACCAAGTTTCACTGCACTCGGATAGTTAAATTGCGAGAACCGTCCATGTGAATATTTATACTTCGCGTCGCCACCATTTTGGATTTGTGATAACCAGGTTATTTAAAGTCCTATAGGTGAACTTAAGTTCATAGCCCCTATGAACATAAAAAAAATTCAGTTTGATTGTTATAATAGATTCGTAGATATTCAGAGCCGCCTAAATATATCGGATGGTCGCCATATTGGCTTGTTAAATGTTTAGGCCATAGAGTCATGTACCATCAAAGGAAAATTAATGCATATGTTCATTATTCAAATTTTCAATTCGATCGCATGATTACGACACAAGAAGTAAAAAATTATTTTTAAAATTCGCAAAGCCGCCATCTTGAGGTTATGTAAATAATTGAACTAAATTAGATACCAGTGCATTACAATGTCTATAAACATTTCCTGTACCGGATTTCATTGCGTTTGGAACATTACATCGCGAGAAGGGTCTATTTAAAATTTTCAAATTCGCTTGGCCGCCATCTTAGTTTTGTAGTTAACCGGTTTTTGAAAGTCTCATAGATGAACTTCCAGTAGTGCCCTTTATCTCCGTACAAAATTTCAGGGTGATACCGCTAATAGCTTCAGAGATATAGAATGCCGGTGAAATATTTCGCACATCCGCCATCTTGTGGTTATGAAAACAATTGAACGAAGTTAGATGTCGATGCATTACAATGTGTATAAACATATACTGTACCACGTTTTATGCGTTTGGTTGGTTAAATCGCGAAAAACGTCTATTTAAAAGTCGCAAATTCGCGTGGCCTCCATGTTGGTTTTGTAGTTACCAGTTTTACAAAGTCACATAGGTGAACTGCTAGTAGTTCCCTTTATCACCGAAAAAAAAATCCAGGGTGATATCGGTAATTGTTTCGGAGATATTAATGCTGGTGAAATATTTCGCACAGCCGCCATGTTGGATTGGTGAGACGTAACAAAATTTGAAGGGCACGGTCGGGGTGGTCTGGATTAGTGCTATGAACTTACCGAGTTTCATCGAAATTGCTCCAGCCGTTTAGAAGTTATTAGGGACACACACCTCTCTCTCACCCACACACACACACACACACACACACATGGACAAAAGGTGATCTCATAAGCCTATTTTTTCAAAATTGAAAATAGGCTAAAAATAATTGTCTTGGTTCATATGGTCACTCATTGCAGAGTATTTTATCTCCTTGATTGTGCTACGATGTTCCTTGTATTTAATGCGGAAGTTTCTACCTGGTTTGCTCTTAATTTGATTAATGCTTTACAGGTTATTTTATAAATGCCAGATTTCTGGTATAAGAAGGATTTATTTACGGTATGCAATTAAAAATGTTGTTTCATAGTTCTTTTTGTTTTGAACGCTATATCTGGACTTCCATTTTTTCTTAGTCTTAAGTAACCTTACTGTTGTTTGAGTCTTCAGTCTTTTGACTGGTTTGATGCAGCTCTCCATGCCTCCCTGTCCTGAGCTAATCGTTTCATCTCTACATAGCTCCGACACCCTACATCGGAGGCAATCTGTTTAACATATTCTAACCTTGGTCTACCCCTACAGTTTTTGTCCTCGACCCTTCCTTCCATAACTAAGCTTGCTATTCCTGGGTGTCTTAGTATGTGTCCTACCAACCTATCTCTTCTCTTCATTAGCAGTCGCCAGAAACATCTCTCCTCTCCCACTCGTCTTAATACCTCTTTGTTTGTAACCCTATCTACCCATCTGATCTTCATCATTCTCCTGTAACACCACATTTCAAATGCTTCAATTCTCCTCTTTTCTGCTGCACCAATAGTCCAAGTTTCACTTCCATAGAGCGCCACGCTCCAGACAAAGGCTTTCAAAAATGACTTCCTAATACCTAAATCTATATTCGATGTCAGCAGATTCCTTTTTTGTAGAAATGCTTTCTTTGCCTGAGCCAACCTACTTTTAATATCCTCTTTGCTTCGTCCATCACTGGTTATTCTGCTTCCTAAGTAACAGAAGTCTCCTACTTCCTTCAGCTTTTCACCAGCCAATTTGATCTCCATAGAGGTTTCTGATTTATTTCGGCTGCATTCCAGTATTTTTGTTTTACATTTATTAATTTTCATCATGAATTCTTTCCGTAAGACGGAGTCCATACCATTCAAAAACTCATTCAAATCCTCAGGCTTGTCGGCCAAGATGACTATGTCATCAGCAAATCTCAGAGTTGAAATTATTTCTCCTTGAATCTTCACCCCCACTTTAATTTTTTCCCTAATTTCCTTCATTGCTTGTTCAATGTAAAGATTGAAAAGTATGGGTGATAAGTTGCAGCCTTGCCTTACACCTTTCTGAATACCAGCTTCTCTCTCATGTCCTTCAACTCTAATAACTGCTGTCTGGTTTCTGTACAGATTGTATATCACCCTCCTATCCCTGTACTTTATTCCAATTGATTTCAAAATGTCAATCAATTTAGTCCAATCAACGTTATCAAAAGCCTTTTCTAAGTCTACAAAAGCCATGAACGTTCTCTTATCTTTCCTTATTCTACCTTCTAAAATCAGCCTAAGACTTAGTACAGCTTCCCTTGTTCCTACATTTCTCCTGAAACCAAACTGGTCTTCACCCAACTCCGTTTCTATCTGGCTTTCAATCCTCTTGTAAATTATTCTAGACAGGATCTTTGAAGCATGAGTAATCAAGCTGATTGTACGGTAATCTTCACATCTGTCAGCTCCCACTTTCTTTGGTATAGGGATGATTACATTCTTCTTGAAATCAGGGGGTACCTCACCTGTCTCATAAATCCTACACACCAAGTGAAATAACCTGATCAGACCTTCATCTCCTATGCAGCGTAGCAACTCAATCGGTATATCATCTATGCCTGGTGCTTTGTTCCTGCTTAAGTCTTCCAAAGCTCTATCAAATTCTGATCTCAATATTAAATCTCCTTTCGCATCCTCATCAATTTCCTCCTCCCTTTCCATTACATGATTCTCAATCTCCTTTCCCTTATACAAACTCTCTATGTA
Source organism: Meconema thalassinum (assembly GCA_946902985.2). Classification (NCBI taxonomy): domain Eukaryota; kingdom Metazoa; phylum Arthropoda; class Insecta; order Orthoptera; family Tettigoniidae; genus Meconema; species Meconema thalassinum. The sequence goes on along the minus strand of OX336399.1, from coordinate 208,743,043 downwards.
AGCTTTCCATCTCTCAACCTTTTCATCCCTATCTGTTAGAGGCTTTCCATTTGTGTCCTTAATATTACAGCACTTAGTCTTCTTTTCCCCAAAAGTATTCTTAATCCTTCGATAAGCTGTGTCTACTTTTCCTAATTTCAGGAAAATTGATTCATAAGCAATCAATAACAACAACAACAATATATCAAGATTTCAAGAATTCTAGAATACATTTGCTAAGCTCAACCTAACATGATGCCCTTACTATAAACCGAGTTCAGTCTAAACATTCCCGACTGGTATTGTTAGTGTCCCATTGATAAAGTGATTGATCCTTAGGGTTAAATGGCAAGATCACCGAACTAACATCAGTATCTTGGAAGAAGCATGTACCATCAGCATTGAGGCTATGGTCATGAAACATCGACTTCGTTGGACAGGTCATGTCGTTCGTATGCCTGATTTTCGCCTTCCAAAGCAAATTATGTACGCTCAACTGAAGGGTGGCCGTCGACACCAGCGTGGACAACAAAAAAGGTTCAGGGACGTCCTAAAGTCAGACATGGAGAATTACCACATCAACACCACTAACTGGGAAACAAAAGCAGCTAACCAACTAGTATGGCGTCGTCTTACCCACGAAGGTCCTAAGAACTTTGAACTACAACTCCGGAGATTTGAAACTGAGAAGCGGATTGCTTGGAAAAAGCGGGCGTCCCTCAGGATGAATAGCCCACAACAACTGTATCTCAACGCTGGCAATGTTTGCCAGCACTGTGGAGGAATTTGTCGCTCGAGGATTGGCCTGCACAGTCATATAAGAACTCATAGACTCACAAATAACATCTGAGGATGACACCATACTCTTCAGCGAGTGATCATCACTCTCCTTTTAAAGCGTTTAATGCCTTGCTAGTAAAGAGTTTTACCAACCCCTGGTCGAGATAGGTGCCATAGCTGTACCAGGCCCGGCACGCGTTGCAACGCCAAGCGTAGTGTTTGTGTTTATTGAAGAGCTTTTGGATACACAATGTGTTTTTGTTTCCTCTGATGCGTACATTAATAAATCAGAATCCTTTCCAACGTTGAAACCACTTACGCACCACCTATTGTAAAATGAAATAAGTAATTCAGAAAACTTCGCGGGAGTGGGCACAATGACTAACCCAAGTTTCATCGCAATTGGGTGAATGGTATATGAACGCATATGGATCTTTGTTGAAACGATTCGTGCACCAACATTCATTCGTTAAAACTACTCATGCACTACCTATCTAATGTATATACAGGGTGTCTCAGGATGAACAGTAAATATTTTAGGAGGTGGTAACATAGACGAATTGTAATTTAAAAAAAAACATATAACATGTGTTCCATTTGTATTGCGTACCGAGATACGGATGTTGGTAAGTAACCAGGGCAGTTGTCGTTCCGTGTGTTGGTACACCTGTTACTATGGGCGTATTTGACGATTGTCAACAGTCGTGTGTTGTTGTTCATGTTGTGAAGTTGTGCTGTAGTTTCCATTGAATGTGTTCACCTGTCAGTGTGCTTTGTTGACCAAGTTGACTGCACTGTATCGTTTAAACTTGCCGTACAATTTTACACAGGCTGAGTATGCCGATATGGTATTTGGGTTTTGTAATGGAAACGCTAATGCTGCCTGTAGAGAATACGGGATACGATTTCCTAACCGCAGACGACCAGATTCAAGAGTGGTTACAATACACTGCGTGAATCTGGCGCAGTACCTAGTTGTCGATATGGTGATACAACATCTAAACCTAACATTCCCCGGGAGATGGATCGGGAGATATGGGCAGGTTTCTTGGCCTCCAAGTTCCCCGGACCTTACCCCTTTGGATTTTTGCCTGTGGGGATGGTTGAAAGGCGAAGTCTAGAAGGAAAAGTTAACACAAGAGCCAAGTTGGACGTTCGGATTATGCACAGTGCAGCTCTCATCAAAGAACGCCAAGACGCCCTCCGAGGAGCTACACGGGGTGTTATCAAGAGAAGTGCAAAATTCATTGAAGTTGGTGGTGGAAGTTATTAAAACCAACTGTGAACGTCCTCATTTGCCTTGGCTTTACATTTGTGTTGGTTAAATACTACCAGCTGTATCTCGGTACGCAATACAATTGGCACACAAGTTATATAGAATTTTTTATTGCAATTCATCTATACTACCACCTCCTAAAATATTTACTATTCCTCCTGGAACACCCTGTGTATAATACGCTAAGATGTATGTTTCACAAAACTCAAGCTCCTAAACCAGAGGGAGTTAGAAGGTGTGATTTGTACCAAAATCTTACAAATCGTCTCTATATTACAGGAAACAAGATGTTCAGTAAAGAACATATAGCCTACATTCTCCTAAATGCATGGGTATTGTTATAACTCTTTGTCCTATTCAAGGAGTATAATTGAATGTTGTTTGTAGTAGCTTGTTGAAATACAACGTGCTATAGGGATATTAAACATGAATATGAGGTGCCCTTTGCTAGTGCTACCTCTATAAAAAAAATCATTCAATTCGGTTTCACCGTGTTTGAATTGATCTGGGGAATGGATTTGCACACATACATGGCCGCTATTTGCAAACTATTGGGCTGATGAACTTGTAGTCAGTCATAAGATGCTTTCCACAAAAAGGCATGTTGTTGCAAAATCCGGTAGAGATCAAATTATTAGGATGGTCGAAATTTGATTCAAGCTTTTAACATTTGGGTGGCCGTCATTCCGTTTCCGTCAAGATGGCGGCGATATCAAACATGACACTGAGGTGCCTTTTGCTAGTGCTACCTCTGTACAAAATTTCGTTCAATTCGGTTTCACCGTGTTTGAATTGATAGGGGGAATCGATTTGCACACATACTTGGCCACCATCTGCAAACTATTGGGCTGATGATATAGCAGTTTGGTCAGAATATGCTTCCCATATAAAGATTTGTTGTTGCAAAATTTGGTAGAGACTAGATCATTAGGTTGGTCGTAATTACATTTTAGCCTTTAACATTTGGGTGGCCGCGATTACGTTTCCGTCAAGATGGTGGTGATATAAAACATGACACTGAGGTGGCCTTTTCTAGTGCTACCTCTGTACCAAATTTCGTTCCATTCGGTTTCACCGTGTTCGAATTAATAGGGGGAATCGATTTTCACACAAACATGGCCGCCATCCGCAAAATATTAGGCTAATGACCTATTAGTTTGGTCAAAGGATGCTCCCTCCATAATGGTATGTTGATGCAAAATTTGGTAGAGATCGGATGATTAGGTTAATCGTAATTTGATTTAAGCTTTGAATATTTGTGTGGCCGCCATTACGTTTCCGTCAAGATGGCGGCGATATAAAACATGACACTGAGGTGCCCTTTGCTAGTGCTACCTCTGTACCAAATTTCATTCCATTCGGTTTCACCGTGTTCGAATTAATAGGGGTAATCGCTTTTGACACAAAGATGGCCGCCATCCGCAAAATATTAGGCTAATGACCTATTAGATTTGTCAAAGAATGCTTCCTCCATAAAGGTATGTTGTTGCAAAATTTGGTAGAGATCGGATGATTAGGTTAGTCGTAATTTGATTTCAGCTTTGAACATTTGTGTGGCCGCCATTACGTTTTCGTCAAGATGGTGGTGATATAAAACATGACACTGAGGTGCCCTTTGCTAGTGCTACCTCTGTACCAAATTTCATTCCATTCGGTTTCACCGTGTTCGAATTAATAGGGGTAATCGATTTTGACACAAAGATGGCCGCCATCCGCAAACTATTAGGCTAATGACCTATTAGATTTGTCAAAGGATGCTTCCTTCATAAAGGTATGTTGTTGCAAAATTTGGTAGAGATCGGATGATTAGATTAGTCGTAATTTGATTTAAGCTTTGAACATTTGTGTGGCCGCCATTACGTTTCCGTCAAGATGGTGGTGATATAAAACATGACACTGAGGTGTCCTTTGCTAGTGCTACCTTTGTACCAAATTTCGTTCAATTTGCGCTCACCGTGTTCGAATTGATAGGGGGGGGGACAGTCATTCAGAGTACACACTCTCACACACACACACACAGACTCACACACACACATACACACACACAGACAGACACACTTGTTTTCGCCCTGTAGTGATCTCATAAGTCTACTTTCATTTTTTGCAAAAATCGAAAGTAGGCTAAAAATCTTGCATTTCTTGAAGAGTCAACGGAAATATATTTATTTGTTTATAAAGTGATTTTAAAACAAATTAACAAGATGGTAGCCCCTGCCTGAAGTGTGTCGCGCCCAACCCGCATAGCACATGAGCCGGGCGGGTAGTCTGTACACATGGGGCTCATACAATCCACAATTCTTTTAAAAAGTGCGTTTATACAAATAATAGTACATTATGTAACGAGCCTATAATGGCTATAATTAAGACACGAGTATTTTTATAAAACGAGCGTATGCGACTTTTATAATTTCCATACGAGTGTCTTAATTACCATTATAGGCGATTTGCATACGACTGTTTATGTTCGACGATAATTATAACTTTATTATATGTTTTAACATAAATATTCATAAATATCCGTTGAGTGTCAGCCACTTGAATTTTGTGATCGGAGAGCGAGCGCTGGGTGTGATATCTCTCTCTTTCAAGCGCTCTGTGTGCTTGCAATGCCATATGCAGGCCATATGTTTACATCTGCCGTCCCTCAGTAATATTGTCACCGGCGTCGTTTGAAGGCAATGCGCTGTGTAGAAATTAGGGTTGGTGATATTAAGGTACAGTGCTATTTCTTGTCTCATATTCGCCAGTTTATTTACGCGAACATATGGATGGTGCGTATTCCATATCGGTAATTTATTATTGTTCGATGTTGTGTTTATGTCCGACATGTTGGATTTTGAGCGCATGCGCGAAGGTATCGTTACCTAATTGGTCAATGAACGAGCTCTGATTGGCTGGAGAAACTGTATCGTAATGAAAAACAGTGTTATAATGACCATCATTATGATACAGTTTTCTGACACATAATGGTGAGGGTCGAACATAAACATATTTATAGAAGCCTGCATAACAGTAAAGCAGGGCGGGTGGTTTATACACGTGCGAGATTTCTCGCATGGGTGCGCTAGCTGTATATGAACACATACTGGACAGACAAACAATCAAGAAACATTAATTTTCATATAGAGAGAAGATTGATAATTTAGGAAACAAACAGCGCCTGGAAATGAACAGACCAGCAAGCCTGAACATTCTCATTATAAAACTGCTTCCGTTTTATTTTCAGCTCACGCTAGCGCGTGAATTTACAATTCTACTTGTTTAACTTCCAGTGGTGTTAGCAAAATATCAAATGCCAGAAGAACTCCACAAAACAGCTGTAAACTGAGCGAAATCACAGCAGAGCATGGAGAGTAATTAACTGCTCCGGTATCTCTCCGCCGAGCAGAGAACAAGATCCAACTGTATATACTCCATGTGATTTAATATGATTCCTCTGTAAGATGGTCCAGGGATATCATGTTGACGTCATTGGGTGCATATTACCACTAAACCTCCCAATAACCGGCATATACTCCATGTGATTTAATATAATACCTTTATATAATGGTCTAGGGACATTATGTTGAAGTCTTTGGGAGTATATTACCACTAAACCACCCAACAACCGGCATATACTACATGTGATTTAATATGATACCTTTATATAATGGTCTAGGGACATTATGTTGAAGTCTTTGGGAGTATATTACCACCCAACAACCGGCATATACTCCATGTGATTTAATATAATACCTTTATATAATGGTCTAGGGACATTATGTTGAAGTCTTTGGGAGTATATTACCACTAAACCACCCAACAACCGGCATATACTCCATGTGATTTAATATGATACCTTTATATAATGGTCTAGGGACATTATGTTGAAGTCTATGGGAGTATATTACCACTAAACCACCCAACAACCGGCATATACTCCATGTGATTTAATATAATACCTTTATATAATGGTCTAGGGACATTATGTTGAAGTCTTTGGGAGTATATTACCACTAAACCATCCGACACCTTTATATACTCCATGTGATTTAGATACCTCTGTAAGATGATCCAGGGATATCACATTGAAGTCTTTGGGAGTATATTACCACTAAATCACTTGTAGGACATCTGCTACTTGTTATTCCCGACCCTCTGAGGTCCGATAAGTATCATAGTGTATTTGTCCTTCCTGATGCTTGAGACTGAGCAGATTGTTGGACGGAGGCGCCCGTGGCCTATTACAAGATACCGTACGGCCATTTGCGTGTAGTTGACAGGAAACCATTTCGAAGGTGGCCAAGTCTCCATGACCCCGTTATCTTGTTAACACGCTCAGCTAATCCGGTAGTTATGAAAGGTCTTCGACATGAAGTTTAATAATGAACTTGTGAAAGGTGGGACCGCTAATGGATTTCGATTGCTCAGTCGTGCTCATTAGGTAAACACGATTGAAAATATCTTGCAATGTAAGTGAGGCTGAGGGACATATGACCTCGTAAGTAGGGGGGGGGCTGTACAGGTCCTAGATGATAGCCTACTTTCCTGGTGACGTCACAAGATGGCGGCCATGACGTGACAAGATGGCGGCCACTGGTGACAAAATGTTGACCCATAGCCTACTTTCCTGGTGACGTCACAACGAGGTGTGATCAAAAAGTTCCAAATCTTCGTAGGAATTAGGCGACTATCTAGCTCTCTCCTCACCACTAAAACCCCTTCTTATAAATCATTTTTCAAAAAGGCCGCCCTCTTACAAAATCACCAAGTGCGCATGCCTAAAAATAATGCGAATTCATTATGCCGTCGACTCGTTGACATGTCGTTTATGTGGAACAATGCTTGATTTCATACTTGCATTCAAACTCCCACATGTCGCGCTTGGAAAGCGAGATTTTCTAAAAATATATCATTTCACCCCCTAGTAGGGGTATGTTTTATTTTAGGGTGGAAATATGTTGTCCATTAGAAAGGGGGTGTCAGCCCGAGTTCAATGACACCTCATTCGTCAAAATCCGACTATTCATTCGCGAGATATCGGCTTTGCCCCTGAATGTATGGCGTGTTAGTATGTGACGTCACCAGGAAATTAGGCTATGAGTCAACATTTTAAAACTTTTTGATCACACCTCGTAGGTTAGGTTAGGTTAGGCCAGGTTAAGTTAAGCTATGGCCGCCATCTTGTGACATCACCAGGAAAGTAGGCTATGGGTCAACATTTTGGAACATTTTGATTACACCTCGTTGTGACGTCACCAGAAAAGTAGGCTATGGGTCAGCATTTTGGAACTTTTTGATGACACCTCGTTGTGACGTCAGCAGTGGCCGCCATCTTGTGACGTCATAGCCGCCATCTTGTGACGTCATGGCTGCCATATTGTGAGTCACCAGGAAAGTAGGCTATCATCTAGGATCTGTGCAGCCCCCCTGCTCTCGTAGATCTGCCCCTTGAAACCTCAATAACTAACTAAAGTGAGGCTGGTTGGACAAACAATTCATGAAAATCGGAGAAATGGCGCCGACAGGAAGGAAGCATGTACTAATATGCAACCATTATATTCGTGATCATAAACCACGGGACCCCCTTTTAAGGTGGAATCCGAATCACCAGTCGTAACATTTCAACTCGATAATCGCAAGGTGTATTAACTAGGAATCGAACCCTGTTCACCTTGGTGGGAGCCAACGAACTTGCTCGCTGCACCACTCTTAGTTGATGCGTTGTTGTCTTTGAATCTTCAGTGGTTTGATGAAGCATGCCATGACTTCGTACCCTGAGCCAATCATTTTATCTCTACATAGCTACCAGATCCTACATCAGAGGCAATCTAACATTGCTCTACCCATACAGTTCTTGTCCTCAACCCTTAGTGCCATAACTAAGTTTGTTATTCCTGACTGCCTTATTATGTGCCCTACGAACCTATTTCTTCTCTTCATTAGCCCTCGCGAGGGACATCTCTCGTCCTCCACTTGTCCTAAGACCTCTACTCTATCTACCCATCCAATCTTCATAATTCGCCTGTAACACCACATTTCAAATCCTCTGCTGCACCAGCAGTCCGAGTTTCACTCCATAGAGCGCCACATTCCAGACAGAGGCATTCAAAAATTACTTTCCAATACATAAATTTATATTGGGTGTCATTTCTGTAGAAATGCTTTCCTTTCCTTAGCCAACCTATTATATGTATCCTCTTTGCTTCGTCCATCACTAGTTATTTTTCTTACTAAATAGCAGAAGTCTCCTACATCCTTTAGCTTTTCACCTGCCAATTTGAAGTTCATAGGGGTTTCTGATTTATTTCCGCTCATTCCAATATTTTTATTTTACATTGATTTTCATCATGAATTCTTTCCTCAAGACAGATTCCATACCATTTAAAAACCGCATTCCGATCCTCCAGTGTATCGGCTAAGTTGACGATGTCATCAGCAAATATCACTGTTGAAATGATTTCTCCTTGAATTTTAGCCTATTTTCATTTATGAAAAAAAAAATAGGCTTATGAGATCACCTTTGTCCGTGTGTGTGTGTGTGTGTGTGTGTGTGTGTGTGTCTGTGCCCCCTAATAACATATAAACGGCTCGAGAAATTTCAATGAAACTCGGTAAGGTCAGAGAACTATTCAGGCCGACCCCGACCGTGCCCTTCAAATTTGATTACGTCTCACCAATCCAACATGGCGGCTGTGCGAAATATTTCACCAGCATCCTATATCTCCGAAACTATTACTGATATCGCCCTGAAAATTTGTACGGTGATAAAGGGCTCTATTGAAAGTTCATTTATGTAACTTTTAAAAATTCCTGTAAAGTACAATACAAACATGGCGGCCAAGCGAAGTTGAAACATTTTAATAGATGTTTCTCGCGATTTACCCATCTAAATGCAGTGAAATTTGGTACAGTAAATGTTAATACACATTGTAATGCACTGGCATCTAAGTTAGTTCAGTTGTTTACATAACCTCAAGATGGTGACTGTGCGAAATTTTAAAGTTAAGTTTTAATTTCTTGTGTATTAATCATGCGATCCAAGTGAACTTTTGAATAATCAACCTACGCAATAATCGTCATCTAATAGTACATAACTCTATGGCCTTCATACATAAAAATCCAATATGGCGACCATCCTGAAATATTTAGATGGTTCTCAACATGTACGATTCTATTAAAGCAATCAAACTGAAAGTTTGTATATTGATAGAGGCAATTATCATAAGTAGGATATATGAAAATAGGCTGAATAGTTTTTCACAGAACTATTTGTTACTCCTACTTTAATTGTTCTCTAATTTCCTTCTGTTCAATGTATAGATTGGAAAATATGGCTGATAAGTTAAAGCCTTGCCTTACACCTTTCTGAATACCATATCTGAACTCAATAACTACCATGTGGTCTTAGTTGAATCACCCTGTACTCAGGGACACCAACACTCCAACAGGCTGGACCTATTAACCACTGGCACAGCGGAACCCGGAGTGCTCTTATCGTCTTCCGGCGCGGCCTGTTGTGCCAAACTGTTTACAGCCGCTAGCTTTAGCTCCCCACAATACATCGTTACCCGTTACCAAAGTGACATAAAGCAGTGTTAGCAATTTAAATTGAAAATATAGTACATTATGCACCGAGCCTATAATGGCAATAATTAAGACACGAGTATGTTTATAAAACGAGCATATGCGAGTTTTATAATTTCCATACGAGTGTCTTAATTACCATTATAGGCGAGTTGCATACGACTGTTCATGTTCGACGATAATTATTATAACTATTTTGTGTTCGAACATAAATATTCATAAATATCTGTCGAGATTTCGCCAGTTTTATGTACTGAACAGAGCGCATGACACGCAGAAAATGCCTTGTCGCCTCGATTACCCTACTATGACACTAGGCCAGGCAGTGAAATTAGAAGGCCGTGGAACTCAGCGCACCTAATTATCTAATTGGTCAAACAACTGTATATTGAGCTCTGATTGGTGGGAGAAACTGTTTCATAATGAGAAATAGTGTTATAATGAGCCTCATTATGATACAGTTTTCTGACATATAATAGTCAGGGTCGAATATGAAAGTTATTTCAGTTGGTTGTTGTTTTAAGGGGTGGAACAGAATGGTCATTTATAAAGTCAAAATTAGTTAATAGTATTTATTATAAGTGTTAGTGCTTAGCGTTTTGGATTTGTACTCGGCTCCTCCCGACTTAGCGACTCCCAACAATCTAAAGTATATCTAGGTTACTTGGTATAAAACAAAGTCCCCGATTCTTGGATGTCACGGGTAATCTCGAGAACCACTGAATGAATTTTGATGCGGTTTTCACCATTCTGTAAAGGTTATCTCGAGGAAGGCTTCTGTAGAAAATTATTTATTTATGATGAAAGGAAGCCAAGCAGTAACGATTTCAGTGAAAAGTCGAAAGAAAAACCTGGCACCCGTGCGCTTCTTAAGCTTACTAAGAGTGTAAGAATTGTCCAGCATGAAAATTTCTACAAAAAAAAAGTCCACGAGATCATATCTATATCTACAATACATCGCCCACTAGACTATAAGTGTTTTTAATTTTTCATTTCTTCCAATATTCTCCATTCAACTACAGAGGCGACAGTTTATGAGCTAGGTAGGGGTGAGCCATCACCCCAGTTCCACCCTAGCTAGCGGGCGAGCCTATTACTCCAGATACAGCCAGCAGCAAACTGTCGAGTCGTGTTGAGTTAAGACTTCAGAGAAGAGTGGCTGTGTTTGGAGTTTCCTGGAATTGCAACTCGGCTTTTCTTCATTTCACCTGTGAACTTTTCGTTCCGCAAAATACACAGTCAAGTTAAGATTGGATGGAAGGGGTATTTGTGTTTCATGCACCTCGCCATTCTTAAATTACGTCTGACGAGAATTCGTTGCACATGCAACTCCATGATAATATAATTAATAGTCCAGTCAGTGGTTTTAACCCATCATGCCGAGACGTAAAACGGATATTGGTTCTTTGACATAAAAATGCGTTTATCACGTAATGCATTCATATCTGTTCCCGGGCGAAGCAGGGGCGGGTTGCTAGTTAATAATAACATTATTCTGAATAATGAAATTCTCCCACCAGTATTCTAATATTTGCAATTGGGAGACGAGTGTGTTTGAACCTCACTGTGAGTAATCCTTGAACTGGTTCTGTGTGGTTATCAATTCCGGGAAGGTACCATTAGGCCACGACCACCTCCTTCCCCTGTCTCATTAACTCCGATGGGCACAAAAAATACCTTATTTATAGGAGAACGCAACCAATTTTCACTATTTATGCCAGTTCATGACCCTACATTTACAAAAGTTATTTAAAATAAACCTACCTGATGCAACAAACCTCATGGTAATACAGTAGAGTCTCGCAAACTCGGCACTCCGGATTACTCAGCCACCCTGACAGGAGAAAAAAAGCATGATTTTCGTTTGTTTTTGTGTTTCTTCACAGAGCGTTATTATGTTTTCTTTCGTCTTCTCCATCAATGGAATTATTGGCAGTTAAATACGACGCGAAACAAGTTGACCTACAGTACATAGTAAGAAGAGTAACGACGACCAGATAAATGCACAAACTGTTGGCAGTAAGAAGTAAACAAACGGTTCTCGCGCAGAGCGTTGCATTTATTTGATTGCGCATTCTCCGCAATCCTGTTTCTTCACAGTCTTCGTGGCGAGGCTTCAAGAAACAGGTATCAAAACGAAAAGCAAAAGAACATTACTTACTTTTTTGCACAAAAAAAGTAAATGGTAATTTTCATTAAGTGAAAAATCTATTTGCTTTCAGGAATTGGTTTCTACATATACTGTTGGGTAGATTATTAGCTTGGGAATAACCTAACCCCCAAGGGAGGATGATGAAGAAAAAGAAGTGGGTTTCGGACTGGAGAAAAAGGACAGATTCCAACAGAAGTTATAATTTTATCTTTAAGTATACTCAAAGGCAGCTGCCACTGGAAATCCGCTTTCCGATACCTAAAGTGGGTAGGGACCTGGGCGAAGCTAACAGGAAACGCAGCTGGAACTTGGGCTATTCGCAAGAAAGCTGCTATAGCGTATTCCCTCTCAAGCATAAATATACCTACTATGGGGAGAAGGGTGGTGGTCTGGCAAGACAAAGAGTAACAGATTTATTGTGTATCTGTTCAAAGGAGTTTGTTTCTAAACAAGTATTTTGAAGAGTACAAATAATTTGAATCCGCCTTGATATTTTAGTTCTTGAAATTGTAGAATTTCTAAAGAGCGACCGAATGCTTCCAAGAAGGATAGGAATAAAGCAATTATACCCTTGGGAATAATTTTGGTAGGAGCACCAATAGTTGCATTTTGAAATGACTAAGCTTTTACCCAGCAAGGCGCCGACTAAAAGTTTAGACGATGAGAAACACTTAAATTTTGAAAAACCAACCATAAGTGGTAGAGAGAATCTCCACAAGCAGGAAGCTGGCGTAGCGAGCTATGCTTGCCTTACTGGCCAGTTAGAATTAGCTATCAAAGCTAAGAGAGACTTTACTAAGTTAGTAACTAAGAGTTCTTGCTCAAATGCAACAAGTGGTGAAAACCCTATCAATAGATTTATTTTTATTAAAGAGGGCATAAACCTAGGAAGAGTCAAGGAAGACAGGATTTTGCCTAACCGTTATGTTAGAGAAATGATAAATCAAAAGAACAAATCTTAATTTATTTAACAATGTAAAAAGAAGTAGTTTATGTAACAAATATATAATTTTGATTTTGTAAACAATTGGGGTCGCAGACCTCCTAAATCATTCAAAGCTTGCACCTGGCAATTAACAATTCTTTTGGTTTTAAACCTGTTATATTCTTTAAAATCTTCGTAAGATTTTGAAATGTTGTTAAGATTAACAAATTGGAAATTTAAAGATAATTGACGTAATTAAAGTTAAACAATAAATCAAGTACAAGATGTGTACTTTAAGGATTTCTAGATAGGTATCTTAGAAATATGAACAAATAACAACTTCGAAAGTAACAACAACAAAACAGGAAGAAATGAAATAGAAGTTCCTATAACTTCTTGTATTAATACAGAACTAATTTTATAGATTATACAAATAGGGCAGGTCACTTATTGTGAAACCTAAAGAGAAAAATTGAAAGGAAGTTTCTAGAACTCCTATGTTTAAGTAGGGATCACGAGAAAAATGGGGCAAATTTCCCTTTCGTGAAACCTAGAGATAACTCACGTTTGAGTAAAAAGAATTGGATTCCCTCATTAGAAGGGAGAAACAATATACTTTAAGGCGTGTACTAGACACGAAGTTTTACAGACATTAATTCGTTGTACGTGGAGCAAGTAAGGGAGGGCACTTATTGAGAGTGACACCTCATTGAAAAAAGACCTAAAGTAACAATTTTATTATTCTAGTTTGTTAGTAAAGGGTTTGGGAAAGATCCAATGGGATTGTGGAAAAGTGTTCATGGGCGTATTTATTGTACTCGGACGAGCACGACGCGGATGAAAAATTGAACAGGCATTGTTTTCACTATAGTCTGTTGATATAGTTGAAAGTTCACTGTAGTAGCACAAAAGGTTTATGGAAAGAAAAGTTATTGCAGTTATGTGACAGTTGAGTTTTGGCTTGAGAGAATTATGAGTTGTAGTTTCTATGGGCGGCAGTTAAATACGGCAGAAAATTTCCCACGTAGGAAGACAGTTTATGTGGATTAGAAATTTATCCCACATAAGTTTCTCAGCGAAGAAAGTATTCCCATATCAAGTGGAAAATACATGACAGTATAACTGGTAGATAGAGTGTAGGTTCTGGAAGGTTCCAGAGCAATGATGAGTTGTTTAAATAGGGTAGAGAATCCCTCGGCGGAAAACTAGATTATATAGACAGTGGATATTTTAGAAATATCCCTCGATGTGAGATAGCATCACAGAAAATCTTTCATTTTGAAAGTTAGACTTGATAGTTCGAGTTTGATCAAGAAGATCTCTAGAAAGCAGTTATTTTGTCACATATAGCAATTTTTACTGTCTATAAAATTCAAATAAAAGCTTTGAGCCTTTTAAAAGCAATGAGAATGTGGCTAAAACATGAAGTCGGTACTTATCTTTGCTTCATGAAGAAGGCGATGTTGCTGTTGACGGTTGATTCTAAAACTCGAACATGGCGTCGAATTTAAAAGTTTGCCTCTAAAGTAGAGGAGGCGAGCTTTAGTTAAGCTCCAACTGACTGGTTTGACTTCAGCCGCACAAGTGAGACCCACTCAACGGAGCGTGAAGAGACCAAGGAAGGGAAAGGAGTGGGGGTAGGAGACAAAAGGAATACATATAAGAATAGCCAACATAACAGAAGTAAATTTTCTCTTGATGAAATGGTCTTCAAAGTGTTGATAGAAGGCGTCACTAGCGCAGCCTGGTGGGTGAACAAGTAGACGAAGTTCTCTTGATCACGGAGATGATAGCTGGTGATAGCGACGAGATCTGGTGGCTAGATTGGTAAGGAAGTCCTCTTGTACAGGGAAGAATTGAGGAACTTCAGAAATTCACTGCTAGATGACGCTAGGTGGGTCATGGAAGATATATATCTAGAACAGACTTACAGGGAGTGTGAGAAACATACACCAACAAAGAGAAATCAGGAGATCACTGTTGGTGTTTGCGAAAAAAGGAAGTGATGAACTAAAGCAAAGAGAAGCAAAAGCTTACTCTGTCTTACCGTGTATTCCAAAGAATACACCAACTGTACAGTGTACATATTATAAAAATAATTTGTAGGCCTGGTTTTTCTAAGTTTTCTTTCATAATTTACAATAATTGTTTTCCTTGATTTGTATGCAGTGCAGTACTGAACAATATATTCAACTACTGTAATTGTAGTGGCTTAATCGTTTTAAAACTTGTGTTTCTGTTAAAAACAAATAAATGTACTGCATTGCATTACTTTTAAACCAAAACAAACTGCTTATTTCTTCTTTTTAACACATTTCCCGATAACCCGGCATTTTCGCGAACTCGGCCACCCTTCGGTCCACATTAGGCCGAGTTTACGAGACTCTACTGTACCACATTTAAATCCCTTTCTCATTCTTTCGATATCGAACACATCAGATTGCAGATGACCTCGCTCTTTATATAACGATCACCACCAGAGGCACCTCGCTAAGTTAAATTAGGAACCTCAAAATGTTTAAAGAGTGATTTTAGAATTCATGGCAAGTAGATATTTTATTCCCAGCCTGGATTAGCTCATGTAGAGGGTAATAAAGGCCCACTTCGCTCAGAAAGAACAAATGTGCGATTGGTATCAGGGTAATCTGGTGTAAGCTCATAGAGGATTACACCGGCAGGTAAAATATAAACAGAATTAAAACAGAGCTGGCATTACTCGGGTGACTGAGCAAAATGACAAGTCCTCGGGCGTTACGCTTAAAGGGAGCGATGTACATTCTAACCCACCGTGTTTAAACCATCAAGAGATAGATGGTTCAACTGTTTCGTGTAAGAGTTGGTCCGGGTTCGATTAATATCATTCACAACTTCAATATATTTTTTTCCTAAAGGACATCCACCCGGCATTCCGGGAGACTATCTGCCTGTTAGGTGGTCAGCCCGAAGGCTGGTTGGATCCTCAAAACAGTACCGCCGTTAGGTTATGTGGGTAAATACCCACAAAATCCCACGGCAGCGCTATATTCAGGCCTACTATGCAAGATGAGGAGTGAGGTAGTTTAACATTGCCTTCCTCACTGAGTCAGAACAGCAGTACTAACCCTATGAGTAGAACCTTTCACAGCATTCACAGCATTCACAGGCACTGACTGTGCCCTGAATGTCATTACTAAGCACCACCCATACCTCAGTAGCTTCCATATAATCACAGCCATGAGTGAGACTGAGACAGCGGTGATACTCTATCCAGTGCCAACAGGCACTGACTGTGCCCTGAATGTCATTACTAAGCACCACTCATACCTCAGTAGCTCCCATACAATCACAGCCATGAGTGAGACTGAGACATCGGTGATACTCTAGCCTGTGCCAACAGACACTGACTGTGCCCAGAATGTCATTACTAAGCAGCACCCATACCCCAGTAGCTTCCATATAATCACAGCCATGAGTGAGACTGAGACAACGGTGATACTCTAGCCTGTGCCAACAGACACTTACTGTGCCCTGAATGTCATCACACAGCACCACGCATACCTCAGTAGCTTCCATACAATCACAGCCATGAGTGGGACTGAGACATTGGTGATACTCTAGCCTGTGCCAACAGGCACTGACTGTGCCCAGAATGTCATCACTCAGCACCACCCATACCTCAGTAGCTTCCATAAAATCACAGCCATGAGTGAGACTGAGACAGCGGTGATAATCTAGCCTGTGCCAACAGACACTGACTGTGCCCTGAATGTCATTACTAAGCACCACCCATACCTCAGTAGCTTCCATATAATCACAGCCATGAGTGAGACTGAGACATCGGTGATACTCTAGCTGTGCCAACAGACACTGACTATGCCCAGAATGTCATTACTAAGTACCACCCATACCTCAGTAGCTTCCATATAATCACAGCCATGAGTGAGACTGAGACATCGGTGATACTCTAGCCTGTGCCAACAGACACTGACTATGCCCAGAATGTCAATACTAAGTACCACCCATACCTCAGTAGCTTCCATATAATCACAGCCATGAGTGAGACTGAGACATCGGTGATACTCTAGCCTGTGCCAACAGACACTGACTATGCCCAGAATGTCATTACTAAGCACCACTCATACCTCAGTAGCTTCCATATAATCACAGCCATGAGTGAGACTGAGACATCGGTGATAATCTAGCCTCTGCCAACAGACACTGACTGTGCCCTGAATGTCATTACTCAGCACCACCCATACCTCAGTAGCTTCCATATAATTACAGCCATGAGTGAGTGTGAGACATCGGTGATTCTCTAGCCTGTGCCAACAGACACTGACTGTGCCCAGAATGTCATTACTAAGCACCACCCATATCTCAGTAGCTTCCATATAATCACAGCCATGAGTGAGACTGAGACATCGGTGATACTCTAGCCTGTGCCAACAGGCACTGACTGTGCCCTGAATGTCATCACATAGCACCACGCATACCTCAGTAGCTTCCATACAATCACAGCCATGAGTGGGACTGAGACATTGGTGATACTCTAGACTGTGCCAACAGACACTGACTCTGCCCAGAATGGCATTACTAAGCACCACCCATACCTCAGTAGCTTCCATACAATCACAGCCATGAGTAGGACTGAGACATTGGTGATACTCTAGCCTGTGCCAACAGACACTGACTGTGCCCTGAATGTCATTACTAAGCACCACCCATACCTCAGTAGCTTCCATATAATCACAGCCATGAGTGAGACTGAGACATCGGTGATACTCTAGCCGGTGCCAACAGACACTGACTGTGCCCAGAATGTCATTACTAAGCACCACCCATACCTCAGTAGCTTCCATATAATCACAGCCATGAGTGAGACTGAGACATCGGTGATACTCTAGCCTGTGCCAACAGGCACTGACTGTGCCCTGAATGTCATCACTCAGCACCACCCATACCTCAGTAGCTTCCATATAATCACAGCCATGAGTGAGACTGAGACATCGGTGATACTCTAGCCTGTGCCAACAGACACTGACTATGCCCAGAATGTCAATACTAAGTACCACCCATACCTCAGTAGCTTCCATATAATCACAGCCATGAGTGAGACTGAGACATCGGTGATACTCTAGCCTGTGCCATCAGACACTGACTATGCCCAGAATGTCAATACTAAGTACCACCCATACCTCAGTAGCTTCCATATAATCACAGCCATGAGTGAGACTGAGACATCGGTGATACTCTAGCCTGTGCCAACAGACACTGACTGTGCCCTGAATGTCATTACTCAGCACCACCCATACCTCAGTAGCTTCCATATAATCACAGCCATGAGTGAGACTGAGACATCGGTGATACTCTAGCCTGTGCCAACAGACACTGACTATGCCCAGAATGTCAATACTAAGTACCACCCATACCTCAGTAGCTTCCATATAATCACAGCCATGAGTGAGACTGAGACATCGGTGATACTCTAGCCTGTGCCAACAGACACTGACTATGCCCAGAATGTCATTACTAAGCACCACTCATACCTCAGTAGCTTCCATATAATCACAGCCATGAGTGAGACTGAGACATCGGTGATACTCTAGCCTCTGCCAACAGACACTGACTGTGCCCTGAATGTCATTACTCAGCACCACCCATACCTCAGTAGCTTCCATATAATCACAGCCATGAGTGAGTGTGAGACATCGGTGATTCTCTAGCCTGTGCCAACAGATACTGACTGTTTCTGAATGTCATTACTAAGCACCACCCATATCTCAGTAGCTTCCATATAATCACAGATATGAGTGAGACTGAGACTGCGGTGATACTCTAGCCTGTGCCAACAGACCAATGCAAATGTACTGCATTCATCAACAGATGGCAAACAGGCTTCGGTAGACCATAAATGTCCATAATAATAGCCTATGGTACATTGTTTGCTATACAGTGCATACAGTGCTGTCATCCCCGAGGTACCGGGTTCGATGCCCGGCTCTGCCAAGAATTTTAAAGTCTTGGTATGGTCTGGTACGGGGTCTCCCAGCCTCGTGATGCAACATGGGAACTTGCCGGATGCTATGGCTGGAGGAGGAGTGGAAAGGAACTGGCCACCCTACCACACGCAAACTCCGGCTCGGGATGCCTTGTTAGTGAAGGGCCCTAATTCAGGTCGCCTACGTCCCTGGAGGGGATATGCTACTTTAATTTAGAATTAGAACAAACAGTATACAATACGATGCACCATATAAATGGTTATGCAGCATGTGGATTGAAGCTCTCATCATGCCCAAGCAGACCTTCTCAAGATCATCCTCGATGTTGCCAAGCACTTCAGGATGTTCCCCGAGCTGATGACATAATCCAACTTTCGATAAGAAGACTGCCATAGATTACGACACAACAGGAACTTTACCATTTCCATTGTAGAAAGACTGAAGACGCAAACACACAGAAAGAAACGCTCAACTTGGCATAATAATGCTACCAGAATCATTATATTCGTCAGAAACAACAACAACAACAACAACAACAATTGGAGCATTTGGCTTCATAGAAACTGAAAAAATAGAACGCAAATTTTTTAGAAAAATAAATTAATAAATAAATAAATAATAAACAAATAAATAAATAATAAATAAATAAATGAATAAACAAATAAATAATAAATAAATTAATAAATAAATAAATTAATTAATAAATAAATATATGAATAAACAAATAAATAAATGAATACATAAATGAATACATAAAAAATAATAGTCTCAACAACGAAAAACCAATCCCAAGTCATCAAGCTGAAAATCATTTTGGTTAACGTACTTACTCCATAGTTGGCTCATTCGAAACTTAGGCTTGGACACTACAAAACAGTCGTACTGACAGAAGCGTTATATGCGTCAGGAACAAAAACAATTGGAGTATCAGGCATCATAGAAATTTTAAAAATTAGAACACAAAATTCTCAGAAAAATATTTGGAGCAATACACGGAGATGGCATATGGATGAAGAGACCTACCAAAGAGCTATGCGAGTACACAGACAGACTCACAGAAAACGCAGACTAACTTTTTACGGGCACATACAGAGAATGAACAACAGACTTACAAGAAGATTTGTGATGTAGTAAACAGCTCAAGCAGGTGAACTAATTGGTATCATGAAGTAGAGGAAGACTTAAGGCAGGTGGGGATCGACAGGCAAATTCAGGAACAACATTAAGAATACAACATTTAAAGCAAATGAAAAGAAGAAGACAGAACAACGGAAACAGGAGACAGTCAAAGGGTGAAGAGATTTTGGGAAGAGAGGAGGAAGTGAAAATTGTGTCGTCATGAGATATTTAAGTTCAAACACTGTCCGTAAGGGCCAAAAAAGATATAAAATTATAAATAATAATAACAAGTAGTTCCGTGAAGAACTTAACAGCCTCTTTTCATATATCCTACTAATATTAATTGCCTCTATCAACATACCAATTGTCAGTTTGATTGTTGTAATAGATTCGTAGATATTGAGAACCGTCTAAATATTTTGGATGGTCACCATGTTGGATTTTTATATTATAGGCCTTAGATTTATGTACTATTACATGAAGATTATTGTGTAGGTGTTTTATTCAAACTTCAATCGCATGATTAGGACACAAGAAATAAAAGCGGGATTTTAAAATTTCGCTCAGCCGCCATCTTGTGGTTATGAAAATAATTTAGATGAATTAGATGCCAGTCGGTTAAAATGTGTATAAGCAAATACCGTATCAAGTTTCACTGCGCTCGGATGGTTAAAACGCAAGAAACGTCCTTTTGAATATTTAAATTTCGCGTCGCCGGCATGTTGGATTTGTGCTCGCCAGGTTACTGAAAGTCTTATAACTGAACTTATGTTTATAGCCTCTATGAACATTTAAAAAAGATATAAGGCTGTAAAAGATTCTTAGATAGTGAGAAACGTCTAAATATTTCGGATGGTCACCATTTTGCATTTTATATGTATATGCCTTGGAGTTATGTACCATTTAAGGAAAATTATTGCGTAGCTTCATTATTCAAACTTTCACCTCGATCGCATGATTCTGACACAGGAAAAGAAAACTTAATTTTAAAATTTTGCACAGCCGCCATCTTGAGGTTATGTAAACAATTGGACTAAATTAGATGCTAGTGCATTACAATATATATAATCATTTACTGTACCACATTTCACTGGGCTCAGATGGTAAAACCGCGAGAAATATCTATTAAAATGTTTCAAATTCGCTTGGCCGCCATGTTCTTTTGTATTGTACAGGTTTCTGAAACTTACATAGATAAACTTGTAGCAGTGCCCTTTATCACCGTACAAAATTTCAGGTTGATATCAGTAATAGTTTCGGAGATATAGAATGCCACTTTTATATTTCGCACAGTCGCTATTTTGAGGTTATGTAAACAATTGAACAAAATTAGACGCCAGTGCATTTCAATGTGTATGAACATTTGCTGTACCAAGTTTCATTACGTTTGGATGGTTAAATCGCGAAAAAAATCAAATTAAAAGTCTCAAATTCACTTGGCCGCCATGTTGGTTTTGTAGTTACTAGGTTTTTGACTGTCTCATTGGTGAACTTCTAGTAGTGCCCTTTATCACCGCACAAAATTTCAGGGTGATATCTGTGTTAGTTTCGGAGATACTGAATGCTGGTAAATAATAATAATAATAATAATAATGTTATTGGTTTTACGTCCCTTTTAACTACACTGGCTTTTAGAGACGCCGGGGTGCCGGAATTTTGCCCCGAAGGGGATCTTTAACGTGCCAGTAAATCTACTGACATGGCTCCCTCGCATTTGCGCACCCTCAAATGCCAGCTGACTGCGCCAGGTTTCGAACCTGCAACCTTGGGCTCAGCGAGCGAGAACGTTACCCCTGAGCCACGCAGCCAGACTTGCTGGTAAATATTTCGCACAGCCGCCATGTTGGATTGGTGAGACGTAATAAAATTTAAAGGGCACGGTCGAGGTCGGCCGAAATAGTGCTATGACCTTACCGAGTTTCATTGAAATCGGTCCAGTTGTTTAAAAGTTATTAGGGGGGACACACATACACACGAATCACTCACGCACACACAGACACATGGACAAAAGGTGATCTCATAAGCCTATTTTTTCGTAAATGAAAGTAGGCTAAAATAATAATCGTGTGGTCTAAGATACGGTGGCGCGGATATTTTGACTTGCAGCCATTGAGGCGATCTGTTAACCACCGCCATCTGAGTGACTTGTGTCTGAAATGCAATTAATTTTGTCCTGTGATTACCAAATGTGATACGAGATCTCTTTTATTAGCCCACATCGCACCACTCGGAGACCCATGGATTCTTGCTTCCCTTCGACAATCCAACTTCCTCTGTAGGAAATCGAACCCATGTCCTTGGGATCATGAGTTCGCTGACCCAGATACAGCGCCTGTATTACAAATATTGTTCCCAGTAGCGGATCAAGCTGCGAAAGAGGCGGTATCACCACCACCTCGACCAATGGGGGTACCCGCTAGAGATATTCGCTCTCAGTTACGCCGACAAGTACTGGCTTCTTGGGAGAGTCAGTGGCTAGCTGACCCACTGCCCAGTAAACTGAGAGCGATCAAGGGAACTACTCGCGTGTGGCGGAGCTCTTTCCGGTCACGGAGAGAGTCCGTCATTTTGTGTAGGCTAAGGATAGGTTATACAAGATCCACCCACTCGTACCTGATGAGAAGGGAAGACCTCCCCCACTTTGTACCTGTGGAGCCGTTTTCACCGTGGCCCACATTTTAACCGAGTGTGTGGATCTTGCTGACTTACGAAGAAACCTTGGTTTGCAGATGACACTCAAACTTGTATTAACCGATGACGCGGTGGCTACTGATCGCGTTATCCGCTTTAAAAGTGAGAGTGGGTTAGGGCCGGCAATCTAAATTTCCCAGTGAACATTAGCTCAACACTTGTTCGTTTTTGAATTCTGAATTTTTTGTTTTATTAATATTCGATCTTTTCATATTTAAGTGTCCACCGCTAAATTATTAATTCCATTCTAAATGTGTATAGCCTACTTTAATCTCTGTTTAAGAGGGGCAGTTGACCTCGTAGTTTCCCCATTAAAACAATAGTAACTAACTAACCAGTACTGTAAGAAAGACAGACAGACACACACACACGCGCATGCAACTCCGTAACGTTACTCTATCATTTAAAACAATTAAATATTCGGCTTAAGAAACACCCGAATGCCATCAATCAACGATTTAGGACGTTGTCATGTTGAAAATATACAGATGATTATCCTTCAACAAACCGCGATGTATCGATCTTGAAATGGAGAATTTACAGTAATTGGCTACTTTGGCGCTCCGATAGTAACCTAAAGACAGAACATACTATTATAGCCATCATCTCCTATCACGGAGACTTAAGTGGACTAAGCGCGCTGACATCGCTTTTCATCGCCTGTCAATTGTTAAGCCTGAGGGTTTCCGATTGAGCCGTCAGGGGGCGATTATCTATATTGATAGAGGGAGAGTAATCACCTAATATAGCATATCACTGTGTCCCTTCTTATACGCCAGGTGTCACATAACTTGCCGGAGTATATTCTCATCAAACACCGGACAACGGCATCCACTACGCCCCTTTTGTACTTCCAAATGACGTTTTGTCATACAAGGTGCATCTAGAAAGTTCCGTGAATGATACCATAACACAATTAAAACAGAAGTTACAAACCAAATACGATTAGTTGCCTTTAACCCTACAATACTAGCATACGTAAAATTTACGTTATGAATAATTTAACTGCTTAGAATTCCCTCTATATATGTGTTTCTACTGGTCTATGGTGGTGATGTCAATGCTTTTGTTGTTAATGCCAATTAGTTCTAGAGGCATAATCATGGGGAACAGAATTGCCTGGAAACTATCCTTGAATTTAACAACATATTGTTCAATTGTCAATGGTAATTATATTAATAATATACGGTACGCAGATGATACAGTATTGATTGCAAATAGTTTCGAAGGGCTTAAAGAGATTGTTACTATGGTGTATCAAAAGAGTAAACAATATGGCCTTGACCTCAACATTAAGAAAACAAAATATATGATAATATCGCGAAAACCATTATTGTCACAAGTCCTTTTAGTCGATGGACATCAGATTGAGCGAGTCAAGAGTTTGGTTTATTTAGGACAGAATATTAATGAGAATTGGGATCCTTCGGTTGAAATAAGATGCCGTATAGAGAAGGCTAGATCCATCTTTATGACAATGAAACAACTACTATGCTGTCGAGATCTCAGTATGACGCTTAAGAAAAGAATTGTGAAGTGTTATGTTGTCTCCTCCCTTCTTTATGGTGTTGAAGCTCGGACCTTGTCCGTAGCTACAGAAAAGAAGATTCGAGCTTTTGAAATGTGGATATACCGACGGATTCTTAAAATTTCGTGGACAGAACATGTGAGTAATGCCGAGGTTCTTCAGCGTGTGAGCAGCCAACCTGAGCTGTTAAACACAATTAAGAAGAGGAAATTGGAATACTTGGGACACATGATGAGGAGTCCAAAATACCGTCTGCTCCAAGTTATACTTCAGGGTAAAATTGAAGGTCAGCGTGGACCGGGAAGGAGACGAATAACTTGGATGGATAATTTAAGAACGTGGTTTGGGCTGTCTTCCACGGAACTCTTCAGGATTGCACAGGATAAGAAGGTGTTAGCCATGGTGGTAGCCAACGTCCGTATCGGATAAGGTAGAAGAAGAAGAAGAAGAAGAAGAAGAAGAAGAAGAAGAAGATTGTTTTCTCCACAAGGAGGTGGGGAATTGATGTAGATATGTCACATCACTTCAGAGGGATTATAAAACAACCTCATGGCAACCAGAGACAGTATAAGAGGCTGGAGAGACTACGTACTGCTATTTACGTTAAAGTAACCGACTTCTGTATTTGTTGTATTGAAGGGGAAATAGAATCGCCATCTTTACAATGTTTATTTATAGGTACATTTGCTTGAAAACCATGATTTTTAGCCTACTTTTCACATTTTGCAAAAATGAGGAAAAAGTAGACTTATGAGATTGGGCAAATGGTTGTCTGTCTATCTGTCCTTCTGTCTGGCTGGCTGGCTGACTGTGTGTGTGTGTGTGTGTGTGTCCCCCATTATCAACTCCTAAACGGCTGCAGCAATATAAAACAAAATTTGGTAGGAGTAAAGATCTATACCTGAATATCTTATGGCCATATTTGAAAATGATGTCAGTGCTACCAACTGCTGAAAAATCGCAATTGAAATTTGAGCTCCATGTTGGATATCTTGGAAGGTATGAATGGGAGCTATTTCAAAATTGGCCCACGTATAGATAATAATATTGCAGTTTAATTTCCAGGAGGCCATTCATGGCAGTGTTGCCAAAATGGTTATAAGCCTGCTGATAAGTCCACATTTTAAATGCATATAACTTCCACACTATCAATTGGATTTCAACCAAATTTCGTATGTGCTATGTGTACATAAACCGATATGACTGAGCGTATTCTTAGGAGCCACTAGGGCTGCCAACTGTTAATAAATGCTCATATTTGTTTTTATCCAAATACCCATATATCAGAAAGTATGCAAGCCAGCAGCTTTAAACTATGTACACTTATAGTACCTGACATTCTATATTAAGTTGGAGTAACTTATATACGTCAGTGCTACCAACATGATTCTAAGCCTGCTGATAGGTCCAACTTTAAATACATGTAACTTCTATACTATCATTTGGATTTCAGCCAAATTCCGTGTGTGCTATGTGTACCATAACAGATATGACTATGCCGATTCTTAAGAGTAACCAGGGCTGCCAACTGTTATAAATACTGTCTCTATTTTTTTACCCTAATATCAATATATCGGAATGTATGCAAGCCAATAGCTCTAAACTTTTCACACGTATAGTACCTGGCATTCTAGATTATTTTGGAGTAACTAATATACGTCAGTGCTGCCAACATGTTTCTAAGCCTGCTGATAGGTCCAATTTTAAAATACATGTAACTTCTATACTAACTAATGGATTTCATTCAAAATTGACACAACAATAGATCATAATTATTTCAGATTATTTCTGACCAATACATGTATGTCATTGTTGCCAATATGATTTTACACGCGCTGTTAGATCCAATGTTTAACTGCATGTAACGTCCGTGCTATCTATTGGACTTCAACCAAATTTTGTATTCTGTACCTTAAGAGATGGAACTAAGAATATATTCAGTCACCAGGGCTGCCAACTGTAGTTCTCTATTAGGCTACATTATGCCAGGTATACAGTATTTCGAACTATTTAGAAATGTCGATATTTCCAACTTAATTTCGTCTATATTCGAGATAGATCCATATAGATTAATCGTTGGCATGAATCTTAAATTTTAAGAAAAGTAGGCTCTTTAGTTCGTCACGGAACTTCTTGTTACAGAGTATGAACACAGGCATTGTGCGTATACTGAAACGATAATATGTTTTTAATAGGAATAATGAGGGAGATATTTTTCTTTTTACCTAATATTTTTTTACCTTCTCTCTTAGGAAAAGTAAAAATTAATATCTCCCTCATCATTCCCATTATAACAAATATTATCATTTCAGTATACTCACAATGCCTGTGATTTTACACTGTAAAATTTGAGCTATGTAGCTATCATAGTTTCCAAGAAAATGTAGTATAAATTAACATTGAGAAGATAGGCGATTCTCTTTCCCCTCCAGTGGATCTTAGCGTATTAAACTTCAAAGACCACAGAGGATTCAGTGTGTATAAATAGTGTTACATACGAAATATATATTAATTTCAACCATTTAACTAATTGGTGCCTTAGCACAAAGTTCGTAAAGTAGCCTACGTAAATTTAACGTATTATTAGTATTAAGCATAAAATGAATCATGTTAGTATTGATTGGCCACAATACACTTTTCGTAACGTGAATACAGCTGCAACTCCATCCCATCTATTGCTGATGTCACGAAGGGTGGAGCCCTCTACCTTCCACTGCTCCATGGTCTGTACAGAGTTGGCTTTGCATATCTTTGTATATAGCCGCTGGAAACTGGCAGATAAAGTGTCTTTTGGAATCAATCGATGCACTGATATCACACATCTTTGGATCTGTGCCTTTCAGGAGTCCCTTGAGACAAATGCCAGATCCGGAGAGTACGGTGGATATTCGAGAAACGGATGTTAAGGTGTATTAGCGGATGTTGTCAAGGAGGAGACTCCACTTTCCACTGTTCGAACACGTAGCAGAAATCATTTCAGAACGTTCTTGTAGAATGCGGTACTAACTGACTCTCCGATAGGAATTCACGATAGAATTGCTGTCAGGAGGGGCGGTCAACAGTATCTTGATCCTGGACATTTGGAGGCGACTCTTTTGGGGCTTGTGGAAGCCGGTGATTCGATGCGCGCTCACACAATGATGGTGGTTGGTTCCTCAGTTTAGCGGCTGCGACAACGTGGTCATGTGTCCCCGTGAACTTTGGGTGTGTGTAGAATTTCCCTGATAACCGGTGTTAATTGTGATGACTGTATTAGTGTGTGTTATCTGTTATAATTCAAGTAAGGACTGCAGACATTCGATTTTCAAGTAGTCGCAACTTTTGCTACCAAACACCACCGTCACCGACCAACTAATTCTGAACTTCGTTACTAGATGTCACCGCAGTCGACTCCTGGCGACGAACGTTGGAACCTAAAAGTGTTAGTCAAATCTAACCTATAATTTGCTTCACACAAGTGTAATTATTGGAAGGTTCTTTAACATGCAATCAATCTATGACCTGGAACCGCCGGCTTTACTTCGCCTCCGACGACTTCAGCCGTGTTTGAACCCACGACCTTGGGCATAGGAGCTCAGCATTATACAATGATGGTGGTCTCACTGTCCTTGCAAGTTACTAATTTCTCTGATAAATCGCAATTGCTCGATGTTTTCTGCTGCTTGTTGACGGTGGGTGCGGACATAATCAAGAGTCAAGCCGAAGTCGGCTTGAGCCACTCGTGAACACATTTTCTGCTCCGGACACTTGCACGAGCATCGTCGCTTTTCCCAACTTGTAACAAAACTGGGTGTTAATGTATTGCCCCAGACTAACCTGGTTCAACACCGTGTGTTCTCGAGATATCTCTCCTTTCTCATCCGCATACATGCGGTGTTGCAACACATTGCCATTGTGATATCGCCATGGCTTGACCCTTTCAGGCCGAAGGTTTATCTATCACGGACAGGATTTGCTGGAGAGGTTAGGTGTTCTTAATTGACCAGAATTAACAGCAATTTCACTGTTCAAACTGAAAATTGCCCCAGTAGCATCATACGCCATCGAAGTAATGTGGCCACACTTGAACTACAAGAATGTCAAAGCCCTGGATAGAGTCACAGCCAGATACTTAAAGAAGGCGCTTGGTGTATCGAAGTACGCTCCAACCCGACTAGTAGGCTATATAAACTGGCGGGAACAGCGATATTTATAGAAGACATGATGTTAACATACAGCTTGACCTCAACCGAAGCATGCGACAAGTTCTTGGAAGAACGAGTACAGAAAGCATCAGAAATCAACCCGGCATTCTACCGAACCCCAGCCATGAAAGAGGAAGAATGGCAAACAGCCGGTTACGAACTCCGCCACCTTTACACAAGAGGGGCAATACATGGATTCCACCATCGAATCTGCAGCAGGAAAGGTTTCCACAACGCCGACAATGAATGTGTCTGCGAACTGTGCCACCATCCTGCCCACAGTATCACCTGTTCGAATGTGCCCAAAAAACTCTGCCAATCTCACATTATGGAAAGGACTGATGCAAATGACGTTTTCGATAGAATAACTATGTACACAACCGGGTGAGTTAGCCGTGGTCGTTACGGCATGACTGCTGGCAGTCGCTCACATCCGGGAGGCGAGGAGGTTCAAATCCCCGCGCCGGCAACCTTGAAGATGGTCTTCTGTGGTTTCCCATCTTCCTTCCAGGCAAATGCCGGGGTTGGTCCCTAACTATAGGCTACAGCCGCTACCTTCCAACTCCTTGACCTTCCATTCCAACTTCCCTCCCCAACGGTACTTGTAGCTCACCCACTGGGTGTCCGTCTCGAAGCAGCTACAAAACTGACGAGCCGAACATGTCTTCGGACACTCCCGGCACTAAAAGCCATACGCAAAGAAAACTATGTACACATTGTGTTTAGTTCAATAAATATATAATTGACCAGAGTATGGTCTAGTGCACTAGACACTGGGTAAAGTTCAGAAAGTAAGAGAGGAAGAATCGTAAGAGGTCTTGTTCTGTCTGAAGTGGAAATAGGAATAATGACTCTGTTGGAATACGGTGTCGTTGGAGGAGAGTCGGAGATATTGGTGGACCATGGAATGGTGTTTCCTAAACCGTAATTGCTCGTCATTAAGTAATTATTCAATAATAACTTTAAGGCTGGAATGAAGTGCTATTTTGAATAACTTCGAGAGAATAGAGAGAGGACTATATATAACGTGTTCTGCCCTTAGGCAGGTCTTCACACAGCATCTCTCCACGCAGTCCTGTCTTCAGCCGTTCTGTATGTTCAGTGGTAATTTCCAGCTATCTTGACACTGTCCACCAGCTGGTACATTCTCCGTCCTCTTCCTCTCTTTCCGTTCACTGATCCTTGGAGAGCATCCCTCAGCAAACACTCTCTTCGCAGCCAGTTCCTCTTCCTTGTATGCATGGTAAGTAACAGCTTCCTATTTCCTCCAACTCGCTACAATACCTCCTCATTGCGGACCCTTTCCTCCCAGGATATCCTTTCCATTCTCTTCCAGAACCACATTTCAAACGCTTCTAGACTTTTTTCATCATCCTTCCTTAGCGTCCAGGTCTCGGCTCCGTATAGCGCCACACTCCAAACAAAGCATTTTGCCAGCCTATTCCTTAACCTCAAGAAGACTATGAGCCTATACTTTGGAGGGAAGGTGTCATCGGTGTTGGGTTCGATCACAATTAACTTGACAGTTTTCCAGGCTGTGACCAAATCTGTACATTGCATTAAACATGTGTGTAATGCAAGTGAGAGCACTCTGAGAGATATTAATATCGGTCCATTCATGGAGATAGGCCTACTTGAAATCGCATTTATGTTAAGAAATATATTTGCTGCAAGTTTGGGTATGCTTCACTCCCTTTAAACCCAAAGTGGGTTTGAGGTAAGTATTCAGTTTTCGGTGTGAAAATATGTCTTTCCAATCCGCTGGTGAAGCGATTTGATTGGCTAAGCCACATGCAGAGCCCATTTGAATTCGCCCGCGAAGCGATCTGATTGGCTGCCACATGCACAGCCCATTTGAAATCGCCCGTGAAGCGATCTGATTGGCTAAGCCACATGCAGAGCCCATTTGAATTCGCCCGCGAAGCGATCTGATTGGCTAAGCCACATGCACAGCCCATTTGAAATCGCCCGTGAAGCGATCTGATTGGCTAAGCCACATGCAGAGCCCATTTGAATTCGCCCGCGAAGCGATCTGATTGGCTAAGCCACATGCACAGCCCATTTGAAATCGCCCGTGAAGTGATCTGATTGGCTAAATTCATCAGGTAATGAAAAGACACCGGCGCGGGATATCGAATGATTTATCAGGACGATTAATCCTCTAACACACGTTGTTTCTGGCCACCTTGCTGTGGTATTAACAAGAATCGTGTATAGGGGCATATGACCTCACTCTTCATCATCTCCCCCAGGGGCTCACATCCAGTGGAACGTGGGTTGGTGACCTCGGGGACCCAGCTGAGTCCGGCATTGCTTCCACTTACTTGTACCGGGCTCCTTTCCGTCTTCTTTCCTGTCGACTTCACTTGGTCGCGGGTTCAAACCCGGATGAAGTCGTCAGATTTTTAATAGCGTTAAAATCCTCGGTATGCCATCCTTCGGATGGGAATTAAAGCCGGCGATCCCATGTCATAGATTTATGGCATGTAAAAGAACATTCCCCTAATTACACTTGTGTGAAGCTGCTGTAAATTATAGGTTAGATTTAAGTAACGCTGTTAGGTTACAACGATCGTCTCCAGGAGCCGACTAAGGTGGCATCTAGTAACCAAGATCAGCACTAGTTGTTGTTGTTGTTGTCAGTGGAAAAGTAAGAACTACTTGAAAATTGAATGTCTGCAGTCCTTACTTGAATTAAAAACAGATAACACACACTAATACAGTCATCACAATTAACACCGGTTATCAGACAGATTCTACACACACACCCAAAGTACACGAGTTAAGTTACTCGAATCCCTAGACAGGATTCCAGCAGAGTATAGCATAACAATTATGTCGTGGCTAGCATGCTAAGCTAGGTCCTCACAGGTTCTCACGAGTCTGAGTGATATCTATTTCAAATGAAGCGAAGAGTTCAAATTTGTTATTTATTGTTTCGACTAGTCACTAATACATTTGAAGTTATTTACAAGTGCCGAGGCATGAAGCCCGACTGCCAACTAGTTCAGTTGGTTAGTCTTAAGATTACTGACTTACAAGAGACTGGAGCTCTGTGAGTCCAGGATTTTATTGGAATTAAACAAGTCACATGTCAATCCCTCTAGGTGGGATACAGTACAATCTTACTGGCTAGTTACCAGAGTAGAGGGGGACACACGTGGAAGGGACTACTGGAGGTTTGGAGTAGGAAACATACGTCACGGAAATATCTGGATGGACTCTGTCAAGCACGAGACTGTCTCATCTGAACCCTGAGCTGTTTTGTAATTACTCATAGCTTGCTAGGCACAAGGGTATGTGTCATTTGGACCTCGAGTTGTTACTAAATATTATTATACTGAGAAATTATTCATAGCTGGCAAGGCACGAGTTTGTGCGTCATCTGGACTTTGAGTTGTTATCAGATTATGCACAGCTCGAGTCACTAATATTGAGAAAGTAACATACATACTGCCTGTTGTAACTTGGCTGACACACATATTAATGATAATTATAATAATTCAGCTTTTAGAAGCTGAATCCATTAATATTGGTGGTTGCGGGTTCTATTCCCGACGAGGAATATAACTCACGGAGCTACATGGCCGTGTTGTCGCAGCCCCTAAACTGAGGAACCAACCAACCAGAGTTAGATGACCGTGATGTTTTGTCTTTTAAAACAATCATAACCACTTAATATGTGAGCTGTTGAGAGCCCAAGAGGCTAGTCTGATGCTTGTGGCCGACAGACGCACACTGGCCTGCTTGTCATAAGGGAAAGGGCCTTCTACATTTGGGTTCTTAACGGCTTATATTTAAAGTACATCCGCTCATTTTCCAACTACTCATTCTATATGCTAGTTCCTATATAGGGTAAACTGTACAGTTATTGGCACTTTAAGGACACTTGGGTAGTTTATTGGCTGAGGAATAACCCACCCACCAAGGGAAGATGATTAAGAGAAGGAAGTAGATTTGGGATTGGAAAAGAAGGATAGAAAAATAGGAGGAGAGTCCCACAAAAATTATGAATTTGACTTTCCATACATTTAAAGGTGGTTGCCACCGCAGATCCTTGTTCGGATACCTAAAGTGGGTACGAGCTTGGTCGAAGCTGACGGGAACTGCAGCTAAGACTTGGGCAGTTTGCCAGAGAGAGGTTTTAGTGTCTTTCCTCCCAAGCAAGAATAAAAGTACTATAGGGAAGGGTGATGGTCTGGCCAGACAGATAGTAAAAGCTTTATTAAGCATGAACGAGGGCATAAACCTAGGAAGGGCTAGGAAAGCCAGGATCCTGCCTAACTGTAGTATCAGAGAAATGATGAATCCAAAAACAAATATTTAATTTATTTACAATTAGAAGAAGTTTGAGGAAATTAACAATTATGCAATATAATTTTAATAAACATAGTTCGTTTGAACTCTTTAACAAATAGGGTCGCAGACCTCTCAACATTAAAAGGTTGCTCCAGGCAATTGACAATTTACACGGTTTCAAACCTTACATGTTTCTAAAATCTTTATAAGATTTAAGCAAATGAGCAATGAAATAATTAAAGCTTGAACATGAATTGGAGTACAAAAGTGCACCTTAAGAGATTCAGGAGAGAATGTTCTAGAGAAAATGACAACTTTGAAAATAACAATAATAACAACATGAAATATAAGATAGAAGTTCCTACAACTTCTTATATTTATACAGAATTAATATATGAGAATTATACAAAGAGGGCAGGTCACTTACTGTGAAACCTGAAGAAAGTGAAAGGGAAAGTTCTGGACTTCCCAAGTTTGAGCAGGAATCACTCGCCAAATGGGACAGTTTCCATTTCGTGAAACCTGAACATGACTCGCTCAAGAGTTTAAAGAATTGTTTTCCCTGATTATGGGAAAGGAACAACGTAAATTTAAAACTTGTATCACACAAGCAATTATGCAGAATTTAATTAATGTTAAACTAGCAAAGAGGGAAGGGCACCTTGTGAGTGACACCTTATAGAAAGTTACAATTTTATTAATAATGATGGTTAGTAGAAGGTTGAGGAAAGATCATTGGGATATAGGATCAATGTTCATGGCCGTATTTAATATAACCGGACGATCGCGACGCGGTAGAAACGTGGAGCAAGCACTGTTTATCACTATAGTCTATGAAGATGGCTGCAAAGTTCACTATAGAAACACTAAAGTTCATGAAAAAGAAAGTTATTGCAATTATGGAAATAACTGATTGCACTATATAGGTGAGAGTCTATTTCTTGAAAAAGTTGTGATTTACAATTAAATGCGCCATAGAATGTTCCAGAGGTTCCAGCGGTGGAGGAAAGTTAGCTATTGCAAAAATTTGTGAGGAAGATTCCTCATTTTAACTAGCATTTTCACAAGTGCGTGAACAATACTTGACGGCAAGACTCGCAGATAGAGAACAAGATCTCGAAGGTTCCAGAACAACCTTAGCAGAAAATGGGGTTGAGAAAATCCAACGGAGGAAATAGCTTTATATTTATAGACAGCGGGTACTAAATAATATCCCACGTAGCGAGAGAATTTCTCGTTTAAATAGCTTAAGAAAAGCTCTTTTTTAGTAAGGTTGGCTTATACAAGCAGAAGCTCAACATGGCAAATCTCGCGAAGAATGATTACCGCCCCATAAGTAATCTCACGCTGTCTATAAAATAATCTATAAAAGCATGTAGATAAAATGATGAAGATGAGGTTAAAACCTTTAAAATGGTACTTATCTTGATTTCATGTTGAAGTTGAAGTTTCCTACTACTATGCCAACATGGCGTAAAAGAGTGTGAGCCTCTTGGTTTGAGGAGGCAAGCTCGAGCGGAGCTTTGACTGAACGAGTCAACTGCAGACTAAGAAGTGAGACTTGCTCAAAGAAGCACGGAAGGTCCTAGGAAGGGGAGAGAGTGGGGGTAGGAAACAAAAGGTATACATATCAGCATAACCAACTTATAAATAATAAATTTTCTTCTTGATGGATGGTCTTCTAAGAATTGATAGTAGGCGATATTAGCGCAGCATGGTGAGTAAAGAAGTGGATGTAGTCCTCTTGCTCCAAGAGAAAATAGCTGACGATGGTAACAGGATCTGGTGGCCAAATGGATAAGTAAGTCCTCTAGCACCAGGAAGAATTGAGGAGCTTCAGAGATTCGCTGCGAGGTGACGCTAGGTGGGTCACAGAAGTTATATATCTGAAACATACTTATGAAGACATAAGAGATATGCCCAACAAGGAGAAAACAGATGATCACTGTTGGTGTTTGACAAAAAAGAAGGAAGAAATGAACATGCAAAGAGCAATACAAATTATATCACAGGTACCGTGTATTCAAAGAATACACCATACTGGGGTGAAAAACACCAACAGAGAGCAAGAAAAACAAGTAAACATTTGAAGGTAATGGAGAGATCAAAGACAGAGGTCTTGTGATCGGACCATTAATAGTTAAGACTCTGACTACCCTGACTCTCCTATCTCTTCCAGGGTAACACTGGGTCACTCTACCGGAAGTCCAGACTAGAGGGGGAGAAACATCCCTAACTAAGACCAAGTCTCCCACTTTAATGTCGGGACTGGAAAGAAACCACTTCTGCCTCCGTTGCAAGGAAGTTAAATATTCCAAGTCCCACCTCTTCCAAAAAGAATTACGGAGGGCTTCAAGTTTACACCAAGTGATAGGTAGATTAGAATCCCTGAAAGAATTAGGAAGGGGAGGAGGGGCAGAGAGATAAGTGCGTGTAAGACAGTGACCAGGTGTGAGTGGAAGGAGGTCATCAGGGTCATTAGAAAGCGGAGTAAAAAGGCGAGAATTATCAACATCTTCCATCACAAAATAGCTGGAAGCTGAGAGAAATAAAGCACTAGTAAAGATTGCGATACAATGCAAAAGGTGAATTAACAAGTTTAAACAAAGCGTATAGAAACAAGTACATCTATTCAGGACAAGAATGTACCAAATAAACAAAGGAACTATGCGAGTAGAAAGCAAGAACGCCATAGGTAACAACCTAGTAGCCATAAACAATGACCTTAAGTCACAATAAGCATCAAAGGGGTTACTCAGAAAAATACTTAAGTCAACGAGAAACGTGACATAACAAGTATAAATGCAAAAACACATCGAATGTGACGACGAGAAAAAGCAAGTTTGTTCATCAATGAACATTAAGATCGCAAAAGATGTAAGCAAATTGCAATACATAAGCGCGTGAGAAATACGCAACGAAGTTTTGAAACAAGGAACGAAGCAGTTATAGAATACGAGCTTGAGTAAACGAAAGACACAAGCAAGTGCGGCCTTGACCCACATAGTACAACGAGATAAGGCATATAAATAGCTGAACGAGTCCTTAACTGGAACAAGTTTATTTTGGGAAATAGGTGAGAGGCTTCCGTACTTGCAGTAGCGACTCGCCAGACAATGGTTGGCAATCAGCCAGAGTTGAGATAAGAGAAACTTGCTTTGAACTGTGTCAAGCGTACAGGAAATAAACAACAACTTGACCTTACTCCGGCGTGTATACAAACAAGTTTGAAAAACAAGCAGTTCGGAGTACACAAACAACATTTGTTGAATCATCTGTAACTTAAAGCAGATATTCAGGTTGAACGGAATGCAGTCAATCGTAACTTGGACGTGAAAAAGCAATTTAAAGATATATGAAATAGAGTAGGAAATCAATTTCGCATAATTGAGAGGATCACGGAATCCGACAATTTTCAACAAAAAGAAGCTTAATTCTTCCGAGCAAAGAAGACAAGCTGGGACATTGAGAAGAAGGTTATGCATAAGAATAGTTATTCTAGATGTTATAGAATTCAGATTTTCAAACGGTTTCATGAGCGACTTCCAATTGTGAGGAAGGAGGGAGGAGCCGACCGTGGCCATCCTTCTAAATAACGAAAGAAGTGAAACATAGCGTACAGCAAAGTGATGGTGACTGATAGCCATGGTTTTACACAAGGGGAAGATAGTTTTCGAGGAAGAGTTTAAGCAATTACCTGCTATAAAAATGACATAAGAAGGTAAACGAAATAACACAAAAAAGGCGAACTTGAATTGCCATTTTGTGCGGTAAGAAGGAAAACCCATTTAAACAACTTACAGAGGTAGCGTAGTTGTTCATGATAAGACATCGTTTCGACAAGTGTTTTTCAAAAATATTAAGATCTGAAACATGAGCGTTTTTTTTTTCAGAAATGGGATTTATGTCAGCTATAACGAAATGACATTGCGCTTTAGTTTGAAGACTGGGTTGTTTGATTTCACCAGTAATAACCCAACCAAAATCGGTGTCTCTGGTGACCACGGTTGAAGATAACTTGCGTGTTTGTTTGCGAATGCAATTCCAAAAAACATTGGCACTGAAAAGTACATCAATGGGACCTTGAGCATTAAACTGAGGATCGGCTAACCTTAAGTGCGAAGGAATCTTTAATCCGGAGGTATTAATAGAGTGACTTGGAGTGTCCTTGCCAATACTGGTAAGAATGAGACAGTTTAAATTAAGATTGGTGTTTCTTTGGCAAACGTCTCTGATTTTCAATTTTGAAGACTGCAAAACTTGAGTTTTCAAATTGTCAATGCCGGTCACACTGATAGAAGTAGGCGATGACGAAAGACCTAGTTTTTTTATCAACGATTGCGAAACAAAGTTGTGCGTTGAAGCGGAATCGAGAAGACCACGGGTTCTAAACCAATTTCCAAATTTATCTTGGATTTCGAATTGTACAGTGGTCAAAAGGGTTTGCGCACTGTGAGAAGGTTCGGCATTAGAAATGCAGGAAGAAGCATTAGTTTGTTCGGAGCTGCTCTGCATGGAGCTTGAAGAGGCAGGTACTGATGACCTCGATTTATCGTGAACGTGCAATAAAGAATGATGCGGTTTTTTACAATGGAAACAGAGATTTGATGACGTACAGTTCGAAGAAGAATGCTTAGGTGACAAGCAATTGAAACAATGTTTGCTATTCAACACAAACTTCCTTCGATCTTCGACAGACAATTCTTTAAAGGATTTGCACAAATACAATGTGTGAAGCTTTTTACAGAGCGTGCATTTTAACGATTTGTTAAGCGGCCTGATATCTTCTCTTGAATGATTGAAAGAAGAACGGGTTTGTTTGTTTTCGACAAATGGGGGCTGATGTCCCTTTGAAGAAGCAAGTTTTTTTTCAAAAATTTGACACTGAGGATTCGTTTCGACCTTTTCGCACTGAAATGCGAGTGCTGTAAGGAATTGACATCGACTGTTGAGAAACGAGATAAGGTGTTCGAACGAATGTTCCTTGTTGCAGGCGAGTTCGATCTCCCAGGCCTTCAGTGTCGAAAAATCGAATCTTGATGTAGCTAGGTGAATAAGTATGGTGTCCCATGTTTGGACAGGCTGTTTTAGTTGGTATAACGCTCTGACATTTAACTGCATAGAATCTAAGAGGTCTCTTAAAGATGTGACGTCATTAGGTTTGACGGCTGGTAAGTTGAAGAGACAGCGGATATGACGAGCTACACTCAAACGTAAATTGCCATATCTCTCTTTAAGGAGATTAAAGGCGATGTGGTAGTTGTCTGCGCTTAAAGGCAGTGACTCCACCAAGGCCAAGGCCTCAGATTCCAAAGACGTACGGAGGAAGTAAAATTTATGTATGTCTGGGATCTCAGCATTTTCATGAATTAGGGAGCAGTAAAGTTCGTAAAAAGAATACCATTCACCTTCCTTGCCTGAGAAGTGCGGTAGGCTTATCTTGGGAAGTAACGGTTTCGGTTTGTTCTTGTGAACTGAAGCGGGTGCGAACTGGGCCGGATTGATGACCCTAGTGTCCGGTTCTGAGATATTGCGGATCAGTTGGTGGGCCTTTGCAATTCCTTCAAAGTACAAGGGTTCAATCTCGTCCCGATCCGATTGAAGGTCTGGGCAAGCGGATTCAATCTCGGTTTGAATTTGGTCATAATAATCATAAGACCGTTCGTACAACTTAAGGCGTTGTGTTAAGATATCTAAATCACACTCGGCGGGATTTAACTTGTTGATAAAATTTCGGAATCTAGTGAGTTGCCCTTTATAAGAAGAACGTCTAGCAATGAGAGTTTCATCTTTTTCAGTAGGAGCCATGATAAAGAGAATAAATTGAAATACAACTCACGAAACTGTAGAACCTTGGAGATGCTGTCAAGTTTGCAGCAGCGAATGGGTATAAAGAACAGGACACACCAAAGGAGACAGGAGCGGCCTCTTTCCCGTTCACAGGCTTTGCATGATGTGGATATAGCTGAAAAATCCAAAGCAGATATTAATAATTTGCCAAGTATTGTCAAATGACACTTGACAAACAATAGAAATAAAAAATGGACTCTCCCGGGTTTCGGCACCAAATTTTGGGTAGTTTATTGGCTGAGGAATAACCCACCCACCAAGGGAAGATGATTAAGAGAAGGAAGTAGATTTGGGATTGGAAAAGAAGGATAGAAAAATAGGAGGAGAGTCCCACAAAAATTATGAATTTGACTTTCCATACATTTAAAGGTGGTTGCCACCGCAGATCCTTGTTCGGATACCTAAAGTGGGTACGAGCTTGGTCGAAGCTGACGGGAACTGCAGCTAAGACTTGGGCAGTTTGCCAGAGAGAGGTTTTAGTGTCTTTCCTCCCAAGCAAGAATAAAAGTACTATAGGGAAGGGTGATGGTCTGGCCAGACAGATAGTAAAAGCTTTATTAAGCATGAACGAGGGCATAAACCTAGGAAGGGCTAGGAAAGCCAGGATCCTGCCTAACTGTAGTATCAGAGAAATGATGAATCCAAAAACAAATATTTAATTTATTTACAATTAGAAGAAGTTTGAGGAAATTAACAATTATGCAATATAATTTTAATAAACATAGTTCGTTTGAACTCTTTAACAAATAGGGTCGCAGACCTCTCAACATTAAAAGGTTGCTCCAGGCAATTGACAATATACACGGTTTCAAACCTTACATGTTTCTAAAATCTTTATAAGATTTAAGCAAATGAGCAATGAAATAATTAAAGCTTGAACATGAATTGGAGTACAAAAGTGCACCTTAAGAGATTCAGGAGAGAATGTTCTAGAGAAAATGACAACTTTGAAAATAACAATAATAACAACATGAAAAATAAGATAGAAGTTCCTACAACTTCTTATATTTATACAGAATTAATATATGAGAATTATACAAAGAGAGCAGGTCACTTACTGTGAAACCTGAAGAAAGTGAAAGGGAAAGTTCTGGACTTCCCAAGTTTGAGCAGGAATCACTCGCCAAATGGGACAGTTTCCATTTCGTGAAACCTGAACATGACTCGCTCAAGAGTTTAAAGAATTGTTTTCCCTGATTATGGGAAAGGAACAACGTGAATTTAAAACTTGTATCACACAAGCAATTATGCAGAATTTAATTAATGTTAAACTAGCAAAGAGGGAAGGGCACCTTGTGAGTGACACCTTATAGAAAGTTACAATTTTATTAATAATGATGGTTAGTAGAAGGTTGAGGAAAGATCATTGGGATATAGGATCAATGTTCATGGCCGTATTTAATATAACCGGACGATCGCGACGCGGTAGAAACGTGGAGCAAGCACTGTTTATCACTATAGTCTATGAAGATGGCTGCAAAGTTCACTATAGAAACACTAAAGTTCATGAAAAAGAAAGTTATTGCAATTATGGAAATAACTGATTGCACTATATAGGTGAGAGTCTATTTCTTGAAAAAGTTGTGATTTACAATTAAATGCGCCATAGAATGTTCCAGAGGTTCCAGCGGTGGAGGAAAGTTAGCTATTGCAAAAATTTGTGAGGAAGATTCCTCATTTTAACTAGCATTTTCACAAGTGCGTGAACAATACTTGACGGCAAGACTCGCAGATAGAGGACAAGATCTCGAAGGTTCCAGAACAACCTTAGCAGAAAATGGGGTTGAGAAAATCCAACGGAGGAAATAGCTTTATATTTATAGACAGCGGGTACTAAATAATATCCCACGTAGCGAGAGAATTTCTCGTTTAAATAGCTTAAGAAAAGCTCTTTTTTAGTAAGGTTGGCTTATACAAGCAGAAGCTCAACATGGCAAATCTCGCGAAGAATGATTACCGCCCCATAAGTAATCTCACGCTGTCTATAAAATAATCTATAAAAGCATGTAGATAAAATGATGAAGATGAGGTTAAAACCTTTAAAATGGTACTTATCTTGATTTCATGTTGAAGTTGAAGTTTCCTACTACTATGCCAACATGGCGTAAAAGAGTGTGAGCCTCTTGGTTTGAGGAGACAAGCTCGAGCGGAGCTTTGACTGAACGAGTCAACTGCAGACTAAGAAGTGAGACTTGCTCAAAGAAGCACGGAAGGTCCTAGGAAGGGGAGAGAGTGGGGGTAGGAAACAAAAGGTATACATATCAGCATAACCAACTTATAAATAATAAATTTTCTTCTTGATGGATGGTCTTCTAAGAATTGATAGTAGGCGATATTAGCGCAGCATGGTGAGTAAAGAAGTGGATGTAGTCCTCTTGCTCCAAGAGAAAATAGCTGACGATGGTAACAGGATCTGGTGGCCAAATGGATAAGTAAGTCCTCTAGCACCAGGAAGAATTGAGGAGCTTCAGAGATTCGCTGCGAGGTGACGCTAGGTGGGTCACAGAAGTTATATATCTGAAACATACTTATGAAGACATAAGAGATATGCCCAACAAGGAGAAAACAGATGATCACTGTTGGTGTTTGACAAAAAAGAAGGAAGAAATGAACATGCAAAGAGCAATAAAAATTATATCTCAGGTACCGTGTATTTAAAGAATACACCAACACTATGCAATTAAATAAATAATTTTGATCCGAAAATCTGCTGTTGTTTGTCTAATTTTTTGTCTCATGTTCTGTACATTAAGAATATTGATTATAAATATTAAGAAACTAAATATTGAGCCTTAACATATTATAAATCGGTTATGAAATATTAACTGAGCAAACAGACAGTTCTTGGCACCTTTTTTGGGTGTGCCTCCTGTTTTTTTATACAAACATGTAGAACAATATTCTTTCCCACGAAACGCATTGCTCAAGACCTTAGACATGGAACAATACTGTGAAAACCAAAATCACAGTCAATGGCACAGGGTGCCAAGTACAGCATTCTATCATTATTTTTAGCCTACTTTTCACATTTTGCAAAAATGAGGAAAAGGTAGACTTATGAGACCGATCCGGGAAAATGTGTGTCTGTCTGTCTGTCTGTCCTGTCTGTCTGTCTGTCTGTCCTTCTGTCTGTCTGGCTGTGTGTGTCCCCCCCCTATCAACTCCTAAACGGCTGCAGCAATCGAAACCAAATTTAGTATGAGTAAAGATGTATACCGGAATATCTCAAGCCCATATTTGAAAATGATGTCAGTGCTACCAACTGCTGAAAAAAATGCAATAGAAATTTGAGCCCCATGTTGGATATCATGGAAGGTATCCATGGGAGCTATTCCAAAATTGGCACACATGTAGATAATACTATTTCAGTTTAATATCCAGGAGACCATACATGACATTGTTGCCAAAGTAATTTTAAGCCTTCTGAAAAGTCCGATTTTAAATGCATATAACTTCTACACTATTAATTGGATTTCAACCAAATTTTGTATGTAATATATGTACAACAACAGATATGACTGAGCGTATTCTTAAGAGCCACCAGGGCTGCCAACTGTTAATAATTGCTGTCTCTATTTTCTTCATCCAAATACCAATATATCTGAAAGTATGCAAGCCGGCAGCTTTAAACTATGCACACGTATAGTACCTGACATTTTAGATTAATTTGGAGAAACTTATATACTTCAGTTCTACCAACATGATTTTAAGCCGGCTGAAAGGACCAATTTTTAAAAGCATGTAACTCCTATACTATCAGTTGGATTTCAACCAACTTTCGTATGTGCTATGTGTAACATAACAGATATGACTATAAGTATTCTTAAGAGCAATCAGGGCTGCCAACTGTTAATAAATGCAGTCTATATTTTTTTGGCCATCAAATGCTACTGTCACTAACACCTAGCGGCGAACGTTGGAACTTGATAGAGCGTTTCTAACTAGCTAAATATAATCTAAAAATTTTTCTACAGACTACCAATTGTAGTGGCAGGTTCTTTTACGTGTCCTAAATCTCGTATTTCATGGGCCCGTCGGCTTTAGTTCCCCTCCGAAGGAAGACATAGCCAACTGAAGTATTTTAACGCTCTTATAATCCGACGACTTGGGCCGGGTTTGAACCCGCGATCTTGGGCATAG
Source organism: Meconema thalassinum (assembly GCA_946902985.2). Taxonomy (NCBI): domain Eukaryota; kingdom Metazoa; phylum Arthropoda; class Insecta; order Orthoptera; family Tettigoniidae; genus Meconema; species Meconema thalassinum. The sequence goes on along the minus strand of OX336399.1, from coordinate 208,700,576 downwards.
CAGCTCAGCATCTGGGCACTGAACATGTTCTCCATTCGTCAGTCAATGACTTATTGGGCCTGGCTGCGTGGCTAAGCTGTAACGTTCTCACCTGCTGTGCCCAAGATTGCAACTTTGAATCCTGGTGTAGTGAGTTGGCATTTGAAGGTGAGAAATGCAAGAGAGCCGTGTCAGTAGATTCACTGGCGCGTTTAAGATCCCCTTCGGGTCAAAATTCCGGTATCCCGGCATTTCTAAAAGTCGCAATATGTGAAAGGGACGTAAAACCAATCACATCTTTCAGGATAAAGTGAGGCCCTCCAGTTGGTCCAAACATGCTCTGGGCGAACTATTATGATCATTTTCTCAGCAAAACGATGGTTGTTGATTACTGCTTTCAACTGGAGTTGATCTTGTACAATTTCCTCTGTGATGGCAAATTGTTAAAGTATTTTTCTATTTCACTAAGCCGTTGTTGACTTTCATTGAGAAAGCAAGGTTGAGAATCCTTTTACTGAGCCTGCCATTGTTCATTCTGAGAGTGTGGCCGTAGAACTTCAATTACCTTTTCCTGAAGGTGTGTCAATGATCTGATAAAGCTCTATAGACTTCCGTTTCATCCTGATTGCTGATGAGCAGACTGGACCAAGAATATTCCTCTCCTGTTTCTCAACGTCGTTAAAAAAAGAGCTGTCTCCAATGGTCAAGGCTTCCGGGATTACAGTGCTTAGGTTATACTGTGTTATAATGTCTTCCTGGGAATTGATTTTAGCCTACTTTTCTCATTTTACAAAAATGAGGAAAAAATAGACTTATGATATCGATCCGGGGAAATGTGTGTGTGTCTGTCCTTCTGTCTGTCTATCTGTCTGTGTGTCCCCACCCCACCTCCTGTCAACTTCTAAACAGCTGCAGCTATCGAAACAAAATTTGGTAAGAGTAAAGGTCTTCACCTGAATATCTCACCGTCATATTTGCAATATTTTACGTCAGTGTTACCAACTGCTGAAAGATGTGTATTGAAATTCTAGTTCTATGTTAGATATCTCAGAAGTTATGCATGCATACTATTCCAAAATTGGCACACATATAGATATTAACATTCCAAATTAGTTTTCTGATGTACATACATGCCAATGTTGCCAACATGATTATAACCCAGTCGATAGGTCCGATTTCTAAATGCATGTAACTTCTATATTATCGATTGGATTTCAACCAAATTTAGTATGTACTATGCGTACTACAACAGATATGACTGTGCGTATTCCACAGAGCCACCAGAGCTGCCATCTGTAAATAAATGCTATATCTATGTTTTGACCCTAATATCAATATATCAGAAAGTATACAATACAACAGCTCTAAACTTTGCACACGTATAGTACCCAACATTCTACCTTAGTTTGGTGTAAATTATATACATCAGTGTTGCCAACACGATTCTAAGCCTGCTGATAGGTCCAGTTTTTAAATGCATATAACTTCTATACTAACAAATGGATTTCAACCAAATTTCGTATGTGCTTTGTGTACCATAACAGTTATAACTATCCGTATTCGTTAGAACCAGCAGGGCTGCCAACTGTTAATAACTGTTCCATTATTTGTTTAATTCTAATATCAATATCAGAATGTATGCAAGCCATCAGCTCTAAACTTTGAACACGTATAGTACCAGACATTCTAGATTAATTTGGAGTAACTAATATACTTCAGTGCTGCCAACTTGATTCTAAGCTTTCTGATAATTTCAATTATTAATTACATATAACTTTTATACTAAGAAGTGGATTTTATCCAAAATTGACACTATAATAGATCGTAATAATTTCAGATTAATTCTGAGCATCATATACATGACATTGTTCGCAACATCATTTTACGCGCACTGATAAATCCAATATCAAGCAGCATGTAACGTCCATACTGTGCCCATTTCAACAATGAAATATGCAAATCACAGTTTGCCAGCAATGCTCAATCGGGAGTATCGGGGTTCATGGTTTGTTCTCCCACTCTGTGACTTACACACTTTGGATTAAGCATAGGATACACTTCCAAAAATAAACAAAATCCAATCCTACTATCAAAACATTTAATTATCCAAAATATGGCGCTACAAAAATTAAACAAATGAAATACTGACACTACACTTCACACTTGTCCAAAGTTGAACAAGGAATTCAAATTAAACAATTTAAAAAATAATGATTACTGGTTTTCCAAAAACCAACAAAACTTCAACTAAGTTTCACTTCCATATGGTGTCAATTCAAATTCTCCAAATGGCTCGGTAAAGTTTACATACACTGTGATAACATGAGCATATTTGGTTTTAATCATAATATCAACGTATGGCTAATCATTAATTAATTTTGGGCTCTCACAATGTTCATCTGTCATCGCTCTCTCTCAAGCTACCAACTCACTACCGTGATTGGAAAAATTTGCGTACTCCCGAGCTATAGAAAACTACTGAGCAAGTCAAGTTAAGATTACTCCCAAGACCTTAATGTTCTCATAAAAACTCGTGAATCACTAAATCATTAAATTAGAAAGTTAGGGATTTATCATTTTGTCTTCACAGACAATTATATCCAAGAAAGCAACGATCTGAACTCTGCAAGCGATAATAATGGATGTAAAGAGACCTCGGTTGAAATACCGGGTCGTTAAAATAATCGTAAACACTTCCGTGTGTTGTGACTCAGACAGCCCGTTCCCCAACCTACCTCAATACAAGAGGGTAAGGGTCTGTCTTAACTACTTGGCTTGATTTATTGCATGGAGAGAAGAGCCCACAGTCTCGCTTCCACCAGGGACTGGTTTCTCAGCTTTTACACACAGCTGTTTCAAATGCATTACTCTGAATGACAAGGCTTACGATACAAAATAACCACAAAACAGCTATTAGGTTCTACAGACCTTATTCTCTTAGCTTCGGTAAAGTATAATTATGAAGTGTCCTCATTAGCGGGTAAGAAAATTCAATAATACAACCAATATTAAGGGGCTCAAACACGGACGACTCTGAGTTCGATCCTTTAAAATGCCTCGGGAGCAATATCCCAACCTGTGAGGACTTACAACATTAGCGACTTAAGGAAGGCCTAGCCCAATACCAGCGCTCATAATACAACATAAATTGCACCCTTTTCAACATACAACATACAATGCCTCGTGATCACTCTCACAACTTTTGAGGACTTACAACAGCTTATTACCGCAACTAACTGTCCCTCATAATTACTTTTACCAAGCATTTCAACGCATTCCTAGGGTGACAAATTACTTCAATGCGCAACATGGCGCTCATACATGATTTAGCCAAGTTGCCTTTCAAAGAACAAATTAAATTCAAATCAACGTTTGATCTACGTCTCAAAATATATATTACTCTTCCTCCATTAACAATAATCATTTATACCATTAAGAACATGTATTCACAACATTTATTAATTCATCTAAAGGAGCTCTGAAGCTACCACTTACAATATAAAATTCATCACAATATTCATTTATATAATTATTATTATTATTATTTCGCTTGCTTTACCATAGTTATATCATTTACCATTATACTGATTTTTCACTGAATATTTTCCACAAGGGATTCATTAATATTTCACATATTTATTATATTTCGATCATATTAATTGTTCAGATCGCGCAATCTTTATTTCACCTGTTCTCGAACATCCCTACTTCCACTCATGAGGATTATACGCAAATCTTCCCAAAACACATAATAATGAAATTGTTACTCACATGACTGTACGGTCAAAGACCGAATTCTCCAACGATGAAACATTTTCACCCACCACTTTCTTCTTAAGCCATATCCATGGTTATATTTACATTCAATAACACTTTCTTAACAACACATAAAATATATACCCTAATCACTTTGAATATAAGGAATACCATTTTGTATTCGTTTTTACTTAAACACAGTACAATTTCACTAAAAATATTTTACACTCAAAAATTTCACTATATTTACTTTACATAAAAATTTTATCACTCTGGCGTTAATTATTCGCCTTACACACGTGATTTCCTTTCTTTTCCCGTTTCCAAGGGTTGCACTATATGCACGTCGGCTTCCTACTCTGAAGAGATGATTGAAAGTCTCGATCGAACTAACCTCACTGGAACGGCTGATCTTCTAGTTCTGAGTTTGACTATCGGCTTCTTTAAATTTACTGCACGATGTCGCATCTTGCTAGACGCTAACGTGTTCGTCTAATAAAAGTCTGTCACTGATATATTACTATTATGATCGCTCGAACTTGTATAACGGCGACCTAGTAATTTCCTTGTATTAATTTCTGTTACTTTGATTCGTGGCTTATTGGAGTACTCCCCAATGTTTGACAGTTCATTTGTCCACCTAGACAAAGCCTGGAACTTCAATTCCTAATTTTTATCGTACTTCGCTCTAGCCCCCTCGGTTCAGGAACACTAGGCGTTACTATTTCGTTCTTCCCTAATTTGGTTATTTAACGTAGATAGAACTGTACATTTCACTGTCCCTGGGTACTTCGAAATCTTATGATGCGTCGGTTCTTTAACTGAACTATTATATTCGAGTACCTATCTCCGGTAATTTCTTAAGTCCACAGCCTAAACTCTGACTGTACTGGCGAACTTTATAAAGTCTGAAGCTTGATGATATTATTCCTATAACAGGATTCCGATGTGTCTTCACACGGCGATACTAATGACGATACTGCACGGCCACTCCCATACTGGGTGCTCGTCTGTGATACAGCGTAACACGACCCCTCACGGTCTGGTAAAGACTGCATTTAACAATAATTGTTCTTGCGTGCAGCGTCTCAGTGCTCACTAAAATGACGTTTTGTGCTTTGCGAAACGGTACCACGCTCTCCGGCGTCTTTTATAAACTGAATGTACTTTGATGCAGCACTCCTGCACTATGAGTTTACTTGTAGATTGTCCTGTTGTTGGTTGAAGCAGCACGGCCTCTCACGGAGGTCCGCTCAGACTGAATGATACTTTGTGACACAGCGACGCCCCCTCGGGCTGTCGGAAACTGCATGCTACTTTGCGGAACAGTACCGTGCCCCTCAGGCACCTATGGTAGACTGAATATTTACTTAATAATGTTCTTTAGCCCTTTTTCGGGCCCACTTTGGCGTAACGACTACGTAGATTTACTCGTACTGATGATCTGAACACTGTGATTCAGCGTGTAGCGCCCATCGAAAACTGAATGCTCTTCCTGGCACATCCAGGGTTTATATCCAAATCGGCGGCAAAAAGATCAAATCCGCTTCTTCTCCAGCACTAACTTCTGAAGTAATTGTCGTATAATTTTGAAAAATATATCTCTTGAAAGCTCTTGTTTTAAACGTAACATGGTTTCTTTGATCATGAAAATCGATCACATAATTCCAAGATATTAAATAATTTGTCTCCTCAGATATGTGGGTGGTGAGGTTTATTTTTTCCTCTCTCCCATGTCTGGGCTCGGGGAATAACTATCGACGTAATGCCTCGTCTGCAGTTCTTTCCTGTGCAAATATTATAAACTTTTTCCCCACACAAAAATCTCTATTCCAGAATGATCAACAATGATGTGTTCATTTCATTAATTAAATGCTTGCAAATGGCTTAATTTTAATTATTTCTCTTCTTGCGTCATTGCAAGGTTGCCATTTTTAGCTGAGTAAGGTCTATTTCCGAAACTCATTCTCCCTCACTCGTCGTGGAAAGTTTTTCTCGTTCTATTAATAATCATGCGCCAGCTTCTTATCGATGCGTCAAGCGTGATCTCATCCCCGCATGACTAGTGGTCACCCATTCTTGCACCTCATTATAACAGCCCACTTCCTTAAAATCTTTCCAATACATTCTACAGACTGCATTATTTCCTCTGTTCTTTTTCATATAGGATATGGATTCGACGCTTGAACCAATTTCAGATGGGTTCAATTCTCCCCCACTTAGATAAATAAATTTTCAAAATTTTGAGGAAATTTATTTAAATATTTTTCATAGAAAATCTTATTCTTTCAGTGTCGAAGCCATCATAACACTTCGCAGTACCTTCTGGTCTTCTTTTTTTTACAAGCACTTCCTTTCTCTGGCTTGTTGTGGTCTCAACAGGGTCCCCTTCATTCATTCCCTTTAAGCGGACGTCCACAATTAAGGTCATAAATCACTTGTCTCGTTCGAGTATTTCTCTGCCTTCTCACAGTCTGGCGTGCACTCCAAAACTGTGTCAGACGGTTTCCTTTTTCTCTGTCTTTATCTCATGGGACTGGCGTTTTGCCTGTCTGTCTCCTTTTTTTTTCTTCCAACCATGAACTTATTTACATCACCTTAAGGCTCCACGGGTGCGATCTGGCCCTACCCCGTTATTCCTTTTCTGTTTTCTGGACTCAAAGTCTGCAGAATTTCATCTTCATTACGGGTGAGGTCTATCCCTACCCTATCTTTCTCGGTTTTCTTCCATTTTCCTTCATCTCGTATCGAGATGGCATTTTTCCAAAATTCTTTTTTCTACTCTTCCAATTCCAAAGTTCTTTAAGATTCCCTCCTTTCCTTTTCTTTCTTTCGTTCCATTTCTTCCTTCTAAGCTTTCAGCTGTAAAATACCTGGGAATTATCTTTCTCCATGGGAGTTTGCTTTATTGCTACCCCTCTCTTATTTTCAATAGGATTTTTATCATCCTGTAAATCTACTACAGTTATCGGTTTTCTTCCTTTTTCGCCATTTCTCTCAAATACATCTCCTCTCTTCTTTTCATTATCTCCAATGGTTTCATCATTTTCTATGAGGTTTTCTTTACTGAAATTTGAGTCTATTTCCATTTTTCTTTGCTCGGCCCTTTTTCGTTTACATTCCTGATATCTCATCATGAGTTCCAAAATTTGTGCCTTCAATTGTTCTTCTTCCAATTCCATTTTGTCTTCCTCCGTCTTATGACCTTCTTCTGGAATTTCACTTTCCTTTTCAATTCCTATTGGATCCTGAATTTCTACTTCCATTCGTGCCTCAACGACACTCTCTATTTGGGTTTCAGTTGTTCTAACCATTCCCCTAGGAATTATTATTTTAGTCTCTACGACTTCCACTTCTTCTGTTATCCCCACTTGATCTGGGTTTTTATCTTTCTCTTAATGCTCAATTTTGGCATACGAATGGTCTTCTTCAATTTGAAACTCATTTTCATTTCGGCATTCTTTCTGACATGGAATTATCGTTTCCTCTTGAATGTCTGTAATTTTTTCTTGAGGTAGCTCAATAGTTTTCTCCTTTTCCATAGGAGTCACAACCATTTCTACTTGTTTTTCTTCTTTGGATTGTTTAAGGCAATTTTCGGGCTCTTCCGGCACCGTTATGTCCTTTCCCTTAATTTCTTCTATGTCACTTATGACTGGGATAGCCATTTCTTTTGATTTGAGGTCCTGCGCTAATATATATTCATCATATATTTTCTGGGCGGGGTCTAATATTTCCTTAAATTCCGGGAATTTAACTTTCCTTACTTCGGCTAACTCCTGAATGGTTATTATATCTTGTTCATCGTACATGCTCATTTTGAACTGATGCATCTTCTGACGTTCTTCTCTTATATAATTCATCTGTTCCTTCGGATATTTGCTCCTGTCGTACTCTTCGTACTCAATTTTGCACTGAATATGATTCCAGTTCATCCATATATCCCATAATTGCTCCATTATTTCACTTACTTCATTAATGAACATTCTTATCTGTTCCCACGGAGCTAATTCTATTTTCCCTTCTTTAACCATGTGTTTCGCAAATTTCTTTTTCGTTTCTATTAATGACTCTTTAACATTAGGGATTTCATTATACAATTATTCTAATTCCTGTTTGGGTATCTTATACCAATTTTTTCTTGCCCTATTCATAATTTCATATACATTCTCAATTTCTTTCTGAATATCCTCAATTTGTTCCTTGATTCCCTCTGTCTTTTTAAGACCTTTATACTGTACCCAACTGTCATCATGTGGAACATGTGTTCGTATCCCAGCTAACTCACGGTCTTTCGAGGTGTGGGGCGTTCCTGCCCACCATACGACCACATGCTCAGGATTTGAGTCTACCATGTAACTACTCTACATGAAATACACAACATATTCCTAAAATAAAATATTTACTGGTATAAAATCATGGCTATACAACAAATACAAATAAATGATAAATTATATTTACTTCCCACAAATAAAAATAGGGTTATTTTGTGAGTCTCTTCTTCATTATTGCAATACTGCACTCGAATCTATTTCTAGCATCCTATCATTGATACTATCAGACTTCTATGGGTCTCCATAGTGTTCATCATGTGACACAATTTTTATATAACTGGATTATTACAACATAAAAATCACATATCACATCTAAATGACATTAAATACTGAAACAATAAAACATTACTCCGTTTCTTATGGCATTTACTTTGATTAGCATAAATTCATTATTTTATGTCTTAATTAACAAATACTTGTTGTGTCGTGTGAATCAACTTCCTTCTTTCCATCAATATGAAACGCTTAAAAAGTGGTACTTCTCCCTTCCAAAATAGACATGGATAGAATTGTTTATAGTTTCACCATACAACGATTCTCTGGGTCTTGTCGGGATTATTATCGTTACAAATGTGTCATGTTCTTAGAAATCACATACCCGTCTGCATAAATTAGCGTGAACTGGCAAAAATGCATTCTAAATGGATGCCTAACACTTTATTTGGTTCAGTGTTCCTCTTCAGAGAATAACTGGGCCAAATATTATCCGATTTCTTTGATTCAACAATGTATGTGTGTTGCAACACATCTTTTAATTCACTTGGCATCATCATAACACTCATATCTTAATTGCATATTGAAATATCGAGATTCTTCAGTGTCCCACTATGAACATAATTTAACGGACCGGCGGACCGATGTCCCCTCTTCCTAGCAGGCAATAAAAATTAGTTCCGGCCACGGCACAAGATGGCTGCTCGACTCACTTCCCCCATCTGCCGGAAAGGTCAGGTTTGTTTACAAATGCAATACAGCAGAGATATGCTAAGTGTGGTTCCTAAGTAATTGAGTCATTTAATTAATTAACACCCATAATTAGTGCATTGGGCTCAACTGGCTCCTTATTAACATTAATAGCTGGGGATGGATCCTGTGATAGTCTTGTCGTTCTATGGTGAATACTAGTGGCTTTTGGACGCGCATCATAATGAGAACACAGGATTCTCACCAGCAGCTGTCACAATTATAACATGAGGAAATCTGCGTTTCCTAAACGACGAATATGATCCTTACCTCTCAGGGTAGATCACTTATACACATGCTCACGGAGCCTCGACGGACGTCATTCGTGGCCATAATTCATGCAAGCGATGGATACAGACAGGCTCTGTCCAATTCGCTGCGAATAATAAAGTATGCTCAACAGCGATACCAACTCGTAGATTAGCCAACTTCTCACCTAACGCGCAAGCTATATTAGTTTGGTCCCCACAATATATTTACGTAAATCACTGGATTCTACGTTACTCTGCACGCTTACATGCGGCTCAAACAATACTTCACATAGATGACTCAATTATTAAGGCACCCGCGTTCTCTCCGTAATAACACTTAAGCCAAAGCTTCAAATAGCTCCTAACAACAAGGTATAAATTTACTGGCTTACATTACTTTAATAGTCCTCAAATATAATCCTAAGGATTGACCATTCAAATATTCATTCAACATTTTACTGACACTGAAAAACTCTCGTATCTCGCTATATTCCACGTTACATTCTTACTGTTTACCAAAATACAGTATCTTTATATTAGACATGACACACTTTGAACATTATTTTAGGCCAAAAATGCTTATTACTTTACTGTTGCCGACCCCAGATTATTATTATTATTATTATTCATTTAGCGTTACCGTTACATCCATCACTATTTTCGGCCTGAATGGCCCTAAACAAATCACCTTCCAAGCCATATTCTATTCAAGACGAGTGGTGAAAACTCGTTCAATAAGTGACTGTTACATCTTAGTCTCAAAGTGATAAATCGTTATATGGTGAACTATTTAATTATAATAACATTGTAAATTGGTACTCACTTTTTAATTTTCGCTGGATAGTACCAGCACCTCAGCTTCAGGCCTACCATGACGCTTGATTTAAGCCATCATGTTATATTTTTCACAACACTTAATTTCACACATTTCCCACATGATAAACATACTCTTATCAGTGGCCTCTTTCACTTCTACACAATGCATATTAATCACTATACACATGAACACTTTTAAATCACTATTACACAATTTATGTACACTTATTCACTACTTCACAGGTTGATTCTTAATTGGACTCCTCCTACGCCTGATCTCAGAGATGCGATGCAATTACGCCAACCGCTGGTCTCCGTGAAAGTTTAACAGCGTTTACGGACGTTCGATCCTCGTCACCTGCAATATCGTTCAGCTCACTGTCAAGATTAAGTGGCGATGCTTCCCAAGCTCCCATAATTGTAGTGATCCTGATGATAATGTCATATACAATTCTGACAATACCTCCTGGTATGTGTAATGTTCAAAAACATTATAAGTTACCTTTTCGTTGTAGCGAATTTATATTTGCGTCAGATAATAGACAAATATCTGTATTAATTTTACTTCGACGCACTTCATGATTATTTATGAAGCTGTATGACTTTCTTCTATTGTTTTTCAACGGCTGAGCGTCGATACTTTAACATTTCGCGCGCTTACTGGCAGCGTATTAGTTACGTGTATACTGGAGAACAGACTGAAGACAACTCTAGACGAACTGGCTTGGTCTGCACTGCTCTCCCTTATAAAGGTTTCTCGTAAAAACTAGTCCACCGGACATGTGGCTGCGACTCCTTCCTTGAAATAATACCTTTTCAGCCGAAATGACATATACACCTTGTTTATTTAAGTGTGGAGGTTTCATAAACGTTCGCGTGCCGACGATCGCTTCGGCCAATTAATTACAATTAATTGCCTTAGTCCAGCGCGTCAGGACGCCACCATGGTGATTCCCCCTTGGCTGGTCACCAAATCACTCCTCTCGAGCGTAGGCTCGGTGGTAACGCGTTCATTTAGAGATATAGGCTTTAATTTAGGTGTAAAATCATTCCTAAATTATCTCTCCTAAAATATATTCACCTGGGTGTACATTTCACTCCATTTCAATGCTCCACTTGGCGGTAATTAATTAATTTCCGTGGGCCGTCATCCCTACCCTAGGTTCCATCGTTGTCAAGCGGTGAATACCCGAGTCATTAATTTTAAGCTGTCTCCTCGCTCCAGACGAAAGTAGGTCCCTTGGCGTCTACGATCTCCACCCATTTTCCAACTGCAATTAGTAAAACGTCAAACTGGCCTCCTTTCGTTCTTTTATGCTTCGAAAACGTATATTTGCTTGCATTTGCTTACAATTCTTCACCTTAAATTGCTATGATATCCACATACAGGCCGTGAAATCATGCTACATTATCATATGTCATTATTTAACACATTGCTCTTCGGGTTCCCTAAAACTGTTACCCCTCAGAGATCAATGGTTCAATTCTAGTTAGCATCATGTGCCTGGTCTTCTCAGATAAGACCTGAGTTCGATGCCAATCTGCCGTGACCAATTGGGCACAATACCACATTTCCCTAAGTTCATCGTACATTTTATCGTGCTCTTTTCGCATTTCTCTAATTATACCCAAGAATTCTTTTATTTCGTCCCATGTAGCCATTTCTACTTTTTCCTGATCCTGAATGCTAAAGCTATCATTCTTTTCCCCTTCGCTTTCCGAGCATACTTGAACTGGCCTTACTAAATGAGACTTTAAATCATCCTTATTATTATCCTCATCCTTGCTTTTACTATGCACTCATTCCCTTGGAATTGGTTTACATGTTTCATTCTCAATTTGGAGCTCTATAGGCTCAACCTTTACCCTGTTTTCTAAAGACATATTACCTCCTCTTCGTGCAACTATGCCTCTAGATGCACGCATGCTTTGTAAGGAAATTTCTACATTTTCCTTGGTTGGGTACCATTTTTCATTTTGTTGGAGGTTCAATTTACTATCTATAGATTCATCTCTATCTTTACTGTCTGCCTCCACGGCCTCCAAAAACCTCTGCCTCGCTTCACTCAATGACATATTACTATCTTAGAGAATACAGTGGGTTACTCTGTCCCATCATCGGTTCATGCGTGAGAGATGGTACTCTTAACTCTTGTGTCCCAATTTCCAAAATTCAACCTCAGTACGGGCGTTTACTAAAACGTACCCGTCTGGTATAATACTCATTCAATATCAACACCTTTATGGAAGTGATTTTAAAATTCAAAAAATTTTGAAAATCCATATTTTGCAAAAAAATGAAAATTTAGATTTTGCAAAAAAAACTCGGGTTTTCCCTAGGAAAACTCATCCCTACGTATTGTTACCTTAGTCATTTCCCCACGTTGGGACTAGACCAAAAACATGTTTGTTTGGGGGTGAATTTTAGGGCTGCTCGGTGTGAGTTTCCAGGGTCACAATGCGGTCAATTAAATTTATATTTTGTAGCTAGTTCTATCACTATTTTTACCTCTACGTGATATGACCGTCTTAAGTGTTCCTAAAAGCATTACTACAAGCACATTACTTATATGCCCCCATGTGCCCATTTCAACAATGAAATATGCAAATCACAGTTTGCCAGCAATGCTCAATCGGGAGTATCGGGGTTCATGGTTTGTTCTCCCACTCTGTGACTTACACACTTTGGTTTAAGCATACGATACACTTCCAAAAATAAACAAAATCCAATCCTACTATCAAAACAATTAATTATCCAAAATATGGCGCTACAAAAATTAAACAAATGAAATACTGACACTACACTTCACACTTGTCCAAAGTTGAACAAGGAATTCAAATTAAACAATTTAAAAAATAATGATTACTGGTTTTCCAAAAACCAACAAAACTTCAACTAAGTTTCACTTCCATATGGTGTCAATTCAAATTCTCCAAATGGCTCGGTAAAGTTTACATACACTGTGATAACATGAGCATATTTGGTGTTAATCATAATATCAAAGTATGGCTAATCATTAATTAATTTTGGGCTCTCACAATGTTCATCTGTCATCGCTCTCTCTCAAGCTACCAACTCACTACCGTGATTGGAAAAATTTGCGTACTCCCGAGCTATAGAAAACTACTGAGCAAGTCAAGTTAAGATTACTCCCAAGACCTTAATGTTCTCATAAATACTCGTGAATCACTAAATCATTAAATTAGAAAGTTAGGGATTTATCATTTTGTCTTCACAGACAATTATATCTAAGAAAGCAACGATCTGAACTCTGCAAGCGATAATAATGGATGTAAAGGGACCTCGGTTCAAATACCGGGTCGTTAAAATAATCGTAAACACTTCCGTGTGTTGTGACTCTGACAGCCCGTTCCCCAACCTACCTCAATACAAGAGGGTAAGGGTTTGTCTTAACTACTTGGCTTGATTTATTGCATGGAGAGAAGAGCCCACAGTCTCGCTTCCACCAGGGACTGGTTACTCAGCTTTTACACACAGCTGTTTCAAATGCATTTCTCTGAATGACAAGGCTTACGATACAAAATAACCACAAAACAACTATTAGGTTCTACAGACCTTATCCTCTTTGCTTCGGTAAAGTATAATTATGAAGTGTCCTCATCAGCGGGTAAGAAAATTCAATAATACAACCAATATTAAGGGGCTTAAACACGGACGACTCTGAGTTCGATCCTTTAAAATGCCTCGGGAACAATATCCCAACCTGTGAGGTCTTACAACATTAGCGACTTAAGGAAGGCCTAGCCCAATACCAGCGTTCATAATACAACATAAATTGCACCCTTTTCAACATCACTATCACTATCACAACTTTTGAGGACATACAACAGCTTATTACCGCAACTAACTGTCCCTCATAATTACTTTTACCAAGCATTTCAACGCATTCCTAGCGTGACAAATTACTTCAATGCGCAACATGGCGCTCATACATGATTTAGCCAAGTTGCCTTTCAAAGAACAAAATAAATTCAAATCAACGTATGATCTGCGTCTCAAAATATATATTGCTCTTCCTCCATTAACAATAATCATTTATACCATTAAGAACATGTATTCACAACATTTATTAATTAATCTAAAGGAGCTCTGAAGCTACCACTTTCAATATAAAATTCATCACAATATTCATTTATATTATTATTATTATTATTATTATTATTTCGCTTGCTTTACCATAGTTATTCATTTACCATTATACTGATTTTTCACTGAAAATTTTCCACAAGGAATTCATTAATATTTCACATATTTATTTTATTTCTATCAAATTAATTGTTCAGATCGCGCAATCTTTATTTCACCTGTTCTCGAACATCCCTACTTCCACTCATGAGGATTATACGCAAATCTTCCCAAAACACATAATAATGAAATTGTTACTCACATGACTGTACGTTCAAAGACCGAATTCTCCAACGATGGAACATTTTCACCCACCACATTTTTCTTAAGCCATATAGGGGGCGTGGTGGCTCAGCGGCCTAGCTGTATGCCTCTCACCAAGGCGGTCCGGGTTCGATTCCCGGTCAATGCATGTGAGATTTTCGAAGTGAAATGCCATGTCCTGTGGTTCGGATTCCACGCAAAAAGGAGGTCCCGTGGCTCATGATCTCAAGATTAACGGTCACGTTAAACTACAAGCTTCCTTCCTTCCTTCCTTTTTTCTTAAGCCATATCCATGGTTATATTTACACTCAATAACACTTCCTTAACAACACATAAAATACATACCCTAATCACTTTGAATATAAGGAATACCATTTTGTATTCGTTTTCACTTAAACACAGTACAATTTCACTAAAAATATTTTACACTCAAAAATTTCACTATATTTACATAAACAAGAAGTTCCGTGACGAACTAAAGAGCCTACTTTTGTTAAAATTTAAGATTCATGCCAATGATTAATCGATATGGATCTATCTAGAATAATGACGAAATTAAGTTGGTAATATCGAAATTTCTAATTAGTTCGAAATACTGTATACCTGGCATAATATAGCCTAATAGAGAACTAGAGTTGGCAGCCCTGGTGACTGAATATATTCTTAGTTCCATCTCTTAAGGTACAGAATACAAAATTTGGTTGGTGTCCAATGAATAGCATGGACGTTACATGCAGTTAAACATTGGATCTAACAGCGCGCGTAAAATCATGTTGGCAACAGTGTCATGCATGTATTGGTCAGAAATAATCTGAAATAATATGATCTATTGTGCCAATTTTGAATGAAATCCATTAGTTAGTATAGAAGTTACATGCATTTTAAAATTGGACCTATCAGCAGGCTTAGAATCATATTGGCAGCACTGACGTATATTAGTTAATCCAAAGTAATCTAGAATGCCAGGTACTATACGTGTGCAAAGTTTAGAGCTATTGGCTTGCATTCTTTCTGATATTTTGATATTAGGGTAACAAAAATAGAGACAGCATTTATTAACAGTTGGCAGCCCTGGTTGCTCTTAAGAATACGCATAGTCATAGCTGTTGTGGTACACATAGCACATACGAAATTCGGTTGAAATCCAAATGATAGCATGGAAGTTACATGTATTTAAAGTTGGACCTCTCAGCAGGCTTAGAATCATGTTGGTAGCACTGACGTATATAAGTTACTCCAAATTAATATAGAATGTCATGTACTATACGTGTGCATAGTTTAAAGCTATCGGCTTGCATACTTTCTCATATATATTGGTATTTGGATAAAAGAAATTAAGAGCATTTTTTAACAGTTGGATGCACTGGTGGTTCATAAGAATACATTGTCATATCTGCTTATGTACACATAGCACATACGAAATTTGGTTGAATTCCAATTGATAGTGTAGAAGTTATATGCATTTAAATATTGGACAAATCAGTAGGCTTATAAGCATTTTGGCAACACTGCCATGTATGGCCTTCTGGAAATTAAACTGCAATATTATTGTCTATATGTGTGCCGATCTTGAAATAGCTCCCATTCATACCTTCCAAGATATCCAACATGGAGCTCAAATTTCAATTGCGATTTTTCAGCAGATGGTAGCACTGACATCATTTTCAAATATGGCCGTGAGATATTCAGGTATAGTAGATCTTTACACCTACAAAATTTTATTTCGATTGCCCCTGCCGTTTAGGAGTTGATAGGGGGGGGGGACACACACACAGCCAGACTGACAGACAGACAGACAGAAGGACAGACAGACAGGCACACAATTTCCCGGATCGATCTCATAAGACTACTTTTTCCTCATTTTTGCAAAATGTGAAAAGTAGGCTAAAAAATATTGTATCACTCTGGTGTTAATTATTCGCCTTACACACGTGATTTCTTTTCTTTTCCCGTTTCCAAGGGTTGCACTATATGCACGTCGGCTTCCTACTCTGAAGAGATGATTGAAAGTCTCGATCGAACTAACCTCACAGGAACGGCTGATCTTCTAGTTCTGAGTTTGACTATCGGCTTCTTTAAATTTACTGCACGATGTCGTATCTTGCTAGACGCTAACGTGTTCGTCTAATAAAAGTCTGTCACTGATATATTACTATTATGATCGCTCGAACTTGTATAACGGCGACCTAGTAATTTCCTTGTATTAATTTCTGTTACTTTGATTCGTGGCTTATTGGAGTACTCCCCAATGTTTGACTGTTCATTTGTCCACCTAGACAAAGCCTGGAACTTCAATTCCTAATTTTTATCGTACTTCGCTCTAGCCCCCTCGGTTCAGGAACACTAGGCGTTACTATTACGTTCTACCCTAATTTGGTTACTTAACGAAGATAGAACTGTACATTTCACTGTCCCTGGGTACTTCGAAATCTTATGATGCGTCGGTTCTTTAACTGTACTATTATATTCGAGTACCTATCGCCGGTAATTTCTTAAGTCCACAGCCTAAACTCTGACTGTACTGGAGAACTTTATAAAGTCTGAAGCTTGATGATATTGGAATCTCTGTTTCGCGGGCTTATAGGTCGTGTTCCAAGGACATTTTGTCGTCCTGACGTTTCGCTGAATACTGCGTTCAGCATGTTCACAGGTTACATAAAGCGAGGTAAAACAAGTAAACAGAAGATATATAAATAGTCAACAACCCACACATAGAGGCTACCATAGCAACGGCGTACCACATAAAAGTAATGCATCAAGGACAGGGCTGCTCGTCTGTTGCATCATCTCGTCTACGACGGTCAATAAGAGCAGGCTTGAGGGGATTAAGGACTGGAAGCCAAGCTCTGTTCACACGTTCTGCTTCCTCCTTAAGATTGAAGCTGTTAGTATGCTTCAGGATTTCAATGGCCTCCCTTTGTAGCCTGGCATGATAAGACACCGTGGTGGACAGAACTTCGGTGTCTCCATATCTTATATCGTGACCTGCAAGTAGCGAGTGTGCTGCTACAGTGGATTTATCTGTTTGTCCCAGCCGGCTGTGTCGTTCGTGCTCCTTGAGGCGAGTGGCAATACTTCTTTTCGTTATTCCAATATATACTTGGCCACATTCACACGGGATTTTATAAACCCCTGCCGCTGTATGGGGATGTCTCTTATCTTTAGCTGACCTAAACATGTCCTTAATTTTTCGTGTAGGCCTGTATATGGTCTTTATATCATGGGACTCGAGTAGCCTCCCTATTCTGTCCGTGACCTTTTTTATATATGGAAGAAAAGCTCTAGCCAGGGGCTGCTTGTCTCCAATTACCCTTGTAGTTGGACGTCTCGGATGGAGGGCTCGCTGGATATCTTTCTGGCTGTACCCATTCGCGCGTAAGGCCTCGTTGAGGTGTTCAATTTCTTGTTTTAGGCACTGCTTTTCACAAATTCTTTTAGCGCGGTCAGCCAGTGTTTTTATAACTCCGTATTTCTGTCGTGGGTGGTGGTTGGACGTCTTATGTAGATATCGGTCAGTATGGGTCGGCTTACGGTAAACTGTATGTCCCAAAGTTAGATCAGCCGTCTTCGTTACCATAACGTCGAGAAACGCGATTTTCTGTTCATTTTCTAACTCCATGGTAAACTGAATGTTCGAGTTCTGGCTGTTAAGATGTTGTAAAAACAGATTTAATTGATCTTTACCATGGCCCCATATTACAAAGGTATCGTCCACGTATCGTAGCCACACTTTAGGTTTCAAAGGTGCGGTCTCTAGTGCTATTTGTTCAAATTGTTCCATGAAGAAATTCGCGATCACCGGACTAAGGGGACTGCCCATGGCGACCCCATCAATTTGTTCATAGAAATCACCCTTCCACAGGAAATAGCTAGCGGTGAGGCAGTGGCGGAATAAGGCGGTGATATCATCAGGAAAAATCCGTGCGATGTAGTCCAGGGCTACCTTTATAGGTACTTTCGTGAAAAGAGAGACCACGTCAAAACTTACTAGTAAGTCACCAGCTTCTAGTTGAATAGTTTTCAATTTTTCAATGAAATGGCCGGAATCTTTGACGAACGACTGTGTACCGCCGATATGTGGTTGAAGTAAGGTAGCTAAATGTTTGGCAATGCTATAAGTTGGTGATCCAATAGCACTCACGATAGGACGAAGAGGAACATTATCTTTGTGTATTTTAGGTAAACCATAAAGTCTTGGTGGTAAAGCTTCACTTCTGGTGGTTCCCTTCTTCACGTTTTCAGGTAGCGAAGATGCCTTGATCAGGCCGTTTGTTTCACGAAGAATCCGGTTGGTAGGATCTCTCAGTAGTTTGCGGTAGGTACCCGGGTCTAAAAGTTCCAAAACCTTGGCAGTGTAGTCGTCCATGTCCAAGATAACCGTTGCGTTCCCTTTGTCTGCAGGAAGAATGATTATGCTCTCGTCCATGTTGAGAGTCTTTATAGCCTTTCTCTCCTGAGGTGTGAGGTTACTCTGCGGTGCCGGTGCCTTCTTGATTATACGTGAGGCTTCATGACGGATTTCATCTGCTTGTTCAGATGGTAGCTCACGGATTGCCGCTTCAATATTGGCGACAATGTCTTCAACGGGAATCGAAGGAGGGGTCACTGCGTAATTTCCTCCTTTCGCTAGTATAGAGATTTCCCACTCTGACAGGTGGCGATTGGTCAGGTTAACAATTGTCTGTGAGATGTCCAGCGTAGGCGCAGGTACTGGCGCGGGTAGGTCTCTCTTTAACCGCTCAAACTTTTTCTTCTGCCGGATGCTAGACTGTTCAAATGTTGAACGCATAGAGTAGAAGGTGATACGATCTACATTTTCCCAGTCCTGATATGAGAGTGTGCTGCTGATGCGGTAGTGCAGCTGTAAGAGTGCCTGATCTGTAGTAGCGAGCCCCTTACGTGCAAAGCTTACGCGTTCACGTAATAGCGAACGTTCAGTTCGATCATATATTCTATGGGCTCTAGCTGAGGTTAGTGGTCTCTTCATTTTAATAAACTTGGGAATCATACCTGTGTCTCGGCATCGAAGAAGAAACGCGAGTGATGACAGAAGTTGCGACTTTTTCTTCCTTAACCTCTCAAAGCGACGAACTAAGTGTGATATTTCCTCCCCGTAGAGGCGAATTAAGTAAAAATGTAGACTTTCACGACCGGCGTTGAAATAGGAATCTCTGTTTCGCGGGCTTATAGGTCGTGTTCCAAGGACATTTTGTCGTCCTGACGTTTCGCTGAATACTGCGTTCAGCATGTTCACAGGTTACATAAAGCGAGGTAAAACAAGTAAACAGAAGATATATAAATAGTCAACAACCCACACATAGAGGCTACCATAGCAACGGCGTACCACATAAAAGTAATGCATCAAGGACAGGGCTGCTCGTCTGTTGCATCATCTCGTCTACGACGGTCAATAAGAGCAGGCTTGAGGGGATTAAGTACTGGAAGCCAAGCTCTGTTCACACGTTCTGCTTCCTCCTTAAGATTGAAGCTGTTAGTATGCTTCAGGATTTCAATGGCCTCCCTTTGTAGCCTGGCATGATAAGACACCGTGGTGGACAGAACTTCGGTGTCTCCATATCTTATATCGTGACCTGCAAGTAGCGAGTGTGCTGCTACAGTGGATTTATCTGTTTGTCCCAGCCGGCTGTGTCGTTCGTGCTCCTTGAGGCGAGTGGCAATACTTCTTTTCGTTGTTCCAATATATACTTGGCCACATTCACACGGGATTTTATAAACCCCTGCCGCTGTATGGGGATGTCTCTTATCTTTAGCTGACCTAAACATGTCCTTAATTTTTCGTGTAGGCCTGTATATGGTCTTTATATCATGGGACTCGAGTAGCCTCCCTATTCTGTCCGTGACCTTTTTTATATATGGAAGAAAAGCTCTAGCCAGGGGCTGCTTGTCTCCAATTACCCTTGTAGTTGGACGTCTCGGATGGAGGGCTCGCTGGATATCTTTCTGGCTGTACCCATTCGCGCGTAAGGCCTCGTTGAGGTGTTCAATTTCTTGTTTTAGGCACTGCTTTTCACAAATTCTTTTAGCGCGGTCAGCCAGTGTTTTTATAACTCCGTATTTCTGTCGTGGGTGGTGGTTGGACGTCTTATGTAGATATCGGTCAGTATGGGTCGGCTTACGGTAAACTGTATGTCCCAAAGTTAGATCAGCCGTCTTCGTTACCATAACGTCGAGAAACGCGATTTTCTGTTCATTTTCTAACTCCATGGTAAACTGAATGTTCGAGTTCTGGCTGTTAAGATGTTGTAAAAACAGATTTAATTGATCTTTACCATGGCCCCATATTACAAAGGTATCGTCCACGTATCGTAGCCACACTTTAGGTTTCAAAGGTGCGGTCTCTAGTGCTATTTGTTCAAATTGTTCCATGAAGAAATTCGCGATCACCGGACTAAGGGGACTGCCCATGGCGACCCCATCAATTTGTTCATAGAAATCACCCTTCCACAGGAAATAGCTAGCGGTGAGGCAGTGGCGGAATAAGGCGGTGATATCATCAGGAAAAATCCGTGCGATGTAGTCCAGGGCTACCTTTATAGGTACTTTCGTGAAAAGAGAGACCACGTCAAAACTTACTAGTAAGTCACCAGCTTCTAGTTGAATAGTTTTCAATTTTTCAATGAAATGGCCGGAATCTTTGACGAACGACTGTGTACCGCCGATATGTGGTTGAAGTAAGGTAGCTAAATGTTTGGCAATGCTATAAGTTGGTGATCCAATAGCACTCACGATAGGACGAAGAGGAACATTATCTTTGTGTATTTTAGGTAAACCATAAAGTCTTGGTGGTAAAGCTTCACTTCTGGTGGTTCCCTTCTTCACGTTTTCAGGTAGCGAAGATGCCTTGATCAGGCCGTTTGTTTCACGAAGAATCCGGTTGGTAGGATCTCTCAGTAGTTTGCGGTAGGTACCCGGGTCTAAAAGTTCCAAAACCTTGGCAGTGTAGTCGTCCATGTCCAAGATAACCGTTGCGTTCCCTTTGTCTGCAGGAAGAATGATTATGCTCTCGTCCATGTTGAGAGTCTTTATAGCCTTTCTCTCCTGAGGTGTGAGGTTACTCTGCGGTGCCGGTGCCTTCTTGATTATACGTGAGGCTTCATGACGGATTTCATCTGCTTATTCAGATGGTAGCTCACGGATTGCCGCTTCAATATTGGCGACAATGTCTTCAACGGGAATCGAAGGAGGGGTCACTGCGTAATTTCCTCCTTTCGCTAGTATAGAGATTTCCCACTCTGACAGGTGGCGATTGGTCAGGTTAACAATTGTCTGTGAGATGTCCAGCGTAGGCGCAGGTACTGGCGCGGGTAGGTCTCTCTTTAACCGCTCAAACTTTTTCTTCTGCCGGATGCTAGACTGTTCAAATGTTGAACGCATAGAGTAGAAGGTGATACGATCTACATTTTCCCAGTCCTGATATGAGAGTGTGCTGCTGATGCGGTAGTGCAGCTGTAAGAGTGCCTGATCTGTAGTAGCGAGCCCCTTACGTGCAAAGCTTACGCGTTCACGTAATAGCGAACGTTCAGTTCGATCATATATTCTATGGGCTCTAGCTGAGGTTAGTGGTCTCTTCATTTTAATAAACTTGGGAATCATACCTGTGTCTCGGCATCGAAGAAGAAACGCGAGTGATGACAGAAGTTGCGACTTTTTCTTCCTTAACCTCTCAAAGCGACGAACTAAGTGTGATATTTCCTCCCCGTAGAGGCGAATTAAGTAAAAATGTAGACTTTCACGACCGGCGTTGAAATAGGAATCTCTGTTTCGCGGGCTTATAGGTCGTGTTCCAAGGACATTTTGTCGTCCTGACGTTTCGCTGAATACTGCGTTCAGCATGTTCACAGGTTACATAAAGCGAGGTAAAACAAGTAAACAGAAGATATATAAATAGTCAACAACCCACACATAGAGGCTACCATAGCAACGGCGTACCACATAAAAGTAATGCATCAAGGACAGGGCTGCTCGTCTGTTGCATCATCTCGTCTACGACGGTCAATAAGAGCAGGCTTGAGGGGATTAAGGACTGGAAGCCAAGCTCTGTTCACACGTTCTGCTTCCTCCTTAAGATTGAAGCTGTTAGTATGCTTCAGGATTTCAATGGCCTCCCTTTGTAGCCTGGCATGATAAGACACCGTGGTGGACAGAACTTCGGTGTCTCCATATCTTATATCGTGACCTGCAAGTAGCGAGTGTGCTGCTACAGTGGATTTATCTGTTTGTCCCAGCCGGCTGTGTCGTTCGTGCTCCTTGAGGCGAGTGGCAATACTTCTTTTCGTTGTTCCAATATATACTTGGCCACATTCACACGGGATTTTATAAACCCCTGCCGCTGTATGGGGATGTCTCTTATCTTTAGCTGACCTAAACATGTCCTTAATTTTTCGTGTAGGCCTGTATATGGTCTTTATATCATGGGACTCGAGTAGCCTCCCTATTCTGTCCGTGACCTTTTTTATATATGGAAGAAAAGCTCTAGCCAGGGGCTGCTTGTCTCCAATTGGAGACTCGAGTAGCCTCCCTATTCTGTCCGTGACCTTTTTTATATATGGAAGAAAAGCTCTAGCCAGGGGCTGCTTGTCTCTGTAGCAGCACACTCGCTACTTGCAGGTCACGATATAAGATATGGAGACACCGAAGTTCTGTCCACCACGGTGTCTTATCATGCCAGGCTACAAAGGGAGGCCATTGAAATCCTGAAGCATACTAACAGCTTCAATCTTAAGGAGGAAGCAGAACGTGTGAACAGAGCTTGGCTTCCAGTCCTTAATCCCCTCAAGCCTGCTCTTATTGACCGTCGTAGACGAGATGATGCAACAGACGAGCAGCCCTGTCCTTGATGCATTACTTTTATGTGGTACGCCGTTGCTATGGTAGCCTCTATGTGTGGGTTGTTGACTATTTATATATCTTCTGTTTACTTGTTTTACCTCGCTTTATGTAACCTGTGAACATGCTGAACGCAGTATTCAGCGAAACGTCAGGACGACAAAATGTCCTTGGAACACGACCTATAAGCCCGCGAAACAGAGATTCCTATTTCAACGCCGGTCGTGAAAGTCTACATTTTTACTTGATGATATTATTCCTATAACAGGATTCCGATGAGTCTTCACACGGCGATACTAATGACGATACTGCACGGCCACTCGCATACGGGGTGCTCGTCTGTGATACAGCGTAACACGGCCTCTCACGGTCTGGTAAAGACTGCATTTAACAATAATTGTTCTTGCGTGCAGCGTCTCAGTGCTCACTAAAAATGACGTTTTGTACTTTGCGAAACGGTATCACGCTCTCCGGCGTCTTTTATAAACTGAATGTACTTTGATGCAGCACTCCTGCACTAGGAGTTTACTTGTAGATTGTCTTGTTGTTGGTTGAAGCAGCACGGCCTCTCCCGGAGGTCCGCTCAGGCTGAATGATACTTTGCGACACAGCGACGCCCCCTCGGGCTGTCGGAAACTGCATGCTACTTTGCGAAACAGTACCGTGCCCCTCAGGCACCTATGGTAGACTGAATAATTACTTAATAATGTTCCTTAGCCCTTTTTCGGGCCCACTTTGGCGTAACGACTACGTAGATTTACTCGTACTGATGATCTGAACACTGTGATTCAGCGTGTAGCGCCCATCGAAAACTGAATGCTCTTCCTGGCACATCCAGGGTTTATATCCAAATCGGCGGCAAAAAGATCAAATCCGCTTTTTCTCCAGCACTAACTTCTGAAGTAATTGTCGTATAATTTTGAAAAATATATCTCTTGAAAGCTCTTGTTTCAAACGTAACATGGTTTCTTTGATCATGAAAATCGATCACACAATTCCAAGATATTA
This sequence comes from Meconema thalassinum, assembly GCA_946902985.2. Taxonomy (NCBI): domain Eukaryota; kingdom Metazoa; phylum Arthropoda; class Insecta; order Orthoptera; family Tettigoniidae; genus Meconema; species Meconema thalassinum. The sequence continues at coordinate 208,676,211 of OX336399.1, read as the reverse complement.
AATAATTTGTCTCCTCAGATATGTGGGTGGTGAGGTTTATTTTTTCATCTCTCCCATGTCTGGGATCGGGGAATAACTATCGACGTAATGCCTCGTCTGCAGTTCTTTCCTGTGCAAATATTATAAACTTTTTCCCCACACAAAAATCTCTATTCCAGAATGATCAACAATGATGTGTTCATTTCATTAATTAAATGCTTGCAAATGGCTTAATTTTAATTATTTCTCTTCTTGCTTCATTGCAAGGTTGCCATTTTTTTTAGCTGAGTAAGGTCTATTTCCGAAACTCATTCTCCCTCACTCGTCATGGATAGTTTTTCTCGTTCTATTAATAATCATGCGCCAGTTTCTTATCGATGCGTCAAACGTGATCTCATTCCCGCATGACTAGTGGTCACCCGCTCTTGCACCACATTATAACAGCCCACTTCCTTAAAATCTTTCCAATACATTCTACAGACTGCATTATTTCCACTCTTCTTTTTCATATAGAATATGGATTCGACGCTTGAACCAATTGCACATGGGTTCAATACTATCCATTAGACTTCAACCAAATATTGTACGTACATTCTATACACCTTAAGAGATGGAACTAAGAATATATTCAGAGTCACCAGGGCTGCCAACTGCAGTAAGTTACTCTATTAGGCTACATTATTTCAGGTGTATTTCAAACTGCTGTAATTAGAAATGTTAGTATTACCAACTTGATTTCGTCATTACTCTGGATAGGTCTGTATAGATTGGCATGAATCTTAAATTTTAAGAAAAGTAGGCTCTTTAGTTCGTTACGGAGCTGCTTGTTGTTGGTTATATCTGTTCCAGGCATTGTTTAATTTTGAATTCTCTCTTTGTTTCGCTCACGATTCAAACTTTATGATTGAATTACTTCTACTAAAAGCTTGAATTTAGTTCTATTATAAGGTTTTTTTTATATACAAGGAGTTAAGCCTGTATGGACTGCGTGGTAACAACCAACTTCACTTTAGTGTCTAGGTCTTGTTCTTGTTCCGGCTTTGACTTCCTGCCAGTATCTTCTGACCCCAGCGACGAGTGCCGGTTTATGTTCTTCGGACAAAGGTCCTCTCCGTCTTCCGGAAGTTGATACCATTTTAAAACCTAGGTAGTCGTTCACCAATCTTTTACCTTAGACTTAATGAAACTCCATATTCTTTTCGTTAATCGATCATTAGACATCCTCAAGAGGTGACCGTAAAATAGTAGCCGTCTCTTCTTAATCGATGCTGTGATAGGGTCTATGTTGTTGTACAAGTCCTCATTTACTCTCATTCGCCACTGTGCATCAACCCATCTATTACCTAGGATTTTTTAGCCTTCTTTTCACATTTTGAAAAATTAGGAAAACGTAGACTTATGAGATCGATCCGGGAAAATGTGTGTCTGTCTGTCTGTCCTTCGGTCTGTCTGGCTGTGTGTCTTAAACGGCTGCAGGAATCGAAACCAAATTTAGTATGAGTAAAGATGTAAACCGGAATATCTCACGTCCATGGTTGAAAATGATGTCAGTGCTACCATCTGCTGAAAAAACGCACTAGAAATTTGAGCTCCATGTTGGATATCTTGGAAGGTATGCATGGGAACTATTCCAAAATTGGCACACATGTAGATCACACTAATTCAGTTTAATTTCCAGGAGGCCATACATGACAGTGTTGCCAAAATAATTTTAAGCCTTCTGATAGGTCCAATTTTAAATGCCTATAGTTTCTACACCATCCATTGGATTTTAACCAAATTTTGTATGTAATATGTGTATATAAACATATATGATTGAGCGTATTCTTAATAGCCACCAGGGCTGCCAACCGTTGATAATTGCTCCCTCTATTCTTTTATCCAAATACCAATATATCAGAAAGTATGCAAGCCGACAGCTTTAAACTATGCACACGTATAGCACCTGACATTCTAGATTAATTTGGATTACGTAATATAAGTTAGTGCTGCCAACATGATTCTATCCCTTAGACATTTCGATATTACCAACTTTATTTCGTCATTATTCTAGATAGATTCATATTGTACCCGTTCGTCTGAGGGATGCGATGACCCATCTGCTATTACATCGCATTCCTGGATTTCCAGGACAGAGTGGAGTTAAATGGACATGAAGTCAAATAAGGAATGTGTCGGAAATTCAGTTGAAATCTCACAAAAGCAGAGCGTAACACGAGATAAAGTATCTCCAGGGTCGTTACGGGTTTAAATTTAATAAAAAATACAAATAGAAATGGGCGCCACAAACTGAATCCCTAGCAAACCACATCCTTCCTGGTTAGGCCTTAATTAAGACAAGGAAAGAATTAGGAAAATCACATCATCATCAGATCACAACTAAGATAAAAACAAATTTATTCAAACTTTGATATTCAGACAGAAATATTAAACACACATCCTACCTAAGAGTATGGTCGAATGCCAACGTTAAATTGTCATTGTCCTGAAAATCGAACCATCTCTATACTATTCAAAGTGTACTTCATCCACATGAAATATGAAAATTTTCTAAAGTTCGCTTGGGTTCTCAGGTTCACCGTAGCACTATGTCTATGCGTCACTGACATTCGCGATACCTGAGACCTTACTTCTCTTTAAGTTAACATCATGAATGTGGATGTCAAAAAAATAATGAATCTGTCTAAACACATATTCTAATCACATATTTAAATTCAACTAATTTTATGACTTGAATGGCATTATTCAAATGCTGAAAATCTCAGTAAATGCTCCTAAAAATCGAACAATTAATTTACACTATATTTACACTGTCATTACTGATTGCTTGTTTGTGAATCAAAGAAACTCCACTACTCATTGGTTATCATCATCGTCATATCAAAATTAAATATCTCTCACATTAGTTCTCATCTCAAAATTCATTTTATTCAAGTCAGAATAATTAACTTATTACCATCAAATCATTTAAATGAATATTATAATCATCAATTCATTATATTCTTCAATTATTCACACACTCTCATTTCATCATCTCATTCAGATTAAATCATCTCAAATCATCCATCTAAATTGTTTAATTCATTAACTCAAGTTGCAATTCTTCAAATTATTTAAATCATATCTCTCATTTAAATTTATTTAAATCCATTTAAATTTATTAATCATCAGCTTCATTAATTAATTATCACGTTCTAATTCAGTTATTCATCAGCTATTTAATCATCTATTAATTTATTTAATTCAGTTTATTTATTCAATCTTTAATTCATCCATTTATTTAATTCATTGATTTATTCCAAATTTTAATTTATCAATATATTTAAATTTTATTTCATCTGGATATTTAGATTTTTATTTCATCAGGTCAGATCATTAATATGCTTAAACTTCAGATTATTATTTTATTAATTATTACTATCAGAAAATCTTGCATTATCAACATTATTTATTTGTTTAATTTCCTAACAAATTGTTTAATATGGGTTATATAACGTTGTCTTACAGTTTTATCACTTCCAAGTTATATCTCGTATTTAATTATCATGCCAAAAAATATTATTGCCTTCACAAAATCACGTTGGATCTCACTATCCAAAACTTCATCATATACTCTCACTTTATCAAATACCATATTTGAATACCATAACTATTCCACGTAACACCATAACTATTCCACATAACTACATAACTATTCAGCGCACAGCATGAATCTCAAAAATTATGCTAGACTGGGTTCGACAACCTCATGTCTGCCTCAAAATACATGAGCAATATTGCAACTTCCACTTGGCAACTTCCATAAAATGCCTATCACAAACTTCACTTAATCACGTTGCATGATCTACAAAAATATATAACTGGCTTCAAATTATTAACGCACACAATCTCCAATAACTGTAATTAATCTGATCACATCTAGACAACTTCTTAAACAATAAGGAAAAATTACCTTAGTAATAAGAGAACTTTCATGGCTTTTGTAGACTTAGAAAAGGCTTTTGATAACGTTGAATGGACTAAATTGTTTGACATTTTGAAATCGATTGGAATAAAGTACAGGGATAGGAGGGTGATATACAATCTATACAGAAACCAGACAGCAGTCATTCGAGTTGAAGGACATGAGAGAGAAGCTGGTATTCAGAAAGGTGTAAGCCAAGGCTGCAAGGCTGCAACTTATCACCCATACTTTTCAATCTTTACATTGAACAAGCAATGAAGGAAATTAGAGAAAAATTTAAAGTGGGAGTGAAGATTCAAGGAGAAATAATTTCAACTCTGAGATTTGCTGATGACATCGTCATCTTGGCCAACAAGCCTGAGGATTTGAATGAGTTTTTGAATGGTATGGATTCTGTCTTACGGAAAGAATTCATGATGAAAATTAATAAATGTAAAACAAAAATACTGGAATGCAGCCGAAATAAATCAGAAACCTCTATGGAGATCAAATTGGCAGGTGAAATGCTGAAGGAAGTAGGAGATTTCTGTTACTTATGAAGCAGAATAACCAGTGATGGACGAAGCAAAGAGGATATAAAAAGTAGGTTGGCTCAGGCAAGAAAAGCATTTCAAAAAAAAGGAATCTGCTGACATCGAATATAGATTTAGGTATTAGGAAGTCATTTTTGAAAGCCTTTGTCTGGAGCGTGGCGCTCTATGGAAGTGAAACTTGGACTATTGGTGCAGCAGAAAAGAGGAGAATTGAAGCATTTGAAATGTGGTGTTACAGGAGAATGATGAAGATCAGATGGGTAGATAGGGTTACAAACAAAGAGGTATTAAGACGAGTGGGAGAGGAGAGATGTTTCTGGCGACTGCTAATGATGAGAAGAGATAGGTTGGTAGGACACATACTAAGACACCCAGGAATAGCAAGCTTAGTTATGGAAGAAGGGTCGAGGACAAGAACTGTAGGGGTAGACCAAGGTTAGAATATGTTAAACAGATTGCCTCGGATGTAGGGTGTGGTAGCTATGTAGAGATGAAACGATTAGCTCAGGACAGGGAGGCATGGAGAGCTGCATCAAACCAGTCAAAAGACTGAAGACTCAAACACACAACACACCTTAGTAATTGAAATCCAATTCAAGATCTGCTTTCAAATAGATCAGAAATTCTCTTAAAATTCTCAAAATTCACTTCACAGAAAAACACCAATGTGTTATAATCTCTCACATCAAAAATATGTAATACTGATCTGCCTCAAAATAAATCTGACCATTCATGATTCATCTTATAAGATTCAATTACTTGAAATCCTTCTCAAAAGTATCAAACTCACTCACAAAAGAGTATCAAAAGTATCAAAAGTATCAGCTGTTAAATGAATGTACTCTCAAAAGAGTATAGCAACAAAATATTGGATTGGCAAACAAGAATTACAAAATGTAACCCTGCTGACATTTATTTTTAATTTATTTAACAAAATTCGACTAATGTATGACTAGTAGTTTCTTGTTTAATCCTCTTACGATCTCAAGTACATTCGGATGATAAAAATGAGGCCCTCGACTGGCAGGTAAGGTGTGTGCCACCACGCAATCGCCTAAAGCGAAAGGCCCTGCCCCGTAGACTATCATGATAATGCCCTAGACGATGGGTCAGGTGAGTACCACCACGCAATCGTATAAAACGAAAGGCCCCATCTCGTAGACTGATGTGTGAATGTACCAGATTGGAATTAACAAGTCTCTAGTTGTCACATAAAAGCGATATTCATTCACTTGAGTGAATAAAATTTTAATATCTCCAAACAATCCAATAGAAAAAATCCCTACTGATGAATAATACATACTCGCTAGTATGCAATGAACTGACGAAGTAATTTAAATTATCCAATTGCAGATCACGAGTTCGAAACACTCGCCACAAAAAAATAACTATCCAAGAAAACTATCCTTACTGAAAAACGTCAAAAAGACCAAACATCTGCTTAATAAAGCCAACCAATGGTGAGAACGTCGTATAATGGTGCCTGCCATATCATATGGTAACGCCATATTCTAGCAAAATGGAGCAAAAAATAACTAAGCCATGTCAAAATAATCGTAGAACTCCTACTAGAAATATATACAAGTATGCCCAGTGTTCATGAAAAATCATATCAGGAAAGTCATAACTCTTACAATACCTTCTTATATCAGCTGTTAATATAATTAAACGATCGCCGATTAATCCTCGTGTGTGCTACAAATTTCTCGAAAGATCGACGAAAACATCTTATCACCCACTGAACTAACGATTGACTTCATATTCCAAGTGAATGTTGGATGTCCTCTTCTTCAGGAACCGAATCCATCGCTCTGTGGTGCCATCACGTCTCCGTATTCGCCTAGCCCGACATGATGAACTGCATATTATCCATCACGGATATTGTCCAAACTCTTCCATAAAAGTTCATAAATGTAGAGTACCCCATACTCTTCGACTATGTCACGCCACTGTCCCATACAATGTTCGGTTTGCATATGACAACAGTTAATCTCCACAGCGGCTGAATTTCACTAGTAGAAAATAAATTATTTAGAAAAGTGTATAAATTTCTTAAACACCCTGTATCTGTGTTCGTACCTTATATTTCATAATTGTTCATGAAAAACAACTATAATGCTGCACGTGCCACTGTTCATAAAGTGCATATTCTCGTAACTGTTCATTTGCCTAAAGGCATTAATGTTGGCCTGACCCCATGGTCGCCTTAAATATTCCGGTCTGAAATGCATTATTTAATAAGCCTTAATACCATTGGAATATATCTAAGTCCATTTGAAAGTTCACAATAGCAGTGTATAATTGCTATCTGCCTGCACAATTAGACTGTCGAACACAAGACCAAACTTATTAAGTTTTAACAAAATGTCGAAATAATGTTCAGCTGCTTGCATGTCGCCTGCTCATAAAATGTCGGACCCAGCACGCCCTGTTCTGCCTCACTGTTCTCGAATAATGCGACGCTTAAAACTGGCCTCATTATATCGCTTCGCTGTGCTGTCCTGTATTAAGAATGTGGCTCGAAATAATGTTCTCAATTCTATCACAATGCTGCGTATTACTTTAACGAACTGTAACGTTGGAAAAGCATTGCTGTTTCATATAACTGTAACCACGATGTTGAAAATACATCTGCCCGAACACCGACTCTCCTTACACTTTCACGGCTTGTATAGCTTGCCTTGCTAACCGCTTCTCGCACTGCACACCGTGCTTCTCTTGTCTTGACTGACTGACCTACTTTCGTTCTCCTAGCGTATGTTACTATCAGCTCTGCTTGCTGAACTAATACTGTCGTTTTCTCCGCGCACCATGTGCTGTACTCAGCTCGACTGGCTGGACTACTATTGCTGCCGTTTTCTCCGCGCACCATGTGCTGTACTCAGCTCTGCTTGCCGGAATACTACTGTCGTTTTCCTCGCACCATGTGCTGTACTCAGCTCGACTGGCTGGACTAATACTGCTGTTTTCTCCGCGCACCATGTGCTGTACTCAGCTCGACTGGCTGGACTACTACTACCGTCTTCTCCGCGCACCATGTGCTGTACTCAGCTCTGCTTGCCGGAATACTACTGTCGTTTTCCTCGCACCATGTGCTGTACTCAGCTCGACTGGCTGGACTAATACTGCTGTTTTCTCGGCGCACCATGTGCTGTACTCAGCTCTGCTTGCCGGAATACTACTGCTGTCCTCAGACTGTGTGATGATCTCCGCTCGGCGCTGTCACGTGACGTTCCCCTACCTTCTGCGGTCATACGCCACAACTATAATCTCGACCACAATCATATCGGCAATTAAGTTATACCATAACTTAAGGAGTTATCTGCCTTTCTTCAAGTTATCACCATTAAGATTTCCTGATATTTCTTCTCTTCTGAGATGATATAATATTATATTCCATATAGATCTTGATAATACTTCAATATTCCTCCCATAATTCCATCTGCTTGACTGGTAGTGCCACCTTCATCCTTGGCCTCCTACGTCATTTCCTACCATTCTTCTCGACTCGATCTGAGCGCTATCTTTTCTTCCTTTCCCATAAATCTCAACTACGGCTCGATGTCAACTGGCGTAGCTGATAGCCTCAACTAGGTATCGGGTACAATATATTGTAGATTAATCATTGGCATGAAACTTAATTTTATGGAAAGTAGGCTCTTTAGTTCGTCACGGAAATTCTTGTCTTAATATCCTACGCTCTCTTTCTTCCAGTTGGTCAGCTTGACCTTCACTATTCATGGTCAAAGTTTTGGAAGCATATAATCCCTTGGTTTTACAACTGTGGTATAGTGTCGGAACTAGGCCCCTATACTCATATACTTTTGTTATAGATATTCTTTGTAATGTGGTATGCCTGGTTTAACTTCCTCATCCTGACATTAATTGCTTCCTCTTCTAATCCATTCTGCTGGATGATTTCACCGAGATATTATTATTATTTACTTTGATGTCCCCAGCCACTCGCTTTAAGTAGCGGAAAGCCTGATGCATAGTGAAGAACACTAAACTAGCCTTACGATGTGTCTCATGGAACACACCACGCTCGCCATAGAGCTGTCATAATATTTGACTGTTTCTCTACCAACTGCGGTTATTAAGGGGATTATTTGATTGACATTTCACTGCCAGGGGCCAGTCATCATGTTTGACTTGTGTGCCTATTGCGGTCACCGGGCATCAAACTAGAGTCGTTCACTCCCTTCAGAATCCAGAGCTAATTCAAAGCTACGAGTGGGAAGTAAAATAAAGAGAATATGCAGGTGTACCGGTTAAGCTCAGCTCGCTTTTTCACAACGTTAATCAGAGAGACTTGAGTGGTCCTGTTGCAAATCTCGTCTAATCCACTTGTGAATAAGAATCATGTCGTAACATTATTTATTTGATTATTTTGTTTTATTTTACTTTATTTTATTTCGTTTCATTTTGTTTCAAATTGTTTTGTTTTTTGTTTTATTTTTCTATTTTTTTTTTAATTTTTGTTTTGTTTTATTTTGATTTTCCAGAAAACAAACATAAAACCAGAAACAAAAGACACGAAGCAAAAAGAAAAATTCAAAAACAAAAGCAAAAGCAGAAAACAAAAAACAATAAACAGAAAGTAAAAAGCAAAATTCAAGAAAGCAAAAGCAGAAAAAAACAAGAAACAGAAAGCAAAATTCCAAAAGAGCTAAAGCAGAAAACAAATACAAAACCAAAACCAAGAAAGAAAAGCAAAAACTAAAATTCAAAAGCAAAAGCACAAAGCAAACACAAAACCAAAAACCAAAAACACAAAGCAAAAAGCAAAAAGTAGAAAACAACAAACACAAAGTCCAGAGAAATGTTTCTCATGAAAATGATTCTTATTCACAAGTGAATTAAACGAGTTTTGCAACTGGACGACTCACTTGAGCTGAGTATTTTCCCAGAAACAGCGCCCTCTATCAGGCATACCAACACTTTGCTGCTGATGTTGTTATGTGAGATCTTCTTCTTCCTCTTTACAAGCGTTAAAACTGCTAATAAGCGATATTTGGCTAATCGATTAATAATCGATTTATTGAATAATTTGAAATGAATCGAAAACGATTATTCTATTAATCCACCGTTCTTCGTAGAGCAGCAAGATCCACTCGGCTCCACAGGCACAAAGTGGGGGGTCTTCTCTTCTCATCAGGTACGAGTCGGTGGATATTGCATGACCAAGCCTATAGATTTAGGTGTTAGGAAGTCATTTTTGAAAGCCTTTGTCTGGAGCGTAGCGCTCTATGGAAGTGAAACTTGGACTATTGGTGCAGCAGAAAAAGGAGAATTGAAGCGTTTGAAATGTGGTGTTACAGGAGAATGATGAAGATTAGATGGGTAGATAGGGTTACAAACGAAGAGGTATTAAGACGAGTGGGAGAGGAGAGTTGTTTCTGGCAACTGGCAATGAAGAGAAGAGATAGGTTGGTAGGACATACCACTAAGACACCCAGGAATAGCAAGCTTAGTAATGGAGGGAAGGGTCGAGGACAAGAACTGTAGGGGTAGACCAAGGTTAGAATATGTTAAACAGATTGTCTCGGATGTAGGGTGTGGTAGCTATGAAGAGATGAAACGATTAGCTCAGGACAGGGAGCCGTGGAGATCTGCATCAAACCAGTCAAAAGGCTGAAGACTCAAACAACAACATCCTCAGAAAGCACGATACTTAGAGAGTAATAGGGGTTTCAAGAACATGACTATCCAGACTTGTTTTCGAACTGGCGAAAGAGTCATTCTCTAAGGAGAACCTACGGCCTCATTTGGGCTACACAAAATGACAGACTCCCTCAGTAACCGGAAGGAGCTCCGCCACTTAAGATATCTGGACAATCAGCAAGTTGTGGGTAGACATTTCTACTGCCACGTGTCAATAGGAATACGTCCAGTCCTCCTCGTGGTGTACCTGTCACCCCAGAGATCAGGGTTCGATTCCCGGCTCTGCCAAAAAGTTACATTTGAGTGTGAGGGCTGGAACGGGGTATTCCCAGTCTGGTGAGGTTCAGTTCCAAACTCACCCATTCTACAATTGGTTTCCCGCTTGCAAATGCTGGGATTGGACGTATCATGGCTGCCTCCTACCAATAGTTTATCACAATTACAAATGCACTCACATGTACAGCCATCACGATGATACATGTTATCGGGCATATTCCATACCGACCCAGGTAACTGCGATTACATAGACACGATTTTACTAATCAACAACAACACAATCGTAATATGTGTTGTGTAGATGACAATCCACTCTGTTGTGGTTGGTACACCTGTACTTCTTCCCCGTCTCTTTGCTCAGCCACCCTTGTGCTTCCCCGGCACGTGCTTCTACGCAAATAGCAATACATTCTGTTACCATGCTTGGCAATATTCTTATTACTCGACACGTCACTGGGCCTCTACAGCGCTGCACCACGTGGTTCACCACCAGTGGGACATGTTTGGCGACCACGGGACCCCAGCTGAGTCCGGCGTTGCTTCTACTTACTTGTGCTTGGATCCTGTCGGTCATCTTTCCTGTTGACTTCCCTTGTTCTCCTGAGACCCCGACGGCCTAGGGAGTCTTCCACTTTCCCGCCGTCTTTACTGATACCTCACTCTCCGAAGGTTCAGACTTCTTGTCGTGATCTCTCCTGCCTTCTGCTCAAGGCCCTGTAATGATCGAGTGGCCTCCGGAGAAGCCGAGTGCAGGTGTTTCTAGTTGACGCCCGTGGGTGACCTGCGCGTCGTAATGAGGAGAAGTGATGATGAATACGTCACATACACCCAGTCCCCGAGCCACGGGAATTAACCCCAGGAGATTAAACTCCCTAATGGCTCAGCCGGGAATCGAACCCGGGGCACTTCGGGCCAAAGCCTAGCGCGCTTACCATTTAGTTACGGTACCGGACTGCTCAAGGCCCTAAAGGAGGCAGTGATGGGACCTGTCACGGCCGCCTCCTGCCCATGTCCTCTCCCAATTACAGTAGAAATGCACCCCCAAGTAGGCCTAGAGCTATCACAGGTATCCCACCCTGGACAGTGCTACACCCTCAAGAACTCACTGGAGTTGAGATCTCCAAGGGATTCCGGAGCTGGGTTCGGCTTCTTCTCCTTTTTCCAGTGAATCAGCGGCACACCCCCTCCTCTTTCCCTTTCATATCTATCGCGGGTTCAAATCTGGCCGAAGTCGTCGGATTTTTAAGAGCGTTAAAATCCCTCAGTATGCCTTCCTTCGGAGGGGAAGTAAAGCCGGCGGTCCCATGTCATAGATCTATGGCATGTTAAAGAACCTTCCACTAATTAGACCTGTTTGAAGCTAAATTAAGAATGTAAACAACGCTCTTAAGTTCCTATGTTCGTTGCCAAGAGCCGACTGCGGTGGCGTCTGGCTGAACTAGTAGACGTTGACGGTGGCGTTTGGCAGCCAAAGTAGGAACTATTTGAAAAATTCAAAAGTCTGCTGCCTTACATAATAAAAAAAAACAGATAACACACACTAATACAGTCATCACAATTAACACCGGTTATCAGACAGATTCTACACACACCCAAAGTACACGGGGCTACATGACCGCGTTGTCGCAGCCCCTAAACTTAAGAACCAACCACCTTTCCTATCTGCCTTTCATGGCTCTCCTTCTTTCCAAGATATTCAATTCTCATTGTTGGAGAGTTAAGGGCATTTCTTTTCCCTGTCTTTTAATTTCCCTCATCCTATATTTGTTCTTCCAGTCTGTAGGTCTGTAGTTTAGGTAGTTTCCATTCCATTTTCGTTTCCACGATCACCCAAACTATTTTAGGGGCCGATAACCTAGAAGTTAGACCCCTTAAAACAACAATTTAAGTCATCCAGGGGGTGAATAATTCAAATCTCGTTACAACATGCTTCATCTCGCCCCGGAATGAACAATACCATTGAGCGTGTTTTGTAATTTCATACCCGGTCTATTTTGTTGTGCAATTGTTTGCGAATGACTTTGAAGAGGCACCGGAGTCCCATTTCAGAGTCAGAGCACACACTGGCAGGTTTACCAACACTCTAATGCAAAGCAAAAGTTCATTACTACACCAAAACGTGGTTGTTACAGCAGCTTGCAGACATTCGTCAATACAGATAAGTCTCCGTTTCAACACATTTTTGAAAGCCTTTGTCCGGAGAGTGGCGCTGTATGGAAGTGAAACTTGGACTGTTGGTGCAGCAGAAAAGAGAAGAATAGAAGCATTTGAAATGTGGTGTTACAGAAGAATGATGAAGATCAGAAGGGTCAATGTGATATCAACAAATGTCTTTTCTGTAGAAATGCTTTCCTTGCCTGTGCCATCCTACTTTTTATATCTTCTCTGTAGATATCAATTAAGAAATTCTGCTGTCGTCTTGATTTTAGAAGTAACACAGTAGTTTCGAGAAATCGATATCTGGTTTGCTTAGTCCAATTAGTCCGTTGGTGACAGTAATTCACGTACACTAAGACAAAACTGAAACGAGCTGCACAGCTGAGAAGACGTGCGATCTGTAAGCAACTCTTCAAAAGTAGTTTACCGCGTGTTCTCTCTTCTACTGCAGTCAATTATCGGGTTATTCCCCAACACGGAAGAGATCTGTTCTTCTTTCTCTCTGCCATTATTGTTCCTTTTTGAGCCCGTATCCGCTCATGACTTCAATATTTCTTTGAGAGCATGCTTACTCCTTGTGCTCATTTGGATAGAACGCACTCTGAAGCTTCCTCATGATTATGATGCAATTTTGACTTCGACAAGGATAGCTTATTTACTTCCTGGATATATTTTACACGCAATTTTGTTACTGCTTATCTCAGGAACGTACCACATGTAATTCTGTTTAATTTATCATTTTATTATGCCTTTGGAATTGGTAAATCTTAATTATGGTAAGGGTATTTACACCGCGGATATGTGGGAATCAAAGTAATTAGTCGCTCGATGACTTACAACTTTCTTGGAACCGGGGAGCAGTTCCTGGCTTCAACACACCAGTTTGATAGTCCGCCGAGACTAGATGTGTCTGTGATATAGTCCGTCATATCGACGAGGGCCACGTTTTGTGCAAAGTGCACCCACATAAGTAATCGGCAGCCATCGTGCTGAATACACCGTATAATTTGATTGAACAGTATTTTTTTGGCCACACCAGGCTTGTGCAACGATATTTCTGAAGGGAAACTTATTTCGAGTGAAATTACAATTTTTCACTTCACCACGTGAATTGTGACCACGTTAGATTACTACAGCTCATCGAACGCTACTATTGAGATAACTAATGGTAATGTCACGCAACATGTTTATTTCATCGTGATTGCCGAGATTTTGAATGATTTTCAAGTGACTCAAATCAGTGAGAGATACCACCAGTTGTATCATAAATTCTGTGGCAGGACAATCCAGAGCCATTTTTGCAATTACCTGCACCAGTGTTACACTGTGAGCTAATTTCTGTACTGTTTAATATTTTATGTTCGACCCTCACTATTATGTGTCAGAAAACTGTATCAATGATGGTCATTATAACACTGTTTTTCATTATGATACAGTTTCTCTAGCCAATAAGAGCTCGTTCATTGACCAATTAGGTAACGATACCTTCACGCATGCGCTCAAAATCCAACATGTCGGACATAAACACAACATCGAACTATAATAAATTACCGACATGGAATACGCACCGTCCATATGTTCGCGTAAATAAACTGGCGAATATGAGACAAGAAATTGCACTGTACCTTAATATCACCAACGCTAATTTCTCCACAGCGCATTGTCTTGAAACGACTCCGGTGACAATATTACTGAGGGACGGCAGATGTTAACATATGGCCTGCATAATATTGGCATTGCAAGCACACAGAGGGCATGCGTCGGTCGTTCAGAGATCTTGAAAGACAGAGATATACCCAACGCTCGTACAGCGATCACAAAATTAAGGTGGCTGACTCTCACCAGATATTTATGAATATTTATGTTAAAACATTAAATAAAGTTATAATTATCGTCGAACATAAACAGTCGTATGCAACTCGCCTATAATGGTAATTAAGACACTCGTATGGAAATTATAAAACTCGCATACGCTCGTTTTATAAAAATACTCGTGTCTTAATTATAGCCATTATACGCTCGTTGCATAATGTACTATTATGTTCGACCCTGACTATTATATGTCTGAAAACTGTTTCATAATGATGGTCATTATAACACTATTTTTCATTATGAAACAGTTTCTCCCACCAATCACAGCTCAAGAAACAGTTGTTTGACCAATTAGATTAGGATACCTTCGCGCATGCGCTCAAAATCCAACATCTCTATATAATTTACCGAAAGTGCACCGTCCATATGTTCGCGTAAATTGGTGAATACGAGACAAGAAATAGCACTGTAACTTAATATCCCCAAATCCAATTTCTAGACAACGCGTTGTTTTCAAATGACTTCGGTGACAGTTTTACTGAATACTGGTGCAAAATCTGCACATATGGCATTGAAGCACACAGAGTGCATGCGTCGGTCTGGCAGAGAGCTTGGAGAACAGAGATATCCTACCCAGCGCAGCACCCGATCACAAAATTCTAGTGACTGGACAGATATTTATGAATATTTATGTTAAAACATATAATAAAGTTATAATTATCGTCGAACATAAACAGTCGTGTGCAACTCGCCTATAATGGTAATTAAGGCACTTGTATGGAAATTATAAAACTCGCTTACGCTAGTTTTATAAACATTCTCGGGTCTTAATTATAGCCATTATAAACTCGTTGCATAATGTACTAGCAGCTTCAGTGATATTTGGGAAATTGATCACCATGCAACGTAAAATGTACCACGTGTTTGATGCATTCTACCCACTACACGTGAGGTCCGTTATGGAGTAACTTCATCCATGATGAGGGAAGAACCGACGAAATGATTCAACCATGAGGAGGAAAGTTCGGCAGAGACTGCCAAGGACGAGCCATGTGCGTGACCGAGGCCGAGAAGGACAGGTCCTGCTTATTAATCCCTCCACAGGATTGGAGACGTATTACCCCTTCCAGCCTGGAGACAGGAAGGTGAACAACATATCCATGTCAATGTGAGTCCTGTATTCTCATTCATGTACAAGGTTTTGTCCAGGCAGACGTAACCTGAGTAGTTATTTTTAGCCGAAACTGATAGAAGACCACATAGGCAGGGATATTGTTAAATCATGTCTTTCTTCTTTGGAACTGGGACAATCTTGGTGAGCCGTACTTTACGGTGGTGCACCATGTACAGTTTGTAATTTTCAGCGTAAACTTCAGCCATGAGAAAGCTGCATTTTCCATATCAGACAGCTGATATTTTCACCATGAGGACGATATTCGTCATTTGTTAGGGAACACCCTGTTTAGGATCCCTCAGTTAATTTGATTTGAGATTTTACCGTATCAGTTAGCAGACGACAGTCACTGTTATATTTTTTGTACTATTTGGTTAACATTTTGTGAGTACACTTTACCACATTTAGTTCCTGGGAGGAACGAACTCATGTCCAGTAGGACTGATGAAGACAGGAAGTTGAAACTATAAGCGTGTCATTTTGAACAGCATCGTAGGGTTAGATGTTTGTGAGTTTGTTTTGAGAATGTGCCGAGCAATGCACCCAGAACCTATGAGTTCATGATAATAGAGATGAGTGACATATCTCTCAATATCAAAGTAGTTATGCTGCGGATTGTATAGTCTTCAATTTGATCATCTTTGGTATTTTATTAACATTATATCTTTAAAAAGGGTAACACACTGTGATGGACACTATAATGGAAATTATAAACAGTCTTTAAGCGACCTGCAGAGCACAACAGGACTGTAATACGTGTTTTCTGTCAGACGGAATGTACAGTTTTGAAATGCAATGTAAATGAAAGCCGCGCCATACTCAGTGATGTGTAGGGTGAATTGACACGCTAGGAGCTAGCGGTCGGAACTGGTTTCTACCCCGAATTCAGTGGGAGACGACTTTATTTACTATTTTATTGTACTGTTGACTTCATGATCACATGGAATGTGAAGGTCAATGACACTGACATTTAACCAAGCCTTGGGGATAGCCACTACGATATATTTACCGCTATTCGAGAGCGAGGGAATGTTCATTCATAGGAATTCCTTGTATTTTGAGCTGATGAAGTGAATCATCTAGCGAGCTGTAATGAAGGTTTAACAGACATGTAAATTGATCCAGTTTTTTGTATTATGTCAAGCTAACTAATGTTATTATTGTGTCTGTGAACATAGAGTTTTGGTAAGGATTGGCGGATTAAGTCCCCTTACATTGTTGGTATATTCCTGCGTTATTGAGCCAAGGGGCTTAGGCGACCGATGTCATTTGCGTGCAAATAGTGTAAGACGCGCTAACCAGTGTTATTGTTGCTTGAACAATTCTTAGCTCAGAGCATTGTGTTGTTGTCTTTTAGAAGTCATGATCTACGAGTGTATTTCTGTAGAGATCACATGCAGCCGACGACTGGTGCCTTAAATCAAACCATCTAATACTTTACATAAACCTTGATTGTAAATCATATGCCTAATTATCCTAAACTGACGGATTAATTAATTAATTACTTAATTAATTACAGCCCAGTAAATTTGAATCCATTTGCTTGTTGATGACTTTGATACCATGATTCTACATCATTTTCTGTGGGAGATGATAACTTAAATGAGCTGACACGTTGTTTTTCGACGACATGAATCTCCGGGACCAGTATTTCGTACCTTATGGCCCGCGTGATTCAAAGCAACGTAAGTCGCAGTGATGATTGCGCTATTTCCAACCTAACGTACACACTTGAGATGACGATTCGGGGCAAAGAGCTTTACAATTCACGAAGGCAGGCCCGTGTTTGTGTGTCTGTTGGTTCATTTCCTAATGCATTTACCCATATTGTACCCTGTTAATTATAAGAGTGTATTTTTATGTAATGTTTTTTTTTTTTAAGTCTGTGGTCTACTATCATTAGCTCTTGCATTAATTCTTTGATTACGACGCGTCTCGTCGTAATATTCTCATTCACGTCAGGATTTAGATAGACACTAAATGTAACTGTAAATGTGAACGAGGTAATATCCTAACCTAGGGATTGGTTTTTCTTTGAAGTTAAATGTAAATTGTACCGAGTCATTTGCTTGTAACTTTGCTTCGCGTTAGTTTTATCTTGTGCCACGCGCCTAGATTAGTTGTTGCTTTTGCTTTCTTGTAATTAGGACTTCACGTGGGTTAGTTAATTTCATTTTAGGGGTTGACTCACAATTGTAACTAGATCAGCGGATTAGCCGATTTTTTTACCCTCGGAAGTAGGATAGGGGCTTCTTTTATGAATAAATCATTCACGAAATTTTACCTAAGACTGGATCTCTTTATTGTTAGCTTTGTGTTTGCGGGTGTATTTCTTTGGGCGTCTATGACATATTCCGTACAAATGTCCCAGATCCCCTGGATCAAGCTTCTCGTGCTACGCTAGCCCATTAGAGAAATGCATCCGATCCTCTCAGGCTGTGGGTTTGAAGGACGGGGTCGTTCGAAGTCCCATTTCTTTCGGCGGATGGTAGCCGGATAACCTCCTCTAACGGGCTCTATACGTCAGCAAACTCGTCCTTTCAGCATAGTTGCCCCTTGACTTCAAGAAATTCTACGCTTTGGCAGAGGTATAGTAACTGTTACAATACCTTTTTAAATCAACATTTCAGGGGTTCTCTGTTGTAGTCGACAAAACATCATGATCTTGCAATTTGCAGAGTCATGGGCTGACATGTTAAATGGCAGGTTGCATTGGGTTAATTATTAACTCATTAATTCATTAACATTCAGCTGTTTCGATGCCTGGGTGGATGTTAAATATTTAGTTATTTTCTTCATCCTTCAAAACTACCCTCACGCACAAACTAACAACCTACCCCACCTCCAAACACTAGCCTGCGTGCTTAAGAACAGAACTTCCTTCCTACGATTGTTAGAGCATGTTACTTATATTTGCCTAAACAAGTAAATTTCTTCAAATAAGGCAGCAATTACACAAAGCTTTTGTCAAGCAGAAAATAATATGGCCAATTGTTTGGATTATGCTGCTGAGTGCCGAGTTGCCGTCCAAAAGAAACTGATTCGATAGACCGATTTAAATTGAGGATTACTCGAAATTTCCTTCAACTGTTGTGAACAATGCGTTGACGCCAGCTGATCGATTAACTTTCAAGTCGGAAGTTATATTTGCCGGACTAGATACAAATGTACCAATATTTTTTTTTTAATTTTTAATTTAATTTAATTTAATAAATGTAAAACCCAAATATTGGAATGCAGCCGAAAGAAATCAGAAACCTCTATGGACATCAAATTGGCAGGTGAAAAGCTGAAGGAAGTAGGAGACTTCTGCTACTTAGGAAGCAAAATAACCGGTGATGGACGAAGCATAGAGGACATAAAATGTAGGTTGGCTCAGGCAAGGAAAGCATTTCTACAAAAAAGGAATCTGTTGACTTCGAATATAGATTTAGTAATTAGGAAGTCATTTTTGAAAGCCTTTGTCTGGAGCGTGGTGCTCTATGGAAGTGAAACTTGGACTATTGGTAGAGCAGAAAAGAGGAGAATTGAAGCATTTGAAATGTGGTGTTACAGGAGAATGATGAAGATCAGATGGGTAGGTAGGGTTACAAACGAAGAGGTATTAAGACGAGTGGACTGCTAATGAAGAGAAGAGATAGATTGGTAGGACACATACTAAGACACTCAGGAATAGCAAGCTTAGTTATGGAAGGGAGGGTCGAGGACAAGAACTGTAGGGGTAGATCAAGGTTTGAATATGTTAAACAGATTGCCTCGGATGTAGGGTGTGGTATCTATGTAGAGATGAAACGATCAGCTCAGGACAGGGAAAAATGGAGTGCTGCATCAAACCAGTCAAAAGACTGAATTCTCAAACATCAACAACAAAGGGTACGCGTTCCCCCTGAAAAAATGCCCTGAATACTAACATCGCGCCAGGAGATGGCGGCAGTTGTGTTTGAACTGCAGATGTCTTCCCGTTCACTGCATATCGCGCATTCCAAAAACATTAAGTTGGTCACTACTTGCTTCACTCTCTCAGCAATTCCTTCTTTCAATGACTGCGTGTCGTCTGCTGCGATAACCATTGGCTTGCGGGAGGTCGATATATTTAGGTTTGGAGTAAGCGGGCCGCGCATGCGTACTGCAAGACCCCCCGCACCCCGTCGCAGCGTGTTGAACTGCCATCTCCTGGCGCGATGACATTAGTTATTGCTGCTCTAAGGCGCGGAACAACGTGGTCAACTGTCCTTCTTAACAGAGAAACAATTATAAAAATTTGGATGAATTAAAATATTTAGAGGATGAGGTCTGAATTCGAGTTTTTAAAAAATGCCTAAAATGAATAAAACAAAAACTACTATTACTACTACTACTACTAATAATAATAATTATAATGAACAAGAAAGGTCTAATGGAAAAACTAGAGGCTAAAGAAAGGAAGATTTTGAGGAAAATCCTGGGTCCCATCAAAGAAAACAGCGAGTACAGAATTATACAAGCACGTGGAGAAGATCCGTGACACGATTCGAAAAAGAAGGATTGCCTTTTATAGCCACGTGACACGAATGAGCCCAGGCAGGATATCAAAATGGATATTGCCTTCTTTCAGGATAAAAAAAAACCCAAAGGGGCATGGTTTACGGAAGTTGAGAAAGATCTACGTGAAATGGAAATTTCCCCTAAAGATATCCAGGAGCGTGTTCCACTTCAGGAAAACTACGTACGCACAAAGGTTTCCAGGGAAAGCCGAAGCTGAAGACAGGGAAGGTGTGGTCCCAAGAGAGAAAAGAACAACACCGAAGACGAATGCGGGAACACTGGACGGTAGTTAAAGCTCGGAAGAAGAGACAGTTGAACTGACGTGGTCGCTAGTTGGCCGATCGAAGAAAGAAGAAGAAGAATAAACAAAAATTATGGGAATAAAATTAGTTTTTCAAAAGACAACAAAATCATTGAATAAATTTTCACTTCAAATACACGACTAGCCCTAAGCCACTCTCACTTAGAAAGCAGATTACGAGATCAGCAGCCACCGCGTCATCGGCTAATACGTATAGATGGACTGTCTAACAATACGTAGCAACAATACGTAGAGTTCAACCATTTTGTATGTGCATTCTATACCTTAAGAGATGGAACTAAGAATATATTCAAAACACCATGGCTGCCAACTCTAGTAAGTTACTCCATTAGGCTACACTATTTCAGGTGTATTTCCAACTGCAGTACTTTAGAAATGTTAGTAATACCAACTTGATTTCGTCATTATTTTAGATTGGTCTATATAGATTGGCATGAATCTTAAATTTCAAGAAAAGTAGGCTCTTTAGTTCGTCACGGAACTACTTGTTCAAACTGTTTTCTTACCCAAGGTGTTTGCAGCAAAGAGGCTTTTATTGGACAGGTTGCGGGATTTATCGCTCAGTGCGATTGCTAGCTTGTTATAAGTATGTGAAAAGTACAACAGCTGAACACAAGGACGAGGTAAAGAGTTTGTCTGCACTGAAGATGAAGTGCAGGATTTACGAGCCTGTGCACACAAAGTGCTGTCATAAAGCCTCGCTGTCAGCTAGTGATAGCGCCTATCAGCTGTAACAAACTGCGATCATCGACAGCTCCTCATAAAACGCAAGTCTTTCAGGTATTGGTGACCCACTGCCTCGGGATATAGCACTTTCTATCATAAAAATGAGTTCCATTTTTTAAACAGAATAGCCGCCGAAACGCTGAATCGACCGGCTTAGCTCAGCGTCTTGCCGCGACACGTCATATCCGGACCCGGGAGATGAACCTCATAAAATAGTTCAGCGATCTTGATCATATTATCCGTATTAATGACAGATGATCGATTAAAGAAAATAATATGGAGTTTCATTAAGTCTAAGGCAACAAGGCCGAGATGGTTCGGGGAATGTGAAAAACGTCTCAGGTAAATTGGTATTCCAGACCGAGAAATTCCTGACAGGAACAAATTTAGAAGATTGGTGAACAACTAACAAGGTTTTAAAATGGTATCAACTTCCGGAAGACGGAGAGGACCTTTGTCCGAAGAACATAAACAGGACTCGTCGCTGGAGTCAGAAGATACTGACAGGAAGTCAAAGCCGGAACAAGAACAAGACCTAGACACTAAAGTGAAGTTGGTTGTTACCATGCAGTCCATAGAGGCTCAACTCGATTTATAAGAACAAGTAGTTCCGTGAAGAACTATACAGCCTATTTTCATATATCCTACTTATGTTAATTGCCACTATCAACATACAACATTTTAGTTTGATTGCTGTAATAGATTCGTAGATATTGAGAACCGACTAAATATTTCGGATGGTCGCCATGTTTGATTTTATATATGTAGGTCCTAGAGTTACATACTGTTACATGAAGATTATTGTGTATGTAGCATTCAAATTTCAATCGCATGATTAGGACGCAAGAAGTAACAAGGAGATTTTTAAATTTCTCACAGCTGCCATCTTGTGGTTATGGAAACAATTGAAATAAATTAGATGCCAGTGGATTAACATTCGTATAAGGATTTACTGTACCAAGTTTCACTGCACTCGGATGGTTAAATTGCGAGAAACGTCCATGTGAATATTTATATTTCGCGTCGCCGCCATGTTGGATTTGTGATCACCAGGTTATTTAAAGTCCTATAGGTGAACTTTAGTTCATAGCACCTATGAACATTAAAAAATTCAGTTTGATTTCTATAATAGATTCGTAGATATTCAGAGCTGTCTAAATATTTCGGATGGTTGCCATGTTGGATTGTTAAATGTATAGGCTATAAAGTAAGGTACCATTAAAGGGAAATGATTGCGTAGGTTCATTATTCAAACTTTCACTACGATCGCATGATTACGACACAAGAAATAATAACTTAATTTTAAAATTCGCACAGCCGCCATCTTGAGGTTATGTAAACAATTGAACTAAATTAGATACCAGTGCATTACAATGTGTATAAACATTTCCTGTACCAGATTTCAATGCGTTTGGAACATTAAAGCGCGAGAAAGGTCTATTTAACATTTTCAAATTCGCTTGGCCGCCATGTTCGTTTTGTAGTTAACCGGTTTTTGAAAGTCTTATAGATGAACTTCCAGTAGTGCCCTTCATCACCGTACACAATTTCCGGGAGATACCCCTAATAGTTTCAGAGATATAGAATACTGGTGAAATATTTCGCACATCCACCATCTTGTGGTTATGTAAACAATTGAACAAAGTTAGATGTCGGTGCATTGCAATGTGTATGAACATATACTGTACCAAGTTTTATTGCGTTTGGTTGGTTAAATCGCGAGAAACGTATATTTAAAAGTCGCGAATTCGCGTGGCCGCCATGTTGGTTTTGTAGTTACCTGTTTTTCAAAAGTCACATAGGTAAACTTCTAGTAGTTCCCTTTATCACCGTAAAAAATCCAGGGTGATATCGGGAATAGTTTCGGAGATATTGAATGCTGGTGAAATATTTCGCACAGCCGCCATGTTGGATTGGTGAGACGTAACAACATTTGAAGGGCACGGTCGGGGTTGCCCGGTATAGTGCTATGACCTTACCGAGTTTCATTGTAATCGCTCCAGCCGTTTAGAAGTTATTAGGACACACACACCTAACACACACACACGGACAAAAGGTGATCTCATAAGACTATTTTTAGCCTATTTTCAATTTTGAAAAAATAGGCTTATGAGATCACCTTTTGTCCGTGTGTGTGTGCGTGTGTGTGTGTGTGATTCGTGTGTGTGTGTCCCCCTAATAAAATCTAAACGGCAGGAGCGATTTCAATGAAACTCGGAAAGTTCATAGCACTATTCCCGGCGACCTCGACCGTGCCCTTCAAATTTTGTTACGACTCACCAAATCCAACATGGCGGCTGTGCGAAATATTTCACCAGCATTCAATATCTCCGAAACTATTCCCGATATCACCCTGGATTTTTTACGGTGATAAAGGGAACTACTAGAAGTTCACCTATGTGACTTTTGAAAAACAGGTAACTACAAAACCAACATGGCGGCCACGCGAATTCGCGACTTTTAAATATACGTTTCTCGCGATTTAACCAACCAAACGCAATAAAACTTGGTACAGTATATGTTCATACACATTGCAATGCACCGACATCTAACTTTGTTCAATTGTTTACATAACCACAAGATGGTGGATGTGCGAAATATTTCACCAGTATTCTATATCTCTGAAACTATTAGGGGTATCTCCCGGAAATTGTGTACGGTGATGAAGGGCACTACTGGAAGTTCATCTATAAGACTTTCAAAAACCGGTTAACTACAAAACGAACATGGCGGCCAAGCGAATTTGAAAATGTTAAATAGACCTTTCTCGCGCTTTAATGTACCAAACGCATTGAAATCTGGTACAGGAAATGTTTATACACATTGTAATCCACTGGTATCTAATTTAGTTCAATTGTTTACATAACCTCAAGATGGCGGCAGTGCGAATTTTAAAATTAAGTTTTTATTTCTTGTGATGTAGTCATGCGATCGAAGTGAAAGTTTGAATAATGAACCTAGGCAATAATTTTCCTTTAATGGTACATGACTCTATGGCCTATACATTTAACAATCCAACATGGCGACCATTCGAAATATTTAGACGATACTGAATATCTACGATTCTATTTTAGCAATCAAACTGCATTTTTTAATGTTCATAGGGGCTATGAACTTAAGTTCACCTATAGGACTTTAAATAACCTGGTGATCACAAATCCAACATGTCGGTGACGCGAATTATAAATATTTACATGGACGTTTCTCGCAATTTAACCATACGAATGCAGTGAAACTTGGTACAGTAAATCCTTATACGAATATTAATCCACTGGCATCTAATTTATTTCAATTGTTTCCATAACCTCAAGATGGCACCTGTGAAAAATTTTAAAATCTCCTTGTTTTTTCTTGTGTCCTAATTATGCGATTGAAGTTTGAATACTACACGTTCACAATAATCTGCATGTAACAGTACATAACTGTAGGACCTACATATATAAAATTCAACATGGCGACCATCCGAATTATTCAGTCGGTTCTTAATATCTACGAATCTATTACAGCAATCAATCAGAAATTGTGTATGTTGATAGAGGCAATTAACATAAGTAGGATATATGAAAATAGGCTGTATAGTTCTTCACGGAACTACTTGTTTCATAATTGAAAATAGGCTCATGAAATAAAATGACCGCTTTGAGCGGTGCACGGCTTCCACTTAGTTGTATCAAGCTCATCTGTGTCACCTTTCCTGCCGACCTTTCTTGGTCAAATCTTGTTCTCTTTCAACTTTAACGGTATTAGGATATCTGAGGGGCCATGAGTGCCTCTGTCCTTTTCTATGAAGAGCTCAGTGAAAGAAGGGGTTAAGTCACGATGTTCAGCAAATGGCGTTTATAGAGTTTAACTCTGGCTACCGAATATAATTTTAAACAACCAGTTATTGTTTCCTGTCCTACTATATAACTTTTAAACCAATTTTAACTATAGTTAAAATAGTTAAGCTGCTAGCATTCTTGGCTGTCACCACGGAAGCCCGTGTTCGATTCCCGGCTCTGCCATCGAATTTAATTCTGGTCTGGAACGGGGTATACTCAGCCTCGTGAGGCAAAACTGAGAGCAGGCGGGTTCGATTCCAAACTCAGCCATCCTGGAAGTAATTTTCCGTGGTTTCCCACTTCTACTGCATGTAAATGCTGGGATGGTTCCTAACTTAAGACCACGGCCGCTTCCTACCCAGAACTAGCTCAATTACAAATACACACACTAACAGACATCACAGTGACACAGGTTTGTAGACTAATTCTTCACACAACCAAGTACACGTAGCAAAGCCCGTAAAGAATCAACAACATAACGTATATGTGGAGTATAATCTGTATGGTTGGAAAGATGAACTTTCCCTCAGGAAGCTGCTTTACGATTGTGCATATCCTCACTTTGATTGAATCACATGAACCAGATGATGATAACATCATGGTTATCGGAAAAGGAAGCTTGTAGTTTAACGTGACCGTTAATCGCGCGATCATCAGCCAGGGAACTCCTTTTTACGTGGAATCCGAACCACAGGACATGGTATTTCACTTCGGGAATCGAACCCAGTCTGCTTTGGTGAGAGGCAGAGAGCTTGACCGCTGAGCCACCACGCCCCCTGCATCATGGTTATCGGCCCCTTGCTCAGGCAAGGAAAGCATTTCTACAGAAAAGGAATCTGTTGACATCGAATATAGATTTAGGTCTTAGGAAGTCATTTTTGAAAGCCTTGGGCTGTACTGTGGTCCTCTATGTAAGTGAAACTTGGACTATTGGTCCTACAGATGGATAGATAGGGTAACAAATGAAGAGGTATTAAGACAAGTGGGAGAGAAGAGATATTTCTGGCGACTGCTAATGAAGAGAAGAGATAGGTTAGTAGGACACATACTAAGACACCCAGGAATAGCAAGCTTAGTTATGGAAGGAAGGGTCGAGGACAAGAACTGTAGGGGTAGACCAAGGTTAGAATATGTTAAACAGATTGCCTCGGATGTAGAGTGAGGTAGAGATGAAATGATTAGCTCAGGGCAGGGAGGCTTGGAGTGCTGCATCAAACCAGTCAGAAGACTGAAGACTCAAACAACAACAATGATATGGTTATAGCGAAAAATGTTAATGAAATAAACCTACTACTACTGCTATAATTACTTCTAACTACAAACTATAGAAAGGAGTAAGGGAAAATTAAGGGAGAAAGGGAAATAGGGAAGAGAAATGCCTTTAACCCTCGAAGAATGAGGTTTGTGGGACGTAGAAGTAGAGCCATCAACAAGATGCTGATGAAATCAAAAGACAGTATGATTCCTATTTTGACTTGCGCAAGAGACACAGAATAATTTTGCTGGGTGATGATTGTAAAAGCAATCATGCCATAAAGAACAAACATCGCCGCTACCTTTCTTCCCTTCAACTTGTGTACTACTGTTTATATTCCAGTGCACTGTTTCTTGTTTTCGCCACATACTCATACCTTAGGTATTGTTTAGGGCAAGAAAGGAACCTCTCATCCCCCCCCCCCCAGGGGCTCACAACTTGTGGGTTGGCGACCACGGGACCCCAGCTGAGTCGGGCATTGCTTCCACTTTCTTGTGTCAGGCTCCTCTCTGTTATATTTCCTCTCGACCTCCTTGGTCAACTCTTATTCTTTTCCGACCTCGACGGTATTAGGGTATCCGAGGCCTAGGGAGTCATTCACTTTCCCGCCTTAATTGCCTCTCGTCTCATCTTTCCTGATCCCTCATTCTTCGAGGGGTCAGACCACTTGTTCCTTTTCTCTTTAAGATTCCCGCCTTTTGTTTTTTGTTTCTTTGTGGATTGGCTCCGCATGTATCTAAATTACCATTAGGTAATTTTTTGAATCTGCACCAAATTTTGTAAGTATTGTAAATCCAAATGGATATTTTGAATCTACCGTACATTTTGTAAGCATTTTCAATTTCAATTGCATCTTGTTTTCGGATTTCAATTGCACTTTGTGAGTATTGTGAATCTGAAATCGCCTTCTTCAATCTAAATTGCATTGTGTATTTTCAATTTCAATTGCATTTTGTAAGTATTTTGAACCTCAATTGCATTTTCTACGTATTTTCTTTCTAATTTGCATTTTGAAAGTATTTTGAATTTCAATTGCATTTTGTATGTATTTTAAACCTCAACTATATTTTGTGCGTATTTGTCAATTTATTGCTTTTGAGAGTATTTTCCTTCTTAATTAGACTACCTTTTGTCAGTACACTCTTCATCTTGTGAGTAGTTTCAATCTGAGTTCCATTTTGTAAGTATTTTCAGTCTCACTTAATTTTTGTTATTGTTTCCATTTCTTTGTCATTTTCGCAATCACCCAGACCATTAGGGGCCGATAACCTAGATGTTAGCCCCCTTACAATAACAATTATCATCGGACCTCTCATTCACACAACATATAAACATAGCCTTATTTCTCTAAACCCTTAATTTTTGCCGTATAATAATAATAATAATAATAATAATAATAATAATAATAATGAAAATAATATAATCTCTACTTAGTATAATACAAACTCCTCGATTCTTGGATGTTACGGGTAACCTCCAGAACCACTGCATGGATTTTGATGCGGTTTTCACCATTCTGTAAAAGGATACCTAGAGGGAGGTTTATGTACAAAATAATTCATTTATGATCAAAGGAAGCCAAAGCAGTAATGATTTCAGAGAAAAAGACGAAAAAGGATCGTGGCGTCCGTGCGATTTTTAAGCTTACGCTGGGCAAACCGTCAAATATATCAATATACAATGAGTGTAAGAATTGTTCAACATGAAAAGTTCTACAAAAACGTAAGCGAGAGCACATCCCTATATTCAATATATCGTCCACTATAACTGTTTTTAGATTGGAAGGAAGGGGGATTTGTGTTTCATGCACCTCGCCATTCTTAAATTACGTCTGACAAGGATTTGTTGCACACGCATCTCCATGATAATATAGTTAATAGTCCAGTCAGTGATTTTAACCCATCATGCCGAGATGTAAATCGGATATTGGTCGTAGCTCATTGACATCGTAAATAAGCGCTTATCACGTAATGCATTCACAACTGTTCCCGGGCGAAGCCGGGCCGGGTTGCTAGTAATATTATAAAAGAAGGTGAATCCCAGGACATTAACAGCCCAGACCCATACTGTCCGGAGTAACATCTCTGATATTGAACCACCCTCCGACAGTCAACTCTGATTCCCTTCTCGTGTTTATCAGCTCAAAGTATTAGCCGTCCTCTTGTAGTGGAGCCCAGAGACGGCGCTGGACAGTCTTTTATTTTCTGAAAGCTGTCTAACGAGCGGAGGTATTGTCACCTCGACCTGTTCCCCACCTTCACAAAGCT
This sequence comes from Meconema thalassinum, assembly GCA_946902985.2. Classification (NCBI taxonomy): domain Eukaryota; kingdom Metazoa; phylum Arthropoda; class Insecta; order Orthoptera; family Tettigoniidae; genus Meconema; species Meconema thalassinum. The sequence goes on along the minus strand of OX336399.1, from coordinate 208,647,737 downwards.
CTTAATTGGGGACGCACTGCGTTACAGAGGACGTATTTTCGTTAGAGGTGATAAAGAGAATGTTCTTAATAATGGTCCTAAAATATTTGTGATACAATGTTGCTTCCTTCTGAACATGGGAGAGATAATATATCAAAGACTTTTCCATTTCCAGAAAATGACAGTGTTCACTAACTGAGAATTTATCAGAGATGAGAATATGGCCAAGGGTGTTGATGGTAATTCATACTGGACCAGACAACGTCCCACCATATCCCACACATGCTCAATAGGAAACAGGTCTGGTGAGAGTGCTGGCCAAGGGTGTTGACGGTAATTCATACTGGACCAGACAACGTCCCACCATGTCCCACACATATTGAATGGAAACAGGTCTGGTGATAGTGGTGGCCAAGCGTGTTGACGGTAATGCATACCGGACCAGACAACGTCCTATCATGTCCCACACATATTGAATGGAAACAGGTCTGGTGATAGTGGTGGCCAAGCGTGTTGACGGTAATGCATACCGGACCAGACAACGTCCTATCATGTCCCACACATATTGAATGGAAACAGGTCTGGTGAAAGTGGTGGCCAAGGGTGTTGATGGTAATGCATACCGGACCAGACAACGTCCCACCATGTCCCACACATATTGAAGGGAAACAGGTCTGGTGATAGTGGTGGCCAAGCGTGTTGATGGTAATGCATACCGGCACCAAACAACGTCCCACCATGTCCCACACATAATGAATGGGAAACAGGTCTGGTGATAGTGGTGGCCAAGCGTGTTGATGGTAATGCATACCGGACTAGACAACGTCCCACCATGCCCCACACATATTGAATGGAAACAGGTCTGGTGATAGTGGTGGCCAAGCGTGTTGATGGTAATGCATACTGGACCAGACAACGTCCCACCATGTCCCACACATATTGAATGGAAACAGGTCGGGTGATAGTGGTGGCCAAGCGTGCTGATGGTAATGCATACCGGACCTAACAACGTCCCACCATGTCCGACACATATTGAATGGGAAACAGGTCTGGTGATAGTGATGGCCAAGGGTGTTGATGGTAATGCATACCGGACCAAACAACGTCCTATCATGTCCCACACATATTGAATGGGAAACAGGTCTGGTGATAGTGATGGCCAAGGGTGTTGATGGTAATGCATACCGGACCAGACAACGTCCCACCATGTCCCACACATACTCAATGGGGAACAGGTATGGTGATCGTGCTGGCTGGGAGGGCGCGTTGGGTATTGTGTGCATGGGCACATCTCACTGCCCCTGTAGGTGATTATTCTACGCCATCCATCTCTCAAGTTCCGTCCCTCGCAGCCCCATCAGATGCGGGCTGTGATCATAAACCATCTTCCAGCAATCAGTTCCTGATGAGGAACTGGAGGCTCAACGTCGGTCTTAATTTGTGCTGCGATCATCTGATACGGCGGTCCAGGCGAAACAGAACCCAAAAGAACAAAAAATATGCTTCACAAAATGAGCATGAGGCCAGTTGATGTTATTTCTCTGATGGGAACAGAATTAGTACAGCGTTCCTCCGACCTTCGAGCCCCAAGAGCTGTAGGAGGATGAAGCCTCACAATTCATTAAGTTTTCATATTTTCTCTGAATTCTGTACAAGTGTACCGTTCTAATATTATTAAATTAAATATCGGCCGATAACCTAGAAGTTAGGTTTCTTTAAACAACGAGATGTGACACTGTCCACTGTTTGCTGTGCTCTCGTAGTACCAACATGGCGCAGTGGACTAAACAATAATGGATGGATTTTTAAATATTCGTTTCCCCCTCCCTGAATGAAATCACGGAGCCTGTGAACCAGTCTGAACTGCCGCGCCCTCTCCCTCTCAGACTGTTGTACCACTAATTGACTGCCATGTTACACATTGTAAACCACACGCCCCTGTCTGACAAGGCCCATGACAAGTTGTGGGCACAACACAGTCTCACTTGTTATATATAAGAAGATTATTTCATTTAGAGCAGGCCCAATCAATTGAGGGCGAGCGAGACCCTTAACATAAAGTAGCCGGTGGCTTCGGTAGCGTAGTTGGTAGCATGCTGAGCTTCTATGCCCAGCATAGATTTCATAGATTTATGGCATGTAAAAGATCCTTCCACAGACTAAACTTGTGTAAAGCGAGATTTCGTATCAAAAGTTCCGACATTCACCACTACTGTCGACCAAAATATTATGTGCACTCGAGTTTGAAGGTTATTTGTGAAGTAACCAATAGACCTACATAAAATCCAATAACATCACCATTTTCCTTGTTCTATTTTACGTTAGTTCATGTAGGCTTGGAATTTTAATGTAAATTTTAATATTTTTATAGCTGTTGGAACACAAAAAGTGCCCGTTTTTAAGTGCGTTTCAACCATGCGTCATATTTAAGAATTATTATCTCACAAACCCGTCATCAGATCGAATCCAAATTTTAACACAATATACATGGGAATTTTGTATAACTGGTTTCAAAATTTTGTGTGTCCAAGAAACAAAGTTGTTATTATTTTTGTAAGTAACTTTTTCTCGGGTCGGTGTCGTTGGAAAATGTAGTTCTTGGTCGCGCTGTAATCCTTATACATCAAAAAGGTACGCTGTATGACTGTGAAATACGTGAATTAATTCACTTATTTTATATCGGTTTGTATTTCTACGGGGAAATAAGACAAGGTTCACCAGGTAGCCGTTCCGGGGTATGCTGTACAGCGTTGCTGAGATGGAGCCCATCACTTCCGAGCGAGGCGCGTCATGACGCGTGATGGGCTCTATCTTGGCAACGCTGTACAGCTTTCGCCAGAGCGGCTACCTGGTGAACCATCTCTTATTTCTCCGTACAAATACAAACCGATATAAATCAATTGAATTAATTTACGTATTTCACAGTCATACAGCATAACTTTTTGATGTATAAGGATTACAACGCGACCAAGAACTACATTTTCCAACGATACCTAGCCGAGAAAATGTTACCTTACGAAAATGATAACAACTTTCTTCCTTGAATACACAAAATTTTGAAATTAATAAACCAGTTGTGCAACATTCCAATGTATATTGTGTTAAAATTTGGATTCAATCTGATGACGGGTTTGTGAGATAATAATTCTAAAATGTGACGCATGGTTGAAACACGCTTAAAAACGGACACTTTTTGTGTTCCAACTGCGATAAAAAAAATATTAAAATATACATTAAAATTCCAAACCTACATGAACTAACGTAAAATAAAACGAGGAAAATGATGATGTTATTGGATTTTATGTAAGTCTGTTGGTTACTTCACAAACAACCTTCAAACTCGAGTGCACATAATATTTTGGTCGACAGTAGGTATCAGTGACATCTGGTATCGAAAGTTGGAACAACTTGAAATTTAACGTTACTTGTAGCTCACCCTATGGGTGTCCGCTTGAAGCAGCTACAGACTCAAGCGGGCCGAACATGTCCTCGGACACTCCCGGCACTACAAGCCATACGATGAAGAAAGAAAGAAAGAAAGAAAGAAAGAAAGAAAAGAAAGAAAGACAGAAAGAAAGAAAGATATACAAAACTTGTCTTCCCGCCTAATGTAATTGTGTTGACCGACTGGAAAGAAGGTATTGTATGCGGCAAGGTGTTTTGGCTCTCTCCCCGGAGGTCCGTGTTCAATTCCCAGCTCAGCCATCCTGGAAGTGGTTTCCCCACTTCTCATCATCATCACTGGCACGACAGCCTTCTGAAGACGTTTCCCCATTCTTTCCTGTTAAGTACTGAGCTCCTCCAATTCTTGATTTCAATTGTCTTGACATCCTCTCTCACTCCATCTTCCCACCTTGGCTTTGGTCTTCCGACTTTCCTGGTTCCTTCTGGCATTGCATTCAATATCCTCTTCATTATTCTGTCATTAGCACGCAGCACATGACCTGCCCACTCCTACCTTCTGATCTTTATACATTTTACAATATCTGGTTCATTATATAAATCATAGAGTTCATGGTTATATCTTCTTCTCCATTCACCGTTTTCCTCCACTGGCCCAAAAATTTGCCTCAAAATCTTTCTTTCAAACATACCAAGTTGTCTTTCATTAGATTTTGAGAGTGTCCAGGTCTCAGCCCCATTTGTTAATACAGGCTTTACTAAAACTTTATACATTAGGACCTTAGTTTTCCTGAACAACAGCTTGGACTTCAGATGCTTTCTGAGGCCATGATAACACTTGTTAGCAGACAGTATACGCTTCTGGATTTCAGAGCTAACATTGTTCTTGGAATTAACTTCTGATCCAAGATAGGTAAAGCTACGCACAACATCAAACTTATAAGAATCTATTTCTATGCATGTAGAGCCACTAGGGTATTCTTTCTTGGTTACGGGCATATTCGAAGTTTTCTCTTCATTTATCTGTAGATTCATTATTAGCATATTTTCATTTTATGAAAAAAAAAAAATAGGCTTATTTGATCACCTTTTGTCCGTGTGTGTGTGCGTGAGTTATATTCCTCGTCGGGAATAGAACCCACAACCACCAATATTAATGGATTCAGCTTCTAAAAGCTGAATTATTATTATTATCATTACTGCAAGTGTCAGCCGAGTTTCAACAGACAGTATGTATGCTAATTTCCCAATACTAAGTGACTCGAGCTGTGTATAATCTGATAACAACTCAAAGTCCAGATGACGCACAAACTCGTGCCCTGCCAGCTATGAATAATTTCCCAGTATAATATTTAGTAACAACTCGAGGTCCAAATGACACATACCCTTGTGACTAGCAAGCTATGAGTAATTACAAAACAGCTCAGGGTTCAGATGAGACACAGTCTCGTGCTTGACAGAGTCCAACCAGATATTTCCGTGACGTATGTTTCCTACTCCAAAACCTCCAGTAGTCCCTTTCACGTGTGTCCCCCTCTACTCTGGTAACTAGCCAGTAAGATTGTACTGTATCCCACCTAGAGGGATTGACATGTGACTTGTTTAATTCTAATAAAACGCTGGACTCACAGAGCTCCAGTCTCTTGTAACTCAGTAATCTTAAGACTAACCAACTGAACTGGTTGGCAGTCGGGCTTCATGCCTCGGCACTTGTAAATAACTTCAAATGTATTAGTGACTAGTCGAAACAATAAATATATCAATTAAACTCTTCGCTTCATTTGAAATAGATATCACTCAGACTCGTGGAGAACCTGTGAGGACCTAGCTTAGCAAGCTAGCCACGAACAATTGTTAAGCGACAAACTTAACTGGAATCCCGTCCGGGATTCGAGTCGAGTAACTTAACTGGGGGCCTGCCGTCCGGGATAGATAAATGATCGCCACTAGATCTACGTGCTAGTTGGATGAAGTGTTCAGACAACGATCCAGAATCGCCTTTCGTCACTCGTCTAGCAAAGCCAGTTATCTTCCCGAAAACTACTGAAGTAATCTATTTCATTTGAACCAGCCAGCTAGTTAGGAGTGGAACTGACAACCTCACTGGAGGCTTTTCGAACACAACCGACTACGCTAGCTTGAAGGAAGGAAGCTCGCAGACAACGCTCCAGCAGCGCCTTTCGCAGCAACCAACCGCCATCGCCGTACGAGTGTACCGACAGCTCTGAAAAGGGGCTCGCTCGCTCGACGTCGCCGAAGAGAACCAACCGACTACGGAACGAGAGGAAGTAAGCCGACAACGCTCCAAGAATCCAAGGATCGAAGCAGCGCCTTTCGACTACAGCCTATCGCCGTACGTTGCTGCTGTACGTGCGCACCGACAGCTCTGAAAAGGGGCTCGCTCGCTCGACATCGCAGAAGAAAAACCAACCGACTACAACTACAGACCAAGGAAGTTGCAGTCTAAGCTGATCATCCTTTCCTGCCTGTAAGTTACATTTGAAATACCTTATTTGTACTGCCTAAATATTGCTACCAACAGCATGGTTCATTCTTAACTTACAGTAACAAGAGCAATAATAATAAATTCATTTTAGCCCTTCCAAAGAGGAGTGATTTTGTATAAACCTAAACGGGGTTTTCGCATATCACTATTTTCTTTTGAATTAAAAACATAGATATTAAGATAATAATAAATTTGTTTTGCCTTTCAAATGAAAAAGGATTTAGCTTGATCGAAAGATACGTCGCTTTTCCTATTTCATTTTGAACTAATACTTGTAAAATAAAAATTTAAATAATAAATTCTTGCCTTTCAATCGGAAGCAAATTACGGTAAACTTTGACTAGCAGAGTTTGCTTTGTTATTTCGTTTGAATTAAATTAATAAATTAAAACAAATAATAAATACATAATAATAAATATTTGTGCCTTTCAAAAAGAATAATCAAAGTGCGTTCTGATTTAGCGGACCTCACACTTTTTATCCACTTTTTGAATTAATATTGAAACTAAACCTTTTTTATATCAACAAAAAAAACATCATCAATCATCATTCTCAATTAATAATAAATATCATTTTACTAGCTTATATTGTGGAGAATCTAAACGGGATATCCACATATCATTAATCTTTCAAATTAATAATAATAATAAATAAGTTAATAATTTTCAATTATTCAATTAACTAGTCAATTAATTAATTAATTATAATAAATCACAATGCCTGAGACAGAATTGCTATCAAAATTCGAGTACGCTCAAATTCAATTGCTACCCGAATTTAATGGAAGTACGTCTTGCAGTCTAGACTACTTCCTTGCGAGATGTGATAGTTTCTTAAATACTCACAGGAGAGCTAATGCAGTTCCCAACGCTAACATCATTAATGATTTTTTATTTAATGTTGTCAAATCGAAACTAAAAGGAGAAGCTAGTACTATTTTAGATCTGGATGCAAACTCTAGTTATGAGAAATTTAAAGAAAAACTGATCAGGAAATTTGGTGACGTAAAAGATGAAAGAATGCTAGTTCAAGAAATTTCTAATTGCTTCCAAAAGAGAAGTGAGGCTTACACAGATTATCACGACAGACTAGACGCTCTAGTCTTAAAATGTAAAAGTTTATGGAAATTAAACTACAGGGATCAGATCTTAGAGCTCAAACTAAGAGAGCTAGACGATCTGAGTTTAAACACTTTCAAAGCCGGAATCTTAGAGCCGTACCGAGCATATCTGCGCTATGCCCAAGTCACAGATTTAAGCCACGCACTGAGACATTGCAGGACTTACGATAATGACCGTGCACACGAGAATTACATGGATCAATTGAGAGGGACACCAAAACTTCCTCCAAATAACCATGCCAGTCACAGACCATTCACACAGTCATCACCTAACAGATTCAATCAAGCGACACAACCACTAAACCATACTGCTCACAATCCGTTTGCATATCCAAGGCCACAAAGCCACTACTTTCCCCAACCACGACCCTTTTCCAACCAACCTAACCAACAATTCATGAATCCTAACCCACTACCAAATTTCAGATCCTTTCAATGTCCGAACCCACCGACTTTCAAACCACAGAACCAACAACCCTCTAAACCAGTGAATCGACCTTACCCTACCCCAAATAACATAGGAAGACGTTTCACATCTAATAACCAAAGTTATCCAAACCCTATGTCTGGTGTATCCACCATCCAAGGGAATGTAAATGCGCACACAGAAGAAACCAACGATTGTGACTATGTACCACCAGAATACTTTCAGGAGGCACACTCGTCAGAATATTTTGAAGAAACACAACCGTACGAACACGAGTTCGAATGCGACACAGTCCACCCATCCTCATTCTCATTCAATGAAGATCACGAACAAAGTCAGGATTTTCTCTTGGCTCAGTCCTCTCAAGCGAAGACTTAAATAACATAAGAAATGCTCCTAAATTACCATTCATCACTCTATTTGGTTTTAAAATTTTAATAGACAGTGGTGCTTGTAATTCTGTAATGAATCCGACAGTCGCACACGAACACTTTGCAGAATACCTTTACCAAGAACCGTTCTGCATACAATCAGTACATTCGAAAACGATAGGCGAAGAAAACATACAATTCCCTATCTTTTCAGAATATGGAATTGACACTCCCGTAGACTTTAGAGTCATGCAATGGCATGATTATTTCGATGCGCTAATTGGCACAGATGATTTTGTCAAACTAGGTGCGAAGATAGATTATGAATCGAACCTAGTTACGCTAGCCAATAAAGCCATACCATTCCATTTTCACTCGAGTAATAAGCAAGTGAATCATTTTCAACCCACAGTAGATACATATAACACTGTGATTCCTGTCAACATCAAGAAAGGAGATGAGTATGTTCTAAATTTTAAATATGGTGAAATGTATCTCTTAGATGCCAAAAACCACCAAGTCATATACCCCACAGAAACACAATTAAAACAAGAGTTTAAGGAAACGATTTTAGTTGAGCCACTGGAAATGAACTCCATCACATACGGTGATATTCAAGAATATCCCCACACAAAACTAGAAGAATCTGATTTTGACAAAAGAGAGATCAGTCACGTTGCAGACACACTTTCTAGAATACAAGTAAATGTGAACGACGAAACAGTCTCGAATGTAGCCATCCCCGGAGATGCCACATATCAAGACGAAATTGATAATGAAACCATACACTCGAATCAGGAAGATCCTATCTTCACACTGAAAACATCAGAGCGTAATTTGAACCAAAACCGAAATCAAATTATCTTAAAATATGGTAATGTCCCTAAGGTCCTTGAACAGAAACTGTTCAAGAAATACACACGACACGTTATGATAGTAACACAGAAAAACCTTCAACAAGATTTGAACAAACACCTACTTAAAGTAATCAACACCTCAAACAAGTACGCCATTTACTTTAATGATCTAACCCTTGAAATCCCATTCATTAGAACATGCCAGAAATTATTCACGTCAGAGCTAGTAATTATCAGAACAAATAAATTTTTAGAGAACATTGAATGTCCAGAAACACAGAAACAGTTAATTCTACAATATCATTCAATACATCACAATGGTATTATTGAAACGTTTGAACACCTTCGAACCAAATACTATTGGCCACACCTAAAAGAACAAATTACAAATGTAATAAATCAGTGTAACTTATGTCATAGAAATAAATATGAAAGACACCCTAAGGAGGTATCAAACCAAGGTCCTATAACAGCCGACTACCCATTTGCTCAGATACATATTAATACTTCTCAATGTGTCTCCTCGTCTCCAAAAAGTAATGAATATATTGAGAGACAAGGAAACCAGTTGAAAATCTTAAATGAAAGTAAACCGGAACCAAACGATTCCAATTTCGAGCACTCCTATCAAATAGGCGAAACTGTATATGTCCTAGACCCTCTAACGAGAAATAGGAAATCCAGAAAACTATATAATGAAGGCACAATAATCAAACTTGAAGAAAACCGAGTATACTGCAAAATGAAAAATGGTAAGACCCATGTCAGAAATTTTCGTGACATTAAACCTAAAAGGAAATTTCTTCCCTACTCAGATTCCTACCATGATATGCCATCATCTACACAGAACCCATAACAACGTCAGGATTTTATGCCGACCCCATTGGATCTGTATTGGTAATCATTAATTACCATAAATTCATGTTTCATTTCAATCTTACTACTTTAAAAGATTCGTACAAAAATATTGATGAAACTGTCTCTAGCCTTTTATTAAAAAGTAATAATACCTAATACATCTAATAGAACTAAACGTGGTCTAATAAATTGATTAGGAAAAGTAATTAAGTTCATCTCTGGCAATCTAGACCAGGATGATTTAGATATTTTACAAAGTCAATTAGACATTCTAAAACAAAGCCGCACTAATGAAATTAAACATATAAATAAACTAGTATCATTCACAAATTCAATTGCTCAAAAATGTTATGATAAAATGAATCATGTTAATGGTCAATATGAAGGTAATCCAAGGTATACTTCTAACAGAAGACTTCAAGATAAATCTACTAGAAAACATCCAATAAGTGTTACTGTGCATCAACAAATTCCAAGAAATCATGCGAGTGTTTCAAGAGACCATTAGTCTCTCATTTCATGAAATGACAAATGTAAAATTGTTCTCAAGAAAAGACTTAACTAACATAGTCAAACATTTGTTATCAATCTACCCTACACAAGAGTATGATCCATACTGATCAATACCATCAGTATGAAAACCTGAAATTGTCAAAGACTCAAGTCCTTATGCTGGACGAAGAAATAATTATAATTCTATCCATGCCAATAACGGATGGAAACCAATACTAACTATATGATGTAACCCCTATATCCACTATTAATAATATTGTACTTGTCCCGTCTGAAAAATATTACCTACAAGGTCCAATTTTGAAATGGTCCACTGTACCATGTATTAAGAACACTCAAACTTATGTATGTTTATATTATAACACCAGAATCACAAATTGTAATTTAACAAACACTGCAGGATGTGAATTTGCTTCTGTAAAGAATAATGTAAAAATATTTAGACCCCTAAACAAGGAACACATTCTGTTCCTTACTAAAGATCCAGAGGTAATTCCTCAAACGTGTCCAGAATCCCAGAAATCCATACAGATTTCAGGACCACAGGTAATTTATTCTAATGAATCTTGTCCTATTTCCAGTATGGGAATAACTTTACAACAAAAACCTACCAATTACATTCATACTTTCCCATCCTTAAATATTCAGATGAACGTGCAATTAAAAAAAATGAAATTAAGTTTCACATTTCCCATTTTGATGTAAAGAAATTGAAACTGTACTTAAAACCAATTCATATAACTTCTATTGGTACAAAAATATTCGTATCTACCAATGTCATTCTTGTGATATTAATAACAGGTATTGTTATAATCATGTTCAGGAAAAGACTGTATAAATTATGTAAATCTGTAAAAATTAGAAATAAGAAAAATGTAAATGAAAATGTTACTGAGGACAGTAACGTTAAAGAAAGAGGGGAGGAGTTATATTCCTCGTCGGGAATAGAACCCACAACCACCAATATTAATGGATTCAGCTTCTAAAAGCTGAATTATTATTATTATCATTACTGCAAGTGTCAGCCGAGTTTCAACAGACAGTATGTATGCTAATTTCCCAATACTAAGTGACTCGAGCTGTGTATAATCTGATAACAACTCAAAGTCCAGATGACGCACAAACTCGTGCCCTGCCAGCTATGAATAATTTCCCAGTATAATATTTAGTAACAACTCGAGGTCCAAATGACACATACCCTTGTGACTAGCAAGCTATGAGTAATTACAAAACAGCTCAGGGTTCAGATGAGACACAGTCTCGTGCTTGACAGAGTCCAACCAGATATTTCCGTGACGTATGTTTCCTACTCCAAAACCTCCAGTAGTCCCTTTCACGTGTGTCCCCCTCTACTCTGGTAACTAGCCAGTAAGATTGTACTGTATCCCACCTAGAGGGATTGACATGTGACTTGTTTAATTCTAATAAAACGCTGGACTCACAGAGCTCCAGTCTCTTGTAACTCAGTAATCTTAAGACTAACCAACTGAACTGGTTGGCAGTCGGGCTTCATGCCTCGGCACTTGTAAATAACTTCAAATGTATTAGTGACTAGTCGAAACAATAAATATATCAATTAAACTCTTCGCTTCATTTGAAATAGATATCACTCAGACTCGTGGAGAACCTGTGAGGACCTAGCTTAGCAAGCTAGCCACGAACAATAGTTAAGCGACAAACTTAACTGGAATCCCGTCCGGGATTCGAGTCGAGTAACTTAACTCGTGTGTGTGTGATGGTGTGTGTTTGTGCTCCCCCTAATAACTTCTAAACGCCTGGAGCGATTTCAATGAAACTAGGTAAGATTATAGCACCACGGACGACCCCCACCGTGCCCTTCAAATTGTATTGTGTCTCACCAATCCAACATGGCGGCTGTGCGAAATATTTCACCAGCATTCAGTATCTCCGAAACTATTACTGATATCACGCTGAAATTTTGTACGGTGATAGAAAGCACTACTACAAGTTCACCTTTGAGACCTTAAAAAAGTCCTCTCGGCACGCCGGAAGGCAGAGGTAGATTTCACCGGACAAACTTGGGGATAGGCGAAAATAGGCAGAATATGCAGGTTTTCGCAGAAGGTTCAGACCTCATTTATTGCGAGAAGGTATTTTATAATTGGAGCTTAATTAACTTTGTTTTTCGTCATTTTATGCTTATTTTAAACATTTTATTGTCTTATGGGAACGATAATCTTCTTGTCATTTGGGGTCCATTTTTAGCCTACTTTCGATTTTTGCAAAAAATGTAAGTAGACTTATGAGATCAACACAGGGCGAAAAAAGTGTGTCTGTCTGTGTGTGTGTATGTGTGTGTGTGAGTCTGTGTGTGTGTGTGTCTGTGTGTCTGTGTGTGTGTGTGAGTGTGTGTACTCTGAATGTCTGTCCCCCCCCTATCAATTCGAACACGGTGAATGCGAATTGAACGAAATTTGGTACAAAGATAGCACTAGCAAAGGACACCTCCGTGTCATGTTTTATATCGCCGCCATCTTGACGGAAACGTAATGGCGGCCACACAAATGTTCAAAGCTTAAATCAAATTACGACTAACCTAATCATCCGATCTCTACCAAATTTTGCAACAACATACCTTTATGGGGGGAGCATCCTTTGACCAAACTAATAAGTCATCAGCGTAATAGTTTGCGGATGGCGGCCATCTTTGTGTGAAAATCGATTCCCCCTATTAATTCGAACACGGTGCAACCGAATGGAACGAAATTTGGTACAGAGGTAGTACTAACAAAAGGCACCTCAGTGTCATGTTTTATATCGCCGCCATCTTGACGGAAACGTAATGGCGGCCACACAAATGTTCAAAGCTAAAATCAAATTACGATTAACCTAATCATCCGATCTCTACCAAATTTTGTAACAACATACCTTTATAGAGGAAGCATCCTTTGACCAAATAATTAGGTCATTAGCCTAATTGTTTGCGGATGGCAGCCATCTTTGTGTGAAAATCAATTCCCCCTATTAATTCAAACACGGTGAAACCAAATGGAACGAAATTTGGTACAGAGGTAGCACTAGCAAAGGGCACCTCAGTGTCATGTTTTATATCGCCGCCATCTTGACAGAAACGTAATGGCGGCCACACGAATGTTCAAAGCTTAAATCAAATTACGATTAACCTTATCATCCGATCTCTACCAAATTTTGCAACTACATACCTTTATGGAGGGAGCATCCTTTGACCAATCTAATAGGTTATTAGCCTAATAGTTTGCGGGTGGCGGCCATCTTTATGTCAAAATTGATTCCCCCTATTAATTCGAACACGGTGGAACCGAATGGAACGAAATTTGGTACAGAGGTAGTACTAGCAAAGGGCACCTCAGTGTCATGTTTTATATCGCCACCATCTTGACTGAAACGTAATGGCGGCCACACGAATGTTCAAAGCTTAAATCAAATTACGATTAACCTAATCATCCGATCTCTACCAAATTTTGCAACTACATACCTTTATGGAGGGAGCATCCTTTGACCAATCTAATAGGTCATTCGCCTAATAGTTTGCGGATGGCGGCCATCTTTGTGTCAAAATCGATTCTCCCTATTAATTCAAACACGGTGAAACCGAATGGAACGAAATTTGGTACAGAGATAGCACTAGCAAAGGGCATCTCAGTGTCATGATTTATATCGCCGCCATATTGACAGAAACGTAATGGCGGCCACACAAATGTTCAAAGCTTAAATCAAATTACGATTAGCCTAATCATCCGATCTCTAGCAAATTTAGCAACAACATACCTTTATGGAGGGAGCATCCTTTGACCAAACTAATAGGTCATCAGCCTAATATTTTGCGGATGGCGGCCATCTTTGTGTGAAAATCGATTCCCCTTATCAATTCGAACACGGTGAAACCGAATGGAACGAAATTTGGTACAGAGGTAGCACTAGCAAAGGGCACCTCCGTGTCATGTTTTATATCACCGCTATCTTGACGGAAACGTAATCGCGGCCTCCCAAATGTTAAAAGCTAAAATGTAATTACGACCAACCTAATAATCTAGTCTCTACCAAATTTTGCAACACCATATCTTTATGTGGGAAACATATTCAGACCAAACTGCAAGAACATCAGCCCAAGAGTTTGCAGATGGTGGCAAGTATGTGTGCAAATCGATTCCCCCTATCAATTCAAACACGGTGAAACCGAATTGAACGAAATTTGGTACTGAGGTAGCACTAGCAAAGGGCACCTCATATTCATGTTTAATATCCCTATAGCACGTTGTATTTCAACAAGCTACTACAACCAACATTCAATCATACTCCTTGAAAAGGACAAAGAGTTATAACAATACCCATGCATTTAGGAGAAAGTAGGCTATATGTTCTTTACTGAACATCCTGTTATACTTGTGGTCACACTGTCCTTATGCAAGGTTTCGACACTGATGTGTAACTATGTAACGGTCTGTTACTTCTTCACGCAAAATTATATCTCCCGCAGAGATTTTGGTTGGTTCCTCAGTTTAGGGGCTGCGACAACGCGGTCATGTAACCCCGTGTACTTAGGGATGGCTGTATTAGTCTGTAATTCAGGTAAGGACTGCAGACGGTAAATTTCAAGCGGTATTTCCTAATGCTGCTAGCAGGTACTACCATCAACGACACTTAGCTGTGAACTTGGCTACTAGATGCCACCACAACCAGCAACTCGCAACGAACGTTGGAACTTCCCCTCCAAAGGAAAGCATACTGAGGGATTTTTAGCGCTCTTAGAAAATCCGACGACTTCGGCCGGCTTTGAACTCGCTACCTTGGGGCATAGAATTTCAGCATGCTACCAGTTACGTCACCGAAGCCGCTTCACACTTACTGTCGACCAAAATATTATGTGTACTCGAGTTTGAAGGTTGTTTGTGATGTAACCAATAGGCCTACATAAAATCCAATAACATCATCATTTTCCTCGTTTTATTTTACGTTAGTTCATGTAGGTTTGGAATTTTTAATTAATATTTTAATATTTTTTATCGCAGTTGGAACACAAAAAGTGCCCGTATTTAAGCGTGTTTCAACCATGCGTCACATTTAAGAATTATTATCTCAGAAACCCGTCATCAGATCGAATCCAAATTTTAACACAATATACATTGGAATGTTGTATAACTGGTTTATTAATTTCAAAATTTTGAGTGTCCAAGAAACAAAGTTGTTATCATTTTTGTAAGGTAACTTTTTCTCGGCTCGGGCTGGTTGGAAAATGTAGTTCTTGGTCGCGTTGTCTTCCTCATTCAACAAAAGGTTATGCTGTATGATTTTGAAATACGTAAATTAATCCACTTAATTTATATCGGTTTGTATTTGTATGGGATAATAAGACATCGTTTAGCGGCTATCCGATACAGAGAACGCTGTACAGCGTTACCGAGTTGGAGCCCACCACGCGTCATGGCTCGCCTCGCTCGGCAGATGTGGGCACCAACTCGGCAACGCTGTACAGCGTTCTCTGTATCGGATAGCTGCTAAACGATGTCTTATTTTCCCATACAAATACAAACCGATGTAAAATAAGTGAATTAATTTACGTATTTTACAGTCATACCGCATAACATTTTGATGTATGAGGATTAAAACGAGACCAAGAACTACATTTTCCAACCAGCCCGAGCCTAGAAAAAGTTACCTTACAAAAATGATAACAACTTTGTTTCTTGGACACACAAAATTTTGAAATTAATAAACCAGCCAGCATTCTAATGTACAGTGTGTTGAAATTTGGATTCGATCTGATGACGGGTTTGTGAGATAGTAATTCTTAAATGTGACGCATGGTTGACACACGCTTAAAAACGGGCACTTTTTGTGTTCCAACTGCGATAAAAAATATTAAAATATAAATTAAAATTCCAAACTAAAGTGAACTAACGTAGAATAGAACGACAGAAATGATGATGTTATTGGATTTTATGTAGACCTATTGGTTACTTCACAAACAACCTTCAAACTCGAGTGCACATAATATTTTGGTCGACAGTAGATGGAAATCTGAATCTGATCTCGTGCAAGTGCGTTGTCATGGCAACGTCTGATGGCTCATCCCTCATCAATATAGTAGTGTTGCCATGGCAACCTCTGATAGTTCTTGGCATTTTCTTACAATTCCGAAATAAATTTTCTCATCCCTTGGCGTAATGGTGGGTCATATCAAAAATTCTTTCAGACAAAAGTTTTAGGTAATTATTAGGGGAATATTGTCCATTTTGTACGGTTTTGATATTATGCCTATTAAGAGAGATATGATTAATGTTTCCTGAAAAACCCACTTTTTCCCTCCCCTTTGGTCAATGGCTGGTGCTATAAAAAAAACTCTTCAAACATAAATTTTTGGGCTTTTTCCGACACATAGTATGAACGTTGATCGGATTCGATATTTCACATATTAAGAGAGTTATATCATATTTCACTTTTTCGAAAAAAAGCCCCCCATTTTCACCCCCTACGACCGATTTAGACCAGTAACGAACTCGACCGAGATTTTATAGGTATACATATACGGTAAAAAATTCAAAGTGATTGGTGCAAAATTACGGCAGTTATAGTGTCCACAAGAAACTGATATACATATATATACATACATAAATTATATATAAACTTTTGAACTGACGGTGGTTTTGGGGTCTGAGGGATGTGAAACGCGAAGATATGTCGAAATTTTCCGGAAGTCGAAACATGGTACCCATTGCAATAGTTAGCTTTTTAATGAAATCTACCTAAAAGCCTGGTAACTACAAAACCAACATGGCGGCCAAGCGAATTTGAGACATTTTAATGGACTTTTCTCGCGATTTAGACATCCAAACGTAATGAAACTTGGTACAGAAAATGTTTATACACATTGTAATGCACTGGCATGTAATTTAGTTCAATTGTTTACATAACCTCAAAATGGCTGCTGTGCGAAATATTTCACTGGCATTTTATATATCCGAAACTATTACAGATATCATCCTGAAATTTTGTACGGTGATAAAGGGAACTGCTGCAAGTCTATCTATGTAACTTTCAAAACCTTGTAAAGTACGAAACGAACATGGCGGCCAAGGGAAGTTGAAACATTTTAATAGACTTTTCTCGCGATTTAATCATCTGAGCGCAGTGAAATGTGGTACAGCAAATGTTTATACACATTGTAATGCACTGGCATCTAATTTAGTTCAATTGTTTACATAACCTCAAGATGGCGGTTGTGCGAAATTTTAAAATTATTTTTTTTATTTCTTGTATCGCAATCATGCGATCGAATTGAAAGTTTGAATAATGAAGCTACGCAATAATTTTCCTTTAGTGGTACATAACTCTATGGCCTATACATATAACAATACAAAATAGCGAGCATCCGAAATACATTTGACGGTTCTCAATATCTACGAATCTTTTACAGCAATCAAACTAAATTTTTTAATGTACCTATTGAACTTTCAGTAATCTGGTGAGCACAAATCCAACATGGCGGCGACGCGATGTATAAATATTTTAATGGACGTTTCTCATGATATAACCATCCGAGTGCAGTGAAACTTTGCACGTTAAATGCTTATACAAATTTTAATCCACTGGCATCTAATTTATTTCAATTGTTTTCATAACCACAAGATGGCAGCTGTGCGAAATTTATAATCTCGTTTTTACTTCCTGTGTCCTAATCATGCGATTGAAGTTTGAATACCACACGTACATAATAATCTTCATGTAATAGTACATAAATAAAAATCCAGCCAGGCGACCATCTGAAATATTTAGACGCTTTTCAATATCTACGAATATATCACAACAATCAAATTGAAATTTTGTATGTTGATAGTGGCAATTAATATGAGTAGGATATGTGAAAATAGGCTGTATAGTTCTTCGTGGAACTACTTGTTCTTGCTGCTTTTTCAAAGCTAGTGAAAGCTTCTCGCGTTTTTTTGGTGTTCTTGCAGTTATATCGATATCATCTGCGTTTGCCAAAATGTGAACTGATTTATGTAAGATGGTTCCTCTGGTGTTGATCCCTGAATCTCTAATAACCTTCTCCAAAGCTATATTTTCCCACTTCTACTCCAGGCAAATGCCGGGATTGTTCCCAACTTAAGGCCACGGTCACTTCCTTCCCAATCCTATCCCAAATTTACAAATACCCACTCTAGTTCAGCCATCACAATAGCACAGGTTATCAAAGAAATTCAACACACACACCCTAAGATACACAGTGCTATCTGGCCAAGATGTCGCAGCCCATAAAGTAAACAGCAACGACAACATTTTATTATTATAAGTTAGAATTAATTAAAACTCAGTGCTGCTAGGTGGCAGTGAAAGCGGAACGTCGAGAATAAATCGCCAACTCAGGTATATTGTTACAGCCGATCCATCCTGAATGTATACAGTGAGGCAGAAACACAACACGTAGTGGATTAGCTGGGCGGTAATGACGTCATACATCACGCCATGAATCTCGCAGTGTCACATGCTACTGTTTATAGTTGTACTGCACTCGACTCTCAATAGTATTACTGCTGGATTACTTAGCAACTATGAGGCTTTCAAGGAACCAAGGCAGAGTTACTAATTGTCAACTTGAGAGTCGATATCACAATCCGTGAACTTCTGGACAATTCGGGTGGTTGAGATTATGACAGATGCCCAGTTCCTTGAGGTCATCGGGTTCAATCAAACCCGGCCGAAGTCATCGGATATTTTAAGTGCGTTAAAAATCCCTCAGTATGCCTTCCTTGGGAGGGGAAGTTAAGCCGACGGGCCCATGTCTTAGATTTAAGGGATGTAAAAGTACCTTCTAATAAATACAATTGCGTGAAACTAAATTATAGGTTAGATTTGAATAACGCTCTTAGGTTCCAACGTTCGTCGCCAGGAGCCGACTGCGGTGGCATCTGGTAACCAAGTTAAGAACTAGTTGGTCGTTGACGATGGCGTTTGGTAGCAAAAGTTGGAAGTTGAAAATCGAATACCTGCAGTCCTTACTTGAATTTAAAACAGATAACACACATTAATACAGCCATCACAATTAACACTGGTTATCAGACAGGTTCTACACACACCCAAAGTACACGGGGCTACATGACCGCGTTGAGTCAACCCCTAAACTGAGGAACCAACCAATCATCATCGGGTTCACATGCCATTGTCCACCAACTCACAGTATTTCCTGATTTTAGCGTCTTGATTAGTTTTTAGATTGTTTTAGTTCGAAATTGCAACATTATTCAAGGTCACTTACTTGGCTTTCTTATTGAAAAACACTAGTCTATATGTCATATTGTGCGACTGTTGCGTGAAGTCACGTCATGACTTTGTTTGTGTTCCGCCACAATCAAGATTCATCTGGAAGTGTTAGATGAAGAGAGCACCGAGATACCGCAGCCAGTATCCGTCACAACCTCACTTAGAGGTTTAGAAACATGGAGATGAATTTGTGGAATATTTCTCTGATTCCTTCAAATGTTAGTGCAGCTGTATGAAGACATGAAGCGTTCGCTTACGAGACGTGGGCGTTCAACCTGTAGTCGTGGTTTCCTCGTTATTCATCCACTTTTCTTAGATGCTCACTACAGTAGCACGGGAACAGCCGGCCAGCCTTGCCGTTTCCGAGATCGGGCCGTAACAATGTGCCCGTATGTCGGTGGCACGTATCGTCACTATACTGATTCCTAGTTGACCTCTGCACCTTCCTCACTGCGTCACGTCACCAGGCGACATTCAATACCGCGGTGGGCTGTGATCACAATGTTGTGTGTCGGTGGTAAGTATAGCCAACATTATTCCTAATTATGGTGCTTAGTAAACAAAGGTTTGATGCTTTTCAGTCAGTCAACACGATTGTACCCAAATGAGATGGGTTATTCCCTAATCATGAAATTAATAAATACATTAGGATGAACGTCAAGTGATCATCGTCAGATCCATTACAATTAGGATATAAATTCTATGTCTGAAAATACGGGTGAAAATATTTACAATATGTACAATTATTTAGCTGCAGTATTGTGATGTTTCCAGTATCTAAACAAGTAGTTCCGTGAAGAACTATACAGCCTATTTTCATATATCCTACTTATGTTAATTGCCTCTATCAACATACAAAATTTAAGTTTGAAGGTTGTGATAGATTCGTAGATATTGTGAGCCGTCTAAATATTTCGGATGGTCGCCATGTTGGTTTGTTAAATGTATAGGCCATAGAGTTATGTACCATTAAAGGAAAATTATTGCGTAGGTTCATTACTCAAACTTTCACTTCGATCGCATGATTACGACACAAGAAATAATAACTTAATTTTAAAAATTCGCACAGCTGCCATCTTGAGGTTATGTAAACAATTGGACTAAATTAGATGCCAGTGAATTACAATGTGTGTAAACATTTGCTGTACCATGTTTCATTACGTTTGGATGGTTAAATCACGAGAAAAGCTTATTTAAAAGTATCAAATTCGCTTGGCCGCCATGTTGGTTTTGTAGTTATCAGGTTTTTGAAAGTCTCATTGGCGAACTTCTAGTAGTGCTCTTTATCACCGTACACAATTTCAGGGTGATATCGGTAATAGTTTCGAAGATACTGAATGCTGGTGAGAAATTTCGCACAGCCGCCATGTTGGATTGGTGAGACACAATAAAATGTTAAGGGCACGGTCGAGGTCACCCAGAATGGTGCTTTGAACTTACCGGGTTTCATTGAAATCGCTCTTGCCGTTTAGAAGTTATTAGGGGGGACACACACATCACACTCACAAGGACAAAAGATAATCTCATAAGCCTATTTTTTTTTTCAAAAATGAAAATAGGCTAACAAATCAGCGCCGTGTTTATCGGGGCACGCATACCGTACTTAATGACCCTGTATCTGACTGGAATAGTTACCACGCAGCGATCATTTGTGGGTTTGGTAGTGATTTGTGGAGCTATTTTGTATTTCATGTTTCGATCCGATGATGCTCGCTTCACGAGCGAAACATGTCATCCAATAAACCCCACCATTTGTTAATATGCTGATAAAATTATCGTCACTTTCTGGCCAATCTCTTGTGTTGACCGACTGAATAGCAATTCTGTAGATTGCAGATGATCTACTCAATTATTCTCTGAGGATGAGCGGTTACGGTTGTAGAATTACAGGTATGGGGATGGAACTCGGGACTAGCCCTCTGGCTGCCAATGTTCCCTACAAAGAGATTAACGAACACAAGACTGTTCCCACACCTCGGCGCGGGGATCCGCTCATCAGGGAGCCAATTATATCCAACTAAAATATATGTTCAGTTAGTTTTATAAACATTGTTTCCAAGCCTACCAACAACACACGTTCCAATTAAGGGACTCCCCAGGCTAATTTCCAACTTTCAATTTAACTTTTTTTCTGAAAAGGTGATTGGTTCCTCAGTTTAGGGGCTGCGATAACGCACCCATGTATCCCCGTGTACTTTGGGTGTGTGTAGAATCTGTCTGATAACCGGTGTTAATAGCGATGGCTGTATTAGCGTGTGTTATCTGTAAATCAGGTAAGGACTGGGGACGATCAATTTCAAGTAGTTCCTACATTTGCTACCAAAATAAGCTACTTTCAACGACACCTAGCTGCAGACTTGGTTACTAGATGCCACCGCAGCCGGCACCTGGTGGCAAACGTTGGAACTTAATAGAGAGTTAATGAAATCTAACCTACAAATTTAGCTTCGCACAATAATTGTAGTTAGTGGTAGGAACTTTTTCATGCCATACTGAGGGATTTTAACGCTCTTAATAAACGACGACTTTGGCCGGGTTTGAACCTGCGACCTTGGGGATAGAAGCTCAGCATGCTAACAACTACGTATGCGGAAGAGGACATCTATACAGGATGAACTATCATGGATTAACCAAGCAAATATTCGACTATCTCTGGAAGAAGAAGACACTCCAACGTGGACTAAGGAAGTTAAAATGCGTAAACATTGACCTTTAAGATAATGGTAATAATTAATATCCGTGTTGACTGATAGCAGTATGCCGCATAGTCAAACACTAAAGAATCTGGTTTTATTACGGTATTTAAATGGATATCCTAACAAAAGAGTTTTAAATTTAAAATAATGGAAACATTCAAATATAGCAATTGACATGCAAATGGAAAAATACCGTAAAAATGCTATTTTGATATTCTATTAATATAGACTTCTCTTTACGTAAAAAGCAGATATGTAAAAAGGATTCTTAAATCGTCGTTTCAATTTGAAAATTGTTATCGAAAAATAAAACGTAATTAAATACTGTCAAAAAATCAGTCAAAAACTTCAAACTCTGTAAATTGTCTAATTCGCATGTGAACATAATGTGTAGAAAAACATAATGTGTACGTAACCTTCAAAACAAATGGAAGATATGTTATACTTGTTGTTAGTCGCCATCTATGTGAAATGATTATCAAATGACTTGCCAATAATATCTTCTTATGGAATGTCACCTTCTAGTTGGAGTTAGGAAAGATTTAGAAAAGTAGAACATCACCGAGTCTCAGATGCTAGAAAGAAGTGAATTAAAGAGTAAAGTGGAAGGGTTTCAAGATGAAGGAAGACTTAAGAGAAGTGGACGAACTTGGACAGAAGATCAAAGGAAACACGCCAAGGAATATCGGAGACAGAGGAAACTCCAGGCATTGAAAAGAAATAAGTTGTTGCGTGAACCTAAATAGTCAATTCGCTTGAAAAATATATATAACACAATAAGGAGGATTTGCATTCTAAACAAATAGTTCGGTGAAGAACTATATAGCATATTTTCATATATCCTACTTATTTTTATTCCCTCTATCAACACACAAAATTTCAGTTTGATTACTGTAATAGATTCCTAGATTTTGAGAACCGTCTAAATATTTCGTATGGTCGCCATGTTGACTTGTTCTATGTAGGGCTCGGATTTTTAGTTGCTAAAAATTGGGGAAATATTTATTTTTATGTATTATAAATACCTGAAATATGTGACAGAAAAGTAAAAATATGTAATTATAATTTAGTTTATTAGTATGCATTAGTCACGAATGCTATTTATGCTGTGTCTCACTGACTGCTGAAGCATTACGATACACAACGAGATACATCTTCAGGTTGTCCATCACAAATGACCAACGATTATCGCAATTCTGAAGGCGTGAAACTGCGGCAATATGTTTCTTGCCCTTGAGGTGTTGTGTAACTTGAGATCGCTGTTCTGCTTTGATTGCTTTCCCACATGGTTGGCAGAACAGAACGCTTCCATCAGAAGTAAAATTATCTTTGAATTCTGCAACAGACGATAACTTGTAGTTGTTTTTACTTTAGGCATCGTAGAGCTGCCTTACACTTCACAGTACCAGAAATGGACTGCATGTGAGTGACACTGGTTCCAGGTAGCTGGGGGAGGGGGAGGTCTAGCACGTGGTGCAATATGGCTATCGACAAGAAAAGCCCCGGCATCCACAGTGAATGGCACGGGGCGTCAAGTTAAGATTAACACGGTTTCAAGCTGACATACGCTCTGCATGAAGATTAGATAGCTCACAGGTTCTTCCCCGTTGAAGTAACACAGAACAAAAATACAATAAACTGAAAGATCTAGCACACTGATTTAAAAAATGCAAATATTATGTCTTCTTATGTACTAATAAGTGAAATGAGGAATTTATGTACTCGTATTTATTGGGTAGATTATTGGCTGAGGAATAACCCACCCACCAAGGGAAGATGATTAAGAAAAGGAAGTAGGTTTTGGATTGGAGAAAAAGGATAAAAAAATAGGAGGAGAGTCCCACAAAAGTTATGAATTTGACTTTCAATACATTTAGAGGCGGTTGCCACCGCAAATCCGCGCTCGGATACCTAAAGTGGGTACGAGCTTGGTCGAAGCTGACGGGAACCGCAGCTAAGACTTGGGCAGTTTGCCAGAGAAAGGCTTTAGTGTATTTCCTCCCAAGCACGAATAAAAGTACTATAGGGAAGGGTGATGGTCTGGCCAGACAAATGGTAAAAGCTTTATTGAGTATGAACGAGGGCGTAAACCTAGGAAGAGCTAGGAAAGCCAGGATCTTGCCTAACTGTAGTATCAGAGAAATGATGAATCCAAAAACAAATATTTAATTTATTTAACAATTCAAAGAAGTTTGAGGAAATTAACAAGCGTGTAATATAATTTTGACAAACATAGTTCATTTGAACTTTTTAACAAATGGGGTCGCAGACCTCTCAACATTAAACGTTTGCTCCAGGCAATTGACAATTTACAAGGTTTGAAACCTTACATGTTTCTAAAATCTTTATAAGATTTAAACAAATAAACAATGAAGCAATTAAAGTTTGAACGTGAATTGGAGTACAAAGAGTGTACCTTAAGAAATTCTTGAGAGAATGTTCTAGAGAAAGTGACAACTTTGAAAATAACAGTAAAAAAACATGAAAAATAAGATAGAAGTTCCTACAACTTCTTATATTTATACAGAATTAATATATGAGAATTATACAAAAAAGAGCAGGTCACTTACTGTGAAACCTGAAGAAAGTGAAAAGGAAGGTTCTAGACTTCCCAAGTTTGAGCAGGAATCACTAGCCAAATGGGACAGTTTCCATTTCGTGAAACCTGAACATGACTCGCTCAAGAGTTTAAGGAATTGTTTTCCCTGATTATAGGAAAGGAACAATGTGAATTTGAATCGTGTGTCACACACGTAATTATACAGAATTTAATTAATGTTAAACTAGCAAAGTTGGAAGGGCACTTCGTGAGTGACACCTTATAGAAAAGTTACAATTTTATTAATAATGGTGGTTAGTAGAAAGTTGAGGAAAGATCATTGGGATATAGGATCAATGTTCATGGCCGTATTTAATATAAACGGACGATCGCGACGCGGTAGAAAAGTGGAGCAAGCACTGATTATCACTATAGTCTGTAAAGATTGATGCAAAATTCACTGTAGAAACTCGAAAGTTCATGAGAAAGAAAGTTTTTACAATGCTGAAAAGAACTGGTTGCACTAGGTAGGCTAGAGTCTATTGCTGGAGAAAATGGTGGATTACAGTTAAATGCGCCATAGAACATCCCAACGGTGGACGAAAGTTAGCTATTGCAGTAATTTAAGGAGGATTCCTCATTTTAACTAGTATTTTCACAAGTGAGTGAAGAATACCTGACGGCAAGCCTCGCAGATAGAGTACCAGATCTGGAAAGTTCCAGAACGATCTTTATAGAAGAGTGGAGTCAAAGTTAATCCAGCGGAGGAACTAACTTTATAATTTATAGACAGCGGGTATTAGA
Organism: Meconema thalassinum; assembly: GCA_946902985.2. Taxonomy (NCBI): domain Eukaryota; kingdom Metazoa; phylum Arthropoda; class Insecta; order Orthoptera; family Tettigoniidae; genus Meconema; species Meconema thalassinum. The sequence continues at coordinate 208,622,407 of OX336399.1, read as the reverse complement.
TAATATCCCACGTAGTGAGAAGATTTCTCATTTAAATAGCTTAAGAAAAGTTCTTTTTTAGTAAAGTTGGCTTATACAAGCAAAGGCTCAACATGGCAAATCCCACGAAGAATGATTTTTGCCCCAAAATAAATACTTTCACACTGTCTATAAAAGTATCATTAAAAACAAGTGGAAGTTAAAACCATGAAGATGAGGTTAAAACTTTTAAAATGGTACTTATCTTGATTTCATGTTGAAGGCGAAGTTCCGTACTACTTTGCCAACATGGCGTAGAAGAGAGTATGCCTCTTTGTTTGAGGAGGCTAGCTCGAGAGGAGCTTTAACTGATCGAGTCAACTGCCAACTGAGAAGTGAGACCTGCTCAACGGAGCACGGAGGGACCGAGGAAGGGGAAAAGAGTGGGGGGTAGGAGATAAAAGGAGAACATATAAGCATTGCCAATGTTATAACAAAAAAATGATCTCTTGCTGAGCTGGTCTTCAAAGAGTTGATAACAGATGATACTAGCGCAGCATGGTGAGTAAAGAAGTAGACGTAGTCCTCTTGCTCATGGAGATAATAGCTGGCGATGGCAGTAAAATCTGGTAGCCAGATGGAGAAGGAATTCCTCTTGCACCAGGAAGAATTGAGGAGCTTCAGAGATTCGTTGATATATGACGCTAGGTGGGTCATAGAATATATATCTGGAACAGACTCATAAAATATATATGCGACCTGAACACCTAAGAGAAAATAGATCACTGTTGGTGTTTGACAAAGAGGAAGGAAAGAACATGCAAAAGCATTCAAAATCTTAATCTCTCGTACCGTGTATTCCAAGAATGCACCATACTGGGAGGGTAAAACACCAACAGGGAACAAGAAAAACAAGTAAACATTTAAAGGTAATAAGCAATTGCGGAGAAGTAGTCTTGTGATCTGACCATTAGGGGTCAAGACTCTGACTACCCTGACTCTCCCATCTCTTCTAGGACAACACTCGGTCACTCTTCCAAAAGGCCAGACTAGGGGGGTGAAACATCCCTAACTAAGACCAAGTCCCCCACTTTAATGTCGGGACTGGAAAGAAACCACTTCTGCCTCCGTTGCAAGGAAGTTAAATATTCCAAGTTCCATCTCTTCCAAAAAGAATTACGGAGGGCTTCAAGTTTACGCCAAACAATAGGTAAATCAGAATCCATGAAAGAATTAGGAAGGGGAGGATGGGCAGAGAGAGAAGTGCGTGTAAGACAGTGACCAGGTGTGAGTGGAAGGAGGTCATCAGGGTCATTAGAAAGTGGAGTTAAAAGGCGAGAATTAACGACATCTTCCATCACAAAATAACTAGAAGCTGAGGGAAATAAAGCACTAGTAAAGATTGCGATACAATGCAAAAGGAGAATTAACAAGTTTAAACAAAGCGTATAGAAACAAGTACATCTATTCAGGATAAGAATATACCAAATAAACAAAGAAACTATGCGAGTAGAAAGCAAGAACGCCATAGGTAACAAACTAGTAGCCATAAACAATGACCTCAAGTTATAATGAGTATCAAAGGGGTTACTCAGAAAAATACTTAAGTCAGCGAGAAACGTGACGTGACAAGTATAAATGCAAAAACACATCGAATGTGACGACGAGAAAAAACAAGTTTGTTCATCAATGAACATTAAGATCGCAAAATATGTAAGCAAAGTGAAATACATGAGCGCGTGAGAAATACGCAACGAAGTTTTGAAACAAGGAACGAAGCAGTTGGAGAATACGAGCGTGAGTAAGTGGAATACACAGGCAAGCACGGCCTTGACACACATAGTACAGCGAGATAAGGCATATAAATAGCTGAAAGAGTCCTTAACTGGAACAAGTTTATTTTGGGAAGTAGGTGAACGGCTTCTGTACTTGCAGTAGCGACTCGCCAGACAATGGTTGGCAATCAGCCAAAGTTGAGATAAGAGAAACATGCTTTGAACTTTGTCAAGCGTACAGGAAATAAACAGTGACTTGACCTTAATCGGGCTTGTATACAACCAAGTCTGACAAACAAGCAGTTCAAAGTACACAAACAACACTTGTTGAATCAGCTGTTACTTAAAGCAGATATTCAGCTTGGACGGCATGCAGTCAATCGTAACTTGGACGTGAAAAAGCAATTTAAAGATATATGAAATAGAGTAGGAAATCAATTTCGCATGATTTAGAGGATCACGGAATCCGACTATTTTCGACAGGAAAAAGCTTGATTCTTCCGAAATAGGAAGTGAAGCCGGGACATTGAGAAGAAGGTTATGCATAAGAATAGTTATTCTTGATGTTAGAGAATTCATATTTTCAAGCGGTTTCATAAGCGACTTCCAATTGTGAGGAAGGGGGGAGGAGCCGGCCGTGGCCATCCTTCTAAATAACGAAAGAAGTGAAACATGGCTTACAGCAAAGTGATGGTGACTGATAGCCATGGTTTTACACAAGGGGAAGATAGTTTTTGAGAAAGAGTTTAAGCAATTACCTGCTATAAAAAATGACATGAGAAAGTAAACGAAATAACACAAAGCAAGGCGAACTTGAATGGCCATCTTGTGCGGGAAGAAGGAAAAACCATTTAAACAACTTACAGAGGTAGTGTAGTTGTTCACGATAAGACATCGTTTCGGCAAGTGTTTTTCAAAAATATTGAGATCTGAAACATGAGCGTTCTCTTTTTCAGAAATGGGATTTATGTCAGCTGTAACGAAATGACATTGCGCTTTGGTTTGATCACTGGTATGCTGGATTTCACCAGTAATAACCCAACCAAAATCGGTGTCTCTGGCGACCACGGTTGAAGATAACTTGCGTGTTTGTTTGCGAAGGCACTTCCAAAAAACATTGGCACTGAAAAGTACATCAATGGGACCTTGAGCATTAAACTGAGGATCAGCTAACCTTAAGTGCGAGGGAATCTTTAATCCGGAGGTATTAATACAGCTGCTAGGAGTGTCTTTGCCAATACTGGTAAGAATGAGGCAGTTTACATTAAGATTGGTGTTTCTTTGGCAAACGTCTCTGATTTTCAATTTTGAAGACTGCAAGACTTGAGTTTTCAAATTGTCAATGCCGGTCACATTGATAGAAGTAGGCGATGACGAAAGACCTAGTTTTTTATCAAAGATTGCGAAACAATGTTGTGCGTTGAAGCGGAATCGAGAAGACCACGGGTTCTAAACCAATTTCCAAATTTATCTTGGATTTCGAATTGTACAGTGGTCAAAAGGGTTTGCGCACTATGAAAGGTTTCGGCGTTGGAAATGCAGGAAGAAGCATTAGTTTGTTCGGAGCTGCTCTGCATGGAGCTTGAAGAGGCGGGTGCTGGTGACCTCGATTTATCATGAACGTGCAATAAAGAATGATGCGATTTTTTGCAATGAAAACAGAGATTTGATGACGTGCAATTTGAAGAAGAATGCTTAGGTGACAAGCAATTGAAACAATGTTTGCTATTGAAGACAAACTTCCTTCGATCTTCGACAGACAATTCTTTAAAGGATTTGCACGAATACAATGTGTGAAGCTTTTTACAGAGCGTGCATTTTAACGATTTGTTAAGCGTCCTGATATGTTCTCTTGAATGATTGAACGAAGAACGGGTTTGCTTGTTCTCGACAGAAGGGGGCTGATGACCCTTTGAAAAAGCAAGGTTTTTCTCAAAAATGTGAGACTGATGATTCGTTTCGACCTTTTCGCACTGAAATGCGAGTGCTGTAAGAACTTGGCATCGGCTGTTAAGAAACGAGATTAAGTGTTCGAAGGAAAATTCTTCCTTGCGAGCGAGTTCAATTTCCCAAGCCTTTAAAGTTGAAAAATCGAATCTTGATGTAGCCAGATGAATGAGTATGGTGTCCCATGTTTGGACAGGCTGCTTAAGTTGGTATAATGCTCTGACATTCAACTGTATAGAGTCCAACAGGTTTCTTAAAGAGGTGACGTCATTAGGTTTGACAGCTGGCAGGCTGAAGAGACAGCGTATGTGGCGAGCTACACTTAAACGTAAATTGCCATATCTCTCTTTAAGGAGATTAAAGGCGATGTGGTAGTTGCCTGCGCTTAAAGGCAGTGACTCCACTAAGGCTAAGGCCTCACATTCCAAAGAAGTACGGAGGAAGTAAAATTTATGTATGTCAGGGATCTCAGTATTTTCATGAATTAGGGAGCAGTAAAGTTCGTAAAAAGAATACCATTCACCTTCCTTGCCTGAGAAGTGCGGTAGGCTTATCTTAGGAAGTAACGGTTTCGGTTTGTTCTCGTGAACTGAAGCGGGTGCGAACTGGGCCGGATTGATGACCTTAGTGTCCGGTTCTGAGATATTGCGGATCAGTTGGTGGGCCTTTGCAATCCCTTCAAAGTACAAGGGTTCGACCTCGTCCCGATCCGATTGCAGTTCTGGGCAAGCGGATTCAATCTCGGTTTGAATTTGATCATAATAATCATAAGACCGTTCGTACAACTTAAGGCGATGTGTCAAGATGTCTAAATCACACTCGGCGGGATTTAATTTGCTGATGAAATTTCTGAATCTAGTGAGTTGCCCTTTATAGGAAGAACGTCTAGCAATGAGAGTTTCATCTTTTTCAGTAGGAGCCATGATAAAGAGAATAAATTGAAATACAACTCACGAAACTGTAGAACCTTGAAGATGCTGTCAAGTTTGCAGCAGCAAATGAGTAGAAAGAACAGGACACACCAAAGGAGACAGGAGCGGCCTCTTTCCCGTTCACAGGCTTTGCATGATGTGGATATAGCTGAAAGATCCAAAGCAGATATTAATAATATGCAAAGTATTGTCAAATGACACTTTTTTAAAAAGAAAAAAGAAAAAATGGGCTCTCCCGGGTTTCTGGTACCAAATCTTGGGTAGATTATTGGCTGAGGAATAACCCACCCACCAAGGGAAGATGATTAAGAAAAGGAAGTAGGTTTTGGATTGGAGAAAAAGGATAAAAAAATAGGAGGAGAGTCCCACAAAAGTTATGAATTTGACTTTCAATACATTTAGAGGCGGTTGCCACCGCAAATCCGCGCTCGGATACCTAAAGTGGGTACGAGCTTGGTCGAAGCTGACGGGAACCGCAGCTAAGACTTGGGCAGTTTGCCAGAGAAAGGCTTTAGTGTATTTCCTCCCAAGCACGAATAAAAGTACTATAGGGAAGGGTGATGGTCTGGCCAGACAAATGGTAAAAGCTTTATTGAGTATGAACGAGGGCGTAAACCTAAGAAGAGCTAGGAAAGCCAGGATCTTGCCTAACTGTAGTATCAGAGAAATGATGAATCCAAAAACAAATATTTAATTTATTTAACAATTCAAAGAAGTTTGAGGAAATTAACAAGCGTGTAATATAATTTTGACAAACATAGTTCATTTGAACTTTTTAACAAATGGGGTCGCAGACCTCTCAACATTAAACGTTTGCTCCAGGCAATTGACAATTTACAAGGTTTGAAACCTTACATGTTTCTAAAATCTTTATAAGATTTAAACAAATAAACAATGAAGCAATTAAAGTTTGAACGTGAATTGGAGTACAAAGAGTGTACCTTAAGAAATTCTTGAGAGAATGTTCTAGAGGAAGTGACAACTTTGAAAATAACAGTAATAAAAACATGAAAAATAAGATAGAAGTTCCTACAACTTCTTATATTTATACAGAATTAATATATGAGAATTATACAAAAAAGAGCAGGTCACTTACTGTGAAACCTGAAGAAAGTGAAAAGGAAGGTTCTAGACTTCCCAAGTTTGAGCAGGAATCACTAGCCAAATGGGACAGTTTCCATTTCGTGAAACCTGAACATGACTCGCTCAAGAGTTTAAGGAATTGTTTTCCCTGATTATAGGAAAGGAACAATGTGAATTTGAATCGTGTGTCACACACGTAATTATACAGAATTTAATTAATGTTAAACTAGCAAAGTTGGAAGGGCACTTCGTGAGTGACACCTTATAGAAAAGTTACAATTTTATTAATAATGGTGGTTAGTAGAAAGTTGAGGAAAGATCATTGGGATATAGGATCAATGTGCATGGCCGTATTTAATATAAACGGACGATCGCGACGCGGTAGAAAAGTGGAGCAAGCACTGATTATCACTATAGTCTGTAAAGATTGATGCAAAATTCACTGTAGAAACTCGAAAGTTCATGAGAAAGAAAGTTTTTACAATGCTGGAAAGAACTGGTTGCACTAGGTAGGCTAGAGTCTATTGCTGGAGAAAATGGTGGATTACAGTTAAATGCGCCATAGAACATCCCAACGGTGGACGAAAGTTAGCTATTGCAGTAATTTAAGGAGGATTCCTCATTTTAACTAGTATTTTCACAAGTGAGTGAAGAATACCTGACGGCAAGCCTCGCAGATAGAGTACCAGATCTGGAAAGTTCCAGAACGATCTTTATAGAAGAGTGGAGTCAAAGTTAATCCAGCGGAGGAACTAACTTTATAATTTATAGACAGCGGGTATTAGATAATATCCCACGTAGTGAGAAGATTTCTCATTTAAATAGCTTAAGAAAAGCTCTTTTTTAGTAAAGTTGGCTTATACAAGCAAAGGCTCAACATGGCAAATCCCACGAAGAATGATTTTTGCCCCAAAATAAATACTTTCACACTGTCTATAAAAGTATCATTAAAAACAAGTGGAAGTTAAAACCATGAAGATGAGGTTAAAACTTTTAAAATGGTACTTATCTTGATTTCATGTTGAAGGCGAAGTTCCGTACTACTTTGCCAACATGGCGTAGAAGAGAGTATGCCTCTTTGTTTGAGGAGGCTAGCTCGAGAGGAGCTTTAACTGATCGAGTCAACTGCCGACTGAGAAGTGAGACCTGCTCAACGGAGCACGGAGGGACCGAGGAAGGGGAAAAGAGTGGGGGGTAGGAGATAAAAGGAGAACATATAAGCATTGCCAATGTTATAACAAAAAAAATGATCTCTTGCTGAGCTGGTCTTCAAAGAGTTGATAACAGATGATACTAGCGCAGCATGGTGAGTAAAGAAGTAGACGTAGTCCTCTTGCTCATGGAGATAATAGCTGGCGATAGCAGTAAAATCTGGTAGCCAGATGGAGAAGGAATTCCTCTTGCACCAGGAAGAATTGAGGAGCTTCAGAGATTCGTTGCTATATGACGCTAGGTGGGTCATAGAATATATATCTGGAACAGACTCATAAAATATATAAGCGACCTGAACACATAAGAGAAAATAGATCACTGTTGGTGTTTGACAAAGAGGAAGGAAGGAACATGCAAAAGCATTCAAAATCTTAATCTCTCGTACCGTGTATTCCAAGAATGCACCATTTATAGAAAAAATGCTTAAAATATGAATGTACATACAAAAATATTTATTTACCTAAAAATCCGAGCCCTAGTTATATGTATAGGCCATAGAGTTACGTACTATTAAATGACAATTATTGCGTAGGTTCATTATTCAAACTTTCACTTCGATCGCATTATTACGACTCAAGAAATAAAAACTTGATTTTAAAAGTTCGCACAGCCACCATCTTGAGGTTATGTGAACAACTGAACTAAATTAAATGCCAGTGCATTACAAGGTGTATAAACATTTATTGTACCATATTTCACTGCGCTCAGACGGTTAAATCGCGAGGAAAGTCTATTAAATTGTTTCAACTTCGCTTGGCCGCCATGTTACTTTTGTACTTTACAGGTTTTTGAAAGTTACATAGATGAACCTGTAGAAGTACCCATTATCGCCGTACAAAATGTCAGGGTGATACCAGTAATATTTTAGGAGATATAGAATACCAGTGAAATATTTTGAGGTTATGTAAACAATTGAATTAAATTAGATGCCATTGCATTGCAATGTCTATAAACATTTGCTGAACCACGTTTCATTAAGTTAAATCGCGAGAATATTCAATCTAAGGCTATAAATTTCGCCTGGCCGCCATGTTGGATTGGTAGGACGTAATGAAATTTGAAGGGCACGGTCGGAGTCGGCCGAAATGGTGCTATGAACTTACCGTGTTTCATTGAAATCGCTCGAGCCGTTTAGAAGTTATTAGAGGGGGAACACACACATACGCACACGCATACACACACACGGACAAAAGATGATCTCATCAGCCTATGTTTAGCCTATTTGCATTTTATGAAAAAATAGGCTTATGAGAACACCTTTTGTCCGTGTGTCTGTGTGATTCGTGTGTATGTCCCCCCTAATAACTTCTAAACGGATGCAGCGATTTCAATGAAACTCGGTAAGGTCATAGCACCACTTCGGCCAACCCCGATCGTGCCCTGCAAATTGTATTACCTGTCGCCAATCCAACATGGCGACTGTGCGAAATATTCCACCAGCATTCAGTATCTCCGAAACTATTACCGATATCACCTTGGAATTTTGCACGGTGATAAAGGGAACTAATAGAAGTTCATCTATATGACTTTTGAAAACCTGGTAACTACGAAACCAACATGGCGGCCAAACAAATTTGTGACTTTTAATTTGTAGTTCCTCGCGTTTTAACCTACCAAACGCAATGAAACTTGGTACAGTGTATGTTTATACACATTGTAATGCACCGACATGTAACTTGGTTCAATTGTTTACATAACCTTAAGATGGCGGTTGTGCGAAATATTTCACCGGCATTCTATATCCCTGAACTATTGTACGGAGATAAAGGGCACTACTAGAAGTTCATGTATGAGACTTTCGAAAACCGTTTAACTACAAAATTAACATGGCGGCCAAGCGATGTTGAACGTTTTATATAGACTTTTCTCTCGATTTAATGATCCAAACGCAATGAAACTTGGTACAGCAAATGTGTATACACATTGTAATGCACTGGCATCTAATTTAGTTCAATTGTTTACATAACCTCAAGAAGTCGGCTGTGCGATATTTAAAAATTCAGTTTGTTTCTTGTGTCGTAATCATGCGATGGAAGTGAAAGTTTGAATAATGAAGATACGTAATAATTTTTCTTTATGGTACATAACTATATGGCCTATACATACAACAATCCAAAATGGCGACTATCCGAAATATTTAGACGGTTCTCAGTATCTACGAATCATATACAGCAATCAATCTTATTTTTTTATGTTCATAGAAGCTATGAACGTAGGTTCATATATAGGACTTTCAATAACCTGGTGAGCACAAATCAAACATGGTGGCTACGCGAAGTATAAATATTTAAAAGGACGTTTCTCGCAATTTAACCATCCGAGTGCAGTGGAACTTCGTACAGTAAATGATTATAAACATGTTAATCCACTGGCATCTAGTTTATTTAAATTGTTTTCATAACCACAAGATGGCAGCTGTGCGAAATTTTAATATCTCGTTTTTACTTCAGGTTTCCTAATCATGAGATTTACGTTTGAATACCAAACGTACACAATACTCTTCATGTAATAGTACATAAATTAAAATCCAACATGGCGACCATCTGAAATATTTAGACGGTTCTCAATATCTACGAATCTATTACAACAATCAAACTGAAATTTTGTATGTTGATAGTGGCAATTAACAAGTAGGATAGCCTATATGAAAATAGGCAAAAAATTAACGGAATAAACAAAAAATTCAGAATTCCAAAAAGAACAAGATTTTGAGTCAATGTGCACTGGAGAATTTAGATTGCTGGCTCTAATCCACTCTCACTTATAAAGCGGATGACGAGATCAGCAGCCACCGCAAATAATAATAATTATGCCATACACTCTAACGAAAGGCATAGTATTGGGAGTATCAATATCGAGACGAGACACGATAAGATAAAAGAAGCTGAGCACATGCTTCGGGATTTAGTCCATTTTAAGTTTATAAGAGGGAGAACACTCTTCCTACTCAGGCATTGCTACCAGGAGTGCTTAAAGCAAAGCACACAAGCTAATAAGGACAGAGGATGTTTTATTTGCTGATCTCGTGAAACATTTCCCTTAAGTCTCTCCTTCAGTATAGTTCCCTTTGGTGGCATTACTTTTGGCTTTCCCCCGAAATAATGTCCCACTTTGACATGAATCGGGACGTTGAAATATAATTTTGGATGTCCTACCTAATTCGGGATTGATGCTCTAATCTCAAATTATAAAAGCCGCCTCCTCAAACACTAGAAAGTACGAAGGCTGTTTTTTAAGTAAGGGCCGTTTTTTTAAGCCCGTAGTTTGTTCGCACGCCGCAACAAGCGTGCGCGCTACCTCCCGGCATCCTTTGCGACCAAGCAGGCGTCAGTTGCAGCTGTGTAGCTAACCTGTACATTGAACTGTGCATCTTTACAATGTTCAAAATGATTGATTCGCCCGCCGCGTGTGAGGTAAGATCTGTGATACGTTTTTTGAGTGCAAGAAACAAGTCAGCTTTGTGAGGTGTATGGTGACAGTGCAATGAACATTTTCACGGCCACTTTTGAACTCGCGAACCCATTTTCGCACTTTACCGTCACAGCGCAAGACGTCACCCTGCTGCCCGGACTCGGAAGTTTTGGATCACCCACCGTATAGTCCTTCGTCATCTCGGTGGGAAGCGCTTCGCCCACGATGAACAAGTGAAAACAGCTGTGAATTCTTGGTGCCTAAATAAACAAGACAACTATGTAGAAAAATAAAGGAAGATATGTAAAACCTAAAAAGAAATGTGGTTTCAAAATAAAATGTTCGGTTATTTAAAAAAAACGGCCCTTACTTAAAAACAACCCTTGTGCTTAAATAATTAAATTAATACGTACATGTTACGTTATACCAATGATAACTTCGTCAGCGTGATAAATCTTAGAAACTATCTTAACAATAACCAAAAAGAAAATGAAAATTCTTACAAGAAGTCATTAATTTAAATAAATGAAAACTCACAAAAAGGAATTAATAAATAATTTTAAGATGTGTGAAATACTTGTACATTGATATACCATAACATTGCACCACATCCACCTGAAATATCAGTCACTTCAATAAATTTTGTACATGGGAAAGTTTGCTTCAGGACACAGACCTGCTGAAAAACATCTGCCGTTATGTATACAGAGTGTAGCAAAAATATACGTCACAAAATGCAGGACACATTCCTCACACGTAGACGAAGAAATTATGTGATATAAACATGGGTCTGGAAACGCTTTGTTTCCACGTTACATCGCATTTTCTACAACTCATTAATCAAAACAAGAACAAAACGTTAGAATGATTTTTGTTTTACGAGGTCCTGTTGCCAGGCGACTAACGGATTTGCTTGTTTACAGCTGTGTGACAAAACATGTTCTTCATGCATTACGGAGCCCCTCATTTTAGTGTTAATGTTCGTCGGCTGCTAAATAACAGATTCGGTGACAGATGGATAGGTCGAGAAGGACCAATTACCTGGCCTCCAGGCTCTCCGGAACTTAAGCCACTGGACTTTTATTTGTGGTGGCATTTGAAAGCTCTTGCGTATCGAACCCCAGTACAAGATGTTCCGAGTCTACTTGCCTGTTTTATAGAAGGCTGCGAAACCTTACGCAATACTCCAGGGATACATCAGCGCATGCGAGGTTCTCTGCGGCGGTGGGTTGATGCACGGAGGGCATATTGAACATCTCCTGTGAGAAAGAGCTGCATGTGGTATGCGGGTACGTTCTGTTCTTGTGTTTTTCCCATGATTAAGGAATTGAGGACAATGAGGTATAATGTCGAAACAATGCGTTTCCAGACCCATGTTCATATGTCTTCATCTACGCGTGAGAAATGTGTCCTGCATATTGTGCCGTACATTTTAGTTACACCCTGTATTCTTCTTCTTATTCTTCTTCGCGAATGGGTCACTTAGGACCACGCGGAATCAACATTTTCTGAGCTTTCCTCCTTGCCCAATAGTTCTTCATTTTCACTGATTGCAGTAATTTCTGTTCCTCCGACCAGGTACGTCGCTGTGGTTTCTTCTCATCTTCCTCAAATCCCCTTGTGTGAACAATTTCCCAGATCATATTTCTATCTTGTAAATTTGGTGAACCCAATTCATTAAGGCCTTTCTCTACTTGTTTATACCATTTTGGTCTTGTGCGTTTGATTTGCAGAAATTTGTGGATTCGATAAGTGAGTCTGGTAGGATTCATTCTTTCCAAATGGCTTAGAAACTGCATTCGTCGCAATCTCATTGTATCAGTTAATTTAGAAACTCTTTTATAAATTTCAGAGTTGGGTTTGGGGTAGTGTATGCCATTTACAATTCTGGACCCTAATATTTTCCTCATGAAATTCCTTTCTTTAATCTCTAATTTTTCCTTTAAGGTCTTACGATGTAAACTGAGCGTTTCTGAAGCATATAGAGCTTCAGGTTTAATCACTGTACAGTAATTACGAATTTTGTTGTTCCAGGACAAGATTTTGTTTTTGTTATAGGCTAAACATTCTTTGTGTGTTGAAAAGCAATTTCCATTTTCTGAATTCGTGATGCTACAGATTTATTTTCATTGCCATTTTCAGTGATCCATTCTCCTAAGTATTTAAATTCTTTCACTCTTGCAATCTTATTGATACCAATGACAATTTCAGGTGGACCATTCTTAATATTTGTCATAAATTTAGTTTTTTCATAGGAGATTTTTAGTCCTATTTTGGCTGCTTGCTCCTCCAGTATAACAAGCTGTTTCTGTGCATCAGCAACGTTTTCGGCAATTAGTGCTAAATCATCAGCAAACGCTAGACAATCTAAGTCAATACCCTTAATCTTTGGGCCCAGGCGGTGAGATGGTGCACCTGCTTTCCTCCATTCTCTGACAACTTTCTCAAGAGCACAATTGAAAAGTAAAGGGGAGAGCCCATCCCCTTGACGGACACCTGTGTTTATTTCAAACAAAAAGAAACACAGTATAATACGCTATCTGAAAATATTTATTTACGTTCGACGATGTCGAAATGTAAATATTATATGTCAGAAAACTGTATCATATTGAGGGACATTATAGTACTATTCTTCATTTTGAAACAGTTTCTCCAGCCAATCAGGTAAGGATAGCTTCGCGCATGCGCTCATAATCCAACATGTCAGACATGAATTACATGATTTGAAAGTTCAAATTGGATATCGGATCAATCATTTTAGTTACAATCCCAAACACAAAGACAAAATCAGCACGAACCTTTATGGTAACAAGAAAATACTATGACATGCAAGAAATTTATGAATCTACGTCCAGAAGTTAGCAACACAGCATCCTTCTATATAAATTACTGACATGGAAAGTGCACCGTCCCATATGTTCGAGTAAATAAACTGGCGAATATGAGACAAGAAATAGCACTGTACCTTAATATCCCCAACTACAATTTCTACACAGCGCATGGCTTTCAAACGACTTCGGTGACAATATTAGTGAATGCTGGTTCTGATCGGCACTAGGCATCATGCAGGCTGTAAACAATAGCATCGTCAAGCAAAGTAAATGGTCTCTGCTTTCGAAATTCTTTGACCCGCGCATGCGCTCTGTTCAGTCAGCAAACCACCCAGCGCGCCCTGTTCACTAACTGAAGTAACTGAATCCCACTGATATTACTGACTATTACTGATATAGGCTCGTTGCATATGTACTGTTGCAGTTCTGTAGTTCTAGGAACTACTTGTCATATCGGAACATAAATGAACTTCATACTACCGTTTTGGCAATGACACAACACATATGACAACTCAATCTCTCAGCGAATAAACGTGTCGCTTTTGTTGTTAGTTCATCTGAGGGGTTGGGACATCTGGGTCATCAGTCTGGATGATGATGAGAATGAAAACTATAACTAATACTAACTACAGACTTACAAACTAGAAGAAATGGTAAACAAATAAAGGATAAGGCAAATAAAGGACAGGAAGAAAAGAAATGCCCTCAACTCTCGAAGAATGAGGATTGAGGGACTTGGAAGGAAGGAGAGCCATGAAAGGCAGATAGGAAAGGGAAAGAGGAGAGGGTCCACCCCAAAGTCAGAGGAAAAATGGGACAAAACGGACTCAGCTCAGGAATCCTTTGGGGTCGCCAACTCCTAAACTCACCAGCCGTGAGCCCTTGAGGGTGTAGCACAATCCAGGGTGCACCAGAAGTGGTGGGGCTATATACACCCTGCCTCCTTGAGGGCCTTTAGCAGAAGACAGGAGATAACATGAAAATAAAAAGAAGGCTGAGTCCTCGAAGAATGAAGGATCAGGAAAGATGAGACAAGGGCCAATTAAGGCGGGAAAATGAAAGACTCCCTAGGCCTCGGATACCCTAATACCGTCGCGGTCGGAAGAGAACAAGAGTCGACCAAGAGAGGTCGGCAGGTAATAAGACGGAAAGGAGCTCGGCACAAGTAAGTGGAAGGCAATGTCTGACTCAGCTGGGGCCCCGTGGTCGCCAACCCACGTCCCACTAGATGCGAGCCCCTGGGGGAATCAGTCTCATGTTCTAGGGTGTGTGGGTGTGTGTTGATCTTGTCTGATGACCTGTGTTTATGTGATGGCTTTAGTAGTGTTTGTAACTGTATTAGGGACTGCGATGAGATAGGTGTCTGGGACTTGAAATAAGGTACTATCCCGGCATTTGTCTGGGGGGAGTGTGGAAAAACAACGCCCAGAACAGCTTCTGTCAGTGCGGGGAATCAAATCTCCAACCTCCGGAGTTGCTGCAGCCCCCATTGCTCCCAGTTTATATCTTGGTTTAGAGTTCCTGAACCCCAGATTTATATACTCACGGCAGTGTCCATGGCCATACTGAACCTGAATCCTCCACTGACAACTCGATCTTGAACAGGAAGCTCGATAATGTGACGCACCTTGAGTGTGAGCTTGGCTACTAGATGCCTCCAAAGGAGGAATTCTTAACGCTCAGGGGAGACTATAGTCAATTTTGGTTTTTTAAAAATCGCTTGCAGTCCTTCTACCTAAATCACAGATAACACACACTAATACAGCCATCACAATTAACACCGGTTATCAGACAAATTCTTCACACACCCAAAATACACGGGGCTACATGACCACTCTATTACCGCCAGGTGCCGCGTTGTCGCAGCCCCTAAACTAAGGAACGAACCACCCAGAGTTGTATTGATATCGACTGTGAAGATACAACTGTTATTTCAATGAGATACAAAAATCTTCTCCTAGCAACAGTGTGTTCCTTCCGCAGCTTCCATTCGTCCATATATTATGTAGGGTTTTATATTATTGGCTCGTGTTCCTGGGGATGGTTTACCGTATTGCAGTGGTAATCAAACACCACATCTCTCTTCACTGATTGGTGTGAGTAATCTGGTTTCAACTTGTAACAATATTAGGAACTGGTGCGATTTTCTGCAGCCATTGCATTATTGAAAAGCAGGACGATGAAATTGGAAAGTTGATCCAGACGAGGTAAGATGACCTAGACTAATGCAGCGGTTCTCACTGCCTGTATTCAGACAGGGTTATGTTATTATTTTAGGATTTATTTCTTTATTTATTTTATTCTGGCGTCGGAAACATACAAATGTACAGTTGCTATACATATAACAGTAAAATTGTCTATAGCATGTGCCCAATAATGAGCAACATCCAAGGTTCTCCGAGTGGCTTGCAGGAGATCTTCCTCTGCACAAGATGAAGGGCACGGAGGGCAATGAAGCATGTGTTTTGTGTTTTGTTCCTTTCCACATTCGCAAGACGTGTCACCTGTACTGAGGCTCCATCTCCCCAGGTTGTCTCGGGATCTTCCAACTCCTGATCGCAACCTGTTCAGAGACTTCCACACCAACCAGCTTTCGTTGTGTCCGGGTGGTAGTTCTTCAGCTACTGGCATCCAAGCGAACGGGTGAGGGGTCGTCTTCTTCCATAAATCTGGCAATGCCATCTCCGGAGAATACTCATTTCCACACCACCATGAGGTAGAGTACATGGCGCGTTTTTTTAACGTGGTCTCCCCAGTAGGCCTAGTCCACGATTATTGTGTTTAACATGACATTTGAGGTGCCGAAGGTTCATGTACACAGTAATTTTCAGCAACGCTGCGTTTGTTTAGCAGTTAACTGATTGCAATATCACATTGGTGAGAAACGTTTGGAGTATATGTTTCTGATCAATATTCGCGGATTTCCCATTTGTAGAAATGTCCGATCACTAATCACTTTAAATCAGACATACAAATCACGATGCCTTGTATCCTTTCTTGCCTTGAATTACTATGTGGCTCATTTTGAGGAGGCTGACCTTTGATGATCATATCTATTATGAGCTTACAGGAACCCCTCTGCCTATGGGACCTGGATGTTTGCACAGACTCTTAGTAAGCAATCACATAAACCATTGTGCTTACATATTGGTGGCACCCAGAAATATATTGTCTTCATCAGAAGAAGAACGGATTCATGTTTGACAATCAGTGGTCATCCATGGATGATAGAATCTTCTAGATTTCTAGTTTATTGGAATCAAGTCTCACTAGGAACAACATAACAGTGTTTTGTCTCTTATATCATTGGAATACACATAAATATTGTGATTGATAGGGCTCACAGTTATGTAACTACGCCCCTATTTTAAGGTATCCTAGTCACTGATTTGCCTTCGTATATTGTTTTAACGCGTTATGAAGAACTGAAGATTCCTTATAACAAATTAAATTGGATCACATGTGTCATTTTCTTACTTGGAATAGAAAGGTATTTCAAATATATGAGTGACATGGTTCCTTATTCTATAGCATGGCTTCATGCCTTACATCTTAGTCACTGTGTTTCCTCTTTTGTTTATTGTGTCCATTTTTCTTTTCTGCCTCAACTTGTTTTTCTTTACATATGCCTTAGAGTTGATCTTGAAAGACCAAGCACCTATCGGTGCCAGCTGAAACATGAAACAATTCTCCTTTATATTCACTCAGCAGACTTCAAGCAACAATAGATTATTGTCTTCACATACACACATGATAGGGAGGGTATTGGAGGGTACTGCAGTCTCACAGCCAATGGGGGTCCAGTTATGGGAACGTAACCTCGTCACTGACATGGCTGTGCTCCTGATACCAGTGACCGAGACTGCTCTGGGATTATGTCCTCACTCCCACCACCGGACACACATGGTATCTGTCATTAAACTAGACACTTACCTTTTCTCAGAACACTTAGCCTACAGGTCCTTTCATGAAAATTTATATCACCATAAGATAATAATGAGTCATTTTCTTGATGTTTGCAGTTGGCGATTCAGTTCACTGAAATGTTGAATCTAATTGGCCATTGCCAGCTGGTTCTGGTAGAGCAATAGGTGATCCCATATGCCACCAGAGGAATGTCTAGGATGGTCATACGTGTTCGACAATAATCTTCGTAGTTTCGTTGATCTGAAACTCAGTGAATGGCATGGCCATTAGTAAATTACATAGTAAACACTCGTGAGGAAACGGGCTGTCTTTCTCACAACTAGATTAGTACATTTATTCATGCGATTTGTTATTCCATAACGTATCCTTAGTTCAGCCAATATCCATGTTAATCAGGTCCAACAAGGGCATTTAAATCGTTTTAAACTTGAATGAGTTGAACCACGTAATGCTTTATATTATTTTACCGGGGTTCGTTTGCCAATCACAAAAATAACATATTACTTTGTTAGTGTAATAATTACCAATTTGGGAAGCAGTGCAAACATATATCAGTCTAATAATATCGAATCTGATTGGCCGAAATACGATTTTCCAAACCTTGAGCTGTTGAGATGTAAAAGAAAGCATTGACTTCTCGCCTTGAACATGAACTTTCATTTCAAATTCACGCCCATATGAGTGATAATCGTCTGCAGTTGATTATGTCGTCTTCGGATTGACTCGCGTGGGTTCGGGTAGTCTCGTTGTTAAAGTATCCGACCTTCCGCTAATTCAAAGAAGGAAAACACAAAAATATTGATGATAATGATTGTTACTTTAAGGGGTAGCGCGGCGAGCTCATCTTCCTCAAAAATGAGGCCTAAGCAACTGAAATAATTGAAACGATTCTATGTGAGATGAGGTGAACAGAGAGTGGCTTAAAACCTCAGTTATTGTTGGTTATGAGCTGATTAACTGGATCATCGAATCTATCCAACATTCGTGTGTCGAATTGAATAAAGAAAAACTGACGGTTTATCCTTCTCTGTTATAAGTGGCGTACTTTGGACCAGACAGGAGTTCTATACCCGATGTGAAATAGTACCAAATGCGTGGGGTTGGCATTCCTGACTTAGTAAGCAAGATGGCTCCAAAAAACTTCATTTCTGATATATAAGTCGTGTATCTATTTGGGATGGCTGGGTGGGTTTATGGCAGCGGACGAGTCAACATCTATTATTTTAACAGCTCCGGATACCATTACTAAAGGTACTTTGGCAAATTTCATTACCTAAATTGTTTTATACCTTTGTTCTCCCGTTCTGTAGCGCTACCTCCAATTCTTGTTTGACCTGTTTCTCACGGATTTGGCTGAACAGAGAATTTATTATTCGAACTCACCAATCTATTTTACACCATAGTACGCTTACCTAAAGACGGGGACATTGACTGTAGCACTGCCCGATGATAGCGCCTTCTCTTGACAATCAGTTTGCTTCTCGGGCAGAATAAATGCATGACAATAGGCATCATGTACCCTCGATAGCTGATGGAAATGGTGAGTTCTGCTACTGTATGGGGGACAGAAGAACGAGATCATCTGCCCATAATGTCGTGGGTTCAGAGACCAAATTGAAACCTCCCACAATGGACTTGATTCACATACCATGGTTACGCGCTCATTGTTACACACATAGTTTGTTGAGCTCGTGCCGTGGTCACAGAAGTTAGTTATTGATAACAAAAACCAACGGTGTATTACAAGGAGACCCACTCAGCCCCCTACTGTTCAACAACGCACGATGTGGTGACGGCAACTACGCTAGGAACGGAAAATGTTAAAATATACCTATACTCTGACGATATGGTCATTGTTTCGAGTTCCGTACATGAAGTGCAAAAAGTCATAACAAATCTAGACAGTTGGGCAAATGATAACAATATGAAAATTAACACAGAGAAAACAGTAAAAATGCCGTTTCGGAAAGGTGGCAGAGAGGCCTCGGGAGACAGGACATACCTAGGATTAAATCCCCTCACGACAGTAAATACATTCACATACTTAGGATTGACAATGCAAACAACAGCTAGAGCCTACAGAGTCCACATCAAGTCTCGTGCAACGGCTGCAACTAAAGCCATATATGACATTAAATCACTCACGAAGCTCTCTTTGGGAACCGCTATGAGATTATTTGACGCGAAAATAGCGCCCATCGCCACATACGGGATAGAAATCATCTGGGAGAAACTGGCCCTGGCGGACTTTAGGACACTCGAGGCAGTGAAGTCGCGCTTCCTAAAAGCAACCCTGGGATTATCAAAATATGCAAAATCTAGACTAGTGTAGTGTACGAACTTGCCAAGGAGAACTTTTTCATTGAGGACCTACGGACGAAGAGAGGACTACCATCTACGGACGCCTGGAAAACACGAATGCATGAGAGAGTGAAGAAGTGAGATTAAATCTGGCTCGAATTTTACATAACGGAAGCCATGACGAAGAGGGTATGGACTGACACCAATCAAGACCTACGACACTTCGTGAACTCGATGGCGGCACATGGGTACCACCATACATTGTGCGTCGCTGAGAACTTTCATGACATAGACGTACCCTGTATTTGTAAATTATGTGGTAAACAATGTAGTCGGTACCACGTAATCACGTGTAAGAACCGGGGTCCTTCCATTGTGATATTTTGTGAAGGTGGAAGGTGAAATCAGTAACGTATATTCAATTTTATTAATCCTATGCACAATTTGTGCGCTGCATTTTCAATAACTATTGTTTTAATGGGCGGAACTACGAGGTTGCTTGGCACGGTAGGTGAGTGGTTATCGTGTCGGACTACCAGCCCCAAGCTTGCAGGTTCGCTCCTGGCCGTGGTAAGTGATTTTAAAAAGCGACAAAATCACGAAACGCATGTCATAAGTAGTTGGCATATTAAAGAACCCATTTGAATTCAGAAGGCCGTGTTCATAATGGCAAAATTAATCTCAGGATTTTCCTCCAACACAAAATTCCTCATTTCTGTACTAGAAAGCGCTATACTGTCCAGGAGCTTAGATATCTAACCTCCTTGCCTTTCATAGCGCTTCAAGGAGCGATACAATTCGACATGCAAGCTGCCCTTTGGGTGTCAAATAACAAAGCATGCACCCAGCACCCGAGGCCATTCGATATTATTATTATTATTATTATTATTATTATTATTATTATTATTATTATTACTTACCTGTCGACTTTCATATTTTCCTATCTGGTGCCCACAACCTTAAACGACTTTCATTTGAACTATTAAGTTTGTAATACTGCTTGTTAAATTGATTCAAACAAAAAGGGAATGTTTTGAACAAGTTGAATCGAGCGCTTGTTGAGGGCTAATGATCCCCAATATTGCGTAGTCACATATTTCCAATTAAAATAACCACCAAAAGAGTGCGCTGATCGCAGTCACATTTTACTGCGTGTATGATGCAATACACGAGTGCAACAATGTGCACGTGTTTTATTCAACTGCGCGGTTCTGCTTTAAAACAAGGGCACAATTCATAAAGCCTAATATTGCATTACATTACACACACACGCACAATCAAAGCTTCCAACAATAAAATCTGAAACCTTGCGAAATACGATATACGCTACTTTTTGGAGCACATATTTTATCTGTGGGAAACCACCAACAATATACTGTTTCGTTAATAATCCTGGATGGTTTGTCATTTATATGATTATAAATAATATCGAGGGCGTTTTGAATTTTTGGTAAATGTATGGATACTGATCAAACAAAAAACAGGGTCATCCATAAAGGTTGCAGTAATTTCAAACAAGTTGTTCCGTGAAGAACTATACAGCCTATTGTCATAGATCCTACTTATGTTAATTGCCTCTATCAACATATAACATTTCAGTTTGATTGCTGTAAGAGATTCGTAGATATTGAGAACCGACTAAATATTTCGGATGGTCGCCATGTTGGATTTTTATATATGTAGGTCTTAGAGTTATGTACTGTTACATGGAGATTATTGTGTACGTGTAGCATTCAAACTTCAATCGCATGATTAGGACACAAGAAGAAAAAACGAGATTTTAAAAATTCGCACAGCTGGGGTTATGGAAACAATTGAAGCAAATTAGATGCCACTGGATTAACATTCGTATAAGGATTTACTGTACCAAGTTTCACTGCACTCGGATGGTTAAATTGCGAGAAACGTCCATGTTAATAGTTATACTTCGCGTCGCCGCCATGTTGGATTTGTGATCACCAGGTTATTGGAAATCCTATAGGTGAACTTACGTTTATAGCCCCTATGAACATTAAAAAATCAGTTT
Organism: Meconema thalassinum; assembly: GCA_946902985.2. NCBI lineage: Eukaryota > Metazoa > Arthropoda > Insecta > Orthoptera > Tettigoniidae > Meconema > Meconema thalassinum. Next base: position 208,601,004 of record OX336399.1, on the reverse strand, counting down.
GATTGTAATAATAGATTCGTAGATATTCAGAGCCATCTAAATATTTCGGATGGTCGCCATGTTGGATGGTTATATGTATAGGCCCTAGAGTCATGTACCATTAAAGGAAAATTATTGCGTAGTTTCATTATTCAAACATTCACTTCGATCGCATGATTACGACACAAGAAATAAAAACTTAATTTTAAAATTCGCACAGTCACCATCTTGAGGTTATGTAAACAATTGAACTAAATTAGTTACCAGTACATTAACATGTATATAAATATTTCCTGTACCAAGTTTCATTGCGTTTGGATCATTAAATCGGGAGAAAGTTATATTTAAAATTTTCAACTTCGCTTGGCCGCCATATTCATTTTGTAGTTAACCGGTTTTGGAAAGTCTTATATATGAACTTACAGTAGTGCCCTTTATCTCCGTACAAACTTTCAGGGTGGTACCGTTAATAGTTTCAGATATATAGAATGCCGGTGAAATATTTCGCACAGCCGCCATCTTGAGGTTATGTAAACAATTGAACGAAGTTAGATGTCGATGCATTACAATGTGTATAAACATATACTGTACCAAGTTTTACTGCGTTTGGTTGGTTGAATCGCGAAAAACAACTATTTAAATGTCGCAAATTCACTTAGCCGCCTTGTTGGTTTTGTAGTTACCAGGTTTTCAAAAGTCACATAGGTGAACTTCTAGTAGCTCCCTTTATCATCGTACAAAATTCCAGGGTGATATCGGTAATAGATTCGTAGATATTGAATGCTGGTGGAATATTTCGCACACCCGCCATGTTGGGTTGGTGAGACCTAACAAAATTTGAAGGGCACGGTCGGGTTCGTCTGGAATAGTGCTACGAACTTAGCGAGTTTCATTGAAATCGCTCCAGAAGTTTAGAAGTTATTAGGGGAGACACACAACATCACACATCACACATCACAAAAGGTGATCTCATAAGCCTATTTTTTCATAAATGAAAATAGGCTAAAAATGAAGAAAAAATAGAATTATGAGATCGATCTGGGAAAATGTTTGTCTGTCTGTCCGTCGGTCCTTCTGTCTGGCTGGCTGTGTGTGTGTGTGTCCCATCAATTCCTTAACGGCAGCAGCAATCGAAACAAAATTTGGTATGAATAAAGATATATACCTGAATATATATAACCCATATTTGAAAATGATGTCATAGCTACCAACTGCAGAAAGACCGCATTTGAAATTTGAGCTCCATGTTGCATATCTTGGAAGGTATATATGGGATCTATTCCAAAATTAGATTTTCAAGTTCTGAAACAAAAATATCAAAAACTGCCATTGACCTGAATGATTTTGCAAATCGTCTTATATCAGTCTCTAAGAACACAAAAGACAAGAAAGTCAAAAGAGAAATCAAATGTCAGTTGAACTCCAAGAAAAGAGCAACCCCACAGACTTCTGACTTCTCCATTCCATTTCAAATAGAAGAAACTATGGAGGCTATCAAAAGTTTGAAACTTAGGAAAGCAGCAGGTTTTGACGGAATATTGGCTCACCGTGGACCTGCTACAGTTAAATGGTTAAACCTTTTCTCAAATATCCTGCAGACTGGATACATCCCACCTCTGATGAAGACAACTAAAATAATAGCAATACCTAAACCAAATAAGGATCCTACAAAAGTGGAAAACTATCGTCCTATAGAACTTCTTACAGTTAGTGTCACATACAAACTACTTGCACGATTGATCTACAATCGAATTTCTGAAACAATAAACAACCACATTCCCATAGATCAAACAGGTTTTAGATCTGGTAGAAGTTGTAATGATCAAGTGCTCTCTCTAAATACTCACATTGAAAATGGGTACGAGAAGAAGTTAGTGACCGTGGCTGCCTTTTTGGACCTATCAGCTGCCTAAGATACAGTTTGGCTTGATGGACTCCTACTGAAATTTGTGAGTGTCATTCCATGCCGTAAGCTCATTGCCTTACTCGACAATATGCTAAGTATTATGTACTTTCAGATCTACTCTGATAATGACAAAGGTAGAGTATTTACACTAAATGATGGTCTCCCACAAGGATCAGTCCTGGCTCCCTTCCTTTACAATCTATAGGGTGCGTTCAAAAAGTAACGAGCCGGAGGATACCTTTCCTGCACTCGTGTGGATGGCCTTGCCTTTTTTGGGTGGTGGTGACCCTGGATGCTTCCACTTGAGGCTTTATGGTTTGGATTCTGGTTGGAAGTGATGACACCATGACTCATCTCCAGCCACCACTCGTGCCAGGAACCCATTCCCTTCCCTCGCATAGCGCTGCAGATGACCAAGACAGTGGGCCATTCGACATGCTTCCTGGTGTGGTTGAAGACTGTGGTGCACCCATTGGGCACACACTTTGCGCAAGTGCAGTCGCTCCTTCATGATGGTGTGCACAATTCTGACGCTCAATCCGACCACGGCGGCTATGGCGTTCACTGTCACTCGGCGTTCCTGGGTAATGAGTGCATCAACCAGCTGGACGTTGTCATCGGTAATGCAGGGGGTTGCCCCAGACCGGGCATTATTGGCTAACGACACCCGTCCTTCCCTGAAGCGCTTGTGCCACGCCTTGACCCTTGCAAGGGACATGCAGTGTTTGCCGTACACTTGTGACATTCGGCGATGAATGTCCGTTCCCCTACTCGTTCCGCTGTCAGAAATCGAACAATACCTCTTTGTTCTTCGTTTGACGCCTCCATGTCACTGTTTGCAATGCGACTGGCAGCGTTGGTCGATTGATGCATGCTCCTGCTCGCTTTGTATCGTCACGTGACGTGCACGCGTGCCCTCTAGTGACGGGCTGTGACCTTCCGCGCTCTGGTCGGAACCACACCTCGTCACACACGCCACGATTAGCCGATGTCGTCACCGGTTTCGGCATTCCAGCCTCCGGCTCGTTACTTTTTGAACGCACCTTATATATACTCACGACATACCGGAAATATCTTCAAGGAAATTCATGTATGCTGATGATATTTGTTTGGTGTCTCAACGTTCTACCTTTTTGGGCGCAGAAACTATTTTATCCTCTGATCTGGAAACCTTGGTTGTACAGTATATTTCGAGAAATGATGGCTCCACTTAAATCCCCAGAAAGCAATCATATCGGCATTCCATCTACGCAACATGCAGTCTAATTATAAACCAGAAGCCAGAGGACTTTTATTGCCATAGAGTAGATCGCCTAAATATTTGGGAATAACATTGGATAGATCCCTGACTTTCAAACAACATCTCTTAAATGTGGCAGCTAAAATCAAAACGAGAAATAATATCCTGCAGAAACTTGCTGGCACATCATGGGGAGCTAACGCTCAAATCCTAAGAACCACTGCTCTAGCTCTATCGTATTATGTTGCTGAATACTGCTGTTCAACCTGGATTAACAGCACTCCCACAAAGAAAATAGATGTTCAGCTCAATCAAGCAATGCGTATAATTACAGGTTGTATTCGGAGCACTGAACCCAACGGTGTTAGGCTGACTGGTGTCGAACGTGGATCTCAGAGATAGATGAGCTCAGAATAGAGGTTCCAGCAAGGAACGAACACGAGATCTTTTGAGGGAGTTTAAGCTATAAAAACCCCTAAAGAAAATACATATTAAATCACTGTTGTGATATGAACTAATTCTGACATTATTTGTTAATATAATGCAGTGGAAAATAGCAGAATACTGCATTATTGGGCTGTATTGCGTATACAATTCTGGACTGAGCACAGAAAGTTTGAGCGCTTGACAGTTGTTAAATGACTCTAGAATATGGGCGTTGTTTCTTGGAGTCGTGTCACTCTCTGTGACCTACTTATGCCGTCTGGAGCAGGTCAGGAGGGTAATATATGGTCAAGTTATTCCCCGTTACATAAGGAAGATGCCAGGGGGATGAGGAGATACCAGTGTAATTTAATGATTACTCGTGATTGGAGTAACTCAGAGACATGAGGATTGCACCTATGTGAATGTATAGCCGGGAGGCTAATTATCAAACCATTATACATTGAAATCGAGGCAAATTTAATGGAACGTGCAGTGACACAGTAGATCTGAGGTTAGCGGCGAGATCTAACCATGTCTTCGGGGATTTACCTATGACGCGGCGTGGGGAAGCGCTGGCAAAGGCAATTAATATTAATTAATTGGCCGATCGATCCTCGAGCACGCTGACAGATCTGTGAACAGCGAGGAAAAATGAACCATATAAACGTTATTTCAAGACCAGAAACGTACTAAGAGAGAAGATGACGCTGCAGGGAAATTTTCGGTCTACTTTTTCTCTCCAAACGGATACAAGGGCTAGAGAAAGGACAGACGTGGTCAGTCGAACCATACTTGAGCGCAGAGAGCACGTCACCCGAGTTCAGAGAAGGGACACGCGGACTTCAACATTCTAAGTGCAGCAACATAATAATCATGCATTAAGGCATGAATTAATCACAATTATTAAGGACAGTCGTGCCATACTTTTATAGTCGGCATTACGAGCGATTGTTATTGAGCACGTAGGAAATGTACCGTGTGATATATGAGGTAGTACAATTGGAAGCGGTAATTGCACAAGTACAATTATAATAGAATGTTGGCCTGCGCAGATATAAACTGTGTTATGCGATTGGTGAAATTTCATAGGAATACCAATGTAATTAATGCTCAGGACGATATGCAAGCATATTTATGCGATTTCAGGAAATTTATCTAAGGACAGAGATTGATAGACAGAGTGGGGGACCGATAGGAATCCTTAGGCAGAGAATCGAGACTTTCAATCGAGATGCGGATAGCAGTGAAGAATAGATCTTCAGGGTCTGCATTTCTGATATTCTGCGAGGAGAGGTCAACCATTAAGAAATGTACATAAGCATTCGTGTGATTTTAGTGATGATCGGTAAGATATATGTAAAGTTAATAGTGTAACAAGTGCTATAACGTGTTGTGTGAATAAGGAAGCAACAGCAAAGCAAAGTGCCGTGTGTTTTGTAAGGCAAAAGTTATGTATAATGTGTGTGAGAAGTGTAAGAATGCCTTGCTAATTTGCAAATAATGGCGGGCATTACTGGAAGAAATGCGTGGTTGGAGCCACCAGATTAACCAATGTGAGTACCCAAAAACCATGATCTTGTAGTGATTATAGTCCACTGTATGTTGAGTGATTTCAAAATTTATAAAATATGCCAATAAGAGTCAATTTTAGGAGGTAGAACCTCAAAATATATTATTGTTGTGTTGATTTTAGTCAAGTTGAGATGTCTTTGTACATCATTGAGTGGATAAATCGTTACCACTAATGTAAAAATGGCAATTCAGTTATATAGAAACGTAACGTAACGAACACGGATGTTCGGTTATTGAAAATGGTTACGTTGTGTCGGTTATGGTAATTCATGTCAGTAATAATAATAATAATATAATAATAATAAGAAGAAGAATAAACGAATACACATCAGGGAAAAAATGGTTGTAAGCAAAATATATATGCTAATTGGAATATTTATCTATCCAAGCAGTAATATTATACATGAAGGTCTAAGCAAAGCAATTTAATATCAGAGTATATTAAGATAATGGAAATAAATATGCTAGAATCTAGGAAATGGAAGGGTTTAATAGAGAATTGAATTTGCAGCTTATGAATAAGCTTGTAAGAGTAATTGATAGATTTATCTTACTAATTAAAGGACGGAATTATACCACCATGGTCACGGAAGCCAGGTAATCTATTCGACGTGTGAAATCTCGTATAGCCTAGGGCGTACAGAGATATTTATTATGGCCAGAGCGTAATTAGTGATTGACCCTAGCTCTGTGGATTGCCATGAAATGTTCCGGGTTCGAATCCAGTGGTGTATGGGAGGATAACAATGGAAACCTCAGCATGACACCTGATATCGACCGAGAACTAGCTATTGAAATAATTCAGCTCCTGGAAGTGAATTTGGCGGCAGGATGTGCCTGACCGTGTCATTTAATAAGATGCCGGCTTGCCCAATTCGACCGGTGAATGATGAATCTCGTTCCTTCATATAATATAAATGGACCTGTTGAGGCCAGTTATTAATATCCTAAGGTTAGGAATAAATGTTTAAACAAGTCCATACCCTAGCTTGCATACAGTTTAGTAGATCATATGGGATATGCAGGCCAATGACACTGCACTATCGTAGTTAAAGCCACAAGTTACTGCTTGGAGATAAAGGAAGAGGAAACATAGTAAAGGACGGAACGAGTGTTTTGTTACCGCCCGACTCAGCCCCTTATATACAGGAAGGGCCAAGGGAGAGCTTTTTAAACGATCCTTGGAGGTTGACATTGAGAATGGACAGACTTTAGAACCCTGTTTGTAAGAAAAGAGTCGTTGTTGTATTGTATAATGAATTTGTGTGGTTTGAAACACATTGATAATTAAGGATCATCCTGATGACTTAATATTTGGCAAACTTATGAGTTGTTGAAAGTTGCATTTTTATACTGACATTGTCACTTTGTTCTAAAGGTCGACACTAGATGCCATAGGCTATGCCCACGCATGGGTAGCATAATATACCATCCGACACAGTGGCAACGGAATCTCTGAAATTGAACTCATGACAGCATACAGTGGAACTGCAGAAAGGGGTATGATTACAAGTAACAGTGGAGTTGCAAGTAAATATGATGTCATCCCATAAATTGGTTAATGCATGGTAAAGCATTTTGGTGGGAAGAGAGATACAGAGCACAATGGTACGCATAATGCAAATTTGGATGTGTTGAAAGTAACCAATTAAGATTGTGAAATTAAAGGGGTCACAACAGGTGACATAAGATTGTAAGTACAGTTTATGTGTAATTTACCTGTGCATCAGCGCACTTGAGAATGAATTTTGATGTTAATCTCATGGTAAATGAATGAATAATCATTTGGATTTGCTAGGATAAAGTGCGAATATTAGTGGATTGTAGGTGTAATTTTGCATTGTTTTGTGTTATATTGTTGGGATTGTGTTTGTGTTTGTTTGAAGCCATGATTTAGAGCTTAATTAAAGTCATTAGAATAGAGTTGTGCTTTATTATTGTAGAGTTGATACCTTTTAGTCTCAGATCAAAAATATGCAACTGCTCAGTGGGTGAACGATACACGCCTGAGGACTGATGCTGGTTGGAGGCAGAAGCATGTTTTCCATGGAAATTATTCACATGGGTACAGCACGAACACACTTTGGCTGCCTATCCTCTGCAACATTCCTCCTCCGGCCTTGAGAAGATCAGAGGCTCTCTTAAAAACAAGGAAGAAAATCCAGCAGAATCCCTATTTGCCCATTCATCAATATATTGCACGAATAGTACACCAACGTTTGAAGTCAAGGAAACCACCATGGCGCACAGCAGTTAGCCTTGAGGGATCATCGTTTAATGTGAGTGACTCTTGGAAGGTCCAGTGGGAGCATTCTTCAGTAACCAACAAACATCTAGTTGTGCACCCTTTTGAACGGGTACATGGATTTGATCTTCCCAGACGCCAATGGAGGATCTTAAATCTGATACGCACAGGACAAGGCAGATGTGCGTGTTCACAGCATAAATGGGGCTGGTCTAACTCTGCAGTTTGTGACTGTGGTGCCTCCTCACAGTCAATCCATCGCATTGTCGCTGACTGCCCTCTCCGAGCTTTCCACGGATCGTTAACGGATGTCCATCAAACATCAGTTGAGGCCTTTGAATGGGTCAGAGTTTGTATGAACTTGTGTGTGCAAATTTTCTTTGTACATATTGTACATAATTATATTCATCATACGATAAATGGATCAATTCCAAAATTAGCACACATATAGACAATAATATTTCAGTTCAATTTCCAGGAAGCTATACATGGCAGTGATGCCAATATTATTCTAAGCTTGCTGATAGGTCCAATTTTCAAATGCGTATAACTCCTACAGTATCAATTGAATTTCAACAAAATTCCGTATGTACTATGTGTACATAAAGAGATATGACTGAGCGTATTCTTAAGAGCCACTAGGGCTGCCAACTGTCAATAAATGTTCTCTATATTCTTTTATCCAAATACCGATATATCAGAAATGATGCAAGCCGACAGCTTTAAACTATGCACACGTATAGTACCTAACATTGTAAATTAATTTGGAGAAACTAATATACGCCAGTGCTGCCAACATGATTATAAGCCTGCTCATAGGTGAAATTTTAAAATGCATGCAACTTCTATACAAACAAATGGATTTCATCCAAAATTGGCACAACAATAGATCATAATATTTCAGATTATTTTTGACCAACACATGCATGACATTGTTGCCAACATGATTTTACAAGCGATGATAGATCCAATGTCTATAACTGCATGTAACGCCCATTGGACTTCAACCAAATTTTGTATTCTATACCTTAAGAGATGGAACTAAGAATATACATTCAGTCACCGGGGCTGCCAACTGTAGTGCTATATTTGGCTACATTATACCAGGTATATTTCGATATTACCAACTTCATTTTGTCATTATTGTAGATAGGTCCATATAGATTAATCATTGTGGCGGCTTCGGTGGCGTAGTCGGTAGCATGCTGAGCTTCTATGCCCAAGATAGTGGGTTCAAACCCGGCCGAAGCCGTCGGATTTTTTAAGAGCGTTAAAAATCCCTCAGTATGCCTTCCTTCGGAGGGGAAGTAAATCCGGCGGTCCCATGTCATAGATTTATGGCATGTTAAAGAACCTTCCACTAATTACACCTGTGTGAAGCTAAATTGTATAGGTTAGGAAAGTAAACAACGCTCTTAGGTTTCTACGTTCGTTGCCAAGAGCCGACTGCGGTGGCGTCTAGTAGCTAAGTTCTGAACTAGGCCTAGTAGTCGTTGACGGTGGCGTTTGGCGGCAAAAGTAGGAACTATTTGAAAAATTCAAAGTTGCAGTCCTTACTTGAATTAAAAAACAGATACGCACACTAATACAGCCATCACAATTAACACCGGTTATCAGACAGATTCTACACACACCCAAAGTACACGGGGCTACATGACCGCGTTGTCGCAGCCCCTAAACTGAGGAACCAACCAACAAACCAACCAACCAACCAGATTAATCTTTGGCATGAATCTTAATTTTCAGAAAAGTAGGCTCTTTTGTTCGTCACGGAACTTCTTTTCTTGTGTGTGTGTGTTAAATTCACCAACTCAAAAAGTGTTTTTTTCTCATACCTGATAATGTTCATATGTGTGCTCCCTTGGTTGCTCTGCAATCATCCAGTCCATAGTCGACTGTGGCCCAAGTGCGCTGGATCATCTCAGGCGTGATTGTAGCAACAGCGTTGTCTTAAATGTTGCAGATCTCCGACCAGTTCACTGAATACAATGTTTTTTACGTATCCCCGTAAAAGAATAGCCTAGGGGTGTAAAGTCGGGGCTTCTAGGAGGCCATTGAATAGCTTCCTGTCGCGCACTCATTCTGCGTATCGGCTGAAAGTCATGGGCGGAGTACAGTCACAATTAAAACTAAAACTCGATGAGTTCCTAATTAGTTTTCAGGTTGGATTATTAATGTATCTCACTTACAACGGAAGATAAGATTTTTCGAATTTGCAGCAACCTTATTCAATGACCTTGTATTCTCGGTTAAAACTTCCTATGTTTTCACATTAAAAGTGCAGGGGCGAATGGTGTAAATAAATGTTGCCTGAATAGAAGGCGTCCCCGAAAGAAAACTGGGATACATAAATACATTTCTGAGAAATATTAATGTTACTGGTTTTTCGTCCTTTTTAACTACTGCGGCGTGTAGAGCCACTGATTTTCCGGAATTTCGACCCGAAGGGGATCTTTAACGTGCCTGTAAATCTACTGACACGACTCCCTCGTATTTGCACTCCCTCAAATGCCAGCTGACTGCGTCAGGATTCGATCCAGCAACCTAGGGCACAGCAGGCAAAAACTTTACTGCTGAGCCATTCAACTAGCCTGTATTTATGAAAAAATTGGTCCGTTAGTTCGTATTTCTTACGTCAGCACAAGTTTATTTGCAGATTATTTACTTAATTTGGTTTTTACATTTCAATTATCTAACTTATATGCAGAATATTTTGATTACGGTACTCTTTTTTATAATAACAGTAGAGGAGCAGGGAGGGTTCTGCTTCAAATACCGTTATTTATGCAAATTAGGGGGGCGTGGCAAGGTCAATGACCTTGAGGTAGGTCATGATCAATGACCTTGAGGTAGGTCATTGACCCCAAGGTCGCCGAGACCCCGGAAGGTAAACAAACCTTGGAGGGTCCAGGAACCGGTTTGAGGGGGTGTGGGTGGAGGGGGAGGAGTGGGGGTGGGGAGGGGGAGTGGGGGTGGGGAAGGGGAGGGGGGAGGGGGGTGGTGGCGAGGGTGGGGGATGAGGGGGAAGGATGGAAGAGGCTCTGCACGAGACCCTCCTCGACCCAGTCTCTCTGTTGGACTGAGCGCCTTCTCTGTTATTATCCTGGGCTATATAGCTTTGCTTTGAGCCCGATGAGATCCGAGTGTTGCCGAAGGTTTCCGAATCCTTGGTTGTGAATGAATGTCAGAGAATTGAACGGTCAACTGGTGTGTGTGTGTGTGACGTCACAGCAGATTACGGGATGTGGGGTAGGTCATGAACGGGAGTGTTTTGAATGGAAAACATTAGTGTAACTGGTGTGTGTGTGTGTGTGTGTGTGTGTGACGTAACAGCAGAATACGGGATGTGAGGTAGGTCATGAACGGGAGTGTTTTGAATGGAAAACATTAGTGTAACTGGTGTGTGTGTGACGTCACAGCAGATTACGGGATGTGGGGTAGGTCATGAACGGGAGTGTTTTGAATGGAAAACATGAATGGCGGTGGATGGTGGTGGTTGTTGAACCCTGACGTGGTAGGTTGGTTAAGCTTTGTGTTGTAGCCGATTGGTTCCGAATGCAGCCGAGGGATTCCGATTCTCCATTTGTGCTGACCCGGGAGATTTGAATGGCTTACATTCACGTGTCAGAATAATCAGATTTGAATGGTCAACCGGTGTGTGACGTCACAGCGGAGTTGACCCCTGAGCTAATTTTCAAATTTGCCTTTATTATTATCATCACCATGTTGTTTGTGGGAGAGGGGTTGAATGACCTCAAAGGTAAACAAACATGACTGATGCTGGACTGGGTTTTATTGAATCTAATGAACAGGGATGTGGAACTATGTGGTAATTGAACTAATAAGCCTGAGCCGGCACAGGGGCTAATGGGCAAGATGGCCGCTATACATGGTCTCTTATGGAACTAACTCTTGGGAGCTGGCACGTGGGCTAGTGGGCAAGATGGCCACTGCGCGCAACTCTAGAGGACTTGAGATGACTGGTACAGAGGCTATTGAGCAAGATGGCTGCCAGGTGAAACTCCCTTATGTTGGAGAACTTGACGAGGCTGGCTGGATGCCCTTCACTACCTATGTTCTTTCCAATCGCCTACTTTCATGAAACTGGGGCAGTGTTTTATAGACAACTCCCTTATGTTAGAGGACTTGAGCAGGCTGGCCGGATGCCCATAACCTCCTATGCTCTCCCCAATTTCCTACTGTAATATGCAAATCCTCCTACCATTATGCTAGCGGTTATGTAGGTTAACACTATACGTGAGAGTACATACTTCAAGCCGACCAGGACATTAGAAGGTAGTAACCGCCATTAACATCACAGCAAGGGTTGGAGCCTTGTCTTATGGAGATGTAGCCAGTACTCTACTACCCTCTGTGAGGGCTCTAACATCAAACCAGTCAAAGCTTGGGGTATGCCCTTGAAGTCAAACTCCTGTAAGTTAACTACAAATGCTATACGTAAACTCTTATCACAGGTGTATCAACAAGCTTTGCAAACTTGGATGACGAATACACCTCAAAGGTCTACTCTCCCTTCGTAAAGGGCACCGCGCATTTTAGTTAAGTATACAGAAGCTAAATCTTAAAAAAAAAAAACGAAAACTCCAGTAAGTTAACTAAAAATGCTATACGAAAACTCTCATCATTGACATATCAACGAGGTTTGCAAGCTCGAATGATGAATATGTCTCAGGGGTCTACTCTCCCTTCGTGAAGGGCACCGCGCATTATAGTTCAGCTTAAGGAGCAAGTTCTGGATGTAGATGTCTCTCCTCTTTTCTCCGGGCTTGAGACCGGCTCTAGGGGACACACTTCCTCCTCCCCTAGAGGCAGAGTTAACACCTATCAACCCTATATTTTCTTAACATAAGATAATTCTTTTGCCATTGTATTCCATTAGCCTTAAGCACCAAAGCCCTTCAGCACACACACACCTGTAGGCTTATGAAGAAATTAATCTCACGCTGTTAATCGGAGGATAAGGTAAATCTAGCACGCGTTCATGGCTGACAATCTGGAGATCTGGGTTCGATCTCTAACTGCTAAGAAAATAAATTAGAGTTTGAACGGGTTACACACAGCCTTGTAAGATGAAAAACTGATGATGATGATGATGATGATAATTGTTGTTTTAAGGGGCCTAACATCCAGGTTATCGGTCCCTAATGGTTTGGGTGATTGTGAAGATGATAATGAAATGTAATCTATAAATAAAACTAACTACTAGCTTATATACGAGAAGAAGAAATAGAAGACAAAAGGAGAATAATGCAAATAAAGGACAGGAGGAAAAGAAATGCCCTCATCCCACGAAGAAGGCGGATTGAGGAACTAGGAAGGAAGGAGAGCCATAAAAGGCAGATAGGAATGGGAAAGAGGAGAGGGTCCGCCCCCAGCTCAGGAATCTTTTGGGGTCGTCAAGTCCCGGACTCACCAGATGTGAGCCCCTGAGGGTGTAGCAATATATAGGGTGCTCCCTGCCTCCTTAAGGGCCTTGAACACAAAGCAGAATGTAAAAGGAAATGAAAAAGAAGGCTGACCCCTCGCAGAAGGAGGGTATCAGAAAAGGTGAGACAAGGGCTAATTAAGGCGGAAAAAGAAGAGACACCCTATGCCTCGGATACCCTAATACTGTCGGGGTCGGAAGAGAACAAGAGTTGACCAAATGAGGTCGACAGGTAAGAAGACGGAGAGGAGCCCGGCACAAGTAAGTGGAACCAATGCCGGACTCAGCTGGGGCACCGTGGTCGCCAACCCACGTCCCACTAGATGTGAGCCCCTGGCGGGGAGATGAAAAACTGAGCAACAAATAAGCAACAACAACAACAAGTCCTTAAAACCTGAGTGTTAGGTATTAGCCATTTGTTTTTGTGGATGTTGAGAAATGTATATAATTTTATTATTTAATTATGGGCCCAATCTCAAATTTTTGGTTGGAACATTAAGCTGTTTTGACTGTGGTTGATAGGAAAATATAAGGTGCAAGGAGTTAGGTAGGTTGAAGCGTTCTTTAAGAAATCCTTTACAAGAAGGAATAACTTGAGCTGTCTTTTGACAGTGGCGGGTATTGGGAGAACAGAAGCTTGTAGCAAGCAAACCAGCGAGCGAGCCTTCCAAGTAGGTCATTGGCCATGAGAAAAAGAGAGTGCTTTTGAACACTCACGTGTGGCCAGGGAGCTGTATAACATTGACGCACATGGCTGCGCCGCTTTGTAATACACGGACAGTGTCTTAGAATGTTGTTGTATTAGTAACATTTGAGAGAGAAGGGTTTTGATATTGAGTTTATTCAGCCCTGTGCACTTGGGTGTGTTACAGTTTTGATTGATAACCTGTGTTATTGTGATGGTATTATTAGTGTGTGTGTGTTGCTCACAAGGTCAAGTACACCCCGTTCTAACCCTCAGACTAGAATTACATTTCTTGGCAGATTCTGAAATCAAACCTTGACTTCCAGGATAGATCCTATGTTAAATAGTCTGTTTATAACCACCTTGAGGTTTAGCGGCTAGTATAATTGGCACTCGCCTCTTAGATACGGGTTTGATAATTATTGGGATCATTCATCCTTGTGTACTTGGGTGTGTTACAGTTTTGTTTGATAACCTGTGTTATTGTATTGGTTGTATTAGTGTGTGTGGTTTACAAGTTTGTGTGTACCCTGTTCTAATCCTCAGACTGAAATTACATTTCTTGACAAATAGTACATTCAGCCTTGCGAGGAAAACTGAGAAGAGGTGGGTTCATTCCACTCCTCATCTATTCTGGAACTGATTTTCCATGGTTTCACATTTCTACGCCAAGCGAATGCTAGGATGGTTTCCAACTTTAGGTTATCACTGTTTCTTTTTTCTCTAATCCCAAGTTACAAATACACACACTACTACAGACACCAGAGTAACACATGTTACCAATAATATAGGACATACAGTACATCATATAGACCTAAATGCTAATGAGATAAGATAATTAAGTACAATAACTTGTAAATGTTAGTCATTAGTACAATAACATGTGTTATCATGCAAATAAATTACAAACACCCAAGTACACAAGGGTGAATGAACATGATATGGCACTGGGGTACACTCAGCCTCGTAAGGCAAAAACTGTGTAGATGTGGGTTTGATTACCATTTAGGCTGGCTGTATGGCTCAGCGGTAATGTTCTTGCTTGCTGGGCCCAAGGTTGCAGGTTCGTATTCTGGTGCAGCCAGCTGGCATTTGAGGGTGCGCAAATGCGAGGGAACCGTGTCTATAGATTTACAAGCACGTTAAAGATCCCCTTTGGGGTGAAATTCCGGCACCCCGGCGTCGCTCAAAGCCCAATAACATTATTATTAGATATATTTTAATACTGTATAGCCTTGGGTGTCGGGTCCAAACTTTTTTTATTTGACGCCCAAAGGGCAGCTTGCATGTCGATGTTTGTTGTTCCTTGGAGCGCTCTGAAAGTTATAGAGATTAGATATATAAGCTCCTAGACACTATAACGCTTTCTAGTAGAGAAAGGAGGAATTTTTTGTGTTGGCGGAAAATCCCAAGATTAGTTAGTTAGTTATTGTTGTTTTAAGGGGCGGAAAAACGAGGTCATCTGCCCCTAAAATCCCGAGATTAATGTTGCCATTATGAACATGGCCTACTGAATTCAAATGGGTTTTTTTAACATGCCAACAACGTAAAAGGAGAGAAACTGCAAGCTTGGGGTTGGTAGCCAGATACGGTAACCACTCACCCACCGTGGCAATTATGAGATTATCTTTATCCTAAAATGCGTTCTTAAGTATTTGGCAACCTCCTAGTGTAGCGGTTAGCATTATTGGCTGTCGCCCGCAGAGGTCTGGGTTCAATTACCGGCTCTGCCAAGAAATTAATTCTGTTTTGAGGGCTGGAACGGGACAGCCTCGTGAAGCAAAACTGAGAAGAGGTTGGTTCGATTCCCACCGCAGCAATCCTCGAAATGGTTTTCTGTGGCCTCCCCACTCCTACTCGAGGCAAATGCTGGATTGGTTCCTAACTTAAGGCCACGGCCGTCTCCTTCCCAATCCTCTCTCAAATTACAAATACACACAATAACATAGGTTATCAGACAAACACGCACACTCGCACGTCTAAAATACACAGGGCTAAATAACCACTGTGTCCAAGCCACTAAAATGAATTAACAACTGAAGTATTTTGGCTGAAACATAGTCATGTATAAATGTATTGTCTGTTCTGAATCGTTTTTAATGTAGGAGGAGGAAGTTGTTGTTGTTGTTGTTTCACTGAGGGGCTAGGATATTGTGGTCATTTCAGACTTGTGTGTACTTTGTGTGTACTTTGTGTGTGTGTAGATTTTGTCTCATAACCTGTGTTATAGTGGTTTCTGTAGTAGTGAGTGTCCACGTTGTGTAGCGGCTAGCATTCCTGGTTGTCGCCCCGTAGGTCCAGATTCTATTCCTGACTCTGCCAAAAAATTTAATTCTGATCTGAGGGCTGGAACGGGGTGCACTCAGCCTCATGAGGAAAAATAAGAAGAGGTGGGTTTGATTTCCCTTCATCCATCCTGGAAGTGGTTTTCTTTTGTTTCCCACTTCTACTTCAGGCAAATGCCGGGGTAGTTTCAAACTTGAGTGCATGTCCGTCTCCTTCCTAATCGTCCCTGAAATTACAAATACACACACTACTACTACTACTGCAGATACCATAATAACACGGGTTACCAGACAAATTAAAATACAGGAAAAAAGTCTCCTTGTTGCGTAGTGGCTAGTATTCTTGGCTGTCATTTTGGAGGTGAGGGTTCAATTGGCTCTGCCAAGAGATTTTAATTCTGATCTGACAGCTGGAATGGGGTTTGATTCCTACCTCTGCCATCCTGGAAGTGGTTTTCTGTGATTTACCACTTCAACTCCAGGCAAATACCGAGCTGACACCTAACGTACGGCCACGGACGATTCCTACCCAAATGCTACCTGAATTACAAATACACAAACTAGTACATACATCACAGTACACACAGGGCTACATGACCACGATACCCAAGGCCCTCAAATAAAACAACAACATAAAACAAATAGCTGAAATTCTTCATTTGTATAATTTGTGTTCGTGAAAAGCCATTTCTTGGATTACAGAATAATTGTGTAAATTAAGTGGATGCCTTAATCCAGCAGCTTTGGTGGCGTAGTTGGTCGCGGATTCAAACCCGACCGAAGTCGTCAGATTTTTTAAGAGCGTTAAAAATCTCTTGGTGTGCCTTCCTTCGGAGGAGAAGTAAATGTCAGAGATGTATGGCATAATAAAGAACCTTCCACTAATTACACTTGTGTGAAAATAAATTATAGGTTATATTTGACTAACGTTCATAGGTTCCAACATTTGTCGCCAGAAGCCGTTTGCGGTGGCATCTAGTAACGACGTTCAGAACTAGTTGGTTGTTGACGGTGGAGTTTGGTAGCAAAAGTTAGAACTACTTGAAAATCTAATGTCTGCAGTCCTTGCATGAATTAAAAACAGATACACACACTAATACAGGCATCACAATTAACACCGGTTATCAGACAGATTCCACACACACCCAAAGTACACGGAGCTATATGACCGCGTTGTCGCAGCCCCTAAACTGAGGAACCAACCAACCAACCATGACTTCCTTCAGGTCATTACTATATTTATGGCATGATAAAAACCTTCCACTAATTACACTTGTGTGAAGTTAAATTATAGGTTATATTTGACTAACGCTCTTAGGTTTCAAAGTTTGTCGCCAGAAGCCGTTTGCGGTGGCATCTAGTAACGATGTTCAGAACTAGTTGGTTGTTGACGGTGGAGTTTGGTAGCAAAAGTTAGAACTACTTGAAAATCTAATGTCTGCAGTCCTTACATGAATTAAAAACTAATAACACACACTAATACAGCCATCACAATTAACGCCGGTTATCAGACAGATTCCACACACACCCAAAGTACACGGGGCTACATGACCACGTTGTCGCAGCCCCTAAACTGAGGAACCAACCAACCATGACTTTTTTCAGGTCATTACAGAAATGAGATTAATCAAAGCAATCACAGGAGAAGCGTCTGAAGCTGACAACTAAAGAAATCTGAAAGCAATCACAGGAGAAGCATTTGAAGCTGAAAACTAAAGAAATCTGAAAGAAAATATTCAGTTGTAGTTGAAGAGACAAACAAATCAACTTATTTGCCAACAAACCAGATTCAAACATCGTAAAATACGTGCACAATAGAACTACAGTATTTTTTTTCAGCAGATAAGTAAATCACTTGAAATTTGCAATAAATTGTGGATGTGAAAGTCATCTCCTGTATATTATTATTTCTAGGGGCTTGGACGTCAGGGATATGAGTTTCACGTACTTGGATATTTATATGAGTTATGTGTTAACAAGTAGGCCTATTATTGTTGTTTTTAGTATTAGTAACAATGTTATGTGAAGCTCAACTTTGGAATAACGCGACCATGGCATTAAGTTAGAAGCCATTCTGGAAATTTGCCTGTAGTACAGGGGAGAAAGAATGGAAGAACACTTCTAGGTTTGAATGTGTTTTGAATCGAACCCACCTCTTCTCAGTTCTGACATACAAGGTTGAGTGAACCCCGTCATATTCCTCAGACTAGAATTACATTTCTTGAAAGAGACGGAAATCTAGCACAGACCTTTGCAGTAATAGCCAAGAATGCTAATCACTACACCATGAGGCGGTCAACATATTTCTTTTAGTGTGATCAAATGTGCATATGTTGACGGTTGATGAGTTGGCGAATGATGGTTAGCGGTAGACAATCTTTTATACATTGACATACCCTTGAGAAAATGAAAGTTGTTTACCCTTCACTAGCTAAATGACCGCAAGTACGTTGGTTAGATTTTGTTTGAACGTTCTATTAAAAGTTCCAACGTTCAGCACTAGGTATCACTGGGTTTTGTTGGTGAAAGTTGGAACTACATAAAATTGAACTGAACATGTAACTCACCGTTTGCGTGTCCGGCTGGAAGCAGCTACAGACTCCGGCGAGCCAAACATGTCCTTGGACACTCCAGGCAGCAAGCCATGCAATACATAATAAACTGCATCACTTGATGGCCCACACGAACACCATCCTTGGCTACTGGTTTAGAGGTCGAGGCAAGCAATTACCTACTTACTCGCTGTAGAATGCACATTCCGCAGCCTGAAGGCATCACGCGCAGACCTTGGCAAGAAATTATAACACCCCTAATTTAATTTCTTAGCAGTTGGGGATTGATCCCAGGCCTCCAGGGTGATAGCTATGAACACTAGCCACTACACCACAATTGAGGGCACCGTGGCACAATGAACAAGCTGTTTGCCTCTGACCAAGGTAGACTGGGTTTGATTCCCGGCTAGTACATGTGAGATTTTTGAAGTGATTTGTCTTGTCCTGTTGTTTGGATTCCACACAAAAATCAGGTCTTGTGGCTCAAGATTGCAGCAACGTACTTGCGGTCATTTAGCTCTGTGTACTTTGTTGAGTGTTTTTTTTTTCAGAGAACCTGGGGCATTGCGATGGCTGTATTAGTGTGTGTGTATTTGTAATTCATGTGAGGATAGGGAAGAAGGTGGTTGTAAGGACTTAAGTGAAGAACTATCCTGTCATTTGCCTAGAGTAGAAGTGGGAAACCACAGAAAACCACTTCCAGAACTATTGAGGTGGGAATTGAAACCGCTTCTTCTCAGGTTTACTTCACAAAGTTAAGTGTACCCCGGTCTAACCCTCAGACCAGAATTAAATTTCTTGACAGAGCTGGGAATCGCAGTCAAAACGCTTGCCGCTACACCACATGGTGGACAGCATTACAAAAATATGTAAGGCCCATTTTTAGCCTACTTTTCACATTTTGCAAAAATGAGAAAAAAGTAGACTTATGAGATCGGGCAAATGTGTGTCTGTCTGTCTGTCTGTCTGTCTGTCTGTCCTTCTGTCTGTCTGTCTGGTTGTGTGTGTGTCCCCCCCTATCAACTCCTAAACGGCTGCAGCAATCGAAACAAAATTTGGTAGGAGTAAAGATCTACACCTGAATATCTCACGGCCATATTTGAAAATGATGTCAGTGCTACCAACTGCTAAAAAATCGCAATTGAAATTTGAGCTCCATGTTGGATATCTCTATAAAGTATGAATGGGAGCTATTTCAAAATTGGCACACGTACAGACCATAATATTTCAGTTTAATTTCCAGGAGGCCAAACATGGCAGTGTTGCCAAAATGATTATAAGCCTCCTGATAGGTCCAGTTTTTAAATGCATATAACTTCTACACTATCAATTGGAATTCAACCAAATTTCGTATGTTGTATGTGTACATAACCAGATATGACTGAGCGTATTCTTAAGACCTACCAGGGCTGCCAACTGTTAATAAATGCTCCTAATTTATTTTATCCAAATACCAATATATCAGAAAGTATGCAAGCCGACAGCTTTAAACTATGCACACGTATAGTACCTGACATTCTATATTAATTTGGAGTAACTTATATACGTCAGTGCTACCAACATGATTCTAAGCCTGCTGACAGGTCCAACTTTAAATACATGCAACTTCCATACTATCATTTGGATTTCAACCAAATTTCGTATGTGTTATGTGTACCATAACAGATATGACTATGCGTATTCTAAGGAGCAACCAGGGCTGCCAACTGTTAATATGTGCTGTCCCTATTTTTGTTACCCTAATATCAATATATCAGAAAGTATGCAAGCCAATAGCTCTAAAATTTGCACACGTGTAGTACCTGGCATTCTAGACGAATTTGGAGTAACTAATATACGTCAGTGCTGCCAACATGATTCTAAGCCTGCTGATAGGTCCAATTTTAAAATGCATGTAACTTCTATACTAACTAATGGATTTCATTCAAAATTGGCACAACAATAGATCATATTATTTCAGATTATTTCTGACCAATACATGCATGACATTGTTGCCAACATGATTTTACGCGCGCTGTTAGATCCAATGTTTAACTGCATGTAACGTCCATGCGATTCATTGGATTTCAACCAAATTTTGTATTTTGTACCTTAAGAGATGGAACTAAGAATATATTCAGTCATCAGGGCTGCCAACTGTAGTGCTCTATTAGGATACATTATGCCAGGTAGACTATACAGTATTTCGAACTAATTGGAAATTTCGATATTAGCAACTTAATTTCGTCATTATTCTAGATAGGTTCATATTCTGTAGAATAATCATTGGCATGAAAAGTAGGCTGTATAGTTCTTAACGGAACTTCTTGTTTAATCTCTACATAGTATAAAGCAAAGTCCCAAATCCTTGGATGCAAGTGGCAATCCCGAGAACCATTAGATGAATATTTGTGTGTTTTTCATCATTCTGTAAAAGATTTCTCGAGGAAGGTTTCTGTAGAAAAACGTTCATTTATGACTGAGCAGTAGCCTAACAATTTCAGTGAATCAAGTTGAAGAAAAACCTGCTGTCTGTGCGTTTTTTAAGCTTACGCTGGGTAAACCGTTAAAAATATGGAAAAATAACTTACTGTATGTACTATTTATTGGCTGAATAGGTTTTATGAAATAAAATGTACACTTTTCACCGCAAGCATTGTAACCCTTAGTTTCTGATCACACCTTGCAAAAACAGGGAAACATTCATACACGTTTAGTTTCTAACTATGATTTGAAACTGGAAACTTTTAAACAATTTGATTCATTTTGCTATTATACATTACATTTTACTTACTCTCAACTGATGAGTACAACCATCTCTGATGCGTTCGAACTGGTCCATACAACTGATTCTATGCAACAAGGATGTTGCTATTTATACTAATTTTAAAGCGGGTAACGCCCAGCTAACGTCTAGTGAAGGGTAAACAACTTTCATTTTCTCAAGGGTATGTCAATGTATAAAAGATTGTCTACCGCTAACCATCATTCGCCAACTCATCAACCGTCAACATATGCACATTTGATCACACTAAAAGAAATATGTTGACCGCCTCATGGTGTAGTGATTAGCATTCTTGGCTATTACTGCAAAGGTCTGTGCTAGATTTCCGTCTCTTTCAAGAAATGTAATTCTAGTCTGAGGAATATGACGGGGTTCACTCAACCTTGTATGTCAGAACTGAGAAGAGGTGGGTTCGATTCAAAACACATTCAAACCTAGAAGTGTTCTTCCATTCTTTCTCCCCTGTACTACAGGCAAATTTCCAGAATGGCTTCTAACTTAATGCCATGGTCGCGTTATTCCAAAGTTGAGCTCCACATAACATTGTTACTAATACTAAAAACAACAATAATAGGCCTACTTGTTAACACATAACTCATATAAATATCCAAGTACGTGAAACTCATATCCCTGACGTCCAAGCCCCTAGAAATAATAATATACAGGAGATGACTTTCACATCCACAATTTATTGCAAATTTCAAGTGATTTACTTATCTGCTGAAAAAAAATACTGTAGTTCTATTGTGCACGTATTTTACGATGTTTGAATCTGGTTTGTTGGCAAATAAGTTGATTTGTTTGACTCTTCAACTACAACTGAATATTTTCTTTCAGATTTCTTTAGTTTTCAGCTTCAAATGCTTCTCCTGTGATTGCTTTCAGATTTCTTTAGTTGTCAGCTTCAGATGCTTCTCCTGTGATTGCTTTGATTAATCTCATTTCTGTAATGACCTGAAAAAAGTCATGGTTGGTTGGTTCCTCAGTTTAGGGGCTGCGACAACGTGGTCATGTAGCCCCGTGTACTTTGGGTGTGTGTGGAATCTGTCTGATAACCGGCGTTAATTGTGATGGCTGTATTAGTGTGTGTTATTAGTTTTTAATTCATGTAAGGACTGCAGACATTAGATTTTCAAGTAGTTCTAACTTTTGCTACCAAACTCCACCGTCAACAACCAACTAGTTCTGAACATCGTTACTAGATGCCACCGCAAACGGCTTCTGGCGACAAACTTTGAAACCTAAGAGCGTTAGTCAAATATAACCTATAATTTAACTTCACACAAGTGTAATTAGTGGAAGGTTTTTATCATGCCATAAATATAGTAATGACCTGAAGGAAGTCATGGTTGGTTGGTTGGTTCCTCAGTTTAGGGGCTGCGACAACGCGGTCATATAGCTCCGTGTACTTTGGGTGTGTGTGGAATCTGTCTGATAACCGGTGTTAATTGTGATGCCTGTATTAGTGTGTGTATCTGTTTTTAATTCATGCAAGGACTGCAGACATTAGATTTTCAAGTAGTTCTAACTTTTGCTACCAAACTCCACCGTCAACAACCAACTAGTTCTGAACGTCGTTACTAGATGCCACCGCAAACGGCTTCTGGCGACAAATGTTGGAACCTATGAACGTTAGTCAAATATAACCTATAATTTATTTTCACACAAGTGTAATTAGTGGAAGGTTCTTTATTATGCCATACATCTCTGACATTTACTTCTCCTCCGAAGGAAGGCACACCAAGAGATTTTTAACGCTCTTAAAAAATCTGACGACTTCGGTCGGGTTTGAATCCGCGACCAACTACGCCACCAAAGCTGCTGGATTAAGGCATCCACTTAATTTACACAATTATTCTGTAATCCAAGAAATGGCTTTTCACGAACACAAATTATACAAATGAAGAATTTCAGCTATTTGTTTTATGTTGTTGTTTTATTTGAGGGCCTTGGGTATCGTGGTCATGTAGCCCTGTGTGTACTGTGATGTATGTACTAGTTTGTGTATTTGTAATTCAGGTAGCATTTGGGTAGGAATCGTCCGTGGCCGTACGTTAGGTGTCAGCTCGGTATTTGCCTGGAGTTGAAGTGGTAAATCACAGAAAACCACTTCCAGGATGGCAGAGGTAGGAATCAAACCCCATTCCAGCTGTCAGATCAGAATTAAAATCTCTTGGCAGAGCCAATTGAACCCTCACCTCCAAAATGACAGCCAAGAATACTAGCCACTACGCAACAAGGAGACTTTTTTCCTGTATTTTAATTTGTCTGGTAACCCGTGTTATTATGGTATCTGCAGTAGTAGTAGTAGTGTGTGTATTTGTAATTTCAGGGACGATTAGGAAGGAGACGGACATGCACTCAAGTTTGAAACTACCCCGGCATTTGCCTGAAGTAGAAGTGGGAAACAAAAGAAAACCACTTCCAGGATGGATGAAGGGAAATCAAACCCACCTCTTCTTATTTTTCCTCATGAGGCTGAGTGCACCCCGTTCCAGCCCTCAGATCAGAATTAAATTTTTTGGCAGAGTCAGGAATAGAATCTGGACCTACGGGGCGACAACCAGGAATGCTAGCCGCTACACAACGTGGACACTCACTACTACAGAAACCACTATAACACAGGTTATGAGACAAAATCTACACACACACAAAGTACACACAAAGTACACACAAGTCTGAAATGACCACAATATCCCAGCCCCTCAGTGAAACAACAACAACAACAACTTCCTCCTCCTACATTAAAAACGATTCAGAACAGACAATACATTTATACATGACTATGTTTCAGCCAAAATACTTCAGTTGTTAATTCATTTTAGTGGCTTGGACACAGTGGTTATTTAGCCCTGTGTATTTTAGACGTGCGAGTGTGCGTGTTTGTCTGATAACCTATGTTATTGTGTGTATTTGTAATTTGAGAGAGGATTGGGAAGGAGACGGCCGTGGCCTTAAGTTAGGAACCAATCCAGCATTTGCCTCGAGTAGGAGTGGGGAGGCCACAGAAAACCATTTCGAGGATTGCTGCGGTGGGAATCGAACCAACCTCTTCTCAGTTTTGCTTCACGAGGCTGTCCCGTTCCAGCCCTCAAAACAGAATTAATTTCTTGGCAGAGCCGGTAATTGAACCCAGACCTCTGCGGGCGACAGCCAATAATGCTAACCGCTACACTAGGAGGTTGCCAAATACTTAAGAACGCATTTTAGGATAAAGATAATCTCATAATTGCCACGGTGGGTGAGTGGTTACCGTATCTGGCTACCAACCCCAAGCTTGCAGTTTCTCTCCTTATACGTTGTTGGCATGTTAAAAAAACCCATTTGAATTCAGTAGGCCATGTTCATAATGGCAACATTAATCTCGGGATTTTAGGGGCAGATGACCTCGTTTTTCCGCCCCTTAAAACAACAATAACTAACTAACTAATCTTGGGATTTTCCGCCAACACAAAAAATTCCTCCTTTCTCTACTAGAAAGCGTTATAGTGTCTAGGAGCTTATATATCTAATCTCTATAACTTTCAGAGCGCTCCAAGGAACAACAAACTTCGACATGCAAGCTGCCCTTTGGGCGTCAAATAAAAAAAGTTTGGACCCGACACCCAAGGCTATACAGTATTAAAATATATCTAATAATAATGTTATTGGGCTTTGAGCGACGCCGGGGTGCCGGAATTTCACCCCAAAGGGGATCTTTAACGTGCTTGTAAATCTATAGACACGGTTCCCTCGCATTTGCGCACCCTCAAATGCCAGCTGGCTGAACCAGAATACGAACCTGCAACCTTGGGCCCAGCAAGCAAGAACATTACCGCTGAGCCATACAGCCAGCCTAAATGGTAATCAAACCCACATCTACACAGTTTTTGCCTTACGAGGCTGAGTGTACCCCAGTGCCATATCATGTTCATTCACCCTTGTGTACTTGGGTGTTTGTAATTTATTTGCATGATAACACATGTTATTGTACTAATGACTAACATTTACAAGTTATTGCACTTAATTATCTTATCTCATTAGCATTTAGGTCTATATGATGTACTGTATGTCCTATATTATTGGTAACATGTGTTACTCTGGTGTCTGTAGTAGTGTGTGTATTTGTAACTTGGGATTAGAGAAAAAAGAAACAGTGATAACCTAAAGTTGGAAACCATCCTAGCATTCGCTTGGCGTAGAAATGTGAAACCATGGAAAATCAGTTCCAGAATAGATGAGGAGTGGAATGAACCCACCTCTTCTCAGTTTTCCTCGCAAGGCTGAATGTACTATTTGTCAAGAAATGTAATTTCAGTCTGAGGATTAGAACAGGGTACACACAAACTTGTAAACCACACACACTAATACAACCAATACAATAACACAGGTTATCAAACAAAACTGTAACACACCCAAGTACACAAGGATGAATGATCCCAATAATTATCAAACCCGTATCTAAGAGGCGAGTGCCAATTATACTAGCCGCTAAACCTCAAGGTGGTTATAAACAGACTATTTAACATAGGATCTATCCTGGAAGTCAAGGTTTGATTTCAGAATCTGCCAAGAAATGTAATTCTAGTCTGAGGGTTAGAACGGGGTGTACTTGACCTTGTGAGCAACACACACACACTAATAATACCATCACAATAACACAGGTTATCAATCAACACTGTAACAAACCCAAGTGCACAGGGCTGAATAAACTCAATATCAAAACCCTTCTCTCTCAAATGTTACTAATACAACAACATTCTAAGACACTGTCCGTGTATTACAAAGCGGCGCAGCCATGTGCGTCAATGTTATACAGCTCCCTGGCCACACGTGAGTGTTCAAAAGCACTCTCTTTTTCTCATGGCCAATGACCTACTTGGAAGGCTCGCTCGCTGGTTTGCTTGCTACAAGCTTCTGTTCTCCCAATACCCGCCACTGTCAAAAGACAGCTCAAGTTATTCCTTCTTGTAAAGGATTTCTTAAAGAACGCTTCAACCTACCTAACTCCTTGCACCTTATATTTTCCTATCAACCACAGTCAAAACAGCTTAATGTTCCAACCAAAAATTTGAGATTGGGCCCATAATTAAATAATAAAATTATATACATTTCTCAACATCCACAAAAACAAATGGCTAATACCTAACACTCAGGTTTTAAGGACTTGTTGTTGTTGTTGCTTATTTGTTGCTCAGTTTTTCATCTCCCCGCCAGGGGCTCACATCTAGTGGGACGTGGGTTGGCGACCACGGTGCCCCAGCTGAGTCCGGCATTGGTTCCACTTACTTGTGCCGGGCTCCTCTCCGTCTTCTTACCTGTCGACCTCATTTGGTCAACTCTTGTTCTCTTCCGACCCCGACAGTATTAGGGTATCCGAGGCATAGGGTGTCTCTTCTTTTTCCGCCTTAATTAGCCCTTGTCTCACCTTTTCTGATACCCTCCTTCTGCGAGGGGTCAGCCTTCTTTTTCATTTCCTTTTACATTCTGCTTTGTGTTCAAGGCCCTTAAGGAGGCAGGGAGCACCCTATATATTGCTACACCCTCAGGGGCTCACATCTGGTGAGTCCGGGACTTGACGACCCCAAAAGATTCCTGAGCTGGGGGCGGACCCTCTCCTCTTTCCCATTCCTATCTGCCTTTTATGGCTCTCCTTCCTTCCTAGTTCCTCAATCCGCCTTCTTCGAGGGATGAGGGCATTTCTTTTCCTCCTGTCCTTTATTTGCATTATTCTCCTTTTGTCTTCTATTTCTTCTTCTCGTATATAAGCTAGTAGTTAGTTTTATTTATAGATTACATTTCATTATCATCTTCACAATCACCCAAACCATTAGGGACCGATAACCTGGATGTTAGGCCCCTTAAAACAACAATTATCATCATCATCATCATCAGTTTTTCATCTTACAAGGCTGTGTGTAACCCGTTCAAACTCTAATTTATTTTCTTAGCAGTTAGAAATCGAACCCAGATCTCCAGATTGTCAGCCATGAACGCGTGCTAGATTTACCTTATCCTCCGATTAACAGCGTGAGATTAATTTCTTCATAAGCCTACAGGTGTGTGTGTGCTGAAGGGCTTTGGTGCTTAAGGCTAATGGAATACAATGGCAAAAGAATTATCTTATGTTAAGAAAATATAGGGTTGATAGGTGTTAACTCTGCCTCTAGGGTAGGAGGAAGTGTGTCCCCTAGAGCCGGTCTCAAGCCCGGAGAAAAGAGGAGAGACATCTACATCCAGAACTTGCTCCTTAAGCTGAACTATAATGCGCGGTGCCCTTCACGAAGGGAGAGTAGACCCCTGAGACATATTCATCATTCGAGCTTGCAAACCTCGTTGATATGTCAATGATGAGAGTTTACGTATAGCATTTTTAGTTAACTTACTGGAGTTTTCGTTTTTTTTTAAGATTTAGCTTCTGTATACTTAACTAAAATGCGCGGTGCCCTTTACGAAGGGAGAGTAGACCTTTGAGGTGTATTCGTCATCCAAGTTTGCAAAGCTTGTTGATACACCTGTGATAAGAGTTTACGTATAGCATTTGTAGTTAACTTACAGGAGTTTGACTTCAAGGGCATACCCCAAGCTTTGACTGGTTTGATGTTAGAGCCCTCACAGAGGGTAGTAGAGTACTGGCTACATCTCCATAAGACAAGGCTCCAACCCTTGCTGTGATGTTAATGGCGGTTACTACCTTCTAATGTCCTGGTCGGCTTGAAGTATGTACTCTCACGTATAGTGTTAACCTACATAACCGCTAGCATAATGGTAGGAGGATTTGCATATTACAGTAGGAAATTGGGGAGAGCATAGGAGGTTATGGGCATCCGGCCAGCCTGCTCAAGTCCTCTAACATAAGGGAGTTGTCTATAAAACACTGCCCCAGTTTCATGAAAGTAGGCGATTGGAAAGAACATAGGTAGTGAAGGGCATCCAGCCAGCCTCGTCAAGTTCTCCAACATAAGGGAGTTTCACCTGGCAGCCATCTTGCTCAATAGCCTCTGTACCAGTCATCTCAAGTCCTCTAGAGTTGCGCGCAGTGGCCATCTTGCCCACTAGCCCACGTGCCAGCTCCCAAGAGTTAGTTCCATAAGAGACCATGTATAGCGGCCATCTTGCCCATTAGCCCCTGTGCCGGCTCAGGCTTATTAGTTCAATTACCACATAGTTCCACATCCCTGTTCATTAGATTCAATAAAACCCAGTCCATCATCAGTCATGTTTGTTTACCTTTGAGGTCATTCAACCCCTCTCCCACAAACAACATGGTGATGATAATAATAAAGGCAAATTTGAAAATTAGCTCAGGGGTCAACTCCGCTGTGACGTCACACACCGGTTGACCATTCAAATCTGATTATTCTGACACGTGAATGTAAGCCATTCAAATCTCCCGGGTCAGCACAAATGGAGAATCGGAATCCCTCGGCTGCATTCGGAACCAATCGGCTACAACACAAAGCTTAACCAACCTACCACGTCAGGGTTCAACAACCACCACCATCCACCGCCATTCATGTTTTCCATTCAAAACACTCCCGTTCATGACCTACCCCACATCCCGTAATCTGCTGTGACGTCACACACACACCAGTTACACTAATGTTTTCCATTCAAAACACTCCCGTTCATGACCTACCTCACATCCCGTATTCTGCTGTTACGTCACACACACACACACACACACACCAGTTACACTAATGTTTTCCATTCAAAACACTCCCGTTCATGACCTACCCCACATCCCGTAATCTGCTGTGACGTCACACACACACACACCAGTTGACCGTTCAATTCTCTGACATTCATTCACAACCAAGGATTCGGAAACCTTCGGCAACACTCGGATCTCATCGGGCTCAAAGCAAAGCTATATAGCCCAGGATAATAACAGAGAAGGCGCTCAGTCCAACAGAGAGACTGGGTCGAGGAGGGTCTCGTGCAGAGCCTCTTCCATCCTTCCCCCTCATCCCCCACCCTCGCCACCACCCCCCTCCCCCTCCCCTTCCCCACCCCCACTCCCCCTCCCCACCCCCACTCCTCCCCCTCCACCCACACCCCCTCAAACCGGTTCCTGGACCCTCCAAGGTTTGTTTACCTTCCGGGGTCCCGGCGACCTTGGGGTCAATGACCTACCTCAAGGTCATTGACCTTGCCACGCCCCCCTAATTTGCATAAATAACGGTATTTGAAGCAGAACCCTCCCTGCTCACCTACTAATAACAATAATAATAATAATAATATCTAAACCTTTCAAAATAAATACAGGTGTAAGGCAAGGTGATGGCTTGTCTCCACTCCTCTTCAATTGCGTCCTGGAGAAAGTAGTAAGAATTTGGAATGAAAAACTGGAAGAACATAAGCTATCACCAATGACAGTGGGAAGAAAGAACAAAGGTATTAAAATAAACTGCCTAGCATTTTCAGATGATTTTGCCATACTTTCTGAAAATCTGGCAAACGCTTCAATACAGGTTAATCTCTTAGAAGATATAGCCAACAAAACAGTTTTAAGAATTTCTGTAGAAACAACCAAATGTATGACACACATAACAGATGCTCCAAAAATCCTAGTGACAGAAATTGCTCAAATAAGGAAAGACACCACTGTATGGACAGCGGAGAATGAAGATATTTAGGGAAGAGAAGAAAACTAATTGAAATACATCTG
The DNA here is from genome assembly GCA_946902985.2 of Meconema thalassinum. NCBI lineage: Eukaryota > Metazoa > Arthropoda > Insecta > Orthoptera > Tettigoniidae > Meconema > Meconema thalassinum. The sequence goes on along the minus strand of OX336399.1, from coordinate 208,571,254 downwards.
CGAAATAGCGCTCCTTAGTTGAGCGGGCAAAGCGTCGTAAAAATAATTTTAAAGAACTCTAACAAAAAGCAAGACAGAAATATTCTGGGAAAGATCTAAGGGTCAGTTCAGAAAGATGGAATATGGATAAAGAGACTGACAATAGAACTGTACAAACAGACAGAGACGATTACAAACTACATACGGAAAAGAAGAACAAAATGTTATGGACAAATAGATAGGATGACCGAAGACAGACTGACCAAAAACATGTTTAATACTGTCACGAATAGTACTGTACACTAAAAACCAATTGGGCAAAGGAAACCGTGGAAGACCTCAAGAAACTAAACATCTCTACAGAAGACAGGAGCACATACAGAGACAAACTTACACAACAGATGTTTGAGCAAACTCCCAAAGAGAGACAATCAGGAAAGAAGTGGACGGAGGAGAGAAAGAGGAAGCATAGTGTGTATAGGAGAGATATTTGGGGGGGAAAAGAAGAAAGGGCCAGAATAAAAATTGATTGTGTTGTAACGCTCTCCGTATGGGGAATTAACGAATACATAAAGAAATAATCTAACAAAAATATCTATAGTAAAAGAACGGAAAAATTCAAATACCTGGGAGAATGGATCCAACCCAACGGACTGGATACAGAGGCAAACAAGGGAAGAGCCAGAAAATTAGACCTGGCCTACAAGCTAACATAGAACAGGTATAACAAACGGGCAATATCATATAAGGCCAAAAACCGGCATACAATCAGAAGGATTGTACGCTTCAGAGTGTATAATTTTAAATTTAAAAAAAAGGGGAGCTGCAAGAACTCGAGAAAAAGGAAAGGAAGATTCTGAGGAAAATTCTGGGACCTCAGAAGACTTCTGATGGAACTTGCAAGAAGAGAAAAAACGAGGTGGTCTACAAGTGCTCTGAAAAGATCACGGACACAATGCCATGGACACCTGGTAAGATTGGACGAGAACTTCAAATACATCATGGGTAGAAGAAGTCAAGAGGAATGCAGCAGAAGTTCGAATTACTCCAGAAGTGACTTTAGAAGGAAGGTCGACAGATCATTTGAAGAGAAACCAATTACAAGGAGACCCGTGCGGATCATTTCCGAGGAGGAGAGAAAGATAAGGAGAGAAAGAATGAAGAGGTCCTGGGAAGAAAAGAGAAGGAAGGCCAAGAAGCCTTAAGTTATATGCGGTCCATAGTTGTCCAAATTCGAAATAATAATAAGAAGAAGAAGGAGAAGAAGAAGAAGAAGAAGAGGTCTAGATCCTTCATTGTACATTACTGCATAGCACTGTCTGCAATGGTTATTATTATTATTGCTCCTTTACAAGTCCTGTAACTTGCAGTGTTGACTAACCGACCCGCGTATCGTGGGACCCAATGAGAGAAGCCATCCACAATTGTATAGAACACACTCAACGACAATTATTGTTAGGAAAACAAAAACAATCCGTTCACAAATGTCATGGAAATTAAATCCATTGTGAACTATTTACTCGGTGCAATTTAGACCTCATCAGTTACCAGCGAGACCGATAATGATCGGTTTATTGAACAAATAATAGATTAATATAGCATTACTTTTAAATTGCCAATTAATTGCTGTGATGTTGGTATTGAATATGTGACTTCAATTATTGCAAACAAACCAAAATAATTGGTTCCAAACAGATTAGTTCAATTCAGGTTTTTTAGTTACCAGTCGTTTTGATTCAACATTAGAATAATTCAAGGAATTATTGCACCACTAACCAGGAGTAGCTACGCCCACTAAGGCGCAATGTCATGAGGCAAGTCTCGGGTTGCCCATCATTGGACTGCTCTTCACCTCCAGTCCACAGCCACTACTTACCCAGATTTATTTTTAGCCTATTTTCGTTTTATGAAATAATAGGCGCATGAGATCACCATTTTTACGTGTGGGTGTGTGTGTGTGTGTCCTCCTATTAACTTCTAAACGGCCGGAGCGATTTCAATAAAACTCGGTAAGTCATACTACATGGCGGCTGTGTAAAATATTTCACCGACATTCTATATCTCCGAAACTACTACAGATATCACCCTGAAATTTTGTACGATGATAAAGGGCACTACTCTAAGTTTACCTATGATACTTTCAAAAACCTGTTTACTACAAAACCAACATGGCGGCCAAGCGAAGTTGAAACTTTTAAACAGACCTTTCTCGCTTTTTAACCATCCAAACGCAATGAAATTTGTTTCTGCAAATGTCTAAACACATGATTTAATGCGCCGGCATCTAATTTAGTTCAATTGTCTACATAGCCTCAAGATGTCGGCTGTGCGAAATATTTCACCGGCATTCTATATTTCTGAAACTATTTCTGATATTACCCTGAAATCTTGTACGGTGTAAAAGAGCACTACTAGAAGTTCAGCTATGAGACAGCTTGGCACGGTGGGTGAGTGGTCAACGTGTCGGTCTACTAACCCCAAGCTCGCAGGTTCGCTCCTGGCCGTGGTAAGTGATTTTTTGAAAGGCAGCAAAAATTACGACACCATGTCATACGATGTTGGCATGTCAAAGAACCCATTTGAATTCAGTAGGCCGTGTTCATAATGGCAAAATAAATCTCGGGAGTTTCCGCCAACACAGAGTTCCTCATTTCCCTACTAGAAAGCGCTATAGTGTTCAAGGAACTTAATCTAACCTCCTGGACTTTCATAGTGCTTCAAGGAACAACGAAATTCGACATGCAAGCTACCCTTTGGGTATCAAATAAAGCTTGCACCCGGCATCCGAGGCCATACGATATTATTATTATTATTATTATTATTATTATTAGCTATGAGACTTCCAAAAAGGTGTCTTCGGTGGCGTAGTCGGTAGCATGCTGAGCTTCTATGCACAAGATCGCGGGTTCAAATCCGCCGAAGCCGTTGGATTTTTAAGAGCGTTAAAAATCCCTCAGTATGCCTTCCTTCGGAGGGGAAGTAAAGCCGGCGGTCACATGTCATAGATTTATGGCATGTTAAAGAACCTTCCACTAATTACACCTGTGTGAAGCTGAATTGTATAGGTTAGGAATGTAAACAACGCTCTTAGGTTCCTACGTTTGTTGCCAAGAGCCGACTTTGGTGGCGTCTAGTAGCTAAGTTCTTAACTAGGCCTAGTAGTCGTTGACGGTGGCGTTAGGCGACAAAAGTGGGAACTATTTGAAAAATTCAAAGTAGCAGTCCTCACTTGAATTGAAAAACCGGTAACACATCCTAATACAGCCATCAAAATTAACATCGGTTATCAGACAGATTCTACACTCACCCAAAGTACACGGGGCTACATGACCGCGTCGTCGCAGGCCCTAAACTGAGGAACCAACCAACCAACCAGATTTCCAAAAACCTGTATAATATAAAACGAGCATGGCAGCCAAACGAAGGTGAATCATTTTTATAGACTTTTCTCACGATTTACCCATCTGAGCGCAGTAAAATTTGGTACAGTAAATGTTTTTACACATTGTAATACACTGGCGTCTTAGATCAATTGTTCACAAAACCACAAGATGGCGGCTGTGGGCAATTTTAATATTAAGTTTTTATTTCTTGTGTATTAATCATGCTATCGAAGTGAACGTTAGAATAATGAACCTACGCAATAATCGCCATCTAATGGTACATAACTCTATGGCCTACATATATAACAAGTTGTTCCGTAAAGAACTATACAGCCTATTTTCATATATCCTACTCACGTTAATTGCCACTATCAACATACAACATTTCAGTTTGAAGGTTGTGATAGATTCGTAGATATTGATAACCGTCTAAATATTTCAGATGGTCGCCAGCTTGGATTTTTATTTTTGAACTATTACATTAAGATTATTGTGTACAAAAAGTAAAAACGAGATTTTAAAATTTCGCACAGCCGCCATCTTGTGAATATGCAAAAAATTGAAATAAATTAGATGCCAGTGGATTAACATTTGTATAAGCATTTAACGTGCAATGTTTCACTGCACTCGCATGGTTAATTCGCGAGAAACGTCCATTTAAATATTTATGCTTCGCGTCACCGCCATGTTGGATTTGTGCTCACCAGGTTTTTGAAATTCTCACAGGTGAACTTCTAGTATACTAGACCCAAAACAACTGTGAACATGGGCTCGCCCAGTAGCGTGCGTCCAGCTGAGCACTGTTGCCACAGTGAGACTTGCGGAGACGACACAGCTCTACACTCGCAGTATGCGCACGACCTTCCCCCTGAACACAAGGCGCTCCGAATGCAATTGCATGTACGAGCTGTGGGGCCTAATCCTACGAATATCTATGCTCACAACGGAGTGTGCACAATGTGATATGAGCCAGATATAAGATGCCACATAAACGTTATTCGTGAAAGTGACCACCTCCTGGTGTAGCGACCAGCATTCTTGGCTGTCGCCCAGAAGGTCCGGGTTCGATTCCTGGCTCTGCCAAGGTATTGAATTCTAGTCTGAGAGCTGGAACAGGGTTCGCTCAACCTCGTGAGGCAAAACTAGGAAGATGAGGGTTAAATTCCTACCTCTGTCATCCAGAAAGTTGTTTCTCATTTCTACTCTAGGCAAATGCCGGGATGGTTCCTAACTTAAGGCCACGGCCGCCTCCTTCCCAATCCTCACCCCGATTAATAATACACACACTCTAATAACGGCACCACAGTAACCCAGATTTTCAGACAAGTACACGGGGCTAGAGTACCAACATGTCCAAGCCCCTCAAATAAAACAGCAATATTACAACGTTATTATATCACATTACGTAATCTACACCCAAAGCCATTCTGAGTAACATTGCTTGTTAGCCCTTTATAAGGTAATAGAAATAGAGAAAACAATTTGTTGGGATCAGTTTTTGTTTATTGGAGACCACCTTGTGGTGTACTGGCTAGCACATTGCTGCCCATTCTTGGCTGTCACCGCGGAGTCCCGGGTACGATTCCCAAGAAATGTAATTCTGGTCTGAGGGCTGGAACAGGGTACACTCAGCCTCGTGATGCAAACCTGGGAATATCTGGGTTGGATTCCTACCTCAGCCATCATGGGAAGCGTTTTTTCTGTGGATTCACACTTCTACTCCAGGCAGATGCCGGGATGGTACCTAACGTAAGGCCACGGCCGCTTCCTACGCAAATCCTACCGTGATTACAAATATACACACTAGTACAGACATCACAGTGTCACAGGTTATCAGACTTGCACGCACACCCAAATACACGGGGCTACATGACCACGATGTCGCAAAGCCCCTAAAACAATCATCATCATCGTCATCAACAACAACAACAACAACTCTTGCTGTCACCCATGATGTCCAGATTCGATTCACGGCTCTTTTAAGACATTTAGTTTTGGTCTCAGGGTTAGAACCGGGTACACTATGCCTCGTGAGGTAAGACTGTGAAGAGGTGAGTTTTATTCGAATCAATTACACACACAAAATAAACATAATTGCCGCCACCACAACAACACAGGTTATCAGATTCTGTGTTTTCACGTACTTCTGTATTCGAAAGATTCTTTAAAAGGTAATATACCATGAAAATTATATTTCTTGCCTGGCTGTTCGACTGCCACTCGGCTGCTAAGGAACATTGTTATGATTTCAAAACTTCAGCTCACAGCACTAACTTCTTTAAGCTCCACTACTGAATTAATACAGCAATGCTGTCACTCTTCGTTATCTTATCCAGCGAAACTAAATATTTCGACACCTAACCATTCTTCAGTCTAATTATCCCTTCAGTTCAAGGACAGATGCTATCTCCCGAACGGCTGGTCGTAGGATCACGGGGTTTGGACTGTTAGCTTCAAAATGTTTAGCTCTGTAACATAGGTTCATCCAAATAATTGGATATTTAATGATTTTCTTGCGCGGAGAGAAATAAAGATTTCGTGCGGCACAGCGAGCCCAGAGTGTGCAGTTAACTAGGCAACGCTGCGCTATGCAATTGGCTGGCACGAGTGAGCGCATGCGTCTGGCTCCTCCCTCATGTTCACAGTTGTTTTGGGCCTGGTATAGTGCCCTTTATAACCGTACACAATTTCAGGGTGATATCGGTAATAGTTTCGGAGATACTGAATGCTGGTGAAATATTTCGCACAGCCGCCATGTTGGATTGGTGAGACACAATAACATTTGAAGGGCACGGTCGGGGTCGGCCAGAATAGTGCCAAGATCTTACCGTGTTTCATTGTAATCGCTCCAGCCGTTTAGAAGTTATTAGGGGCACACCCACACACACACACACCTCACACACACACACACACACACACGGGCAAAAGGTGATCTCATAAGCCTTTTTTTTTTCATAAAATGAAAATAGGCTAAAAATCCAACATGGTGACCAACTGAAATATTTAGACGCTTCTCAATATCTACGAATCTATTACAGCAATCAAACTGAAGTTTTGTATGTTGATAGAGGCAATTAACATAAGTAGTATATATGCAAATAGGCTGTATAGCTATTCACGGAACTACTTTTTCTTCGTCTAATTGATCCCTCTAACTCGGCTTATGATGTTGATGCCAGGATGCTGATACAACCATCCACCACAGAGAAAAATCATCGTATTCTCCATTCCGTAGAAATGGGAAAAATCTGGGTAGAAATAATCCTTTATGTATGTTTTTATTTATTCGTAAGGAACATATAAGTCTTGTATTTATGGGTGTGAACTGGAACCCAGCGGCGGTCTATTGTCCAAGGGGCCTTCTTTTCCATTGCTTGTCTAGGATTTTCCTCGTACGTCGCAAGAGATCTCTGTCAAAGGCTTCTTAGGTTTTGATTCGCAGCATATGTGTGTAAAAATCAGATCATTTTAGCTCATTCGTCTGGGATGACCGTAAATTCGTGCCCTTTCTTTGTATTTGTTTGTTAAAATAGCCTTCCTTGTTGGATGCCTTTCTTGTTATTGGATCTTATAATTCCTCCAATAACCGTGTGCTCTTTTTCCTTCAGTTCTTCGAAGAGTTACGGCTTATAAGCTACGGGTTTCAGGGGAGATTCATAGTCACGTATCCTAGCATTTTGAGAAATACATTGTGCGTGGAATTTGTTAGGCTATTTTAAGTTTGTCTATTTGTGCTTCCTTGTCAAGTTCATTTTTTCCCCTGATTATCTCTCCCAGGTGCTTTATCTTTTCTACTCGTCTGATGTTCCCGCTTTTCATTTGGTGCTTTGATGTTAGTCATTAATTGTATGTTTTCAAACGATATCTGCATGATAGTTATTATTAGGGCCCGAATGTTGATGACATGTCATCTTTTTACTGAGCTGTCTAAAACAATGCTGAAGTACATAGAAACTCCGGACGGGCCACCCCGTCTTCAAGTATGTCATTTTTATTTTGCATCTTTTTGCATTTTTTGCTATTTTTCCATTTTAAGAGCAATTTTTTTAAGTTTCGTAGATTTTTGTGGTCATATTTTAGAGAAATCAGCCTTTTAAGGTCATTATTTTTTTCAATTTAATAATGCCACAGCTAGCTTGCCACGGTGGGTGAGTGGTTATCGTGTCGGACTACCAACCCCAAGATTGCAGGTTCGCTCCTGGCCATGGTAAGTGTTTTTTTTTTTAAGGCGACAAAAATCACGACACTCATGTCATACGTTGTTGGCATGTTAAAAAACCCATTTTAAATCAGTAGGCCGTGTTCAATGGCAAAATTAATCTCGGGATTTTCCGCCAACACAAAGTTTCTCCATTCTCTACTTGAAAGCGCTGTAGTGTCACGGAGTTTAGATATCTAACCTCCTTGACTTTCATAGCGTTCAAAGGAACAACGAAATTCAACATGCAAGCTACCCTGTGGGTGTCAATTAACAACGCTTGCACCAGGCACCCGAGGCCATACGATATTATTATTATTATTATGCCACAGCTTTATATGAGGGAGTTACGTCTCTCCGAGTTAAGAAGAAGCTAGTAGATATGAACATAAACCTTTTGTTAAGTGCTAGAAATCTATTCTGATTGACATTCAGTTTGAGCTTCAGATGTCAATTTTGAAATATTGGTGAGTTTGTTATTATAAGATCATTTCTTCCATTTTACAGTGCATTTTTCAATTTTTTTAGGTCATTTATTACAGTCATTTTTGAAAATTTTAAGGGCATTTTTTAAACTTTTACACGCCATCAACATCTGGGCCCTACTTATTATTATTATTATTATTATTATTACTATCATTAGGAGCGTCTCTTGCCCGAGGGCCTAGTTATTCATGAGATGAGGAAGCGAAGAGAACAGACAGTTAATTAGGAGAGATGTCACTGCGTGTCCTCGCTTGATAAAAAAAAGGGGGCGGTCTGTGACGTGTTCGCCTCGAGCTTGCCCAAGAGGCAACAAGAGAAGTGAATGACAGCTGATCATCTGCTAGAAATGTTTCATGTGTTAGCGTCGCTTCGCTTTGAGTAAACGTTTCTACAAAGGACTGGACTTATCATGATGCACACCTTGGGACAGAAACATGGAGCCGTTTGACAGGACTTTGAACCATTCCTTAGCCCAGTGTTTTGTAGTTGCTTGGAACATCATTATCATCAGCCCCGTGTACTTGGGTGTGCGTTGAACCTGTCTGTTAGCATTGATGACTGTGCTAGTGTTTGTAGGTGCCCCGGGACTTGAAATAGGGTACATGTTCCTGAAGGGAATGTGGAAAACCAGACTAATAACCACTGTCAACGCTGAGACTGAGCTTTGGACTTGCCCATGAAGGGTCAATTAACCCTATGTGTTATTGTAATGACTGTATTAGTGTAAATGTGTCTATGATAGGAAGACCGTGGCCGTAAGTTAGAATACTGCCCTTTGCTTGGTGTAATGATTAAGGACCGGATATTTATGCACTGAAAACGATTTAAATATGCATTAAAATTTAACAAGAAGTTCCGGGACGAACTAAAGAGCCTACTTTTCTTAAAATGTAAGGTTCATGCCAATGATTAATCTATATGGTCTATAAGAATGACGAAATTAAGTTGGTAATATCGACATTTCTAATTAGTTCGAAATACAGTATACCTGGCATAATGTAGCCTAATAGAGCACTGCAATTGGCAGCCCTGGTGACTGAATATATGTCATGCTTGTGTTGATCAGAAATAATCTGAAATAATATGTTGTATTGTTGGGCCAATTTTGAATGAAATCCATTAGTTAGTATGGAAGTTACATTCATTTAAAAGTTAGACCTATCAGCAGGCTTAGAATCATGTCGGCAGCACTGACGTACATTAATTACTCCAAATTAATCTAGAATGCCAGGTACTATACGTGTGCAAAGTTTAGAGCTGTTGGCTTGCATACTTTCTGATATATTGATATTAGGGTAACAAAAATAGAGACAGCTTTTATTAGCAGTTGGCAGCCCTGGTTGCTCTTACGAAAACGCATATTAATATATGTTATAGTACACATAGCACATACGAAATTTGGTTGAAATCCAACTGATAGTATAGAAGTTACATGTATTTAATGTTGGACCTATCAGCAGGCTTAGAATCATGTTGGTAGCACTGACGTACATAAGTCACTCGACATTAATATAGAATGTCAGGTACTATACATGTGCATAGTTTAAAGCTGTCGGCTTGCTTACTTTCTGATATATTGGTATTTTGATAAAATAAATTGAGAGCATTCATTAACAGTTGGCAGCCCTGGTGGTTCTAGGGCGTACGCTCAGTCATATATGTATATGTACATATAGCACATACGAAATTTGGTTGAATTCCAATTGATAATGTAGAAATTGTATGCATTAAAAATTGGACCTATCAGCAGGCTTAGAATCATTTTGGCAACACTGACATGTATGGCCTCCTAGAATATAAACTGAAATATTATTATCTATACGTGTGCCAATTTTGAAATAGGTCCTATGTATTCTTTCCAGGATATCCAACATGGAGCTCAAATTTCAATTGCGATTTTTCAGCAGTTGGTAGCACTGACAATATTTTCAAATACGGCATACAGATATTCTGGCATGGGTCTTTACTCATACCAAAATTTTGTTTCGATTGTTTAAGAGTTGATAGGGGGGGGGGCACACAGACAGACAGACAGACAGACACACATTTTCCCCGATCGATGTCATAAGTCTACTTTTTCCTCATTTTTGCAAAATGAGGCAATCTTATTCACACTTTATACATGTATCATTCACTGCAGAAAGAAGCATCACAACAGATAGTTGCAAGTATTTCAATGTTTTCACGAGACAATCTATTTTAATCGTGTTCAGTGCATAAATGTCCGGTCCCAAGCCATCACTATTACCTGACACGCACTGTATTAATTAAGACTTTCTGCTGCTCTTCTATTTAGGCCTTTTGAGTTAAGGATATGCAGACTAAGAATAGTGGCTTCGGTGGCGTAGTCGGTAGCATGCTGAACTGCTGTCCCTAAGATAGAGGGTTCAAACCCGGCCGAAGCCATCGGATTTTTTAAGAGCGTTAAAAATCCTTCAGTATGCCTTCCTTCGGATGGGAAGTAAAGCCGGCGGTCCCATGTCATAGATTTATGGTATTTAAAGGATCCTTTCACAGACTAAACTTGTGTAAAGCTAAATTGTTAGGTTAGATTTCGTCGGAAAGCTCTATCAAAGTTCCAACGTTCACCACTAGTTATCATTGGTATCGGTGGCGAAAGTTGGAACTACTTGAAATAGAACGGAACTTGTAGCTCACCCTAAGGGTGTCCGCTGGAAGCAGCTACAGACTGAGGCGAGCCGAACAAGTCCTCGGACACTCCCGGCACTAAAAGCCATAAGATAGAAAAACACTAAGAATAAAGTAACACATTAACTGAAGAGACTGCTCACTAAACCAACCCCGGGCTACTGACTGTCGGGATGGTGAAAGGAATGTCCCACTCCATTCCCTTCTTCAAATAGCCAGGCAGCATGGTTAGTTATTAATGTGTTTCTCAGAAAGTTGCTTACAAGGGATGTCCAACACACAGGCGAAACGTATTTTGGTCAAGATGTTTTAAATTAATCTTAATTTAAACTGTATTTGCTAAAATATGCTGTTATGTTCAGAATTTGCAAAACAAATCCAATAAGCCCTCAAAGTACGCATTTTCAAAAACCCTGGTCCCTAGTAATGATGAAAAACCACTTCTCAGATAGACGATCTGGGAGTCGAACCCACCTCTACTCAGTTCTGTCTCACGAGGCTAACGGTCCCACGCACCCTCTTCAGCCCTCAATCGACAATTACCTTTCTTGTCAGATCCAGGATTCAAAGCCGAACCTCACAGGCGACATACAGTAGGCTGCTACGTCCCACACTCAGTAAAGGTGTGCCAACATGCAGAAAGATTGAGTTGGTCTTTTCATTTCTTTTAACACTCGTGTATATGGGTATTGATAACCTGTGCTTCTGTGCTGACTGTAGGGGTTGGTGTCCCGACATTCCCCTCCAGGGAGAATGGACAAACCCAACTGCCACATTATTTATTATTTATCTGGTTGAATGTTTCATTACTTTTATCTATATTTTATATCACATTGTTGTAATATTATATCCAAACCGATTACATATGAGGGAAGTTCCGAAAGTAAGTGCCTCGTATGACTCCGCTCAGACTATTTCGGATGGTTCGTCAATGACGGCATTCCATCAATCTGTACGGTAAGGCGGGCTGCGCACCCCTCAGGCGAATGTTAGGCAGTACGGAACAAAATGATAATCATCCCAACCTCATTATTTACGTCATATGTTAAAATGCCCTTTAGTCAGTCAACATGCAATCTATCTTGGGTAGATAAAGTTAACACTAAGACCAGATTTCAATTAAACTCTTATCCACTTAAATAGTCCAGGCGGACGTTGGGATCTACAGATCCGTTCAGTTAATTCGCTATTATGTTTACTAAGTATACCAGGTGAATCACCTGAGCCTAATAATGTTGTTTTAGGAATCCCAACTAGCGTTGTTGTCAGGAAGGTCGATATTTCTCTGCTTGCGTCCCGTATTTTACTAATGCACTGCAAGCATATCCCGCAAGCGATACTGAACACTCTTGCCTTTCCCTCGTATCAGTCTGTAGTCACGTCGAGGGAAAGGCAAGAGTGTTCAGTATCGTTTGCTGGATATGCTTGCAGTGCATTAGTACCATTGGTCACACCATCACGCGCGTCGTCTTGTGGCGTCTTGTCTCTCAATGCTGGTCAATGCATCAGGGTTTCTCGACGTAAAATGTTTCACTCCACGTACAACCACAAGCTACTTTGTTGCTCTTTCTTCCTTTCTTTCTTTCTTTCTGACTTCCTTCCTCTCTTTCTATCTTTCGCTCTTTCTTCCTTCCTTGCAAGGGGAAATGGAATGTTTGGAGATCCAAGGTTATAGTATTAGCGCTGACATCCGCATTGTGGTTTCCCACACTTTCTCCAGACTGACGAGAAGTCCTGCGGCTCCTGGACCCTATGAGGCTGATGCCAGGATAGTTGGAGGAACAGAGAATTGAAATTGTACACTAAATGTGGTCTCGCGTGCTCAGAGCGCGACCTGGATCATACACTGTGCCAATCACACTCATTTTAATGGAGTGCTGAGCCCATTATCGAGTTAAAGCACGCGATAACTCGACAGTCGATGTTCCGCGGTCAGACTCTGTAATATCGTTAAGCGTTTCTCTTCCACAGGGATAGTCTGAGCTGGAGCCATTTTGGACCGCATCCAAACCTCATAGGTTGTCAATCCATAACCCATCATCGAATGGCCGTTCTGTCAATAAAACTGTATCGATTATTCACCAGCTTCGACGTAATAACTGATGCCTTCACAAATAATCTGCTCAGTGGTTTTCAATGATAGAAACACCGAATCCCTGTGTTAGATTCATTGTTGAAGTGCGCAGTGGTGAGCAGCGTTAGTGGGTTGCATTAAATGAGCGAACAAGTTAAGATAGTTTTAGAAGTAAATAATACAAGAGGAAATGTGCTATTGAAAAGAGATCGAAGGATTTCGAGGTACAAGGGGAAGAAAGGGAAGAGATAGCAGCAAAGGATGAACAATAGACTAACCTACTTGGTGCAGATTATTACAGTTGGTGCCATTTAGGAAATATACTCTCCTGTGTCAGCATTCCGGTTGCACTGCCATTTAATAGCGCATTCGGAACTGTATTGAACGGCTCCATCTTGTAATCACCAAATATGATGCGAATTACGAACTGAGATCGTAAATCTCGGAGTGCATTGGATTTTATTTCGGTCTTCAAAAATCCCACGTGTTCGGCGAGGAATCGAATCCCTGATCGCCTTGTTACTGTGGCCACTCCCAAGACGAATGGACAAAGCAAGAGTGTCCATACTTTGTAATTAAGAATAATATCTCTCTTAATACTCTTGTCTTCCCCACGCTGTGTGTTCACTGACATTAATTGTGAACTCTTGGGGTTCTTATCTGAATAATTAACTTGAAGCCTTACGCGCACCTCTGTAGCTAATGGACAGATTTAGCCTATTTTCATTTATGAAAAAATAGATTTATGAGATCAGCTCTCGACCGTGTGTGTGTTTGTATGTGGGCGTGTGTGTATGTATGTATGTATGTATGTGTGTGTGTGTGTGTGTTTGCGTCCGTGTGTGTGTGCTCCCCTAATAACTTCTAAATGGCTGGAGCGATTTCAATGAAACTCGGTAGGGTCATCTATTTTGGCCAACCCCGAGCGTGCCTTCAAATTTTATTACGCCCCACCAATCTAACATGGCGGCTAAACGAAATATTTCACCGGCTTTCTATATCTCGGAAACTATTAATCATATCACCCTAAAATGTTGTACGGTGATAAAGGGCACTACTATACGTTCAACTATGTGACTTTGATAAACCTGTTAACTACAAAACGAACATGGCGACCAAGCGAAATTTATCCTTTAAATAGACTATTTAGTCCACACACAGAAAGCTAGGCTAAGCTAAGCTACGCGGTGTTATGAAAAATATCGCTCTCAATGCATTTAAGTACAGTGACACACACAGGCCGCTATGCTAAGCTACACTATGCGAAGCTAAGCTAAGCTAGACGGATCGCTAGGCAGGCGATTTTCTTGGCTGTAGCTGGCCTGGCGCATGCGCTTTTCATTTCGGAACAGTTGATCTGGCGGGCTGTCGCAGACCTTTGAGTTGTGTGCGTAGCCGTGTCGTGTGAGTGTAGTGTAGTGATTCCGGTAGTACCGTACTTCGTTTTATTTATACAATGGGTGACAGGCCAAAAGAAGAACGAATAATGGAAGAGGTGAAAAGATATCCCTGCCTTTATGATACGTCATCAAATTACTACAGAGACTTGACAAGAAAGGAAAACTGTTGGCAGGAAATAAGTACAGTTCTTCAAATTGAATGTAAGTAGGCTACCCTCTTTAAATTATCTATATAAACATAATTTTGACAGTTCTTAATTGTTTGAGAAGAATATTTTTTTCACGTGGCTTCACACACATTATTTACAATAGCAGATGCAGTTGAAGCACTTGCGACTGTATGCCATATTCTTAAATACATCACCAGTTACCAAAAACGGGAAAGATAAAATAATAACACACTGTATATTGTTTTAGGTAAAGAACTCCAAACTCTATGGAAAAGACTGAGAAACTGTTTTAGGGAGGCATTGAAGAGACAAAAAGAGAGTATAAGTGGACAGGAGGGGAAAATAATGAAGGATTGGAGATTCCACAAACAAATGGAATTCCTTCTGCCTTATATGTCTACAAGGAGGTGAGCTGTCATTTTAACGTAGAATGACTAATATCTAATATATTTTTAAAATAATTAAAAATCGATTCACTAATAAAATGAGCAACATGAATAAATGTGTTTGAAGGACGAGGACAGTTCTATATGCTCATCCTCTATAAACAGATCTCCATGTTTCTTGATGTACGTTTATTAATAGCTTATTTTTCCTTACAGCACACATTCAAACATTGATAGGCAGGCAACATATGAAGGGCAGGAGATAACGGCAGTCGCCACCCAGATGACTGAGAGTCCGGAATGTGATGACCAATCTCATATATCTGATTCATCATCTGTTCCGTCCACCATTACAACTACACAATCCCAGCCACTCGAACCCCTTCGGAAAAAAAAGGAAAATCTTGCCACCGAGCAGAGAGAGAGTCATTGATTATTTACAACAGCGAAATAAAACTGATGCAACAGACATTTTTTTTCAGTCAATGAGTGAGGCAACTAAGAAGTTTCCAGAACATATGCAAATACGCATAAAGCGTGAAGTATTTAATAGTGTATCCACTGAAGAAGAGGAGTATTTAGCCTTAAGAAATAATAATCTTCTTGTATTATCTTCACATAATACCCATAATACCCATACTGGTCCATCCAGCCTCCAACAACAAAATGTAATTATAATTAACGAAGAAGACGGAGGCAATTAAATAATTAAGTGTTTAGTTTAATTTGTAGCAGGGACGTAGTCAGAGGAGGGGGGGGGGGCAGGTCCGGATCCTCTCTGAAATTAAACCAAGAGGCAAACTTATCGTATAGGCAAATTTGAATAGTTTTAGAAAAAAAAACACGTATCTACATAGCTATAGTGAGCCACAATTTTAATTAATAAAATAGCAACACCTGGACCCCCACCTAAACAGAATCCTGGCTACGTTCCTATTGTTTAAGTTACATTATACAGTATTACACAAAAATTAATTTAGAAAGCAATACTAAAATAATATTATTAATCTAATTTAATCCTCTAGGATCTCTCCCTATAAATATAACATACATTTTCATTAGTAGGAAAGCATGTAATAAGAAATAAAATAAATAAAACTTCTTTAAAATATTTTATTGTATTAAAGTTCAAGTTCTTGAAGTGTACAACACTATATGTTTAAACTTACCGTAAGCATCTTTCTCATGGTTAGAGCAAAACTCTATTAGATTTATTGCTCTTATATACATTTTTACCCTAAACTCCATAATTTAGCAATTTCTTTTAATTAACTAGTCTATATATGCTTATAATTGTAGGAAATTAATTTGATAGACGGCACTACAAGTGTATGTTTGTAGTTCATTTACAAAAGTCGGTCGTGATTTCGGCCTCTATGAATGTAGTCAATTTGCCATGGTACACTACCTTCATTCATGAAATAATGCATAAACTCATGTCTAACATTGAATGCCTCTTGAGTGGCGTTACAACCTACGCGTGGAATCGGATCGAGACCTGCATCATCTGTCATTATTTCCTGTTCACATTGCCCTGCTGGTGTCACTTGGATATTCTGCCGCATATAATTATGAAGAACACACGTTGCCTTTACAATTTTATCAACTAGTTCCACCTTGCATCTAAACGGCTTTTCATAAACCCCCCACTGCGAAACAAGAATACCAAAAGTATTTTCAACAATACGTCTTGCTCGTGAAAGTCTATAATTGAATACGTCTTTAGGCTCATTGTTGTGAACCTGATCACGGGGGAAAGGGCGCATGAGGTATCTCTTCAATGGGAAGGCCTCATCCCCAACAAATACGAAAGGCAAACTTATGCCGTGCGATACCAGTGGTTCATCTGCAGGTATATTTATTGACCCATCTTTCAATGCCGACCCAAATGCACTATTTGAGAAGATACCACCATCACTATGTCTTCCTTCGGCCCCCACACTGATCACTGTAAAACGGTAATGTGCGTCTACAACTGCTAACAGAACGATTGAAAATGTCTTCTTGTAATTGTAGAATGTTGTTCCACTATTTGGTGGGGCTCGAATAAGTACATGTTTTCCATCAAGAGCCCCTATACAATGGGGAAAATTCCACAGATTTTCAAAATCTTTTGCAATCAGTTTCCACTTTTGCTCTGAAGGTATTGGTAGCACTTCGTCCTGTAGTCGATTCCATATCGCTTCACATACATCATTTACTATAGAAGATACAGTTGAGGCCCCCGTCCTGTAACTATATGCTATAGTTTTGAATCTGTCCCCAGTTACCAGGTACCTGAAAGATACATTTTTTTTAGGCAATGAACTGAAAAATATTTGGAATAAACTATAGCGTATGCCAACTGCCATCGTTTTATAAGTGAAATACAGACGAAAATGGTACCAGTACTGATTAATGAGCTCTGCTTAAACTTATTCTGACAGCTTACGGATCTATGGGATGTTTATTTAATAATAATAATGTAAACTTTAGCTATACTTAAAAATAATCAATACAATATTGTATTCTTACCTCAAACATATTGCTAATCTTTCTTTTGGTGTTATCGATTCCCTCCAATTTGTACATTTTTTCTTAATATCACCCTCAATAATAGAGAGAAGTTGGTGAAATTGTTCCTGACTTAGACGAAAGTACCTTTTAAATTCTTCATCATTTCCATTTAGTTCTTGAATCAAATGATGGAATTCACCGTGTATATTTCTTCTTCTCCCAATTTCACGGATCCAGAATCGTCTTCTCTTCCTGTTTCTTTCTTTTTCTTCATCTTCGATGACAGCAGCCAATAAAAGAGCCTCCTCTTCAATGCCAGTCATCCTTAAACTGCTGCCTAGCTTAGTTTAGCATAGCTTTTTGTTCGTGTCATAGCACACCATAGCTTGGCATTGCTCAGCATAGCATAGCGTAGCGTAGCTTAGCTTAGCTTTCTGTGTGTGGTGACCTTTACACAATAATCTTCAAGTAATAGTAGAGATCCGACCAGCTAGGAAGGAGTTTGGCCGCGCATGCGCACTTACGACGATCCAGCGCAGCGTAGTCCCGCCTTTCAGAGCTCGTGTTGCAAGGACACTTCAGTTTATACTCAGCTGTTTAGACGTGCGCGCTGCCTTTCTAATTTCCCGTGGTGTAACTATGGTTTGTGGTGCACGTTGGGCCGGTCTGTGACAGTATGGAAGGCGTTAAAAGTAACCTGCATCGTAAGGAGCTAAAGAATCAGACTAGTGCAGCAATCTCGAACGTTATGGTTCTTATGTAAAGGGAGGTATTGGAAGAAAAGTTCGTGATAGATTGTAAAAAAATGTAGGAAAGAGTAGCAGCAGCTGTTGGAGTGTCAGAAAGTTCTGTGGCACGGATTAAGGGCGAAACGCGAAAAGCGAAAGAATTAGGTAAACCTTTGGATAGTCTGTTTGAAACACCAAACAAAAAACGAAAGCGCACAAAGACTGTTACTGGACTGGACGACTTTGACGAAGGTGTTGTACAGCGTATTATTAACACTTTTTATTTAGTTGAAAAATGTTTGCCTACAGTTCCGAGAATTCGTGCGAAAATGGAGAAAGACTTAGAATTCAAAGGATCCAATACCAGTGTCAAACGAATCATTCGATCATTAGGGTTTCGCTGGGGAAAAAAACTCACACTAACAAGCGTATCATAATGGAAAAGCACGATATAAAGTACAAAAGATATGTTTATTTGAAAAAAAAAATGCCAAGTACCGGACAGAGGATAGGCCTATAGTGTATACGGATGAAACCTATATACATTCGTCCCATGTATCCAGCAAGGGCTGGTCTAATAATTCAATATCCGGTATATCAGCACCCATGTCAAAAGGAAAAAGGCTTATTGTTGAACATGCTGGCGGGGAAATGGGTTTCATCAAGAACTGTCTGCTAATCTGGAAGTCTGGCAGAAAGAGTGGCGACTACCACGATGGCATGAATTGTGACAATTGTTTTAAGTGGGTGAAAGACATGCTAATTCCTAATCGTCCACCTCGCAGTGTTCTCGTGATTGACAACGCGTCATATCACAACAAGGAAGTAGATCGTGCTCCAACCTCCAGCTCACGGAGAGCGACGATGATATCCTGGCTAGTGAATAGGGACATTTCACACCGTGAGACGATGTACAAGCATGAGCTTTATGAGCTTATCAAATTCCACAAGCCGGCGCACAAAACCTACGTCCTAGATGAACTCATGGAACAGTACGGACACTCGGTCCTTCGACTGCCCCCATATCACCTTGAATTAAACAGTATTGAAATAATGTGGGCAGAAATGAAGAACTGGGTAGCTTCTCACAACGTCACCTTCACTATTGACGACGTAGAGAAACTCGCTAGAAAGAAATTCGCCGAAGACTGGAAGCGTAAATGTGAACACACAAACAAGGTGGAGAAAGACTTCATGAGGGATGAGGAACCTCTTGAAGGCATTATAGAGTCCTTCGTGATCCAGCTGGGAACCGACGATACGTCATCCAGCGAGGACGACAGAAGTGATGGAGTTGGACTCAGTGGAATTGAAGAGCTGTAAAGGACATAAAACACGTATGTGCTAATTTTGTGAATAGTGTACTTATTTTATTATTTATTATTTCATGTGTCATTTACCTTATCTTTGTATACATACGTTGTTGTCTTTTACTCAGAATATGTAGATCCTTTATTGTGTTTTTTATGAATTATATTTTATTTCTGTACTCGAGAACCATTATTTCGTTGTATATTTATATACCGGTACATAATACCATTATATCGTTAAGTCACATTATTTTCTTCTTTTACAAGAGAGAAAACATCATCTTGGCATTAAGGAGCTAGAAGCATACGTTCATATAGTCTAACGATGCTTTCTCGCCTAGTAACAAAAGTAATTATTATTATTATTATTATTATTATTATTATTATTATCATTGTTATTATTATTATTATTATTATTAGTATTATTATTATTATTGACTCCGGAAGTCTGCTGTTATACCAAACCATATTATAAACTATACATCTACAGCGTTGTAAAGTTAATTCTACATCCAATTATAATTTAAACCATTGGCTATGCAAATTGATACACGAAAAATATTTTGACAGTTACTAGAATAAGTGGTTAAATTATGTTCTAACTCCTTAATCTATCTACCATTTGTAACGCTTCTCAATAAATACATTTCGGCTAGGTATGTCTGTAATTTACAGCTGGAAGGGAATTCCACTAACTGAAAATCTGCGGAGTTACACGTCCGCTATGACAAAAATTTCGGGTCCACTGTACGTCGCCACGACACCGAGCGAGAAGGGGAAGACAGCGTTCTCACTCCCACGGTTCAGCTTTCTCACTCGCACACTTTCCCTCACCAGCCGTCTTCCTAAATGGCCTGATCTCTACATATCTCTAAGGCCTATATATACAGATCCAACATGGCGACCATCCGAAATATTTAGACGGTTCTCAATATCTACGAGTCTATTACAGCAATCAAACTGAAAATTTGTATGTTGATAGAGGTAATTAATATAAGTAGGATATATGATAGATCTACACGGCACTGCTTGTTATTGAACTATGGAACTAATCCTAGTGCATTATAATGCCTAACTCCACCATTAACAATGGCTCAGACTCGGTCCAAAGCCCTGATAAAGGAGGAAGTGAAATAAGTCATGTAAGTACAGCTGTTGAAATTTGAGCGGACAGTCCACATGTCAATGTAACCAGCAAATCAACCCCTTACGGTGATATTGAGACTGAGTACCTGCCGCCCCTCAGCTAAGATTTGTAATCCCGACAGAAGAGTCCATGGTCCTCCAGTTTGGAGGGTGTGAGAGGGCTGGTAACAATAATTTCCGGACGAGGTTTATGATGACGACAAGGTCAGGTGCAAAGGGGAAAAAAATGGAATCAAAGACACAAGGAATTTACGAAAGTGAATTGTGAGAACAATAAAAGAGCTGTCTAGGAAGGAAAGAAATGTTGCTTTATTTACAGAGTCAAAGAAGGAACTGCAAGGGACAAAATAAATTTATAAATATACAATGATCTACAGTGGAGAGCTGCAGCGGGGGGGGGGGGGGGAGGGGGGCAACATTCCAAACAGGAGAAATAAAAAACATAGCTATACCATTGAATATGAATGGATTATAATGCTTAGATTGAAAGTAGAAAGAGACAACTTAACATTGATGGCCGTGTGTGCTCCAAAAGAAAGAAAACGTGAAAAATCATAACAGTGTAAGGTGAAATCTGCAAATGTGACTGTGTGAATGTGGCTGGTGATCTCAATGCTCGTGCAGCGAACAAACCAATGTGACTGTGTGATTGTGGCTGGTGATCTCAATGCTCGTGCAGCGAACAAACCAATGTGACTGTGTGATTGTGGCTGGTGATCTCAATGCTCGTGCAGCGAACAAACCAATGTGACTGTGTGATTGTGGCTGGTGAGCTCAATGTTCGTGCAGCGAACAAACCAATGTGACTGTGTGATTGTGGCTGGTGATCTCAATGTTCGAGTAGGGAACAAACCAATGTTACTGTGTGATTGTGGCTGGTGATCTCAATGCTCGTGCAGCGAACAAACCAATGTGACTGTGTGATTGTGGCTGGTGATCTCAATGCTCTTGCAGCGAACAAACCAATGTGACTTTGTGAATGTGGCTGGTGATCTCAATGCTCGTGCAGCGAACAAACCAATGTGACAGTGTGATTTGGCTGGTGATCTCAATGTTCGAGTAGGGAACAAACCAATTATGACTGTGTGATTGTGGCTCGTGATCTCAATGCTCTTGCAGCGAACAAACCAATGTGACTTTGTGAATGTGGCTGGTGATCTCAATGCTCGTGCAGCGAACAAACCAATGTGACTGTGTGATTGTGGCTGGTGATCTCAATGCTCGTGCAGCGAACAAACCAATGTGACAGTGTGATTTGGCTGGTGATCTCAATGTTCGAGTAGGGAACAAACCAATTATGACTGTGTGATTGTGGCTGGTGATCTCAATGCTCGTGCAGCGAACAAACCAATTATGACTGTGTGATTGTGGCTGGTGATCTCAATGCTCTTGCAGCGAACAAACCAATGTGACTGTGTGATTGTGGCTGGTGATCTCAATGTTCGAGTAGGGAACAAACCAATTATGACAGTGTGATTGTGGCTGGTGATCTCAATGTTCGAGTAGGGAACAAACCAATTATGACAGTGTGATTGTGGCTGGTGATCTCAATGTTCGAGTAGGGAACAAACCAATTATGACTGTGTGATTGTGGCTGGTGATCTCAATGTTCGAGTAGGGAACAAACCAATTATGACAGTGTGATTGTGGCTGGTGATCTCAATGTTCGAGTAGGGAACAAACCAATTATGACAGTGTGATTGTGGCTGGTGATCTCAATGTTCGAGTAGGGAACAAACCAATTATGACTGTGTGATTGTGGCTGGTGATCTCAATGTTCGAGTAGGGAACAAACCAATTATGACAGTGTGATTGTGGCTGGTGATCTCAATGTTCGAGTAGGGAACAAACCAATTATGACTGTGTGATTGTGGCTGGTGATCTCAATGTTCGAGTAGGGAACAAACCAATTATGACAGTGTGATTGTGGCTGGTGATCTCAATGTTCGAGTAGGGAACAAACCAATTATGACTGTGTGATTGTGGCTCGTGATCTCAATGCTCGAGTAGGGAACAAACCAATTATGACTGTGTGATTGTGGCTGGTGATCTCAATGTTCGAGTAGGGAACAAACCAATTATGACTGTGTGATTGTGGCTCGTGATCTCAATGCTCGTGCAGCGAACAAACCAATGTGACTGTGTGATTGTGCTGGTGATCTCAATGCTCGTGCAGCGAACAAACCAATTATGACTGTGTGATTGTGGCTGGTGATCTCAATGCTCGTGCAGCGAACAAACCAATTATGACTGTGTGATTGTGGCTGGTGATCTCAATGCTCTTGCAGCGAACAAACCAATGTGACTGTGTGATTGTGGCTGGTGATCTCAATGTTCGAGTAGGGAACAAACCAATTATGACTGTGTGATTGTGGCTGGTGATCTCAATGTTCGAGTAGGGAACAAACCAATTATGACAGTGTGATTGTGGCTGGTGATCTCAATGTTCGAGTAGGGAACAAACCAATTATGACTGTGTGATTGTGGCTCGTGATCTCAATGCTCGAGTAGGGAACAAACCAATTATGGCTGTGTGATTGTGGCTGGTGATCTCAATGTTCGAGTAGGGAACAAACCAATTATGACTGTGTGATTGTGGCTCGTGATCTCAATGCTCGTGCAGCGAACAAACCAATGTGACTGTGTGATTGTGCTGGTGATCTCAATGCTCGTGCAGCGAACAAACCAATTATGACTGTGTGATTGTGGCTGGTGAGCTCAATGTTCGAGTAGGGAACAAACCAATTATGACAGTGTGATTGTGGCTGGTGATCTCAATGTTCGAGTAGGGAACAAACCAATTATGACTGTGTGATTGTGGCTGGTGATCTCAATGTTCGAGTAGGGAACAAACCAAATATGACTGTGTGATTGTGGCTGGTGAGCTCAATGTTCGAGTAGGGAACAATCTAATCGAAGAAGTAACAAGTGGAATCTACATTAACTTAAAATGGCAAATTGTTGAAGGAATTCGCATCTTACAACCAATTAACAATTACCAACACTTTTCTGGGAAGGACATCCATAAGTATACAAGGACTGCAGGAGGACTCTTGTCTAAGCAATGGCCCTGGTGTAACAGACACTAGAGTTCATAGAGGAAGTGACTTAAATACCTGGTCATCACAAAAATTGTAATTCTTGCTAAATGGAGGAAAGGTTGATCAGAAAAATTATCGTCATCAGCATCATCATAATCAACTTCGTCATAATACCAAGTGCATAACGCAATACGATGCCAGAATTTCCCCAATAAATTGTTTCAAATAAAAACAAAATCAAGATAATGCTCTTATTTTGAACCAGAGGCTTCGAACAACAGTGTTCAACAACGCTTAGAAGTGAGGTGACCTATGATCTAAGTCAATTTTAGTGAAGTGGATTCATACTAACTGATAAAACTGAAGTGTATATAACATCAAATCGTCACCCTAGAATCGCCGGACAAAACAGTTGGTAGGTTATAAATCTGGAATAATGTTGATGCTAAGTCTAGTAATGTGGAGGACGAAATTTCTGTGTTCGATCCTGCGGCTACAAACAGAAAGTCATATTTATTGCTTCAATTAAGAAGACTTCACCTGGAGACCGAGAGGGCGAGCTCCTGTATCAATAATTCAATACGAAACTCACAGAGCGAGCGAGAAAGAGAGAGCGGCTCAATGATTTATGATGGGGTTTTGTTTGAATGAAAGGGGCTATATTTGTACTTGAGCTGAAGATTACTTGTGAGCATGCGCGGAGCGAACACATTATCGAGACCACGTGAGTTATGGAGCACAGAGGAAGATAAAACATTGTTATATTGGTAACAGACCCTTTTCTATTATTATACTTTAGTAATTATCCTCCCTTTATACTAAGGCTGGCAACTTGACAAATAGGATAGACAACACGTAGTTAAGGTTGAGTTACAGTAAACAAGCAGTTCCGTGAAGAACTAAATAGCCTATTTTCATATATCCTGCTGGTCTTTTCCTTTAAGATCCCTACCGCCTAAATAGCGTTTTGTCTCCACCAACAC